>CM035143.1:54747668-57253918 GCA_020205605.1 Panax ginseng | reverse complement strand
TCGTGGTCAAGTATATTTGTGAACACAACACACACACACATCATCTTTATAGTGAATATAGGTTATTTGATTGTATGATATTATGTCTATAGCTTAGTTTAAAATTTTATTCTTCAATCTGGATAATTCGCTGAGGCACATTGGATTAGAATTCCATTTTAGCTGGAAAAATTTGGGACTCTTTTGCATAGTAGTTTAGTTTGCATATCATATAGTTGCATTGCATTGTTTACTGTCATATGCATTTCTTGAGGGCAAACAATAGTTCAAGTTTGGGGGTACTTGATAAGTAGGTTTTATACCTACTTATTGGATGTCAACTCACGAGAATTATGCTCATCTCAAGTAGTTTTACTATGTTTTAGTGCATTTTATGTTTATTTAACATTACTTGTAGTTGAACTCCTATGGCAGGGAAAGGCATGGAAAAAGTAAGGAATGGCATTGACATGATGACATGAAGCTAGCTAAAGGATGTGTAATACCCAAATAAAATAAAATAAATAAATAAGTAAATATTAAATACTAAAAATTTCTTTGTTTTAAAACATATTAATTGGACTTTGTCATTTTTGGGTCAAACTAGTTATTTAAGTTATGTGGGCTAATACATATTAATAAGTGATGGATAAATTTAATTGAAAAAATTGGGCCTTAAAACTAATTAAATTTAAGTTATATGTGATTAATATTATATTATATTATAACTAGAAGAATTAGCAAGATAATAAATAAAACCTAATTACATTGCACTACATCTCCTACGAACTAAATGAAAAGAATTGAGCGGCGCTAGAGAATAGAAAACAAAAAGGAGGATCAGGTGCTATTTTTTTTTCTTTCAGTTTTGGTACTTTATGTATATCAACTTGATTATACATGTTTGACATGTTTGATTGTGTATATATATATATATATATATATATATATATATATATATATATATATATATATATAAGCGGATCAGTCCAGAACTCCGGGACCAGGACCAAAATCTGGACCTTTTTTTTTTTTGCTTTTTTAAAACAACTAAAAAATAATAATTATTATGGAATTGAAATTTTTTTCATAATACGGTGTTTTTGGGTGCGATTTGAGTGCACGTATAACAAAACATGTATGTATAGTCTGTGCGCATGTAGCACCATTTTTGGTATAGGTATTCAAAACACGCCCAAAAAATTTTAGGGTAAGATTTTTGATCGGTCAAGAGTTGGGACCGATCCGTGTTATATATATATATATATATATATATATATATATATACATGAATCATTGCTTTACTTGTGCCTTAAAATCACATTTGAATTCTCTCTCTCTCTCTCTCTCTCTCTATATATATATATATATATATATATATATATATATATATATATATATATATATATATGATAATATTGATTTGTCATAAATGAAAATATTAAGGTTACGAAATTGTTAAGATATAATAATAATAATAATAAAATATGATTAGAACATAATTATAATTTAATTTTGGTTAATTTGTAAAATTGATGTAATTGGAGAAATTAATTTCATATTAATATAAATTTTAATTATTAGGTAACTTATGAATGTATTATTTCAGTGATTAGTTTGAACGAAGAGAGTCTAAACGGGACAAATTTAGAATTTAAATTTTGGGTATTACATTGCTTAATCCAGTACTGGATTAGTACTTTCAAATGAGACTCTTTTGTTTTTGATTTGTTCGTTTCGTTATTCGTTTCAAAAATTAGTATTGCCTCTCATAATTGTTCCGTGTCAATTGATTGTGATAAATTTGTTTTGGCGTTGTATTAGAACTCATATTTGTACTCTTTAGACTAGTGTATCATGTCTAATTTTTATTTTGATATTTATAGTGATGTACATGTTATTATATTTTTAGAGACTTGTGTTGATGATTCGTTCGATTTAACATGTACACGTTAGAACCCCTTTGTGTTGATATTTTGTCGCATGTGTTGTGACATTATATTTTGTTAGAATACCTGAGCTATAACCACCTGTGGGGGTACCACATGCATGTCCTCTTGGCACTGAGGCATGACACCTTCCGTGGTGGTGTGATCCGTCCACGTCGTCTCTGTTTTGTGCTCCGGTGGGAGTGTGCCATTTGGTGTTTTGTTGTGGGAGGCGTATGGGTCGACCCTAGTTTTCTATTTTGTTCTGTTCTGCGGAATGGTAATGTTTGTGCCAAACACGCCTTCCGATTTTGCACGCATCTGGATTGCGCAGTCCGATGTGTGATTGCATGTGTGGCATTATTTTGATTGCATGTGTGGTATTATTTGACTTGCCTGTGTGGCAAGGTATATTACTATTTGTTTTGAGCTCGGTATGAAATAACACCCAGCCATTTTATTTAGCTTATCATTTTGTTATGTTAGTTTTGTTCGTACAGTTCAGTTCACTTAATTGTGTTAGTTATTTCGTTTCATCATTCTTTTATTCTATATCCGTACTGGGAATTTGGCTCATACTGTGTTTTTCTTCCGGCAGGTAATCAGGGGGATCAAGGGCAAGTGTGATAAGAGCTCCCTTCATTCCAATGGTTTAGAAATATTCTATTTAGGCTTCATATGTCAGTTTATTTAGCATTGTAATAATTATTTTAGATTGTGGTTTGAGCCAGTGTGGCATTTAATATGGTTTGTCTTATGAGATTTAATTATTATAAGATTGTTCTTTTGTGGTTTAGAGCCTTTTGATATTTTTTAGTTCTGTTGTGTTGTGTGTAACCTCTCTTTCTATTTTGGAAAGGGGGTGTTACAGAGTTGGTATCAGTGCCAAGTTCTTTCTTATAGAAAACCTATTTAGGTTTGACCTGTGAGTTATGGGTAGACTTATGGGTTAGGTTTTTGTTCTGTTTGATTTTCTGTTCAGCTATTATATCCACTATATTTGAATTTGTCTCTAATCTGCTTTGTTTATATTCGTGATCTCTATCTTAGATGGCTCGTAGATCCTGTAGACACTCAAAATTTTACATCTTATTGTCACTAATATTGCGCAGAGGAGGATGATTAAATCTTTTAAGAGAGACCCCGAAAGACAATCCAAATCCATACTAGGATACTCTTGGAAGTTCAACATCAACCGGATCACATTCGAGTAACAATTCCAACCTCGGATGTAACCCCGAGGCATGCGAGATCCAATACGGAACACACACCGGAGAAGACCGATTAATCTAGGAGATAACCACGAGGTATCGGTCTAGATCCCAATCATGGGAATAGCCACCAACCTTGGTGATAACCCCAAGGAATGCAGTTTCGGCGATAACCTAGGAAATGCTTGTTTCAAATGCGACCAGCTTCAATCTCGGCGCTCAAAATGAGATGCACTGTACCAACCCGGCAATAACATCGGGAAGACAGGCACACCTCAAAGGTGACAATGAGGACCTTTAACAATTGCAGCACCCCAATCTCAGCGAAGTCTGAGCAACGTCTGCTTTATCAGCCCAATCCGGTGATAACACCGGTGAGGGGCAACATCGTCATCTCGTCAACACGATTCCATGTCACGTCGTCTTAAACATCTCTACGCAACAATGTCCCACAAGACTAAACCAATCCCGAGTGACTATTGTGCGGGGTAATGGATGAAAGTTAAAGCTTGAAGACCGGAGGGCATCGTCCCATCTTCAATGACTTCGTACAAACTCTAATCCTATGCCATCGTATAACTCTCGACAAAGGCGGTCCAAAATAGGTCATGTATACCTCAAACGGATGCCCGGATTGCACTTCTGAAAGTTCGAGTGGACATTACAGTGCCTGAGTGCACGTACTTTGAGACGACCCGACCCAAAAAACTCGGGCCCACCCGGGTTGCCTCTGGTACACCTGCGGCTAAATTTCCTATAAATAGAGGGCTTGGGCTGCCCATTTTGCAAGAGAAAAAGGCGAGGAAGCCCTGGCCGATTTGCTCTGCACTCACCCCATGCAATGTACTTTCCCCTTTTAAACACCCGTGAGCTCATATATAGCCCTTTTGTACCTACAAAAGTCAGTGTTTACCCACTCTAAAGATATAGAAGTCTTCTTTGCAAGTCAGCTGTAAGCATTCTCACACACTTTAGATTCTTTCTCTTCATCTCTGCACACACCCTTCTACACGTTGAGAGTCGTGTTGCTTGCTTTTGCCCAGACTTCGGTCCGTTGTTTCATTTCAGTCTGTATATATATATATATATATATATTTACATATATATTGACTAACATCATTGAGTTATGCCTTGATTGAGCCTAGACTTGGTTTGGAGCGTTTATTTGTTTTATATATATATATATATATATATATATATATATATATATATATACATTTATATATATTAACTGTGTGTCGAACATTGTTCGATGAGCCTAAACTTGATGCAGGGTGTATATATATATATATATATATATATATATATATATTAACTATGTGTCAAACTTTGTGCGATGAGCCTAGACTTGATGCAGTGCGTTCCATCGCTTTAATATATATATATATATATATATATATATATATATACATTTATATATATTAACTATGTGTCAGACTCTGTTCGATGAGCCTGGATTTTACATTCGGTGCATTTATTCGCTTATATATATATATATATCGTCCCACCTGGATTTTACTTTGTGGTGGTTGATCGGTTTTACATCTTTCTTTATGTTTCGTCCTGCCTGGAGTTTACTTCGTGGCAGTTGATTGCTTTGTACAACTTTATTTACATTTTATCCCGCCTGGAGTTTCCTTCGTGGTGGTTGACCATATTTACATCTTTATTTACGTTTCGTCCCACCTGGAGTTTCCTCCGTGGCGGTTGATAGCTTTTACAGGTTTATTTATATTTTCTGATCCCCCATGGAGGTGCTTCGTGGTTGGTGATCATGTCTATATATATATATTCTGACTTTCATATATATATACCGCCATTTGCTTCCATATAAATTGCGATTGATTCATGCGCTAGGAATCATGTGATCACAGATTCATCCCATTGAATCTAGATTCGGTTCCCGTGATGGACATTTTCAGCTATAAGCAGCTTGTAAATTATCTTGCGGTGTCTGAATTTACTCAGATGGTTTCCATACCCACGAGGAAGTCGGCATTATTTTGTACATTATTTTCGTACGGATGCCTCGCATCTGTCAAATAAAATCAATCAAGCCGAACACTTAATAAAATGGGAGTGTAAAAGGTCTCAATTACTATTGAGCATCAGGGTTTGAGAAACCTTTTTTTTATAAAACATCATTGCTATAGCTTGCTAAAAATGAAATTTTTACATAAATTCAACCCTATGTATATAGGTTCGAACGAGGCCTCGTACTACTTCCAAATAACAGCACATTGACCCACACACACACACACATTCAGATAATAGTTTCTTGAAAAGAGGCGGTTACCGTGGTAACACGGATGTCGGGGGGTGCCTAGCACCTTCCCCCCGCATAACCAAGTCCCCGGACCATAATGAATCTCGGTTTCACCGACCCGTTTAGCAGTGTCACATCACTGGGTCAATGTGCAAACCTTTTCTCGGTTGTGTTGGTACAACCATTTAAAACCCAACTAGCGACTCTTAACAGTCCATCGTCGACATTATACATGTCGGACCTTTTTCACTTGTAATCTCACCTAAAATGAGAACACCAAAGAACAAGTAACGGAAAGGGACATCTAAAAATCCCGACGTCGACAGGTGGCGACTCTGCTGGGGACTCCAGTAAGAGGACTTAAGCCGCTATTTCAATCTTTTTGAAACTGTTATCTGCTTGTGTATCGATTTTGCATTTACATTTGATGAATGTGTACGAATGCATTTCCTTATTGCACTTAGTGCTTCGCACCATAACTGCTTGTGATATTAGTGCTTCGCACCATATATGCTTGTGATATTAGTGCTTCGCACATGTCATCATTTTTCATATGGTGAGACGCGATGTATGTGAATGTTTGTTGTGTGGTCCCTCCACCAGGAGGTTATCCCGTCGGTGTTTGATTACAGGACTAGTGAGAAGACTAATTCTCCGAGGCTCAAGAAAGGCACCACCCAAATTCGCTCCAGTTGAAAGACCGGATTAACTTCCCGTCATATAGATTGCGATGATTTGGGAACCTTCATGCCAAAAATCCGCGAGAGTAACCTAAGATAGGTCAGCCTGTGATAAACCCAAAACGGAGGAAAGTCTCTTCATGCTCTCATTTCAATTACTTGTAAACACAATTACTTGTAATTTCATTCAATATCTATCTCCATGTAATGAGAAATATAAAGAAGTGTGTACACATACATATTTTAATTAACATGCTACAAACGACTAACATCCATTGTGCAGGATAAAATTCCTAAAATTGACACATCACATAGCATGTTATTATATACATTCCCTAAAGACAAAACTATGCAAGTCTTTCGCAGGGAATCAATCGGACCTACTACCCGATTCAAAGTCCAAAAGGCAACAGCCCACAAGAAATCATGTAAATCATCCGACCTGCATGAACTTAATCCAGTTTCTCGCAAAGAATTCGACGTATTAAGCAAAAAAATTACAGATTTGGTTGTTCTACTCAAAGAATTACACTACCTACACGAAGGTCAAAAAAAATACCCGTACATCTTTGAATCCTCCACACAAGGAGGAACCTGTGTCATTATAATATTCGAAGCTGCATTGGATACGACCAACAAAACTTATGATGTGCCCATCCCAATCGGAGATCCGACACTTTGGTGACATCAAAAAGAAAGTCCTCCAAATGGAAGAGACCCTTCGCGTTATCAAAGGAATTAGAACACACGGGAGTGTTTCATATGCTAATCTGTGTATTTTTCCTGGTGTTCATTATCCAGAAAAATTTAAAACTCCTAACTTTGAAAAATATGACGGGTTAGGAGATCCTTACACACATTTAAAGGTGTTTATTGGAGAACTTGGATCTTATGTAGAGGACGAAAAGCTCAGAATGCAATTATTCCAAAAGAGTATAACTGGAGAAGCCCGTTCGTGGTACACAAAATTAGACAACTCCAAAATCCATAGTTGGGAAGAGCTAGCACATGCTTTCCTCACTCAATACTGACTTTCAAACCTCGGATGGCTCTGATCGGTATCAAATTACCAAGACCAAGAAAGCAATCTAACGAGTCTTTCAGAGAGAGTATGCTCAGAGGTGGAGACGCACTCACGCCCAAGTTAGTCCTTCCATGATGAATCGAAATGGTCATGACTTTCATAGACATACAAGAAGCTCCCTTCTATGAGAGAGTTTTAGCCGGCATCGGCAAACCATTTTCTGAAATGGTCAAACATGGGGAGATGGCTGAGATGGGATTGAAGTCCGGAAAGATTCAAGACCTAGCTTCACTCAATGTTGTTGCTGATCACATCCAATCTGGAAATTATGGGAACAACCCCCGGAGGGTCTATAAAAAGAAAGAAGAAGATGTTTCCCTGATACTGCATGGTCAAAAAGGCAATCAGAACATGCCTATTCTAAGGAGAAACTACACTCCCTTTCAATCACAGTCTACAAACCCTCCAACACCAAAAGGTGGAGAAGTCAAACGCCCTCGAGTGTTTACACCCTTAGGGGATACCCTCGAGAACATTTTAAATCTTCTGACAACACAGAAGAAAATTACACATCTTCTTCCACCAGCCAGTCCTAATGGACGGGGTTTCAATGCTGCTCGAAAGTGTGCTTATCATGCTGGGGCACCTGGACATGATACTCAGGATTGTTGGGCCTTGAAACACAAGATCCAGGACCTAATAGACAATGGAGAGATCGTGGTCACCAAACCAGATCAGCCTCATGTTCAAGATAACTCCTCAACACAAAGAAGAAGATGTTAACATGATTAATTGGAGCAATGGATAGAGTTCCAATTTTAGCTGTGAATCTTCCCAGACCCTCAAAGACGGTGATGACAGATGGGACTATGCCAAGTTCTAGTTCATAATGGAACGAAAGATGAAAGCTCTTTACAAGCAAATTGAGCAATTGGCAGAACTGGTGACTTGTCAACATCAAATGACTCGTCAGTTAATCAGCCAGGAGCATGCCAGTCTCCTATCTATTGTCATGAATATTCCCCCGTCACTTTCAGAAAATGAAATACTGGAAGACAAAGTGACAAAGAGAGCAAATGCCAAAGCCCATCGGGATTTCGCCAACAAAAGGGAATTCCCCTATCTGGGCCAACCTATGGAGGAAATCCTTCATATGTTAATCAATGAAGGAAGGATCAGTTGCCTTCTACCTCCAATCAACCCCCGTTCAGGATGGTACAACTCTGATGGAGTGTGTCAATATCATTCCCAGTCTCGCGGTCACAGCACAGAAGAATGTTGGGCACTCCGCCACCTTATCCAAAATCTAATTGACAGTGGTGTACTGCGCCTAGCAGACAACGATAATGTGTTACGTGCAAGTGAAGATGCAACCCCTACTAAGTAGAAGAGTGTGGTAGCAGTCATATCCAATGAAACTGATGGGATTAGCAAATCACTCACAATGCCAATAATTTAACTCAAGGGAATCAACCACCCTTTGGAAGTGGCCGCTCCTGGGCCAATCAATTTTTCGTGCAGAGCACAATATCCTATTGTTAGCTTGCGCATAGTTCCGTGGAATTACGGAGAAGGTGAAGGAGCCACCTCACATACAACTGCTACAATGTCGAAGGAAAATCCACTGTATCTTCCCCACCGAGTGATGGAGCCTACCACCAAATCAAATGGGAAAATACCCATGGAGAAGATTGAAAAATTCCTCCGTGCTGTGGGTCATAATGAAGCTACGGTGGTTTTAAGCTTGAAAGAAGCTCCACAACAAATATCAATTTTGGACTTGGTCCTAACTTCCGAGAATCATCGGAAGGTCTTGTTAAAGGTTTTAGAAGAAGCCTATCTCCCGACATCAGTTGATACGGAAAAGTTTCAACATCTGGTTAATCATATTTTCAACAACAATGTGATATCCTACATGCACCGATGATGATATACTGCCGAAGGACCCGGTCATCGCAAGCCGTTGCACATTCATGGTCTTGTCCTCCGGATATATGGTAGTGGAGTCTTAATAGATGGAGGTTCTCATGGGAATATCCATACACACGCTACCTTGGTGAAGATGAATATCAATCTCAACCGAATTGAGTAGCCATACTATCATCAAAGCTTTTGATGGAGCGGCAAAATCGGATTGAGTAATTGAAGTACGCCAATCGAAATTGGTCCTCACACATACTGTGTATCTTTCCATGTGCTCATGATAGATTCAGGATACAACCTGCTCTTGGGAGGACCATGGATTCACATGGCTGGGGCAGTCCCCTCCACCCTTCATCAACAATTGAAATACATTATCAACAATAGCCTAGTCACGGTCAACGCTGAACCAGAGTGTCCTCAACACGGGGACATGCCGTTCATCAATGCCAATGCAGACGTTGAACCAGTCAATTTTCATGCTTTGGAAATAAGCAACACCCAATACCATGCTATGGAGCGCCATTGCCCGAACCCAATATTTCTATCGAAGTAATGTCAGCTACTCAAGAAATGATGTCGTTGGTTCATAAACCGGGACAAGGGTTGGGTAAAGATTGCCAAGGTATCAAATACCCAATTCGATTGACCAAGAAAATCGAAATAGCTGGGCTAGGCTATTATGCCAGTTCTAGTCATAAGAATTCTCATAAGCATCATCAGATTCCTTCAGCTTCAATCATGCGGCGTTTATCTTCGCCTTTGAGCTCTGAGTCCGCACAACCTCCCGTAAAGGTGCCAACCAATGTAATGGCTATGTTATGTCCCAAGCCGGTACTGGTGAAGGAGAAAGAAGTCTTTGTTCCAAATCCCATAGTGGAAGAAGAGGAACGAAGAATCAAGCAAGACATTATACGGATGATGTCCGGTATACGCATCATCGTTCATGATGAACATACCAACAGATACACCCCATACGATGATTGCCTAGACGTAATGGCCATCATTCAGGACAGGGAGGATGATGACAATCCCTCCAGCACTGCGGTCCACCTAGACTTTGCTCTTGCCAATTGGAACAGCATTCCTTGCATTGGTTGTCAAGGGTAAAGCGGGAAAAAACTCTTTCTGCCCTGTAGATATAATAACTGCTTACTTTTCTGTACATTATTAGCAGTTTATTTTGCCAGTATATGCTAACACTGTGTATGATCAACACATTTCATATATACTAAGTGAAGGCATATTTTGTTTCAGGACTCTAAATTTAGATGTGCCTGTACTTGCTGATACGGTGCCTCTTCTCCATAAGGGATTTACCTTTGATGTAGAGATGAATTCGGCCTTGATGGATATACCGGATGACATTGAGGTGCCTCTAGAAATTCAAGAATGGGTCAAAGATAAACCTAAACCCAACCTTGATCAAACCACTTCTTTCAATCTCGAAACCTTAGAAAGCCCTAAGTTAATCCAGATTGGTTCAGACCATTCCCCAAACCAACGGAATGACATGGTTACGCTATTAACCCAATTCCAGGATGTGTTTGTATGGTCTCATGAAGACATGGTGGGTTTGTTCACTGTTATTATCCTTCATCGCCTTCCCATTAAAGAGGGATTTAAGCCAGTCAAGCAAAAGCTCAGGCAATTGAAACCTGAGTGGAGTTTAAAGGTGAAAGAAGAAATTGTGAAACAATTTCAAGATGGCATCATCATGGTGTCTACATATCCTGAGTGGATATCCAACATCGTGCCCGTACCTAAACCTGGAGAGAAGGTGCGAGTTTGCGTGGATTACCGGGACTTGAACAAAGCTTGCTTAAAAGATAGTTTTCCCGTGCAATTTATCCACATTCTCATTGACAATACTGCGCAATACGACATGTACTCCTTTGCTGATTACTTTGCGGGATGTCATCAGATCATGGTTACTGAGGAATATCATGAGAAAAATTATTTCATCACACCTTGGGGAACCTTTTGTTATAGACGGTTGTCATTCAGCCCCATCAATGCTGGAGCCACCTATCAACGAGCTATGATGGCTCTTTTCCACGACTTAATGCATAAAGAGATCGAGATCTACGTGGATGACAACATTGTTAAGTCCCGAAAAGAGGATGACCATATAGACCATCTCAGAAAGTTGTTCAACAGATTGCGTAAGTACAACTTGAAGTTAAATCCAGCTAAGTGCGCCTTTGGTGTTAAATAAGGCAAGTTACTACGATTTCTAGTCAGCCACAAAGGGATAGAGTTAGATCCTGCCAAAATCCAAGCCATCACTGAAATGCCCATTCCTCAGACAGAGAAGGAAATACGGGGATTTTTGGGAAGAATCAACTTCATTAGCAGGTTTATCTCCCAACTCACAGCAACCTGTGAGCCAATCTTCAAGCTAGTAAGGAAGAACTCCTCAATGAAATGGAATGATTAGTGCCAAAAGGCATTCCTCACAATCAAGAAATAGCTAGTCAATGCTCCCGTCTTGGTACCACTCAGGGATGATGTTCCCCTTTTTATGTACCTGTCCATAAGTGACAATGCCATGGGCTGTATGCTGGGAAAGAAGAACGATAGAGGCCAAGAATGAGCTATCTATTACCTCAGTAAAAGGTTCAGCAGCAGTGAACACAAGTACACTCTGATCGAAAAGACGTGTTGTGCTTTAGCATGGGCTTCCATGAGGTTACATCATTACCTCCATGGTCACACAACCCATCTCATATCTCGCATGGATCCTCTCAAGTACGTGTTCAACAAACCTATGTTAAATTGTCGGCTATCCAGATGGCAGTTGATCCTACAACAATTTGACATCGTATATGTGACTTAAAAGTCCATCAAAGGTCAAGGAATCGCGGATCAACTGGCCACCGCACCTTCATGGGATTTCAAACCCTTGGAAACATATTTCCCTGATGAAGGAGTAATGACAGTACAACAACACCATCAGTACGATACGCGCCAATTATGGAAGATGTATTTTGATGGAGCCGTTAATATGGAAGGTTCCGAGTCGAGCAGCTTCTAGTGTGCCGTACGGGGAGCAAAGATCCGTTCTGTTGTTAAGTTATAGTTTGGCAGTACCAATAATACGGCTGAGTATGAAGGCTATCTCATGGGGCTAAAACTTGCCCGTTCAATGGGCATCAGACGATTAATTGTCCTTGGAGATTCAGAGCTGGTAATCAGACAATCCACCGGAATCTATCAAACCAAGGAACTACATTTGCTGCCTTACCATTGGCAGGTTTTGAAGATGGCTTTGGAGTTCGAAAAAAATCTCCTTTCTACATGTTCCTCGTAATAGGAATGACTTTGCGAACGCATTAGCAACTATGGCCTCCTTGATTCGCATATCAGATAAGGAACACTTGCCAAGCGTCATAATTTCCCTGCAAAAAGCCCCAGCCTATGGGAATTACGTTGGAGAAGTATCGGATGAGCTACCTCCCATCCAACATCCTTGGTATCAACATATTAAGGAATATCTGCGGGATGGATCTACACCCGCTGAGGCGAGCCCGACTGAGGAAAGGCGGATCCATCGACTTGCTATGAAATTCTACCTAAGTGGAGATGCGCTCTACAAAAGAGATGCAGGACTAGGTCTCCTCAGATGTTTAGACAAAGAGCAAGCCCAAAGGCTTATGGATGAAATCCATGGAGGAGTCTGTGGCCCCCTCCTTGTTAAGAAAGTCCTCAGGACAGGACATTATTGGCTATCTCTCAATGCTGATTGCAATGACCATGTCAGGAGATGCTATCAGTGCCAGATTCATGGGAATGCTATACACGCCCCTCCACGGGAACTCCACAATATGAGTTCACCTTGGCCCTTCTCAATGTGGGGAATGGACGTTATCGGGCCATTGAGCCTAAAGCAAGTAATAGTCATCGATTTATCTTCACTATGATCGACTACTTCACCAAGTGGGTAGAAGTAGCCTCCTTCCCCAGGGTTACTAAAGAAGTCATCATTGCTTTCATAAGAAACAATGTCGTTTGTCGATATGGACAACCAGAGGTGATTGTGTCAGACAATGCTAAGAAACTCAACAACAGAATGATGGAGGAATTATGCAGTAAATTCCACATCAAACATCTTAACTCTGTCATCTATCGTCCGAAGATGAACGGTGTTGTTGAAGCGGCTAACAAAAACATCAAGAAGATTATGCAAAAGATGTCCGCCAACCACAAAGATTGGCCTAACCTATTGCCTCTGACTCTGTTAGCCTACAGAACCTAAATGCATACTTCCACTGGGGCAACCCCCTACCCTTTAACCTATGGGATGGAAGTAGTGCTCCCCATAGAAATTGAAATGGAATCCCTCAGAGTGTTGATAGACGCTCAGCTGGATGAAGACCAATGGTTACAAGACAGGTATCACCAATTGTCTCTAATAGACGAAAGGCGAACCGCGGCTATCTTCCATGGTCAGTTATATCAGCAAAGGATCGCCAAATCCTACAACAAAAAAGTCCGTCTACGGCAGTTTAAACAACATGACTTGGTTTTCAAGAAAATTCCTGACAACCAAGATCAGGCTAAAGGAAAATTCGCTCCTAACTGGGAAGGCCCGTTTATTGTCAAGGAAGTATTGACAGGAGGCGCTCTCAGATTGCAAGAAAGGGACGACGATGAATTTCCACAACTCATCAACTCGGACGCCGTGAAACGGTACTATTTCTGAAGTAATTCGCAAACACCCTGGTGTCGGACCATCAGATCACCAGTCATTCTGGTTCGTTAACCATTTACCACCTATAACTTTCCTACAATTTGCCCCTCAGGGAAACATACTTTTCAAAGCCAGCAGCCTGACTTTCTCCTTTGCGTTCCTATAACTTAAGTCATCCCACCGCGGATTGAACCTCTTGCATTTGCAGTTTGGCTACCCATACCTGGGATCAAACTTCTCATACCTACAGTTTATCCTCAACATAGGATTAAACTTTCTCTGCCCCACACTCTCACCTGCACATAGGATTATGCTTTTCTTCTCACCCTGAGGGGCGAACAACATCGACCTGATCTCCTCTTCAATAGGAGTACGTAGGCAACCATTTCATATGGCCCGGGCGTAATAAAACAAAAACAACAAAAACATTTCTACCATCTTCTCCTCACAAAAACAACAAAAAACATTCCTACACCATTTTAGCCATATACAGCGTTGAACCTCTTACACCAAGTTCGAACTACGCAGACCAGATCTCTTCTTCAATAGGAGTGCGTAGGCAGCCATTCATGGTGCTGTCTTTCCCTCTAGCAAAACACAAATCCTTGTCATTTGGTACTGGGATCATCCTTCGATCCCCTATATTTCATTCGGCTTCAGACCAAAGGGATGGAATTACCTGAACTCCTCCCAAATAGGAGATTCGACGACCATCTAAGCTGCGGTCATACCTTGAAGAGCAACACCAATCGATAAGAGATGGAATTAACTAGGCTCCTCCTAAATAGAAGTACTGTCGACCATCTATGGCTCGGTCAATCTCAGAAAGGAAAGCCACACTCTTCTCCACATTTCCATACAGAAACCAGTCCCAAGACACCAAAGATGGTAGGGATACATAGATTGATGATCCATTCTGAACTATCCAGAGATAACTCAATGTCCATCCACCCAGGAGGAATTTGTAATACATCAAGACCACAAGCCACAAGCGGCGAGCAAAATATCAAGCAAATAGCAAGGCATATCTAAAAGGGAAGTGATCCAAAAATATATTTCCCATCATATATATAATGTTGTTTGATATATATACAATGTAAAGCGTATACATGACAAAATGGCTAAGCTTAGTCATGCGGTGTAAATACAAGCTCATCTACAAGTTAGGGTATATGCGAGCTAACAAGCCCAACTTGGCTTCCCTCTCATAAGAAGGAGGCGAAGTTGTGGTCTCCTGTACGAGAATATCCACACGACCCAACAGATCTGCAGCCATCTACTTGGTGACCATATGATCATCAATATATGCGCCCATCTCTGTAATCATGCCAGTGGTAAGGGATCTCCTTAAAGATTATCTCGTGATTTGGCTACATCCCCAGCAAGATATGACACTATCCCGCCAACAACAATGCAGATATCTCGGTGAGCTAATGCCTCGCCTCTCTCTAATAGAGCTGCGTCCCTACCATCAAGGGCGGGCCAACATCATAGATCAAGCTCGATCTCTCTCAAAGGTCATCGATGAAGACTCGCTCTAAGCATCTTTGTCGAAAGTCTTTGAATCACAACAAAGATCTTTGGTACTAGGAGAATCCAAAGAAAAATCTTTGGCAACCCAACAACGGGCTCCTCCTCGATGTAGGTATCGATATCCTCCATGGGCTCTACATTGTTCGACTCATTATCCCAGATCGCTGACATCATTCAGAGCCGATAAAATCTATGTCTCCATCCATGCAAAATACTCTGCAGAACAACCTAGATGACTGACAGAAAAATCAGCTATCTCACGTTGATCCCAACAAGCATACACACGGGATCGGTCCTCTCTTCGAGAGAGATATCGGAAGTCAACGCCGACCTATCGCCTCGAAAGGATGAAAATCCTAGAACTGGTCGAACTACGACATCACGGCCAGTAGTTGATAAGTAGTCACGCCCCTTAAGCCAGCCAGAGGGAGGAAGTCCATGCCCGGAGCGTGAGTAATGAAGCTGTATGGTGAGCAAAGCCATGAGCACGGCAATATGCTAAATGGATCTCTGATATCTGCGAAAAATGCGGACCAAGACAAAGCATCTATACACTCCGATGGCTGAAAGGAGTATGACATGGCTACATCATGGGTGAACCAATACCCATGCCCTCTAAGGGTACCAACCGGTCTCAAGTGTGATATAAACCACACATACAGCATGACCGAACTACCCGTAAAAACTCCTGTTGGGTAAGTACAGTAGTAGGATGCTGACTGCATGGTCTCTGCTACAATCATAGGTACAATGGTGCGACCCTCTCTAAGAGCTCTCACGTCCATGATCACACCAATGTCTATCTCATCCATGTAACGCGGCATATAGACATATGACAGTACGCATAGCATCAATACATCAACCCTGGCAACACGTCAATGGTCCTCCGGTGCGGTGAAATCTCCGGAATTTTGTGAATAGCTATCCTCCGAGCCAAATTTGTCGTACAGAAAACGCTAGGATATCATGTGGCTAGATGTCACCGTCTGCTTTACTCGCTCCACAACTCGTGAGAGTCATGAATAAATCTACTCATGTCTCCCAAAGCGGATGTACGCAAGGTCTATCTAAAGGCAAAGATCGTTAAACGTGCATACTCCTCCAGAGTAGAAGTTAACTCATGGGTGTCGAATCGGAATACCTGCTTATCCGGTAGCCAATGCTCTAGCATCCCGTCCATAAACCCTGTAGGAACCTGAAAAGGAAATAAAGTCATGGTATGTCAGCGGTGATCTCTGATCACCCTCTCGGTGGTGACATGCTATCATATACACGATCAAGATACCCAATACCACCACCGATGGTGGGGTATGATCTATACTGACTATCCGTCGAAGAAGACATATGTGCGGGCCGTGTCATAAGACCATCCAGGGGTCAATGCCGAATATCTCTAGACATACATACATATGCATAACATGATACATGCATAACAAATAATGGATGGCAATATGATATAGGGAATGGAAATAATGGTGTATACATTCCTAGGTATATCATCATCTAATACATCAGCTCTATACATCTATAAATATAGGGAAATGGGGCACAGCCGCCCTACTACTAACAGAGGCCTATCAAAAGATATAGCGAGAATGGGGAACAACCAAACAATATCTAACAGAGGCCTATCAAAAGATATAACGAGAATACACATCAGAACAAGACCATGGTGTCGATGTCCACATCATAAATCTTGTCCACCTGATGTAACTCCTCCTGAGTCACTTGATCTCTATCAACAGGGATGTCAGGATTATAAAGAGGAGGATCTGTACCGGCAAAACCAAATGGGTCATCTGAGGGGCCATACCGAAGTGGAAGGAACAAATGACTCGCTCTCTCATTGGATCTCTACCCAAATGCCGGATAAATATATGTGCTTGGTCCAACTGCCGGGTCAAACTATCAATCTGGGTCATATGAGTCAGAGCTCGAACACAAGTTACCCAATCCGTCATCATCAAAGATCCTGGAACCATATCCCCATTTAACTGTGTGGCGCGGGACTGGGCTCCAATAGTGCGAGGGGACCACCACCACTGGAACGTCTCCTGAGTGCAAGGACCATCTGATAATGCAAAACTGTCAACCCCCAACAATGGGATATCAATGACGGGTGACTGTGATTTGGGCCAATGATGCCTGACAGGAGGCAAGATCGGTATACAGATCTCCCCTGTGGTGCTCCTAATAGCACGCTCTCCTAAATAGAGCTCCCAGCCTCCATCTGTAAAGAGAGGAACTCTTCTGGTCGAAATCAAATACTCGACTCCAGTCGGTTGTCCATCCTCAAAGTCGATGGTCAAATGTTCCCCTGAATAGGGAATCCATGTAATGGTATCAGCTGTCAACAACTCCAGCTGCATACGACAGTGAGTGAATTCCTCAGCTACAAGGACCTCCAGCAAAATAGAATGGTGCCATCGTCATCCTCGTGGATAGGTATCTAAACCTAACACACTCCCAGGACGCAAGCATGGGAGCCTCTCATAGGCCCAAAACTGCCAACACAATGGGAAAACATCTGCTATCAGTAAACACTCTTAACCTATGAATGGGAAAAGACAAGAGAAATATTCACCAGCAGAAATGGATAAAATCTTAGCCAAGCCTCGGTCAAACCCTGTGAGTGCATACGCATACCCCGGAGGAAATAGGCAAAGGTATAAGAGCCCTAATCATACTCTCCAATACGGTCCACATCACGTGTGGCGCTGATCAAAGCAAAGGATACCGTAGAAGAGTTATCTGCTATGAAGCAGCCTCGAATGATCATCAGGAACAATCGCCACAAAATGTGATCCCTGATTCTGACATCATCAGGCATGGGCTCACTCAAAAGCCCACTCATAGCATCTACGCTCAAAGGACCTGAACAGACAGTCCTGCCTTTGAGCGCCTCCGCCGGAACTCCTAATAAGGATCTGATGGCAGTAGGGGTAATATTCGCCATGCAAGGCACTGCCTCCCCTCCAAACTCCATGCCTGTGATAAAATTGCCAATCCATAGGCGTCATCATCACCTCACAATCCAGCAGATGGAGTGATTGAGTATGATGAAACCATCTCTCAAACAATGCCCTGAGGTAACCCCAATGACAACGACGGGGAAGGATGGAGAAAAATGCCATAAATCCCCACTCATGCACTACTGCTCTATAGTCAGGATGAAGCCCCTGGTACATGGAGTGAATGCTGAACCAGTTCCCTTGAGGCTGTGTAAAACCAGGAACCTACATGAAATACAGATTTACACCAAAACCCTTTAATCCTCATCAATAGGAAAGAAGGAAGATCAAAAGTCTAACGCCATACCTCGTTAGCATGCAAATACATCGATGGATGTCTGCTCAAATCACCCAGCAGCTCTGGGTTTACCACCGGAATACTAGGTAGCTCCCTACGAGGAACATGTGGAGCAGGAGTGGGATCCTTAATCGGAATATCCGCCTCCTCGTCCTCAACGTCTGGCACATCTACCCTGATAGGACGAATCACGGCCTCCACCAACCGACGAGGTTGTTTGACAGAACGGGGACGAGGCACTTCGGAAGCCCTCCGCCGTATGCCAGAAGTGGTCCTATGAGAACTACTCGGCTAATCCGGATCCATCAATATCTGGACAACAAGTCTCCAAATCACCTCAAAAAGGGTGTGGTAATTTCTTACCTGGAGCTTTCTAGAATGCATTTATGTCTATATGCATGCATGCATTTACTTTAACATATAGTAGAGTTAAAATGCATGACTACCCAATGCTTACATTTGGAAAATTTTTGCCATAGTCCCCTTTGAAAATAGGACTATCGACATGCACATAGGTATGTCTAGGTGGCCATTCAGTAGCACACCTGCCCCAAAGTCATATACATAATATATGCATTAAAAATCAAAATCATCATGCATAAGGTCAACTTCAATACTAGGAGTACTTTGCCTTTCTACCTTTTGCTCATTGGACCTCAAATAGGACAAAAAAATAGCAGAAAAAGGTGCCAATTTGACTGTCTCAAAAGTCAATTTTTTTCAAATCATTATGTTCAACATGGTTTAATACTAACATTTACTATGTTGAATATTTTTTTTCAAGTCATTTGTGCATACATAATCACTATTACGTGTTTAGATGCATTTCATGTGATAACTTACAATCCAACGGATAAACACAGGAAAAAATACATGCATACGTTACCAGGATAGTATAGAACACTTGTGCAGTGACAGAATTTTCAGAAAATAGCCCAAACTCAGCAGATATAAAAGAGGCTCACGGATTTTCCTTCGCGCGACAAGTTAAAAGTGACTTGTGAGACCAACCTGCTAGAATTTATCATCGCGATTAAGCGCAGCCAACTCATGATGCGCAAAGAAGAGTGCACTGCTGAGCACCCTATATGGGTCCCACCCCTCCAGCTCGGTCCAATTCGAGTTGCAAAGGAGTTCTTGCAGATTAGAAGAGTCAAATTGGAAATAAAAATGCCACGCGATTGAGCAAAATAGCATATAATCCTGGTCTTCTCAAATGAGACTTTGAATCTGTACATCACTCATTGGTAGTCGCCTGAACATAAGGTATACCCTGCCGATGATCTCAGTTGTCACAAATCACATACGGCAATACCTTATACAGGTCCGATGCCGCCAACTCCAGGTCGTTACCCTACGTGAGTCCCCGACGGGGGTTACAACGTGAGTCCCGGACGGGGGTTACAACGTGAGTCCCCGATGGGGGTTACAACGTTGATCCCTGATGGGGGTTATAATGTATATCTCTGGCGGGAGTAACAATGCATGCTCATCCGTTGACACACAAATCAGTGAAGGTCAAACAACCTTGACGTTATTTCAGCAAATAGCGATTAAACCTATCAGAGCTCTGGAGCTATTCGAGGTTTTCACACCCGACTGCTCGTATTCCCTAGTATATCCCCGGCGGGGGTCGCAACGTAATGTTCTGGTGATCTACACGACAACGGATGTCAAGAAACCTTGACAATCTACCCACAGAGTTTCAGCTGTTGATTCACACGTCGACGAAGGTCGGGCATCCCAGACAACATTTGTTATTGGCAGTAAATCCAACAGGATCTTGACATATTCTGGCGATACCAACCAGGAAAGGTCAATGTTATCAAAGAGGATAGATGATGGAATATGTTATACACATCTTCAAATAGATCAAGCTTTATCCCCACAGATATCTTACACATAAGAGGTACATCTTCAGGATCAAGTCATAATAAAAAACACAGGAATTTGGTGATAACTCCAACATCAACATCCTAACAGATTTGGATCACACATCAAATTCGGTCATCATTGCCAATCCCCAGTTGAAGCAACAGGGAGCCACCAATCATCCCCAACGTGTTGGGCTACAAACCCGTACATACGCATCATACATTTACATCATGTTGTTATCCATAGTACCATGTTTGTCTTGTTGCGTTTCAAGTGTCTAGGATTCTTTATCCTACCCATGCATCGCCATGCATGAGTATGATAAAGAGGGGCATCTGTAGACACTCAAAATTTTCTGTACTATTGTCACTAACATTGCAGGAGGACAGATTCATCTTTTAAGAGAGAACCCTGAAAGACAATCCAAATCCATACCGGATACTACCGGAAGTTCAACATCAACCCCGGATCAAATTCTAGGAGTAACAATTCCAACCTCGGATGTAACCCCGAGGCATGCAGATCTAATACCAGAACACACACCGGAGAAGACCGATTAATCTCAGAGATAACCTCGAGGTATCAAGTCTCAGTCCCAACCATGGGAATAGCCACCAACCTTGGTGATAACCCCAAGGAATGCAATTTTGGCGATAACCCCGGAAATGCTTGTTTCAAATGCGACCAGCTTCAATCTCGGCACTCACAATGAGATGCACTGTACCAACCCGGAAATAACATCGGGAAGACCCTCAAAGGTGACAATGAGGACCTTCAATAATTGCAACAGCCCAATCTCAGCGAAGTCTGAGCAACATCTGCTTTATCAGCCCAATCCGGCGATAACACCGGTGAGGGGCAACATCATCATCTCGTCAACACGATGCCATGTCACGTCGTCTTAAACATCTCTACGCAATAATGTCCCACAAGACTAAACCAATCCCGAGTGACTATTGTGTGGGGTAACGGATGAAAGTTGAAGGTTGAAGACAGGAGGGCATCGTCCCATCTTCAATGACTTCGTATAAACTCTAATCCCATGCCATCGTATAACTCTCGACAACGACGGTCCGAAATAAGTCATGTATACCTCAAACGGATGCCCGAATTGTACTTCTGAAAGTTCGAGTGGACATTACAGTGCCTGAGTGCACGTACTTCAAGATGACCCGACCTGAAAAACTCGGGCCCACCCGAGTTACCTCTGGTACCAGCATGGCTCATTTTGCAGTACACCTATGACTAAATTGCCTATAAATAGAGGGCTCAAAATTTGCCCATTTTGCAAGAGAAAAAGCCGAGGAAACCTCGCTTAATTTGCTCTGACTCATCCCATGCAAAGGTACTTTCCTCTTTAAACACTGTGAGCTCATATATAGCCCTTTTGTACCTACAAAAGCGGTGTTTACCCACTCTAAAGATATAGAAGTCTTCTTTGGCCACGGTGTAAGCCTTCTCACACACACTTTAGAGTCTTTCTCTTCATCTCTGCACACACCCTTCTACACGTTGAGAGTCGTGTTGCTTGCTTTTTCAGGACTTGATCAGCGGTTTCATTTCATCTGTATATATATATATATATATATATATATATATATATATATATATATTGACTAACATCATCGAAGTTATGCCTCGATTGAGCCTGAACTTCATGCGGAGCGTTTATTTGCTTTATATATATATATATATATATATATATATATATATATATATATATATATATATCAAAGTAGTAAACATATTAGTAGAAGTCTAAGCTCATCAACTAAAAAGTCGACATACACATTTAATATATATATATATATATATATATATATATATATATATATATATATATATATATATATATATATATACATTTATATATATTAGCGTGTGTCGACTGCATTCGATGAACTGATTTTACATCCTATGCGTTTATTGCTTATATATATATATATATATATATATATATATATATATATATATATATATATATATATATATATATATATATATATTTCGTCCCACAGAGTTTACTTCGTGGTGGTTGATCGCTTTTACAGTTTTCTTTACGTTTTGTCCTGCCTGGAGTTTACTTCGTGGCAGTTGATCGCTTTGTACAACTTTATTTACATTTTGTCTCGCCTGGAGTTTCCTTCGTGGCGGTTGACCGTATTTACATCTTTATTTACGTTTCGTCTCGCCTGGAGTTTCTTCCATGGCGGTTGATAGCTTTTACAGCTTTATTTACATTTCTGATCCCCCATGGAGGTGCTTCGTGATTGGTGATCATGTTTGTATATATATATTTACAACTTTTATATATATACCTGCTTACTGCTTTCATATAAATTGCAGTATTCTGTGCGCCTAGGAATCATGTGATCACATATTCATCCTATTGAATCTAGATTCGGTTCCCATGATGGACATTTTCAGCTGTAAGCAGCTTGTAAATTATCCCGCGGTGTCTGAATTTCCTCAGATGGTTTCTATACCCATGAGGAAGTCGGCATTATTTTGTACATTATTTTCGTACGGATGCCTCGCATCTGTCAAATAAAATCAATCAAGCAGAACACTTAATAAAATGGTAGTGTAAAAGGTCTCAATTACTATTGAGCATCAGGGTTTGAAAAACCTTTTTTTTATAAAACATCATTGCTATACCTTGCTAAAAACTAAATTTTTACATAAATTCAAACCCTGTGTATATAGGTTCGAACGAGGCCTCACACTACTTATAAATAACAGCACATTGACCCACACACAGACACATTCAGATAATAGTTTCTTGAAAAGAGGCGGTCACCCTTGGTAACACAGATGTTAGGGGGTGCCTAACACCTTCCCCCCGCATAACCAAGTCCCCAGACCCTAATGAATCTCGGTTTCACCGACCCGTTTAGCGGTGTCACATCACTGGGTCAATGTGCAAACCTTTTCTCGGTTGTGTTGGTACAACCATTTAAAAAACCAACTGGCGACTCTTAACAGTCCATCGTTGACATTATACATGTCGGACCTTTTTCACTTGTTTTTTCAAACAAATCTCACCTAAAATGAGAACACCAAAGAACAAGTAACGGAAATGGACATCTAAAAATCCCGACGTCGACAGATCCACTAGAGTTGCTGGGAGGCAAGGTAATAATAGGGGAAGAGGTGAGGGTCAGCCCAATGAGTAACCTAATGATCAGATAAATGCTCAATTGGCTACCTTGGTGAATCAGGCAGTGAACCAGGATTTACCTCAATTGGTGACACATGTTATACAGGCAATGCAGCAGCCGCCACCAAAAATTCCCGAGCAAGAGAACCCAGGAAATAATGGTCCGCATACAAATGAAGTGGAAAGGAATGCGGATGGTCATGACCAGTAGGGGGTTGCAATGTATGTATGGTTGGAAAGGTTCCAGAAGCAGAAACCACAGTCATTCAGTTAAGCTTCGACTCCAATTGATGCAAAGAATTGGATTGCCCACCTGGAGAAGATTTTTGATGTGTTGGGGTGCTCGGATAATCAGAGAGTATTGCTTGCAGTGTACAAGCTAGAAGGGAATGCACATAGGTGGTGGAAAGCGATGAAAACAATAAAGGGTGATGGCTATGTTGAGACACATAGTTGGGCAGAGTTTTGTGAGGTCTTCTATGAGCAGTACTTCCCAGCTGCTGATAAAGAGACCTATGCTAGAGACTATCTATCTACTTAGCAGAAAGATGATGAGTCCATCACGGACTTCATGATGAGGTTCACTAGGTTGGCAGACTTTGCGGGAACCTCAGCAGGGACCGCAGCAGAACAAGCATAGAAATTCAAGTGGA
Source organism: Panax ginseng (assembly GCA_020205605.1). Lineage (NCBI taxonomy): Eukaryota > Viridiplantae > Streptophyta > Magnoliopsida > Apiales > Araliaceae > Panax > Panax ginseng. The sequence continues at coordinate 57,229,687 of CM035143.1, read as the reverse complement.
AGATCCATTACAGGTATCGGCAGCATCTCATTAACACCAAGTTTGTAGATGTGTCAGTAGTGGCCAATGCTGCCAAGAATATTGAGATGGAGAGACGGGACTTTCGGTCTTCTAAACCGGAGGGTAGTCGAAAGAGGGAGAGAGATGAATAGTGAACAGGAATCGTGGTGGCCAGCAGGGCCAGTGGCGTGGCCAGCAGGGCCAGTGGCGTGGCCAGAATCAAAATAGGGATTATCAGCAGACGTCTCAGCAAGGGCAGAATCGTCAGCTTCAGCTACCTTGGGATGGTCAGAATCGTCAGCCGTGTAAAAATCGTCAGTAGGGGAAGAATCAGGGTCGTTATTCGGGACTAGCTAGTGGGGGTAACCCAAATCTCATTCTGATAGCTCCTTGTGCTACTTGTGGGGATAATCATCAGGGGAGGCAGTGCCACAGACTCACTGGTTCATGCTTCTTGTGTGGACAGATGGGTCATATTTCTAGGGATTGTACCGAGCCACGTGGAAATGGTGGAGGTGGTGAAAATGGTGGCGTCACGGTGGTCGAGTGTTTGCCTTAATGTATAACCAGGCGGCAGGTGCACCAGGTACTGTTTCTGGCACTCTTTTAGTTGGCAATCGTGAGGCCTCTATTTTGTTTGATATAGGTTCTACTCATTCCGTTGTTTCTCAGTCTTTTGTTCGACACCTGGGTGTGCCATCTCAGTCTTTAGATTCTTTTATGTCTATTGTTACCCCGATGGGGACTTCTGTTGTTATTTCTGATTTGTATTGAGGGTGTGCGATCAGTTTTGGGGATAAGATTCGTAGGGCTAATCTCCTTCCGATGAGTATGCACGATTTTAATGTTATTCTTGGGATGGACTGGTTGGATAAGCACCAGGCCACTATCGATTGTCAGGCGAAGATGGTTATATTTGGAGATGTGAAATCTCCGGAGTTCGTGTTTCAGGGTTCACAACCAAGTAGGATAGTGAAGTTAATTTCAGCTTTGAAGGCTGCGAAATTAGTGGCAAAGGGTTGTGAGGGGTATTTAGCGTTTGTTAAGGATACCTCTAAGGGTGAGTATCATATTGATGATTTTCCAGTTGTTCGTGACTTTCTCGATGTGTTTCCTGAGGAGTTATCAGGGTTGCCACTACATCGGGAAGTAGAGTTTTCTATTGAGCTTGTTCCTGGTGCGGAGCCTATCTCTAAGGCGTCGTATCGGATGGCACCGTTGGAGTTGCAGGAGTTGGAAGAATAGTTGCAAGAGTTGTTAGATCATGGTGTGATTCGCCTGAGTGTTTCACCATGGGGTGCTCTGGTCTTATTTGTAAAGAAGAAGGATGGGTCTATGAGGTTGTGTTTAGACTACAGGGAGTTGAACAAGATCACCATCAGGAATCGGTATCCATTGCCGAGGATTGATGACTTGTTTGACCAACTTCAGGGGGCAAAGTATTTTTTGAAGATAGACTTGAGGTCGGGCTATCATTAGTTGAGAGTGACGGATGAGGATATCCCTTAGACAGCTTTTCATACTTGATATGGGCATTACGAGTTTCTGGTGATGCCATTCGATTTAACTAATGCTCCAGCGGTGTTTATGGATTTAATGAATTGGGTGTTCAGAGAGTACTTGGACCAATTTGTCATTGTCTTTATTGATGATATTTTTGTTTACTCCAAGTCTAAGGAAGAGCATGAGGAGCATCTTCGCACAGTGTTGGGAATATTGCAGAAAGAGAAATTGTATGCTAAGTTCTCTAAATGCGAGTTCTGGTTGGAGCAGGTTGCATTTTTGGGCCACGGTGTTTCTACTGAAGGCATTAAGGTGGATCGTGCGAAGGTTGAGGCTATCACTAAATGGTCGAGACCTACTACGGTGACAGAGATTAGGAGTTTCTTGGGTTTGGCAGGGTACTATAGGAGGTTTGTGGAAGGGTTTTTCTTGCTTGCCTTGCCATTGACCCAGTTGATGAGAAAGGGCGTGAAGTTTGTGTGGAATGAAGAGCGTGAGAAGAGTTTTGAGGAGTTAAGGAAACGGCTTGTGACAGCTCCTATACTTACGTTGCCGTCGCGGACAGGAGGTTACCAAATTTATATTAATTCTTCTAAGAAGGGCTTGGGGTGTGTTTTGATGCAACACTGTAAAAACCCAAAACCCTAATAACACTAGTATGTATAAATCCCGTTATATAAAATAAAATTTCTCTGTTTTGAATGTGTTACGTGTTATTATATACTTGGTTTGACAAAATTGACCAAATAAATTTTTTTATCCGAAAAACGTCGTGCTTGACACCTCGTGCTTAAAATTTTTTTCCATAATCGGACTTTTCGGTAAAATTATTTTGACAAGTTGCTTTGTTGTGCTTACACTGACAAAACGCTTTGTCGTGCTTGTTAGGATTAGTGAGTAAACCCTAATTAGCAAAATCCTAACCCTAATTAGCAAAACCCTAACCCTAATAAACCCTAATTAGCTAATCTAACTCTAATTAGCTTATGTTAACACTTAATCATGGTTAGTAAACTTCTATTAGGTACTAATTAACATTAATTAACATATCTAATCATTATAAACAAAACCCTAATCAAGATTAGTGAAGATTTAAGCCTAATTAAGCTACTAACTTAATCAACTAGCTCACAAGTAGGTTGGGAGTCACCATTACAAGTTTCAAAACATCACATGACATGCTTCCAAACTCCCAAGCATCAGAAGAGTAATAGATCAGATCTTTATAGAGGCAAGTAGGTGAAAAAATGACTAAAAAGCCAAGTTGGAAAATTCTATAAATAGGAACCTTAGGGCTAAGCAAACCCACGAATTCTCAAAGCCTAGATACACTTATAAACCTACCATATCAAGCCTAGGTGTTATCAGCAACAAGATCAGAAGCTAGAATCACAAATTTCTCAAGAAAAGGTGCAAACCCCAGTTCATAATTTTCTCTTTGATCTTATTTTAGATTTGTGGTTTAGATGTTTAGAATATTGTATTAGGATGTTAGAAAGTATGCTAGAGTGGTAGAACACGTTTTCATAACATCTAGATGCCTTAATTAAGCATTTTATGAAATCTGGGAATTTTGAAAAAAATGGTTTGACAGCCGAATGTCAGGGCTTTTCGATTCATATGTGTTTATATTTTGGTCTGTTAATCGATTGATATTTGTAGCCTGCAAGTAGGTCTTTAATCTGGAAAAGAAAATAGGTTCAGATGAACCATAGATTCCAAGATATAATCAGTCAAAGTGGGGTGGACTGCTCACGGAAGTTTGGTTTTTTCGGGTTTAAAGCTCAAGAACAGCTGAATCGGCTACTTTGATCGGCCTATTTAATCATCTTCTGATTGTTAATTGTTTATGTTTTTGTTATAAATTAGTACTCTTGTATACATACTACATATCTATGATCTTCAATCGAACAAACAACTCATAGGATTGGTTCTAATTATTGGTCAAAAGTAGTTGATCGAAGCATGACCAAGTTTTTCGGGTTTTCCGTAAAATGAAGAACTCAAGAAACGGTTGTTAGTGTGACTTTGACCATCATAAATAGAGATCATAGAATTACGATTTGTTCATGTTAATGTTATATGTATATATACCCTGGTATATAGACTACATGTTACAACAAACAAAACATACATCTAATACACCGAATCAAAGTTATTCAAGCCACAAAACCGTTAATGGCATTGACCCTTTCGCTCAGGTTACCCAAAACCCAAGAACAACTCGACGAAGAACTTTGAATCTTTATAATTTCTTGTTAGATGTAGATTAAAGCTTGCTTATTGCTTGATCTTGTCTTTATTACATGAGTACTACAACACCAATACTTGATCCGACCGAAAATCATTACCAAAATCGAAGTTATTTAATGGTCAAAATAGCCACTTACCACGACGAGCAACACGGTACTTGAAACTTCAAGAACACCTACGACACTTTACTTTCCTTTGTAGGGCTTTATGACGGACAAAAATTAAATTTTAGAAATAAATTATAAAAAATTAGAAATAATTAATAAAAAGCAGCTTTTAAAAATTATATTAAATTATTATAAATTATTTACGATATTTCTACAAAAATGTAATAATTATTTTATTTTATTTAGATATTATTTATAATTAACTTATTAATAAAGTAATTAGAATTATTACTTTTAAATACTAAATAATTATGTAAAAATATAATTATTGAAATAAAAATCATAATAAATGATTATAAATTATTTAATAATATTAAATATTGTTTTTTATAAAATTTTAGTAATATAAATTACTTATAAATAGAAATAAATGGTTTAAAATCATTTAAAGGATAAATAAATATTTTAAAAATACTTTAAACCTTCTAAAATATATTATAAGGATAATTAAATTATTTAAAAATATAACCAAATTTTATAAATAAAATTTAGTTCATTTATCAAAGGTATTAAAAGTCAACCCTATTAAATCTAACTCGGTATTAAATAAATGTTTTATTTGAGTATTGTTATCAATACTAACGTGTTAGATTTATATTCTTGAACGTCATAGGTACTTAATAAGCGTTAGAATAGTATAACTCGAGTCGATCTACGCTCGTGCAAGTCTTCTATACCCAATTTATTACTTATGCAAAATTTATCAACCCTGTTTTATTCATTTGAACAAGATTCTATCTTGCTATCTTTGTTGATATAATACACCTATGTTGAATTACCTATTATTGAAAAGTTATTGATATAGTTCCAGCATGACTAAGAAATGAATTATTTATTCATATGTTATTGTTTATTGAGCATAAACTTTAGTGTCAAGCCAAATTGTTTTGGTAAGGCAATCGTATACTGAAGTTGAGTATCCCGTAAGGGAGCAAAGTGTAGTCAATAAATATATTGACAGTAAATTGTAAGTGTAATTGAGCAGTGTAGGTGATATGCATACTCCTAGGATTTTGAATAGGCTGATCCCCTATCTCATATCTGAACATAATTTCTAAGTCTTTGTGACTGACAGAAATGATAAAAATTCCAGAACTAGTTGGAATTAGAAATCCAGAAATGGTAAAAACTATCAGTCGAAATTTGAATTGTTATAATTCTTCAAATCCTATATTGTTATAAATATACAACTTGCTGAGCATGTCATAGCTCACCCTTGCAAATTATTCCCTTAGCAGTATTAGATGGTAATCCTGGAACGTCTGGAGTAGATAAAGGGAAGCGTACCTACATAGATTAGATTATATTCTTGTATGTATGAATACCTTGTAATAAGAACTCGTTAAGAGAATTTTTTAATCGAATCATAATATTATGATATATATAACATCATTTATTTCCGCAACCGTGTTTTCTTACATATATAGATGTAAAGTAAGATGTCTTCTATTCTAGTTGAGATCCTTGGGAACTATTTATCTAAGTGAGGGTGTTAATAGCATGGACTGTTCATGTTGTTATTAATACTCCGAATTTCAGAGATAGATAGTTACTTATCGATCTGATAAGTATGTAATCGCATGACATAGACTATACATTTGGGTGAGGGTATTGGTAATATGGACTGTTCATGTTATTACTAATACTCTGAATTTCGGATAGATAGACTCTAGTCACAGATACAGTTCATATATTCAAGTGAGGGTATCCAAACATAGTAATATTTCTCTTGGGAATTACCATCTGTTATGGGATACTATGAATCTTGAATCTATGGGAATTATATCTGATAGTCCCTCTATCTAATGTAATATTTTGAATCAGATACCATGGGTGTATAGATTTAAATGCATTATGTTAATTCTCTGTAAACACCATCCGGGATACCACGGGATATAGGTATGGGGGTGTTACAATTTTGGTATCGAGTCATTAAAGGCTATAGATATAAGGAAGAGTTTTCTTAGTATATAGTCTTCGAGTCCGTAAAAATTTTAAAAGTCATATAAAACATAACATTAAAATTATTATGTTGTGTAAACCTTTATACCAGTATTTATGGAGTTTTCTTTTATAGATGGCCAACTCTAATGCTGAAGAAAGAATGATCAATCCACCGCAAATAGAGTCTTTTATAGCTAGTGATGCAGAAGAAGAAGAATTACTTCATGATCAACAACTGCTTGATGAAGAAGAAGAAAAAGAAGATCTAGTGGCTGGACAATTAATGAGAATAGATGAGCATGATGAGGCAATGGCATCACTACTGCAGACAACAGAATGTGAGAACAATAAGATGAAGTATAGGGCAAATTTAGCTAAGTGTATGCTAATGGATGAAAGGAGTCATAGTCATCAACTGAAAGGACAACTGCACCATGCACATAGGAGCAGGAGGGAGATTCAGTCAAGACTTCTTAAAACATCTCTGGGAGTTCAAGATACTTTTAATGATTTGCAGCGTCGTGTAACTCGATATCCAGTAGAAGAGAAGAAAACTGCTTATCTTATCGATCGATCTATGGTTTGTCACATGATCCAGGATTCCTTTGATGATATCAATGAATTCTAGAGAGTAGCATAGGAGGTTGGATGCTTTATATTAGTACAATAAAGAAGCATTCAAAGTTTGTATTATGATAGGTACTGTGTAATATACTAGTATGTTTAAAGTTGTTGTAAGACTGTGAGTTATAAATAAACAATATGTTGTGGTTATCTAAGAATCTTATGTGAATCTTTGTTGTTGTTTTATAGACTCATGCCACCAACCAGAAGACCCCAAAGAGAAATGAATAATGAGGATAATCCAACTCAACAGGTTAGTAGATATGATGTTAGGAGTAATAAAATGCACACTGTAAACCAAAATACATCCTTTAAAGACTTTAAATTAGTTGGACCACACAATTTAAAGGTACACTAGAACACAGTAGATGCTGATTTGGATTTCTGAGATAGAAAAATTCTTCCTAGTAACCAATGTTAGTAATAACCAGAAGACAACTTTTGCAACTTTCTTCTTGAAAGGTGAAGCTAATTATTGGTGGGAATCAACCAAAGGTCGAGTAGAAACTAAAATTGTTCCTTGGGATAGATTTAAAGAGTTGTTCTTTGAAAACTATTTTTCCCAATCCCTGAAAGACCGAATGGAAATAAAATATCTTGACATAAAACAAGGAGATCTTACTGTAACCCAATATACAGCTAAGTTTAATGAACTATCCTGGTTTGCTCCTCATCAAGTGACTACTGAACTTAGAAAGACTCGTAGGTACCAAGAAGGTTTAAAACCTCAGATTAGGAGTAAATTATCAGTGCTTCAAATCAAAACTTTCTCTGAAATACTAGAGATGGCCACTATAATTGAAGGTGAGAATGAAAATCTTGCTAAGTTTCATCAGGTGGGTTTAATAACAAGCGTAAATGGAATAATTCTTTTTCTAACAATTCAGGGAAAATGATAGGAAATACTAATAAAAATTTTAGTAATAATAATATTAAACCTTGTCCTAAATGTAATAAGAAACATAGAGGAAAGTGTCTTCTTAACAAATGCTTTAATTGTGGACAGTTAGGACATTATCTTTTACAGTGTCCTCTTCCAAAGAAAAATAAATGTTTTAATTGTGGTTCAATGGATCATTTTTCTAAGAACTGTCCCACAAACCAAGGAGGAAAAGGGGTTAGCATACCAGAGAATAATAAATCAGCAGTAGCTGCAGTTGGGGTTCAGAATCGACCTACCGTGAGAACATTTAATATGTCGGTGAGGGATGTTGTTGCTTCACAGGACGTAGTGACAGGTATCATCCTTATCAACACTTTAAATGCATATGTGTTATTCGATTCTGGTGCTACTTGTTCATTTGTGTCTAGAAATTTCTCTACAAACTTGAATATGCCTTGTGAAAATTTAGACAAACCATTTTGTGTAGAAATTGCTAATAATGAAAGAATTCCGGTTAAGACCATATATAGAAACTGTCGTGTGGTAATAAAAGGACATAATTTTAAGGTAGATTTGATACCAATTCAGTTGGGAGAATTTGATGTAATTCTAGGAATGGATTGGTTAGTTAATCATAATGCGATGATTGATTGTCATCAAAAATGTATTAACCTTTTTACTGCTTCGAAGTCAAAAGTAGTGTTCAATGGTAGTTGTTCACCTAAGCAATCTCGATGTTTGACTATAGTTCAGGCAGAAAGATTACTTAAAAAGGGTTGTTTAGGATATTTGGCCTATATAGTTGATATTCGTTAGGAAGGAGTAAAACTAGATCAAATACCTATAGTTAAGGAATTTCCTGATGTATTTTTAGATGATTTACCCGGTTTGCCTCCAGATAGGGAGATTGAGTTTATCATTGATCTTGCACGAGAACGGCTCCAGATTTCTAAGGCATCTGCATGAATGGCACCTATAGAACTGAAAGAGTTACTTATTCAATTACAGGAACTCTTAGATAAAAAGTACATACAACCTAGTGTGTCACCTTGGGGCGCACCAGTGTTATTTGTAAAGAAGAAATATGGAACTATGAGACTTTGTATAGATTATAGGGAGCTAAATAAGTTAACTATTAAGAATAAATATCCTTTGCCAAGGATTGATGATTTGTTTTACCAATTAAAGGGGGCCGAACATTTTTCAAAAATTGACCTTAGAATAGGTTATCATCAATTAAAGGTAAGAAAGGAGGATGTGCCGAGGATAGCGTTTAGGACACGCTATGGACATTATGAATTTCTTGTAATGTCTTTTGGATTAACAAATGCACCGGCACCATTTATGGATTTAATGAATCGAGTGTTTAAACCATGCTTGGACAAATTTGTTGTAGTGTTTATCGATGATATTCTGGTATACTCGAGAACACGGGAAGAGCATACTGAACACTTAAGAGTCGTATTGGAGATATTACGAAAGGAACAACTTTATGCAACGTTTTCCAAGTGTGAATTCTGGTTGAAGAGAGTTCAATTTTTAGGTCATGTAATTGACAAAGATGGAATATCTGTAGATCCAACTAAGATCGAAACGGTTGTGAACTGGGAACAACCAACAACTCCAATAGAAGTACGAAGTTTTCTTGGTTTAGTGGGTTATTACCGACGGTTTATAAAAGATTTTTCAAAAATAGCAACCCCATTAACCAATTTAACTCGAAAGACGGTGAAATATGTCGAGATGATAAATGTGAGGAAAGCTTCCAAGAGTTGAAGAAGCGATCGAGCATGGCTCCAGTGTTATCCTTACCCGGATGATACAGGAGGCCTTGTAGTATATAGTGACGCATCACACAGAGGATTAGGGTGTGCGTTGATGCAACATGGGAAAGTGATAGCTTATGCATCACGATAACTCAAAGATTATGAGAAGAGATATCCTACTCATGATTTAGAGTTAGCCGCAGTAGTTTTTGCTCTACAAATTTTGAGACATTACTTATACGGGGAGAAGTGTGAGATATATACAGATCATAAAAGTCTGAAATATATTTTTACACAACGGGAGTTAAATTTGAGACAGAGGCGATGGTTAGAACTGATAAAGGATTTTGACTGTGAAATTTTATATCATCTCGGCAAAGCAAATGTTGTAGCTGATGCGTTAAGTAGAAAGAGTCAAGAAAAATTGAATGTATTAACCACCAATGATAGGTTAATAAAAGACTTTGAAAAGTTAAAAATTGAGGTGGAATATCCAACTACCTCTACCCAAAATATTATATATTTTAGAAGGAGTTTTATCTCTGCTCGATAAAATTAAAGAGATACAAGAGAAGGATGAAGAGTGTCAGAAGTTTAAATCTAATTCCACACATGATAAGTATAATAAATTTTGAATAGATACAGATGGAATAATAAGATATGAAAATAGAATCTGGATTTCGTTAAATCAAGCTTTAAAAGATGAAATTTTGAACGAGGCACATAATTCTAAATTTTCCATACATCCTGGCAGTACTAAAATGTTCAAAGATTTGAGTCGACACTTTTAGTGGTCGAATATGAAAAGGGAAATAGTTGAATGGGTAAATAAATGTCTCACATGTCAAAGGGTTAAGGCAGAACATCAGAAGCCAAGTGGTTTACTTCAACCCTTACCAATTCTTGAGTGGAAGTGGAAACATACAACCGTGGACTTTGTAGTGGGCCTTCCAACTACACAAAAAGGCCATAACGCCATTTGGGTAATAGTTGACCGTTTAACTAAATCTACTCATTTTTTTCCTATTAAAATTACTCATAACCTGGATCACCTTGCCAAATTATATATTCATGAAATTATCTCTAGGCATGGAGTACCTGTTTCCATAGTATCGGAATCAAGAGATCACGTTTTACTTCAAATTTTTGGAAGAGTCTTTAGAAAAATTTAGGAACACAGTTAAAACTAAGTACAACTTATCATCCTCAAACTGATGGACAGAGTGAGAGAACCATACAAACATTAGAGGATATGTTGAGAACATGTGTCATAGACTTCAAAGGAAGTTGGGAAGATCAATTACCTTTAGTCGAATTTGCCTACAACAATAGTTATCATGCTAGCATAGGTATGCCACCCTATGAAGCCTTATATGGAAGAAAATGTAGAATGCCTATGTGTTGGGATGAAGTCCGGGAAAGACAAATGTTAGGACCTGAAATAATTCAATAAACCGCTGAAACTATCAGAATCATACGTCAACGATTACAAGCATCTCAAGATCGACAAAGAAAATAAGATGATCCACATCGTTAACAACAAAATTTTAGCATAGGAAGCCATGTATTCTTGAAAGTATCTCCTTGGAAGGGCAAGATACGTTTTGGCAAGAAGAGAAAACTAAGTCCGAGGTTCATTGGACCTTTTGAAATTTTGAGAAGAATTGGTGAAGTTGCTTATGAAATAGCACTACCACCTGAGTTAAACCATATTCATAATGTGTTTCATGTGTCCGTTTTACGACCATACAAACCTGATTATAAACACGTTATAAATTATGAGCTGATCCAAATCGAAGAAAATCTTTCTTATATAGAAGAGCCTGTGCAGATCGTCGACCGTAAAGAGCAAGTCCTCCGTAATAAAGTGATACCACCGGTTAAAGAAATATGGAGAAATCAGAACGTTGAAGAAGCTACATGGGAGCTTGAAGATAAAATGCGCAAGAATTATCCTCATCTTTTTACTTAACATGTACTGTAATTTCAAGGACGAAATTCTTACTAGTGGGGGTGAATGTAAAAACACAAAACCCTAATAAGACTCGTATGTATAAATCCCGTTATATAAAATAAAATTTCTCTGTTCTGAATGTGTTACGTGTTATTATATACTTAGTTTGACAAAATTGACCAAATAAATTTTTTTATCCGAAAAACGTCGTGCTTGACACCTCGTGCTTAAATTTTTTTTCCAAAATCAAACTTTTCGGTAAAATTATTTTGACAAGTTGCTTTGTCGTGCTTACACTGACAAAAAGCTTTGTCGTGCTTGTTAGGATTAGTGAGTAAACCCTAATTATCAAAACCCTAACCCTAATTAGCAAAACCCTAACCCTAATAAACCCTAATTAGCTAATCTAACTCTAATTAGCTTATGTTAACACTTAATCATGGTTAGTAAACGTCTATTAGGTACTAATTAACATTACTTAACATTCCTAATCATTAGAAACAAAACTGTAAGACCCCAAATAATTAATAAATGAAATTTAATTTCCTCTAATTATTATTTTGAAATAGTAAGAGTTGATTTGATTAATGTGGATAGTTATAGGTAAAATAAACAAATATTTCCAAATAAGCAAGTGGTTATAAAATATTCATTGTTGTCGGGGAATATTCGTTTGGTCGTGGAATATTCTTCTTTGTCTTGTAATAATATTATTTATGCTGCCTAGTTGATCTTTTGTGGGCCCCATAACGAAAACCGATTGGATGAAGAAAATGACAAATATAAGTTGTTTAAAAATAACGGTGTAGTTGTTACCGTTAACACTGTTAAAATACCCGGTGGTTAACACACAATAGCACACGGTATTGCACCAATTATTGATTCTTACGTAAGAAGGCACTACTCAATGATTTTTACGGTAATTCTCGCTCAAAGATTTTATTTTATTGATTCAATAATTCTTTGTGTTGATATTTTATATTACCGTTGTTTCAATAATTGTCATTACATTATTTTTCATTATCAAGCAATAATTCATATTATCTCGAATAATATTATTAGATAACATTATTGGCAATGTCTAAAAAGTTACATCTAAGGAGAGGTTTGGTCACCTAATTCTTGCGCCAAGAAGGAGAAATTTTATTGAAAAGCCCCTCTTTCCTAGGAGGCGCACGGTTGTCAATATTGTGATTACGTAATATTATTTGTGAATAATTAATTATTGATTCATATGATGAGGAAAATATTGATTTTATAAGGATATAGATGGAGAAAATTTTAATGTGACAATTGTTGAAAATTGAAATTTTATCTTTTCTCGATAAAATAATTCATTTAAATATATTATTATATTTTAATAATATAATAATGGTGATATTTTTACAATGAATGTGGGATATATGAGTATACGAGGAGAAAGAGTATTTTTGTTGCAATAAATGTTTAAAACATGTTAAGCATGTCTGTGGACCCATTTATTGACTGAAATTTGATTATAACATGTAAAATCGCCCGTTTATGGATTTCGGTCAATTTCTGTTTGGAATTTGGAAAACTTTCCTTCTGCAAAGTTGTAGATAATGGAATTTCCTATGAAAAGGCGTGAGTTTCAAATTTTTCTGACAAAAGGGCTATTTATTATGAATTATTGAAGTTCCGAAGCTCCGAAATAATTAATTTTTGGAAGTTTTAATTATTTTTAATAACAAAAACGTTTTTTTTTGTTTTTGTCATTATTGTGGGCTTTAAGGGTGGCTGAATTCAGTTCTACAAAGGATGGCGTAGGAAAATTTAAATTATATAATAATATTATATTAAATTTACTGCTTTGGTGTTCTAAGCATTTTCCTATAAATAGGGTGCTTAGGTTAGAATTGAAAATTACACCAGAAACTGAAGTTTTCTCTCTATTTCTCTCTATATATTGAGCGTATTCTTGTGAGGATTTTGATACTTTGAGTATTGTTATACGGTGCAAGTTTCCTTCAGCACTATACCCAGTATTCCAGCTAGAAGTAATAATCTTTCGAGGTAAGGGATATTATTTTTTTTCGTAATGATTTATTTCTTCAAATCATTATGCTGAAATATTGATCTGAAGTTTTTATCAAATTTGGAACTTTTAGTGTCGGGATTACTATTCACGTATACGGCACTATTCACGTATACGGTACTATTCACGAATACGGCACTATTCATCGAAAAATACAAATTTTTCTTTTCGTCCAAAATATCTATTCTGGATACTAGCTTTGATTGTATCCATGTTTTGATCATTCTTGAATTTTACACCACTATGATTATTTTTGAGGTATTTTCTTGGACATGGATAAAACAAAGTACGAATCATTAATCCTTAATCCTTGTCATTTTGTTTCACTGGATTCGTTTCTTTAAAAAATATTTTTCATCATCCTCAGTCTTAAATGATGATATTATTGAATATCTTTGGTCTGTAGTGCAAAGATGAATGATTTCGATGAATATCTTTGGCCCGTAGTGCAAAAAGATGAGCAGTGTTTAGATGAACATGACTTAATGAAGAATATCTTTGGCTGTGAGTGCAAAGATGAATATTTGATTCGGATATATATTGATTGATGTTCTGAGGATAAAAGATAGACGATGAACTTTTAAATTCATACATAGAAGATAGTAGTTTGCATTCTCTACTTAACTCTTCTAATGAATTATTATTTCATTGCGAATATTGATTTAAAACTTGTTGTCTATTGTATTCTATTAGATTTTTCCTGTTGAAGACTAACGATAATTTGTTGTATTTATCTTAGTCATAATATTCTTTCTTGGGCTAGTTGAGTTCACCCTTTTCCTTTTTGTTCCATTTTTCTTCTCTCGGAGAGGCGAGAATATAGCGAGCATGCAGTGGGGTATGGAATGAAGGTTCTAGAGAGAGTTGTTTAGTAGTCCTCACCATTTTTGTAAAATAATGTATCAATAAATGTGATGAGGATTTATTTGAGTATAGATATTGTCTAGAAGATAATATTTGTATTCAAACTCACGCTTTTCTTGTTGTAATAATAAAGTTATAGTTGTTTACGTACCATGTATTGACAACTCGAATGGGTGATGTATACCTATTTTGGGGGCGCCACGGTTGGTATCGAGCTTAGGATATGATCTGGCGGAGATGGGGAATAGAACTAGGAAGGAGAGACGAGTAAATCCTTCGCTAGTGTGTGTCCTACCTAAGCTTATTTGTTAGTTGGTCAGTATATTGGGATATTATGTGATATATTGATTTCCTTAATTAACCCTTGTTTTATGACAGTATTTGAGAATGTCGACTGAGAATATTAATAGTGGAAATGAGACCGTGGAGACGCCTGTACTCACCAACGAGGAGAACGTGCAACAGGCTGGCAATGTTCCTCCTATGAACAACACCACTGAGAAGATGATGAATGATGGGTTATTTAGAAGCTTTTTACAGTTCATGCAAAATCAGACGAGGGAGACTCGTGTTCAAAATACAGGAGGAAATGATAGTAATTCACGGGTCGTCACAGCCAAGCAGTTCAAAGAGTTGGGACCACCAGAATTTAAGGGAAAGCTAGATCCGATCATGGAGAAAACATGGGTCAAGGAAATTACCAAGATATTCGATGTCTTGGGATGCACGGAGGAACAGAAGGTTCCATTCGCCACCTTTATGTTCCGTGGCGAGGCAGACTACTTGTGGAAGTCTGTGAAGCGTACCCATCCAGCCGCACTCAGCGTGTCTTGGGAGACATTTCAGAAACTATTTAATGACAAATACTTTCCTGAAAGTGTTCGTCATATGAAGGAGGGGAGTTCATCAGATTAGAGCAAAACAACATGGCGGTGTCTCAAAGATGAGGCAAAGTTTGCAGAGTTATCCAGTTTGCACCTCATTTGGTGGAGAATGAGAAACGATGACGCGGATGTTTCGAGAGGTTTGAAACCCAAGGCACTGACAAATTATCTCATCTCTTATAAATTTTCTCTCTATTCAGATGTTGTTAACAGGGCTCAATTGTTAGAGTGAGATAACGAGTACGGTCAACCGAGGGACCACAATCAGGATCATACCGGAGATAGCAGTCAACAAAACAACGATAACCAGCGGAGAAAAAAAAAGGCGGACAAAAATGGTAACCACTCTAGTGGTAATCATGGCCATGAAAATAGAAGAAGTGAGTCAGGAGGAGATTTAACAACGACCATGTAAAGATGACACTACCGGCAGCAACTGGTTCTAAGGGAGGAGAATGACCACCGGTCATATGCTATAAATGCGGGAAAGAGGGACATATTAGTCCAAACTGCCCACAACAATTTAAGGTATGCTATAATTGTGGAAAGGAAGGACATATCGCTCGAGATTGTACGGTAGTGAAACCTAATTCAGCGGGGACGGTGACTCAAAAGACTATCCCAGAAAAGTCAAAGCCAACAGTTCCTGGAAGAGCGTTTGTTGTGACTGGTCAAAATATGAGGAACCCGAACGAGGTGATCACGGGTAAGCTATTTATAAATTCTTGCGAGGTTTATAACTTACTTGATACCGGTGCTACCCATTCATTTATCTCTCCTGCTTGTGCTCAACGTTTAAACTTGACTCCGGAGAAATTAGACTTTGACCTATCTGTGGAGACTCCGTTAGGAGAAACTTTCATCACATCCACTGTTTATAAATCTTGTTTGATTCAAGTTGGCACCATCACCTTACCTGTTGACCTTATCTCTTTAAAGATACTTGCTTTCGATGTGATTTTAGGGATTGATTGGTTAACTACTCATCATGCCAAAATTGATTGTTTTCGTAAGGTTGTTAGTTTTCATATTCCTAACCAACCTGTTGTACGAATTCAGGCAACTAAACCATTAAAATCAATCATTGTCATATCTAATCATAAAGTTATTCGTTTATTGAAAAACGGAAGTCAAGCTTTATTAGCTCATGTTATGGATTTGAATAAAGACACGTCAAAATTGAATAATATTCCTATTGTTATTGACTTTCCTGATGTATTTCCTGAAGAACTTCCCGGTCTACCCCCAGAACATGAAGTTGAATTCTTTATTGATCTTGAACCTGGTACAAAGCCCATTTCTAAAACCCCATATTGAATGGCTCCTATTGAACTTCAGGAGTTAAAGGTCCAACTACAGGAGTTGTTGGACATCGGTTTCATTCGTCCCTAGTACATCTCCTTGGGGTGCTCCTGCCTTATTCAGTAAAGAAGAAAGACGGAGTATGCGACTTTTGTATTGACTATCGTGAATTAAACCATGTCACCATCAAGAATAGGTATCCTCTACCTCGTATTGATGACTTGTTTGACCAGTTGCAAGGAGCACAATTCTTTTCAAAAATCGATCTTCGTTCTGGATATCATCGGTGAAAATTAGAGGCGAGGATATTCCAAAGACTGCCTTCAGAACTCGGTATGGGCATTATGAATTCTTAGTCATGTCTTTCGGATTAACTAATGCTCCTGCGGCTTTCATGGATATGATGAACCGAGTATTCAAGGATTAGTTGGATCAATTCGTTGTTGTCTTTATTGATGACATCCTCATATATTCCAAAAGCCGTGAAGATCATGAGCACCATTTGAAGCTGGTACTCCAAAGGCTTCGTGAAAATAAGCTTTATGCCAAGTTGAAGAAATGTGAATTCTGGCTTGAGGAAGTAGCATTCCTTGGGCACGTGGTGTCGAAACATGGAGTATCTGTTGATCCAACGAAGATTGAAGCAATACAAAGTTGGGAGCAACCGAAGTCGGTGACTGAAGTACGTTGTTTTCTGGGCTTAGCTGATTATTATCGGAGATTCGTGGAAGGGTTTTCTCGAATCGCTACTCCATTAACTCAGCTAACTCAAAAGGATACAAAATTCGTATGGAAGGAAGATTGCGAGAAGGGTTTCCAAGAGCTTAAGATGAGAATAATTTCGGCACCTGTTCTAACAATACTATCTGGTTTGGATGGATTTGTTATCTACAGCGATGCTTCGGGCAGGGTCAAGATGTGTTCTCATGCAACGTGGGAAAGTCATAGCCTATGCCTCGCGACAACTTAAAGAATATGAGAGGAATTATCCTACTCATGATCTAGAATTGGCAGCAGTCGTTTTCGCGCTAAAGATCTGGAGGCACTATCTATACGGGGAGAAAGTGGAGATATATTCAGACCATAAAAGCCTCAAATATTTCTTCACTCAAAAAGAACTCAACATGCTGGCAAATGACGTTGGCTCGAGCTATTAAAAGACTACGATCACACTATTCAATACCATCCCGAAAAGCAAACGTGGTAGTGACGCGTTGAGTAGAAGATCATATGCGAGGAATGAGTGCGATGATGTCAAGTATACGATAGAGCCAACTTTAATAGAAAAAGTTAAGGTTGCTCAAGCCACCGATCCAGGAGTTGATGCATATGAAGAAGAAAGTACAAGAGGGTGCTATTAGGAAACGAGAATCGATGAAGAGGAATACTTGAGTCCACTCCTGGACTTTGTGTTTCTAACGACTACGATTTGAAGTACAAGATCATGATGGAGGCACACAATACACCATTTGCAATCCATCTCGGAAGTACCAAAATGTATCGTGATCTTTGACATACATTTTGGTGGAACAATATGAAGAGAGAGATTGCAAAGTTTATCTCAACGTGTTTAACTTGTCAACGTGTAAAAATTTGAGCATCAAGTGCTAAAGGGTCCATTGCAACCACTTGAGATTCCGAAATGGAAGTGGGAACACATTACTATGGATTTCGTTTACGGGTCTTCCTACGGTTTCTCAAGGCATCAATGTTATTTGGGTTATTGTTGATAGATTAACCAAGTCTCGCTCATTTCTTGCCGTCACGGAGACTTATTCCTTGAACGTCTTGCTAGTATGTATTTAAATGAGATTGTGAGGTTGCATGGCATGCCGGTATCCATAGTTTTGGATCGTGACCCAAGATTCACTTCAAAATTTTGGGTTAGCTTGCAAAAAGCTATGGGCACGGAGTTCTGATTGATTCGGCATAACATAACATCCTCAAACAGACGGACAATCGAGAGAGGACTATTCAAACTCTTGAAGATCTATTAAGACTCGTGTCCTAGACTTCAAGGAAGTTGGGATAAGTATTTACCATTGGTGGAATTCTCCTACAATAACAGTTATCAAACAAGTATAGGTGTGGCTCCATTTGAAGCATTATATGGATGAAAGTGTCGCTCTCCAATATGTTGGGATGAGGTGGGTGAAGCAACATTGTTGGGACCCGAAAGTTAGTGCGATATAACTACAAGAAAAGATCCAAATGATTCGACAACGTATACAAACGGTACAAGATCGACAAAAGAGTTATGCGGATCTTCATCGAAAGGACGTGGAATTTAGTATAGGGGATCATGTATTGTTACGAGTTGCTCCATGGAAGGGAGTTACAAGATTTGGGAAGAGAGGAAAGCTCAATCCACGATTTATTGGTCCATTTCAAATTCTTGATCGAGTAGGAAATGTAGCCTATAGACTCGCGTTACCTTCGAGTATGTCTCGTGTTCATAATGTGTTTCACATATCTGTACTTTGTAAATATGTGAAAGACCCGAACCACGTTATAGAGTTAGAACCGGAAAAGATAGTCGAAGACTTAACGTATGAGGAGGTACCTGTCAAGATCTTGGATAGGAAGGAGCATGTCCTACGCATGAAGGTCATACCACAAGTTAAAGTTTTGTGGAGGAACCATGTTATAAAAGAAATGACCTGGGAATTGTAAACGGAAATGAAAGTGAGGTATCCTCACCTTTTTGAAACACCAGGTACGTATGTCAATTTCGATGACGAAATTTCATAAGGAGGGGAGGTTGTAAGACCCTAAATAATTAATAAATGAAATTTAATTTCCTCTAATTATTATTTTGAAATAGTAAGAGTTGATTTGATTAATGTGGATAGTTATGGGTAAAATACACAAATATTTCAAAATAAGCAAGTGGTTATAAAATATTCATTGTTGTCGGGGAATATTCGTTTGGTCGTGGAATATTCTTGTTATCGGGGAATATTCGTACGACGGCGCAGTCTTTTGTGGGCCCCATAAATAGGGTGCTTAGGTTAGAATTGAAAATTACACCAAAAATTGAAGTTTTCTCTATATTTCTCTCTCTATATATTGAGCGTATTCTTGTGAGGATTTTGATACTTTGAGTATTGTTATATGGTGCAAGTTCCCTTCAGCACTATACCCAGTATTCCAACTAGAAGTAATAATCTTTCGAGGTAAGGGTTATTATTTTTTTTCGTAATGATTTATTTCTTCAATATCATTATGCTGAAATATTGATCTGAAGTTTTTATCAAATTTGGAACTTTTAGTGTCGGGGTTACTATTCACGATATCTGGCACTATTCACGATATCTGAGATTATTCACTTAACACGGCAGACTATTCATCGAAAAATAAAATTTTTCTTTTCATTCAAAATATCTATTCGGATACTAGCTTTGATTGTATCAATGTTTTGATCATTCTTGAATTTTACACCACTATGATTATTTTTGAGGTATTTTCTTGGACATGGATAAAACAAAGTACCTAATCATTAATCCTTAATCCTTGTCATTTTGTTTCTTTGGATTCGTTTCTTTAAAAAATATTTTCATCATCCTCAGTCTTAAATGATGATATTATTGAATATCTTTGGCTTGTAGTGCAAAGATGAATGATTTCTGATGAATATCTTTGGCCCGTAGTGCAAAGATGAACATGTGTTTAGATGAACATGACCAACTGAAGAATATCTTTGGCCTCAGAGTGTAAAAGATGAATATTTGATTCGATATATATTGATTGATGTTCTGGGGATAAAAGATAGAGCGATGAACTTTTAAATTCATACATAGAAGATAGTAGTTTGCATTCGTACTTAACTCTTCTAATGAATTATTATTTCATCTTGAATATTGATTTAAAACTTGTTGTCTATTGTATTCTATTAGATTTTTCCTCGTTGAAGACTAACGATAATTTGTTGTATATTATCTTAGTCATAATATTCTTTATTGGGCTAGTTGAGCTCACCCTTTTCCTTTTTGTTCCATTTTTCTTCTCGGGATGCGAGAATATAAGCGAGTTCGAAGTGGGGGTATGGAATGAAGGTTCTAGAGAGAGTTGTTTAGTAGTCCTCACCATTTTGTAAAATAATGTATCAATAAATGTGATGAGGATTTATTTGAGTATAGATATTGTCTAGAAGATAATATTTGTATTCAAACTCACAGTTTTACTGTTGTAATAATAAAGTTGTAGTTGTTTCTGTACCATGTATTGACAACACAAAATGGGTGATGTATACCTATTTTGGGGGCGTCATAAAAACCCTAATCAAGATTAGTGAAGATTTAAGCCTAATTAAGCTACTAACTTAATCAACTAGCTCACAAGTAGGTTGGGAGTCACCATTACAAGTTTCAAAACATCACATGACATGCTTCCAAACTCCCAAGCATCAGAAGAGTCATAGATCAGATCTTTATAGAGTCAAGAAGGTGAAAAAATGACTAAAAAAGCCAAGTTAGAATATTCTATAAATAGGAACCTTAGGGCTGAGCAAACCCACGAATTCTCAAAGCCTAGATACACTTATAAACCTACCATATCAAGCCTAGGTGTTATCAGCAACAAGATCAGAAGCTATAATCACAAATTTCTCAAGAAAAGGTGCAAACCCTAGTTCATAAATTTCTCTTTGATCTTATTTTAGATTTGTGGTTTAGATGTTTAGAATATTGTATTAGGATGTTAGAAAGTATTCTAGAGTGGTAGAACACGTTTTCATAACATCTAGATGCCTTAATTAAGCGTTTTATGAAATATGGGAATTTTGAAAAAAATGGTCTGACAACCGAATGTCAGGGCTTTTCGATTCATATGTGTTTATGTTTTGGTCTGTTAATCGATTGATATTTGTAGCCTGTAAGTAGGTCTTTAATCTGGAAAAGAAAATAGGTTCAGATGAACCATAGATTCCAAGATATAATCAGTCAAAGTGGGTTGACCGTTCACGGAAGCTGGTTTTCTGGGTTGCCCAGAAAGCTCAAGAACAGCTGAACCGGCTACTTTGACCGACCTATTTAATCATCTTCTGATTGTTAATTATTTATTTTTTTTGTTATAAATTAGTACTCTGGTATACATACTACATATCTATGATCTTCAATCGAAGAAACAACTCATAGGATTACCGGAATTATTGGTCAAAAGTAGTTGACCGAGCATGACTAAGTTTTATGGGTTTTCGTAAAGCTGAAGAACCTGAAAAACAAGTTATTGTGACTTTGACCATCATAAATAGAGATCTTAGAATTACGATTTGTTCATGTTAATGTTATATATATATATATATACCCTGGTATATAGACTACATGTTACAACAAACAAAACATACATCTAATACATCGAATCAAAGTTATTCAAGCCACAAAACCATTGACCGGCCTTGACCACTGTTCTGGGTTACCCAGAAACCCAAGAACAGCTCTGACAGTAACTTTGAATCTTTATAATTTCTAGTTAGATGTAGATTAAAGGCTGTTTATTGCTTGATCTTGTACTATTACATGAGTACTACAACACCAATACTTGATCTCGACCGAAAATCATTACCAAAAACCCAAAGTTATTTAATGGTCAAACTAGCCACTCGACCACACGAAGCAATCTACTACTGAAACTCAAGAACACCTACAAATGACACTTTGTCACCTTTGTAGGGCTTTAATGACGAAATAAATTAAATTTTTAGAAATAAATTATAAAAATTAGAAATAATTAATAAAAAGCAGTTTTAAAAATTATATTAAATTATTATAAATTATTTACGATATTTCTACAAAAAATTTAATAATTATTTTATTTTATTTAGATATTATTTATAATTAACTTATTAATAAAGTAATTAGAATTATTACTTTTAAATACTAAATAATTATGTAAAAATATAATTATTGAAATAAAAATCATAATAAATGATTATAAATTATTTAATAATATTAAATAATGTTTTTTATAAAATTTTAATAAATATAAATTACTTATAAATAGAAATAAATGGTTTAAAAATCATTTAAAGGATAAATAAATATTTTAAAATACTTTAAACCTTCTAAAATATATTATAAGGATAATTAAATTATTTAAAAATATAACCAAATTTTATAAATAAATTTTAGTTCATTTATCAAAGTTATTAAAAGTCAAACCCTATTAAATCTAACCTTGGGTAGTAAATAAATGTTTTATTTGAGTATTGTTATCAATACTAACGTGTTAGATTTATATTCTTGAACGCTTACAGTAGGTACTTAATAGCGTTCGAATAATATAACTTAGTGATCTACGCACGCCAGCAAGTCTTCTATACCCAATTTATTACTTATGCAAAATTTATCAACCCTGTTTATTCATTTGAACAAGATTCTATCTTGCTATCTTCATTGATATAATACACCTATGTTGAATTACTATTATTGAAAAGTTATTGATATAGTTCAAAGCATGACTAAGAAATGAATTATTTATTCATATGATATTGTTTATTGAGCATAAACTGTTGTGTCAAGCCAAATTGCTTTGGTAAGGCAATCGTATATTGAAGTTGAGTATCCCGTAAAGGAACAAAGTGTAGTCAATGAATATATTGATGAAGAAATTGTAAGTGTAATTAAGCAATTGTAGGTGATATATGCATACTCTAGGATTTTGAATAAGCCGATCCCTATCTCATATCTCAACGTAATTTCTAAGTCTTTGTGGTCGATGAAATGATAAAAATTCGAACTAGTTGGAATTAGAAATCCGTAAATGGTAACAACTATCGATTCAAAATTTGAATTGTTATAATTCTACAAATCCTATATTGTTATAAATATACAACTTGCTGAGCATGTCATAGCTCACCCTTGCAAATTATTCCCTTTGCAGTATTAGATGGTAATCCTGGAACGTCTAGAGTAGATAAAGGGAAGCGTCCCTACATATATTAGATTATATTCTTGTCTGTATGAATGCCTTCTAATAAGAACTCGTTATGAGAATTTAGTAATCGAATCATAATATTATGATATATATAACATCTTTTATTTCCGTAACCGTGTTTTCTTACATATATAGATGTAAAGTAAGATGTCTTATATTCTAGTTGAGATCCTTGGGAACTATTTATCCGAGTGAGGGTGTTAATAGCATGGAATTTATTCATGTTGTTATTAATACTCGAATTTCGGATAGATAGTTATTATCGATCACGATAGTATGTAATCGCATGACATAGACTATACATCGGGTGAGGGTATTGGTAATATGAATTTGTTCATGTTATTACCGATACTCGAAATTTTGGATAGATAGACTCTAGTCACAGATATGTTCATATATTCAAGTGAGGGTATCCAAACACGTAATATTTCTCTTGGGAATTACCATCATTATGGGATCTTTGTGAATCTTGAATCTATGGGAATTATATCTGATAGTCCCTCTATCTAATGTAATATTTTGAATCAGATACCATGGGTGTATAGATTTAAATGCATTATGTTAATTCTTTGTAAACACCATACCGGATACCACGAAAGTATAAGTATGGGGGTGTTACAAACACGGTAAGGTTATTGTTTATGCTTCTAGGCAGATTAAACCTTACGAGATGAATTACCCCACACATGATTTGGAGTTGGCTGCGGTGATCTTTGCCCTAAAGATTTGGAGGCATTATTTGTATAGAGAGACTTGTGATATCTTCACCGATCACAAAAGTCTAAAATACATTTTCACTCAGAAGGAGCTCAATATGATGCTAGAATTCAGTATCACCCAGGGAAGGCAAATGTGGTTGCAGATGCTCTTAGTCGAAAGAGTTCAGGGAGTGTAGCAGCCCTTATTACACAACCTCAACTTATTTCGGATATGGAGCGGCTCGAGTTGGAGTTGTATGTCCGAGGTTCAGATGAGCTTTTGGCAGGTATGAGAGTGGAGCCCTCTCTTATCTCGCGGGTCAAAGAAGCTCAAAAAGAAGATGGGGAGTTGTGCAGTATGACATAGAATTTAGAGGAGGGAAAGCAGCCTGAGTTTCGTATTGATGACCACGGTGTGATTTGGTTGGGTGAGCGATTGTGTGTACCATCCGATCCAATCATTCGAGAGGCTGTGTTGGCTGAGGCTCATAGTTTGCCATTTTCTATTCATCCAGGTTCTACGAAGATGTATTCGGATTTGAAGAAGAATTTTTGGTGGAATGGGATGAAACGAGACGTGGCTGAACATGTTGGAAAGTGCCTCACTTGTCAACAAGTGAAGATAGAACATCAACGAGCTAGTCGATTGTTGCAACAGTTAGACATTCCAGTGTGGAAGTGGGAGGATATTTGTGGCTCCCCCAAAATAGGTATATATCACCTATTCTGAGTCTCCAAATACATGGTATAGAATACAAATACAACCTTAAATATACAACATGAGCTGTGAGTTTTAATACAAATACTATCTTCTAGACAGTATTCAAACTCAAAATAAGTCCTCAATACATTTATTATCACACTATTTCATAGAATAGTGAGGACTACTAATGCTATCATCTGAACCGTCACTCCGTTCCCCGACTAGTCCCTGCTACGTTCTCATTTCCTGAAGAGAACAATGAAAGCAAAAGGGTGAGCTCAACTAGCCCAGTAAGAAATATTAGTCTTAAGATAATGCAGAATATATTATCATTAGCCTTCAACAGTGTTAAACTGATAAAATATAACAAACATCAAGTTTAACTGTAGCGGAACAAGCAATCCATTAGAAGAGTCAAGTAGAGAATAAAATCAACTATCTTCTATGATTTAAAAGGTTTTTCATTACTTTTATCACTGAGACTCAGCTTAATAAATAATCCACATCATCCCTGCACTACGGCCAAGGATATTCGTTAGTATCACGACCACAAATTATCCATGCACTACAGGCCAAGGATATTCGTGTATTCATCAATGGTCATGATCATGCCAACAACTGTCCATCAATGCACTACGGCCAATGAGGATTTTTACCACATCATTGTAACATTACGGACATGATTATACCGAATAATCCCTGGTCATAATCATACCAAGTCCATCTATGCACTACCGGCCACACATGACTTTCAACATATTATAAACATGAGGATGATGAACATTCAATAAAACAAGTTCAAGAATAAATTTTAAAGATTTACAAGTTAATTTATCCTTAACTCAATACCATCCAAATTGTCAACATGATACTGCTTTGTGGAGTAAAATTCAAGAATGCTCATAAGAATATTTCCATGAAAAGATACTGGATGAAGCGCAAATATCAACGATATTCCACTAATTTCATGGAGTATAGAAACCAAAACTTTAATCAACTGAGTATAATAGAATATATGAAACCGAAAATGGATTTTTTTTGCCGCCATGCAAGAATCCACGAAATGATTATTCCAATAGAAGAATTCACCAAAGTGCGTAATCAGACGACGAGTTATTCCAACAGAATAATAATGAATAGAACCAGGTCATGCGTAACCCGCACAGACAGGATATTCCAACAGAATAATAAAGAATGGAACCAAGTCATGCGTAATCCGCACAGAAAGGATGTTCCCACATAATAATAAAGAATGGAACCAGGTCATGCGTAATCCGCATGCATGCGGTATGTTCCAAATGTAATAATAAAGAATGGAATAATAACAGAATTCACTGGGCATGCGATAGAATCGCATGCAGATGAGTTATTCCAATAGAATAATAAAGAATGGAATAATGAAAGAATTTCATCATGTATGCGGTGATCAGCATAGACAAAAGTTATTCAACATAATAATAAAGAAAGGAATAACAACCCTTATGAGTATTGAAAGAAAATAACTCTCTTCATGAATACGAAAGAATAATACCTCTTACGAGTACAACAAATAATATCCCTTATCGTAAAAAAGAGTATTCCGATTGGTAGGGCGAGGATATTCTTGAAGAAAACTTATACTTATTTTCTACGCTCAAAGCTTCTGAAAACTCTAAAGAAATACGCTCAAGATTATAGAAGAATGATTCTCTGAATTTCTAGTGTGATTTCAATTCTAACTAAGCATCCTACTTATAGGAGAATTGAAAGGATACTATGCAATAAAATATAATATATTACATATATATATATGTATATATATTTTATTTAAAATCTAATAAAACAAATAACTTTATAAAAGTATTCTGTTTTATATAAAAAGATTTTACTATGCAAAATACTATGCAGACACTATGCAACACTATGTATAATAAAATATAATATATTCTATTTATAATCTAATAAAACAAATAACTTTATAAAAGTATTTTGTTTTATATAAAAAGCTTTTCTATTTTATTACATTAATAATACTAATAAAACAAAATTTATCATCATTATTATAATTCACAATATTAATTCCACTGTGTCGTCCCCCCGTGAAAGAGGGGCTTTCCAATAAGGATTTCTCCCCAATGGCGCGCAATTAGGTGACCAAACCTCTCCTTCACAGAACTTCTAGACATCGTTAATATTGTAAATAATAATATTAATAACTTTGTCATCTCAATTATTGATTTAATAATATATAAAATATTGACAATAATTGAATCAAATAACGTGAGATACTATGCAAAGAATTACTTTAGCAATAATTGAAAAAATTGAGTGACTTCTCACGTAAGCATCAATAATCAATATCGTGTGCTACTATGCAACCACAGCAGACATCGTACTTTTAACACCGGGTGTTTCAACGATTAACGGTAAAACTTCCGCCGATTATTTTCATAAAGTATTTTTGTCATTTTCTCAATCCGACAATAATTACATTGTGGGGTCCACCAATGATTGTCTTAGTTGTACAAATATTCCATGTTAAAGCGAATATTCCCCACCAATCGAATATTATATAACAACTTGCGTACATTTTGCAAAATTTATAAATATTACCCACAACTATAACATTATATCAAATTCATTCCATAATATTTAAAAATGATATTTATAGAAAATTCATCTTTATTCATAAGAGTTGGGGTCTTACAACCTCCCCTTCTTATGAAATTTTGCCCTCGAAATTAGGGTACGTACCTGGTATGTCGAAGAGGTAAGGATACCTTGATTTCATTCCAGATTCTAACTCCCAGGTAATTTCATCTACATCGTGTTTCCTCCACAAAACTTTAACTTGAGGTATAACCTTCGAGTGTAGAACATGTTCCTTTTTATCCAAGATTTTAACAGAAACCTCTTCATACGTTAAATCTTCCGCTATTTCGTCCGGTTCTAACTCAATAATGTGGTGCGGGTCTTTCACATATTTACGTAACATTGATATGTGAAAAATGTTATGAACACGAGATATACTTGGCGGTAAAGCGAGTCTATAGGCCACAGTTTCTACTCGATCGAGGATTAAAAATGGGCCAATGAATCGAGGATTGAGCTTTCCTCTCTTTCCAAATCTCGTAACTCCTTTCCATGGAGCAACATGTAACAACACATGGTCTCCAATATTGAATTACGCGTCCTTTCGATGAAGATCCGCATAACTCTTTTGTCAATCTTGTGAGGTTTTTATACATTGTCGGATCGTTTGAATCTTTTCCGTAGTCATACGTACCAACTCCGGTCCCAACAACGTTGCTTCACCCACCTCATCCTAGCATACTGGAGAACGACACTTTCTTCCATACAACGCCTCAAATGGAGCCATGCCAATACTTACTTGATAACTCTTGTTGTAGGAAAACTCCATCAATAGTAAGAACTTATCCCAACTTCCCTTGAAGTCAAGGAGACAAAGTCTTAATAAATCTTCAAGAGTTTGAATAGTCCTCTCCGACTGCCCGTCCATCTGAGGATGATATGCCGAGATAAATCATAAATCTGTGCCCATAGCTTTCTGCAAACTAACCCAAAATCGTGAAGTGAATCTTGGGTCTCGATCAGAAACTATGGATACTGGCATACCATGCAGTCTTACAATCTCGTTTATGTACATACGAGCAAGACGTTCAAGTGTATAAGTTTCTCGTATCGGTAAGAAATGAGCAGACTTGGTCAATCTATCAACAATGACCCAAATCGCATCTATGCCTTGAGAAACCATAGGAAGGCCCAGAATTGAAATCCATGGTAATGTGCTCCCACTTCCATTCTAGAATTTCAAGTGATTGCAATGGACTTTTTGGTACTTGATGCTCCGCCTTAACTAGTTGACAAGTTAGACACCTTGAGATAAACAGCACTTCCTCTCTCTTCATATTGCTCCACCAAAATGTATGACAAAGATCACGATACATTTTGGTACTCCCAGGATGGATTGCAAACGGTGTGTTGTGCACCTCCATCATGATTTTATACTTTAAATCAGGGTCGTTAGGAACACATAGTTAGGTTTTGACTTGAAGTATTCCTTCTTCATCAATTATTACTTCCGGCCTAGCACCTTCTTGCACTTTCTTCCTCATACGCATCAGTTCCAGGTCTGTAGCTTGAGCAGCTTTAACTTTATCGATTAAAGTCGGTTCTACTCATATATTCGCCATCATCACAAGGGTCCTCGGAGTCTTTAACTCTATCTCCATCCTTTGCAAGTCACACAAAATGGGCCTTTGCGTTGACAATATCCTTTTCGTGCAGTATATGATCTTCTACTCAATCGCGCCGCCTACCACGTTCGCTTTTCCAAGATGGTATTGGATGGTATGATCATAATCTTTCAATAGTTCAAGCCAACGTCGTTTGTCGCATGTTAAGTTCCTTTTGAGTGAAGAAATATTTGAGGCTTTTATGATCCGTAAAGATCTCCACTTTCTCCCCCAAACAAGTAATGCCTCCAAATTTTAAGAGCGAAGACAACAACTACCAACTCTAGATCATGAGTTGGATAATTCCTCTCATATTCTTTGAGTTGTCGAGAGGCATAGGCTATGACTTTCCAATGTTGCATGAGAACACATCCTAACCCTTTGCCCGATGCATCACTGTAGATGACAAATCCCTCTGAGCCAAATGGTATTGTCAGAACAGGTGTTAAAATGAGTCTCCTCTTGAGTTCTTGAAAACTCTTCTCATATTCCACGCTCCAACCGAATTTTATATCTTTTTGAGTCACCTGAGTTAATGGAGTAGCGATTCGAGAATACCCTTCCACCAATCTCTGATAATAACAAGCTAATCCGAGAAATCTACGTACTTCGGTCACTGATTTAGGTTGCTCCCAGCTTTGAATAGCTTCAATCTTTGCCGGGATAATAGATATTCCATGACTTGATACTACGTGCCCAAGGAATGCTACTTCCTCAGGCCAGAACTCACATTTCTTCAACTTGCCATAAAGCTTGTTTTCATGAAGCTTTTTGAGTATCAGCCTCAAGTGTTTCTCATAATCTTCACGGCTTTTGGAATATATGAGGATGTCATCAATAAAGACGACCACAAAGTGATCCAAATATTAATTAAATACTTGGTTCATCATATCCATGAAGATAGCAGTAGCATTAGTCAATCCAAAAGACATGACTAAAAATTTATAGTGCCCGTACTAAGTTTCCACAGATTAGTCAAAGTCTAATTTCTCTGGAGTCAAATTTAATCGTTGAGCGCAAGTAGGAGAAATAAAAGAATGGGTAGAACTGGTATCAAATAAGGTATAGACTTCGCTAGAGTTTATGATAAGCTTACCCATGATGACCTCGTTCGGGTTCCTTGCTTTCTGGGAGGTCACAACAAAAGCTCTCCCTTGAACTACTGGTTTTGACTTGTTTGGGACGGTATTTTATGTCACCGTTCCAACTGGACTTGTCTTCGGTGCACGACAAAATTGGGCTAGGTGACCTTCCCTTCCATAATTATAACACGCTTTGGATGGCATCGCGTAGTTTGGACTGATATGTCCCTCCCCTCCACATTTGAAGTATATGATAGGTGGTCGTTCTCCTTCCTTAACCACGGGTGTTGATGCTAACGTCTTTCCATCATTGTTGAATCTCCTCTTCTTGAAATGTCAATTCTTATTGTCTTGGCCATGATTACCACCGAAGTGGTTACCATTTCTGGCCTGTTGATTCCCTCCATGTTTGTTGTCACCGCTTCGATGATTGCTACCACTGGTATTATCATTTTGTCAGCTGCTTTCTCTTGGTTGAGTCGACTCGTTATCGCGCTCCAATAATTGAGCCCTATTAACAACATCTGAATACAAACACAGTTTATGAGAAATTAGATATTGACGTATCTCTGGTTTCAAACCTCTTAGAAACATCCGCGTCATTCTTTCCTCATTATCAACCAAGTGAGACGCAAACTGGGACAACTCGGCAAACTTAGCTTCGTAGTGCGACACGGTCATATTGTTCTGCTCTAACTTGATGAACTCTACCTCTTTCATGTGACGAATACTTTCGGGAAATTACTTGTCGTTGAATAGTTCTTGGAACTTCTCCCAAGACATCTTCAGTGTGGTAGGTTGAGTACACTTTACCGATTCCCACCAGTAATTTGCCTCTCATCGCAACATAAAGGTGGCAAAGGAAACCTTTTGCTCCTCGGAGCATCCCAAGACATCAAATATCTTGGTGATCTGCTTTATCCACGTCTCCGCCTTAAGTGGTTTTGGCTCTCTAATAAACTCCGGTGGTCCCAGCTCCTTGAACTAATTAGCGGTGACCGTCCGAGAGTTTCCAGTGTTTCCACCTACATTTTAGACAGGAGCCGCTCTCGCCTGATGTTGCATGAATTGCATAAAGCCTCTGAGCATTCCATCATTCATCATTTGGTCAGTGTTATTATTTGCATGAGGATTGTCGCCTTCCTGATGCACATTCTCCTGATTATTGATATGTGGAGACTCAACGGTCTCTTGTGCTCCATTGCTATTCTCAACATTCTCGGATGTCATTTTCAGATACTGCCACAAAACAAGGGTTAGTTATCATATCACATATTACCCCTATACTCTGACCGACCAATTAAATACCAAATAAACTTAGGTAGGTCATACTAGCGAAGGAATTCCCCGTCTCTCCCCTCCTAGTTCTTGTCTCACATCTCAGCCAGGAATCATATCCCTAAGCTTAGATACCAACTATGACGCCCCCAAAATAGGTATACATCACCTATTCTGAGTCGCCAAATACATGCTACAGAATAAAAATACAACCTTAAATATACAACATGAGCTGTGAGTTTTAATACAAATATTGTCTTCTAGACAGTATTCAAACTCAAAATAAGTCCTCAATACAGTTATTATCACACTATTTCATAAAATAGTGAGGACTACTAATGCTAATATCTGGACCGTCACTCCATTCCCCGACTAGTCTCTGCTACGTTCTCATTTCCTGAAGAGAACAATGAAAGCAAAAGGGTGAGCTCAACTAGCCTAGTAAGAAATATTATGACTAAGATAATGCAGAATAAATTATCATTAGCCTTTAACAGTGTTAAACTGATAAAATATAACAAACCTCAAGTTTAACTGCAGCGGAACAAGCAATCCATTAGAAGAGTCAAGTAGAGAATAAAATCTATTATCTTCTATGATCATGCCAACAACTGTCCATCAATACACTACGGCTAATGAGGATTTTTACCACATCATTTGTAATATTACAGTCATGATTATACCGAATAATTCCTGGTCATAATCATACCAAGTCCATCTATGCACTACCGGCCATATATGACTTTCAACATATTATAAACATAAGGATGATGACCATTTAATAAAAAAAGTCCACGAATAAATTTTTAAGATTTACAAGTTAATTTATCCTGAACTCAATAACATCCAAATTGTCAACATGATACTGCTTTGTGGAGTAAAATTCAAAAATGCTCAGAAGAATATTTCCATGAAAAGATATTGGATGAAGCGCAAATATCAAGGATATTACACTAATTTCATGGAGTATAGAAGCCAAAACTTTAATCAACTGAGTATAATATAATATATGAAACCATGAATGGATTTTTTGCCGCCATGCATGCGGTAATCCACGTAGATGATTATTCCAACAGAATAATAAATAATGGAATAACAGAAGAATTCACCAGGCGTGCGTAATCCGTACAGACAGGTTATTCCAACAAAATAATAAAGAATGGAAACCAGGTCATGCGTAATCAAAGATGCACAAGATATTCCAATAGAATAATAAAGAATGGAACGGGTGCCGCGTAATCCGCAGATGTGATGTTCCAACAAAATAATAAAGAATGGAACCAGGTCATGCATAATCAGCACAGACAGGATGTTCCAACAAAATAATAAAGAATGGAATAACAACAGAATTCACTAAGCATGCGATAGATCGCACAGACATGTTATTCCAACAAAATAATAAAGAATGGAATAACAGAAGAATTTCACCATGTATGCGGTACTTCGCATAGACAGGTTATTCCAACATATTAATAAAGAAAGGAATAACAACCCTTACGAGTATTGAAAGAAAATAACTCTCTTCATGAATACAAAAGAATAATACTGTAAGATCCCAACTTTTTGAATAAAGATTAAATTTTCTCGAAATATATTTTTGAATATTATGGTGTGGATTTGATATAATGTTATAGTTATGGGTAATATTTACAAAT
The DNA here is from genome assembly GCA_020205605.1 of Panax ginseng. Taxonomy (NCBI): domain Eukaryota; kingdom Viridiplantae; phylum Streptophyta; class Magnoliopsida; order Apiales; family Araliaceae; genus Panax; species Panax ginseng. The sequence goes on along the minus strand of CM035143.1, from coordinate 57,196,903 downwards.
TTTGCAAAATGCACGTAAGTTGTTATATAATATTGATTGGTTTGGGAATATTCGTTTTAACAGGGAATATTCGTATGGCGGCACAATCATTGGTGGACCCCACAACGGAATTATTATTCGGATTGAGAAAATGATAAAAATACTTTATAAAAATAACGGCGGAAGTTTTACCATTAACTGTTGAACTACCCTTAGTAAAAAGTACTGATAATCTGGCGTGGTTGCATAGTAGCACGATATTGATTATTGATGCTTACGTGAGAAGTCACTCGATTATACTCAATTATTACTACGATAATTCTTTCAGATCATATCTCTCATATTATTGATTCGATTATTGTCATAGTATCATCTGCATAATATGTTATTTTATTAAATTAATAATTGAGACGACCAAGTTATTCATATTATTAAATTACAATATTTACAATGTCTAGAAGTTCTGTCAAGGAGAGGTTTGGTCACCTAATTGCACGCCAATAGGGTGAAATCCTTATTGGAAAGCCCCCTCTTTCCTGGGAACGACCTGGTTGATAAATATTGTGAGATATAATATTAATGATGAATGTTATTAAAATTGAAGTTGTGTTCAGAGTTGAATTTGGAGACACGGACGTGATATTTGAGTCCGGAACGATGAAATTAGTAAGAATAGTCTATAAACACAAAATTTTCCGAAATACACTATTTGGTCAAAAAGTCAACAGTTGACTTTTTCGGGAAAAGCCAAACTTCGAAATTTCAAAATTTATATTTTTGATAAAATGGTTTCATTGTGTTGGAATTATTTGTGTTAGTGAAAATCGACAATTATTTTGATAATAATTGATGTCTGGAGGTTATATTGACCAATCGGGTATTTTATCGGATAAATGAGCAATTGATTGTTATTATTTCATATGATTATAACTATTTATTCACATGTGTATACTATTGTTTCACATTCTTGTTACTATTAGGGGAGTTGGTGCAAGATTGATAATATTTGCATGACTAAGTTAAAAATGGAGGTACAATACTGTAATTCATATTTTCACATGTCTAGAACTATTGATTCACATAATTTACTATTGAATCAAATTATTTACTATTAGGGGAGGTAGTGCAAGTTTGATAATACTTCCATGACTAAATTAAAAATAATGGAAAAGTTGGAGGTATTCAGATTGAAATTTTCGAGCCCCAAAACGTGCAATTATCGAAACTATATTTTTCTATAAATAGAAGCTCATTCTTCCTTCATTTCTCACCAATTCACAAAAGCTTTAGAGCGATTATTATATAGAGAAATTATAGAAAGAAGAAGAGAAGTCCTGCTACCTCACTATTCCAAATTATCCGGTTTTTCTAAAGGTAGGGAGTATTATTTCTTTCTTATCTATGAAGAGAACTTACATTATTCCATTCTTTATTATTACATTGGAATAACTCAGATACGCTGAGCTACCCTATACTTGGTGAAATTCTTACATTGTTCCATTCTTTATCATTTTGTTGGAACATCACCGTCATGCGTTTCTACGTCGGACTGGTTAAAATCTTTAATATTACATTGGAACATCCATGCTTTGCGTTTTACGCCGGATTTGATTCCGTCTTTATTATTACATTGAATATCCATGCTCATGTGTTCTCGTCGGACTGATTCCGTCTTTATTATTCTCGTTAGAATATCATGTATGCATGCGTTTTACGCCGGACTTGATTCTGTCTTTATTATTCGTTGGAATATATCACATGCATGCGTTTACACGGACATAATTCCGTTATTTATTATTACATTGGAATAACTTTCGCCTGCAATGCGGTCTATCGCATGCCCGGTGATTTCTTTTGTTATTCCATTCCTTATTATACTCGGTTGGTTAAAGTTTTGACTTATACTCCATGAAATTAGTGGAATATCCTTGATATTTGCGCTTCATCCAAAGATCTTTTCATGGAAATATTATTCATGCATTCTTGAATTTTACTCTACAAAGCAAGATTATCATGTTGACAATTTGGACGTTATTAGTTCACGGATAAAATAATTCTTGAACTTGTTTTTATTGAATTCCTATATCATTGTCATCATCTTCATGTTTATATTTTGTTGAAAGTCATCTGTGGCCTATAGTGCATAGATGGACTTGGTATGATTATGACCAGGGATTATTCGGTGTAATCATGATCGTAATGTTACAAATGATGTGGTAAAAGTCCTCATTGGCCCGTAGTGAATTGATGGACAGTTGTTGGCATAATCATGACCATTATTGAATACACAAATATTCTTGGCCCGTAGTGCATGGATAATTGTGGTCGTGATACTAAAGAATATCCTTGGCCGTAGTACATGGGTGATTCGATGATGTGGATTATTTATTAAGCTGAGTCCCAGTGATAAGAGTTATGAAAAACCTTTTAAACCATAAAAGATAATAGATTTTATTCTCTACTTGACTCTTTTAATGGATTGCTTGTTCTACTATGATTAAACTTGATGGTTGTTATATTATATCGGTTTAACATTGTTGAAGGCTAACGATAATATATCTCGCATTATCTTAGTCATAATATTTCCCATTGGGATAGTTGAGCTCACCCTTTTACTTTTATTGTTCTCTTCGTGAAATGAGAACGAAAGCAGGACTAGTCGGGGAGCGGAGTGACAGACAAGATGATAGCATTAGTAGTCCTCACTATTCAATTGAAATAGTGGAAAATAAATGTAATAATATTGAATTTGAGTTTGAATATTGTCTCAGACGACAATATTTGTATTAAAACTCACGACTTATGTTTTCTTAGTATTTTACACGGCGGTTGTATAATTAAGTTGTATTTGTATTATGTACCATGTATTTGACGACTCAGAATAGGTGATGTATACCTATTTTGGGGGCATCACAGTTGGTATCAAAGCTTAGGGATATGATCCCTGGCTAAGATGTGAGACTAGAACTAGGAGGGGAAAGACGGGGAATTCCTTTGCTACTATGACCTACCTAAGTTTATGTGGTATTTAATTGGCCAGTCAGAGAGTAGGGATAATATGTTTCATGCAAATTAACCCTTGTTTTGTGGCAGTATTTGAAAATGGCATCCGAGAATGTTGAGAACATCAATGTGCATCAAGAAGGCGACAATCCTCATGCAAACAACAACACTGACCAAATGATGAACGATGGAATGTTCCGAGGCTTCATGCAACATCAGGCGAGAGCGGCTCCTGTCCAAAATGCAGGTGGAAACACTGGCAACTCTTGGACGGTCACAGCCAAACAGTTCAAGGAGCTTAGACCACCGGAGTTTATTGGAGAGCCAAAACCACTTAAGGCGGAAGCATGGATAAAGTAGATAACCAAGATATTTGATGTCTTGGGATGCTCCGAGGAACAAAAGGTTCCCTTCGCCACCTTTATGTTGCGTGAAGAGGCAGATTACTGGTGGGAATCTATAAAACATACCCAGCCTAACACACTCAAGATGTCTTGGGAGAAGTTCCAAGAGCTGTTCAACGAAAAGTACTTTCCCGAAAGTATTTGCCACATGAAGGAGGTGGAGTTTATCAAGTTGGAACAAAACAATATGACCGTGTCGCAATACCAGGCTTAATTTGCGGAATTATCCCGGTTTGCATCCCATTTGGTTAATAATGAGGAGCGAATGACCCGAATGTTTTTAAGAGGATTGAAATCGGAGATACGACAATATCTTATTTCTCATAAACTTTGTTTGTATTCAGATGTTGTAAATAGGGCTCAGTTGTTGGAGTGCGATAACGAGTCAACGCAACCAAGAGAAAGCATCCGGCAGAATGAAAATACCAGTGGTAACAGTCATCGAAGCGGTGACAACAAACGTGGAGGGAATCAACATGCTAGAAATGGTAACCACTTCGGTGGAAATCATAGCCAAGACAATAAAAATGGACATTTCAAGAAAAGGAGATTCAACAATGATGGAAAGACGTTAGCACCAGCACCCGTTGTTAAGGAAGGAGAACGACCACCTATCATATGCTTCAAATACGGAGGGGAGGGACACATCAGTCCAAACTGTGCGATGCCGTCCAAAGCATGTTATAATTGTGGAAGAGAAGGTCACTTAGAACGATTTTGTCATTCACCGAAGACAAATTCATCTAGGATGGAGGCACCAAAGGTCGTCCCGAGGAAAAGTCAAAGCCAGAGTGCAAGGGAGGCGTTTGTTGTGACCTCCTAGAAAGCAAAGAACCCGAACGAGGTTATCACGGGTAAGCTTGTCATAAACTCTAGTGAAGTCTATACCTTATTTGATACCGGTTCTACCCATTCTTTTATTTCTCCTACTTGCGCTCAACGTTTAAATTTGACTCCAGAGAAATTAGACTTTGACTTATCTGTTAAAACTCCATTAGGAGAAACCTTCATTACATTAACTGGTTATAAGTCTTGTTTGATTCAAATCGGTAACCGCACGTTACCTGTCGATCTTATCTCCTTAAAAATACTTGCATTTGACGTGATTCTAGGGATTGATTGGTTAACTACTTATCATGCTAAAATTGATTGTTTTCATAAGGTTGTTAGTTTTCATATTCCTAATAAACCTATTATGCAAATTCAAGCGACCAAACCATTAAAATCAATCACTGTCATCTCAAGCCATAAAGCTATTCATTTATTGAAAAACGGATGTCAAGCTTTCTTAGCTCATGTCACGGATTTAAATAAAAATACGTCATATTTGAAGGATATTTCTATTGTTAATAAATTTCCTGACGTATTATTTGAAGAACTTCCCAGCCTACCCCAGGCGTGAAGTTGAATTTTGTATCGACCTTGAACCCCAGACAAAACCCATTTCCAAAGCCCCATATCGAATGGCTCTATTGAACTTCGAGGAGTTAAAGACCCAATTGCGAGGAATTGTTAGACATTGGTTTCATTCGTCCCCAAGTACGTCTCTTTGGGGGTGCTCATTACATTCGTGAAGAAGAAAGATGGGAGTATGTGACTTTGTATTGATTATCGGGAGTTGAATCATGTAACCATCAAAAATAGGTACCCATTGCCACATATTGATGACCTGTTTGATCAGTTACAAAGAGCACAATTTTTTTCAAAGATCGATCTTCGATTCTGGATATCATCGGTGAAGGTTAAAAGCGAGGATATTCAAAAGGCGCCTTCGAACTTCGAGACGGGCATTATGAATTCTTAGTCATATCTTTTGGATTGACTAATGCTCTTGCTGCCTTCATGGATATGATGAACCGAGTATTCAAAGAATATTTGGATCACTTTGTGGTCGTCTTTATTGATGACACCCTTATTTATTCCAAAAGCCGTGAAGATCATGAACAACACTTGAGGCTGATACTCTAAAAGCTTCGTGAATATAAGCTTTATGCCAAGTTAAAGAATTGCGAGTTCTGGCTTGAGGAAGTAGCATTCCTTGGGCACGTAGTATCAAGTCATGGAATATCTGTTGACCCGACAAAGATTGAAGTTATTCAAAGCGGGGAGCAACCCAAATCAGTGACCGAAGTACGTAGCTTTCTCGGTTTAGCTGGTTAGTATCGGAGATTCGTGGAAGGATTTTCTCGAATCGCTACTCCATTAACTCAGCTGACTCGGAAAGATACAAAGTTCGGTTGGAGCGAGGAATGTGAGAAGAGTTTTCAAGAACTCAAAAGGAGACTCATTTCAAAGACTGCTTACGCGATCTATCTGGTTCGGAGGATTTGTCATCTACTGGTGATGCTTGCAAAGGGTTAGGATGTGTTCTCATGCAACATGGGAAAGTCATAGCCTATGCCTCAAGACAACTCAAAGAATATGAGAGGAATTATCCTACTCATGATCTAGAGTTGGCAGATGTTATCTTCGCACTTAAAATTTGGAGGCATTACTTGTATGGAGAGAAAGTGGAGATCTTTACGGATCATAAAAGCCTCAAATATTTTTTCACTCAAAAGGAACTCAACATGCGACAACGACGTTGGCTTGGCTATTGAAAGATTATGATCATACCATCAATACCATCCTGGAAAAGTGAGCGTGGTAGTAATGGCGCATTGAGTAGAAGATCATATGCGGGTACGAGTGCAATATTCACAACACAAAAGCCCATTTTGTGTGACTTGCAAAGGATGGAGATAGAGTTAAAGACTCCAGGGACCCATATGATGATGAAGAATATACGAGTAGAACCGACTTTAATTGATAAAGTTAAAGTTGCTCAAGTTACAGATCCGGAGCTGATGCGTATGAGGAAGAAAGTGCAAGAAGGTGCTATACCGGAAGTAAGAATCGATGAAAAAGGAATACTTTGAGTCAACTCCAGACTTTGTGTTCCTAACGACCCTGATTTAAAGTATTAAATCATGATGGAGGCACACAACACACCGTTTGCAATCCATCTTGGGAGTAACTAAATGTATCATGATCTTCGTCATACATTTTGGTAGAGCAATATGAAGAGAGAGATAGCGCTATTTATCTCAAGGTGTCTAATTTGTCAACGAGTTAAAGCGGAGCATCAAGTACTAAAAGGTCCATTGCAACCACTTGAAATTCCAGAATGGAAGTGGGAGCACATTACCATGGATTTCGTTACTGGTCTTCCCAAAGTTTCTCAAGGCATAGATGCGATTTGGGTCATTGTTGATAGATTGACCAAGTCTGCTCATTTCTTACCGATACGAGAAACTTGTACACTTGAATGTCTTACTCGTATATACATAAAAGAGGTTATAAGATTGCATGGTATGCCAGTATCCATAGTTTCTGATCGAGACCCAAGATTCACTTCAAGATTTTGGGTTAGTTTGCAAAAAGCTATGGGCACGAATTTACGATTTATTTCAAAGATATCATCCTCGACGGACGAGGCAAATCGGAGAGGACGATTCAAACTCTTGAAGATCTATTAAGACTCTGTGTCCTTGACTTCAAGGGAAGTTGGGACAAGTTCTTACCATTGATGGAGTTTTCCTACAACAATATTTATCAAGCAAGTATTGGCATGGCTCCATTCGAGGCGTTGTATGGAAGAAAGTGTCGTTCTCCAGTATGTTAGGATGAGGTGGGTGAAGCAACGTTGTTGGGACCAGAGTTGGTACGTATGATTACGGAAAAGATTCAAATGATCCGACAACGTATAAAAACCTCACAAGATCGACAAAAGAGTTATGTTGATCTTCATCGAAAGGACGTAGAATTAGATATTGGAGATCATGTGTTGTTACGTGTTGCTCCATGGAAAGGCGTTACAAGATTTGGAAAGAGAGGAAAGCTTAATCCTCGATTCATTGGCCCATTTTTAATCCTCGATCGAGTAGGGCCGTGGCCTATAGACTTCATACATCGCTTAAGTATGTCTCGTGTTCATAACGTTTTTCACATATCCATGTTACGTAAATATGTGAAAGACCCGAACCACATTATTGAGTTAGAACCGGACGAAATAGAGGAAGATTTAACGTATGAAGAGGTTCATGTTAAAATCTTGGATAAGAAGGAATATATTCTACGCTCCAAGGTTATACCTCAGGTCAAAGTTTTGTGGAGAAACCACGATGTTGAGGAAATGACCTGGGAGTTAGAATCTGAAATGAAATCAAAGTATCCTCACCTCTTCGACATACCAGGTACGAACCCTAATTTCAAGGACGAAATTTCATAAGAAGGGGAGGTTGAAAGACCCCAACTTTTTGAATAAAGATTAAATTTTCACGAAATATATTTTTGAATATTATGGTGTGATTTTGATATAATGTTATAGTTGTGGGTAATATTTATAAATTTTGTAAAGTACGCAAGTTGTTATATAATATTTGATTGGTAGAGGAATATTCATTTTAACAGGGAATATTCGTACAACGGCACAATCATTGGTGGACCCCCCACAACGGAATTATTGTCGGATTGAGAAAATGACAAAAATACTTTATGAAAATAACGACGGAAGTTTTACCGTTAACTATTGAACTACCCATTAGTAAAAAGTACGATGAATGGCGTGGTTGCATAGTAGTAGCTAATACGATATTGATTATTGATGCTTATGTGAGAAGTCACTCATTATACTCAATTATTGCTACTCACATAATTCACGCATCATATCTCTCTATATTATTGATTAGATTATTGTCATAGTATCATCTCGCATAATATGTTATTTTATTAAATCAATAATTGAGACGATAAAGTTATTCATATTATTAAATTGCAATATTTACAATGTACAGAAGTTACATCGAGGAGAGGTTTGGTCACCTAAATTGCGCTTGATAGGGAGAAATCCTTATTGAAAGCCCTCTTTCACGGGAACGACATTTTGGTTGATAAATATTGTGAGTTATAATATTAATGATGAATGTTATTAAAATTAAAGTTGTGTTCGGAGTTGAATTTGGAGACGCGGACGTGATATTTGAGTCCCGAACGATGAAATTAGTAAAAATAATCTATAAACACAAAATTTTCCGGAATACATTATTTTGTCAAAAAGTCAATAGTTGACTTTTTCGGGAAAAGTCAAACTTCAAAATTTTAAAATTTATATTTTTGATAAAATGGTTTCATTATGTTAGAATTATTTGTGTTAGTGAAAATCGACAATTATTTCGATAATAATTGATGTCTGGAGGTTATATTGACCAATCGGGTATTTAACCGGATAAATGAGCAATTGATTGCAATTATTTCACATGATTATAACTATTTGTTCACATGTGTATACTATTGTTTCACATTCTTGTTACTATTAGGGGAGTTGGTGAAAGATTGATAATACTTGCATGACTAAGTTAAAATGGAGGTACTTATCTTTGTAATTCGTATTTTCACATATACAGAACTATTGATTCACATAATTTACTATTGAATCATATTATTTACTATTAGGGGAGGTGGTGCAAGTTTTATAATACTTCCATGACTAAATTAATAATAAAGGAAAAGTTGGAGGTATTGTACTGAAATTTTTCGAGCCCCAAAACGTGCAATTATAGAAACTATATTTTTCTATAAATAGAAGCTCATTCTTCCTTCATTTCTCACCAATTCACAAAAGCTTTAGAGCGATTATTATAGAGAGAAATTATAGAAAGAAGAAAGAAGTCTGCTACCTCACTTATTCCAAAGTATCCGTTTTTTTTTTAAAGGTAGGGAGTATTATTTCTTTCTTATCTATGAAGAGAACTTACATTATTCCATTCTTTATTATTACATTGGAATAACCTATATATCTGTGAGCTACCCTATACTTGGTGAAATTTTTACATTGTTCCATTCTTTATCATTACTGTTGGAACATCACATGCATGCGTTCTCATTTGGACCCGATTCCGTCTTTATTATTATTACATTGGAATATCACATGCTCGTGCCTTTTCATGGGACCGATTTCGTCTTTATTATTACATTGGAATATCCACATTCATGCGTTCTCGTCGGACTGATTCCGTCTTTTATTATTCTGTTGGAATATCATGTCTGTGCGTTTTACGTCGAACCTGATTCCGTCTTTATTATTCTATTGGAATATCTAGTCTGTGCGTTTTACGCCGGGCCTGATTTCGTTATTTATTATTCTATTGGAATAACCTGCCTGTGCGGTCTATCGCATGCCTGGTGATTTCTTTTGTTATTCCATTCCTTATTATACTCAGTTGGTTAAAGTTTGACTTCTATACTCCATGAAATTAGTGGAATATCCTTGATATTTGCGCTTCATCCAGTATCTTTTCATGGAAATATTCTTCTGAGCATTCTTGTATTTTACTCTACAAAGCAGTATCATGTTGACAATTTGGACGTTATTAGTTCCTGGATAAAATAATTCTTCAACTTGTTTTTTATTGAATTCTTATATCATTGTCATCATCCTCATGTTTATATTTTGTTGAAAGTCATCTATGGCCTATAGTGCATAGATGAACTTGGTATGAATATGACCAGGGATTATTCGGTGTAATCATGACCGTAATGTTACAAATGATGTGGTAAAAGTCCTCATTGGCTCGTAGTGCATTGATGGACAGTTGTTGGCATGATCATGACCATTATTGAATAAACAAATATTCTTGGCCCGTAGTGCATGGATAATTGTGGTCGTGATACTAAAGAATATCCTTGGCCGTAGTGCAGGGGTGATTCGATGATGTGGATTATTTATTAAGCTGAGTCCCAGTGATAAGAGTTATGAAAAACCTTTTAAACCATAAAAGATAGTAGATTTTATTCTCTACTTGACTCTTTTAATGGATTGCTTGTTCCGCTGCAGTTAAACTTGATGGTTGTTATATTATATCAGTTTAACATTGTTGAAGGCTAACGATAATATATTTTGCATTATCTTAGTCATAATATTTCCTACTGGGATAGTTGAGCTCACCCTTTTACTTTTATTGTTCTCTTTAGGAAATGACAACGTAGCAGGGACTAGTCGGGGAACGGAGTGACGGACCAGATGATAGCATTAGTAGTCCTCACTATTCAGTGAAATAGTGGAAAATAAATGTAATAATATTGAATTTGAGTTTGAATATTGTCTAGACGACAATATTTGTATTAAAACTCACAACTTATGTTTTGTCGTACTTTACACGACAGTTGTATAATTAAGTTGTATTTGTATTCTGTACCATATATTTGATGACTCAGAATAGGTGATGTATACCTATTTTGGGGGCGTCACAAATACCCCATACGAGTACAACAAATAATATCCCTTACCGTAAAAGAAGGGCATTCCGTTGGTAGGGCGAGGATATTCTTGAAGAAAACTTATACTGTTTTTCTACGCTCAAAGCTTCGAAAACTCTAAAGAAATATGCTCAAGATTATAGAAGAAGAATTCTACGAATTTACGGTGTGATTTCAATTCTAACTAAGCACCCTATTTATAGGAGAATTGAAGGATACTATGCAATAAAATATAATATATTCTAAATATATATATATATATATTATTTAAAATCTAATAAAACAAATAACTTTATAAAAGTATTATATTTTATATAAAAAGATTTTACTATGCAAAAAATACTATGCGAGCACTATGCATAATAAAATATAATATATTCTATTTATAGTCTAATAAAACAAATAACTTTATAAAAGTATTCTGTTTTATATAAAAAGCTTTTCTATTTTATTAAATTAATAATACTAATAAAACAAAATTTATCATCATTATTATAATTCACAATATTAATCGACCAGGTCGTTCCCAGGAAAGAGGGGTCTTTCCAATAAGGATTTCTCCCCTTTGGCGCGCAATTAGGTGACCAAACCTCTCCTTCACAGAATATCTAGACATCGTTAATATTGCAAATAATAATATTAATAACTTTGTCATCTCAATTATTGATTTAATAATATATAAAATATTGACAATAATTGAATCAAATATCGTGAGATACCATGCAGCAATTAATGTAGCAATAATTGAACAAAAGTGAGTGACTTCTCACGTAAGCATCAATAATCAATATCGTGTACTACTATGCAACCACGCATAATACTGTACTTTTAACACCGGGTGTTTCAACAGTTAACGGTAAAACTTCCGCCGTTATTTTCATAAAGTATTTTTGTCGTTTTCTCAATCCGATAATAATTCCGTTGTGGGGTCCACCAATGATTGTGCCGGTGTACGAATATTCCATGTTAAAATGAATATTTCCCGACCAATCGAATATTATATAACAACTTACGTACTTTGAAAAATTTATAAATATTACCCACAACTATAACATTATATCAAATTCATTCCATAATATTCAAAAATGATATTTATAGAAAATTCATCTTTATTCATAAAAGTTGGGGTCTTACATTATCACGATGGATTTTGTGAGTGGTTTGCCGAAGACTTTCAGGAAGAATGATGCCATATGGGTAGTGGTGGACCGGTTGACCAAATCAGCACATTTTTTAGTTATCCATAAGGGTTACTCGGTGGATAGGTTGGCACAAATCTTTCAGCAGGAGATTGTTAGACTTCATGGTTCTCCAGTGTCTATTATTTCAGATCGGGACCCACAGTTCACTTCACGATTCTGGAAAGGGTTTCAACGAGCTTGGGGCACTCGGCTCAACTTCAGTACTTCTTTTCATCCGCAAACTGATTGGCAATCCGAAAGGACTATTCAGACGTTGGAGGACATGTTGAGGTCTTGTGCACTTGAATGGTCGGGTAATTGGGATGATTACTTGAGCCTAGCTGAGTTTGCTTATAACAACAGTTGGCATACAAGTATTGGAATGGCTCCGTTTGAGGCATTGTATGGTACGAAGTGTCAGGAACCAACTTGTTGGGATGAGGTTGGCGAAAGGGCCATAGAAGGGCCTGAGTTAGTCCAAATCACTATGGATAAGGTAGCGGTGGCTAAGGAGAAATTGAAGTCGGTTCGATCACGGCAAAAGTGTTATGATGATAAGCATAAGAGGACTTTAGAGTTTGAACTTGGTGAGCATGTGTTTCTAAAAGTTTCTTCTTTGAAGGGCATTCGATGATTTGGGTTGAAAGGGAAGCTTAGTCCGCGATATATCGGTCTATTTGAGATTTTGGAGAGGGTTGGTGAGGTTGCATATCAGTTAGCTTTGCCTCCCCAGCTAGCTCACGTGCACAATATATTCCATGTGTCAATGTAAGGAGTTATCATTATCATCCATTGCACGTGGTGCAATATCCATTCGATAAGATGTAGGAGGATCTTACTTGTGAGGAACAAGCCGAGGTGATTTTTGATCGTCAAGAGCGGATTATGAGGAGAAAGACAATTCCGTTTGTTAAGGTTTTGTGGAAGCACCATTCGGAGAGGGAAGCCACTTGGGAGATGGAGGAGTCTATTCGAGTGGAGTATCCACATCCTTTTGATAATTAGGTACGTTCATTCTTTTGATTCCGGGGACGGAATCCTTTTTAAGGGGTAGGTGATGTAATACCCGAAAAAAATAAAAATAAAAAAATAATAATAATAAATAAATATTAAATAATAAAAATTTCTTTGTTTTAAAATATATTAATTGGACTTTGTCATTTTTGGGTCAAACTAGTTATTTAAGTTATGTGGGCTAATAAATATTAATAAGTGATGGATAAATTTAATTGATAAAATTGGGCCTTCAAACTAATTAAATTGAAGTTATATGTGATTAATATTATATTCTAACAAGGAGAATTAGCAAGATAATAAATAAAACCTAATTACATTGCACTACATCTCTTACGAACTAAAGGAAAAGAATTGAGCGGCGCTGGAGAACAGAAAACAAAAAGGAGGATCAGGTGCTATTTTTTTTTCTTTTTCGTTTTGGTACTTTATGTATATCAACTTCAGTATACATGTTTGACATGTTTGATTTGTATGGTTATATATATATATATATATATATATATATATATATATATAGAATTCGAAACGTGATTTTAACGCACAAGCAAGCAATGATTCATGGTGTGTGTGTATATATATAACAGTAATATTGATTTGTCAGAAATGAAAATATTAAGGTTACGAAATTATTAAGATATAATAATAATAAAAAAAAATATGATTAGAAGATAATTATAATTTAATTTGGGTTAATTTGTAAAATTGATGTAATTGAAGGAATTAATTTCATATTAATATAAATTTTAATTATTAGGTAACTTATGAATGTATTATTTCAGTGATTAATTCGAACGAAGAGAGTCTAAATGGGACAAATTTGGAATTTAAATTTTGGGTATTACATTACTTAATCCAGGTACGGATTTCGCACTCTTTCAGCGAGACTCTTTTGTTTTTAATTTGTTCGTTTTGTTATTCGTTTCAAAAATTAGTATTGCCTCTCATAATTGTTCCTTGTCAATTGATTGTGATCAATTTGTTTTGATGTTGTATTAGACCTCATATTTGTACTCTTTAGAGTAATGTATATGTCTAAATTTTATTTTGATATTTATAGTGATGTACATGTTATTATATTTTTAGAGACTTGTGTTGATGATTCGTTCGATTTAACATGTACACGTTAGAAACCCTTTGTGTTGATATTTTATCACATGTGTTGTGACATTATATTTTGTTAGAATACTGTAGGGTATACTAGAGCTATAACCACCTGTGGGGGTACCACAGGTATGTCCTCTTGGCGTCGAGGCATGACACCTTCCGTGGCGGTGTGATCAGTCCACGGCGTCTCCTTTTTGTGCTCCGGTAGGAGTTGGCCATTTGGTGTTTTATTGTGGGAGGCGTATGGGTTGACCCTAGTTTTCTGTTCTGTTATGTTCTGCGGAGTGGTGATGTTTGTGCCAAACACGCCTTTCAATTTTGCACCCATCTGGATTGCGCAGTCCGATGTGTGATTGCCTGTGTGGCATTATTTTGATTGCATGTGTGGCATTATTTGACTTGCCTATGTGGCAAGGTATATTACTATTTGTTTTGAGCTCGGTATGAAATAACACCCAGCCACTTGATTCAGCCTATCATTTTGTTGTGTTAGTTTTGTTCGTACAATTCAGTTCACATAATTGTGTTAGTTATTTCATTTCATCATTCTTTTATTCTATATTACGTCTTTGGGCATTTGGCTCATCTTTGTGTTTTTTCTTGGCGTAATCGGGGATCAAGGGCAAGTGTGATGAGAGCTCCCTTCATTCCAATGGTTTAGAAATATTCTATTTAGGCTTGATATGTCAGTTTATTTAGCATTGTAATAATGATTTTAGATTGTGGTTGAGCCAATGTGGCATCTATTATGGTTTGTCTTATGAGATTTAATTATTATGAGATTATTCTTTTGTTGTTTAGAGCCTTGTGATATTTGTTAGTTCTGTTGTGTTGTGCATAACCTCTCTTTCTATTTTGGAAATGGGGTGTTACAGGATGGCAAGAGGAACATGAGCAGATGGAGAATGAATGCAGTGTAGAAAAGAAGGGATGAAGAACGAATGATAACGAACAAGAAGCAGCAGCAGAACTTCATGATGATAGAATGCAGAAGCAGCGCGGCCGTGCTGATAAACAAGCCAAATCTCGCGCGCCCGTACTACATGCATACAGAAGTTAAAATTGCAACATTGCGCGGCCGCGCCCTAGCAAAGAAGGAATCTTGCGCTTTTCTTGTGAAAGGCCTCAGCGAGATACACATATCAGCGCACCCGCGCCGTTTATAATGTGATCTCGCTTGCATGCCATGAGTCCTCTCTGATCTATTTTGTTGACTTTCTGTAATTTGAATTTTGAGCGCTTTAGGCTCAACCGAACAATATTGGTTAGTACCAGACGTGTTTTAGGGGGTCTTTTATCAGTTTTCATATCAATAATTAGGGTTCTTAAGTAAAAAACTAGGAAGGGGGTTTTTGATCAATTTTTGATACATTCTATATCCTCTCTTCACTTTGGTTATTCAATAATCGTTAGTTTCATTTTTTGGAAATTATTGGTGCTTTGGAACAAACACTAGAACAGATTTTGCAACTAGGTTTAATCATTTCTCTTTCATCTCTTATTTGCACTATTTAATTCCATGTGTTGCTTTAATCCCATAATGGCTTTTGGTTCAGAAATGAACTAAACTCCATTATGGGATTCTAATAGATTTTGATATGTAGTCTAAACTTACATGCCTGATTGTTGGTTGTATGTTATCATTGGATTACCTATTATGATTGAACGGAATGAATGAATGTTTGATGACCATTCATCTTGTATGCTTATATGGATTTGAAAAATGAAATATGAGTATGGATATAATCATAATAGCATATGTTTATGAGGCTGAGTTGTTTAGCTTTATAATTCGTGAACCGGATAGAAATATACCGTTTTACCGTGTGTAGTACTAAAAGAGCATGTGCTTTAATTAATTATTGCTGCAATTTCACATAGACATATAGTGATTTTGGTAATAATGTCGCTTACATGATTTCTATCTTATGTGGATGTTAAGTAAATAGGTCATAATTCATTAAAAATGGTTATGTCCACTTTTGTTCTCTTGACTAGTTTTCCATGATAAGTATATAATCATTACATGATGATTACAAGTTAGATGAAGTATGAAATGAAGTTATAATCTCATTCTTTCCAAATTTGATTATAGTATTTTAGTATCCTATTTTTATTCATTAATTGAATTTAGAATTAATTATAATTGGGAGTTATTCGTTAGAGCATATGAACATAGTGACATAGTTGATGTATGATAATTAAAATTTAAAACCTTTCTCCGTGGATTGATACTTTTCTTACTCTGTACTACTTGTTGACCCGTGTATGCTTGCATGAGTTAGAGTCCTTTTTGTTTGACTAAAAAGGAGGCAACACGGGTACCACATGGATCAAACGCTAAAAAGGGGGCACTATCTTACATAGTAAGGATCTCAGCCGGTATGCAAAGATATGGTACGCGTTTGTGTGCGCCAAGTTGTTTCCATCCACACACACGTCATATGTGCCCAAGGAAAAGGAATTGCTTTTATATGCCGTTGTCCAAGATTTTATCATCGATGTGGGTGTTATAAGCAATTTTTCTATTTGAAGATGCCTGCGAGGACCATTCTCTAGCGGTTGCCACACCCATCGCTCTTTTGTGGGTTGTGTAGGCAAGCGGGAGTTAGATGGTTCGATGATGAGACCACCCAGATGTCACTTCAGATGTTAGATATGAGGATGATTGCACGGTATTCGGTGTGGCCCGAGGGCGAGTCTCACCCTAGAGGACTTGGTTTCATATTTCCACCAACCTCGGAGGATGAGGATGAAGCTGAAGCACCTCGGGTGACGATGAGTACCCGGGGATGAGACAATGGGAGAACGAGGAATGGAGGTGATACCACAACCTGATGCTACACCTAGCCCTCAATTCTAGAACCTCCAAAGACAAATGGACGGGTACAACAAGGATGCCCGAAGACAGATGCGGAGACTCGCAGCAAGACAGGACCATATATTAGAAACAATGAATATGTCCTTTGCATCATTGAATGTGACGCTCCAGAGTTTCAATCCCAATGCGCAATTCCCATACCAGCAGCGAGCCTCGTTGCCAAGGTTTCCACCTAGTGATTCAGATGACGAACAATTACCAGCAGCGAGCCTCGTTGCCAAGGTTTCCACCACCACCCCACGCATAGGCAATTACAGGGAAGTCCTAATATATCTACTACTTTAGTTTTGGGGAGTTAGTTAATTTTTATGTTTGCATGTTTTATTTTATTAGTTAACTTTGCATATGTTTCATCTTTAGTTTTAGGACTATTAAATTATTCCATTCATGTAGTGATTTAGTTGCATAGTAATATGGGATTGTAAATAGTTTTATTTAATTTTCAATTATGTTATGTTTACCACATATATATATATAAATATATATATATATATATATATATATATATATATAAAAATAAAAAGTTAGTTAAGTATTGTGTTATATTGCATATGTCCAGCAGTTTGATATATTTCATGTTATTATGGTCAGTGATGAGATTGGGATTAAGTAGACATGTACGGTACCTAGTATTAGAACTGTGATGTAATTTTCTATTATGAATTGGATCTTTTGCATGTTTGAAACTGGTATAATAAGGTTGGCACGTCAAGAACAATTATGTGGATTGATTAGTTCAAATTGATACATAAGGAATATCTAAAGGATAATGCTAGTTGAAATGAAAGAATGACAAGGATAGGCAATGAAGATGAAGAATTATGCAAGAACCAAAGTTTGGGGGGGGAAAGTGGGGTATATAAGCTTCTAAAAAAAATTGGGAACCTTCCTAAGTTAAATAATTGAGTCTTGTGGTGGGTCGAGAAGGAGCATGAAACGCACTCCCCATAAACACAGGTGTGAGATGGAGCGTAAAACACACTCACTATCTATCTAAAAAAAATAAGAAAGAATAACACGGGAAATAAGGGCAAAAATCCCCCGTGATTGAAAAAGAAAGCATAAGTATCCTATTTGGACACTTAATTTTTTGTGAATATTTGATTCCAGTTTAATCTTGTCTATTTTTGAAATTCTAGAGTTTACACTATATGAAGCCTTCTAAGAGGCTTGTTATGTATTAAATTTGAATTTGCATCAGTTAGCATGGATGTTCAGCACACACACACACACACACACACACTATACCAGTAATAACAGTTTAAGATTTGAGGATTCGTAGGCATTATTGATTAGTTTTGATACGAAGTATTATTGTGTTTGCTTGATTTCTCTGAGGCTGGAGGAATAAATTTGATTCTATGTTGACTGCTGAATTCGTAGGCATATAGATTAGATGCATTACATCTCATTGCATTACATTGTATAGCATGTTTGTTTTGTTTCGTGCTCGAGGACTAGCACGATTTAAGTGAGGATTTTGATAAGTGAGTTTTATACCTACGAATCGGCTTCTAATTCGAGCTTAATCGGTGTTAATTATTTGTGTTTATGTTTTGTTTTTACTTGTTTAGTGTTGTTTTGTGTTTAGGTGTGGTAGAGTGACAATTAGACTAAAAGGGTGGAATTATGGCGAAATTTTGCAAGATTCAAGAGCTAAAATGGATAACTAACAGAATGGTAGGCAAACAGTGTGCTTTCTATGTATAAACCCTGCCTGGCGAGAAGTCTTTGGAAAAGTTAACGGAGGAAAGGCAGCAGGGTGGGCTATTTACTAAGCAAAACCCCCCAAAGGAAAGTGCACGGGAAAGAGAAGTGTCCTGTTTTGTTTTGAATGCTGCAAAAAAGTGGAGACTGGTGATTGGAATGGCTTAGACCTCGATTATACATGGAATTAGAGTCAGAGTACGTGTCTAGGCTTATGGTTAAAAAAATAACAAGATTAAAGGATCCGAAAAGAAATTACAAATATTGAAGACATATTTTTGAGCAAGAGCATTGGAGGAAGACTTTGAAGGAGATTTCACAACAATTGCAGATTGAGGCTAGAGAGAAGGGTGGTTATGGATTTATTCTTCCTCTTTAGTTTAATATTTGTAATTGGGATGATGTTTACTTTATTTAATTCAGTTTTTATTTCATTGACGATGAACTAAATTCTTTATTAGGCTTATAACGGATCTTTGAGTTGAACTATGGTTATGTAACTTTGATTTTCAGTTTAATAAGCTATCTTTCGGTTTATCTATATTGATTTGTGATTGAATTTATGAATTTCTTGATCACCAATTTTATGTGGACTTGTATGGATTCGGGAGAGGAAATACGAGTCTAGACTTAGTCAATATAGCATGTGTTCATGAATTCTGTGAATGAATGGAATCTTGATGAATGTTAGGGTAGAGATATGCCTAGCGTCGCATGTAATCAGATAGAGAACTTGAACTTAAACCTTCTTTGATTGTAATTCACATAGAGATATAGTGAGTTAGTTAATTAAGGTGTTTAACTTAATTCTATCTAATTTATGGATTTGAGTTAATACGGTATTAGTGCATCGAGAGGTGGCTAGTTCTACTTAAGTGTTCTTGATTAATAAACCGGGATAGTGAATTAGACTAGTATAAGGTGTAATAATTAGAGTGATGCTTAGAATGAAGTTGTAAGCCTAATTCTCCAATATTTGTTTGAAATTTCAGTTTTTAGGTTTTGTTGATTGTTTGGTATTCTTAGTATTTTTAATATTTTTAGTTATAATTCTGAAATTGGATAGTTTAATAAAATTTGGATTAATAGGAATCTGGTAATTGTGTGGGTTAATTTCTTGCTAATCTTTGTGGGAATGATACTTGACTTATCACTTTATTACTTGTTGACCACGTATACTTGCGTGTTGTGCGTATATAGATTTTACCCAACAATAGGTCTATTATGCAGACTTGATTCCATAATGCCAATGATACTCTGAAGTAATTAAGAAATCTAGCATCTCTAAGACAGAGGTAGATTCTTGAATTAATTCCTTTAATGTTTAGTGGTTTTACTGTAACTTGAACAAGTCCAATGTGAATAAAATTATAACCCTTTTTCCTAAGTTAATTAATAACATCAGGAGATAAAAGAATACAATTTTGGTATTCTTTATTAATAGCATAAACCTTTTCAACTGTTTTGACATTATAATCGGTTTTGAAGTTATCTAAAAAGGTTGACTGATATATATGATAAATCAAGATCAAATAAAGAAAGATTTGATTTTATTTACAAAATAAAATTAAGATTTGAGATGATAAAAAGATACGATTTGGTTTACCAAAAGAAAGATTTTATTAGATTAAATTTTAGAATTGTACCGAACTCGACTCAGACTGTAAAAGTTTGACTTGAGGATAGGTCATATATGTGTTATAGACTGATAGGCTTATGTGATAATGTGTTTAGGTTATTTTAAATACTGTGATGATATTATTCTAATTTGTATATCGATATTATTTATATATTAGGTTTAGACAAAGCTTATAAAATTGTGTAACGGTAATCAACGGTTTAGACAAGTTATTCTTAACTCTACTTTGAGTTGTTGTATTCAAATGTACGTGTGGTTAATCATTGTTGATTTTCATGTCTAGGAATTATAGAATTGTACTCTGTACATATTGCGTGTATAAGTCAGGTATGAAAGGCTGATCACCTTCATTACCATTCGGTCCAGATATATTTGTTCATGTTCAATACTTGTTCAGTCAAAAGTTTGTTCATGCTAATTCACAACTATATTATTGAATTATAGCCAGCTTATTATTTAAACGCTTTCAATCATGATATATCCTCAAATAAATTATAATTGTTGGGCAAACTTATTCTCACACTTGCTATATCATGATAAACATTACAAATTAAGACAGATGCGTCGGATACAAGGAAAGGTTAAAGACAGTTCCATCTTAAAGTTAATGTGTGCGATTAGATTTGTAACAGTATTGTATTTTAATATTATTGTAAGTCAAATAAGTTATGAATTATGTATTAAGTGAAGGTTGCTCGACCTTGGGGAAAAGTGTGTAAAGTTTACTGTATAAACAATTTATGTTTATATCTTCCGCAATAGTTATAGTATGATTGTACCAGATCCGCGATGATTTGGGACCCAAATTTGGGGCCCTCACAGTTGGTATCAAAGATGTAGGTTATGTACCTTAGGTAGGGATACCTGAGACTAATAACCGCAATGATTATAATAAGTACTAACTCAAATAGAGTTAGTTTGTCGGTAAGATTCAAAGATGAATCTCGGCGAGTTATAAGATACGGAGTTCCCTAACTCTGATAATAAAGGTGAACATAATGATGAATAGATCGAGTCTAAAAGACTAAAAGTGCAGTGATAGGAGATCGTAAAACAAAACGATCATAGTATAGAAATGAATCGTAATATATACAATGAGATCACCCCGTGATCTGATAAGGTTATATTATGGGATAAGAATCAATCTGATGATTGGAAAGTTTACAGCAAGATTGTTGTGTGAATTGGAACAGATTCAAGAAAGGATTATGAATACAGATTAAATAAAATTCGTATTGAGAAGGGAGTTAGGATTAGGTGGGGATTTCAATTGAGGACTCATGTCGGCAGCTGAGTTGTATGATTCCTTGTATGGGTGGAGAATTGTACTTGGTGTAAAAACCACTTAGTTTCTGGCACTGATAGTCATTGAAATGTTTGTGTCGCGTTATTTGCTATATACATTTTAAGAGGGTGATTCCTTTCTCGTGTGTATAACAAATAGATAGGTTATAGGTAGAGGATATAAGGTTAAGTACGAGTTCTTAAAACTCATACTTATGTGATATTCTTGACTCATAGTTATATGAAATGTTTATGAACCCCTCAGTGAATGGACGTCGAAGGTCTGTCTAGGAAAGTTCTTAAACTCATATGATTGTGGCAAGTTCATGAACTCATAAGTGTGGTTTGACGAACTGGGTATAGTTGTGTGTAAATGGAGTATTAAGGATAATAAGAATAGATAGACTGTTTAAGCAAATGATTATTAGTGAAGACATAAGTTTTCCAAAACTCCTAGCTATGCTAGATTTCAAAATTTTGACATCAAGCTAAATACGCATTATGTGTTTTTTTTTACATATAGACTCGTAATAATTTTTGAAACAGTTTAAAGTATAGTCTATGCTACTTATTTCGGCTAGACGCAAATGATTTGAAATATCAAAATATATTTTATTTATCACTCATGTACTATGTAACCTGGTGCAGAAATGATAAAAAGTTGATGGAGTTCTAAATACAAAATTACTTAATGTGAATTTGATCTAAAGTCGTTGTTCCACTATTGTATGATGTGTTATGACAAAGTCATACGATGACGGCATTCTCAAACGGACTGTTAATACAGTACGGCATCATAACGTCATTCTCCAAAATATTTTCAAAAATTTTAATTTGCCAACGAGGTTTGGCTACACCTAAATAATTCAATTGAATTGAATTATTGATATGAGTCTACGCTATTCGATTCAGCTAGACTAATGTTATGAAAACTCTAAGTGTTCATTGAAAAATTTTCCCGAACTAAATTATTTTGGTGCGAAATCCGATAAGACTGAGGTAAAATTTTTGTGCCTATGGCGATGATGAAAGCAGATTCGACCGGTGACTTAATAAATACGAGGCATCATTAGGGCTAATTACCCACTATGTCCGTAAGTTATGAAGGTTTACGGATGAATTTCCATAAAACCTTTTCGAAAATGACAGACAGTACTCTATATAACTCCTCAGCACAATTTCAAAATTTTTACTCTTGTGAAGAGGTGTATTGGGTAGCGTGTGATGCTGTGTATGAATGGTGTATGGTGCATGGTGTAAGGTGTAAGGTAAATTTCTGGGACGAAATTTTTAGAAAAAGTTGTGAATGTGACAACCCGAGAATTTGGATATTTATAAAATATTAAAATATTAGTTTAAGGTTAAATAATAAACCTAGACAAAAATTAGTGAATGGATTTGAGATTTCCGAGGAAGAATTCTATGAATTTAAATTTTTTGTGATGAATTATTCAGGATTATGGGAATAAGTGTTTATGTTCTGTGTATATAGTATGATATGTGTACATGATGTGGTTAAGGGTCAAGGGTTTACTAGGTAACCTATATCGGTGGCAAACCCTAATATTATATTAAGAACGTCAACGTTCAGTTAGAAAATTCTTACGATTTATAAGAAATCCTAGAAATCGGTTCTAGAAACCCTAATTTCATTTACAAGAATCTGAAACCCTAATTCAGAATTAGGAAACCCTAATTTGGGAATATAAATGATAGTACAAGGTTTAAATGTTATTAACAATAACCTAATTAGGGATAACCCTAATTGATTTAGAAAACCTTAATTTCTGGATTAAAAACCCTAATTTATAATTAGGGAAAACCTAATTGTTAATTAAATAGTTTTAATGTTAATTAGGAAATATTAATCCCAATTTTAAAGTTATTAGTAATTAGAAAACCCTAATCTAATTAGAAAACCTAATTTCTAAATTAGAAAGATTACTTTTCTATTTAAAATCCTAATTCATGGGTTATAAACCCTAATGTACAATTATGACCCTAATTGCTTAATTAGGAATTTTAATTAGGAAATGTTAATCCTGATTAGCAAAATTGGATTATGATTAGAAAATTTTAATATAATTATCGAATCCTAATTAAAATTAAAAAATATTAATTTTCTATTTTAAAAATCGAAATTTGGAAATCTTAGGAATTAAATTTCAAAGATTTTAGGGTTAAACCCTAAACCCTAAGGGTCAAACCCTAAACCCTAATGGTTTAGCCAATTTACATGTATGTCATTAAAATAAAAATCAAAAAGACTTAAATGCCCTTTTTGTATTCTTTATTTGGTTAGTGTGTGAATCTTGCCATATATTAAAGTTGGTGACCAACTAAATTTTTCCATGTGCAAATCTCAGCAATCTCAGCAAATGTATGCCACCTAGTAACTTCTTAGTTCAATGAATCTTAAATAAAAGATTAAAAGTAAGAAAAGGACTTACTTTACTTTTCATATCCTCCAAGACCACTCTCTCTCTAACTTTTCGAAATGGAGAGTGAAAGGGAGTGTAAAGATAAGCCAATATCAGTTCTTAGCTCTCCAAGAACATGAATCAAAAGTCATATTTTAAGATCAAAGCTTAGAAAAGGTATAAACCCTAAATTCTATAAATCTTGTGATTTGATGTTAGTTGTTGTTTAGAAGTGTGTTAAAAGGTGTCTTTTAGTGATATGGGTTGTTATATCCCAGATCCATAACATCAAAGTGCTCGAAATTGAAGATTTTAAAATTTTGGAAAAAAATTTAAAGGTCGTTTGACAAGCAAATGTCAGACTTCATATATCGGCGTCTGTTAATGGTTTTAGTGTTTTAAATGTTTGAACTTGTAGTATGTTATGTGGTCTTTATTCTGCAACTTGAAACATGGTCTGATCGTGTCTAGAACTCAAGTTATGATTGGTTAAAGTGGGTTGATCGTTCACGGAAACTGCTTTCTGGGCAGCCCAGAAATATTTCCAGAAACTCTGACAAGCATATTTTAAGCGTCTGATCTCATATCTGTTTGATAGTTTGGCCACGTTGTTGTATTGAGGTTGTAGGATGACATATGGACTACATATCTAAGCCTCTAGATTACTCAGTTACTTGGCAGAATCAATTTTGGTGATGGTCAAACGTGGTTTGACCAACTGCTCAAGAACATTTCTGGGTTACCCAGAAATGTTCAAGAACAGATTTTCTGGGCTACTTTGACCGGCCCAGAATTTCTTATGGTGATGTTGCAGAGTTGATCTAGTGAAGTATTTGTGTTCCCTGAAACCACGACTACAAGACTGAACCTTAAT
Source organism: Panax ginseng (assembly GCA_020205605.1). Taxonomy (NCBI): domain Eukaryota; kingdom Viridiplantae; phylum Streptophyta; class Magnoliopsida; order Apiales; family Araliaceae; genus Panax; species Panax ginseng. The sequence continues at coordinate 57,172,114 of CM035143.1, read as the reverse complement.
ATTACATTAATCAAACCTGGAAGGCCTAGATCCGGAGGCTCAAAGTAAGACCTAACGACTGTTCTTCATTTCTAGAAAACCCAAAATTGAAGAACAGCTCTGACAAGACTTTTTGGATTTTAGATCTCTCGGTTGAGTTATGTTATGGCCATGAATATTGCATTAGGTGGTAGTATTACACTTATACTACAACAATAAAAGTTTAGCTGCCCAGAAAACACAAACATCACGATTATAGAACCGGTCAAACCTACCACCTTGGTGTCTGACATGAAGATCTAGGCAGGCTCAAGAACGGCTCAAGAACACCTATAGTGACGGTTATGTCGCTATAGGGCCCTTTATTTATAATTATTTTCCGAAAATTATTTATTTTATTTAATAAATAGATAAAAATGGTTTTTAATTATTAAAAATACAAAATAAATTCCTTAAAATTATTTTAAAGCCTAAAAATTAGTTTTTAACTATTTTGAGTATATTTCATAAATATTTAATATTTTGGAATATAAATGGTATTTAATTTATTTAATTATAATATTAAATATATTATTTAAAAATAATTTTAATACATGAAAAATCATGAAAAATTATATTATGGTATAAGAAAATATTTTAAGTTATTTTTAGTGACTTTTAATATTTTGTGAGGAATTTTATTAATTAATTAATATCAATGGTAATTAATTTATTTACTAAGCGTATTAAATAAATTATGGAAAATAGGAAATTTTGATTTAAAAATCATATGAAAATGATTAAGTGTTATAAAAATATTTTAAGTTATAAAATATAACTTTTGATATTTTGTCATGAAAATATTAATATTTTAATATTAATAGCAATTACTAGGATAATGAATTTAATTGTTTAAAAATCATATAAAAGTGATTTTAAAGTATTAAAATACTTTGTGATATTATAAATATATTATAATATTATGACATGTATTTCATTAATATTTGATAATAAATAAATATTAATGATAAAGGAATTATGTGGTAATTAATTCATGTAAATACGATTTTAAGGATTGAAAAATTACGATAAATGATAATAATTATTTAAAAATTATTATGAGACTTGAAAAATTATTTTGACTGATATTAAAATTATCTGAGATAATTGTTAAGTGTTAAGAAGAGTTTAATTGAACTTATACTCGACAATTATCCGACTAGACCGTCGGGGCGTTAGAATTATACAGAACTCGACTCAGACTGTAAAAGTTTGACTTGTGGATAGGTCGTATGTGTGTTATAGACTGATAAGCTTATGTGATAATGTGTTTAGGTTATTTTAAATACTGTGATGATATTATTCTAATTTGTATATCGATATTATTTATATATTAGGTTCAGACAAAGCTTATAAAATTGTGTAACGGTAATCAACGGTTTAGACAAGTTATTCTTAACTCTACTTTGAGTTGTTGTATTCAAATGTACGTGTGGTTAATCATTGTTGATTTTCATGTCTAAGAATTATAGAATTGTACTCTGTACATATTGCGTGTATAAGTCAGGTATGAAAGGCTGATCACCTTCATTACCATTCGGTCCAGATATATTTGTTCATGTTCAATACTTGTTCAGTCAAAAGTTTGTTCATGCTAATTCACAACTATATTATTGAATTATAGCCAGCTTATTATTTAAACTCTTTCAATCATGATATATCCTCAAATAAATTATAATTGCTGGGCAAACTCATTCTCACACTTGCTATATCATGATAAACATTACAAATTAAGACGGATGCGTCGGATACAAGGAAAGGTTAAAGACAGTTCCATCTTAAAGTTAATGTGTGCGATTAGATTTGTAACAGTTGTAAGACCCCAACTTATTATAAATAAAATCGAATTTTTTCTATTTATTATTATGAATAATAAGGTGTTAATTGGATATAATGTTTTGGTTATGGGTGAAATGTGCAAATTTTGCAAAATAAGTAAGTAGTTATAAAATATTCATTGTTGTCAAGGAATATTAAGCTTGGTAAATGGAATATTATTTACACGGAAATATTAAATTTGACGGCAAGTGACCATTATGGGCCCATAACGAATAACAATTGGATGAAGAAAATAACAAATTTGAGTTTTTACAAATAATGGCGTAGTTATCTGAATTAACCTTTGTTGAAATACGGTGGTTAAAATCTGATGTCTGGCGTTGTTGCATAGTAGTAGCACGGTATTACCTGTATTGTTGAATTCTTGATTAAATCGCACGTAAGAAGGCACTTTACTCAATAATTGTTACATTAATTACTGTTTAATATTTTATTTTATTGGTTCAATAATTGTTGCGTTGATATTTTATATTATTGTTTCAATAATTGTCACTGCACAGTATCTCCATTATCAGATCAATAATTCATATTATTTGGAATAATATTATTAGATAACATTATTGGCAATATCTAGAAAGTTCTGTCAAGGAGAGGTTTGGTCACCTAATTGCACGCCGGTAAGGAGACATCTTTATCGGAAAGCCCCATCTTTCCTGGGAACAGCCTGGTTGTCATAATGTGATTCTGTAATAGTATTTGTGAATAATTAATTATTGATTTATATGATAAGGAAATATTTATTTTATGTGGTTATAAATGATGGATATATTTATTTTTATGTGGATAAAAATGAAGGAATTAATGCTGAGGTGTTTTATCAGTATTTTATCGGTGTGAAAGTATTAAAAAACATCCGTTTGTGGATTTCAGATATTTTATGTTTTGAATTTGGAAAAACTCAAAGCTACAAAGTTGTAGAGAATTCGATATCGTGTGGAATGGAAATAAAATTCATATTTTTCTGATAAACGACCTATTTTCTATGAATTACTGAAGTTTCGGAAAATAAAATGATTTTTATTAAATTATGGGTGGGACCCACTTTTGTTTTAACATGTGGGCTGTTGGGATTTTTTCAGAATTGAGGTGCTGGTCTTGGTTGGTGAGTATGCGTAGGATTTATATAAGAAATAATATTATTTTATTATTTTAGTCTCCTTTGGCGTTCTAGCATTTTCCTATAAATAGGCGCTTAGGTTAAAATTGAAAATCACACCAGAAACAAGTTTTCTTTCTCTCTAAATTATCGAGCGTATTTTTGTGAGTATTTTGATACTTTGAGAGTTGTTATTCAGTGTAAGTTTACAAAGACTATATCAGAAATTGATCGGAAATACGGTTATTTTGAGGTAAGGGATGTTGTTTTCTTCTTAAATGATATTATTTTCTTCAATATCATTATGCCAAAATATTGTCCTAAACTTTTTATCAAATTTGGAACTTTTTGTGTCGGAGTTACTATTCACGTATACGACCTTTATTCACGATATCTGACAATTATTCACGAATCGACATTATTATTCATTCAAAAGCGAAATTTTCTTCATTTTGTCCAAGTTGTCTATTATGGTTACTATCTTTGATTGTATCCATGTTTTGATCTTTATTTTTGAATTACGCTTCAAAATTGGTTATTATGGAGTATTATTGAACTTGGATAAAGCGTGTCTGAATCTCTAATATTTTCCTTTTGTTTCTTTGGATTCATTTTCTTTAAAATATTTTCATCATCCTCGATTCTAAATGATGATATTCTTGAATATCTTTGGCACTGTAGTGCAAAGATGAATGATTACCTAATGAATATCTTTGGCCGTAGTGCAAAAGATGAGCAGTGTTGAGATGAACATGACCAATTGGTGATACAAATGAATATCTTTGGCACTGTAGTGCAAAGATGAATATTTGATTCAAGATGTATATTGATTGATGTTACTGAGGATAAAATATTGATGATGGACTTTTAAATCTTAGAAGATAGTAGAATTCTTTTCTACTTGACTCTTCTAATGGATTCTTTATTTCATTGCGAGTTGTTGATCTAAAACTTGTTGTCTATTATATTTTATCAAATTCTTCCCTATTGAAGACTAATGATAAATTGTTGTATATTATCTTAGTCATAATATTCTTTACTGGGCTAGTTGAGCTCACCCTTTTCCTTTTTGTTCCATTTTTCTTCTCAGGAGGTGAGAACATTGCAGGATCTAGTCGGGGTATGGAGTGATGGTTATAGAAAGATGTTTTAGCAGTCCTCAATATTTCTATAAAATAGTGTTTGAATAATTATAATGAGGACTTATTTGACTGTGGATATTATCTAGAAGGCAATATTTGTATTTAAACTCACAGTATGTGTTGTCGTATTTTGCACAACAATTGTATTATTGAAGTTGTAGTTTTCTTTCTGTACCATGTATTTGGCTACTCAGAATGGGTGTTGTATACCTATTTTGGGGGCGTCACAGGTGGTATCAAAGCTTAGGGATATGATCCCTGGCTGAGATGTGAGACAAGAACTAGGAGGGGAGAGACGGGGAATTACTTCGCTAGTATGACCTGACTAAGTTTATTTGGTATTTATTTGGTCGGTTAGAGTATAGGGATAATATGTGACATGAAAATTAACCCTTGTTTTATGGCAGTATTTAAGAATGGCAGCTGAGAACATTAATAATGGAGTAAATCAGATCGTGGAGACACCTTTGATCACCACCTAGGGGAACGTGCAACAGGAAGATAATATTCCTCCTATAAACAACACTACCGAACAAATGATGAATGATGGGATGTTCAGAAGTTTTTTGCAGTTCATGCAAAATCAGACGAGGGAGGCTCGTGCACAAAATACGGGTGGAAATGATAGCAATGCGCAGCTTGTCACAGCCAAGCAGTTCAAGGAGTTGGGACCACCAGAATTTATTGGAAAGCCGGATCCGATCAAGGAGGAAATGTGGGTCAAGCAAATTACCAAGATATTCGATGTCTTGGGATGCACAGAGGTACAGAAGGTTCCATTCACCACCTTTATGTTCTGCGGTGAGGCAGACTAGTGGTGGGAGTCTGTGAAGCGTACCCAGTCTGCCGCACTCAACATGTCTTGGGAAACGTTTCAAAAACTACTTAATGACAAGTACTTTCCTGAAAGTATTCATCATATGAAGGAGGTGGAGTTTATCAGACTGGAATAAAACAACATGACGGTGTCCCAGTACGAGGTGAAGTTTGCAGAGTTATCCAGGTTTGCACCTCATTTGGTCGAAAATGAGGAACGAATGACTAGTATATTTCTGAGAGGTCTAAAGCCCGAGATTTGGCAATATCTTATATCTCATAAATTTTCTTTATATTCAGATGTTGTAAACAGGGATCAATTATTAGAGCGAGATAATGAGTATGTGCAACAGAGGGACCACAACCAGGGTTATACAGGTGGCGGCAGCCATCAGAGCAATGAAAACCAGCAAGGAGGAAAGCATTCAGACAAAAGCGGTAACCACTCTAGTGGTAATCGTGGTCGTGATAATAGAAGGAGCGAGTCGGGAGGAGATTTTAAGAAGAGAAGGTATAACAATGATAACGTGAAGACGTCATCACAAACATCAACTATTTCTAGGAGAGGAGAACGAGCACCAGTCGTTTTTTACAAATGCGGGAAAGAGCGACACATCAGCCCAAATTGCCCACAACAATCCAAGGTGTGTTATAACTGTGGAAAGGAAGGTCATATAGCTAGTGATTGTATAGTTGCAAAACCAAGTTCAACGGGGATGGTGACTCCAAAGGCTGTCCCGGACAAGTCAGAGTCGGTGGTTCCTGGAAGGGCGTTTGTCGTGACTGCACAAAACGCGAAGAACCCAAACGAGGTGATCTTGGGTAAGCTAATCATAAACTCTTGCGAAGTTTATACCTTATTAGATACCGGTTCTACCCATTCTTTTATCTCTCCTGCTTGTGCTCAACGTTTAAACTTGACTCCGGAGAAATTAGACCTTGACTTATCTATTAAGACTCCGTTAGGAGAAACTTTCATTACATCTACTATTTATAAATCTTGATTGATTCAAGTCGGTACCATCACATTACCTGCCGACCTTATTTCGTTGAAAATTCTTGCATTTGATGTGATTTTAGGGATTGATTGATTAACCACACATCATGTTAAAATTGATTATTTTCGTAAGGTTGTTAGTTTTCATATTCCTAACCAACCTATTATGCGAATTCAAACAACCAAACCATTAAAGACAATCACTGTCATATCAAGCCATAAAGCTATTCGTTTATTGAAAAATGGATGTCAAGCTTTCTTAGCCCATGTCACGGACTTGAACAAAAACACGTCAAATTTGAATAAAATTTCTGTTGTTAATAAATTTCCTGATGTATTTCCTGAAGAACTTCCCGGTCTAACCCCAGAACGTGAAGTTGAATTCTTTATTGACCTTGAACCTGGTACAAAGCCCATTTCTAAAACCCCATATCGAATGACTCCTATTGAACTTCAGGAGTTGAAGGTCCAACTACAGGAGTTGTTGGACATCGGTTTCATTCGTCCTAGTACATCTCCTTGGGGTGCTCTGTGTTATTCGTAAAGAAGAAAGACGGGAGTATGCGACTTTGTATTGACTACCGAGAATTAAACCATGTCACTATCAAGAATAGGTATCCTCTACCTCGCATTGATGACCTGTTTGACTAGTTGCAAGGAGAACAATTCTTTTCAAAGATCGATCTTAGATTCGGATATCATCATTTGAAGATTAAAAGCGAGGATATTCAAAGCGCCTTCAAAAACTCGATGCGGGCATTATGAATTCTTAGTCATGTCTTTTGGATTGACTAATGCTCCTGCTGCTTTCATGGATATGATGAACCGTGTGTTCAAAGAATATTTGGATCAGTTCATTGTTGTCTTTATTGATAACATCCTCATCTATTCCAAAAGCCGTGAAGATCATGAGCACCATTTAAACTTGGTACTTCAAAGGCTTCGCGATAACAAGCTTTATGCCAAGCTGAAGAAATGCGAGTTCTGGCTTGAGGAAGTAGCATTCCTTGGGCACGTGGTGTCAAAACATGGAGTATCTGTCGACCTGGTGAAGATTGAAGCCATATAAAGTTGGGAGCAACCGAAGTCGGTGACCGAAGTATGTAGCTTTCTGGGCTTAGCTGGTTACTATCGGAGATTTGTGGAAGGATTTTCTCGAATCTCTACTCCGTTAACTCAGCTGACTCATAAAGATACAAAATTCGGTTGGAGTGAGAAGAGTTTTCAAGAACTCAAGAGAAGACTCATTTCGGCACCTGTTCTGATAATACCATCTGGTTTGGATGGATTTGTTATCTATAGTGATGCTTCAGGCAAAGGGTTAGGATGTGTTCTCATGCAACATGGGAAAGTCATAGCCTATGCCTCGTGATAACTCAAAGAATATGAGAGGAATTATCCAACTCATGATTTGGAGTTGGCAGCAGTCATTTTCGCATTGAAGATCTGGAGACACTACCTGTATGGGGAGAAAGTGGAGATCTATACAGATCATAAAAGCCTCAAATATTTCTTCACCCAAAAGTAACTCAATATGTAGCAACGACGTTGGCTCGAGTTGTTGAAAGATTACGACCATACCATCCAATATCATCTTGGAAAAGCAAACGTGGTAGCTGACGCATTGAGTAGAAGATCATATGCGGGTACGAATGCAATGTTGTTAACACAAAGATCCATTTTGTATGACTTGCAAAGGATGGAGATAGAGGTAAAGGCTCCAAGTACCCACGTGATGATATCAAACAACGAGTAGAACCGAGCTTTAATCGATAAAGTTAAAGGCGCCAAGTTACTACGGACATGGAGGCGATGCGTATGAAGAAGAAAGTGCAAGAAGGTGCTATTCCAGAAGCAAGAATCGATGAAGAAGGAATACTACCAGTCAACTCCAGACTTTGTGTTCCTAACGATTCTGACTTAAAGCATAGAATCATGATGGAGGCACACAACACACTGTTTGCAATCCATCCTGGGAGTACCAAAATGTATCATGATCTTCGACATACATTTTGGTGGAACAATATGAAGAGAGAGATCGCGGAGTTTATCTCGAGGTGTTTAACGTGTCAACGTGTAAAGGCGGAGCATCAAGTGCCAAAGGGTCCATTACAACCACTTGAGATTCCAAAATGGAAGTGGGAACACATTATTATGGATTTTGTTATGGGTCTTCCCAAGGTTTCTCAAGGCATAGATGTGATTTGGGTTATTGTTGATAAATTAACTAAGTCTGCTCATTTCTTGCCTATACGGGAGACTTATTCCCTTGAACGTCTTGCTAGTATGTACGTAAATGAGATTGTGAGATTGCATGGCATGCCAGTATCCATAGTTTCAGATCGTGACCCAAGATTCACTTCACGATTTTGGGTTAGCTTACAAAAAGCTATGGGCACGAATTTATGATTCAGTTCGGCATATCATCCTCAAACAGACGGACAATCAGATAGGACTATTCAAACTCTTGAAGATCTATTAAAACTCTGTGTCCTAGATTTCAAAGGGAGTTGGGATAAGTACCTACCATTGGTGGAATTCTCCTACAAGAACAGTTATCATGCAAGTATAGGCGTGACTCCATTTGAAGCATTGTATAGACGAAAGTGTCGCTCTCCAGTATGCTGGGATGAGGTGGGTGAAGCAATGTTGTTGGGACCAGAATTGGTACGAATGACTACAGAGAAGATCTAAATGATCAGATAACGTATACAAACGGCACAGGATTGACAAAAGAGTTATGCGGATCTTCATCGCAAGGACGTGGAATTTAATATTGGGGATCATGTATTGTTACGTGTTGCACCATGGAAAGGAGTTACAAGATTTGGGAAGAGAGGAAAGCTCAATCCAAGATTTATTGGTCCATTTGAGATTCTTGATCGAATAGGAAATGTGGCCTATAGACTCGCATTACCTCAAAGAATGTCTCGTGTTCATAATGTTTTGTACATATCTTTGCTTCGTAAATATGTTAAAGACCCGAACCACATTATTGAGTTAGAACCAGACGAGATAGCCGAAGATTTAATGTACGAGGAGGTACCTGTTAAGATCTTGGATAGGAAAGAGTAAGTCCTACGCATGAAAGTTATACCACAGGTTAAGGTTTTGTGGAGAAACCATGTTATTGAAGAAATGACCTGGGAGTTGGAATCAGAAATAAAAGCGAGGTATTCTCACCTTTTGAAACACAGTATGCGTCACGTCAATTTCGAGGACGAAATTTCATAAGGAGGGGAGGTTGTAAGACCCCAACTTATTATAAATAAAATCGAATTTTCGCTATTTATTATTGTGAATAATAAGGTGTTAATTGGATATAATGCTTTGGTTATGGGTGAAATGTGCAAATTTTGCAAAATAAGCAAGTGGTTATAAAATATTCATTGTTGTCGGGAAATATTCGCTTGGTCGTGGAACATTCTTTACGTGGGGAATATTAAATGCGACAGTAGCTTGACCATTTGTAGAGCCCCATAATGAGATAACGGTCGGATGAAGAAAATGAAAAATTTGAGTTTTTACAAATAACAGCGTAGTTATTCTGAATTAACATTATTGCAATACGGTGTTTAAAATACGATGTCTGGCGTGGCATGCACAAGTTGTACGGTATTCCACAGTATTGTTGAATTATTGATTAAATGCGTAAGAAGGCACTACTCAATAATTATTACGATAATTAATGTTCAATATTTTATTTTATTGGTTCAATAATTCTTTGCGTTGATATTTTATATTATTGTTTCAATAATTGTCCTTTCGCATGATATCTCCATTATCAGATCAATAATTCATATTATTTGGATAATATTATTAGATAACATTATTGGCAATGTCTAGAAAGTTCTGTCAATGAGAGGTTTGGTCACCTAATTGCGCGTCGGTAAGGAGTAATCCTTATCGGAAAACCCCATTTTTCCTGGGAACGGCCTGGTTGTCATAATTGTGATTTTGTAATATTATTTGTGAATAATTAATTATTGATTTATATGATAAGGAAATATTTATTTTATGTGGTTATAAATGATAGATATATTTATTTTTATGTGGATAAAAATGAAGGAATTAATGCTGAGGTGTTTTATCAGTATTTTGTCGGTATAGAGGTATTAAAAATCATCCGTTTGTGGATTTCGGATATTTTATGTTTAGAATTTGGAAAAACTCAAAGCTACAAAGTTGTAGAGAATTCGATTTCGTGTGGAATGGACATAAAATTCGTATTTTTCTGATAAACGAGCTTTTTTCTATGAATTCTTGAAGTTTTGAAAAATAAAATAATTTTTATTAAATTATGGGTGGGACCCACTTTTGTTTTTAACATGTGAAATTTCTTTGGGATTTTCTCAAAACCGAGGTCTTTGGTCTTGGTTGGTGAGTATGCGTAGGATTGATATAAGAAATAATATTATTTTATTATTTTAGTCTCCTTTGGCGTTCTAGCATTTTCCTATAAATAGACGCTTAAGTTAGAATTGAAAATCACACCAGAAACAAATTTTCTTTCTCTCTAGATTATCGAGCGTATTTTTGTGAGTATTTTAATACTTTGAGAGTTACTATTCAGTGCAAGTTTTTGTCAGCACTATATCCGAAATTCAGTCAGAAGTACGGTTATTGAGGTAAGGGATGTTATTTTCTTCTTAAATGATATTATTTTCTTCAATATCATTATGCCAAAATATTGGCCAAAACTTTTTATCAAATTTGAAACTTTTTGTGTTGGGGTTACTATTCACGTATACGACACTATTCACGTATACGGCACTATTCACCGAAAAATGAAATTTTCTTCTTTTTGTCCAAGTTGTCTATTATGGTTACTATCTTTGATTGTATCCATGTTTTGATCTTTATTTTTGAATTCTGATTCAAAATTAGTTATTATGGAGTATTATTGAACTTGGATAAACTGTAATACGAATCTCTAATATTTGTCCTTTTGTTTCACTGGATTCGTTTTCTTTAAAATATTTTTCATCATCCTCAGTCCTAAATGATGATATTACTGAATATCTTTAGCCTGTAGTGCAAAGATGAATGATTACGTATTGAATATCTTTGGCCCGTAGTGCAAAGATGAACAGGTGTTGAGACAAGATGAATATTTGGCCTGTAGTACACATGACCAACTGGTGATACAAATTAATATCTTTGGCCTGTAGTGCAAAGATGAATATTTGATTCAAGATGTATATTGATTGATGTTAAAGGAATAAAATATTGATGATGGACTTTTAAATCTTAGAAGATAGTAGAATTCTTTCTCTACTTGACTCTTCTAATGGATTGTTGTTTCCGCTGCAGTTGTTGATCTAAAACTTGTTGTCTATTATATTTTATCAGATTTTTCGCTGTTGAAGACTAATGATAAATTGTTGTATATTATCTTAGTCATAATATTCTTTACTGGGCTAGTTGAGCTCACCCTTTTCCGTTTTGTTCCATTTTTCTTCTCAGGAGGTGAGAACATAGCAGGATCTAGTTGGGGTATGGAGTGATGGTTATAGAAAGATGTTTTAGCAGTCCTCACTATTTCTATAAAATAGTGTTTGAATAATTGTAATGAGAACTTATTTGAGTGTGGATATTGTCTAGAAGGCAATATTTGTATTTAAACTCACAGTATGTGTTGTCGTATTTTGCACAACAATTGTATTATTGAAGTTGTAGTTTTCTTTCTGTACCATGTATTTGGCGACTCAGAATGGGTGTTGTATACCTATTTTGGGGGCGTCACAACAGTGTTGTTTTTTAATGTTATTGTAAGTCAAATAAGTTATGAATTGTGTACTAAGTGAAGGTTGCTCAACCTTGGGGGAAAGTGCGTAAAGTTTACTGTATAAACAATTTATGTTTATATCTTCTGCAATAGTTATAGTATGATTGTACTAGATCCGCGGTGATTTGGGACCCGAATTTGAGGTCCTCACAGTCACACCCTTACACAATAATTCAAATATCTTGTTTAATTTAATTTAAATAAAATATAAAAATTTCTCATTAATTCAAATAGTCACATAATTAATTTTCTCATTTATTAGTTATGTCAAATTATAAATTTTCTCATTAATTAAAATAATATTAGGCTTATTAAATATTTCTTTTAATTCCATAAACTCACATAATTACATAAATAATAAAATTCTCTGCATTAATTTAATAAATCTAACACATATAATTAAATTAATCTACCACAACTTCATCAATTAATTATTTAATCTAATAATTAAATCATCAAAAAAAATATTTATTTAATTCAATAAATATTAAAATTAAATTACAAAATCTGATTCGTCACAGGTATATGGGGATATTCTCGAAGAAAACATGAACTATTTTCTATGCTCAAAGCTTCCTTAAACTCTAAATAAATACGCTCAAGATTATAGAAGAAGAATTCTCTAATTCTGGTGTGATTTTCAATTCTAACTAAGCATCTTATTTATAGGAGAATGGAAGGGGTACTGTTTGATCATGGGTGCACCGAATGATAATTTCACGGATGAAATTTTAGCATTCACGGATGTCATACGCAATAATCGGACTACAATCATCAAGTAAACAAAAAATATATATATATATATATATATATATATATATATTAGCACATGGTGCTTTGAAAAAACCTCCCCCTCTCGTGACAAATTTTGTAGGATTTCCCCATTTTTTTTTTTCTTCCAACGTGTAATTTACGTGTTACCCTCCCACCAACATTTCACCATCACAGGTGGGTCCTATTATATATATACTGAATAACTTTCTACCGATTATTTTTAAAAAAATGGGTAAATGGGGGTCCAAATAATAAGCAAAATTTACAACAAATACTTCATAAAAATATTCTCAATATTTTTAACAACATTTATTCATCATTATTATTATTCGCAATATTTATCAACCAGATCATTACCAGGAAAGAGGGGGTTTTCCAATAAGGATTTCTCCCTATTGGCGCGCAATTAGGTAACCAAACCTCTCCTCGACAGAACTTTCTAGAAATCGTCAATATTCCAAATAATAATATGAATAACTGTATCGTCTCAATTATTGATTTAATAATATATAAAATATCACAATAATCGAATCAAATAACGTGAGATACTATGCATCAATAATTGAATCAAATAACGTGAGATACCACGAAGTCTATCGTAATATGTTCCCATTTCCATTTTGGGATCTCCAACGGTTGTAGCAACCCACTCGGCCTTTGATGTTCTGCTTTCACTTTCTGACAGGTTAGACATTTGGCAACACACTCTGCAACATCTCGTTTCAGATTTGGCCACCAGAAATGTTGTCGAAGATCTTGGTACATCTTGGTACTACTAGGGTGAATCAAATATTGTGAGCTATGAGCCCCGCTCAAAATGTTTTCCTTAATCTCTGTTACTGGCGGTACCCAAATTCTGCTCTCAAATCTCAGTAGTCCTTCCTTGTCCATCTTGAATCTTGGTTCAGTTCCTTCGGATATATTTTTTTCACCTTTTTACATTCTTCGTCCTGAAGTTGTACTTCCTTAACTTTATCCAGTAGGGCTGTACCAGATTGTATCTGGAACAGCTTCTCGTCAATCTCCATAGGATACTTCACTTCCAACTCTAGTTTCTTTATTTCTAAAATTAGCTCCTCCTAAGCGGTCAACGTCATCAATTTCTCCCGACCCTTTCTACTTAAGGCGTCGACAACCACATTCGTCTTACCCGGAAGGTATTAAATCTCACAATCATAGTCCTTAATTAACTTTAACCACCTTTTTTGGCACATATTCAAGTCTTTCTATGTAAAAATACATTTCAGACTCTTGTGGTCTGTATATATTTCACACTTCTCCCCATAAAGATAGTGCCTCCAGATTTTCAAAGCAAAAACCACTGCAGCTAACTCCAAGTCATGGGTCGGATACCTCTTCTCATAATCCTTCAATTATCATGATGCATACACAATGACTCTGCCATTTTGCATAAGCACACTGCCAAGTCCTTTATGCGACGCATCACTAAAAATAACAAAATTTCCTGTATCATCTGGAAGAGATAACACAGGTTATGTACTCAACCTCTTCTTCAATTCTTGAAAGCATTCCTCAGACTTCTCCGTCCAAAAAAATTTCACAGCTTTTCGAGTCAAATTTGTTAACGGAGTTGCAATCTTGGAAAAGTCTTGAATGAATCTTCTATAATATCTTGCTAATCCAAGAAAACTTCATACTTCTGAAGGCGTTCTCGGTTGATCCCGGTTTATCACGGCTTCGACTTTGGATGGATCCTCCAAAAATCCATCTTTATCAATCATATGTCCAAGAAATTGTACCCGCTCGATCTAAAATTCGCATTTCGAAAACTTGGCATACAACTTCTCCCTTCTTAAAGTTTCTAACGTTAACTTCAAATGTTCTTCATGTTCTTCCTTGGTTTTCGAATATACCAAAATATCATCTATAAATACCACTACGAATTTATCCAAAAACGGCTTGAACACTCCATTCATTAAGCCCATAAATGCTACAGGTGCATTCGTTAGACCAAATGACATTACCAAAAATTCGTAGTGACCATATCGTGTTCTAAACGCTGTCTTCGGTACATCCTTTGGCCTCACCTTCAGTTGATGATAACCACTCCTCAAGTCTATCTTTGAAAAGTATCTTGCTCCCTTTAATTGATCAAATAGGTCGTCGATACTCGATAATGGATATCTATTCTTAATCGTGACCTTATTCAGTTCTCTAAAGTCGATGCAGAGCCGCATCGTTCCGTCCTTCTTCTTCACAAATAACATCAGCGCTCCTAACGGTGATACACTCGGTTGAATGTACTTCTTGTCCAATAATTCTTAAAGTTGTACCATCAATTCTTTCATCTCTACTGGTGCCATTCGGTACGGTGCCTTCAATATTGGAGTCGTTCCTGGAGCCACATTAATCACAAATTTAACCTCTCTATCTGGCGGAAGTCCTGGCAAATCATCCGAAAATACATCTGCGAAGTCCCTCAGTATTGGTATCTCCTCTACTTTCGGATTCTCTTAATGACTATCAATTATTTAAGCTAAATATCCTACACAGCCTTGTCTTAACAACTTCCTGGCCAGCATCATCGTCAGACAACTCGCTTGTCTAGGCGACTTGCTACCATAAAACATAACCTTTGACGGAGTCAAAAGGTTAATACGCTTCTTCTGGAAATTAATTACAGTCCCATAATTGAATAACCAGTACATACCCAAAATAACGTCAATTCTCCAAGTCGAATAGGGATAAGATCTACGTTCATGATATTACCCTTAATATCCACTCTACAGTTCTTATGTACGTACTTAACATGGATTATTTCTTTATTCGCAATATCTATGTTCATGGGGTGTTCTAACTCATCCTTAGGCAATTCTAAGTTCTTAACAAAGTCATCGGATATAAATGAATAAGTAGCACTCGAATCAAATAATACATATGCATTAACTTTATTGATCGGAATGATACCTGACACCACATCGCGAGACTGCACAGCATCCTGCACTGTCATGTTAAATGTCCTGGCGGTCGGTAGGTTGGTTACGGTTGGTCCCATAATAGTTAAAGTACTTCCACCTAGGGGTGAGCATTCGGTTATAACCGAACCGAAATGGCTATTCGGTTATAACCGAAAACCGAACTATGGATGATTCTACTATCCGAACTATAAACCGAAATTTGAAACTAACAAGATTATCGAATCTTAGAATTACCGAATATATAATTGATGAATTAGAATAATAATAGAACACAATGCTCAAAATTAAAATTAAGAATAAAGCAACAGATTACAAAGTAGCTTAAGCGCTTAAGTACTTAATGACTAACAAACAACATGCCAAGTTGCCAACATCCAACATCAACATCCAACATCAAACATAAAGTTTAATTGTTACAACAACAAGCAAGCCAACAAATACAAAGACTCAATGAGGAAATTAATCATTACAACAACAAATTAATCGTTACAAATTAACATGGCCCGACATAAAGTTTAAAAATAAAGCGACAAGTCAACAACAACATGAACTCAACACTCAACAAAGAATACAACATGACTCCATGGGATTCCTAGCAACAAACCAACAAGCGACAGGAAGCACCACAACAACAAGAAGAAGCCAATAACATTCGCCGGGAACAGAACAAGCATACAATGATTTGGAAAAAGGGCTGAAATAACATTCAAAACTAATGTGGATGATATGCTAAAAGGAAATAATCTACAAGTGACTCTGTTTATGGATCAGAGATGTTTCAACATTCTAGATGTTTCAACAATAGAGATGCATCATAAGACTATATTACCAAAACTAGTAAGTATAGCTACCAAGATCAGTTGTTTCATCAAAGGTAAATACATATACATTAAAACAAATTAAATTATCATGTCAATCACTAGTAACTATCAACATATGATAACTGCGTTTTATAGAACAACCAAAAGATGAGTCAATGATTAACATATTAATTTGCCATTACTGTGACATATAATCTCCCCCCCCCCCCACTTTTTTACAATTCTGTCTATCAAAAATTGTTTATCTTTGAATATATGGAACAAAGGGAGTATGTATATCTTTGAATTTTGTTGAATATTTATTCCACTCTACTCTCCCAAGTCCCAATTGCTCAATGAATGATCAGAAGTTGGTCCCCACTCTATATCAAAGATTCAAAATCACAGGAACACAGCTAATCAATTAAGGCATCATAAGGAAGTTCATCTCTTCTCAAAAAGACACAAGCAAAAATACAGAAAAAGGACAACATGCAAACAATAGAAGCAACAAAAAGTTACATAAAACTACAGTTAACACCACTCAAGACCACCTGCATGTGTCTTTGGTGGAATATTTTATTGACACACAAATTCAAAGCAAAGACAATCTGAGTAAAGAGATGGGAGCATAAAAATGAAGGAACACATGGTTCGATGGATCATGCAATCCCCAAAACACTTGAAAACAGAGATTTAGAAAAAGAAACCCATTTGGTACAAAGAAGAGTACAAAGAAGAATACAAAGAAACCCATGGATAGTGATTAGTGAATGAAATTTACACGAGGTCGGACTAGGAGAGCGGATGTAAAAGCGAAAATATGATGAGATGGGCGAGTCTGTGCGCAGATAAGCGATGTGATGAGAGCCGAGAGGCGGAGGTCGGAGCAGAGATTGAGTCGGAGAGAGGCGGAGGGCGGAGATGATGTAATGGAGAGAGGCTAGGGCAAGAATAAGTGATTTGAGATCTGGGATTGGGGAGGTGGGAGGGCGATTGCTATGCTAATGCTAGGAAAGAAATGAAATGAGAAATCAATACTTGAATTATTAGATAATTAGATAATATTATAAAATTATTATTTTTAAATATTATTATTGATTAATCAGAGTTGCGAATTATATGTTTTTTTAAAACCAAAATCGAAACTGAATGATGAATAATAAATCGGATATAACCGAAAAAAGAAAAAAACCAAAAAACCGAAATAATTTGGTTAAAAAAATTCGGTTCGGTTCAATAATTCAGTTTTATCCGTTTTTTGCTCACTCCTACTTCCACCGCTATTTCCCATGCTCCCTCCTGATCTTGCCCCTCTAGATACCTTCTTCGGATAGTCCCTTGCCAGATGGTCCTTTGAGATGCAAGTGAAGCAGGCGCCCTTCTTTAGGTTAGGATAATTAGGTGATGTGTGGCCCTCCTGACCACAATTGTAGCACACCCGCTTTCCCTTCATACAAACCCCCAGGTGAGCTTTCCCGCAGGTCAGGCATGCTTTGATTCTCTTCTTCTGACCTCCTTGATGATTTCCAGTTGACGAGTTGTCAGTCCACCTCCTTTTCTGATTGATACTTCCTCCTGTGTTACTGCCAATGGCTTTGTTATTTCCCTCATTTTCATTCTTCTTCTTCTTCTGATCCTAATTATACTTGGTCACTACATCGCTCCCACCTTTAGTGAGGATGTTCTTTTCTAGTACTCCAGGAAAAGTGTTTAGCTGAAACATTAATACTTTTCTATATAACCAGGGCTTTAGTCCTTGTTCAAACCTTCTTGCTTTTCTCTCATCTGTGTGTACTTGATACGGGGCGAACCTTGCCAACTCATTGAATTTTACCGCATAATCTGGTACAGACATATTTCCCTGTTTCAACTCCAAAAACTGGACCTCCATTTGGTTCTGCGAGCTGGTCAGAAAATACATCTCGAAAAAAATCTCCTTGAACCTCTCCCAGGTAATCACACCTTTACCTCCCTGGACCTTATTTGTTTTCCACCAATAACTGGCTTCGGATTTCAGCATGAACGTCGCATAGGCAGTTTTCTGGTCCTCATTGACCCTGGCGACGTCAAAAACTTTTTCCATCTCCATAACCCAAGTTTGAGCCTCTATCGGGTTAATGGAGCCTTTAAACTCTATCGGTCCCACCGCCTTGAAATCCTTGAACGTTGTATTTAGTGGTGCTTGGGGTTAATTATTAATTACTCTATCCAGTAAGTTCACCAACTGCTGAACGGGGTCAGCATTGGCGTTGTTGTTGTTATTCGTTGACCCTTCTTGGGCTGGTCGACGATTTGGTCGTCTTTTCGGCGGCATGTTTCTGATAAGAATATACATTTATTAGGTCTTTATCCAATCCTTTAAATATTTAAGGCTTAACTAAAACATTTAATCATAATCTCTTAACACATTATCTCAATAAACTCTGATATTTTATTCAAATAGAAAGTTTTAACATCATACGATAGCATCACTGCTATTTACATCATCTATCCCGAGATAAAGAATCTACAGGATTTAAAACATTAAAATATTCCTTTATTTATAAACACATCGGAATTTACATCTAAATACCAGATAAGTTTTCACATAATTAAACAAATTCTAGCACTGCCTGTTAAGGCACTGAATAGCCTTGCTACGTTCCTCTTCCATGATGCAGGACATCATCCGACAATCTAACATGTATGGTGGTAGTCCTTCGAACTGAATTAGGTATCTCATAACTCGATCATGAGCCTCATCCATTGCATTTTGAAGTGTAGAATACGTCACCCAAAGCTTAGCCTTCTTCGCACGAAAATCCTTTTCTGCAAGATCAGCACGACGTGATTCTCTTATCCTGCTCTCCTCTGCTATGGTCAACCTTTCTGAACTCTCTTTCAGTTCCTTCTTCAACTTCTCTATTTCTTCGGACTTCTCCTCAGTTTGACCCTTCTCGTGAACCAAATCCCACTCCACGTTTCCTACACGTGTGTGAAGAGTCACAACCTCCCTATCCTTATGCTCGATGGTAATCTGCTGAATAATCGTCCGCTCACTCAGATCATGGACAGTGTCACGTAACTCTACTTTATGGTCATATATCTCATCGTACATCTCAGCATCGATAGAGTTCGGTGGGAACTCATCTTCTTCCTCTTCCTCCTCTGGATCAATCTCAGGCTCATGCTCCTGACCAACAACCGTGATCAATGGAGATGTCTCTCTCTGTACCAAATATTCCCTGATGACATGAATGTCTCGGGGCTCCTCCTCTATAGGTACTCGGGGTTCCTCCTCCCCAGCTCGACTAGCTCCTCCAGTATCCCACATCTTGACAACAGAGTTTCAAGTTTTAGTTACTAAGTCGTACTAGCGAGCACATAATTTAACACATAAGCACATAAAGTCTTTTATTATCTTCAATGAATTAAGAAATTCACTTCTTAGAACTTGATAAGAGTTTTCCATCACTATGTTCTTACTATAAGTGTAACACCCCAACTTTTATGAATAAAGAATAATTTTTTCAAATTATATTTTTGAATATTATGGTATTGATTTTATAAATTTTGCAAAGTACGCAAGTTGTTATATAATATTCGATTGGTCGGGGAATATTCGTTTTAACAGGGAATATTCGTACAACGGCACAATCATTAGTGGACCCCACAACGGAATTATTGTCAAATTGAGAAAATGACAAAAATACTTTATGAAAATAACGGCGGAGGTGTTACCGTTAAAACTGTTGAACTACCCGGTAGTAAAAGTACATTAATATGCGTAGTTACACAGTAGCACACGGTATTGATTATTGATGCTTACGTGAGAAGTCACTCAGCTATACTCAATTATTGCTATAGTAATTGTTGCATCATATTTCTCATATTATTGATTCAATTATTGTTACAGTATCATCTGCATTACATGATATATTATTAAATCAATAATTAAGACGACAAAGTTATTCATATTATTATTTACAATATTGACAATGTCTAGAAGTTCTATCAAGGAGAGATTTGGTCACCTAATTGCGCGCCAATAAGGAGAAATCCTTATCAAAAAGCCCCCTCTTTCCTGGGAATGACCTGGTCGTTAAATATTGTAAATTGTAATATTAATGATGAATAAGTTCGTGTTGATTAAAGATGAATTTTATAGTTCCATTGTGTTGGACTTATTTGTGTTAGTATACTATTCACGAGTTACTATTCATGAGTTACTATTTATGAGTTACTATTCATGAGTTACTATTCACGAGTTATTATTCACCCAGTTACCATTCACTCTAGTATTATGCATTCGGGTATTTGGGTATAATATTATTCCATGAGGAGATGTGCTAATTTTTCAGACCGTTGGTTGAAGATATAATAGTAAGTCAATATGGATCGCTGGTGGAGTTTTAATAGTAAATCAATATGGATCGCTGGTTTAAAGTTTTAATAGTAGATAATTATGGACCGTTGTTTTAGTTTTAATAGTAAACCAATCTAGATCGTTCGTTTAATAGTAAATCAATCTGGACCGTTCATGAATTAGTTACTATTCATTCCATTTTCCTATAAATAGAAGCTCATTCCTTCATTATTTCTTACGAATTCACTGCAACTCTAGAGAGAGAATTATAAGAAAACCTATAGAAATGTATTCTGCTACTTCCCTACTCTTATATTCAGTTTCTTTTATGGTAAGGGGTGTTATTTCTTTCTTTCTTCTTAATGAAGAGAACTTATGTTATTCCATTATTTATTATTCTGTTGGAATAACCAGTATACGCGGGCTACCCTATACATGGTGACATTTTTCTAATATTCCGTTCTTTATTATTCGTTTAATATCACATGCATCAGGCGTTTACCTTTGGACTGGTTCCATTATTTATTATTCGCCGAATATCCATGTCATGCATTTACGGACTGGTTCCATTATTTATTATTCGTCAAAATATCACGCTCGTGCATTTACGTCGGACTGGTTCCATCCTTTATTATTACATTGGAATAACCGCACACATGCGGTCTATCGCATGCATGGTGATTTCTTTTGTTATTCCATTCTTTATTATACACAGTTGGTTAAAACTTTGACTTCTATACCCATGAAATTAGTGGAATATCTTTAATATTTGCGCTTCATCTAGTATCTTTTCATGGAAATATTCTTCTGAGCATTCTTGAATTTTACTCTACAAAGTAGTATCATGTTGACAATTTGGACGTTATCAGTTCCTAGATAAATTAATTCTTGAACTTATTTTATTGAATTCTTATATCATTGTCATCATCCTCATGTTTATATTTTGTTGAAACTCATTTGTGGCCTGTAGTGCATAGATGGACTTGGTATGATTATGAACAGGGATTATTCGGTGTAATCATGACCGTAATGTTACAAATGATGTGATAAAAGTCCTCATTGGCCCGTAGTGCATTGATGGACAGTTGTTGGCATGATCATGACCATTAATGAATACACTAATGTCCTTGGCCCGTAGTGCATGGATAATTTGTGGTTGTGATACTAAAGAATATCCTTGGCCGTAGTGTAGGGGTGATTCGATGATGTGGATTATTTATTAAGCTGAGTCCCAGCGATAAAAGTGATGAAAAACCTTTTAAATCATAGAAGATAGTAGATTTTATTCCCTACTTCACTCTTCTAATGGATTGCTTGTTCCGCTGCAGTTAAACTTGATATTTATTATATTTAATCAGTTTAACATTGTTAAAGGCTAACGATAAATTATTCTACATTATCTTAGTCATAATATTTCTTACTGGGCTAGTTGAGCTCACCCTTTTGCTTTCATTATTCTCTTCAGGAAATGAGAACGTAACAGGGACTAGTCGGGGAACAGAGTGATGGTCCTAGATGGTGCATTAGTAATCCTCACTATTCTGTGAAATAGTGTGATAATAATTGTAATGAGGACTCCTTTTGAGTTTGTATAATCTCTAGTAGACAATATTTGTATTCAAACTCACAGTTTATGTTTTATCGTATTGTACACGACAGTTGTATTATTAAGTTGTATTTGAATTCTGTACCATGTATCTGGCGACTCAAGATGGGTGATGTATACATAATTTTGGGGTCGTCACAGTTGGTATCAAAGCTTAGGGATATGATCCATGGCTAAGATGTGAGAATAGAACTAGGAGGGGAGAGACGGGGAATTCTTTCACTAGTATGACCTACCTAAGTTTTTTTATATATTTAATTGGTCGGTCAGAATATAGGGATAATATGTTACATGTCAATTAACCTTTTGTTTTGTGGCAGTATCTGAAAATGACATCTGAGAATGTTGAGAATAGCAATGGAGCACAGGCGACCGTTGATTCACCACATATCAATAATCAGGATAATGTGCATCAAGAAGGCAAAAATCCTCATGCAAACAACAACACTGACCAAATGATGAATGATCAAATGTTCAGAGGCTTTATGTAATTCATGCAACAGCAGGCGAGAGCGGCTCCTGTCCAAAATGTAGGTAGAAACACTGGAAACTCTCGGACGGTCACCGGTAAACAGTTCAAGGAGCTAGGACCATCGGAGTTTATTGGAGAGCCAAAACCACTTAAGGCGGAAGCATGGATAAAGCATATCACCAAGATATTTGATGTCTTGGGATGCTCCGAGGAGCAAAAGGTTTCCTTTGCCGGCTTTATGTTGTGAGGAGAGGCAGATTACTGGTGGGAATCGGTAAAGCGTACTCAACCTGCCGCACTGAAGATGTCTTGGGAAAAGTTCCAAGAACTATTTAACGACAAGTACTTTCCCGAAAGTATTTGTCATATAAAAGAGGTAGAATTCATCAAGTTGGAGCAAAATAATATGACTGTGTCGCAGTACGAAGCCAAGTTTGTCGAGTTGTCCCGGTTTGCGTCCCACTTGGTGGACAATGAAGAGAGAATGACGCGGATGTTTTTAAGAGGTTTGAAGCCAGAGATACGTCAATATCTTATTTCTCATAAACTGTGTTTGTATTCAGATGTTGTAAATAGGGCTCAGTTAGTGGAGCGCGATAACGAGTCAACGCAACCAAAGGAGAGCAGTCATCGAAGCGGTGACAACAAGCGTGGAGGAATCAACAGGCGAAATGGTAACCACTTCGGTGGTAATCAGGGCCAAAATAATAAGAATGGACATTTCAAGAAGAGGAGATTCAACAATGATGGAAGGACGTCAGAACCAGCACCCGATGTAAGGAATAAGAACGACCATCTATCATATGCTTCAAATGCGGAGGGGAGGGACACATCAGTCCAAACTGCGTGATGCCGTCCAAAGCATGTTATAATTGTGGAAGAGAAGGTCACTTAGCCCGATTTTATCATTCACCGAAGACATGTTCAGCTAGGATGGAGGCACCAAAGGCCGTCCCAGAAAAGTCAAAGCCGGTAGTGCAACGAAAAACGTTTGTTGTGACCTCCCAGAAAGCAAGGAACCCGAATGAGGTCATCACGGGTAAGCTTATCATAAACTCTAGCGAAGTCTATACTTTATTTGATACTGGTTCTACCCATTCTTTTATTTCTCCTACTTGCGCTCAACGATTAAATTTGACTCCGGAGAAATTATACTTTGACTTATCTGTGGAAACTCCGTTGGGAGAAACTTTCAATACATCCACTGTTTATAAGTCTTGTTTGGTTCAAATCGGTAAGCGTACATTACCTGTCGATCTTATTTCTTTAAAAATACTTGCGTTTGACGTAATTCTAGGGATTGATTGGTTAAATACTCATCATGCAAAAATTGATTGTTTTTGTAAGGTTGTTAGTTTTCATATTCCCAATCAACCTATTATACGAATTCAATCGACCAAACCATTAAAATCAATCATGGTCATTTCAAGCCATAAAGCTATTCGTTTATTGAAAAACGGATGTCAAGCTTTCTTAGCTCATGTCACAGATTTAAACAAAAATACGTCAGTTTTGAACGATATTTCTATTGTTAATAAATTTCCTGACGTATTCCCCGAAGAACTTCCTGGCCTACCCCCAGAGCGTGAAATTGAATTTTGTATCGACCTTGAACCCGGTATAAAACCCATTTCCAAAGCCCCATATCGAATGGCTCCTATTGAACTTCAGGAGTTAAAGACCCAATTGCAGGAATTGTTAGACATTGGATTCATTCGTCCTAGTACGTCTCCTTGGGGTGCTCCTGTTCTATTTGTGAAGAAGAAAGATGGGAGTATGCGACTTTGTATTGATTATCGGGAGTTGAATCATGTCACCATCAAAAATAGGTATCCATTGCCATGTATTAATGACATGTTTGACCAGTTGCAAGGAGCCAAATTCTTTTAAAAGATTGATCTTCGTTCCGGATATCACCAATTAAAGATTAGAACCTATGACATTCCAAAGACGGCTTTCAGAACTCGGTACGGGCATTATGAATTTCTAGTCATGTCCTTTGGATTGACTAATGCTCCTGCTGCCTTCATGGATATGATGAACCGACTATTCAAGGAATATTTGGATCACTTTGTGGTCGTCTTTATTGATGACATCCTTATTTATTCTAAAAGCCGTGAAGATCATGAGCAACACTTGAGGCTGACACTCCAAAAGCTTCGTGAATACAAGCTTTATGCCAAGTTGAAGAAATACGAGTTCTGGCTTAAGGAAGTAGCATTCCTTGGGCATGTAGTATCAAGTCATGGAATATCTGTTGACCCGGCAAAGATTGAAGCTATTCAAAGTTGGGAGCAACCTAAATCAGTGATCGAAGTACGTAGCTTTCTCGGTTTAGCTAGTTATTATCGGAGATTCGTGGAAGGTTTTTCTCGAATCGCTACTCCATTAACTCAGCTGACTCGAAAAGATACAAAGTTCGGTTGGAGCAAAGAATGTGAGAAGAGTTTTCAAGAACTCAAGAGGAGACTCATTTCAAAGACTGCTCGACAATACCATCCTGCCTCGGAGGATTTGTCATCTACAAGATGATGCTTGAGCAAAGGGTTGGGATGTATTCTCATGCAACATGGGAAAGTCATAGCCTATGCCTCAAGACAACTCAAAGAATATGAGAGGAATTATACTACTCATGATCTAGAGTTAGCAGCTATTGTCTTCGCACTTAAAATTTGGAGGCATTACTTGTATGGGGAGAAAGTTGAGATCTTTACGGATCATAAAAGCCTCAAATATTTCTTCACTCAAAAGGAAATCAACATGCGACAACGACGTTGGCTTGAACTATTGAAAGATTATGATCATACCATCCAATACCATCCTGGAAAAGTGAACGTGGTAGCTGACGCATTGAGTAGAAAATCATATGCAAGTACGAGTGCGATATTGTCAACGCAAAGGCCCATTTTGTGTGACTTGCAAAGGATGGAGATAGAGTTAAAAACTCCAGGGACCCATGTGATGATGGCGAATATACGAGTAGAACCGACTTTAATTGATAAAGTTAAAGCTGCTCAAGCTATAGGCCCGGAGCTGATGCGTAAGAGGAAGAAAGTGCAAGAAGGTGCTATGCCGGAAGCAAGAATCGATGAAGAAGGAATACTTTGAGTCAACTCCAGACTTTATGTTTCTAACGACCCTGATTTAAAGTATAAAATCATGATAGAGGCGAACAACACACCATTTGCAATCCATCCTGGGAGTACCAAAATGTATCAGGATCTTCGACATACATTTTGGTGGAGCAATATGAAGAAAGAGATAACGGAGTTTATCTCAAGGTGTTTAACTTGTTAACGAGTCAAGGCGGAGCATCAAGTACCAAAAGGTCCATTGCAATTACTTGAAATTCTAGAATGGAAGTGGGAGCACATTACCATGGATTTCGTTACTGGTCTTCCAAAGGTTTCTCAAGGTATAGATGCGATTTGGGTCATTGTTGATAGATTAACCAAGCCTGCTCACTTCTTACCTATACGAGAAACTTATACACTTGAACGTCTTGCTCGTATGTACATAAATGAGATTGTAAGACTGCATGGTATGCCAGTATCCATAGTTTCTGATCGAGACCCAAGATTCACTTCACGATTTTGGGTTAGTTTGCAGAAAGCTATGGGTACGAATTTACGATTTAGCTCGGCATATCATCCTCAGACGGATGGACAGTCGGAGAGGACTATTCAAACTCTTGAAGATCTATTAAGACTCTGTGTCCTTGATTTCAAGGGAAGTTGGGACAAGTTTTTACCATTGGTGTAGTTTTCCTGCAACAACAGTTATCAAGCAAGTATTGGCATGGCTCCATTCGAAGCGTTGAATGGGAGAAAGTGTCATTCTCTAGTATGCTAGGATGAGGTGGGTGAAGCAACGTTGTTGGGACCGGAGTTGGTACGTATGACTACAGAAAAGATTCAAACGATCCGACAACGTATAAAAACTTCACAAGATCGACAAAAGAGTTATGTTGATCTTCATCGAAAGGACGCAGAATTCGATATTGGAGATCATGTGTTGTTACGTGTTGATCCGTGTAAAGGAGTTACGAGATTTGGAAAGAGAGGAAAGCTCAATCCTCGGTTCATTGGCCCATTTTTAATTCTTGAGTGAGTGGGAACTATGGCCTATAGACTCGCCTTACCGCCAAGTATGTCTCGTGTTCATAATGTTTTTCACATATCTATGTTACGTAAATATGTGAAAGACCCAAACCACATTATTGAGTTAGAACAAGACGAGATAGAGGAAGATTTAACGTATGAAGAGTTACCTGTTAAAATCTTGGATAAGAAGGATCATGTTCTACGCTCCAAGGTTATACCTCAAGTCAAAGTTTTGTGGAGAAACCACTATGTGGAGGAAATGACTTGGGAGTTAGAATCTGAGATGAAGTCAAGGTATCCTAATCTCTTCGACATACCAGGTATGTACCCTAATTTTGAGGATGAAATTTCATAAGAAGGGGAGGTTGTAAGACCCCAACTTTTATGAATAAAGAATAATATTTTCGAATTATATTTTTGAATATTATGGTATTGATTTGATATAATGTTATAGTTGTGGATAATATTTATAAATTTTGCAAAGTACATAAGTTGTTATATAATATTCGATTGGGTGGGGAATATTCATTTTAACAGGGAATATTCGCATACAACCAAGACAATCATTGGTGGACCTCACTACGGAATTATTGTCAAATCGAGAAAACGACAAAAATACTTTTATGAAAATAATCTAGGAGGTGTTCACAGATAAACTGTTGAATTACCCCCGTAGTAAAAAGTAAGAATGTTGAGTAGTTGCACAAAGAGAAGACACACAGTATTAATTATTGATGCTTACGTGAGAAGTCACTCACTATCATATTTCTCATATTATTGATTCAATTATTATTATATTGTCATCTCGCATTATATGATATATTATTAAATCAATAATTGAGACAACAAAGTTATTCATATTATTATTTGCAATATTGACAATGTCTAGAAGTTACATCAAGGAGAGGTTTAGTCACCTAATCGCTTGCGCTACCAATAAGGAGAAATCCTTATCTGAAAGCCCCTCTTTCCGGGAACGACACGGTTGTTAAATATTGTGAATTATAATATTAATGATGAATAAGTTCGTGTTGATTAAAGATGAATTTTATAGTTCCATTGTGTTGGACTTATTTGTGTTAGTATAATTGATGTCTGGAGGATATATTGTTCAATTGGGTATTCGGGACACTTTTCATGCCGGAGTACTATTCATGAGTTACTATTCATGAGTTACTATTCACAAGTTACTATTCACTCTAGTATTGTGCATTCAGGTATTTGGGTACAATATTATTCCATGATGAGATGTGCTAATTTTTCAGACCGTTGGTTAAAGATATAATAGTAAGTCAATATGGACCGCTGGTGGAGTTTTAATAGTAAATATATATGGATCGCTGGTTTAAAGTTTTAATAGTAAATCAAGATGCATCTGTTGTTTTAGTTTTAATAGTAAACCAACTGGATCGTCTGCTTAATAGTAAATCAATCTGGGACGGTTCATGAATTAGTTACTATTCATTCTATTTTCCTATAAATAGAAGCTCATTCCTTCATTATTTCTTACGAATTCACTGAAACTCTAGAGAGAGAATTATAAGAAAACCTATAGAAAAGTATCCTGCTACTTCCCTACTCTTATATTCAGTTTCTTTTACGGTAAGGGGTGTTATTTCTTTCTTTCGTCTTAATGAAGATAACTTTTGTTATTCCATTATTTATTATTCTGTTGGAATAACCTGTATACGCTGGCTACCCTATACATGGTGGCATTCTTCTAATATTCCATTCTTTATTATTCTATCAGAATATCTTGTCTGTGCATTTACGCCGGACCTGGTTTCATTATTTATTATTCTGTCGGAATATCCTGTCTGTGCGTTTACTACGGACCTAGTTCCATTATTTATTATTATGTCAGAATATCTTGTCTGTACGTTTACGCTGGACCTGGTTCCATTATTTATTATTCTGTCGGAATATCCTGTCTGTACGTTTACGTCGGAACTGGTTCCATTATTTATTATTTTGTCGGAATATCATGTCTGTGCGTTTACGCCGGACCTGGTTCCATCCTTTATTATTTTGTTGGAATAACCTGCCTGTGCGATCTATCGCATGCATGATGATTTCTTTTGTTATTCCATTCTTTATTATACTCAGTTGGTTAAAACTTTGACTTCTATACCCATAAAATAAGTGGAATATCTTTGATATTTGCGCTTCAATCTGTATCTTTTCATGGAAATATTCTTCTGAGCATTCTTGAATTTTACTCTACAAAGAAGTATCATGTTGACAATTTGGACGTTATCAGTTCCTAGATAAATTAATTCTTGAACTTGTTTTATTGAATTCTTATATCATTGTCATCATCCTCGTGTTTATATTTTGTTGAAAGTCATATGTGGCATGTAGTGCATAGATGGACTTGGTATGATTATGACTGAGGATTATTGATTGTAATCATGACCGTAATGTTACAAATGATGTGATAAAAGTCCTCATTGGCCCGTGTAGTGCATTGATGGACGATTGTTGGCATGATCATGACCATTAATGAATACATTAATGTCCTGGCCCGTAGTGCATGGATAATTTGTGGTCGTGATACTAAAGAATATCCTTGGTAGTAGTGCGAGGGTGATTCGATGATGTGGATTATTTATTGTTTGAGTCCCAATGATAAAAGTGATGAAAAACTTTTTTAAATCATAGAAGATAGTAGATTTTATTCCTACTTCACTCTTCTAATGGATTGCTTGTTCACGCGCAGATTAAACTTGATATTTATTATATTTTATCGGTTTAACATTGTTAAAGGCTAACGATAAATTATTCTCGCATTATCTTAGTCATAATATTTCATCGGGCTAGTTGAGCTCACCTTTTACTTTCATTGTTCTCTTCAGAAATGAGAACGAGCGAGGGGACTAGTGGGAACAGAGTGATGGTCCTAGATGGTGCATTAGTAGTCCTCACTATTCTGTGAAATAGTGTGATAATAATTATAATGAGGACTCCTTTTGGGTTTGTATAATCTCTAGTAGACAATATTTGTATTCAAACTCACAGTTTATGTTTTGTCGTATTGTACACGACAGTTGTATTATTAAGTTGTATTTGAATTCTGTACCATGTATCTGGCGACTCAAGATGGTTGATGTATACCTAATTTTGGGGTCGTCACAATAAGTCTACTACCTAAGGTTGTTTCCCCCACCTAAGGTTCATAACCTACAGCTTTGATACCAATATGTGACACCCCCAAATCCGGGTACTTCAATTCCCACAGGATTTGGTGTTCATTGTCCAAACATCATGTATCTATCTACCCATAATAAATGAAAACCATAAATAGATAGAAATAAATTCTCTCCTTATGGAGTTACAATATCTGAAAATAAATACATTAATCCCAGGTTATACTAACCTTATATCTCAAATGCAGAAATATAAACAAATATTAAGTCTTACATAACTTAAACATAAGTCTGAAACATAACATAACAAATAAACAACAAGTCTTCATCACTTGTTAACTTTGCCCTTGCCTTTACTAGTAGAAGGCTCATCAGACCTTTCGTTCTTCACTGTAATGTTATTATTACGCAAGAGTGAGCATGATTTCCCACAAGTATAATAATATAACAATAAAATAATAACATGTGAATGAATCAATGACTTCTGAAATAAGAAAACTTGGCTTTTGAATCAAGAATGAATAACAAGAATCAAAAGAACTTCTTAGGGTCATAAGACCTTGAACTACGTCCTAGGTTGTCAAATGTTTATACTTGAAACTTTTAACAGTCATAAGACTATGGAATCTTTTTCTCGTACTTAGGGGGATCAACCCTTAGTACCATATTGTGTAAAATATCTTAAAGCTAAAGCATAATTAATCCCCTATAACAGGGTTGTTCATCTTAGTTTGACATTAGAGTCCACACCAAAAGAAGTTTGGTTTGGATAAGCTCAACAATGGTTCTGAAATTTAGAACGTTCATCAACTATGAACTAGCAGAATCAATAAGGGTTCGCTAGTCTTATAAGGTTCAATAATAATTGATATTCAATTTGAATAATAAAATTCAATATGTATATAATTGAATAAGTATTGTATAATAGGAATCATGTTTTTAAAGAATGATAGCATCTAATATGAAATCTTGACTTAAACAATAATATACAAGATAAAATAAAGAACTTGCTTTATGTAAAGAAACAAGGTTTAGGAACTTGCCTCGTGCGTAGGCTAACCGATTACTACTTCCGTTCACCACAAATCCTACACACATAACATATGTATTCACGACATTCATTAGTTACATTTTCAGTTAATTATTTAATATAAACTATGTTAGTTCCTGGAGGCACAATAGTTATCTAGAAGGGGGGGTTGAATATATATATTTAAAATTCTTTATCGTTTTACTTTGTTAGTTTGATAATGATTAAAACATAGCGGAATTATGATTTGTTTAATCTCCCTTTTAGATATGGTAAGTTGATGAGAGTGAGGCAGATATAACAGTTTTAACAGTTATAGCAAGAATGTAAGAGACAGAGCAGTTTTAAGTGGTTCAGAGCACTTAAAGCTCCTAGTCCACTCTTCTACTCCTCGAGTAGGAAATCCACTAAGGATATCTTTTACACTTTCTGAATCTCACAGATTCCTTCTAGACCAACAGTCTAGGAACTTCTTAGTTCACTCTTGAACTCTTCAAGTCCAGCAGATTTGTTTCTTCAAGTTCACTTAGAACTCTTCAAGTCCTTCTGACTTGGAACTCTTACTTCAGTTGATTGGTAGTTGTTGAGTTCTTGGTTAGTGCTACTCAGTTGCCGTTAAGCACTTGTTCGAAAGAACTGAGTAGCTGAGCAAGCTTTCTCTTTTTCTCATATTGTAGAGTTGAGCGTTGAGTGTTCTTCAGCGTTTTGTTCAATACTTGCTTGTGTTGAATCATCTGTAGATTTTTTGCATATATGTGATCCTTGAAATCTATCCGTTGAATCCATCCGTTGAAGCATTAAATGTGTTTGACGTTTCTGAACTTTGATGGAAACTTTTCTGCACATCTTCTGAATTACATGTTGGCCCACTGTCACAGCATAATGTTTTCTCACCTAACACCTGAAAAGGTGTTTTCCTCTGACCAATGGTCCTTTCCTTAGCTTCTTCAATACGTTTCCTTCGTTGTATATTAAGGATATCTTTTGTGTCATTGGGACTGGTGAGGACTTCAATGTTTATAACCCATTCCACATTTGTTGAGATTTACCTTTAAATAAATGGTCAGGGCTCAATGCTTCTGACATAGGCAGATGATACTCTATGATTCAGATCGTGGTGTCTTGCCACCTTGGTGCCTAATCTGATGTTATTAAATGAGAAAACTACGATTTCTCTTAAGGATTGGCACACTACGATCTTCACTTGTTTGTCTTGCAGACTCTACATTTCCAAGAGCACACTACGATCTCTGAGTTGGCTTCGACAAACGTCTGGACCACTCTACGATTTTTGGAGAGTCCCTTCAAGGCAGTCACACTACGATCTTCAGCGCTCTATGATTCTGCCTAGGCTTCTACAATCTTCTAATTAGTTCGATAGACTGCGATCTAGTTGAAGCCTATTTATTACATTTCAAGACATAGATCAACCTAACATTTTTGATCTCTTTATCTATACATTCAATTACAGAATGATAACCATTAAAGGCTTAGATCAACCTAATAATTTTGATCTATCACTAAGTCCTTGTACATATATTCCTTGAAGAACTGTACATACAATCATGAGCATTTACTTTAAACATCAAATCAAAATATGCACTCTCCAACAATCTCCCCCTATTTAATGTTAACATAACCTAGGAGATTTATTGTCATGATTATCAAAATCTAGATGCAATTGCTGGAAAGTAAATATGACTTAATATTTTAGTGAGCAGCTGAAATTTTTAGAGAATAAGCATGAATTTATTGATGTTGAAGATAGATATTACATTTAAGTTCAGTTACATCAATAAGAAATAAATTTCAACTTATCTTTGTTTCTTCGACCTTTTGCTTGGAGGAGGATTTGCATATTCCTCAGCTCTCCTTTTCCTGTTGGCTTCGTCTCTCCTGGCAAAATCTTCCAGCTCACTTTGATTTAGTCTTGGATTGTGATCATGCCTATTCATGAATGCAGGATCTCCAATTGGCATTATTAGGCCCGTGGTAGTTACTTCTTGTGCGCTGGGAGTTTGCCCTAGACATCTTAATGGTTGAGCCATGATAATTTGCTCACTATCAGATCGTTGAGTATGATGGCCATATCGTGGAGTCTGTTGGTTATACTGCCATAGAGGAGGACTCTATGATGATTGAGCTAAGAATGTGCCTCTGCCTCTGCCTTTGCCTTGATCTCCTTTCCCTTTATTCTCCCTCTTTATGTCAGCATCAAGGGTTCGAATGTCTTCTGAGAGACGAGTCACTCCTTGGACAAGATCTTTGAGTTAACTTTAGGTTTGAGCAATGTCCTCTCTATTCTCTTTGATCAGAGCATCAGATCGAGCTTCCCTTTGTTGGAGGACGACTAGAACATTGTCAGTCTGTTGTCCTTGGCTTACGTAAAAATTTTGGAATTCTTTTACGGCAGTTTGCGGATTGATGATGCTTTCCAACATAAGTTTGTTCTGGGTCTCTTGAATCGTCTGTAAGATGAGAACAGCATCCTGATGTCTTATAGTTACTTGAAAGTTTATCGGATCCCTATCATTTATGCTCTGGATCATTTCTTTCATGATCTCCCTAAGCTTCTTTGTGAGCTCAGAGCTTAGGGTGATTGAAAGACTATTTGCAGCACTGATCATTTTTGTTAGTCTTATTTGAATGAGTTCAGTGTGAGTTTCAAGACTATCATCGATGTCCTTGATCACTTTCTTTGACACGTTTGACAACTTAGTTTTGGTGGGCAGCTCTGAAAGAAGTTCACTGAGTTGGGGAATGTGTGGAGAAGGTGGTGTTCTCTTGTATTGATCTTTTGAAGAGTAGAGGGCAAGATCAAGGTTGAAGTATTCATTTGTGGACGAGGAGGGAATATCGGATGGAGGGGCCTATGTTTGGGCGTCTGGAGTAGGTGGCTCTACGATTTGAGTGTGGGACTCTATGATGGGGCTAGAATCAGTAATCGTAGAGATGAGAGGAGTTGGGATCAATATGAAGTTGGGCATATTTGGTTAATCAGTTACAGAATTTTGGGATTATGTAACTGGGAATTGATTTAGTGGATTAAGGACCACTTCCAACCAGCTTGGGAATTCATAAAATTGGCTGAAAAAAGATAGTGGATATTGATGAATTCTGAAAAAGATTGGGATAGATAATACCTCATGCACAATTTTTGAAGAGGGACCATTTGTGATTAGCTGTTTGGCAAAGTTGAAGTTGCCGAGAAATCCATGAGCTAGCACAGAGATGGCTGGATATTCTTTGAAGCTCCAAAACATGTGATTCCAGGAGTTTAGAATTTGAGCTTGATGAAAAGGCATCATGGGTAGATATGAGAATAGTTGCTCGTAGTTAGCTTTCCTATACCCATCACAGCCCACAGCTATGAGCTCGACCTCATCATCTTCGTTTTCTTCTCTGTCTGCATAGTATCTCACGTTATTTGATTCAATTATTGTCAATATTTTATAATCAATAATTGAGATAATAAAGTTATTAATATTATTATTTGCAATATTAACGATGTCTAGAAGTTCTGTCAAGGAGAGGTTTGGTCACCTAATTGCTCGCCAATGGGGAGAAATCTTTATTGGAAAGCCCCCTCTTTCCTGGGAACGACCTGGTCGATTAATATTGTGAATTATAATAATGATGATAAATTTTGTTTTAGTAGTATTATTAATGTCATAAAACACAAAAGCTTTTTATATAAAATAGAATACTTTTATAAAGTTATCTGTTTTATTAGACTATAAATAGAATATATTATATTCTATTATGTATAGTGTTTTTCATAGTAAAATCTTTTTATATAAAACAGAATACATTTATAAAGTTATTTGTTTTATTAGACTATAAATAGAATATATTATATTTTATTATGCATAGTGTTGCATAGTGCCTGCATAGTATTTGCATAGTAAAAACTTTTTATATAAAACATGATACTATTTATAAAGTTTTGTTTTATTTGATTATAAATAGAATATATTATATTTTATTGCATAGTACAGCATAGTATCATTTCCATTCTTCTATAAATAGGATGCTTAGTTAGAATTGAAAATCACACCAGAAGTTCAGAGAATTCTCCTTCTATAATCTTGAGCGTATTTCTTTAGAGTTTAAGAAAGTTTTGAGCATAGAAATTAGTGCAAGTTTTCTTCAAGAAAATCATCGCCCTACCAGTCGGAATACTCTTCTTTTACGGTAAGGGATATTATTTGTTGTACTTGTAAGGGGTATTATTTCTTTCGTCTTTATGAAGAGAACTTATGTTATCCCATTCTTTATCATTATGTTGGAATAACCTGTCTATGCGAAGTACCGCATACATGGTGAAATTCTTCTGTTATTCCATTCTGTATTATTCTGTGGAAA
Organism: Panax ginseng; assembly: GCA_020205605.1. Taxonomy (NCBI): domain Eukaryota; kingdom Viridiplantae; phylum Streptophyta; class Magnoliopsida; order Apiales; family Araliaceae; genus Panax; species Panax ginseng. The sequence continues at coordinate 57,136,835 of CM035143.1, read as the reverse complement.
CATCATGTCTGTACGTTTACGCATGACACGGTTTAAATCCTTTATTATTCATTTGGAACATCCCATCTGCATACGGTTTACGCATGACCGGTTCCGTTCTTTTATTATTCTCGTTGGAACATCATGCTGCGTGCGGATTACGCATGACCTGGTTCCATTCTTTATTATTCTGTTGGAATAACCTGTCTGTGCGGTCTATCACATGCATGGTGATTTCTTTTGTTATTCCATTCTTTATTATTCTGTTGGAATAACATGTCTATGTGGATTATCACATGCATTGTGAATTATTATTTGTATTCATTTCTTATTAAATTGTGGAAATGATCTATCTAAGTGGATTACCGCATGGCGGACGAAAATCCATTTGCAGTTTCATATATTCTCTTATACTCAGTTGGTTAAAGCTTTGACTTCTATACTCCATGAAATTAGTGGAATATCCTTGATATTGGCGCTTCATCCAGTATCTTTTACTGGACATATTCTTCTGAGCATTCTTGAATTTTACTCCACAAAGCAGATCATGTTGACAATTTGACGTTATTGAGTTCAGGATAAATTAACTTATAAATCTTTAAAATTTATTCTTGAACTTGTTTTATTAAATTGTCATCATCCTCATGTTTATAATATGTTGAAAGTCATTTGTGGCCTGTAGTACATAGATGGACTTGGTATGATTATGACCAGGGATTATTCGGTATAATCATGACCGTAATGTTACAAATGATGTGATACAAATCCTCATTGGCCGTAGTGCATTGATGGACAGTTGGTGGCATAATCATGACCATTGATGAATACACGAATATCCTTGGCCCGTAGTGCATGGATAATTTGTGGTCATGATACTAATGAATATCCTCGTCAGAAAAGCGTGGATGATGTGGATTATTTATTAAGCTGAGTCTTAGCTATAAAAGTAATGAAAAACCTTTTAAATCATAGAAGATAGTAGATTTTATTCTCTACTTGACTTTTCTAATGGATTGCTTGTTTCGCTGCAGTTAAACTTGATGTTTGTTATATTTTATCAGTTTAACACTGTTAAATGCTAACGATAAATTATTCTGCATTATCTTAGTCATAATATTTCTTACTGGGCTAGTTGAGCTCACCCTTTCTTTAAAATGTTCTCTTCAGGAAATGAGAACATAGCTGGGACTAGTCGGGGAACGGAGTGACGATCCAGATGATAGCATTAGTAGTCCTCACTATTCTATTAAATAGTGTGATAATAAATGTAATGAGGACTCCATTGAGTGTGGATATTGTCTAGATGACAATATTCTTATTAAAACTCTCAGTTATGTCTTGTTATATTCTACACGACAGTTGTATTATTAAGTTGTATTTGAAATTTGTACCATGTATTTGGCGACTCAAGATTAGTGATGTATACTTATTTTGGGGGCGTCACAGTTTATATCAAAGCTTAGGGATATGATCTCTGGCTGAGATGTGAGACAAGAACTAGGAGGGGAGAGAGGGGAATTCCTTCGCTAGTATGACCTACCTAAGTTTATTTGGTAGTTAATTGGTCGGTCAGAGTATAGGGATAATATGTTACATGTCAATTAACCTTTGTTTAATGGCAGTATCTAAAAATGACATCCGAGAATGTTGAGAATAGCAATGGAGCACAGGAGACCGTTGAGTCTCAACATATCAATAATCAGGAGAATGTGCATCAGGAAGGCGACAATCCTCATGCAAACAACAACACTGACCAAATGATGAATGATGAAATGTTCAAAGGCTTTATGCAACAACAGGGGAGAGCGGCTCCTGTCCAAAATGTAGGTGGAAACTCTCGGACGGTCACCGCTAAAGAGTTCAAGGAGCTGGGACCACCGAAGTTTATTGGAGAGCCAAAACCACTTAAGGTAGAGACGTGGATAAAGCATATCACCAAGATATTTGATGTATTGGGATGCTCCGAGTTGCAAAAGGTTCCCTTTGCCACCTTTATGTTGCGAGGAGAGGCAGATTACTGGTGGGAATCGGTAAAGCGTACTCAACCTGCCGCACTGAAGATGTCTTGGGAGAAGTTCCAAGAACAATTCAACGACAAGTACTTTCCCGAAAGTATTCGTCACATGAAAGAGGTAGAGTTCGTCAAGTTGGAGCAGAACAATATGACCAAGTCGCAGTACGAAGCTAAGTTTGCCGACTTGTCCCGGTTTGCGTCTCACTTGGTTGATAATGAGGAAAGAATGACGCGGATGTTTCTAAGAGGTTTGAAACCCGAGATAAGTCAATATCTAATTTCTCATAAACTGTGATTGTATTTAGATGTTGTAAATAGGGCTCAGTTATTGGAGCACGATAACGAGTCAACTCAACCGAGAGAAAGCAGCCGGCAAAATGATAATACCAGTGGTAGCAGTCATCGAAGTAGTGACAACAAACGTGGAGGGAATCAACATGCCAGAAATGGTAACCACTTCAGTGGTAATCATGGCCAAGACAATAAGAATGAACATTTCAAGAAGAGGAGATTCAACAATGATGGAAAGACGTCAGCATCAGCACCTGTGGTTAAGGAAGGAGAACGACCACCAATCATATTCTTCAAATGCGGAGGGGAGGGACATATCAGTCCAAACTGCGCGATGCCATCCAAAGCGTGTTATAATTATGGAAGAGAAGGTGACCTAGCCCGATTTTGTCGTGCACCAAAGACAAGTCCAGTTGGAACGGTGACACAAAATACCGTTCCAGACAAGTCAAAACCAGTAGTTCAAGGGAGAGCATTTGTTATGACCTCCCAGAAAGCAAGGAACCCGAACGAGGTCATCATGGGTAAGCTTATCATAAACTCTAGCGAAGTCTATACCTTATTTGATACCGGTTCTACCTATTCTTTTATTTCTCCTACTTGCGGCGCCAACGATTAAATTTGACTCCGGAGAAATTAGACTTTGACTAATCTGTGGAAACTCCGTTGGGAGAAACCTTCATTACATCCACTGTTTATAAGTCTTGTTTGGTTCAAATCGGTACCCTCACATTACTTGTCGATCTTATTTCATTAAAAATACTTGCATTTGATGTGATTCTAGGGATTGATTGGTTAACTACTCATCATGCAAAAATTGATTATTTTCGTAAGGTTGTTAGCTTTCATATTCCTAACCAACCTATTTTGCGAATTCAAGCAACCAAACCATTAAAATCAATCACTGGCATCTCAAACCATAAAGCTATTTGTTTATTGAAAAACGGATGTCAAGCTTCCTTAGCTCATGTCACAGATTTAGACAAAAATATGTCAGATTTGAATGATATTTCTATTGTTAATAAATTTCCTGACGTATTCCCTGAAGAACTTCCTAGACTACCCCCAGAGCGTGAAATTGAATTTTGTATCGACCTGGAACCCAGTACAAAACCTATTTCCAAAGCCCCATATCGAATGGCTCCTATTGAACTTCAGGAGTTAAAGACTCAATTCAGGAATTGTTAGACATTGGTTTCATTCGTCCTAGTATATCTCCTTGGGGTGCTCCTGTTCTATTCGTGAAGAAGAAAGATGGGAGTATGCGACTTTGTATTGACTACCGGGAATTGAACCATGTCACCATCAAGAATAGGTATCTGTTACCTCGCATTGATGACCTATTTGACCAGTTGCAAGGAGCATAATTCTTTTCAAAGATCGATCTTCATTCTGGATATCATCAGCTGAAGGTTAAAACTGAGGATATTCCAAAGACTATCTTCAAAACTCGATACGAGCATTATGAATTCTTAGTCATGTCTTTTGGACTGACTAATGTTCCTGTTGCCTTCGTGGATATGATGAACTGAGTATTCAAGGAATATTTGGATCACTTTATGGTCGTCTTTATTGATGACATCCTCATATATTCCAAAAAGTTGTGAAGATCATAAGCAACACTTGAGGCTGATACTCCAAAAGCTTCGTGAAAACAAGCTTTATGCCAAGTTGAAGAAATGAGATATCTGACTTGAGGAAGTAGCATTCCTTGGGCACGTAGTATCAAGTCATGGAATATCTGTTGACCCGGAAAAGATTGAATCTATTCAAAGCTGGGAGCAACCTAAATCAGTGACCAAAGTACGTAGCTTTCTCGGATTAGCTGGTTATTATCGGAGATTCGTGGAAGGGTTTTCTCGAATCGCTACTCCATTAAATCAACTGACTTGGAAAGATATAAAATTTGATTGGAGCGTGGAATGTGAGAACAGTTTTCAAGAACTCAAGAAGAGACTCATTTCAGCACCTGTTCTGACAATACCATCTGGCTCGGAGGGATTTGTCATCTACAGTGATGCATCAGGCAAAGGGTTAGGATGTGTTCTCATGCAACATGGGAAAGTGATATCTTATGCCTCTCGACAACTCAAATAATATGAGAGAAATTATCCTACTCATGATCTAGAGTTGGCAGATGTTGTCTTCGCACTTAAAATTAGGAGGCATTACTTGTATGGGGAGAAAGTGGAGATCTTTACGGATCATAAAAGCCTCAAATATTTCTTCACCCAAAAGGAACTCAACATACGGCAATGACATTGGCTTGAACTGTTGAAAGATTATGATCATACCATCCAATACCATCCTGGAAAAGTGAACGTCGTAGCTGACGCATTGAGTAGAATATCATATTCGGGTACGAGTGCGATATTGTCAATGCAAAGGCCCATTTTGTGTGACTTGCAAAGGATGGAGATAGAGTTAAAGACTCTGGGGACCCATGTGATGATGGTGAATATACGAGTAGAACCGACTTTAATCGATAAAGTTAAAGCTGCTCAAGCTACAAACCTAGAACTGATGCGTATGAGGAAGAAAGTGCAAGAAGGTGCAATCGTTGTTATATAATATTCGATTGGTCGGGGAATATTTGTTTTCACAGAAAATATTCGTACAACGGCACAATCATTGGTGGACCCCATAATAGAATTATTGTCGGATTGAGAAAACGACAAAAATACTTTATGAAAATAACGGCGGAAGTTTTACCGTTAACTGTTGAAACATCTAGTGTTAAAAGTACAGTAATACGCATGGTTGCATAGTAGCACACGGTATTGATTATTGATGATTACGTGAGAAGTCACTCAGTTTTTTTCAATTATTGTGACAATAATTGCTGCATAGTATCTCACGTTATTTGATTCAATTATTGTCAATATTTTATAATCAATAATTGAGATGACAAAGTTATTAATATTATTATTTGCAATATTAACGATGTCTAGAAGTTCTGTCAAGAAGAAGTTTGGTCACCTAATTGCGCGCCAATGGGGAGAAATCCTTATTAGAAAGTCCCCTCTTTCCTGGGAACGAGATGGTCGATTAATATTGTGAATTATAATAATGATGATAAATTTTGTTTTATTAGTATTATTAATGTAATAAAATGTAAAGATTTTTATATAAAATGTAATACTTTTATAAAGTTATCATTTTATTAGACTATAAATAGAATATATTATATTCTATTATGCATAGTGTTTTGCATAGTAAAATCTTTTTATATAAAAATGTAATACTTTTATAAAGTCATTTGTTTTATTAGACTATAAATAGAATATATTATATTTTATTATGCATAGTGTTGCATAGTGCCTGCATAGTAAAAACTTTTTATATAAAACAGAATACTTTTTATAAAGTTTTATTTTATTTGATTATAAATAGTATATATTATATTTTATTGCATAGTGCAGCATAGTATCCTTTCCATTATTCTATAAATAGGATGCTTAGTTAGAATTGAAAATCACACCAGAAGTTTAAAGAATTCTCCTTCTATAATCTTGAGCGTATTTCTTTAGAGTTTAAGAAAGCTTTGAGCATAGAAATTAGTGCAAGTTTTCTTCAAGAATATCATCGCCCTACCAGTTGGAATACTCTTCTTTTACGGTAAGGGATATTATTTGTTATACTTGTAAGAGGTATTATTTCTTTCGTCTTCATTAAGAGAACTTCTGTTATTCCATTCTTTATCATTATGTTGGAATAACATGTCTATGTGAAGTACCGCAAAAATGGTGAAATTCTATTGTTATTCCATTCTTTATTATTCTGTTAGACCATCATGTTTGTGCGTTTACGCATGACCTGGTTTCATCCTTTATTATTCTATTGGAACATCCTATATGTACGGTTTACGCATGACCTAGTTCCATTCTTTATTATTCTATTGGAACATCCTGTCTGTGCGGATTACGCATGACCTGGTTCCATTCTTTATTATTCTGTTGGAATAACCTGTCTGTGTGGTCTATCTCATGCATGGTGATTTCTTCTGTTATTCCATTCTTTATTATTTTGTTGGAATAACCTGTCTGTGTGGATTATCACATGCATGGTGAATGATCATTTGTATTCATTTCTTATTAAATTATGGAAATGATCTATCTAAGTGGATTACCGCATGGCGGACGAAAATCCATTTGCAGTTTCATATATTCTCTTATACTCAATTGGTTAAAGCTTTGACTTCTATACTCCATGAAATTAGTGGAATATCCTCTATATTTGCGCTTCATCCAGTATCTTTTCATGGACATATTCTTCTGAGCATTCTTGAATTTACTCCACAAAGCAGTATCATATTGACAATTTGGATGTTATTGAGTTCAGGATAAATTAACTTATAAATCTTTAAAATTTATTCTTGAACTTGTTTTTTTCAATTGTCGTCATCCTCATGTTTATAATATGTTGAAAGTCATCTGTGGCCTCTAGTGCAAAGATGGACTTGGTATGATTATTACCAGGGATTATTCAGTATAATCATGACCGTAATGTTACAAATGATGTGGTAAAAATCCTCATTGGTCGTAGTGCACTGATGGACAGTTGTTGTCATGATCATGACCATTGATGAATACACGAATATCTTTGGCCCGTAGTACATGCATAATTTGTGGTCGTAATACTAATGAATATCCTTGGCCGTAGTGTAGGGATGATGTGGATTATTTATTAAGTTGAGTCTCAGCGATAAAAGTAATGAAAAACCTTTTAAATCATAGAAGATAATAGATTTTATTCTCTACTTGACTCTTCTAATGGATTGCTTATTCCGTTGCAGTTAAACTTGATGTTTGTTTTATTTTATCAGTTTAACACTGTTGAAGGCTAACGATAAATTATTCGGCATTATCTTAGTCATAATATTTCTTACTGGGCTAGTTGAGCTCACCCTTTCTTTCATTGTTCTCTTCAGGAAATGAGAACGTAGATGGGACTAGTCGGGGAACGGAGTGACGATCCAGATGATAGCATTAGTAGCACTCACTATTCTGTTAAATAGTGTGACAATAAATGTAATGAGGACTCCATTGAGTGTGGATATTGTCTATGACAATATTCTTATTAAAACTCTCAGTTATGTCTTGTCGTATTCTACACGATAGTTGTATTACTAAGTTGTATTTGAATTTTGTACCATGTATTTGGCGACTCAAGATGGGTGATGTATACCTATTTTGGGGGCGTCAAATATTCCAAAACTAAAGAAGAACACGTGGAACACTTATGTTTGATGTTGGAAACACTAAGAAAGAAAAAGTTGTACGCGAAATTCTCTAAGTGCGAATTTTGGCTAGATCGTGTGCAATTTCTTGGGCACATGATTGACAAAGATGGGATTTCAGTGGATCCATCAAAATTGGATGTTGTAATCAATTGGGAACAACCAAGAACACTGTCGGAAGTGAGGAGTTTCTTGGGACTGGCAGGTTATTATAGAAAATTCATTCAAGATTTTTCTAAGATAGTCACTCCATTAACAAATTTAACAAGGAAAACTGTGAAATTTGTTTGGACAGAGAAATGTGAAGAAAGTTTCCAGGACTTAAAGAAGAAATTAAGTATGGCACCTGTGTTGTCATTACCAGATAGTACAGGAAACTTTGTGGTGTATAGTGATGTCTCACATGAAGGGTTGGGTTGTGTTCTTATGTAGAACGGCAAAGTTATTGCGTATGCATCAAGACAACTGAAGGATTATGAGAAAGGGTATCCGACTCATAATTTAGAATTGGCTGCAGTAGTATTTGCTCTGAAGATATGGAGACACTATCTCTATGGAGAAAAGTGTGAGATCTACACAGACCATAAAAGTCTGAAGTATATTTTCACCCAAAAGGACCTGAATATGCGTCAAAGAAGATGGATGGAATTGATAAAATATTACGATTGTGAGATCTTTTATCATCCGGGCAAAGCAAATGTGGTTGCAGATGCTTTAAGCAAGAAAGGTCGGGAAAAATTGATGTTGATAACTAAGGAGGAGCTTATATCAGCAATGGCAAAGCTAGAGTTGGAAATAAAATTTCCAATGGAATCCGATGAACGATTATTCCAGATAGAAGCTAGTCCAACTTTGGTGGACAAAGTGAAGAATGTTCAACTACAAGATAAAGAATGTGAAACGATCAAAGAGAAAATGGTTCAGGGTAGTGATGTAAAACACAAGATCGATACTGAAGGACTACTACGGTTCGAGGAAAGAATTTGGGTTCCAGCAGTACCAGAGCTTAAAGACGAAATCTTGACTGAAGCACACAACACAAGATATTCGATTCATCTGGGAAATACGAAAATGTATCAAGATTTGCGGTGACATTTTTGGTGGCTAAATATGAAATGAGACGTTGCAGAATGCGTTGCAAAATGCTTGACATGTCAAAGGGTCAGGCCGAACATCAAAGACCAAGCGGATTACTTCAACCGTTAAAAATACCGGAATGGAAGTGGGAACACATCACAATGGATTTTGTGGTGGGTCTTCCAACTACTCAAAGAGGATACGATACGATTTGGGTGATAGTGGACAGACTGACAAAATCAGTGCACTTTTTACCAATAAAGATTAGGTTTAATCTTGATCAGTTGGCAAGGTTGTATGTTAAAGAGATCATTTCAAGGCATGGAGTGCCAGTGTCAATCGTGTTAGATAGAGATTCATGATTTACGTCAAACTTTAGGAAGAGACTACAAGAATGTATGGGAACACAGTTGCGAATGAGTACAGCATACCATCCGCAAACCGACAGGCAAAGCGAACGAACAATCCAAACGTTGGAAGATATGTTGAGAGCATGCATCATGGATTTCAAAGGAAGCTGGGAAGAACATTTATCGTTAGTGGAATTTTCCTACAACAACAGTTACCACGCGAGCATCGGCATGCCACCTTACGAGGCATTGTACGGCATAAAGTGCAGAACTCCACTGTGCTGGGATGAAGTCGGTGAACGCCAGCTGTTAGGACCAAAACTGGTACAACAAACTATTGAGGTTGTCAAACTCATCAGGACAAGATTGGTAGTAGCCCAAGACAGATAGAAAAAGTATGCCAATCAACATAGGAAGAATCTCGAATTTGAAGTAGGAACTTACGTTTTCTTAAAAGTTTCAATTTGGAAGGGGAAAATTCATTTTGCCAAGAAAGGAAAGCTCAGCCCAAGATTTATTGGACCTTTCGAGATACTACGAAAAGTGGGGGAAGTGTCTTATGAGGTAGCTCTACCTCCAGAGTTGAAAACATTCATAATACTTTTCACATTTTGGTGTTACGACCATATAAACCCGATTACAAGCACGTGATCGAGTACAAACCATTGCAATTCGATAAAGATTTGTCTTATGAAGAGATTCCTATCTAGATAGTCGACAGGAAAGAACAAGTGCTCAAAAATAAAGTGATACCTTCTGTGAAGGTGATATGGAGAAACCACAATGTAGAAAAGGCAACGTGGGAACTCGAAGCTAAAATGATGAAGAATTACCCTGATTTATTTGTTTAATCTATGTCTTCGATTCTGGGGACATAATCTTTGTAACAAATGAGTGGTTTGAGTTGTGATTCTGGGGACAGAAGTCTGAGTCGGATAGTTTTGGCCTCCTGTAGTAAAATGGCCATAACTTTCTCATACGAACTCCGATTGATATGATTCAAGATGATTCAGAACGAGGACGAGTAGACCTACAACTTTCATGTCAGAAGGTTTTTTAATTTGAGGTCCTGTAATGAGAGTCAAAATGGTCATCTTCGTGGATCGTTATGTTTTCTTTGGGCAATCGGTAGGCGTCGGGCATGCACATATGCATGTGTAGTGCTCTCGACCATAAAAGTTGATGTCCTAAGTTATAAAACATGTATGTTAGTAAATATAATGATGTTTAACATTAATAAATAATGTATTAGATAAGTTATAGAATCATAGTAAGCAGACACAAGAGAGGCAAATCGGGCGTGTGACGATTGAACGTCGAAACGCCATGCCAAGTGTTAATGAACTTAAAAAGTGTTTCAATTCAATTGAAATAAATATTATAAGATATGAAATGGGTTTAATATAAAACCAATAAGTAGTCCTAGCAAGACTTAAGCACTTGAATGAACTTCAAGTTTGACTAAGAAGAAATTTAGTGAGTCATAAGTCAAAAAGTTAACACAATCTAATTGAACATTGTGTGCTAATTAATAGGAAAGATTATGAGATGTGGAGTAGAGTTTACATTACAATTACTATGTGTTGTTATGTGACTAATAGTTGATGTGTATGATTATATAATTGTGTAGGGCACGTGAAGTGCAGATAACTGTAAACTGTTAATCTATTATTGGTAAACAACGATCAATGCAAGTCTTTCGGTTCCTATTTTCTACGTGGACTTGATGAACTGTTTAAATTGCATGATATGTTATACATGTTGAAATCATGAAATGTTAAAGTCAATATATGACTGCATTTTTTTGGCTAAGTAATGATGGTTGAGTAAGGAACTCAATCTTTATATTTGCTATGTGAATTAAAAGCATGTATGCCATGTTACTTTAATGAGATGTATATCGAGCATGTTATTATGTGCTATGTGATGCATGAAAACTGCTAGACTTTGCTGGGCTGTCGAGCTCACTCTTGCAAATAACAACTTTTGCAGGTCAAGATTTTAAGGTAAAGATATGTGCTAAGTGAGTTATAGAGATCTATATTCATGAAGATTACTTATGATTTATGAGAAATGTATTTCATATTTTGAACGTAACATGATGTTGAATTGTAAGTTGAGCTATCCAATGTATATGGATATTTAGTTATGATGTAAGACTTTGTATAGTCATTTTGTTGTAATGATTCATGAGATAAGTTTTAATCGAAGTGATGTAATGTAAAGGTTGCGATTCAGGTCAAGAAAGAAGGAAATGTATAAAAGTTTTAAATATTCCGCAATTTTAGTGTTTTTAATATCGAATAATGATGTAAAATTAGAGATTTAATGTGTGGTTAACGACCGAAGTTGAGATTTAAATTGTATGGATTTTGGGGTCGTTACAATCTTTGTAAGTAGGGAAGAATGTGACGAATTGATTGTTTGAATTGTGATTCTGAGGACAGAATCCTTTTAAGGAGGGAATGATGTAACATTTCAGAATTTTAATTGTAATATTAAATATTTATTGAATTATATAAATATTTAATGGATGTGTTTATCGTTGAATAAATATTTGTTTAATTGATTTGATTTTATTTGTTAATTATTTGATAAATAAATAATTAATGAATTAAGGAAATTATTATTATGTTGATATTTCAAATTGATGGTTAATTATTTGTATTGAGTTATGTGATTAAATGATTTATTTAATTAATTATTATTTGAATTAATTAAATTAAATATGAAAGCTTGATTAAATAAAGTGTGATAAATAACTATATTATAAGGGGTATTAAAATAAATTAAAGTAGTTTTAATTTAGTTTTATCCAAACAAGGTTCAAGGATATTAATTCTTTAATTTTAAATGGTTTGCCAAATAAGGCCGTATGGCTTTTGGAATTCTTTTAATTTTGAATTTATATAAATAAAATAAATAAATTGAAATAATAAATATAATATATTTATAATATATACGTTATATGTATTAACTGATATACTTAATAGGTGAATTGAGGTCATATCAATTTTATATTTTGTTTTACGCTTACGGTTTTCAGTTGATTGTTGATTTTTGGCCAGTTGCTAAGAACATTCAGAGAGAATTGAGAGAGAGTTGATAGGAAACCTGAGGATTTCATAGTGATTATAAGTGGTGATAGCAAGGATTTTAAACAAGTTGAAGGTATTTTATCTAAACCTTAGTATTATATATATATATATATATATATATTCATATATATGTTCTTCGGCAAACTATATATTTTCTATGAATTATAAATTTGTTGAATTGTTGCTATACAATGATGATTATATGTTTTGGAGATGCTAGAGTATGTTTAAACAAGTAAATTGCATACTATCTTCGGATAATTTCAGTTTACCGTAGAAGAAAATTTTTGACTATGTATGTTTGTATGTATTTTTTCATATGGCTCATATAAGTACCAATTTTGATGGTCAATTCATATGTTAAACTGTAAATTGAGTCTTGTATATGTTAGTTCATTAAGAAACGAGCCTAACGTAATTTGAACGAAGCAATTTGGCCAAGTATAGAGATTACGATGATGATTTTTCCAAGAGATGTCAAAAATGGAGTTTTTGTATGAAAATATGAATTTTGAGAAATTAAAATAGTTTTAGTTGATGTTAAATTATTCTAATTGGTTGTAAATGTTAGCAAACATGTTTATGATTAGTTTATATCAATTATTTATGTTAGTTGGATTAAAAAGGGCTACTATTCATGCCGTATTCGTCTCTTCATGCATGTAATTAAGTAAGAAACTGCTATTTGGTGCTAAGGCTAAAAAAATGCAACAAGATTGTATGTGTGGTGCAAACATACCAATAATCGATATGAGACAGAGCAGTCTTCTGCTGCTTCATTCTTCAGGATAGCGACATACGTTGGTCTAATGATGTGTTAGTATAATAAACATGTAATAATATAACTAAAACAGAATCGTGCTATGTGGTTAGTAAATTCAAAGTTTGAATGATTAGTAATTGATGAACGTGATATGTTAGAACGTAGCGAGCATGATGAATAGTAAACATGTGTTGTGAAGGTTAACACTTGTAGTTTCTGATATTTGCAGGGTATCTCAAGACTTGTGCTAAAATAATAAGTCTAACTAGAAATACGTATTATGTTGGGATGTGAATGTTAGTATATCTAATAGATGATGGTTCTAAACCTATATATAGGTGAACGTGAGTTTAATATTATAGCTTATGCTCGAGGCAAGTTTCTAAACCTCCCTTTTTAAATTGAGCAAGTTCTTTAACTCTACTCTTATAATAATTAAGCAAGTTTCCTAACTCTATACCTTATTGAGCAAGATTACTTTCGTTGAACAAGTCCTTGTATCTAGATTGTTTATAATGATGCAAGTTTTTCTAAATCTTGTCTCTTAACATTGAGCAATGTTATTGTTTCTAATTCAATTATAATTACGCAATTTCCTCTAACTCTACATTTTCGTTGAGTTAGTTTTATTATTAAATTGGGCAAGTTTTTTCTAAACCTAAACTTGTTATTTTAGCATGCAAGTACCTTTATTCTGATGAGCAAGTTTATCGTTCAAGTTATTACTTATTATGCATGCTTAATATTAAATTCTAAGATTTTGACCTTAACTTAGTATTGTTCAAAGCAAGGTATGTGAATTATTCAGCACTTATGCTATTAGATTATTCCTAAAGCATGAACTTAGAATGCAATGTTTATTCAGTTATGATTATTCCATAACATAGTATTGTTACCTTTTATTTAACTAATCCTTAGTTGATGTCTGTTGAATTCCAAATTACCTTGAAGTGTATCCAAACCAAACTTACTTTGGTGCGGACTTGTAATCTAAATACTGAGATGAATAACCCTATTATTAGGGGTTTACGCTTAGCGTTGAAATGGTTAAAGCAATAATACATTGTACGGAAAGGGTGATCCCCCTAAGTACGTGGAGTTCTTATAGTCTTATGACTGTTAAAGTTAAAGTTAAAAGATTACTTATAATTGTGGACATGGTTCGTGGTCATTAGACCCTCAGTAGTATATTTAAGAATGTTAATTGAACATATCATTCAGTTCTATTGAGCCTATTATTTGGCAAATATTGTAAAGTTTATTCATTCGTATTTCAAGTGATCTTTGTTTGCTCACTCTTGCTTATATATCTATTACAGCTAAGGATGAAAATGTAGATGTACCTAGCACGAGTAAGGGAAAGGGGAAGATTAACAAGTATTGAAGACTTGTAATATGTTGACAGCTTTTTATCAGACTTTTATTTGATTATTGTAATGAACTTATTTAAATTCCGCATTTGAATGATTGTATTTAAAGGTTAGATAACCTGGGAGATAATTTTTATTAATGTAATCATGTATGGGCAAGTTTTATTATTCAATTTTATTATGATTGGGTAGTTAGATGTGAATGTTTTGATTAAGTAAACACCAAATCTTGAGGTAATGAAGCACCGGGATTTGGGGGTGTCACACTTTACATACAATCATATGCACTCTCCTACAAACTCCACTTTATTTAACAAATCATTACCCTTTTAATTTAATTACTTAATTAAATTAGAATATTTTCATTCTCTTACTATTATTACACTCGAATAAATTATTTCACACTAATTTCCATCGAATATTTATTTTATTCCATAAATATTTCAACTAAAATATTTATTTTATTTGATAAATATTTTAATAATAATTTTCATCGAATATTTATTTTATTCCATAAGTATCTCATTTAAAATATTCATTTTATTTGATAAGTATTTTAATTAATAATTTTCATCGAATATTTATTTTATTCCATAAATATCTCAATTAAAATATTTACTTTATTTTATAAATATTTTAATAATAATTTTCATCGAATATTTATTTTATTCCATAAATATCTCAATTAAAATATTCATTTTATTTGATAAATATTTTAATTAATAATTTTCATCGAATATTTATTTTATTCCATAAATATCTCAATTAAAATATTCATTTTATTTGATAAATATTTTAATTAAATTTTATCTTTTTTTATTTTTTATTTTTTATTTTATTATTATTATTATTCTTTTATTTTATTTTTTTGCTTCAAAAAGTGGTAATTTAGTTTGGTAACGTACACGGGGGTAGGGTTACCTGCACTCGATTTATGCGGTTATGAACATAACAAGGCCAAATTAGGCCAAATAAATCTCTCACAAGTTCATATGTTCTCTTAAAGAACATAGAACATGGTCATAACTTTCAATTTCTTTGTCCATACATTAATTTAAACATACTCAGATACTATATGTAAGACCCCAACTTTTATTAATAAAGAATAATTTTCTCGAAATATATTTTTGAATATTATGGTGTGGATTTGATATAATGTTATAGTTGTGGGTAATATTTACAAATTTTGCAAAGTAAGCAAGTGGTTATATAATATTCGATTGGTCGGAAAATATTCTTTTTAACAGGGAATATTCATACGACGCAAGACAATCATTGGTGGACCCCTATTAATGGAACTATTGTCGAAGTTAAAAAACTACGTAATTATCTTTTTATAAAAATAACTACGAAAGTGTTACCGTTAAAACCGTTGAACTACCCAGAGTAGTAAAATTACAATAATAATGGCTGTGGTTGCATAAGTAAAGCACACTCAGATTGATTATTGATGCTTACGTGAGAAGTCACTCGGTTATACTCAATTATTGCTATAGTAATTGCTGCATTATATCTCTCATATTATTGATTCAATTATTGTCACAGTATCATCTGCATAATATTTATTATTATTAAATCAATAATTGAGACGACAAAGTTATTCATAATATTATTTGGAATATTGACAATGTCTAGAAGTTCTGTCAAGGAGAGGTTTGGTCACCTAATTGTGCGCCAATAAGGAGAAATCCTTATCAGAAAGCCCCCTCTTTCTTGGGAACGACCTGGTTGTTAAATATTGTGAGTTATAATATTAATGATGAATAAGTTGTGTTGATTAAAGATGAAATTGATAGTTCCATTTTGTTCGGATTATTAGTGTTAGTGGAAATCGACATTTATTTTGATAATAATTGATGTCTGGAGGTTATATTGACCACTCGGGTAATTAATCAGATAAATGAGCAATTAATTGCTATTATTTCACATGTTTATAACTATTTGTTCACATGTGTGTACTATTGATTCACATTAATGTACTATTAGGGGAGGTGGTGCAAGATTGATAATACTTGCATGACTAAATTAAAAATGGAGGTATAGTTGAAGGTACTATACTGTAATTAGTTTTTTCACATGATTATACTATTGAGTCACATGAATGAACTATTAATTCACATTATTTACTATTAGGGGAGGTGGTGCAAGTTTGATAATACTTGCAGGACTATATAAAAAATGAAGAAAAAGAGGAAGGTAATATACTGTAATATTTCGAGCCCCAAAACGTGCAATTATCGAAACTATATTTTCCTATAAATAGAAGCTCGTTCTTCCTTCATTTTTCACCAATTCACAAAAGCTTTAGAGCAATTATTATAGAGAGAAAGAAGAAGAGAAGTCTGTTACCTCATTATTCCAATATCCAGTTTTTCTAAGGTAAGGGGTATTATTCGTTCGTATTCATGAAGAGAGTTATTTTCTTTCAATACTCGTAAGGCTTGTTATTCCATTCTTTATTATTATGTTGGAATAACCTGTCTATGCGAAGTACCGCATACATGGTGAAATTCTTCTGTTATTCCATTCTTTATTATTCTGTTGGAACATCCTGTCTATGCGGATTACGCATGACCTGGTTTCATTCTTTATTATTCTGTTGGAACATCCTGTCTATGCGGATTACGCATGACCTAGTTCCATTCTTTATTATTACTCCCTCCGTCCCAGGATAAAAGTTCTTATTACTATTTTGGGTAGTCCCATGTTAAATGTCCACTTTCCTTTAATAACCAAACTTTTACACATTTTTTCCTATTATGCCCTTAGCATTAAATATCTCATACTTTTCTTATTCTAATTCTCTCTCCATATTTAATGACATTATTATAGTTGTCATTTTCTTCCTCTTCTTAATATGCGTGAAAAGTCCACCAAGACTTTTATCCTGGGACGGAGGGAGTATGTTGGAACATCCTGTATGTGCGGATTACGCATGACCTGGTTCCATTCTTTATTATTCTGTTGGAATAACCTGTCTGTGCGGATTACGCATGCATGGTGAATTCTTCTGTTATTCCATTCTTTATTATTCTGTTGGAATAATCTGTCTACGTGGATTACCGCATGGCGGAAAAAATCCATTTGCGGTTTCATATATTCTATTATACTCAGTTGATTAAAGTTTTGGCTTCTATACTCCATGAAATTAGTGGAATATCCTTGATATTTACGCTTCATCCAGTATCTTTTCATGGAAATATTCTTTTGAGCATTCTTGAATTTTACTCCACAAAACAGTATGTTGACAATTTGGACGTTATTGATTTCTGGATAAATTAAATTATAAATCTTTACAAATTTATCCTTGAACTTGTTTTATTGAATTCTTATATCATTGTCATTGAAACAACCCGGGTCAAATCCCGAGTCCAGAACAAATCTCAGGTCAAATCCCAAGTCCGAATTAAATCAAATCCATCAAAATAAGGCCTCAAACTACTGGCCCAATAGTATCTTCTTGGGTCATCTTAGCCCACCACAGGCTCCCAAAAGGTCATGACTTGAAGGTACTATTGGTAGTAACTTATTTCCTTATATGCAGACAAATTTTTCCCCTATCTTTCGATGTGGGACTGGGGTGTTACAAAAATCATCCTCATGTTTATAATATGTTGAAAGTCATCTGTGGCCTGTAGTGCATAGATGGACTTGGTATGATTATGACCGTGGATTATTCGGTATAATCATGACCGTAATGTTACAAATGATGTGGTAAAAGTCCTCATTGGCCCAGAGTGCATTGATGGACGATTGTTGGCATGATCATGACCATTGATGAATACACGAATATCCTTGGTTCAGAGTGCATAGATAATTTGTAGTCGTGATACTAATGAATATCCTTGTCAGAAAAGTGTGGATGATGTGGTTTATTTATTGTCGAGTCTCAAATGATAAAAGTGATGAAAAACTTTTTAAATCATAGAAGATAGTAGATTTTATTCTCTACTTGACTCTTCTAATGGATTGCTTGTTCCGCTGCAGTTAAACTTGATGTTTATTATATTTTATAAGTTCAACACTGTTGAAGGCTAATGATAATTTATTCTGCATTATCTTAGTCATAATATTTCTTACTGGGCTAGTTGAGCTCACCCTTTCTTTCACTATTCTCTTCAGGAAATGAGAACATAGTCGGGACTAGTCGGGGAACAGAGTGATGGTCCAGATGATAGCATTAGTAGTCCTCACTATTCTATTAAATAGTGTGACAATAAATTTAATGAGGACTCCATTGAGTGTGGATATTGTCTAGATGACAATATTCTTCTTAAAACTCTTAGAATATGTTTTGTCGTATTTTGCACGACTGTTGTATAATTAAGTTGTATTTGAATTTTGTACCATGTATTTGGCGACTCAAGATGGGTGATGTATACCTATTTTGGGGGCGTCACAGTTGGTATCAAAGCTTAGGGATATGATCCCTGACTGAGATGTGAAACAAGAACTTGGAGGGGAGAGACAGGGAATTCCTTCGCTAGTATGACCTACCTAAGTTTATTTGGTATTTATTTGGTCGGTCAGAGTATAGGGATAATATGTGACATGTCAATTAACCCTTGTTTTGTGGCAGTATTTGAAAATGACATCCGAGAATGTTGAGAATAGCAATGGAGCACATGAAACCGTTGAGTCTCTACAGATCAATAATTAGGATAATGTGCATCATGAAGGCGATAATCCTCAAGCAAACAACAACACTGACCAAATGATGAACGATGGAATGTTCAGAGTGTAAGTCCCCAACTTTTATAAATAAAGATGAATTTTCTATAAATATCATTTTTGAATATTATGGAGTAAATTGATATAATGTTATAGTTGTGGGTAATATTTATAAATTTTGCAAAGTATGCAAGTTATTATATAATATTCGATTGGTCGGGGAATATTCGTTTTAACAGGGAATATTTGTATATACGGTACAATCATTGGTGGACCCCACAATGGAATTATTGTCGGATTGAGAAAACGACAAAAATATTTTTTATGAAAATAACGGTGAAAGTTTTACTGTTAACTATTTTGAAACACCTGTGTTAAAAGTACAAGAATACGCATTATGGTTGCATGGTGGTAGCACGGTATTAATTATTGATGCTTACGTGATATGTCACTCATTTTTGTTGGTATTATTAATGTAATAATACGTAAAATCTTTTTATATAAAATGTAATACTTTTATAAAGTTATTCTATAAATAGAATATATTATATTCTATTATGCATAGTGTTGCATAGATGTGTCGCATAGTGTTTTGCATAGTAAAATCTTTTATATAAAATAGAATACTTTTATAAAGTTATACATTTTATTAGACAATAATTAGAATATATTATATTTTATTATGCATAGTGTTTGCATAGTGCATGCATAGTATTTGCATAGTAAAATCTTTTATAAAGTTATTCATTTTATTAGATTATAAATAGAATATATTATATTTTATTTAAAAGATTTTGCTTTAAATATGGACCGTCAAATTAAAGTTAATCAACTGGACTAGTTCATGAGTTAGTTACTATGCAAGTCCATTTTTCTATAAATAGAAGCTCATTCCTTCATTATTTTCTTTATTTAATTCTTTGAAACTCTCAGAGAGATAAACTATAGAGAGAAAGAAGAAAGTATTCTCGCTACTTCACTACTTATATATCCAATACTCTTCTTCTTAAGGCGTGGAATATTATTTGTTGTACTCGTAGGGGTGTTATTCTTTTGTATTCATGAAGAGAACTTATGTTATTCCATTCTTTATTATTCTCGTTGGAATAACTCAGATACGTGCTGTGAGCTACCATATACTTGGTGACATTCTTCTATTATTCCATCTTTACTATTATTCATTGGAATATCCTGTCATGCATGCGTTTTATGCCGATTCGATTAAATCTTTATTATTCATTGGAATATCTCGCTCATGCATTTTACGTGGGACTTGGTTAAAGTCTTTATTATTATTCATTGGAATATCCTCGTCTCATGCATTTTACGCCGGACCGATTCCGCCCTTATTAGTATTCTCGTTGAAATAACTCGTCTATGCGAAGTACCGCATGCATGGTGATTTCTGTTCTTATTCCATTCTTTATTATTCTGTTGGAACATCCTGTCAGTGCGAATTTCGCTTGACCTGGTTCCGTTATTTAGTATTCTATTGGAATAACCTGTCTATGTGAAGTACCGCATGCATGGTGATTTCTTTTGTTATTCCATTCTTTATTATACTCATTTGGTTAAAGTTTTGACTTCTACACTCCATGCAATTAGTGGAATATCCTTGATAATTGTGCTTCATCCAGTATCTTTTCATGGAAATATTCTTCTGAGCATTCTTGAATTTTACTCTACAAAGCAGTATCATGTTGACAATTTGGACGTTATTGGTTCGTGGACAAATTAATTCTTGAACTTGTTTTATTGAATTCTTATATCATTGTCATCATCCTCATATTTATATTTTTGAAAGTCATTTGTATTTTTCAGAGTGTATAGATGGACTTGGTATGATTATGACCAGTGATTATTCAGTGTAATCATGACCGTAATGTTACAAATGATGTGGTAAAAGTCCTCATTGGTCCGTAGTGCATTGATGGAACGTTGTTGGCATTATCATGACTATTAATGAATACACAAATATTCTTGGCCCGTAGTGCATGGATAATTGTGGTCGTGATACTAAAGAATATCCTTGGCTGTAGTGCAGGGGTGATTCGATGATGTGGATTATTTATTAAGTTGAGTCTCAGTGATAAAAGTCAAGAAAAACCTTTTAAATCACAGAAGATAGTAGATTTTATTCTCTACTTGACTCTTCTAATGGATTTCTTATTCCGCTGCAGTTAAACTTGATGTTTGTTATATTGTATCAGTTTAACATTGTTTAAGGCTTATGATAATTTATTCTGCATTATCTTAGTCATAATATTTCATCTTTGGGCTAGTTGAGCTCACCCTTTCTTTCTTTGTTCTCTTCGTGAAATGAGAACGAGTGGGACGAGTCTGGGAGCGGAGTGATGGTCCGGATGATATTATTAGCTAGTAGTCCTCACTATTCTCGTTAAATAGTGTGACAATAAATGTAATGAGGACTCATTTCGAGAGTGGATATTGTCTAGTAGATGATTTGTATTTAAACTCTGACTCTCTTGTTGTATCATTAAGATTGTATTTATGTTACGTACCATGTATTTGGCTACTCAAGAATAGGTGATGTATACCTATTTTGGGGGCGCCATGATTAGTATCAAAGCTTAGGATATGATCCCTGGCTAAGATGTGAGACTAGAACTAGGAGGGAGAGACGGAAATTACTTTCGCTAGTATGACCTACTTAAATTTATTTTGTATTTAAATTGGTAGGGCGAGTTTAGAGATAATATGTTATATGTCAACTAACCCTTGTTTTTGTGGACAAGATTCAAAATGACATCCGAGAATGTTGAGAATAGCAATGGAGCACAAGAGACATTGAGTCTCCATATATCAATAATCGAGGATAATGTGCATCAGAAGGCGACAATCCTCATGCAAACAACAACACGGACCAAATGATGAATGATGGATTGTTCAGAGGCTTTATGCAATTCATGCAACATCAAAGAGAGCGGCTCCCATCAAGAAATGTAGGTGGAAACATCGGAAACTCCTGACGGTCACCGCTAAACAAAGCAGTTGAACTGGGACCACCGAGTTTATTGGAGAGCCAAAACCACTTAAGGCGGAAGCATGGATAAAGCAGATCACCAAGATATTTGATGTCTTGGGATGCTCCGAGGAGCAAAGGTTCCTTCGCCACCTTCATGTTGCATCAAGAGGCGTATCTTTGGTGGGAATCAAAATGTACCCAACTGACGACGCACTCAAGATGTCTTGGGAGAAGTTCCAAGAGCTATTCAACGACAAGTACTTTCCCGAGAGTATTCGTCACATGAAAGAAGTGGAGTTTATCAAATTGGAACAAAATAATATGACCGTGTCGCAATACGAGGCTAAATTTATGGAGTTATCTCGGTTTGCATCCCATTTGGTCGATAATGAGGAGCGAATGACGCGAATGTTTTTAAGAGGTTTGAAACCGGAGATACGTCAATATCTTATTTCTCATAAACCGTGTTTTTACTCGAGATGTTGTAAATAGGGCTCGATTATTGGAGCGCCAGAACGAGTCAACGCAACCAAGAGAAAGCAACAAAAAGATGAAAATACTAAAGTGGTATCACCATCGTAAAACGTGACAACAAATGTGGAGGGAATCAACATGCCAGAAATGGTAACCACTTCGGTGGTAATCATGGCCAAGACAGTAAAAATGGACATTTCAAGAAAAGGAGATTCAACAATGATGGAAGGACATCAGCACCAGCACCCGTTGTTACGGAAGGAGAATAAACACCTATCATATGCTTCAAATGTGGAGGAGAGGGACACATCAGTCCAAACTGCGCGATGCCGTCCAAAGCATGTTATAATTGTGGAAGAGAATGTCACCCAGCCCGATTTTGTCGTTCACCGAAGACAAGTTCAGCTAGGATGGAGGCACTAAAGGCCATCCCAGAAAAGTCAAAGCCGGTAGTGCAAGGGAGAGCGTTTGTAGTGACCTCCTAGAAAGCAAGGAACCTAAATGAGGTCATCACGGGTAAGCTTATCATAAACTCTAGCGAAGTCTATACCTTATTTGATATCGGTTCTACCCATTCTTTTATTTCTCCTACTTGCGCTCAACGTTTAAATTTAACTCTGGAGAAATTAGACTTTGACTTATCTGTTGAAACTCCGTTGGGAGAAACCTTTATTACATCCACGGTTTAAAAGTCTTGTTTAGTTCAAGTTGGTACCCACACATTACCTGTCGATCTTATTTCATTAAAAATACTTGCATTTGATATAATTCTAGGGATTGATTGGTTAACTACTCATCATGAAAAAATTGATTATTTTCGTAAGGTTGTTAGCTTTCATATTCCTAATCAACCAATTATGCAAATTCAAGCAACCAAACCATTAAAATCAATCACTGGCATCTCAAGCCATAAAGCTATTCGTTTATTGAAAAATGGATGTCAAGCTTTCTTAGCTCATGTCATGGATCTAAACAAAAATACGTCAGTTTTGAATAATATTTCTATTGTTAATGAATTTCCTGACGTATTTCCTGAAAAACTTCCTGGCCTATCCCCAGAGCGTGAAATTGAATTTTGTATCGACCTTGAACCCGGTACAAAACCCATTTCCAAAGCCCCATATCGAATGGCTCCTATTGAACTTCAGGAATTAAAGACCCAACTGCAAGAATTTTTAGATATTGGTTTCATTCGTCCTAGTACGTCTCCTTGGGGTGCTCCTGTTCTATTCGTGAAGAAGAAAGATGGGAGTATGCGCCTTTGTATTGATTATCGGGAGTTGAATCATGTCACTATCAAAAATAGGTATCCATTGCCACGTATTGATGATCTGTTTGACCAGTTGCAAGGAGCCAAATTCTTTTCAAAGATTGATTTTCGTTCTGGATATCACCAATTGAAAATTAGAACCGATGACATTCCAAAGACAGCTTTTAGAACTTAGTACGGGCATTATGAATTCCTAGTCATGTCCTTTGGATTGACTAATGCTCCTGCTGCCTTCAAGGATATAATGAACCGAGTATTCAAGGAATATTTGGATCACTTTGTTGTCGTCTTTATTGATGACATCCTCATATATTCCAAAACCCATGAAGATCATGAGCAACACTTGAGGCTGATACTCCAAAAGCTTCGTGAATATAAGCTTTATGCCAAGTTGAAGAAATGTGAGTTCTGGCATGAGGAAGTAGCATTCCTCGGGCATGTGGTATCAAGTCATGGAATATCTGTTGACCCAACAAAGATTGAAGCTATTCAAAGCTGGGAGCAACCTAAATCAGTGACCGAAGTACGTAGCTTTCTCGGTTTAGGTGGTTATTATCGGAGATTCGTGGAAGGATTTTCTCGAATCGCTACTCCACTAAATCAGCTGACTCGGAAAGATACAAAGTTCGGTTGGAGCGAGGAATGTGAGAAGAGTTTTCAAGAACTTAAGAGGAGACTCAATTCAGCACCTGTTCTGACAATACCATCTGGTTCGGAGGGATTTTTCATCTACAGTGATGCTTCGGGCAAAGGGTTAGGATGTGTTCTCATGCAACATGGGAAAGTTATAGCCTATGCCTCACGACAACTCAAAGAATATGAGAGGAATTATCCTACTCATGATCTAGAGTTGGCAGTTGTTGTCTTCGCACTAAAGATTTGGAGGCATTACTTGTATGGGGAGAAAGTGGAGATCATTACGGATCATAAAAGCCTCAAATATTTCTTCACTCAAAAGGAACTCAACATGCGACAACGACGTTGTCTTGAACTGTTGAAAGATTATGATCATACCATCCAATACCATCCTAGAAAAGCGAATGTGGTAGCTGACGCATTAAGTAGAAGATCATATGCGGGTACGAGTGCAATATTGACAACGCAAATGCCCATTTTGTGTGACTTGCAAAGGATGAAAATAGAGTTAAAGACTCCAGGGACCCATGTGATGATGGCGAACATACGAGTAGAACCGACTTTAATTGATAAGGTTAAAGTTGCTCAAGCTACAGACCTGGAGCTGATGCGTATGAGGGAGAAAGTGCAAGAAGGTGGTATGCCGGAAGCAAGAATTGATGAAGAAGGAATACTTCGAGTCAACTCCAGACTTTGTGTTCCTAACGACACTGATCTAAAGTATAAAATCGTGATGGTGGCGCACAACACACCGTTTCAATCCATCGTGGGAGTACCAAAATGTATCATGATCTTCGACATACATTTTGGTGGGGAAATATGAAGAGAGAGATAGCGCTGTTTATCTCAAGGTGTCTAACGTGTCAACGAGTCAAGGCGGAGCATCAAGTACTAAAAGGTCCATTGAAACCACTTGAAATTCCAGAATGGAAGTGGGAGCACATTACCATGGATTTTGTTACCGGTCTTCCCAAAGTTTCTCAAGGCATAGATGCGATTTGGGTCATTGTCGATAGATTGACCAAGTCTGCTCATTTCTTACCGATATGAAAAACTTATACACTTGAACGTCTTATTCGTATGTACATAAACGAGGTTGTAAGATTGCATGGTATGCCAGTATCCATAGTTTCTGATCGAGACCCAAGATTTACTTCAAGATTTTGGGTTAGTTTGCAAAAGCTATGGGCACGGATTTACGATTTAGCTCGGTATATCATCCTTAGACGGACGGACAGTCAGATAGGACGATTCAAACTCTTGAAGATCTATTAAGACTCTGTGTCTTTGACTTCAAGGGAAGTTGGGACAAGTTCTTACCATTGGTGGAGTTTTAGGACAGTTATCAAGCAAGTATTGGCATGGCTCCATTCGAGGCGTTGTATGGAAGAAAGTGTCGTTCTCCAGTATGTTGGGATGAGGTGGGTGAAGCAACGTTGTTGGGACCGGAGTTGGTACGTATGACTACGAAAAAGATTCAAACGATCTGGTAACCTATAAAAACCTCACAAGATCGACAAAAGAGTTATGCTGATCTTCATCGAAAGGACGTAGAATTCGAAATTGGAGACCATGTGTTGTTACGTGTTGCTCCATGGAATGGAGTTACGAGATTTGGAAAGAGAGGAAAGCTCAATCCTCGATTCATCGGCCCATTTTTAATCCTTTATCGAGTAGGGCGTGGCCTATAGACTCGCCACCGCCAAGTATGTCTCGTGTTCATAACATTTTTCACATATCCATGTTACGTAAATATGTGGAAGACTCGAACCACATTATTGAGTTCGAACCGGACGAAATAGCGGAAGATTTGACGTATGAAGAGGTTCCTGTTCAAATCTTGGATAAGAAGGAACATATTCTACGCTCCAAGGTTATACCTCAAGTCAAAGTTTTGTGGAGAAACCATGATGTTGAGGAAATGACCTGGGAGTTAGAATCTTAAATGAAATCAAGGTATCCTTACCTCTTTGACATACCAGGTACGTACCCTAATTTCGAGGGCGAAATTTCATAAGAAGGGAAGGTTGTAAGACCCCAACTTTTATAAATAAAGATGAATTTTCTATAAATATCATTTTTGAATATTATGGAGTAAATTGATATAATGTTATAGTTGTGGGTAATATTTATAACTTTTACAAAGTACGCAAGTTGTTATATAATATTCGATTCGTCGGGGAATATTCGTTTTAACAGGGAATATTTGTACAAATGGCACAATCATTGGTGGACCCCACAACAAAATTATTGTCGGATTGAGAAAACGATAAAAATACTTTATGAAAATAACGGCGGAAGTTTTACCGTTAACTGTTAAAACATATGGTGTTAAAAGTACAGTAATACGCGTGGTTACATAGTAGCACACGGTATTAATTATTGATGCTTACGTGATAAGTCACTCAGTTTTGTTGGTATTATTAATGTAATAATACAGAAAATCTTTTTATATAAAACAAAATACTTTTATAAAGTTATTCTATAAATAGAATATATTATATTCTATTATGCATAGTGTTGCATAGTGTCTGTATAGTGTTTTGCATAGTAAAATCTTTTTATATAAAACAGAATACTTTAATAAAGTTATCTATTTTATTAGATAATAATTAGAATATATTATATTTTATTATGCATAATGTTTGCATAGTGCCTGCATAGTGTTTGCATAGTAAAATCTTTTATAAAGTTATTCATTTTATTAGATTATAAATAGAATATATTATATTTTATTTAAAAGATTTTGCTTTAAATATGGACCGTCAGATTAATGTAAATCAATCTGAACCGTTCATGAGTTAGTTACTATGCAGTTCATTTTTCTATAAATAGAAGCTCATTCCTTCATTATTTTCTTACGAATTCACTGAAACTCTAGAGAGATAAACTATAGAGAGAAAGAAGAAAGTATTCTCCTACTTCACTACTTATATATATCAATACTTTTCTTCTTAAGGTAGGGAATATTATTTATTGTACTCGTAAGGGGTGTTATTCTTTTGTATTCATGAAGAGAACTTATGTTATCCCATTCTTTATTATTCATTGAATAACTCAGTATACTATGAGCTACCCTATACTTGGTGACATTCTTCTATTATTCCGTCTGCATATTATTCTCGTTAGAATATCCACATGCATGCATTTACTTTGGGACCGATTCCATCTTTTTATTATTCATTGGAATATCACATCATGCATTTGTGGGACTGGTTAAAATCTTTTTTATTATTATACGCTCGAATATCTTGTTTGTGCGTTTACGCACGGACCGATTAAAATCCTTATTAGTATTCATTTGAATAACATGTCTATGATACCGCATGCATGGTGATTTCGTTGTTATTCCATTCTTTATTATTTCGTTGGAACATCCTCGTCGATCTAATTTACTTACCGACATTCGGGTTCCGTTATTTAGTATTCTCGTTGGAATAACTCCGCTCATGCAAGCACCGCATGCATGGTGATTTCTTTTGTTATTCCATTCTTTATTATACTCAGTTGGTTAAAGTTTTGACTTCTATACTAAATTAAATTAGTTGAATATCCTTGATAATTGTGCTTCATCCAGTATCTTTTCATGGAAATATTCTTCTGAGCATTCTTGAATTTTACTCTACAAAGCAGTATCATGTTGACAATTTGGACGTTATTGGTTCTTGGACAAATTAATTCTTGAACTTGTTTTATTGAATTCTTATATCATTGTCATCATCCTCATATTTATATTTTTTTTGAAAGTCATTTGTGGCCTGTAGTGCATAGATGGACTTGGTATGATTATGACCAGGGATTATTTGGTGTAATCATGACCGTAATGTTACAAATGATGTGGTAAAAGTTCTCATTGGCCCGTAGTGCATTGATGGAACGTTTTTGGCATGATCATGACCATTAATGAATACACAAATATTCTTGGCCTGTAGTGCATGGATAATTGTGGTCATGATACTAAAGAATATCCTTGGCTGTAGTGCAAGGGTGATTCGATGATGTGGATTATTTATAAAGCTGAGTCTCAGCGATAAAAGTCATGAAAAACCTTTTAAATCATAGAAGATAGTAGATTTTATTCTCTACTTGACTCTTCTAATGGATTGCTTGTTCCACCTATGACTAAACTTGATGTTTGTTATATTGTATCGGTTTAACTTTGTTTAAGGCTAATGATAATTTATTACGCATTATCTTAGTCATAATATTTCTTCATTGGGCTAGTTGAGCTCACCCTTTCTTTCATTGTTCTCTCTTGAAATGAGAACGAAATGGGACGAGTCGGGGAGCGGAGTGATGGTGGGATGATAGTATTAGCTAGTAGTCCTCAGTAGATTCGTTAAACAAGTGTGACAATAAATGTAATGAGGACTCATTCTGAGAGTGGATATTGTCTAGAAGACAGTATTTGTATTTAAACTCACAGCTCTCTTGTTGTATCATTAAGATTGTATTTATGTTCTGTACCATGTATTTAGCAACTCAGAATAGGTGATGTATACCTATTTTGGGGGCGTCACACAGAGGCTTTATGCAATTTATGCAACATCAGGCGAGAGCGGCTCCTGTCCAAAATATAGGTGGAAACACTGGAAACTCTTGGACGGTCACCGCTAAACCGTTCAAGGAGCTGGGACCACCGGAGTTTATTGGAGAGCCAAAACCACTTAAGGCGGAAGCGTGGATTAAGTAGATCACCAAGATATTTGATATTTTGGGATGCTCTGAGGAGCAAAAGGTTCCATTGCCACCTTTATGTTGCGAGGAGAGGCGGAGTTCTTGGTGGGATCGGTAAAAGCGTACTCAACTGGCCGCCTTTGAAGATGTCTTGGGAGAAGTTCCAAGAACTATTCAATGACAAGTACTTTCCCGAAAGTATTCGCCACATGAAAGAGGTAGAGTTCATCAAGTTGGAGCAGAACAATATGACCGTGTCACAGTACGAAGCTAAGTTTGCCGAGTTGTCCCGATTTGCGTCTCACTTGGTTGATAATGAGGAGAGAATGACGCGGATGTTTCTAAGAGGTTTGAAACCTGAGATACGTCAATACTTAATTTCTCACAAACTGTGTTTGTATTCAGATGTTGTTAATAAGGCTCAGTTATTGGAGCACGATAACGAGTCAACTCAACCAAGAGAGATGCAGCTGGCAAAATGATAATACCAGTGGTAGCAGTCATCGAAGCGGTGACAACAAACGTGGAGGGAATCAATATATGCGAAATGGTAACCACCGGTGGTAATCATGGCCAAGACGGTAAAATGGACATTTCAAGAAAATGAGATTCAACAATGATGGAAAGACATCAGCACCAGCACCCGTTGTTAAGGAAGGAGAACGACCACCTATCATATGCTTCAAATGCGGAGGGGAAGGACATATCAGTCCAAACTGCGCGATGCAGTCCAAAGCCTGTTATAATTGTGGAAGAGAAGGTCACCTAGCCCAATTTTATCGTTCACCAAAGACAATTCCAGCTGGAATGGAGGCACCATAGGCCGTCCCAGAAATGTCAAAGTCGATAGTTCAAGGGAGAGCATTTGTCGTAACCTCCCAGAAAGTAAGGAACCCGAACGAGGTCATCACGGGTAAGCTTATCATAAACTTTAGCGAAGTCTATACCTTATTTGATACCGGTTCTACCCATTCTTTTATTTCTCCTACTTGCGCTCAACGTTTAAATTTGACTCCGGAGAAATTAGACTTTGACTTATCGGTTGAAACTCTGTTGGGAGAAACCTTCATTACATCCACTGTTTATAAGTCTTGTTTGATTCAAATCGGTAACCGCACGTTAACTGTCGATCTTATTTCTTTAAAAATACTTGCATTTGACGTGATTTTAGGGATTGATTGGTTAACTACTCATCATACTAAAATTGATTGTTTTCATAAGGTTATTAGCTTTCATATTCCTAATCAACCTATTATGCGAATTCAAGCGACTAAACCATTAAAATTAATCATGATCATCTCAAGCCATAAAGCTATTCTTTTATTGAAAAATGGATGTCAAGCTTTCTTAGCTCATGTCACAGATTTAAACAAAAATATGTCAGATTTGAATGATATTTCTATTGTTAATAAATTTCCTGACGTATTCCCCGAAGAACTTCATGGCCTGCCCCCAGAGCGTGAAATTGAATTTTTTATCGACCATGAACCCGGTACAAAACCCATTTCCAAAGCCCCATATCGAATGGCTCCTATTGAACTTCAGGAGTTAAAGACCCAATTACAGGAATTGTTAGACATCGGTTTTATTCGTCCTAGTACGTCTCCTTGGGGTTCTCCTGTTCTATTCGTGAAGAAGAAAGATGGAAGTATGCGACTTTGTATTGATTATCGGGAGTTGAATCATGTCACCATCAAAAATAGGTACACGTTGCCTCGCATTGATGACCTGTTTGACCAGTTGCAAGGAGCCAAATTCATTTCAAAGATTGATCTTCGTTCTGGGTATCATCAGTTGAATATTAAAACTGATGACATTCCAAAGACTGCTTTCAGAACTCGGTACGGGCATTATGAATTCTTAGTCATGTCTTTTGGATTGACTAATGCTCATGCTGCCTTCATGGATATGATGAACCGAGTATTCAAGGAATATTTGGATCACTTTGTGTTCGTCTTTATTGATGACATCCTCATATACTCCAAAACCCGTGAAGACCATGAGCAACACTTAAGGCTGATACTCCAAAAGCTCCATGAAAACAAGATATATGCCAAGTTAAAGAAATGCGAGTTCTGGCTTGAGGAAGTTGCATTCCTTGGGCACGTGATATCAAATCATGGGATATCTGTTGACCCGACAAAGATTGAAGCAATTCAAAGCTGGAGCAACCTAAAAGTGACCGTCACGTAGCTTTCTCGGCTTATTTGGTTATTATCGGAGATTAAGTAGAAGGGTTTTCGAATCGCTACTCCATTAACTTCGGTGACTCGAAAAGATACAAAATTCGGTTGAGGCGAGGAATGTGAGAAGAGTTTTCAAGAACTCGAGGGAGACTCATTTCAAATTTTGTTCGACAATACCATCCGGCTCTGCAGGATTTGTCATCTGATGATGCTTCAGGCAAAGGGTTAGGATGTGTTCTTATGCAACATGGGAAAGTCATAGCATATGCCTCACGACAACTCAAAGAATATGAGAGAAATTATCTTACTCATGATCTAGAGTTGGCAGCAATCATTTTTGCGCTTAAGATTTGGAGGCATTACCTGTATGGAGAGAAGGTGGAGATCTATACGGATCATAAAAGCCTCAATATTTCTTCACTCAAAAAGAACTTAACATGTGACAACGACGATGGCTTGAGTTGTTAAAAGATTACGATCATACCATTTAATACCATCCTGGAAAAGCGAACGTAGTAGCTAATGCATTGAGTAGAAGATCATATGTTGGTACGAGTGCATTATTGTCAGCGCAAAGGCCCATTTTATATGACTTACAAAGGATGGAGATAGAGTTAAAGACTCGAGGGACCCATGTGATGATGGCGAATATATGAGTAGAACCGACTTTAATCGATAAAGTTAAAATTGCTCAAGCTACAGACCTGGAGCTGATGCGTATGAGGAAGAAAGTGCAAGAAGGTGCTATGCCGGAAGCTAGAATCGATAAAGAAGGAATACTTTGAGTTAACTCCAGACTTTGTGTTCCTAACAACCCTGATTTAAAGTATAAAATCATGATGGAGGCGCACAACACACCGTTTGCAATCCATCCTGGGAGTACCAAAATGTATCGTGATCTTCGACATACATTTTGGTGGAGCAATATGAAGAGAAAGATAGCGGAGTTTATCTCAAGGTGTTTAACTTGTCAACGAGTCAAGGCAGAGCATCAAGTACCAAAAGGTCCATTACAACCACGTGAAATTCCAGAATGGAAGTGGGAGCACATTACCATGGATTTCGTTACTGGTCTTCCCAAGGTTTCTCAAGGCATAGATGCAATTTAGGTCATTGTTGATAGATTGACCAAGTCTGCTCATTTCCTACCTATACAAGAAACTTATACACTTGAACGTCTTGCTCGTATGTACATAAACGAGATTGTAAGACTGCATGGTATGCCGGTATCCATAGTTTCTGATTGAGACCCAAGATTCACTTCAAGATTTTGGGTTAGTTTGCAAAAAGCTATGGGCACGGATTTACGATTTAGCTCGGCATATCATCCTCAGACGGACGAGCAGTCAGAGAGGACTATTCAAACTCTTGAAGATTTATTAAGACTCTGTGTCCTTGACTTCAAAGGAAGTTGGGACAAGTTCTTACCATTAGTGGAGTTTTCCTACAATAACAGTTATCGAGCAAGTATTGGCATGGCTCCATTTGAGGCGTTATATGGAAGAAAGTGGCATTCTCCAGTATGCTGGGATGAGGTGGGTGAAGCAACGTTGTTGGGACTGGAGTTGGTACATATGACTATGGAAAAGATTCAAATGATCCGACAACGTATAAAAACCTCACAAGATCGACAAAAGAGGTATGCTGATATTCATCGAAAGGACGTGGAATTCGATATTGGAGATCATGTGTTGTTACGTGTTGCTCCATGAAAGGGAGTTACGAGATTTGGAAAAAGAGAAAAGCTCAACCCTCGATTGAGTAGGAACTGTGGCCTATAGACTCGCCTTACCGCCAAGTATGTCTCGTGTTCATAACGTTTTTCACATATCTATGTTACGTAAATATGTGAAAGACCCGAACCACATTATTGAATTAGAACCAGACGAGATAGAAGAAGATTTAACATATGAAGAGTTACCTGTTAAAATCTTGGATAAGAAGGATCATATTCTACGCTCTAAAGTTATACCTCAAGTCAAACTTTTGTGGAGAAACCACGATGTTGAGGAAATGACCTGGGAGTTAGAATCTGAAATGAAATCAAGGTATCCTCACCTCTTCGATATACAAGGTACGTACCCTAATTTTGATGAAGAAATTTCATAAGAAGGGGAGGTTGTAACACCCCAACTTTTATGAATAAAGAATAATTTTCTCGAAATATATTTTTGAATATTATGGTGTGGGTTTGATATAATGTTATAGTTGTGGGTAATATTTACAAATTTTGTAAAGTAAGCAAGTGGTTATATAATATTCGATTGGTCGGGGAATATTCGTTTTAATGGAGAATATTAAATGCGGCGATTACAATCATTAGTGGACCCCCTAACGGGAGTATTGTCGTAGTTAGAAAAGCACGTAATTATCTTTTTATAAAAATACTTGGTGAAAGTATTCTTTGTTAAAAAGCTGTTGAACTACCCGGTAGTAAAAATACGATGTCTGGCGTGGTTGCATAGTAGCACATGTTATTGATTATTGATGCTTACGTGAGAAGTCACTCGGTTATACTCAATTATTGCTCACATAATTCTTTGCATCATATCTCTCATATTATTGATTCAATTATTGTCACAAAGATCATCGCATAATATTTATTATTATTAAATCAATAATTGAGATGATAAAGTTATTCATATTATTATTTGTAATATTGACAATGATATACAGAAGTTACATCGAGGAGAGGTTTGGTCACCTAATAATTGGCATGATAAAGAGAAATCCTCATCGGAAAGCCCCTTCTTTCCTGGGAACGACCTGGTTGTTAAATATTGTGAGTTATAATATTAATGATGAATAAGTTGTGTTGATTAAAGATGAAATTGATAGTTCCATTGTGTTGGAATTATTATTGTTAGTGGAAATCGACATTTATTTCGATAATAATTGATGTCTGGAGGTTATATTGACCAATCGGGTAATTAATTGGATAAATGAACAATTAATTGCTATTATTTTACATGCTTATAACTATTTGTTCACATGTGTGTACTATTGATTCACATTCATGTACTATTAGGGGAGGTGGTGCAAGATTGATAATACTTGAATGACTAAATTAAAAATGGAGGTATAGCTGAAGGTACTATACTGTAATTAGTTTTTTCACATGATTATACTATTGAGTCACATGAATGAACTATTAATTCACATTATTTACTATAAGGGGAGGTGGTGCAAGTTTGATAATACATGCAAGACTAAATTAAAAATGAAGAAAAAGAGGAAGGTATTATACTGTAATATTTCGAGCTCCAAAACGTGCAATTATCGAAACTATATTTTCCTCTAAATAGAAGCTCATTCTTCCTTCATTTCTCACCAATTCACAAAAGCTTTAGAGCAATTATTATAGAGAGAAATTATAGAGAGAAAGAAGAAGAGAAGTCTACTACCTTACTATTCCAGTATCCAGTTTTTCTAAGGTAATGGGTATTATTCTTTCGTATTCATGAAGAGATTTATTTTCTTTCAATACTCGTAAGGGTTGTTATTCCATTCTTTATTATTATGTTGGAATAACCTGTCTATGCGAAGTACCGCATACATGGTGAAATTCTTCTGTTATTCCATTCTTTATTATTCTATTAGAACATCCTGTCTGTGCGGATTACGCATGACCTGGTTCCATTCTTTATAATTCTGTTGGAACATCCTATCTATGCAGATAACGCATGACCTGGTTCCATTCTTTATTATTCTATTGGAACATCCTCTTTTATACGGACACGCATGACACTGGTTCCATTCTTTATTATTACATTGGAATAACATGCGTGAGGATTACGACGCATGGTGAATTCTTACATTATTCCATTCTTTATTATTACGTTGGAATAATGTTTCACGTGGATAACCGCATGGCGAAAAAAATCCATTTGCGGTTTCATATATTCTATTATACTTAGTTGATTAAAGTTTTGGCTTCTATACTCCATGAAATTAGTGGAATATCCTTGATATTTTTGCTTCATCCAGTATCTTTTTATGGAAATATTCTTTTGAGCATTCTTCAATTTTACTCCACAAAGCAGTATCATGTTGACAATTTGGACGTTATTGATTTCTGGATATATTAAATTATAAATCTTTACAAATTTATCCTTGAACTTGTTTTATTGAATTCTTATATCATTATCATCATCCTCTTGTTTATAATATGTTGAAAGTCATCTGTGGCCTGTAGTGCATAGATGGACTTGGTATGATTATGACCAGGGATTATTCGGTATAATCATGACCGTAATATTATAAATGATGTGGTAAAAGTCCTCATTGGCCGTAGTGCATTGATGGACAGTTGTTGGCATGATCATGACCATTGATGAATACACGAATATCCTTGGCCCGTAGTGCATAGATAATTTTTGGTCGTGATACTAATGAATATCCTGGTAGCAGAAAAGTGTGGGGGATGATGTGATTTATTTATTGTTGAGTCTCAAATGATAAAAGTGATGAAAACCCTTTTAAATCATAGAAGATAGTAGATTTTATTCTCTACTTGACTCTTCTAATGGATTGCTTGTTCCGATGCAGTTAAACTTGATGTTTATTATATTTTATCAGTTTAACATTGTCGAAGGCTAATGATAACTTATTCTGCATTATCTTAGTCATAATATTTCTTACTGGGCTAGTTGAGCTCACCCTTTCTTTCACTGTTCTCTCCAGGAAATGAGAACGTAGCCGGGACTAGTCGGGGAACGGAGTGACGGTCCAGATGATCGCATTTGTAGTCCTCACTATTCTGTTGAATAGTGTGACAATAAATGTAATGAGGACTCCATTGAGTGTGAATATTATCTAGATGGCAATATTCTTATTAAAACTCTTAGATTATGTTTTGTCGTATTTTACACTACTGTGGTATAATTAAGTTGTATTTAAATTTTGTACCATGTATTTAGCGACTCAAGATGGGTGATGTATACCTATTTTGGGGGTGTC
The DNA here is from genome assembly GCA_020205605.1 of Panax ginseng. NCBI lineage: Eukaryota > Viridiplantae > Streptophyta > Magnoliopsida > Apiales > Araliaceae > Panax > Panax ginseng. Next base: position 57,100,795 of record CM035143.1, on the reverse strand, counting down.
ACACTAAAATTCATATATGATCATTACCCAACCTTTCTAACATGATTTTAACAACTTAATTCATATAATTACTTGAATCAAAACACATAATTTCATTGTTCTTGATGTTCTTGAAAGTTTTAAAAACAAAACATAAAAATTAACACTACGGGTTCGTTATAACACCAAATCTGTCCATTCGAAGTTGGATTTCTTTGTTTTAACATACCTAATCATATGCAAGTATAAATTTATGATGCAACATATGATTTAATGCATAAAATTCGTGCGTAAGGGCCATATGGCCATATTTCTATACTCTGTATTTTTGAAGAACAATATACGACCTATTTTATGAAACTGATGTTATGGATATATACAATATATAGTAAAACATGTTATAATAACATCTTATCACATAATTAACACATAATCATTACTCTTTTCCAATTACAGAGCTTTTAACAGAATTGAAAGCCATTTTAATGAAAACTTTGATAACGTAAAATAGAAATTAGGTTGAAGAGGTTACCCAAAGCGTAGAGTGTAGATTAGTAGGGGAAACCTTTCTCAGATGCTCCTTCAATCACACACTCATAATTTCCCTCAAAAGTTCTCAATTTCTCTCTGTATAGTTTTTGTCAGACTTAGAAAAATAACATAAAAGAACAGTATGTATATAATTTATAAACTGGCGCAGTTGTGGTCAGTTAACCGATCATGGATTAACTGCCCTCAACCTCCACTAATGCCTTATTTGGCTAACCTTAAAATAACTCAAACTCATTTAATTTAATTAATCCTTATACTAAAGTTTAATAATATCACACCCTTACACAATAATTCAAATATCTTGTTTAATTTAATTTAAATAAAATATAATAATTTCTCATTAATTCACATAGTCAAATAATTAATTTTCTCATTTATTAATTATGTCAAATTATAAATTTTCTCATTAATTAAAATAATATTAGGCTTATTAAATATTTCTTTTAATTCCATAAACTCACATAATTACATACTTTGAATAATAAAATTCTCCACATTAATTTAATAAATATAACACATATAATTAAATTAATCTACCACAACTTCATCAATTAATTATTTAATCTAAAAATTAAATCATCAAAAGAAATATTTATTTAATTCAATAAATATTAAAATTAAATTATAAAATCTCATTCGTCAAAGGTATAGTGGGGATATTCTTGAAGAAAACTTGAACTGTTTCTACGCTCAAAGCTTCCTTAAACTCTTAATAAATACACTCAAGATTATAGAAGAAGACTTCTCTGATTCCGGTGTGATTTTCAATTCTAACTAAGCATCCTATTTATAGGAGAATGGAAGGGGTACTATTTGATCACAGGTGCACCGAATGATAATTTCACGGATGAAATTCTAGCATTCACGGATGTCATACGCAATAATCGGACTACAATCATCAAGTAAAACAAAATATAATATATATATACATATATATAAGCACATGGTGCTTTGAAAAAACCTCCCCCTCTCGTGACAAATTTTGTAGGATCCCCCCCCCCCCCATAGGGAAGATGAATTTGCAAATGCTCCATGGAGTCAAAAAATCCAGGTGGGAATATTTTTCCGTTTACACGTGATCTCTATGATGTTATTCTCAAGTACAAACATGTCCTTCTCATTCAATGATTTTGAACACAAGTCTTTGAAGAAAGCGACTAAGATCGTCAAAGCATCCCATATTGGTTTATCAAGCGGATCCCGAAATGCTATAGGCATGAGTCTCTCCATGAACACATAGCGGTCATGACTCTTCATTCCTTGCAATTTCCCACCCGTAATAACACACCTTGCAATGTTTGGACGATATCCATCCTGGTAGTTTCGGAGACTTAACCCATGTGCACACATCTTCAACTTGCTTTTTGGACAATGTGTACCTTGCATGCGGTTTGACAATCTTACCATTAGGAGATTCATAAAGTTCTAATCTAGGACGCTTACAAATATCTTTCATGTCCAAACGTGCCTTATCGTTATCTTTTGTCTTCCCCGTAACATTCATCACAGTGTTAAACACATTGTCAAACACATTCTTCTCAATATAAATCACATCTAGATTATGACGAATCAAATTTGTAGACCAATATGGCAGTTCCCAAAAGATGCTTCTAAGAACCCAGTTATGAGATTCACCAAACCCATTGATTATGTTTGTGACATCAACCTTACCAAATGGGATAACCGGCAATCTCATCACACGATCTCGCATCTCTGTTCTCGACAATCGCGGTGCAGGCATATCATTATCTACTTTCCCTTTCTGAAGTGTTCTCTATTTCTTGAAACGGGTGATCTACCAGAAGAAGCAAGCGATGATGACAAATCAAACCAACAAGGCTTTCGACCTTTTGATAGATTAAACGACTTTGTATGCTCCATACAATACGGACAAGCCAACTTCCCGTGTGTACTCCATCCAGCTAACATACCATAAGCTGGGAAGTCACTTATAGTCCACATAACCGCTGCCCTAAGGTTGAAATTTGTTTTCGTTGCAACATCCCAAGTCTATACTCCATCCTCCCACAATACCTTCAACTCGTCTATAAGAGGTCTCAAGTAAACATCTAAGTTCTTTCCAGGACTCTTAGGACCAGGAACCACGAGTGAAAGAAACAAGTATGGTTGTTTCATACACATCCAAGGAGGTAAGTTGTACGGAGTAACAATCACAGGCCAACATGAGTACGGAACAACTGAGTGGCCAAACGGATTGAAACCATCGGTGGAAAATCCAAGCCTCACATTTCTAGGTTCCAATGGAAATCCAGGATGTGCTAAGTTGAAATCTTTCCAAGCCTTCCCATCTGTGGGGATGATTTAGTTCTCCATCTTTAGGTGGAGATTTCGCATGCCAACTCATATGTTCAAATTGTTCTTGAAGACATATACAATCTTTTTTAGTCGATGTGTTATTGGAAAATACCTTAGAATCTTAAGCGGTATACTTGATATTTTTGTAGTCACACCCTCTTTATTAGGCCTAAACCGATCATGATCGCAAAGCGTGCACCTTGTCAACTGTTCATTTTCCTTATAAAACAACATGCAATCGTTGGGACATGCATCGATCTTTTGGTATCCAAGACCCAACTTCTTCACCATTTTCTTACAAAAGTAATAGTTACGGTGTAATTTCTCACCGTCAGCAACATATACTCTTAATGGCATTCAAGAGCGACTCAAAACACTCATGGCTCATGTTGTGATCGACCTTGATGTTAAGTAATGTCACCAATGCGACAATATAGTGTGTTTGGTGCAACCATGCCACAATGGCTCGCTACCCTCGTCTAACAACTTAAAGAAGTCTTTGGCATCGAGAATTCATAGGTTGCTCTCGCCTTGCTCCCAATCAAAATCGCCCCTGCAATATCATGAACCATTTCATTCATACGATGAGTACTACTGCCTAAATTATGTACTTGTGTGATGCCACCATCTCTTCTCTGCCCATGTGCCCACCAGCATTCTTCGTAATTTCTTATGAACCCAGAAACAAGTAAATGATAGTTTACCATGTCTCATGTCCATATAATTTACATTCTTACACTTCAAACATGGACATCGTATCTCGACTTACCATTCATACATTAGGGTGACTATCGCATACTCAAAAAACACTTGGCAACTAGCTCTAAATTCACCATTTGTATCACTACACGGGCACTTGACTTTTTCGTCGTGCCATCCAACTACTGATGCGAATAGAGGTCCATGATTCCACGATACCTATGTTGACATGAATTATTGTATTCCTTGTTAGAGATTTACTATCAAATTTCAATCCCATTTATGATTCTTATAAATACATATAGATGTATATGTATATATATAACATGAGTGTGCATCATATATGATTATTCGGGAATTGAATAAGGATAAATACCAAAACAACCTAAAGACAATAGATTCCTAGGGTAAAATATGAATCATTGCATCATGCATGCTCAACATATGCATTGGGACAAGTCTAAATTACTCGACCCAATGAAAAAATTTGATGAGTCTCCTTTATAATATGGACTATCCACATGCGAGGACATGCATACTTGACTATTTGTAGGCATATAAGAGCAACAAGAATGTATAAGAATCTCTTAAACCTTCTTCTTGATTGAATTATGGATAAAATTAATTCCTAGTTATGTTTTATGTCATACTCATGTTCAAGTTATTGGATTGGTATAAGTATGATCATATATTGCAACCAAGGTTTTGGGTTAAGCCCTAATGTTCAAGTTATATAGCCATTTGACTTTATATATGAAAAAATTCTACAGAGTCTCCCTATAATATGGACTATCCACATGCACGAGGGCATGCATACTTGACCAATTTGGGGCATAATTTAGGAGAATCAATATTAGTAACAACAATAAGAAGCCCAAAAATTGTCCCAATTTCAAACAATATCAACAACAATTTATCTAAATTTCAAAGAACAATATATTCAAGTGGTAATGTTATATTCATATAGTTCAACACTCTTTTATTAGATTAGTATATGAATGTCATTCATATAGTTCTCATCTCTAGCAATTGAACAAGATAAAAGGTGGGAAACTTGATGGGACTCGCAGGTTTCATTCTCTAGTTTGTAAAAGGGTGATATAGTCTTGCATTGATTTTTAAAGTAACAAACATAAAAATAGGAGGGATGAAGAGCTCATCTAGCAGAGAAATATACTTTTATTATTTTCCTTATTATACTAACTACAATCTAATACATTCATCCTATTACCTAAATCAAGTTACCCAAAATATAAATTTTATACTAACTCCATCCTATCACTAATCAAGTTAACCAAAATGACATAAATTAACAAAATCAAATTACCCAAAAAATCTTTGCGTATTACCCAAATAAATTTTACTCTAATCAAAACTTATAAACCTAACATAATCATATTACCCAAATCGACTTCAAATACTAATAAAATCATAATCATATTACCCAAAATATGATTTAAGCATGCTATCCATATTCATTCATTCAACTCTTTGCAATAAATTAACTCTTAAAACACAAATTAAGTAGCAAACATAATTGATTTGGAGAAGAACGAACAAAAATAACAAACAACCTAAAAAATTAAAGAAGAAGAACTTAAAAAGTAGCTCTTACCTCTACAATTAGTCTCTAATTTGAAGAAGAATGAACGAAAACTGCTTCTCCTTCTTCTCTTCTCCCCCCTTTCTCCCTTTTCTCTTTATTTCGGTGACCTCCCTCTTTTTTTCCCTTTCGTGTTCGTGTCGAAGTTTAACCTGTAGTTCTTGAATTCATTTATAAGATCAGGCACTAAAGGTCACCCAAAACAGTCCACTTTTGGGCTTAAAATTTGACTTTTCACAAGTTTAATGTTTAAAACAGTTTAGGCTTGGACACATAATGATAATATCAGAAATGATAACAATTGAAAAGTTTCATTGAACAATACCCTGAGATTCCTAATCGCTAAAATATCCCCAATGCTTCCTTCCAATATCTATTTGAACAATACCCTGAAATCAAACTATTCCAACCTAGCATACATATCAATCAAAACATTACCAATAAGCTAATTTCTATATATAGGAGCAAATAACACAATCAACAGAACAAATTCCATAACATCCTATTCAATTTCCAACTGATTAATTAGAGCAACCCCAGTTCATATCTAAGTCAAACAAACCAAAAGTTCAAGCACCAATAATAACGAAAATGAAAAAAAAATTAGGCTATGTTTCATAATAACAGTTTATTTTATAAATTTTAAAATAAACTTTAATTAGTTCATTGTCATTAGTTGCCTTTTAATATTAATTAAGGCATATTCATTTTTGATTTAGGGTTTGTCTAAATCACATTCAATTAACAAATTAACAAGGTTTCTAGTGGATTTTAAATGGGTTACCTTTGTAGAGGCGGTGGCAAGTGGTAGGAGGCGGCGGCGGCGCGAACTTCTTCTCCTTCTTCTCTTCTCCCCCCTTTCTCCCTCTTCTCTCTATTTCGGACCTCCCTCTTTCCTTTTCTACGTGTTACGTGTCGCGAATCTTTGGATCTTGATAACATTTAGTTTTATCAATGGCCGCTATCGTGACGCTTTTGATCGATGATTTTTAATGACATGGACTTATCAATCGCCGCGTGATCATTTGATTTAAAAGTGGTCGCACAAAACCTTGGCGCCAACATTTCGACCAAAATTTTGGTGGCAAATTTATACTATGATCGATCAATGACCGCATGCGGTCATTATTATTAAAAATTTAGCGACTAGATTACATATATCGTATGAGATGATGATGTCATTGTGACTAATATCGGTGACCGATGGTGAATGCGATCGACGATAGTGTTGGTCGCTGTTAGACCTTTTTCTTGTAGTGCTATGCCTTGAGAAACCTTGGGAAGACCAGTGACGAAATCCATGGTAATGTGCTCCCATTTCCATTCTGGAATTTCAAGTGGTTGCAATGGACCTTTTGGCACTTGATGCTTTGCTTTGACTCATTGACAAGTTAAACACCTTGAGATAAACTCCGCGATATCTCTCTTCATATTGCTCCACCAAAATATATGTCGAAGATCACGATACATTTTGGTACTCCCGGGATGGATTGCAAACGGTGTGTTATGCGCCTCCATCATGGTTTTATACTTTAAATCAGGGTCGTTAGGAATACAAAGTCTAGATTTTACTCGTAGTATTCCTTCTTCATCGATTCTTGCTTCCGAAATAGCACCTTCTTGCACTTTTTCCCTCATACGCATCAGCTCCAGGTCTTTAGCTTGAGCAGTTTTAACTTTATCGATTAAATTTGGTTCTACTCGTATATTTGCCATCATCACGTGGATCGTTTAAGTCTTCAACTCTATCTCCATCCTTTGCAAGTCATACAAAATTGGCCTTTGCGTTGACTATATCGCACTCGTACCCGCATATGATCTTCTACTCAATGCGTTAGCTACCATGTTCGCTTTTCCAGGATGGTATTGAATGGTATGATCATAATCTTTCAATAGTTCAAGCCAACATCATTGTCGCATGTTGAGTTCCTTTTGGGTGAAGAAATATTTGAGGCTTTTATGATCCGTATGATCTCCACCTTCTCCCCATATAGATAATGCCTCTAAATTTTAAGTGAAAAAACTACTGCTGCCAACTCTAGATCATGAGTAGGATAATTTCTCTCATATTCTTTGATTTGTCTTGAGACGTAGGCTATGACTTTCTCATGTTGCATGAGAACACATCCTAACCCTCTGCCTGAAGCATCGCTGTAGATGACAAATCCCTCCGAACTAGATGGTATTGTCAGAATAGGTGCTGAAATAAGTTTCCTCTTGAGTTCTTGAAAACTATTCTCACATTCCTCGCTCCAACCGAATTTTGTATCTTTTCAAGTCAACTGAGTTAATGGAGTAGCGATTCGAGAAAATCCTTCCATGAATCTCCGATAATAACTAGCTAAGTACTTCGGTCACTGACTTAGGTTGCTCCTAGCTTTGAATTGCTACAATCTTCGTTGGGTCAATGGATATTCCGTGATTTAATATCACGTGCCCAAGGAATGCCACTTCCTCAAGCCAAAACTCGCATTTCTTCAACTTGGCATATAACTTGTTCTCACGAAGCTTTTGGAGTATCAGCCTCAAGTGTTGCTCATGATCTTCACGACTTTTGGAATATATCCAAATACTACTTGAATACTCGGTTCATCATATCCATGAAGGCAGCAGGAGCATTAGTCAATCCAAAAGGCATGACTAGGAATTCGTAATGTTCGTATCGAGTTCTGAAAGCAGTCTTTGGAATGTCAACAGTTTTAATCTTTAACTGGTGATATCCAGAACGAAGATCAATCTTTGAAAAGAATTTGGCACCTTGAACTGGTCAAATAGGTCATCAATGCGAGGCAACGCGGGGTACCTATTTTTTATGGTGACATGATTCAACTCCCGATAATCAATACAAAGTCGCATACTCCTATCTTTCTTCTTCACGAATAGAACAGGAGCACCCCAAGGAGACGTACTAGGACGAATGAAACCGATGTCTAACAATTCCTGCACTTGGGTTTTTAACTCCTAAAGTTCAATAGGAGTCATTCGATATGGGGCTTTGGAAATGGGTTTTCTACCGAGTTAAAGGTCGATACAAAATTCAATTTCACGCTCTAGGGGTAGGCCAGGAAGTTCTTCAGGGAATACGTCAGGAAATTTATTAACAATAGAAATATCATTCAAAACTGACGTATTTTTGTTTAAATCTGTGACATGGGTTAAGAAAGTTTGACATTCATTCTTCAATAAACGAATAGCTTTATGGCTTGATATGACAGTAATTAACTTTAGTGGTTTGGTTGCTTGAATTCGCATGATAGGTTGGTTGGGAATATGAAAGCTAACAACCTTATGAAAATAATCAATTTTAGCATAATGAGTAGTTAACCAATCAATCCCTAAAATTGACAGGTAATGCGTGGTTGCCGATTTGAATCAAACAAGACTTATAAACAGTGGATGTAATGAAGGTTTCGCCCAACGGAGTTTCAACAGATAAATCAAAGTCTAATTTCTCCGGAGTCAAATTTAAACGTTGAGCACAAGAAGGAGAAATAAAAGAATGGGTAGAACCGGTATCAAATAAGGTATAGACTTCGCTAGAATTTATGATTAGCTTACCCGTGATAACCTCGTTCGGGTTCCTTGCTTTCTGGGAGGTCACGACAAACGCTCTCCCTTGAACTACTGGTTTTGACTTCTCTAGGACGGCCTTTGGTGCCTCTATCCCAGTTGGACTTGGCTTCACTGCATGACAAAATCGTGCTAGGTGACCTTCTCTTCCACAATTATAACACGTTTTGGACTGTTGCATGCAATTTGGACAGATGTGTCCCTCCCCTCCGCATTTATAGCTTACGATCGATAATCGTTCTCCTTCTTTAACAACGGGTGCTGGTGCTGACGTCTTTCCATCATTGTTGAATCTCTTTTTCTTAAAATGTCCACTTTTATTATCTTGGCCATGATTACCACCGAAGTGGTTACCATTTCTGGCCTTTTGATTCCCTCCATGTTTGTTATCACCGCATCGATAACTGCTACCACTGGTATTATCATTTTGTCGGTTGCTCTCTCTTGGTTGGGTTGACTCATTATCACGCTCCAATAACTGATCCATATTTACAACATCTGAATACAAACACAGTTTGTGAGAAATTAGGTATTGACGTATCTCGGGTTTTAAACCTCTTAGAAACATCCGCGTCATTCTCTCCTCATTATCAACCAAGTGGGACGTAAATTGAGATAACTCAGCAAACTTAGCTTCGTACTACAACACGGTCATATTGTTCTGCTCCAGATTGATGAACTCAACCTCCTTCATGTGATGAATACTTTCGGGAAAGTACTTGTCGGTGAACAGGTCTTGGAACTTCTCCCAAGACATCTTCAGTGTGGCAGGTTGACTACGCTTTACAGATTCCCACCAGTAATCTGCCTCTCCTCGCAACATGAAGGTGGCAAAGGGAACCTTTTGCTCCTCGAAGCATCCCAAGACATCAAATATCTTGGTGATCTACTTTATCCACGCCTCCACCTTAAGTAGTTTTGGCTCTCCCAAAAACTCCGGTAGTCCCAGCTCCTTGAATTGCTTAGCGGTGACCAATCGAGAGTTGCCAGTGTTTCCACCTGCATTTTAAACAAGAGTCGTTCTCGCGTGATGTTGCATGAATTGCATAAAGCCTTTGAACATCCCATCGTTCATCATATATCTAGTCGGTGTTGTTGTTTACCTGAGGATTATTGCATTCCTGATGCACATTATCCTGGGTATTGATCATCGGTGACTCAACGGTCTCATGTGCTCCATTGTTATTCTCAACATTCTCAGATGTCATTTTCAAATATTGCCATAAAACAAGGGTTAATTGACATACCACATATTATCCCTATATTCTGACCGACCAATAAAATAACAATTAAACTTAGGTAGGTCATACTAGCGAAGGAATTATCCGTCTCTCCCCTCCTAGCTTTAGTCTCACTCTCATCCAGGGATCCTATCCCTAAGCTTTGATACCAACTGTAACGCCCCCAAAATAGGTATGCATCACCCATTCTGAGTCTCCAAATACATGGTATAGAATACAAATACAAACTTAAATATACAACATGAGCTTTGAGTTTTAATACAAATATTGTCTTCTAGACAGTATTCAAACTCAAAATAAGTCATCATTACAATTATTATCACACTATTTCACATAATAGTGAGGCATACTAATGCAAACATCTGGACCGTCACTCCATTCCCCGACTAGTCCCAGCTATATTCTCATTTCCTGAAGAGAACAATGAAAGCAAAGGGTGAGCTCAACTAGCCCAATAAAAAATATTATGACTAAGATAATGCAGAATAATTTATCGTTAGCCTTCAACGATGTTAAACTGATACAAATACAATAGATATCAAGTTTAACTGCAGCGGAACAAGCAATCCATTAGAAGAGTCAAGTAGAGCATGAAATCTACTATCTTCTATGATTTAAAAAGAATTTATCATCAATTTTATCGCTGAGACTCAGCTTACTAAATAATCCACATCATCGAATCATCCATACACTACGGCCAAGGATATTCATTAGTATCACGACCATGAATTATCCATGCACTACGGGCCAAGGATATTCGTGTCTTCATCAATGCATATCATACACTGTCCATCAATGCACTACGGGCTAATGAGGACTTTTTTACCACATCATTTATAACATTACGGTCATGATTATATCGAAAAATACCTAGTCATAATCATACCAAGTCCATATGTTCACTACGGGCCACAGATGACTTTCATCATAATATAAGCATGAGAATAACGACAATGATATAAGAATTCAATTAAAAGAAAGCAAAGGATAAATTTTTAATGATTTATAATTTTATTTATCCAGAATTCAACAACGTCCAAATTGTCAACATGATATTGCTTTGTGGAGTAAAATTAATGAATAATATTGTATCAAAAATAATTTGGATTGAAAAGAAATCAATTTTTGTCATAAATAGTACCCCCGGGTGAATAGTACCTGAGTGAATAGTACCCCGTGAATAGTACTTCGGGAATAGTAATTTCGTTAATAGTACTCTGGCATGAAAAAGTTAAAACTTATCAAGAATGCTCATAATAAAACTTTCATGAAAAGATATTGGATGAAGCGCAAATATTGTAGCATCCCCCGAATCCGGGCCCCAAATCGCCGCGGATTCGGTTTGCTAATCTTTCTATAACTTTTTGCGGAAGATATAAACATAAATTGTTTATACATTACATTACACACTATTCCCCAAGGTCGAGTAACCTTTACTTATTACACAATCATAAATGATCTAACATTTATCACATTTATCAAACTATACTATTATAAAATAGTCAGCACAATTTATCCCAAGTTGAACTTGGCATTATCTTTTCTCTGATCAAACGCATTTGCCTTATCTGCAATGTTTTATCATGATATAGCAAGGGTGAGCATGAAAGTCGCCCAGCAAGTTTAAATACAACAATATAAGGATATATCATGATTGAAGAGTATTAATAATAAGCTGGCTATAATTCATCAATATAATTGAGAACTAGCAGGAACAAATTTTTGACTGAACAAGTTTTAAACATAAACAAACATTTCTGGACAAACCGGTAATGAAGGTGATCAGTCTTTCATACCTGACTTATACATGCAAGATGTACAGAGTACAATTTTCATGGCAATCAGCAATGATTAACCATAAGCTTGAATAGAACACTCTTATTAGAGTTAAGTAAGAACAAACTTGCCTGAATCGTTGATTACCGCAACTCAATTTATAACGCTTTACCCGAAGACCTAATATTAGTAATATAGATCTCTAATAATTAGAATAATAACATCACAGTATAATATTGTTATATCTAAATACACAAAATAACCTAAACACATAACACATAACCCTATAAGTCTATCTGAGACATAAGACTTAGTATTAGGTCAAACTATTTCAAATCGACTAAAAAGCGACACAATTCTATCATCCCGATTTGCCTAGTTGGACGAATATCGAGTTTAAGTTCAATTAAACTCTTCTTAAACATTTAACAATTATCATGAGATAATTTCTTATCGATCAAAATATTTTTAAAGACTTATAATAATTTTGAGGATAATTAATATCATTTATCAATATTTTCAATCCTTAAAAGCAAGTATTTAAATGAATTAAATACCACATAATTCCTTAATCATTAATATTCATTTAATATAAAATATTAATGAAAATCATTACATAATATTATAATGTAATTATAATATTTCAAAAAATATTTTAATACCTTAAAATCATAATTATTTGATTTTAAACACTTAAATCCATTATCAGATAATTAATATTAATATTAAAATATTAATATTTTCATGCCAAAATATCAAAACGTTATATTTTATAACTTAAAATATTTTTATAACACTTAAAATCATTTTATATGATTTTTAAACCATTAATTCTATTTTTCCTTAATTTATTTAATATATTAATTAAATAAACTAATTACCATTAATAATAAATTATTAATGAAATTTATCACAAAATATTAAAAGTCATCAAAATAACTTAAAATATTTTTCTTTACCATAAAATAATTTTTCATGATTTTTCATGAATTAAAACTATTTTAAATAATTTATTTAATATTATAATTAAATAAATAAATACCTTTTATATTCCCAAAAATATTAAATATTTTCAAAATATACTCAAAATAGTTAAAAACTATTTTTCGAGACTTTAAAATAATTTTTCATAATTTATTATGTATTTTTAATAATTTAAAATCATTTTTTCTAATTTTTAATCATTTTTAGGAAAATAAAATAAAGCTGTCGCTAAAAGGGTCCTTAGGCGACAAAAGTGTCGCTAATTGTGTTCTTGGTGTTCTTGGCCAATTTCCGGATCTTCATATCGAGAATTGAGGGCTAGGTTTGGCCGGATTTAAAGCAGGTGTCCTTACGTTTTACGGGCTTGTAAAAACTTTGATGTTGTGTAATGTAGTACTACAATTATATACCAATTCCATCACCAAACAACAACATAACAACGAGATCTAAGCTTCCAAAATGATGTCGGACACATCCTTCAAATTCAGGTTTTCCAGTTTGAAGAAAACGACTATAAATACTACTTTGATTCCTTATAACTTGATGATCGAGCAACGCTTATGAGATCTATCAATTACAGTTTGTAGACAACATGTATTACTACAACTATAAAGCATAATAACACAAAAACATCACAGCATGAACAAGATATGGCCGGTCAAAGTAGGACACGGACACTGTTCTTAAAGTTTTCTGGGTTCGCGATTTAGGCAGATCGGTCAACGGGTTTTGACCGTTTATATCTTGCGATCTATAACAGATCTGGGTCTGATTCTTTTTGCACCTTCAAGAACACATATCAGACTACATGTTACAAGTTTTAAACATCAAAAAAACTTAACACACGGATATATTGGGTCTGACATTTGACTAAAAAAACGCAAATTTTTCCATTTCCAGATTTTGAAAAACTTTAAATTCGTGCATTTTAATGTTATGGGTCATGCATTTAACAACCCAGAACATCAATTGACACCCTATTACACTACTTTCAACAATCAATTGCAACATTTAACAAAGAATCGAAGGATTTCAAAAATTTAGGGTTTTATACCTTTTATGCTTGATTTTCGATTTCTGCACTTTGATGTTGTTATGATCAACGTGAAAATTTGGATTTTTGGGGTGATTTGCTTGATATTTTTGGAGGTTTGGTGAGAGAGATAGTTGGTGAGAGCAAAAAATGAAATTGACTATATTTTTGAGCATTTTCTCTCCAAAACCATTTATAATTCTTGATTCATTGTATGATCTTTGAATTGCTAGCAAGTAAGTAAATTTGATTTCTTTGGATATATAGACCATGCTAAGTCAAAAGTGGGTTAACCACTCCATATTTGGAAAGATATGCAAGTTAGCTATATAAAAAAAAATGTGACATAAGGGTATTTTTGACATTTCCATTTATTTCTAGAATTTGCCATTGGTTGCAAACCCTTAGGGTTTAGGTTTTGAGCAATCTAGGGTTTAGGGTTTGGAGCATTTAGAGTTTAGGGTTTAACCCTTAAAAATTTAGCAACTTGGATTTAAAAAAATTTCTAATTAAATTTTAAAATAGAAAATTTTTGATTTCTAATTATAATTAGGGCTTCCTAATTATATCATAATTTCCTAATCATGAATCATTATTTGCTAATTTGGACAATTTTATCCTAATTAAAATTTCTAATTAAGCACTTAGGGTCAAATTTGTACATTATAATTTATAACCCAAAAATTAGGGTTTTAAATAGAAAAATAATATTTCAATTTTTAGAAATTAGATTTCCCAATTAGATTAGGGTTTCTAATAACTTGACAATTAGGATTTATATTTCCTAATTAACATTGCAATTATAGCAATTAAATACACCACTGTACAATTAGGGTTCAAAATGGTCATTAGGGTTTTCAACCCACAAATTAGGTTTCTAATAGAAAATAATTTTCTAAAATAGAAATTAAATATTCGTAATTAGATTAGGGTTTTCTAATTACTTAACTTTAAAATTAGGATTAATATATCCTAATTAACATTAAAATATTAAATTAACACTTTCATTTTTCCCCATTTACAAATTAGGGTTTCAAATCCATCATTAGGGTTCTGACGGAAAAGTTTAAGTTCGATAATTTGAAATTAGGGTTTTTAATTAATTAAGCGTTACCTAATTAATATTATAATAATAGCGATGATGAAGCATTATAATTCTCCATTAATTTCCAGATTAGGCTTTGATTTATCGTAATCAAACTAGGGTTTTCGGATCCGACATTAGGGTTTCGATTTGGAATTAGGGTTTTGTAATCAATTTGTTAAGATTAACCCTAATTAATCTTTTAATTATTTACACTTATGCCATTAAGTTCCCGATTTAGGGTTTCATGTATCGAATTAGGGTTTGGATGCCGGAATCGAAATTAGGGTTTTCTAACTGAACGTTGTTGTTCTTAATATATTCTTAGGGTTTGACACAGATATAATTTATCTGGTCAACCCTTGACCCTTAACCACATTCTGAACACAGAACATAACCATAATACAGAACATAGCCACATATACACTTAATCCTGAATAATTCACCTATATCCTTCACCGAATTTTGAAATCCTCAAAATTCCATCCTAATAACATCCAACGCATACACTTATTTTCTATCTAGGTCTATTATTTGACCTTAAATCAATCATTTAAGATTTTAATAAATTGTCCAAATTCTCGGGTTATCACAAATATCAAGGATATTCTACTTATTTCATGGAGTATAGAAGCCAAAACTTTAATAAAACGAGTATAGAATTCAAAATTTGAAACAAACTAATATTAATTACATACTACAGAGTATGGAAGAAAATATTATTTCTTACGAATATTGAATAAAAATAATATCTCTTACCTTAAAAAGGAGAGTATTCCAACTTGTATAGTGGGGATATTCTTGAAGAAAATTTGAACTATTTTCTACGCTCAAATCTTTCTTAAACTCTAAATAAATACGCTCAAGATTATAGAAGAAGAATTCTTTGATTCTGGTGTGATTTTCAATTCTTACTAAGCATCCTATTTATAGGAGAATGGAAGGGGTACTGTTTGATCACGGGTGCACCGAATGATAATTTCACAGATGAAATTTTAGCATTCACGGATATCATACGCAATAATCGGACTACAATCATCAAGTAAAACAAAAATATAATATAAATATATATATATATATATATAACATCGATCGGTCAGGACTCCGGATTTGATCAAAACGAACAAATTTTTTATTTTTTTTGCTTTTTTTATTTTTAAATAACTAAAAAAATATTTAATATTTTATGGAATGAAATTTTCCATAATCTGATGTTTTGGACGTGTTTTGAATACCTATACCAAAAAATGGTGGTACAGTCTACACAGACTATACATACATGTTATGTTATACGTACCCAAAACACTGTATTATGAAAAAATTTCAATTCTATAATTTTTTTTTATTTTTTTAATGTGTTTTAAAAAAACCAAATATATATATATATATATATATATATATATATATATATATATATATATAACACATACATATATAAGCACATGGTGCTTTGAAAAAACCTCCCCCTCTCGTGACAAATTTTGTAGGATCCCCCCCCATTTTTTTTTTCTTCCAACTTGGGCCCCACGTGTTCCCTCCCACCAACATTTCACCATCACAGGTGGGTCCCATTATATATAAACTGAATAACTTTCTACAAAATATTTTAAAAAATGGGTAAATTGGAGTCCAAATAATATGCAAAATTTATAACAAATACTTCATAAAAATCCTCTCTATATTTTTAACAACATTTATTCATCATTATTATTATTCGCAATATTTAACAACCAGATCATTCCTAGGAAAGAGGGAGCTTTCCAATAAGGATTTCTCCCTATTAGCGCGCAATTAGGTGACCAAACCTCTCCTCGACAGAACTTTTTAGACATCGTCAATATTACAAATAATAATATGAATAACTGTATCGTCTCAATTATTGAATCAAATAACGTGAGATACTATGCAACAATTACTGTAGCAATAATTGAACAAAACTGAGTGACTTCTCTCGTAAGCATAAATAATCAATACCGTGTGCTACTATGCAACCCACGCGTATTCGCATACTTCTTTAACACCGGGTATTTCAGCAGTTAACGGTAAAACTTTCACGATTATTTTTATAAAAAGATATTTTTGTCGTTTTCTCACTTCGACAATAATTTTGTTGTGGGCTCCACCAATGATTGTGTCGTCGTACAAATATTCCCTGTTAAAACGAATATTCCCCGACTAATCGAATATTTTATGACAACTTGCATACTTTGTAAAATTTGTAAATATTACCCACAACTATAACATTATATTAAATCCACACCATATTATTCAAAAATGATATTTATAGAAAAATGCATCTTTATTCATAAAAGTTGGGGTCTTACAATAACTCAATATTTCACAATTTTCGCTAAAATACTATTCAATAAATAGATCATATCATTGAAGGAAACTTCATCTAGGAATTTAGCATAGCAGACCATATTGCTGATAAGCTTTAGATTTCTTCTATAGGATGAGCCCTATTTTGTATTCATTAGAATTCAACACAAACAATACCATAAAAATATAAGGAGAAGGTTCAAAAATGCCCCTGACTTTTACCCCGATGTCTATCGAGCACCCTATACTTTTTTTTGACCAAAAGTACATTTAACGTTACATTTTTTGGGTCACCCGTGCCAATGTCGTTGACAGATCTGCCAACTAGACTAACAGGGTTACAATCTTGATGACGTGGCTGACACATGGAACATTTGCTGAAATTAATGATGGTCAAAACATACTAAAATACTAATTACATATTTACATCAAATACTAAAATACTAATTAAAAAATACTAAAATACTAAAAAAAACTCAAATTAAAAAATACTAAAATTCAATAAAAAAAAAATACGTTTTAACGCGTATTTTAGTAAAATATTATTTGTATTTAAATTTTATTACAAATTAATATTTAAATTTTAGTAAATTCATATTTTAGTAAAATATAATACTAAATATATTTGTATTTTCGTAAAAAAATTAGTAAATATAATGCGTGTGAATTGACATATTAACGTATTTTAATAAATATTAATGAATTCATATTTTAGTAAATTGACATATTAATGAATTAGTATTATAGTAAATTATTAACGTTATTTACTAAAATTTAACGTTAAATTATAGTAAATTAAATATTTTAGTAAAATATAATATTAAATATATTAAGTATTTTAGTAATAAAAAAAGAGTTAGTAATTGAAAAAAAAATTAACGTTAAATTTTAGTAAATTAAGTATTTTAGTAAAATATAATACTAAATATATTCGTATTTTAGTATAAAAAAATTTAGTAATTGAAAAAATTTAACGTAAAATTTTAATAAATTAGTATTTTAGTAAAATATAATACTAAATATATTCGTATTTTACTAAAAAAAGTCTAGTAATTGAAAAAATTTTAACGTTAATTTGTAATACTAAAATACGAATATATTTAGTATTATATTTTAGTAATTTTACTAAAAATATTTGGTCATTATGTAACGTTAAAGGTATTTTTGGGAAAAAAAAATAGTATGTTATGATGTTAATATGATATGTTATATAACTAATTGATATAATATTTTTAACGTTAATATTTTTAGTAAAATTAGTAAAATATAATACTAAATATATAACGCTAATACTAAAATATTACTAAAATACTAATATTTAGTATTTTGATATGTTATACAACTATGGTAAAATTTTAGTATTTTAGTATTTGAATTTTAGTATTTGGATTAAATGATGTAAATATGTTTTGATGTAAATGATGTAATTATGATAATATGTTATGTTATGATGTAAATGATGTAAATATGTTATTATTTTAGTATTTTAATGATGTAATTTGAATTTTTTTTGTTTTGATTAATTAACAAAATAATTTGAATTTTAGTATTTTAGTATTATTTATTTTGCATTTTAGTATTTTTTTTAATTTGATTTTTTTTATTTTAGTATTTTTTAATTAGTATTTTAGTATGTTTTGACCATCATTAATTTCAGTAAATGTTCCATGTGTCAGCCACGTCATTAAGATTGTAACCTCGTTAGTCTAGTTGGCCGATCTGTCAACGACAGGGGCACGGGCGACCAAAAAAATATAACGTTAAGTGTACTTTTGGACAAAAAAAAAGTATAGGGTGCTCGATAGACATCGGGGTAAAAGTCAGGGGCATTTTTGAACCTTCTTCCTAAAAATATATCTTCACCAATACATGTTTAAAATATTCGTATATCGATTCAATACTTCCAACACATATATTTCGTTCCTATCATACAACACCCAAGATATACAACACCCATTCAACTCCTTATAAAATTTCCCATAATTCTATCATTTTCCCTCTGTTTTAATTGGGAACTGAAGGCAGTAACCAAATTCATTTTAACAAGTATATTGTTACATCTAACCCCAAAATATGAAAATTCAAAGAATTGAGAAATTAAAATAAAAAAATTTCTATCCTCTTTTTTATGTTCAACCAAACTAGGAAAATTTTGTTTCAACTAGAAAATTAAGGGTTGTTAGTTCCTAGAGGGCACAATAGATCTAGAAGGGGGGGTTGAATAGATCCTTTTTATTTCAAATACTTTTCGGGTTTATTTTGTATAGTTATTAAATTAGCATATGACAAACATAAGAATCTTTTCAAGCACAGCGGAATAAGTAAAAGATCCCCTTCATTGATATATTCATAATCATACATACATTGTTCGTAGAGTAAGTTTAGTTTAGTGAGTTAAAACATACATATAGCATGATTATAGTACATAATGTAAATGACATAATGTAAAAAGACACAAGGGTTTTAAGTGGTTCGGAGACTCAAGCTCCTAATCCACTCTTCGCTTTCAACTAGCGAGATTTCCACCAAGAAAGGAGCACCACGAATCACTAAGATTCCTTCAAGGCCAGTGACCTTGGGACTTCTGGGTTACTAAGAACTCTTCAAGGCCAGCAGCCTTGGGACTCCTCTAGTTCCCTAGGAACTCTTCAAGCCTAGCAGGCTTGGAATCTTCATTTAGTCCCTCCGGACAAGGACCCCTCAGGCCCTGGCTTTGTTTAGTCCCTTCGGACAAGGACCCCTCAAGCCCTGGCTTTGTTGAGTTGTTTATTTGTTGTTGTTGGAGTCAGTGTTGAGCTTCTAAGATGTCTTCATGCTCTGAACATCTTCTATACTTAGCAGCTTGGCTTGATCATCCTTGAAGTGCAATTGAGTGTTTGCATGATGCTCAGCTTCTTCGGTTACTCAACCACTTCGAATGACCCCTTTATGAACTTCCTTGAAGATCCTTCTCCTTGGTACTTGATGGCTGCACATGATAGGCTTCTAAGATGACTGTAAGCTCTTCTGTTAGATACTTAGAAGCTTTCTCATGCTTGACACTAAGATAGCTTTTGTGATCTCCTTTCTTGCTACTTGATGCCTTCTCATGATGGACTTGCTAAGACGACTGTAGGCTCTTCTCTATTGTACTTAGAGTCTTCCCATGATGGACATCAAGATGACATGATGCTCTTCTTTCTCTCGGTAATTCAGAACACTCTTCATGTAGTAAAACTCTCACTTCTACAAAGTAGAACTCACACTTCTACTTCTTTCTTTTTCTAACTTCTGAGTGTTCTTGGTGGATCGTAGAGTGAGCCTTCGGACTCACTATCTCACATGGTTTAGATCAGTCCACCTTCTCTCCAAACTCGACAACTCCAGCAACCCTCAATCTTTGAAGCTTTTCTAGATTTATACTCCTTCCCAATCCTTCCGTTGGAAAGTAGCCGTTGAAGGCTATTCAAATATCTTCACAGATCTCGAGTTGACTGAGGTAGACTGCTGATGTGACACGTCATACTTTATCTGACATTGCAGTCTACTGTTTCACCTACCCGTCAGAGTTGTCACTTTAATGTCTGGGGCAGGTTGACGACTTTATTATCTCCTTCTGATTTCTCGATCAGAGGTTGTCCTTTTGCATCGATGCTCTCAATAAGCTTTTGTCCGAATACCATCCTTCAAATTGAGCCATTGCAATTGCTTCAGTCTTTCGAGAGTTCGATTCTGATGCACGTCTTCGAGGACCTGATCGTAGTGTCTTGTTGAGTGTTGTTTATTAACTGGTAGAGTTAACACTACGATCTTGAAGAGTGTTGATTAGATCTCCAATGTAGTACACATCTTCCTTCTATTGTGCAGTGCTTGATACTTCATTTTGCTTGATCATTCGAGGTCGATGGCTTAATTCCTTGCTCTGGTCCCTTCTGAATATCAAGACACTTCATATTTGTGGCGCGTCCAGCTTGCTTTCTCCTTGTGATCTCCCGTTCACTTATCATCAATGAACTGACCTTGCACTTAATCACTTTAGCCTTGCTCTTCAAAGGCTGACCAGTATCTCGGTTCACTTTCCATCAGTTCTTTCTTTATTTGGCAAACACTACGATCTTTGTTGCTTCCAAGATCATTATCTTCTGTTCACTTGATAGCTACTGCATTTGCTGACTTTCCTTAGTCAACTTCTGAAGTCTTCTTTGGATCTCCTCGTGGAAGACTTTATCACGAATGGCCTTACAGCTCAATCTTGATGTTGATTGGGTTGGTGCTTAGATCTTCGCTAGCCTGACATGCCATTCGTTGAGTGCTCTCTGGTTCCTTAAGGTGGAATGCAACTTTGCGGTGCCAACCGGAGGCTTCATTCCTTTGGATATGCAGGAGTGCTCATTTATTGAGAGCCGTATATGCTTTACGATTCTGCCTTGGCATTGTGAGCACTTACTGTTGAGGTTGTAGTTCGCACTCACGATTGACTTGGCTATCACGAGACACTACGATCCCGAGATCAGATCTTAACACTCTACGATTTCTGTCTTGTGCTTTTTATCTTCATCTGATCTTGCTCGACTACGATTTCTGCATGTAATTAATAAACTCTATGAACTCAGAGTGTGATCTACGATCCTTGACTTGGCTTCAGCATCAATAGGCTCTACGACTCTAAGTGTAGTCTACGTTTACATCTTGGCTGCCGGCGGATGATCGATCTCGCTTTCGTAGATAAATTCTCTCACGATTACGAACATGACTTCCTCAGCACACTACGATCCCGAGGAAGCTCTACTCGACACACTACGATCCTTCTTCGTTTCCCCTGGAATTCTACGAACTCCAAGATCTACTATCTTGCATACTCCTATTCTGCCTCGATAGCTCTCGAGTTAACCTTGACTCTTCCGCGGCGACGACACACTTCAGTGCAAGTGCTCAATGATCGACAAGCCTATCTATTACATCATAAGATCAACCTAACAAGCTTGATCTTTCTATATTTATAGTCCTTGTACATCATTTCTTTTTAAGGACTTTACAAAGGTGGTTTTGCTTATGTAGGATCAAACTAACATATTTGATCAATTCATTCTAAGTCCTTGTACATATATTTCTATTATCTATCAAAGGACTTTACAGCTTTTCTTAATGCAAGCATACTTGCATATTCATTCATATATATTATAATCAAATCATATATTCAATAGGAATATCATTCACATGTTTATTCCTGATAATCTCCCCCTATTTGATTATAACAAAAATAATAAGTGCATATGCATGTTATGAATGAATCTTATATACAGTGAGCAGCTGTATTTCTAAAATAGATAATTATGAATGTCATTTATATTGATATGGTAATTTATATATTAAGACATTCTACATCCTGGATCCAGAACATACCTAACTAGTTAGAGATGTACCTCTTTGGCTCCTTGTATGTTTTCAGGATGTTTGCTGATCAGCTACTCATTTGATTGTTCTTCTTGCCCTCGCTCCCCCTGGGATGATGACCTTCTGTCTTTGCTTTGCTCCCTTTCAGCTTTTTTCTGATTATGCTCCCCCTCAGACTCCGCGATCATGGGATCATAATCTTTTGGCTCCCCCTCAGATGATGATACTCTTTCTACAGTTGATGTCTTCTTCTTTGCTTTCTTTTCTTCTATCCCTCTGCTCTTCTTTGAGTGCCTCTTTCTCTTCCTCTTTCTATGCCTCTTTTTCTCCCCCTTTTTGTCACTAATCATTTGAGAGAGATGCTCCATGTTGGACATAAACTGCTCCCTCAGGTAGGAGAAGTTGGTAACTTCAAACTTGAGTTCCTGCTGACCTAGCTCAAGTTGCACTAAGAAAGACTTCTTTAGGTCGTCAATCTTGTCAAATAGGGCTTGAATCTACTCTTCATTTGCCTTCTGAACTCGTAGAACTTCAGCCTTTTGATCTTGTATGGCCTTCTGATAGATGTTATCTCTTTCTTAGAGTTTGAGAGATACATCAGCCATAGTAGCTTGAAGCTTGTGCTGGAAGGAATTATCTCTACCTCTTTGTAAACACTGTGATTCTTGATGGCAGAGATATTTTCTCGCTTAGATCATCGAACTCTTACGTAGTTCTGCTCCAAAGTAGTTTGATCCTTTTGTTGGCCGGTAATTTGGTTGAGCATCGGTTTGGACTCTACGATTTTCATCCTTGATGATTTTTGAAGGTCCGGAGAATGAATAATCGTTGAGTTCCAATCACCGTTGAGGATGAGGAATGTGTCATTAGTAGTGCTTGAGCGTAAGGAGGCTTCTGGTTTTGGGCTTGAACATCATCAGCAGTAGAGTGAACAGACTCTACGATCAGCTCCTTGGTCATTTTCCTTCTTCCTTCAGAGTCCACTCTACGATCGTAGGGGATATAGTGATTGCCAGACTGTCGATAGACTTTGAAGTGGGGCTAGTCTTTGATTATTTTGGTTGCAAACTTCTTCACCCTTGGGAAGTTCTGAGCCACCAGCTCCATGCTTGGGAAGTGAGAGAAGCACCAGCTGAGATAGCTTCCATCTCCTTCAATGTGGGCCTTTAGCCATGGCATCCACTGGAAGAACCATCTCATCAGCAAGTCGTCAGGATTGTAGAGAATGGTTGAGCAGTCTAGTTCCATATTGTTCCAGTTTTTGGCTATGTCAAAGGTAGTCATTCTTACTACCTTGAGCTGTTCATTTCTATAGTTCACCCATCTCTCTGATGGAGCATCTAGTAGATCATTTGAAACTTCCACTATGATCCTTCTGCTAAATCTTGCAGGAGAGAGAACTGGATAATCTTCTTGTTCGTCTTCTTCCTGAGGTGCAGAACCAGAATCTTCTTCAATCTCTTCTCTCTCGGAGCCTGAATCATCTTGATTATTTTCAGCAGAAAATTCTTCTTGCTGCATTTCATTCTCAAAACTTTCTTCAGCAAGAACTTCCTCTGATTCATTTTCTTCATTGCTAGTCCTATCCTCAGCACTATCTTTCTGTGATGTAGACTCATCATCACTTAATTCAATGGGGGCATTTGATTGATTACTTCTCCTCTTAGAGGCAAATTTTGCTTGCAGTCTGTAGCTCTTCCTTCTTCTTAGAGGTTCAATTTTGGGAGAGTCAGACTTTGACTCCTCTGGTTCAATAGACAGACTTCTTTGTGGTTCAGCACTGGCAGGGGCAGATCCTTCTTCTTTGGACTCATCACCTTCTAAGTCATCAGGGGGGCTTTCTGGATTTGAGGGGGCATTTTCTTCTTCTCTTAAATCATCATTATCTAACCCATTATTTGGGCTTGTTGGGACAGTTGCAGTTGGGAATGCAATTGGGTCATTTTGAATTTCTTCTTTATCATCAGAGTGACTGCTCTGAGAATTAGCCATAGGGCATGAGCATTCTTCTTCATCAGCAGATGCTGCAATTTCTCTCATCACATTAGCTTCGCCTTCATTGTTGGACTCTGCTTTGACATCTGTCTCTTTTCCTTCTGTTGACTCTACGTCCTTTCCTTCAGCAGATGTACTATTTTGGGAAGCTGAGGCTGGTTTGTCTTCCACCTTAGCTTTCTTGTTGACTGGCCCTTGAAGCAACCTGATGCTTCTCCTCTTTGTTGTTCTAGTAGTTAGGAATTTTTCTTCTTTATCCTTGTCCTTTGAGGAGAGACTTCTTGATGGGGCTTTTGTTTTCTTCACACCTCTAGATTTCTTCTTGGCTGGTGTGATTGATACTGGTACCGAGTCATCAGACTCAGAGCTCTCTGGTTCTTTTGTTTTCCTCTTCCTTGCAGAGGCTTTCTTCATCGCTCCGGTTGTCGACCTATACATTTCTCCTTTGGGTTCTTCTTCCAGTTCACAAATAATTGTGGAGACATCACTTTGTGCACATTCAAAGTTTCTCCCTCATCATCCTTGATTTTTTCTCCTAGCTTCTTCTTCAGCACAATACTCAGCAGTCTACCATGAAACACCTTAGTCAGGGGTTTTTCAGTGGACTTCTTCTTCTCAACTTTCTCTATCCACTTGGAGATTTGATCGAACAACATAGCTCCAAAGTCAATTTATTTCTTCAAAACTATTGCTGACATTATCTTTAACTATTGGTCGATTACTATGTCATGTGCAGTGTTCTTGCACAGTATGCATTTTCCAACTATTTCAGCAAGGAACTCATATTCTTCAGGAAATTCCTTCCTCTTCATATCTTTAAAACTAGGGTTTCTTTGGTACCCCATGAACTCCTTTGCTTTTTCAGTATTAACATCATCCAGGTTCCTCAGCCCTTGGTTAGGAAAACCTAGGCACTGATTGAGGTCAGAAGACTTCAACTTCAGAGACTGACCTTTAACCTTGGTAGATAGGGTTCCGGAGTTTATGGAGGTGTTTGAGTAGAACTCTTTAACCAGGTCGATGTATACTCGAGTACTTGCCTCAAGGCATTCTGTGAATCCAGCCTTCTTCACAAGCTCGAGAATGTCCCTGAACTTCCTTTCGAATTTCTCAAACGATTTGGTTTCGAGCTGAATGCCAGTGATTACTTGCCAGTTTTCCATTTGAGTAATTCAAAGAATGTGGGTGTCTGATTTAGAGATGTTTATAAGAGATGGCTGAATGTGATTTGGTAAGGCTCTGGAGGGTTAACTGATTTTGGCTCTTGAGTGGATTCTAGGGTTTGAAAATGGGAGGGAGAAAGGTTCGATAGCTTTTGTAAGCTGTCTCTGCAGATTTGAAATTGTCTTTAAGGCAGTTCCTTCTAACTCTGCATAATCAGTGATGTGTCAACCGTCCATTGGTTGCACGTTGCCCAGTAATGAGCTGTAACTCTCCATAACTTTTCAGTTACATATTTCCTTTTAGAAGAGTAGACGTTTAATTGACGTGGCTTTGTAGATTTGTGATTTGATTGATTAGAGAGTAGTATGATAAAGGCGACTATAGACTCTACAATTTCCTTTGTTGACTCAACGATCAACTTCTGAGAGATACTGCAGTGGATGGCTTTGACTTCTATCCTTACATTTATGCAGCATAGCTCAATCACTGATGCGAACTTATCTCCTCATTTTGAATGGCTGAGCAATTGTCTCATTTTTCAATCTCCTTGTAAATTGGAGTACCCTTTGGTAGAACTACGATAGTCGAGTTGTCTTCTATGATCGTTGAGATAGCACTACGATCGTTTAGGTTGCATCACGATCGTTTAGTTCTCTTCAACTCGACTCTACGATCGTTGGCTATCTAGTCCATGAGATAACTTGATCAAGCAATTCTTCTGGGACAAGGTAGCTCAGGAAGGGCCAACCTCTTAGAGTGAGCTAAGGGTTAGGTTTGTCCCTGAGGCGCTTTCCAGATGAAGTGTTATAGAAGTGATTTGTACTAACATCCCATTCGACCTTTTCTGGTGGGGAGATCTTCTACCCGCTTTAGACAATTGCATTACTGAAATCGTGGTGTCTTCTTGCTCCTACACTACGATCCCATGTTTGATCGTAGGCACTTCACGATATTGGGTTGGGTGACTGAGAGGTTGTCAGTAGTACGTTTTGAGACATTCCTACTGACTATGGATCTTCATTTGGTTCATCAGCTACAAAGTTTTGGGACTCTGTAGCTGGTACATCTTTTTAGTATCTCTCAGTGCTGTTGTTTCTTAACAGATCACTGCTATCCATGGTTGATGTTGTCTTCCCAAATAGATGTGATTCCCTCTTCTTCAAGTTCATTTGAAGGCAGCCTTGCATATCTCCTTGTATCGTAAAGATGAGTATTTTTAGGACTGATCACTCTATGATCATTTGACATTACTATGAACGTAGTCTTCTTTGACAGTCTTGAGTTTTAGAAGTTCTGATTCTTAATGAACTTCTCTTGTCTGATGCTCGATGATCCTATGATGTGAGCTTCCTTGAGGATTCTTCTTATATAGCACTCCTTGCTAGCTTTTGAGCATATAAGACCCTTTCCTTCTTTGGCTGAATGTCTTGCTTTCATATATAGATTAGAAGCCATGTGAGCTCCATTCTGGTTAGCTCAGAGGGTCTTCAAGGACAAGCTTGGACAGATAGGAACTCTATCAGAATCATCTCTGAATTATCCTTAGCCTTCTGCTGGTTGAGTCTTCTTGACTAAAGTCTTCTGCTTCATTAATCCTTAGTGTGGTCAGACTGACCAAGTACCTACAGGTTTAAATATATTTCTATTTTTGGTACCCATAATTGAATGGGTCCTGCTAGGTTAGTTTTCTAAACCCATGTTCCTCTTATTTGGATAACCATCATATTTGTCACTAACAGACATATTCATGCATGCAACTATTTTAAAATAATACATTTTGAGATGCATGATGGTGAGTGTGTGTAGGATTTGGCATTTAATAACACACTCTTTATCTATGATGGTTTCATCATTTACTGGATTATGTTCACAATGTTTAAGTGTTCACAGAGTAGGAATCAACTCTACGATTTATGAGTATCTAGTTAATTCATGGAGGTGATCAGTTTCTACAAATCAGCGTGATCCTCTTGTAAAACTAATCATACTCGGTGGGTTGTCAAACACTTAGAGCATAGGCTTGTACACACATACTAATCCATCAGCAAAGATTACTTCACATAAAGTTCATTATGCCTGTGATACTCTTATGACCCATTTCAG
The DNA here is from genome assembly GCA_020205605.1 of Panax ginseng. Classification (NCBI taxonomy): domain Eukaryota; kingdom Viridiplantae; phylum Streptophyta; class Magnoliopsida; order Apiales; family Araliaceae; genus Panax; species Panax ginseng. The sequence continues at coordinate 57,073,001 of CM035143.1, read as the reverse complement.
ATTTCCTTCAAGATGTCATCTTCAACCTAAAACTTGGATGGAGAGAAAGTTTATAGTCATTTGAGTTTCCATCCTCAGGTTACTTTCTCTCTTCACCTTTTTAGGTAGATTATGACTCCTTGACAGAATACTGTTATAATTCATAAGAAGATGCAATTATGATGTATACATTTATAATAGTGAGGAATCGTACCTTTTTACTGTCAGTTACTAAACAGTCATTTATCTTAGATATACTAAGTTTAGGTATTGATGTGCATAGTTTTACTTTTGCTCTTGATACCTTATTGCTCTTGTTGGCCTTTATTCAATCAGTCGTGGTCTTGAAGATGCAGCCTGAAAATCTCAGCATCTTTAGTTCTTTTGACATCCTTCAGTTCATGAAGTTTGCATCCAGCCGATGGTTGACCAGACATATATCTGAGGAGAACTTCTTTCTTCTCTGGATGAGCATTTCTTTTCATGTATGGTCTTTTCATTTTTCAGACTGGTGGATGCTTGACTCTTTGTCATTGATGTCTCTTGAGCTCTCTCGTCTGGTCTTCAGACTACAAGATTGACTGTAGGTAAGGATTGGTCTTGTTGATGTAACAATCGAGACCATAGACCAATCTGAGTAGCTTTAGGTGTATATACACATTTAACCTATACACAATATTTCCAACATGTGAGCTCATCTGCATATAACAAGTTACTTACTACTAAACTAAGTTTAGAACAATGTTAGTGCCTGGGATCAGACTCAAAACGATTAGCTTTTGAATATAGCATGAGAACCTACTTTGATACCAATTGTTAGTTCCCAGAGGGCACAATAGATCTAGAAGGGGGGGGTTGAATATATCCTTTTTATTTCAAATATTTTTCGGGTTTATTTTGTATAGCTATTAAATTAGCATATGACAAACATAAGAATCTTTTCAAGCATAGCGGAATAAGTAAAAGATCCCCTTCATTGATATATTCATAATCATACATACATTGTTCATAGAGTAAGTTTAGTCATATGCATTTAAAAAATACATAGCAGTTATAGCAGTTATAGTACATAATGTAAATGACATAATGTAAAAGACACAAGGGGTTTTAAGTGGTTCAGAGACTCAAGCTCCTAATCCACTCTTCTGCTTTTAACTAGCAGGATTTCCACTAAGGAAAGGCAAGCACCACGAATAACTAAGATTCCTTGAGGCCGTGACCTTGGGACTTGATTCACTAAGAACTCTTCAAGGCCAGTGACCTTGGGACTCCTCTAGTTTCCTAGGAACTCTTCAAGCCCAGCAGGCTTGGAATCTTCATTTAGTCCCTCCGGACAAGGATACCTCAGGCCCTGGCTTTGTTTAGTCCTTTCGGACAAGGACCCCTCAGGCCCTGGCTTTATTGAGTTGTTTGTTTGTTGTTGTTGGAGTCAGTGCTGAGCTGCTAAGATGTCTTCATGCTCTGAACATCTTCTATACTTAGCAGCTTGGCTTGATCACCCTTGAAGTGCAATTGAGTGTTTGCATGATGCTCAGCTTCTTCGGTTACTTAACCACTTTGAATGACCCCTTTATGAACTGCCTTGAAGATCCTTCTCCTTGGTACTTGATGGCTGCACATGATAGGCTTCTAAGATGACTGTAAGCTCTTCTGTTAGATGCTTAGAAGTTTTCTCATGCTTGACACTAAGATGGCTTTTGTGATCTCCTTTCTTGCTACTTGATGCCTTCTCATGATGGACTTGCTAAGATGACTGTAGGCTCTTCTCTATTGTACTTAGAGTCTTCCCATGATGGACATCAAGATGACATGATGCTCTTCTTTCTCTCGGCAGTTCAGAACACTCTTCATGTAGTAGAACTCTCACTTCTACAAAGTAGAACTCACACTTCTACTTCTTTCTTTTTCTGACTTCTGAGTGTTCTTGGTGGATCGTAGAGTGAGCCTTCGGACTCACTATCTCACATGGTTTAGATCAGTCCACCTTCTCTCCAAACTCGACAACTCCAGCAACCCTCGATCTTTGAAGCTTTTCTAGATTTATACTCCTTCCAAATCCTTCCGTTGGAAAGTAGCCGTTGAAGGCTATTCAAATATCTTCACAGATCTCGAGTTGACAGAGGTAGACTGCTGATGTAACATGTCAAACTTTATCTGACATTGCAGTCTACTGTTTCACCTACCCGTCAGAGTTGTCACTTTAATGTCTTGGGAAGGTTGAAGACTTTATTATCTCCTTCTGATTTCTCGATCAGAGGTTGTCCTTTTGCATCGATGCTCTTAATAAGCTTTTGTCCGAATACCATCCTTCAGATTGAGCCGTTGCCAATGCTTCAGTCTTTTGGGAGTTCGAACTCTACGATTCTGATGCACGTCTTCGAGGACCTGATTGTAGTGTCTTGTTGAGTGTTGTTCATTGACTGGTAGAGTTAACACTACGATCTTGAAGAGTGTTGATTGGATCTCTAATGTAGTACACCTCTTCCTTTTATTGTGCAGTGCTTCAATACTTCTGTTTTCTTCGACTATTCTCAGAGACTGATGGCTTAATTCCTTGCTCAGGTCCCCTTCTGAATATCAAGACACTTCAGATTTGTGGTGCATCCAGCTTGCTTTCTCCTTGTGATCTCCCGTTCACTTATCATCAATGAACTGACCCTGCACTTAATCACTTTAGCCTTGCTCTTCAGAGGCTGACCAGTATCTCAGTTCACTTTCCATCAGTTCTTTCTTTGTTTGGCAAACACTACGATCTTGGTTGCTTCCAAGATTGTTGTCTTTTGTCCACTTGATAGCTACTACATTTGCTGTCTTTCCTTAGTCAGCTTCTGAAGTCTTCTTTGGATCTCCTCGTGGAAGACTTTATCACGAATGGCCTTACAGCTCAATCTTGATGTTGATTGGGTTGGTGCTTAGATCTTCTGCTAGCCTACATGCCATTCGTTGAGTGCTCTCTGGTTCCCTTAAGGTGGAATGCATCTTTGCAGTGCCAACCAGAGGCTTCATTCCTTTGGATATTCTGGGAGTGCTCATTTGTTGAGAACCGTATATGCTTTACAATTCTGCCTTGGCATTGTGAGCACTTCTGTTGAGGTCGTAGTTCTGCACTCTACGATTCAGCTTTGGCTGTGCAGACACTACGATCCCGAGATCAGATCTTGACACTCTACGATTTCTGTCTTGTGCTTGTTATCTTCGTCTGATCTTGCTCGACTATGATCTCTACATGTAATCAATAGACTCTATGAACTCAGAGTGTGATCTACGATCCTTGACTTGGCTTTGGCATCAATAGGCTCTACGACTCTGAGTGTAGTCTACGTTTCTATCTTGGCTTCGGCAGATGATCGGTCTGCTCGTAGGTAGGTTGTCTCTACGATTCTGAACATGACTTCCTCAGCACACTACGATCCCGAGGAAGCTCTACTCGACACACTACGATCCTTCTTCGTTTCCCCTGGAAGTCTATGAACTCCGAGATCTACTATCTTTCATACTCCTATTCTACCTCGATAGCTCTCGAGTTAACCTTGACTCTCCTGGCAGACTACGACTTCTGGTGCAGTGCTCGATGATCAGACAAGCCTATCTATTACATCATAAAATCAACCTAACAAGCTTGATCTTTCTATATTTATAGTCCTTGTACATCATTTCTTCTTAAGGACTTTACAAAGCTGTTTTGCTTATATAGGATCAACCTAACATATTTGACCAATTCATTCTAAGTCCTTGTACATATATTTCTATTATCTATCAAAGGGCTTTATAGCTTTTCTTAATGCAAGAATACTTGCATATTCATTCATATATATCATAATCAAATCATATATTAAATAGGAATATCATTCACATGTTTATTCCTGACAAGGGTGTTCGGGAGTATTTAACCGACATCCAGGTGGGCCTAAGGCCTGACATTAAAAGGGGTTGGTAAGCCCGATGGGCCAAAGGCCACGGAGATGATGGAGGCGTTCGGGTTCGGTATCCGAGCCCTTTGGGACGGAACCCTACTATGGTGTATATTGTTCGGGGTCGGGCCTTCGGGTTCTTTGGACCGACGCTCAGACCAGATGGTGGGTTCGGTTAGGCTGGGCCTATACAGTGGGCTATCCTGCGTACAGAGCCTGGAGCCATAGTTGAGTAAGGTAACTCCAAAGGTAGTATTTGGATTGAATTCCACTTACACATTTTAAGGAGATTGTGTTGGACCCAAAATATAGGTAACTACCATATTTAGGAGTCCTAATCCGACTCGGAGAAGGATTCTAAGGTGATGAGATACTATAAATACAAGGTTAGGGTTACAATTAAGGGGTAATACTTTCTTTAGGCACTAAACACTTAAGCCTCCATTGTTAAACCTTGTGAACGGCCTATACTTATTCTCACACCGGAGCTATCCCCCGGCGGCACAAGCCATCAAGCTTCGTGTGTGATCTGTTATTGTGCAGGTTCGAGCGCGTGGATTCTGTGATTGGACGCGCCGGCGAAACTTGGCGTTAACATTGGCGCTAGAAGGAGGGCTTTAGTGCTTTTTTGCAATCACGATACTCTTTTCCGATAGCAGGCCATGGCAAGTCAGGAGAATGGTGCCTCTTTCCAGGAAAAGACGAAGACTCACCAGTCACACTAGACCACCCAGGTGAGGGGGTCGGTGAAGGACCGACTAGGGTCCAAAATTTCGGAGGTTCAAGAGATGCCGGCCCCTTCCCTCTGGCGTAAACTCTTCCACGACAGCCAACACACGCCCAATCATGCAAGTCAGGCCGATGAAAACAATTCTCGGGTCCCCCATAAGGCAAGAAAGAGGAGAAGGTAGCTTGGACCAGCAGGAGTTCATCTTGAAAAAGAAGATGCAACAGAACAAAGACGCCATGATGGCCTTGCGTCTTCAGCAGGAGGAGCTCGAACAGAAGATGGCCAAAATGGCTGGAGAATAGGAGGCATCCTCAAAAAGGCACAGGCATAGGAGCCGATCCCGGTCACCTCGACGGGGAGGGGCAGAAAGAGAAAGGAGCAGGCACAGAAGTCGCTCTCGGGACGGCCGAAGCAGAAAAAGAAGCCGTTTAATTGAGCGCAGATCGGAGCATCCAAGTAGATCAGGACAGAGGAGGAGGGACGCGTCTCCTGAATACCAGAGGGATAGACCCAGATCGTCCCCTCGTAAAGAGGAGTCCGACCCCCTCGTTCGAAGGGTGGCAGAGTTTGAAAAATTGCTCATGGCAAAGAGTTCGGTGGGGACACCCTCGACCTGCCTAGGATCGCCCTTTTCACCAGAGATCAACCGTGTAACTGCCGACCCCAAAAAAAAGATGCCTCCGATGGAGACATATGATGGGTTGGGAGATCCCTATGATCATTAAGATGGGTACGACAGGTTGATGACCTACTATGGTCATTCGGACGCTGCTAAATGCCATATGTTTGCAACAACCTTGAAGAAGAGTGCCCGGGAATGGATGGGGACTTTAGCGGCAGGATCAATCAATTCTTGGAGTGATCTTCGGGAGAAGTTTCATGCTCGGTTCGGGAGCAATAGGAGACGGGGAAAGATTACTGCCTCCCTCATACAGGTTCGACAGAAGTCAGACGAAAGTCTGGGACAGTATGTCAAGAGATTTCGGGAGGCCGTCGGTTCGGTTGCAGAATTGAACTCTCCCCAGGCTTTGGGATTTTTCACAACTGGCTTGGATATTGGAAAGTCGAAGAAGTTAATAAAAGATCTAGTGATCAACCCTCCGGCTGAATTGACAGAAGCTTTCCATCGAGCAGAGGGATTCATAGCAATTGAGGAGGCCATGGGGAACTTCAAACCCCACTCCCAATCTTATGAGAAGTCTAGAGACCGGGACAAGAAGACTTATCAGCGATCAGATAATCAGGGGAGGTCGGATAACTCTGTAAGAAAAAATTATAGTGGCGGAGGTTCGGGCAGTGGCCGACCGCCTTTTGGGAATAGAAATGTTAACAAAGTCTACACCGCCCTCAACACAGATCGGGCGAAGATATTGGAGGAGATGCGGGGTAAACCATTTTTTGAACCATGTTCGACACACCCGAAACCCGGTAAGAGAGGACGAGACAAATATTGTGAATACCATCAAAGTCGCGGGCATACGACGGAGATGTGTAACGATCTGAAGGAGTTAATTGAGAATAATGTTCAGAATGGGCAGTTAGTACAGTATGTGGTCGGTCGGGAAGGTTCGGAGGCACCTCGAGAGGAATTTAGAGGTTCGGTGAAACAACCCGGGTCAAATCCCAAGTCCGAATCAAATCAAATCCATCAAAATAAGGCCTCAAACTACTGGCCCAATAGTATCTTCTTGGGTCATCTTAGCCCACCATGAGGCTCCCAAAAGGTCATGACTTCAAGGTACTATTGGTAGTAACTTATTTCCTTATATGCGAGACAAATTTTCCCCTATCTTTCGATGTGGGACCTGGGGTGTTATAAACTCCCCACTTAAATTCTCAGCGTCCCGTCGAAGCCGATCACACCTACGGCCCAAAGATCTTTGCCTCTCTAGCCATTGTGGGATAATATCACTGCAACCGTGTCCCCACCTCAGGACCTCCATCTCTCCATTGTGGGATAATACCACCAAAGATTCGTGTCCCCACCTCCGGCAACCCGATCGGATGACCCGACCTGAGCTTTCGAGAGTCGGCTCTGATACCATATGAAACAACCCGGGTCAAATCCCGAGTCCAGAACAAATCTCGGGTCAAATCCCAAGTCTGAATCGAATCAAATCCATCAAAATAAGGCCTCAAACTACTGGCCCAATAATATCTTCTTGGGTCATCTTAGCCCACCACAGGCTCCCAAAAGGTCATGACTTGAAGGTACTATTGGTAGTAACTTATTTCTTTATATGCAGACAAATTTTTCTTCTATATTTCGATATGGGACTGGGGTGTTACATCCGACTTGAGATACACAGTCAAAACTGAACCCGCCACCCCGAGGTGTGATTGATGTAATTTCGAGCAGTTTAGTAGGACGTGTAACCGGTAAGAAGAGAGGTGGACACCTAGTGGTCGTGTTATCCATCGTAGTTTCCTCGCCAGAAAAGATCGGGCTTACTCAGGAGTATCCATCTCTTTCTTAGACGAAGACTATCCCACCGATCTCACTGAGCCGCATGATGGAGCGTTGGTAATAACAGCTCAGGTAGGACCGGTGGACATGAAAAGGATGATGATCAATAATGGGTCCTCGGTCGACATACTGTACACGCATGCTTATCAAAGGATGGACCTAGAAGGAAAGAAGATGGAGGTGGTTGGAGAAGGCCCATTGTACGATTTTAGTGGAGATCCGGTGCATGTGTCAGGAACTATTGAGCTGCCTGTCAAGTTCGGCACAGCACCACAGCAGGCATAAAAAATGGTCAGATTCTTTGTGGTACAAGTGGACTCGGCATATAATGCTATCTTGGGAAGGCCGACGCTGGCAGCATTAAAGGTAGTAACCTCCATACCACATTTCAAAATCAAGTTTTCGACACCGAACGGGATTAGGGAGGTAAAAGGCGATCTCGACATTACCCGAAGGTGCTATCGGAATACTTTGATCTCTTCAGGTATTGGGGTCAGCAAGCAGAAACATACAATGGCCATCCAAATAGAGCCATTCAGTGAGAGTAGTACCGAACTGCTTGCCCTGCCTGCCGAAGAGACAGAGGATGTAGAGTTGGTACCAGGGAATTCAGAGAGGTTGATCAAAATCGGATTGGGATTGACGAAACCGTTTCGAACAGGGTTGATAGATCTTCTTCGGGTTTATGCCGACATTTTTGCATGGGAGCCTAGCGACATGCCGGGGGTAAGCGAATCAGTGGCATTACACAGGTTGCATGTGGATCCAAAGAAGAAGCCAGTCATACAAAAACGAAGGATTTTTGCTCTAGAAAGACAGAAGATCATAGACGAAGAAATCACCAAAATACTGGAAGCAAACTTCATCTTCGAAATTGACTATCCCTAGTGGTTGGCTAATGTGGTATTGGTTCATAAAAAAAATGGGAAGTGGAGGCTATGCATCGACTACATAGACCTGAACAAGACATGCCCGAAAGACTTCTATCCTCTACCCAACATAGACCAATTGATTGATGCCACTTCGGGGTACGACATGCTGAGTTTTATGGATGCTTTCTCGGGATATCACCAAATCTCAATGAGTAAGGAGGACATCCCGAAGACTAATATTATCACACATCGAGCAATATATGCTTATCAGGAAATGACCTTTGGATTACTGAATGTCGGGGCAACATATCAACGGATGATGAATTTTGTTTTCTCGAAGCAGTTAGGAAGGAGCATGGAGGTATATGTGGACGCTATGATTGTTAAAAGCATTTCAGTCCGAGGCCATCTGGAGGATCTAGAATTTTGTTTTGAAACGGTCAAAAGACACAAGCTGCTGTTGAATCTGACCAAGTGTACATTTGGATTGGGATCAGGAAAGTTTCTAGGTTATCTGGTCAGTAAGAGGGGCATTGAGGCAAATCTCTTATCATCTCACTGTCTGTGTACTCCTCGCTAGAGTCCATCGTCTCTTGGGTCAAGGAATTGCTACTTTGACTTTCGTCATCCATCCTATGACCACAATAAACGAGACAACATTAGTACCGAAATAAAATACATTCATCGGTAAAATGAAGGAATATTTTATTTAGTACAACTAAAACTTGATGGATCTCTTGACTCATCATATCTTATAACTCCTCACCGAGTACTTCGTCTCTGGTTATTTGAATATTTATCTTATCTTTCGTCCTCCATTCTACTAAGGTTATAACCTAGGTTTCGCACTCTAACGTTTATAACCTATAGCTTTGATACCAACCCTGTGACGCCCCAAATCCGGATACTTGAAACCCGAACTCAGTGCTTCACGATACCATTTCTATAAGCTGAATAATACAATAGTAATATTACATTCAAACTTAATTTACATACATCAAAGTTTACTTCCGGTGTACGAGACCTTCAAATACATTCCTTACAATACTTGAATAGATATCCATACAGCTATAACCATTAACTCATAATACACACTTATTCGATCAGCTTTCCTTTTCCTTTGTTCGTGCCTGAGCCTTCAGGTTGCTCATACATAACTGAAAACATTTGATTTAAGCAAGGATGAGCATTTGAGTGCCCAGCAAGTAATAGCAATTATATATAATTTGAAAGAATATAAGTATTCCTTTACATAACACTTCTACAACGAATCAAAAGTTGTGAAGTAATGCATCTTGATAAAAGATTCACATAACAACTCTCTTTCAAATTCTTGAAATGAGGCTCTACCCATGAATAGGGTTTAAGAAACATACTATGAACATTTTTTTCATTTTTGAAAAGGTTTAGCGAGAAATTCATCGAAAAAGTCATAACTTACTACGGCACGGAGGGTGATCGGCCCGATTGTACCTGTATTGATCAATACTACATAACTAGAACGACATTCATCGCTCATCCTTTGTCCCAAGCGCATAAAAATTTTCCCATTATCGGGATGTTCATACATGCACAGTTCCAAACCCAGAAGGTTTTAATCTTGCTCAACAATAATATGTAATTCAACATATATGTATACGGGTAATTGACATGGTATATCAACATGTGAATAAATGCCATGATTATCCAAGTGGGGACACTTGTATAACCATTTAGAAATCAACTTAACAGAATATATATCTGAGCTAACATGTTGATAATCAAAACGTACATAATCTGTACATGAATAGAATAATTCTGAAACTTCTTACTCATATCCATTGCATAAAGGAAATGCAAAGGTAGGATACTTGCCTGATTTGCTGATTACAAATCTCAACTTAGATCTTATCTCTTTATCACAACCTATCAATAAACAGGTCATTTGTCCGATTAGAACAATATATCATAACACATAGTCTTTCATCGGGTTATGGTTGACACATAATCTTGATGATCATACTTTTAGTTCACATTCTATACTTTTATACATTTTTCAAATATCTCATCCATGTTCTTGGTAGTCTTTTCTTTCTATTATAGGGTCGAAGCGGGTTGTGACGTCTTAAGCTTGACTTTATCGGGTACATCTTGAGTCTAAGACTCTTATTCTATACCTTAACATCATGAATATCGGACATTTTACTTTTAATCATTTTCAAATTTTTCGGAAATTGAAAATTTTAAAATAATTCAAATCATCACTCAAGGTTTATAGTGATATAAGCTTTATTATTATGGGTGTTCTTCTTCACCAAATCACGGACTTCATAACTTAGGTTCTCTAGTCACTAGTTTGGCCAGGATATCACTTTCAAACATCTAATTATAATTACATGATTTAAACATTAAACAATTCATTTATCATTAATAATTTATTTATATTAAACTATTAATGAAACCATTGCTAAAAATATAAAAGTTATTTATAATAACTCAAACTATTTTTAAAACATTTATTTTACCCTTAAATGATTTTTAAAATAATTAAAATCATTTTAAATAATCACCATTAATATATAAATATTAATGTACTATTTATCAAATATTAAAAGTTATTAATTATAACTTAAGATATTTTTAAATCCTTAATATCCTCTTTAAATGATTTTTAAATAAATAAAACCATTTTTAAACTATTTATTTAATATAAATATTAAATAAACTTAATATCACAAATCATTAACTAAATATCATTAATATATAATTATTAATGAAATTATCTTCTAAATATTAAAAGTTATATTTTATAACTCAAAATATTTTCTTATATCATAAAATAATTTTTCATGATTTTTCATGAATTAAAACTATTTTAAATCATTTATTTAATATTATAATTAAATAAATAAATACCTTTTATATTTCAAAAAATATTAAATATTTATGAAATATACTCAAAATAATTAAAAACTATTTTTAGGACCTTAAAATAATTTTTCATAATTTATTTGGTATTTTAATAATTAAAACTAATTTTTCTAATTTTTAAATTAATTTAGGAAAATAAAAAGATAAGCTGTAAGCTAAAGGCATCTATAAGCTGACGTAACAATCATCGCTATAGGTGTTCTTGAGCTTCGTGTCGATTGCACAAAGGTGCTAGTTTGGTAGAGCTTTAAATCCATGATCTAAGTGTTTTACGGACTTGCAAAAGCTTGATGTTGTAGTACTAATGTAATACTACAACTACATACTCATTTCATGACCAAACAACAACAAATCTGTGAGATATGATCAGCGAGAAAACCTTGTCGGACGTGTTCTTCATGTTTACGGGTTGCCCGAGAAACCTCTCAACAGTCGACACCTGTCGGCGACCTTAGTGGTCTTATGCAGGTCGATCTGTACATGTTATAGGTGTTTTTTTATCGTCGGGCTATGTAGTACAACTTACGAGAGAACATGGTTAAATCAAGTTTCAAGTCTAAACATTAACAATACCAAAGATATAAATCATCAAACTCTCTCGACAAAACTTGTATGCCAATTACGGGTTTTCGAATTTTAAAGCCCGATCGTCTGAGCTACTTTGGATCTTTATATCTTTCATTACGAGTTTGATCTAAGTGATCTATTGATTCCAGTTGTAGATAACATGTAATACTACAACTCTATTACATATAAGGCATATAACAACAACAGATCCAGCGAAGAGAGTAGGTCAAAGGTGACCTCAACAATCTGTTCTTGAACATTTACGGAAAACCCGAAATGTTCTTGAAAGCGATCGATCGATAGTAGTTTGACCATAAATATCTTCTAATCTACAACAGATATGACCATGATTCCTTTTGCGAATAAAGACAACATACCGGGCTACACATAGCAAGCTTTAAACATCAAAAACTCTTAACGAGGATGGGATCTGACCTCGACATTCGTTGTCCAGAACACAAAAATTAAAATTTTCGATTTTGAAGATCTTCAAATCCGAAGCTTACGAATGTTATGGAATCAACATCAAGCAACCCGGATCATCCTTAGACACTATAATCAACATGTTTTAACATTTAAACATAACATTTAACACCAAAAGTTTAAGAAAAATCAAGCTAGGGTTTATACCTTTTTAAGCTTTGATTCTAATGGGGCTTGTTTATAGACTGATATAATGAGAGAATTTCGTAGGTTTAGGCATTTGGAGAATGAAGCTAAGTGCTTGGGTATAAATAGGCCAAAATGTTGCATTTCTCTCTCTTGAATCCATAAATTAGTGCATGAATTGATTCTAGTGGCTGATTGATGGTAATACTACTGACCCATAGGTAATTTCTAGATGGATTGGTAGGATTTTGTGGACAAGTGGTAGCAATAAGACATAAATAATGCATTTTCCCCTCTTCTTTAATTTAAAAAAAAATCTTTAAATACCTTGGATGCTAAAGTGGAAGGATTCCCTTGTTTGAGAGCTGATAGCATGTAGGGTAGGTGTGTTGGGCATCCTTGTTGCAAGATCCCATCAACAATGTAAGTAATAATACACTAAAATGACAAAAAGGGTATTTTGGTCATTTCACATATAATTCCAAGGGCATTTTTGTAAAAGGCCATTAAATGTAATATTTAACCATTAAATTATAATTCTTACCATTTACCAATTAATTTCTAACATTTGGTAAATTAAAACATTTATATAATAACGTCGTAATTAAACACGATAATTTTAAATTAGGGTTTTCTTTAGAAAATTAGGGTTTTCTAATTAGGGTTTCTTAACGTTATCAATTAGGGTTTTCTAATTGACCATTAGGGTTCTCTAATTATACGTGTATGATCTAACACGGTCATTACGGTCTCTAACTTCAATGGATTAGGGTTGTAATAATTAGGGTTTGTCTGGTTATCGGCGTAAAAATAGTAATTAGGGTTTTTCTTCCAATTTACGACATTCGTGTATACAGTAACTTCATTTACGATAAACTTCATATACTACTCGGTCATTTCTCATAGCGAGTTTAATAATTAGGGTTTCATGACACGGTAATATTTATGACCTAACCGGCCGTCGTTTGTTCAATAATATCTCGTCGCATACACACACGATTACATAATTATTATCTTTGTAAAATCATTATAATAATAATATAATATTATTATTATCATCTCTTGATCATAATCCCAATTCAGGGTTTGGATCTCATATCTAACTTCTCTTTCGCATATCAAGTTAAAATACTTGATTTAAATATTACGAACAATTTATATAATAAAATATATATTATATAAGTTCTAATTATCACTTCATATATTATTTCCAATCATGTTATCATGGAAAACATTTACGCCAAAATTATTTCTAATTTTTCAAGTAATAAATATATTCATATTTATCGTTCACATTCTAGACACTTATTCTAAATCATTAAATAAAAAAAAAAAATTTTATCATAAATTTTCTTACTTATTTTATTTAGGAAATCTCGGGTTATTACATTCACCCTCCTTATAAGGATTAAAGTCCCCGGAATCAGATTCTAAACTCATAAACATAAGGGTACATATAGCACATATAATCATTGCCGTAGACCTCGATCATACTCGATCGAGGCCGATCTTTAACTATCCTTCACATCACTCTAATTAAATTTGATTTACGAAAGAACTCAAAATTTCTTTATAAAATCACTTACTATATATATATATATAGGAAAACATATAAGATATATAAGCGATTCACATAACACGGAGTTACATTTCCATTTGCTGATGTATCCTAGGACCCGTCGTGTTGTAGACCCTCAGGAGTTCTTTAACGTTGAAGTCTTGGTTGAGTGTGGTCCCTTTGTTTCTCCCTGTGGTTATGTTTCTTGCCTCCATTCCCCTCTTTGGACGGTTCCTCACTTTGATGCTCGGTCGATCCGCATATGAAGCATCCTTGATCTTCCTTGAATTGGGGCAATTGGGAGAGATATGACCCTGCTTGCCGCACTTAAAGCATCTTGAACTTACCCTTTAGACACTCGCCTTGAGTGATTCTTTTTCATGATTCTTGCCTTTGCCTTTGTCATGCCTTCTTCACACCTTCTGCTTCACTTGAACATTCCTGGAAAACTCCTCATTCTCTTCTCACCCCTATTCCCACTACTACTTTCCATCTTCACCGCTCCTCTGTCTCACCTTTTGGTTCTTTTTCTCCTTGTTGTAGAGACTCATGGCCTCGCTCCCTGTTCAGCTATGATAGCCTTTCCATGAGTCTTTGCAAAAAAGTATCTATTTTGAGATTGCCACCTTATTGTAGAGCGGGGTTTTAAGCCTTGCTCAAACCTCCTTGCCTTTCGACTTACTCTACTCACTTGATGTGGAGCAAACCTAGCCAACTCATTAAACTTGGCGGCATACTCCATGTCAGTCATGTTTTCTGTTTTAACTCGTGAATTTTACCTCCATTCTAGCGCATGATACTAACAGAGAGATAGTTTTGAAAAATAAATCTTTAAACCTATCCCAAGCAATTTCTTCTTCTCCCCTTTGAGTCTTATTTGCCTCCCACCAAAAGTTAGCCTCCCTTTTATCATATAAGTGGCAAAAGCGGTCTTTTGCCCTCATCTACTCTATCAATTATGAATGCCTTTTCTATTTCATTCACCCATATACACGGGCTTCTGTAGGGTCGGTGATCCTCTACGAACTCTGGTGGTCCTCTTGCTTTGAAGTCTTTGAATTTTGCCAGCGATTGTCTTGTTGGTTCCGGTGATTTGGCATTCCACCTTCATGCTTTGAGCCATCATGTTTGCAAAGTTTTGCATCGATTCTGGTTGTTGTTCTCCATCATTATGATTCTTCTACCCCTTGGTTTCGAGTTCGACGGATTGGCGGCATTATCTGGTTAAATAAAACCATAAATTATACCTTTACATTTTAAACATTATTGCATCAGATTAATGTATTAAACTTGTTTCATTCCTCAAACTTAGATTCATATTCATTTATCGAATATTTACATAGCACATACTGCTTTAATCAACAGCTATCCCTTTGTGACTAAGAAAGTCGGGATTTAAAATTTTGACCAACATAAAGTTGAAAACAGTTCATTACTTTTCACACACACAACATAACCCATACCACTCATTTACTAAGCCTTTCTTCTCGGACATTCATTCGCTCGATGTCCCTCCATTCCACAATTAAAACATCCACCTTGCTTATAGTTGGGGCAACGAGGAGATGTATGTCCCTCACAGCCGCAAATATATCATATCCTCTTCCCTTTCTTCTTATCAGGTTTTCCCAAGTCAGGATCTTCTATCTTTCTTTTTCCCTTACCTCTCGGAGCTGCACACGAAGTGTTGCTTGAGGCTCCCATCTGGTCAATTTGGATTTTGAGCTTATCCTGCTCTTTCATTGTTTCCAGCAATGCTTGACGCAGGTTGAATATTAAGCAACGTCTCTATCTCCCTGACCTTTCCGGTAGTAGCAACCTTGTTCTCCAGATCCACGCACCTCCGTTGATGCTTGGCGGCTTCAATTTTAGTGTGTCGAGTCACTATCATCAAATCCACCATTTACGGATCGATACTCGTTTTTCCACTATAGCCACCTCGTCCGATTTGGGTTCTGGTAAGCTTCTATTCAATTTGTTGGCCTTGATATTAGCTCGAGGGTATGGATCGATCCTTCTTATTCACATATCTTTTCCACGGACATCTACATACATAAGTTACCTGATTAGCATATAGTATATATATACACGACAATCAAGAGTTTTATATCGTTGTCTTTTATTTTGTTTGACGATAAATTTATTCAATTCTCATCAGCGCCTATCCTTCTCTGCAGAAAAGCGCTTCATCCACTTCATGTCGAATCGCATAAAAGGCGATGCCTAAAGCTCTGCTCAAGGTATATATCTTGGTGTCTTTGGCTTTTATCTCAACCTTCAATTTATCACCACATCTCTCTCGCTGCTCCAACCTCCCTCGTAACTTTCGGCTAATTCTATTTGTGCTCGGTGGCTGCGGCGTCCTTATCTTCTTTGTATTACGAAATGCGGAAATGCGATTACGTGCCTCCGCTTGCTTTCGACTCTCTAGCCGTTAAGTCGTCGTTTCTAACTAACAAATCTCTTATCATCTCCTTTATCTGCATGTACTCCTCGCTAGAGTCCATCGTCTCTTGGGTCAAGGAATTGCTACTTTGACTTTTCGTCATCCATCCTATGACCACAATAAAGCGAGACAACATTAGTACCGAAATAAAATACATTCATCGGTAAAATGAAGGAATATTTTATTTAGTACAACTAAAACTTGATGGATCTCTTGACTCATCATATCTTATAACTCCTCACCTTGAGTACTTCGTCTCTGGTTCATTGAATATTTATCTTATCTTTCGTCCTCCATTCTACTAAGGTTATAACCTAGGTTTCGCACTCTAACGTTTATAACCTCTGACTTTGATACCAACACTGTGGCGCCCCAAATCCAGGATACTTGAAACCCGAACTCGGTGCTTCACGATACCATTTCTATAAAATTTGAATAATACAATAGTAATATTACATTCAAACTTAATTTACATACATCAAAGTTTACTTCCCAGGTACGAGACCTTCAAATACATTCCTTACAATACTTGAATAGATATCCATACGGCTATAACCATTAACTCATAATACACACTTATTCGATCGACTTTCCTTTTCCTTTGTTTCGTGCACGAGCCTTGAGTTGCTCATACATCTTGAAAACATTTGATTTAAGCAAGGATGAGCATTTGAGTGCCCAACAAGTAATAGCAATTATATATATAAATTTGAAAGAATATAAGTATTCCTTTACATAACACTTCTACAACGAATCAAAAGTTGTGAAGTAATGCATCTTGATAAAAGATTCACATAACAACTCTCTTTCAAATTCTTGAAATGAGGCTCTACCCATGAATAGGGTTTAAGAAACATACTATGAACATTTTTTTTCATTTTGAAAAGGTTTAGCGAAATTCATCCACAAACCGTCATAACTTACAGACACGGAGGGTGATCGACCCCGTTGTACCTGTATTGATCAATACTACATAACTAGAGCGACATTCATCGCTCATCCTTTGTCCATAAAGCGCGTAAAAATTTTCCCATTATCGGGATGTTCATACATGCACGGTTCCAAACAGAAGGTTTTAATCTTCTTTCAACAATAATATGTAATTCAACATATATGTATACGGGTAATTGACATGGTATATCAACATGTGAATAAATGCCATGATTATCAAGTGGGGACACTTGTATAACCATTTAGAAATCAACTTAACAGAATATATATACGAGCTAACATGTTGATAATCAAAGCGTACATAATGCATACATGAATAGAATAATTACGAAACTTCTTACTCATATCCATTGCATAAAGGAAATGCAAAGGTAGGATACTTGCACGATTTCTTTGATTACAAATCTCAACTTAGATCTTATCTCTTTATCACAACCTATCAATAAGCAGGTCATTTGTCAGATTAGAACAATATATCATAACACATAAATCTTTATCGGTTATGGTCGATTACATAATCTTGATTATCATACTTTTAGTTCACATTCTATACTTTTATACATTTTTCAAATATCTCATCCATGTTCTTACGGTAGTCTTTTCTTTCTATTATAGGGTCAAAGCGGGTTGTTTTCGTGCATCTTGCCTTTTTATCGGGTACATCTTGAGTCTAAGACTCTTATTACATACCTCAACATCTGTGAATATCGGACATTTTACTTTTAATCATTTTTGAATTTTTCGAGAAATTGAAAAATTTAAAATAATTCAAATCATCACTCAAGGTTTATAGTGATATAAGCTTTATTACTATGGGTGCTCTTCACCAAATCACTGGACTTCATACTTAGGTTCTCAAGTAAACTAGTTTGATTAGGATATCACTTTCAAACATCGAATTATAATTACATGATTTAAACATTAAACAATTCATTTATCATTAATAATTTATTTATATTAAACTATTAATGAAACCATTGCTAAAATATAAAAGTTATTTATAATAACTCAAACTATTTTTAAAACATTTATTTTACCCTTAAATGATTTTTAAAATAATTAAAATCATTTTAAATAATCACCATTAATATATAAATATTAATGTACTATTTATCAAATATTAAAAGTTATTAATTATAACTTAAGATATTTTTAAATCCTTAATATCCTCTTTAAATGATTTTTAAATAAATAAAACCATTTTTAAACTATTTATTTAATATAAATATTAAATAAACTTAATATCACAAATCATTAACTAAATATCATTAATATATAATTATTAATGAAATTATCTTCTAAATATTAAAAGTTATATTTTATAACTCAAAATATTTTCTTATATCATAAAATAATTTTTCATGATTTTTCATGAATTAAAACTATTTTTAAATCATTTATTTAATATTATAATTAAATAAATAAATACCTTTATATTTCAAAAATATTAAATATTTATGAAATATACTCAAAATAATTAAAACTATTTTTAGGACTTTAAAATAATTTTTCATAATTTATTTGGTATTTTAATAATTAAAACTAATTTTCTAATTTTTAAATTAATTTAGGAAAAAAAAAGATAAGCGTAAGCTAAAGGCATCTATAGCGACGAGGCAAATCATATAGGTGTTCTTGAGCTTCATATCGATTGCCTGAAAGGTGCTAGTTTGGCCAGAGCTTTAAATCCGTGATCTAAGTGTTTTACGGACTTGCAAAAGCTTGATGTTGTAGTACTAATGTAATACTACAACTACATACTCATTCATGACCAAACAACAACAAATCATGAGATATGATCAGCGAGAAAACCTTGTCGGGCGTGTTCTTCATGTTTACAGGTTGCCCGGAAACCTACAATCAACACGGTCAGCGACCTTAGTGGTCTTAATGCAGTCGATCTGTACATGTTATAGGTGTGTTTTATCGTCGGGCTATGTAGTACAACTTACGAGAGAACATGGTTAAATCAAGTTTCAAGTCTAAACATTAACAATACCAAAGATATAAATCATCAAACTCTCGACAAAACTTTGTATGCCAATTACGGGTTTTCGAATTTTAAAAGCCCGATCGTCTTGTGCTACTTTGGATCTTTATATCTTTCATTACGAGTTTGATCTAAGTGATCTATTGATTCCGGGTTGTAGATAACATGTAATACTACAACTCTATTACATATAAGGCATATAACAACAACAGATCCAGCGAGAAGAAGGCGGTTAAAGGTGACCTCAACAAGCTGTTCTTGAACATTTACGGAAAACCGAAATGTTCTTGACTTGATTCGGTCGATAGTAGATTTGACCATAAATATCTTCTAATCTACATGAGATATGACCATGATTCCTTTTGCGAGAATAAAGACAACATACCGGGCTACACATAGCAAGCTTTAAACATCAAAAACTCTTAACGAGGATGGGATCTACTGACCTCGACATTCGTTGTCGAACACAAAAATTAAAATTTCAGATTTTGAAGATCTTCAAATCCGAGCTTACGAATGTTATGGAATCAACATCAAGCAACCCGGATCATCCTTAGACACTATAATCAACATGTTTTAACATTTAAACATAACATCTAACACCAAAAAGTTTAAGAAAAATCAAGCTAGGGTTTATACCTTTTTAAGCTTTGATTCTGATTTTTGGCTACTGATTTGTTATTGGTGTGAATGGGGCTTGTTTATAGACTGATATAATGAGAGAATTTCGTAGGTTTAGGCATTGGGAGAATGAAGTTAAGTGCTTGGGTATAAATAGGCCAAAATGTTGCATTTCTCTCTCTTGAATCCATAAATTAGTGCATGAATTGATTCTAGTGGCTGATTGATGGTAATACTACAGCCCATAGGTAATTTCTAGATGGATTGGCCGGATTTTGTGGACAAGTGGTAGCAATAAGACATAAATAATGCATTTTCCCCTCTTCTTTAATTTAAAAAAAAATCTTTAAATACCTTGGATGCTAAAGTGGAATGATTCCCTTGTTTGAGAGGCGATAGCATGTAGGGTAGGTGTGTTGGGCATCCTTGTTGCAAGATCCCATCAACAATGTAAGTAATAATACACTAAAATGACAAAAAAAGGGTATTTTGGTCATTTCACATATAATTCAAGGGCATTTTTGTAAAAGGCCATTAAATGTAATATTTAACCATTAAATTATAATTCTTACCATTTACCAATTAATTTCTAACATTTGGTAAATTAAAACATTTATATAATAACGCCGTAATTAAACAGATAATTTTAAATTAGGGTTTTCTTTAGAAAATTAGGGTTTTCTAATTAGGGTTTCTTAACGTTATCAATTAGGGTTTTCTAATTGACCATTAGGGTTCTCTAATTATCATGTATGATCTAACACGGTCATTCTGGTCTCTAACTTCAGTGGAATTAGGGTTGTAATAATTAGGGTTTGTCTGATTTATCGACATAAAAATAGTAATTAGGGTTTTTCTTCCAATTCTTGACATTCGTGTACTACAGTAACTTCATTTACACAAGAACTTCATATACTACTCGGTCATTTCTCATAAGCGAGTTTAATAATTAGGGTTTTCCAAGACGCGTAATATCTTTATGACCCTAGCCGTAGTCATTGTTCAATAATATCGTCGCATACACACGATTACATAATTATTATCTTTGTAAAATCATTATAATAATAATATAATATTATTATTATCATCTCTTGATCATAATCTCAATTCGGGGTTTGGATCTCATATCTGACTTCTCTTTCGCATATCAAGTTAAAATACTTGATTTAAATATTATGAACAATTTATATAATAAAATATATATTATATAAGTTCTAATTATCACTTCATATATTATTTCCAATCATGTTATCATGGAAAACATTTCTGCCAAAATTATTTCTAATTTTTCAAGTAATAAATATATTCATATTTATCGTTCACATTACTAGACACTTATTCTCGTCATTAAATAATAAAAAAAAAATTTATACGCAAATTTTCTTACTTATTTTATTTAGGAAATCTCGGGTTATTACATACCTGGCCACAAGTTTGATGGCGGTAGGGGCAGCACTGGTACGAGACAAGGGGGAAGGCAGTTCCTAGTGTATTACGTCAGCCACATTCTTCGGGATGCAGAAACAAGGTACCCAAACCTGGAAAAGTTTACCTACGCTTTGATCATTGCTAGTAGGAAGCTTAGACACTATTTCCAAGGTCAGCTAATAGTGGTGTACACGGATCAGCCACTAAAGAAAGTCCTATACAGACCAGAGGTTTTAGGTCGGCTCGCTGCATGTGCCATGGAGTTAACGCAATTCGCTTTGGAATATCATACCCGAACGGTAATCAAAGAGCAGGCCTTAATAGATTTTGTGGTGGAGTGTTCCTTTACAGAGCCTGACATAAGCACAGTGACCGACACTCAACAGGGGTCGACCTCGTGGACTCTATACGTGGATGGATCGTTGACTTCAGACGTCAGTGGGGCAGGAGTTATTCTGACAAGTCCCGAGGGCTTTAAAGTCCAACAGGCCATTCGGTTTTAGTTCAAGGCCACAAATAACGAAGCATAATATGAGGCCATTCTGGCTGGACTTTGGTTGGCCCGAAGCTTGGAAGTGCGGAAGTTGGTCATCTACAGCGATTCACAGCTGGTGGTCAAGCAGTTTTCGGGAGAGTATGAGGCTCGGGGGGCAAGAATATCAAAATATCTGGCCGAAGTGAAAGACAAGATCATGTACATCAGCTCACATAGTTGTCAGGGCGTCGATCGGTCAAATAATATGGTAGCAGATGCTCTAGCCAGATTAGCGACTATCGAAGCAAGCTCCTGCAACGGGTCGGTGTATCTAGAGATCTTAGAAAAACCCAGTGTCCCGAAGACGGATGTGCTAACTTTAGACCGACTCGACTGCTAGCTCACACCTTATATCGCATATCTGACAAAGGGGGTTCTACCTTCGAACCAAATCTTAGCAAGGAAAATCAAACACCGAAGCTCAAATTTTGGTCTCATTGACGGAGATCTGTATCGAAGGGCCTTTAGTTCCCCCTGCTCAAATGCCTAACTCCATCGGAAGCAGATTACACACTTCGGGAAGTACATGAAGGGATTTGTGGGGATCACATGGGGGCCAAGTCACTGGCACACAAGATTTTGAGGCAAGGGTACTATTGGCCGACCATCTATACAGAGGCCAAAGAATTTGTCAGAAAATGTCCCAAGTGTCAGCTGAACAACATCATTCCACATCAGCCTCCCGAAGAATTATTCTCGGTCTTATCTCCAATTCCCTTTGTTGTATGGGGAATCGACATCCTAGGACCTCTACCGAAGGCCAAAGGACAAGTATGTTTTGTGATCGTGGCCATCGACTATATGATCAAGTGGGTCGAAGCTAAACCCCTATAGAAGATCACTGAACAAGAATGCTTAAAATTTTTAAAAGAAGGGGTTGTTTATCGATTTGGTATCCCGATGGCGGTGGTCTCAGATAATGGCAGGCAATTTGTAGGGTCACAATTCGAAGCTTTCCTGAAAGAATTGGGAATTCAGCACCGAAAGACTTCAGTTGCCCACCCTCAGTCAAACTGTCAGGTAGAGGTCACCAACCAAACTCTGCTTAATGGCATCAAAAGAAGGTTGGATGGATTAAAGGGACGATGGCCCGAAGAGTTACTCAGTGTTTTGTGGGCTTATCGGACTACTCCAAGAACAACAACTGGGGACTCACCGTTTTGCTTGGTGTATGGGATCGATGCACTCATACCCGTTGAGATCGGATCTCCTACCCTTACGGTCAGCCAATATAAAGAATTGTATAATGACCAAGGATTACGGTTAAATCTAGATCTTTTGGAAGAAGTTCGGGACTCAGCACTGATAAGGTTAGCGATTTGCCAGAAGAGAACAGCCCGGCACTATAATCAGAAGGTGAAACATAAGAGATTTGAGCTTGGAGACTTAGTACTTCGGGAGTCGGAAGCATCAACCCCCCAGAACACCGGCAAGCTGATGCCTAACTGGGAGGGACCTTATGAAGTGGTAGAGGTGTCGAAGCCAGGTACATATCGACTTCGAGCAATGTATGGTTCGGAAGTAAAGAATACATGGCATGCTGGAAGATTTAGAAAATTTTACCAGTAAAAGTTATGTCATTCTTTTCCTTGCTCATGTAACTATTTTTTTATCAATGAAATAAATGATATTTTTCTTAGGAAATGTTTTACTTCATTTATATTCTTACGATTTTCTGTAATTGATCAGACGAACTTCGGACTCAAACCGGTCAGCAAGTCGAAGATGACATAACTGATCGGTAGAAGCCACGAGTATAACTAATCGAGAAAACTAAAATTTCTCATCAGACAAACATCGGACACAAGCCGATCAGAAAGTTGTAAACGACACAACTGATCAGTAAAAGTCGCAGAGGTAACTGATCGAGAATACTATAATTTTTAATCAGACAACCTTAGGACTCAAGCCAATCAGAAAGTTTGAAATAACATAACTGATCGATAAAAGTCACAGGTATTACTGATCGAGAAAACTTAATTTGTTCATCAGATGAATGTTCGGGCATAACACGATCAGAAAATTCGAAATAACATAACTGATCGAGAAAAGTCACGAGTATAACGGATCAAACAAATTTGCAAACAAATTTTTTTTGTACTTCATTCATGTCTTCAAATTTTTACAAGCCTCGATCATAAAAGATCCGAGTAAAGTACAAATAAAGAATGAAAATAAAAATTACAAAAACTATTCGGGAGGAGATCCATCACCAATCTCGGATTCCTTGTCCAAAGAGTCAAGGATAGAAGCATCGAGCCCAGCAGCAGTCAATTTTGCCCTAGCCTTCTCTCGATAGGTTTCATAACCTTCAGCGAACTGCGCCATAATCTTCTCGGTCAAAGCAGGGGACTCTTGATACTCTTCGATCACACGTTGCTTGGACTCGACACGTTCATCCTTCAGGGTATTGTAGTCCCGGATTGAACATCGCAGCTTATCATGTAATCCATCCATCTGTTCCCCAAAGGCGTGAAGCGCATGCAACCATTCATTACTCTCTCCGGCCAGGTGATCCCTCTCCTCGAGGAGCTTTTTGGCATGGCCTTCGAGGCCGACAAACTCCTGCTGAAGCAGAGAGTATTATTCCCGGAGCTCTTTAGCCTGACGTTCAACCTCGGTCAATTTATTTCGGGACCCGGCGTGAAGATCCCTTTCTTTCTTCAAGTCAGATTTCAGACCCCAAACGTTCGCCTCGAGAAGCAGCACATCCGATCTCAGATGAACTTCCTTTTTGGTCGTTCGAGCAAGGGGCGGAATGGCGCAGGCGAGGACGGCGTTGGCCTGCATCAACAAGAACACATCAGCTATGCATAATAAAACATGAAGAAGACAACGGGAAACATTCACCGGATTGGGTATTACCTGACACAGGGCAGGAACATAGGCTACCAGATACTCCTCGGAAGTGAATCCTTTAAAATGTTCATCATCACCAGAAAGTTTGAAGTGATCGAACATCTGGAAAGGAAACACTTCCGCAGGGCTCTTCGGCCAACAGGTAGTCGGCGACCCATGGGAGGAACTTGGTTTGGATGTATGCGTTGAGGCGACAAGGGGATCAATCCCAAAAATTGGTTGTTCAGGATCTTCGTTCAGTCGAGGTTTCTTGGGCCGAGGTTCAAGAGGAACCCCTTCGGTCTCCTCTGAGTCCTCGATCACCGCAACCTGCGCCGGTGGTGGAAGAACTGGCTTCGGCAAGACTGAAGGAGTGGCCTTGATGGAAGCTGTAGTATGAGGCTTGGAGGGCTTCTTGGTCTTCTTTAATAAAGCCGCCTTCTCAGTTCAGCTCATCTTTAGAGCATTTTTATTGGTGGCCGGAGGGATAGGACCCGACACCGAACCTAATGAAAGCTCTGTGATCGGGATGGTTTCCTCGTCAAGCGAATCGTCTGTCGCCGGTGGATGAATCGGTTCAGTGGGGACGGGAAGAGACACCCGGGAGTCATCGGCGCCATCGGGCTTGAAAATTATCACTGCATAAAGAAGAATGGGTTGAGACAAAAGCTATCAGAGCAAGGTAAAAGGAATTTAAAGGAGGTGTGGATCAGTCAGAAGTAAGATACTTACACCCGTGCTCGTACAACCAAGCTTCACTGGACAGAACTGCCAGATTCCACTCGGTTTTGCTCAACTTCTTGTAAAATGCCTTGAAGGCATCGACTCGATCCTTGGGGAATTTGGACACCTTAGCAATAGGATCATCGGGATGGGCCCAGTTGGGTAGGAGTTGAAGATCGATCCCCTTCACGAAGATCCATTGTGGATGCCACCCCTTGTTGCTCGAAGGAGTCTTGATAAGGACAGAACAATTAGGTTGTTTGTTTAGCTGCTGAAGACCTGGTTCTTTCGATCTGCCAACAGTGAATAAGGCGAAGAAGAAGTCAAGGTCGGGGGTGATCCTGACCTCCTGACATATAGCTATAAAGGAAATTAAGTGGATGTACGAGTTCGGCACAAGCTGAGCGAACCCAATGTGACGCCCCCAAATCCAGGTTCTCTAACCTCAGATTCAGTGCTCACGATCCTATCATCATCATAAGCAATCTATAACTATTTCGAAATAATAAACATACATTGTTCATTATAATAAAGTCTCATAACATGGTCCCAAGGTCTCCATAACCTTAACTTTAAATACACCATTTATAATACAAATAGTTTACTTAAGAAATTCCATTAGATAATAACTAATTAACATTCATTCTAAATTACTTCTGGATCTTGCCCTTGCCCTTGTCCTTCGTGTTGGATCCTTCGGGCTTAACTGAAATAGATGTCATGATATAGCAAGAGTAAGCAACTAATTTGCTTCACAAGTTTATATAGATAAGGAAGATATATCATGACTTAGAAAGAAATATTGCCTTCAATGTTCAACAATAATATAAGATTGTGAAGGAACATGAATTAATAATCAACAATTGAATATTCGATAATTGAATAACATGAATCGAGTGGTTTTGAATAACCATGAACATTTGCCAAGGTGCTCAATGATTTAAATGGACCTTTTAATAAGTTTTGGTATTCAAGGATCAACCTTTCATACCCCGTGATTTATGCATAAACACTTAATAATCAAGCATTGATATCATGCCTTAATCAAATTAAATCCTTTTTTCTACCAAGAGTTCTTATCATATCAATTTAATAAGAAAAATTTATTTAAAACACATTTGATTTAACAAATTTAGACATGCTTAATCTAATCGATACAATTAGCATAGATCTATTTCATAAACAGTTCATAAATGAAGAACTTTAATTTAATTCACGATTCAATAAGTAGTAAGCAGGAATTCAATCGCACAAAGTGTAAATTTCAATAATCAATATAGACGTGAATAATCATCAATAATTATTCACTAACATACTTTGAAAATGATAACTCAAGTTTGAGTTAGAAAACTTGCCTCGATCGTAGAGTTCATTCGCCATTGAAATTAATTTCTATCCACTATGCAGCTTAAATTATCTTCCTTTGAGAGACCTATAATTAGTCTTTCAATTAGTCAATGCATAACATCGATTATGTAATCACATAGATATTATACATTACATTAAGTTCTTATAAACATTATCATGTCTAGATAGTGTTATTATTAATTAACGACTACCTTTAACTCACATAATATTATTAACTTAAATAATATTAATTCACCTTCTAGTATTATTGGTTCACTAATAATACTTTAAATCATTTACTAATATTTTGTTCACTTACTAATATTATTAATCATTTAATAATATTTTATCCCTTTACTAATATTATTAATCATTTAATATTTTATTCACTTACTAATATTATTAATCATTTAATAATATTTTATTTAATCTCGAATATTATTATTTAATAATAATACTCTAATCTAATATTTTTATTTACATAACAACATCATATTATAATATTATTAATATTATAATAATATTCCAATGATTTATTAAATTAATAAACAATTTATTCTAATTGTTCATCCTTTATTAACCCCTTATTTAATATCCATAAAAGGTCATAAATAATATTTATTATTATAAATTACCAAAATGCCCTAAGATAGTCATGATATAATATATTATGAGCATTCAAGCATAAAAATCATATTTTTCTCATTAAAGACATCATTTAACTATTTATTTCTTTTTATTCATAACTTAATCATTTTTAGGAAAAATAGCAAACTGATTCCAAAAATTCTCAGCTTCTGGATTTTGACAGAATATGAACCAACAATGATCCTCTAATTTTTCTAGAATTTTAGAAAATGATTTACTATTTTTAAAGTGCCCAAAACACTCGGATCTTGCTCTATTTTTCATAAATTGAGTTTTACTCCGAAAAATCCGATATTTTCAGGGTATGCTCTCTTAACATATATGAAGCTACTGTAAAAATTTTGGAATTTTCCAGTGTATACACAGTATGATATTCATAGGATAATATTTATGGAGTCCTTTATGGAAATAGTCATTACGCATAATATATAACTCGAAACGTGTCCGTTCTTTTTCCTGCACGTAGATAACTTCTTAAGGTACCTTTGTGATTTTTTCCAGATTTTTAAAATACATTTAACTGACCGAAACAGTCCCAACAAAAACAAAATCAGTAGCCATTTTAGGATTTTCAAAGCCTCACATATAAAGTGGACTGTTTTGGAAAAAAATCTCAAAGGTTTCAAAACTTGCTAGATTTGTGATCTACAACTTGGGTTTACTACATAACTCATGTATCTAGCACCCCCCTTCGACGGATCACAATTCCAAGTTGTAGAACTTGAGTTACACAAGATTTAGTGGAAGAAAAACAAGAGTTTTCACCCTTGGAGAACATATGCTCATTTTCTTCCTCTAAGTCTTGATCTAACACTCAAGATACTTAATTTCATGCATGATGATTGAGTAGTTGTACACAACCCCATCAAAACTCAAGCTAGCAAAACAAGGTAAAAGAAGAAGATGAAGGTACATTATACCTTGACTTAGTTGCTACCTTTCTTGATTTTCCAAAGTAACTAATAAACTTAGGGGCATGAACAACTAGCACTCCTATCTTTTCTCTCTATAGCCTAAACCCTCACTCTCTCCTCTCTCTTTGAAGTTGGCTAGCTTGGGAGCAAAAGATAGAAGAAGAAGACGGAGAGAAAATGAGATGTTGGAAGAATGAAATGTGTTTACAAAATGAAATGGCCAATTCACTAATAATTCTCCCATAACTATTTTGTTGTCCATTGGTAAAAACTTTGTATTATTACTTCCATTAGGCTAAACATGATTAAATGTGCATAATGGAGTGGCAACCAATGGGAGCTTGACAACATTGTCCTTTTGTTTAATAATGTCTACTAATGGACAAGTTAGCTTAATTATTCCACTTAGGATCCTCATAATATCCTCCATTTAGCTTTTATTTTAAATGCCCAATTTTGATTAATCAAATGTCTAGAATACCCCTAATCAAGTGGGCTAAGTATTGGATTGTATTTTATTTCCTTTGGGCTTTTCCTTTAATTGATTTGGGCTAGATAATAAACATAGTCTAGCAATTTTAATAATGTTACCCAATTTGATAATTTAGGGCTTTCATTTCCAATCATATGAAGTTTAATTACTTATACATATGATTTTATCTCATAACCTAATTAGATTTACAAGAATTAGGTTTAAAATTATTAGTCACTTGAATTACTAAGTTTACCCACTTAAGTTAGTATACATATAAAATACTAACTTTTTCGTATTACCATAACCCTTAGGTTATTTAATAGTCTTACCTAATATATAATTAGGTCACAAGGCTTTCATTTTTAATGAAATCTATAAATGTATGTATCCATAACTATAATATATATGTTAATTGACCCATGCACCGCTTCATATGTGTTGTCACATATTAAATCCTTATGTAACACAAGGTTAAAAAAAATCCATAATGTACATACATATATAGTGACTTAAATTTCACGGTTATTACACCCAACACCCACAAAACATAAGAAAGAAGAGATGAATTCATGGAGTGGGAACCGAACCCCGTATTTTAGAATGTACAGGGGAACGGCAACCCATTCGCCCTCGGGTCTCCAGAACATTTTCTCTCCGGGCTTGGGCACCCGAAGCTTATACTCTCTGGGAATGTTGAAAAGAGTTCGGATGTCGTTTAGTTGGGAAGGAGAGACAATTGATGGGGTGTTGATGTGGGAAAATTCCTCTTCGGAGTGATAGGTGTTTCGGATCTTAGCCTCGGTGCTTATCGGAGTAGGAAGAACAGAAGGTGTGGTGGTCTCAGAGGATGGTGCCGGCAGGTCCACTGGAACTAGATCGGTGGAGAGGATGGAAGAAGGAACGGGGACATCATAGATGTTTGAAGTTTTTTTAGGAGTAGAATTAACCATTAGAGCAGACAATAGCAGAAATGAGATTGAAATCAAAGAATTTTGGTAAAAGGAGATTTCCGCGCAGGAAATCTCCTTTGCCGGAAAGTTTGAAAAGAGATTTTGAAATGAGAAACTCTAGAAAGAGTGACAGCGATGGTGGGATTGGGGGTTTTATAAGTATAGTGGAACGAAACCCAAGGGCTGCTATTTATGGCAGATGGGGTCTCGACGTTGGGGAAGCGTGTGGGGTTTCGAAAAGCGAGGATAAATCGCTTGGGTTCCCCAGGCAATTCATCATTAGCTGTCGCAACTCTTCGAATTTAGGACCTTTCAAGTCTCTAATTATAGATAAATTATAACAAAAAACTGGTGGGCAATGTTCAGGAGCATTTTACCGACATCTAGGTGGGCCTAAGGCCTGACATTAAATGGGGTTGGTAAGCCCGATGGGCCAAAGGCCTCGGAGATGCTAGAGGCGTTCGGGTTCGGTATTCGAGTTCTTTGGACCGACGCTCAGACCAGATGGTGGGTTCGGTTGGGTTGGGCCTGTACAGTGGGCTATCCTGCGTACAGAGCCTGGAGTTCTAACCATAGTTGAGTAAGGTAACTTCAAAGATAGTGTTTGGATTGAATTCCACTTGCACCTTTTAAGGAGATTGTGTTGGACCCAAAATATAGGTAACTGCAATATTTAGGAGTCCTAATCCGACTCGGAGAAGGATTCTAAGGTGACGAGATACTATAAATACAAGGTTAGGGTTATAATTGGGGGTAATACTTTCTTTGAGCACTAAACACTTAAGCCTCCATTGTTAAACCTTGTGAACGGCTTGTACTTATTCTCACACCGGAGCTATACCCTGGCGGCACAAGCCGTCAAGCTTCGTGTGTGATCTGTTATTGTGCAGGTTCGAGCGCGTGAATTATGTGATTGGACGCGCCGAAACTTGGCTGTTAACGCCAAGATCTTCTGCCACGTCCCAATCACGTAAGACGTCCCGATCCTGCATAGTAAATACAAATAACACTAAAAGCTTCGACTACCGGACCGTCGAGGGATAGCTTCAGTGTGAGAGTCAAGACAGCCGTTACAAGGGTTAACAATGGAGGATAAAATGTCTAGTGCTAGAGAGATTAGAATTGTGTATTGTGTGTATGCTGCCTTCTCCTGAGATTTTCTTGTTAGGTTATACTCTCTCTTGCCTCGTTTACTGTGCCACCAACTCCTCTCTCGACATTACCATTTCTACTCCTCATCGATCTCAAATGAATGCATGCAAAGTTGTCACCTTTTTCCCACTATACATGTCACCGGCCGGATAAAATCCCATCCACATTAATGATCTGCAGACTTTTGGTCAACAGCCTTCCTTTTTCATCATTACAAGTCAAAGACTTAGATATTAAAAGATCTAATGGATCAGCCCATGGACCCGGTCCAATGTTAAGGAAAAATAATATAAGGATTAGGCCCAATAACTTTAAGACTCAATAATGGAAACCCAATGGACTAATTAAACAAATAAGTCCAATCCATAAGGCCCAATAGGGGAAATATCATGACCCAACATTGCCCCATAGTTTTCTATTAAATAAGATATTTAATGGAAAACTATAAGTGGTCTATGTCTTTATTGGGTTGGATAGGATTGAAATAAGTTCAAACTGAAATTTACCAAAGCCCAAATGGTTAAGGATAAAAATAAATTGAAAAGATGGATTAAAATAAGAAGCCCAATTGAAAGGCCCAACCTGCTAAATGATTAAAACTCAGCCCGGACGCAACCTTTCAAATTCGTGATCATGACTGTCAATTAAATGTGCCACCCTCGAATACTGTGTAACCATCAGTATAAAAGATAAACTTTACCAATGTTGACAGTTTTACCTGCCAATTTGAATTTCGGACCTCTGAGCTCTCTCCTTCCTTCCATAGCTTTTCTTACCTTCTCTGCAAAATATGATCGATGGCAAACCTAAACACCAACCAAAATTCTACCATTCGAGCAACCCCCATCACTACAGTTCCACCTAACCCCAGCCCCCGCAAAGAAGCTTCGAGTTCTAACCCCCAAGCTGCCACTTTAGATAAAAAGAAAATGCCTCCTAAACCTCGACTTACTCCTTCTAAATTTTTGAGGAGTAAGGAACTTTTTACCCATGCCAATACTCCATCAACGATCATTGAGAAGGAATTACGAAAAATTCGAGATCGGTGCCATATTCCGGATACCCACTTAGTGAGAGCTCCTAGGGCTGAGGAAAGGATGTATCAACGACTTGAGGGATGGACGGTAGTTGCTGCGACTGTTCTTGAAAAAGGGGTCAGGTTTCCTCTCAACCCATTCTGGTGACCATTCTAGGGTTCATCGGTGTCGGGCTCGCCCAATTGGTGCCGATCTCTTATATACATATCGTAGCCTTCATTGCATTCTGTCATGAAGTTGGAGTCGAACCTACTCTCGACTTCTTTTTCACTGTGTATAAGATTAGTCAGTCTCGTGAAAAGGGGTTCAAAGTTATAGGCAAGCAGGCGTCGAAGATGGGTGAAAAATTCGAAAGGCGTTCGCTGGTAACTACCCCCTATAGTAACAAAAGGATGGAACAAAGAGTGGTTCTTCGTTAAGGGACCAGAGATTGTCACTATTCCGAACTAGGCTACTGACAAGAAAATTTCTGCCGACTTCGGGGACATTTCAAAAGAGCGTATAGCTGACATGATAGATCTCTTTGATAATTTCCCGAAGGGAGAATGGAAATACGGGCTTCTGTCTAAGCAAGCATGGTTGTATGGCCATAAATGTAAGTTCATATCCTCATTTCTATTTCCTTGGAATTTCTGATAATACATGTACTCAAAAATGGGTTGTTGTCGTTTTTAGTGTCTTTAATTAAGCCTAGCCCTGGGGAAGAAAAGAACCTTGAAGACTTCCTATTTGGGAAGTCCACCGAAGAGCCTGAAACTTCATTGATAGAAGAGTCTCCTGAATATAACCCCCCCACTGAAGCACCTCCTACCGAAGCTCCTCAAGTCCATACTGAATCCCAGACCATTAAGCCAGAGGCCGAAGAGCCCATTTTACCAGAAATATAACTCAAAACACGTCGAAGAAAGAGGATCGCCCGAAAGCCCAAACAGATCTCCATACCATCAGATTCCAAAGCTTTTTCTGAATCTGAATCAAATGTCAACCTGATACCCCCACCTATCGATCCAATACCACCAACTGTCGAATCAGTGCCGCCAACTATCAACCGAACACCACCAGTCGTTGACCCAACACCACCAGTTGTCGAATTAGTGCTGCCAACTGTCCACCCAACAGTCGTTCGAAGGAGTCTACTCGTTCTATCTGCAGACGATTGTAGACAGATCCTTCGAATCAAGAAGTTAAAGACCTAGGTCACTCCTCTGACTGCTGATGACCTAAGGATATCTTCTTTGAATGTTCCCCCCTCTTCAACGTTAGTGGGTACTCAAACTATTGTTGAAAAAGAACAAGTTGAGACCACTGCAGCACCTTCTAGGAAGAGAAAACAACCATCCGACAACACCATTCGAGCTCCATGCCTCGCATTCTTCACCATCGCGACCCTACTCCAAATTTCGATCTCCTCTCCCGAAAATATTTACACAGATCCTTCTCTTCTTCGTGACCAACCTATGCCTTCCCCCCCGAGGCCTTCATCAAACAAATTCCATGACGAGGCTACTGGAGCACCGACCTTATGGCCTCGGTTCAACTCAAATTTTCTTTTCCGGCTCTTTGATGCCTTCGTTCAGGAAACTGACGATCATCGATTCGATAGCCATACGAACGAGAATTTTCTTGATGAAGGCATGAGTTATTTGGCAAAGGTAAGTGACAGTTTCCTTGGTTAAACATCTTTTTTCCTGTTTTAAGTATCTGAAATTGACTGGGTATTGTCAAATATGTGCAGGCAAATGCAGTCTTCGGGCGATTACGTACCAGACACATAAATGTCGAGTCTAATGAGGAGACCCTGAGAAGGGAGAACAACATGTTGAAGGCTTCATTGGCTCAGGAGAAAGATGAACGCGAAGCCATTCTTCATGCCAATGAAGGCCTTCAGAGGGAATTGGCCCAAAACAAAGAAGATCTGAGGGGAACTCGTGATGTGCTGATCTCAGTCAGAGAAGAATTGAAGACAACAAAAGCCAGCGAACAAAAATTGGCCAACATGAATGTCCTCTTTGTTGTATAGACCGAAGCTCTGAAGAATAACAATGAGGGACTTGTTGCAGCCAATCAAAAATTGTCAACAGAACTCGGCGAAATTCAAACTAAGGCTCGGGATGATAGGAAAACACATAGGGCCAAACGTCGTAAACTTCGTAGTAAAATAAAGGCACTTCAGGAACGGGATCCTCCTTTGACCGAAGAGCTGCGTAAGCAGATACAGGCGGACTACCATACATCTAACGAGCTTGGCGCAGAGATTCTAAAGGTATATTACGAAGGATACAAAGATTACCGAGGTCGAGGCAAGGAAAAGCTGGTGGCAAATTTCAATTAGATCCTACTTGCTTGATTTTGAAAATGATGTATAAATAGGATCTTGCTGTTTTTCATCTTTAGAATTTTGTGTAAAAATTTTGTTTTGTAAAGAAATTTAAGAGGACTTGTTTAAGTGTTAATGAAATTTCAATTTTCTTTACTATGACTTCTGTTTACTTCGTTTCTTGTAAATAATTTAGCATTAATGATCTTGAATGAACTTAACTTAAACTACAAATCAGATAAGGCGTATAGCAATTAAGTTAAGAAATGAAATGAACTGAATGAACTAAACCGAACTTAACACTGGCATAAATAAAGTAATGTATACTTATCATTTTCGAAGTGTGAGACAGATCATGCGTAAGGTGAATTCGGCTGATCCTCTTTGCACCATCAAGATCTTGTTTACCACTCGGGGTAGAACAAGTATATAAGGACATTTGTTTACCACTCGGGGTAGAACAATTTTATAAGGGCCATCGAATTTTTCTACCACACGGGGTAACAAATTCATAAGGACACTCCTGTCAATAAGGCTTCCATCGAATGGTCAGCAAGTCCGACCATACCTCCTTACTTCAGTGTCTTTTGTTTACCACTCGCGGTAAATCAAAATTAAAAAGGACCATGGAATTTGTCTACCACGCAGGGTATAACAAAACCATAAGGACACTCCTGTCGAAGAGGCTACCATCGAATGGTCAGCGAGTCCACCGAATCCTCCTCCTACTTCAATTGCCCATTGATTTACCACCCTTGGTAAAAATAATATTAAAAGGACCATAGGATTTGTCTACCACACGGGGTAACAAATAAATAGGCTGCCATCGAATGGCCAGCGAGTCCGACCATACCTCCTTGCACCATTGTGAACTTAGGACAAATAGGAAGAAGATCAGTTTGTGAAAAAGTGACTTTTTATTGATGGTGAACAATCATGTACAGACTTCCGGTAAACTGACTCGATCTCTACTGGAAATATTTCCGAAGCCTGCCCGCATGCCAAGTGTTCTTAATCTCGAATCCATCTAATGCTTTTAACCGATAAGTCTCTGGCTTTGGTACGTCAATCACCTCATACGACCCTTCCCAGTTCGGCATCAGCTTTCCCGTGTTCTGAGGCGTAGATGCTTCAACTTCTCTGAGGACAAAGTCCCCTACTTCAAATCTGCGAAGCTTGACTCCCTTGTTGTAATGCTTGGCTACTCTTCGTTGGTAGGCTGCCAGCTTGACTAGAGCCACTTCTCTGACTTCTTCTAATAGATCCAAGTTGGCCTTCAGTCCTTCGTCGTTGTAGATCTCTTTGAATTGACTGACCCGAAGACTTGGAGATCCAATTTCGACTAGGACTAAGGCATCAGTGCCATAGGCCAATCAAAAAGGTGAATCCCCGGTGGTAGTCTTTGGTGTGGTCTGATAAGCCCAAGTACATCGAAGCAGACTCCTCCGCCATCTTTCTTTAGCCTCGTCCCACCAAGGCTTGATCCCATTCAAAGATGTTGTTCTATTTGTCACCTCAACTTGCCCGTTTGACTGTGGATGAGCCACCGAAGTCTTCTTATGCTGAACCCCCAACTCCTTTAAAAACCCTTCAAATTTAGATCCCACGAACTGGCGTCCGTTGTCCGATATCACCACTTTAGGAATTCCGAAGCGAAATATTACGGACTCTTTCATGAATTTCAAGCACTCTTGCTCCGTTATCAACCGAAGTGGCTTCGCCTCTACCCACTTGGTCATGTAATCAATAGCAACTATGACAAAACTGACTTGACCTTTCACTTTCGGCAACGGGCCCAATATATCAACCCCCCAGACAGCAAAGGGTATAGGAGATAAAATCGAGTATAGTTCTTCTGGTGGCTGATGTGGGATTGGACTGTTGAGCTGGCATTTTTCACACTTCTTGACATACTCTGTAGCTTCCTTGTAAATTGTAGGCCAATAGTATCCCTGTCGAAGTACTTTATAAGCCAAAGACTTGGCAGCCATATGATCACCGCAAATGCCCTTGTGGACTTCCTGAAGAGCATACTCAGCTTTAGACGGAACCAGACACTTCAATAATGGTGACGAAAATGCCCTTCGAT
Source organism: Panax ginseng (assembly GCA_020205605.1). NCBI lineage: Eukaryota > Viridiplantae > Streptophyta > Magnoliopsida > Apiales > Araliaceae > Panax > Panax ginseng. The sequence goes on along the minus strand of CM035143.1, from coordinate 57,036,937 downwards.
AAAGATCCCCATCAATAAGATCGAAGTTGGCACTCTTGTATTTGATCTTCTTTGCCAGCATCTGATCCGAAGGAAGGACGCCATCTGCCAAATATTCGATGTAGGGAGACATCCAGCAGTTAGATCATTCGATACACATCACCGCTTCATGCTGGATACTCGGCTGCTGCAAAACTTCTAAATAAACCGATCCGTTGAAAACATCTGCATCCGTAGTGGCCAGCTTCGACAGTGCATCGGCAATGGAATTGTCGTTACGCTCTATACCCTGAAAATTATAAGAAACAAAGTACTGAAGTCAGTCTTTTAATTCTGCCAGATACTTGATCATCCTGGTCCCACGAGCTTCATAATCTCCCGACAATTGTTTGACGACCAACTGAGAGTCATCATAAATAAATGATCGCCTTCGGACTTCTAGACTCTTTGCCAATCGAACTCCCCGCTAGCACCGCTTCACTCGGGCCTCGTTGTTTGTTACTTTAAAACCAAATCTGATTGCTTGCTGCACCTTGAATCCCTTCGAACTTGTCAAGATGATCCATGCCCCACTAACATTCACCGTAGAGGACCCATCTGCATACAGCATCCATGCATTCTGACCATGCTGAAGAACTGCAACCACTCGATTGGACTTCTCGACTACGGCGCTCAAATATTCGCTTCGAAGAATGAACATTCTACCATGAAATCGGTCAAGGCTTGTCCTTTGATAGAAGTTCGGGGATGATACTCAATAAAAAATTATGATAATTCCATAGTCCATGCTGCTAATCTCCCCGAGATTTCTGGTTTTCTTATCACCTTCTTCAACGGTTGATCCGTGTAGACGACCAGGAGCCGACCTTGAAAATATTGCTGAAGCTTTCGATTAGCAATTATTAAAGCAAAGGCAAATTTTTCTATATTAGGGTACCTGGTTTCAGCATCTCTTAGGACATGGCTGACATAATAGACCGGATGATGCTTCCCACTGACCTCCCAAACTAGTACTGCCCCAACTGCCAATGAACTTGTTGCAAGGTACAAATACAAGGTCTCTGCCGGGGCAGGTTTCACCAATAAAGGAGCCGAAGAAAGATATGTCTATATGCCTTGGAAGGCGTCTTCACACCAAGTCCACGGAATGTCTTCGCATTCTTTGGTCCTTTCGAAGGTGTCAAGAATGGTAAAGCATCTCTCTCTGGATTTGGACATGAACCTCCTCAAAGTCGCAATCCGACCAACCGACGTTGAACATCTTTGAACGACTGAGGAGTCTTCATGTCTAGAATGGCCTGGATATTTTCCGGATTGGCCTCAATACCTCTTTGACTGACCAGGTAGCCCAGAAACTTCCCTGCACCGAGCCCAAAAGTACACTTTGTAGGATTGAGCCTCAATTTATGATGGCGAATTATTTGAAAGCATTCCTCCAGATCATCCAAATGCTTCTGAACCATCGTGCTCTTTACGATCATATCATCCACGTACACCTCTATGTTCTTTCCCAGCTGCCTCTGGAAGACAAGGTTCATCATCCTCTGATAGGTGGCTCCAGCATTTATCAGGCCGAATGTCATCTTCTTATAGGCATACACCGATCGGTGTGTGATGAATGTTTTCTTTGGGATGTCCTCCTTGCACATAGAAATTTGATGATAACCTGAAAAAGCATCCATAAAGCTTAGTAGTGCATACCCCGAAGTTGCATCAATAAGTTGGTCAATATGGGGTAAAGGATAGAAGTCCTTTAGGCATGCTTTGTTCAGATCTGTGTAGTCAATGCAGACTCTCCATTTCCCATTCTGCTTCTGCACCAGCACTACATTTGCCATCCATTCAGGATAGTCAATCTCGAAGATGAAGTCAGCGGCTATCAGCTTCGCGATCTCGTCATCAATGATTCTTTGACGTTCGGGTGCAAAGATCCGCCTTTTCTGCCGAACTGGCTTCTTTGACGAATCCACATCCAGCCGATGCTCGGCAATCTTTCGACTGATCCCAAGCATGTCCTGCGGCTCCCATGCAAAGATGTCTGCATAGCAGAGAAGAAGTTCTATAAGATTTGTCCGGAGAGGTTCCGACAAACCCGAACCAATCTTCACTGTCTTGTCTTTCATTCCAAGGATCAGCTTGATCTCCTCTATCTCCCCTGTAGGAATAACCAATGGCTCCGAACTGCTTTCAGTAAAGGGTTCGATCTCAATCGCCATGGTTTTCTTCTACTTACTAACCCCTACTCCAGAGGAAATGACAGCATTCCGATAACATCGTCGGGCCAGATCCAAATCCCCTGCTACCTCTCCCACTCCATGTGCCGTAGGGAATTTGATTTTAAAATGAGGGATGGAAGTCACTGCTTGGAGAGCAGTCAAGGTAGGTCTTCCCAGTATGGCGTTGTAGGCAGAATCTACATGCACAACATAAAATTTACATGTTATTTCTACCTGTTGTGGAGCAGTACCGAAGATGACCGGTAGTTTAATAGTTCCTGCCACTCTAACCGGATCGTTGCTGAAGCCATATAGGGGAGCCTCTTGCCCAACCTCCATTTTTCGCCCATCAAGATGCATCCTCTAATAGGCATGGGCATACAGAATATCCACAGAAGACCCGTTGTCTATCATCATACGCTTTACATCCACCGAGCCTACTTGTGCAGAGATCATTAACGCTCCTTCATGTGGCTCGATGGGCTCCGAAGGATAATCTGCATTGGTAAAAGAGATAACAGTTCCTGGAAATGCTCGTTTCGGCGGCCGGGGAGCACCACCACCAGCATATGACCGAATCCAAATATCCTCTCCTCTTCTTCCCTACAAACTTCCCTGCTGTCCCACCGGTTATTACATCAACGACGTGCCTTGGCAGTGGTATTGGAGCATTTTGGATGGGTGGAACCATTTGAACCGTCTGAACATTATAGTCGACATTCTGCTGATCTTGTTGGTCCCTCCCGGCCACATACTGAACCAGCAAACCGCTTTGAATCTTCTTCTCCACGAAATCCTTCAGATTGCAACACTCAATAGTATCATGGCCTGCGGCTTGATGATAGCCATAATATTTCCGAGAGTTGCCCTGCCATGTCCTATAATTATCACGAGGTGGCTCAAAGAATGGCTGGTTTCTGATCTGGTCCAAAATCACCGATCTATCCGTATTCAGTTTGGTGTAAACCTTATTCACCTTCGGGGCGGACGCAGGTGGACGACTACTTCCTTGTCGCCATGAGTTGTTGTACTTCTTCGAACTGCCTTCTGGCCGATCATTATACCCCTCGTCTTCCTCTGATCGCCTTGAGTCTTAGGAATATCTGCCTCCTTTATTTGGTCCGAAGAAGGACGCTTCAGGCTATTCATAGCCTCCTCCACAACAATATAACCTTCTGCTTTATCAAAAGCCTCTACCAGACTCTTCGGATGATGGAACATAAATTTCTTCACTAGCTTTTCAGACTTCACCAGATCTTGCCCATTCTGAAATAGCCCTACCGCTTGGAGATCATTGAGGTCGGACACTTGACCAACTGCTTCTCTGAACCTCTTCACATACTAGCCTAAAGATTCGTTGGTGAACTGTCTGACCTGTGCTAGAGAACCTGTAGGCTTCCCTCTTCTTCGGTTTCTCCCAAAGCGGGCATGGAACTTGTCACAGAGCTCGATCCAAGAGGAAATTGAATCTGACGGTAAAGTTCCCATCTACTGCCTCGCATCTTTTCTTAGTGTTGTGACAAACGTGTGACACTTGGCAGCATCGGTAAAGTCATAATAATCCATCAGTCGGTCGAACGCCTAGCTATGGTCATAAGGATCCCCAGACCCATCGTAACTCTCCATTCGTGGCAGCTTCTGTAATACCCGTAAATTTTATGATTTAATATTATTATTAAATAGAGCCGGCGAATTATTTATTTTACAAATGCTTACGTGGCATGAGGAGAGTAACTCAATTGAATTAAAATTGAGTCATTGATGATCGATAAGATAGGTTCATGAAATGTCTGTGTGACACAATGATGGACTTAGTGAAGGATGAGTAAGCAATTGCATGTTTAAGGTCCAAATAATAAATTGGGAGTCTAGCCCAATAAGTTAATTGATGGACTTTTGAGTTAGCCCAATAAACTTGGGATATTTAGAATCCAATCGGAATCCAACAAAATAGTTAACCGAGAGTACAAGTATTGGTTAAATTAAAATGTGGCATGACAAGGGTTGGGCTTGCCATTAGCCAGCCTTGTCCATGTCTCGAGATCTACTCTCTTGTCCCCAAATTAGGGTCACCAAGTACAAAAGACGAGAGCTCAAACTCTCTTTACGCAAATTTCAAGTCGCTAATCCTAGGCATGCATGGCTAGCTAAGTGACCCAAGCATGGAGTGATTGAACAACTCCTTAAATAACCATTGTTCATTTCTATTGCACCATGAATCCCAATATTGGGTAAAGCAAGTGTCCGGCCCATATTTTCTCTTTAAATACAAGCCACTAGGGCGTCTGCTTTTTAGTGATAAGAGTGTTGGAGAAATCGAGTAAAGAATTCTTAGTTGCTAAGCATTACCAAATCGAAAGGTGTGAGATATCAAGGTTAAAGCTCGAGAAGGTATAATTTCTACTCCGTTCTTAACTTGAGTCTTGTTGATTCTCGATTATTAGGTCAAGTATGATGAATTAGCAAGATAAAGGGTGTTTAGAAAGTTTACCGTCGTGCATGAATACGTTAAAATTGTCTCGAATCAAGTTGTGGCTACTCTCGCAAAATGAGCATGTTCACCACTTCGAAATCCATGGGTGTGCGGTTTGCACCATGCTTAGGAACCATCTTCGATGGGTTCGGTCATATGTAGACCTTGTATTAAGAAATTCCCTTAGGTTGTATGCATATAGTAAAGTCTTAAATTAACTTGCGACGAACTTAAACCTTGTCGAAGTAGTGTAGACCGAAGTCTCTGAAGGAGCTGCTTCGGACAAAGCATGATGTCTTCGGACAGAGCGTAATGTCTTTGGACAAAGCGTGATGTCTTCGGACAGAGCGTAATGTCTTCGGACAAAGCGTGATGTCTTCGAACAGAGCGTAATGTCTTCGGACAAAGCGTGATGTCTTCGGACAGAGCGTAATGTCTTCGAACAGAGCGTGATGTCTTTGGACGAAGCGCGATGTCTTTGGACAAAGCATGTTGTCTTCGAGCAAGTCATAATATCTTCGGACATGGCGAGATGTCCCGGAACTCGGAGACAGCATCGTAACTTGATATAAGGATGGATTAATAAATACTCCTATACTGTCGTAAACTATTAGTACACGAATGAGTTCTAAGTAGAGAATTTTACCAACTTCGGGAAAATAAATCTAATACTTGCAAACATGCGTAGAAAAAGGTCGGTGGGATTAATAGACGTTATGGTCTACTTAAAGCAATGAACCTCTTAGAACTTCGAGGAAGAAAGATTATGAATAAGCTAGCAAAGGGTCAATAGTATGAGCATGTTAGTGTACCATTATGAGTTTTGATGGGAGTGCAGATAGAAAGAAAAATGTGTTATGTGTACATGTTGTTGATATATATCAAGTGTGTTTGGCTAATGAATACCTATACTTACATGAATAGGACAGACATAGTTCGTTGAGGTGATTTTCGCTATTAGTAGTAATCAACGCTAAAGGAAAGTTTCTTACTCTACCTTGATTTCAAGTATGCAAGTTTTCTATCCCTAACTTATTGTTATTGTTGGGCAACCTCACTCAAATTTACAATGAGCAAGTATCCGAACACTATTATTACTGTGTTGCAAGTTCCTTAATTCACACACTTCATACGTTGAATTGTTGTCATATCAATCATATTTTATCAAGCAAATATCTGCTTCTATTCGAAAATCACTTGTATACCTTGACGTTGTTGTAAGCATTGGACTTATCATTCCTCAATGCATGATGAAAAAACTGTCTAAGCCCTTGATTCGGCTAGACTATTATTATGAGTTAAAGAGCTATCCAAACCGATTGATTTGGTGCGGACTATCGTAAATCTACTGAGATGAACAACCCTCATAGAAGGGGAAATTATATATTGTCGGGGAACCGACGTGCGCACATGAGTATGATTAAATGTTATGCATAACATAGGGTACCTTAGGCTGATCACCTGATGTACTCGTGGATGTTGGATTCTGATGTAATATCGTTAATTCTAGTAAGAGTTCTTGGTCCTTAGTGACCGCTTTCAAGATTCAATTATGTTGAACCTCGAAATGAATAAATCCTCGAGATTTTGTTGATATCCTTCGGTCCATAGCATACACTGTTGAATACTCTTGGTATTCTTGATATCCTTGAACTATCAATTATTATTATACCTTTGAAAGATTCAAATGCTATAACCGCTTGTTCTTCTAGCTATATTGTTTTTCGGGCAAACTTGTTGCTCATTCTTGCTTCCTAAAACATTACAGTTAAGCGCGAAGCAAGGCAAGATTTGAGTGAAGGACAAGGGAAAGGGCAAGGCTGACGTAATAATTTAGCCCTTAAGACTAGAAGTATTATTATTATTGTTATTATGATGTATTCAAGAATGATTAAGCTATGTTAAGTTTAATCACAGAATGGTTGTAGTAATGGTTACTTGTACCTTGGGACGTGAATATTTATATTTCATCAATGTAAATTATTATATTATTTCCGTTGTTAATGATTTTGTAAGATATTCGTAGTAGTAGCGTGATGCACCGAAATTCGAGATATGAGTGTCTGAAATTTTGGGGGCGCCACAGCTTCTTGGTGATGTCTGCCTTTTCCTTAAGAATGTCTGAGGAAAAAGGAGACGCCTTCTTCCCCGGGGTGTCCTTCACCCTGCTTTGCCTCGCGCTAACCGCTTTGAGCTCCTTCAACTCTTTAACCAAATAATCTACCCCCTCCGGTTGAGACGACGCTTCTTTCTCCGGGGAGTCTTTCTTCTTTCGAGTGGATCGATCTTTTACCATAGAACCCCCAATTTTTAAGGGACTTTTACGATGATAATGGTTCACAGAGCGACGTGCCCCCGGTGGGTTTTCTGGTGTATGGCCCCTAGATCTGCTTCGTCTTTGGGTTCTGTGGCTGTGATGAGAATGCGCAACAATGATCGCTTTCTTTGTATTCTCCGGAGTGTGTTCCCTGGATCGGCCTCTTCGTTCATCCCGATCATGCTCCTTAGAATCGATAGGGTGATGTGCCCTCTTCGATCTTTGAGGAGTAGGACTTCTTGATCTTCTTTTTTTGCGATGCTGGCCTCGAGATTCACGTCCTGAATGAGCCGGCTCCTTCCCACTCCGATGCCCACGCTCTTTGGACTGAACATAACTGGACTCTTCATCCCTCAACTCTGCCATCCGGACATACGCTTCATTTATATCCTCGCCGTTGTTTGATAAGTGCCTCGCGGGTCCCTATCTGCTTCATCCGCCATCTTAGCCAACCGGAGGCCTTTTTCGCCCCTGGTCATCTCGGTATCGAGCTTTAGGCGAGGTGCCTTCTACTCGTTTCTGACCGTGACCAGACTCTTTCTCTACCGTGAAGACTAGCTTTCTCTTAGCTTTGCCCACAGCCCTTGGACGAGAATCTCCATGCAATCGTTTGGACGTTGTGCTGGCATGAACACTTAATGCAGGTCCCAAACGATCTTTAACAGAAACTCGTGGTGCTGATTCACTGACACCATCGGCTGTCCCTCAGGTGTATCTGCTCTACTCCTCCCCATCTTTGAAAACGTAGAACAAATAAATATTTGTGATTGCCAACTCTTGAACACTAGAACCGCCCTCCTTCTAGCGCCAATGTTAACGCCAAGATCTTCTGTCACGTCCCAATCACGTAAGACGTCCCGATCTCCGCAGACAAGAAACACAACCAACACTAAAAGCTTCACTACTGGACCCACGAGGGATAGCTTTCAGCGTGAGAGTCAAGACAGATGCTACAAGGGTTAACAATGGAGGATAAAAATGTCTAGTGCTAGAGAGATTAGAATTGTGTGTTGTGTGTATGCGTACCTTCTCTCGGAGATTTTCTTGTTAGGTTATACTCTCTTGCCTGGTTTACCGTGCCACCAACTCCTCTCCGACGATACGTACATTACTCCTCATCGATCTCAAATGGATGCATGCAAAGTTGTCACCTTTTTCCACTGTACATGTCGCCGGCCGGATAAAATCCCATCCACATTAATGATCTGCAGACTTTTGGTCAACAGCCTTCCTTTTTCATCATTACAAGTCAAAGACTTAGATATTAAAAGATCTAATGGATCAGCCCATGGACCCGGTCCAATGTTAAGGAGAAATAATGTAAGGATTAGGCCCAATAACTTTAAAACTCAATAATGGAAACCCAATGGACTAATTAAACAAATAAGCCCAATCCATAAGGCCCAATAAGGGAAATATCATGACCCAACATTGACGTTAACAAAAGAATAAACCAAATTTAGTCTACAAATGTACTATTGACTCCAAACCCCATATGCAAATGAAAATTTTGAAATATATAACAATTGAAAATTTGATGTCGTGATTATATTCAGTATTGATCCTTCTACAACAACAATAACAAGAACTTTCAAGCCCTAACAAGAACTACTCCTTCAATGACATGCATACTTGAATAGAAGGGCGGCAACGACTTGGACGTCGGCGACTGCAGCAGTGGCTTCTCCCTCTTTCTTTCATCCTTCTTTCTCTTTATTTCTTCCGTTTATGGTTTGCTCGACTGCTTGGATCTGATTATATTAAAAACGATCAGCGACCGCTTTATGTGATTGCTAATTTTTAATGACATAAAAGTATTAACGATTGCACAGCGATCGCTAACATTTATTGATTGCAACAAGCCTCTCTGCCAACATTTGTATCAAATTTCTGGAGGAAAATTTACATCAAAGATTGCAGTCGATCACTAATATCAATAACGACCAATTGTAACTATGTTCGACCGTAAGTTTCGATCGCAATTACTTTTCTTCGCTGTTGGTCCATTTTTTTTGTAGTGAAGGAAGGTGTATTCAGCTAAGTTTTCTCTTGCCAATAGAGTTGCACAAAAAATTTCATGCAACTTTATCACAACCTACAAAATGATAATAAAACCTTTTCAACTTTCTAGGTAAACACGTGACCCACTAATTTTGATGGGATGCACGTGCCAATCCCTCAAATTTCTAAATACCTAAATGACTAATTTACCTTCTATCCACCAACCCAAATGGCCAAAGAGACATCAAACCAGGGGAACTATCGTCATTCTACATTCAAACAGGAGAGAAAATCCTGACGGACCAACCAATAAAACGACACCGCATCAATCGACGACAAAAAGCGCACAACTCAGCTCAGCTCAGCATCCTTCGTGGGCCCCACGCGCTGTCTCTCTTAAACGCTTCGCCGTCACCAAACTTTTCTCTGCAACAAGCGAAGATGTTTAAACTTTTCCACATGGGAGCGTAGTTTACCGATTTCGGCCTATTTTATCATCAGACCAATCCGGTGATGCTCGGAACATTGTGCACACGCCCCAAGCCTTGGCTCTTCAATTCCTTATCATTTCTACAAGGTTCAGTAGCTGTGGCGGCTCAACCGCGGCTAATATTCCGGAGCCCTCTGAAAGTATTCACTAGCGGCGGCGGCGAGGATTGCCGCCGGCGCTACCACTCAAACTCTTGCCGTATCGTTTGTGGTGGCTATCGCGGCGGTGCGGCGTCCATATGGCACGCGATCCTTCCTGCCGGTGGGAATTATAGACCGCCACCAGCTTTTCACCATGAGCAGAAGGGGGAGGGCTCGTGGAATGTGGCGTGGGATGCCCGGCCGGCTCGATGGCTCCACCGGCCGGACTCGGGTTGGCTCCTCTTTGGGGTTTGTGCCTGCCTTTGTGCACCTTTTGAATTCGTCGAATTAAGCACGGATTCGGTCACGGCTGACGAGAGTACCGAGGAATCTGTGTTAAATGATGGAGTTTCAACCAATTATAGGATCACAGGTGAGCTTGATTTCTTGTTTATGTAATTTGATTTTTTTAATATGTTTAGTGAAATATAAGTAAATGATTTATGTTAGTATTTAGTGAATAGTGATATTTGTGTCAAATGAAAGATTTGTTGGTTTGAATTTTTTTGTTCTTCTAAATTTAATTAAAGATTGTGGTTTTTATTTTATTTTAATTAAATTTTTGTATTTTACTAAGTTGTTATTTCGATATGAACAATTAATTACACGTGATGTTTCATCTTAAACATACATATTTTTTTACCTTCTTTGCAGCAATATTTTAGTAACTAGAATTTACCTTTAAATTATTATATTTTATTTCGTTGAAGAACGGAAGGCTCTGTTTTGAATTACGAAAAAAAGAAGAGAAGGAACGCAAAATTAAAAGTAAAAAATTAAGAAGAAAAATTTGAGTATTAAATTCAAGTCCTATTATATACACTCAAAATTTAAATTGTAAGTATCTGTAATATATATATATATATATATATATATATATATATATATATATATATATATATATTTATTTATTTATTTTTTCCTTGCATGAGCTTTACTGCTGATAATGTTTTTGTCAAACGATTATTTGCTTTTCCCAGTAATCTTTTCACTTTGAAAGCCAATATGAACCAGTACCTCAAATTTTCTTCATTCATCTTTTGATATGTGCATCCCTATATGGAGTATTCTGTTGGCAAATGCATCGGTCTTTTAAATCAGTATTTTGATTCCATTCCGATTTTTTTTTTAACTTATGACGAAGTGTGAATAGAGTTTGAAAGTTGAGGTGCAATACAGGGGTGCCAGCAGATGGGCGGTGCTTATTTAGAGCAATAGCACATATTGCTTGCTTGAGAAATGGAGAAGAAGCTCCTGATGAAATTCGTCAGACAGAACTCGCTGATGAATTGAGAGCTCAAGTAAAATTCTATCCTTTTTGGGGGCTGACAATTCCATTTTAATGGAAATATACTGCAGTAAGATAATGTTTTTTCATATTTTGTTGACGATCAAAACTTTTAGGTGGCGGATGAGCTTTTAAGGAGGCGTAAGGAAACCGAGTGGTGAGGGTACTGATAATTTAGTTTAACATCTTTGTCTTTTGATTAATACAGTACTAAAGTGGGTTATTTATTTTGTTATGCAAATTTAGGTTTATCGAAGGAGATTTTGATGTCTATGTGAAGAGAATTCAACAACCTTATGTATGGGGTGGTGAACCTGAGTTATTGATGGCATCTCATGTTCTTAAGTAAGTTCAATGTTGTTTTTTGATATTCTCTTTTACTAATCTAAAGCAATATATTCATGTTAAATATTAATTTGAAGCGTCCTAATTGTTTTGCAACTTGCAAATGACGAGGGGGAAAAGGTAGAAATGTAGAATACAGAAACACCTTTTCATAAATCGTCTTTTCTTTCTTTTTATCCCTTGAAAAAAGACTTTATAGCATAGTGAGCTTGAAATGTTATATATTGGGTTTCTATTTTTTAAATTTTCAAAATACTCCTGTCAAATACTTTTGTCCCAATTTTCTATTGGCACATTTTCGTTTCATTTTTCTCTTTCAATGTTTAGAGTTGAAATCATTTTCAAGGACCATCTTTTTTGGTTGTGATTCAGAATGAAATCATCTCATTCAAACTTTGGATCAAATTGATCTGTTGATATCAAAATGACATGATGTTCCATCATGCTTTGTTTTTGGTCACAGGACAAAAATATCAGTATTCATGTTAGATAGAAGCTCTGGTAGTTTGATAAACATATCGAATTACGGTGAAGAGTATCAGCAGGATGAAGAGATTCCCATCAAAGTCCTGTTTCATGGATATGGTCACTACGACATATTGGAGGTCCCGGACAAAAGTTAACAGAACACAGAAGTGAGGTGTGCCATATAAAACCCTTGGATCAAAATTCTACCTAGGGAAATTTAATATTTCCTGAGATATTTATTTCTTACAGCCAACAATTTGCTGAAATTACATAAAGCTCAAGCAACAGGCTTGTTCCATTTTTGTTGGTTCCATTGTTGTTTCTCAATGATTCTAAAATATACATCAACTGATAAATTATTTGGAATGGTGCTTATGAATTCGAGTTACTTTGAAATCCTTCTGTACTTTATTAAACATTTTGAAGTGTTCCTTTTTCCCATTTATTTTGTTATAAAATACTCAGATGAGGAATCTGATCTTAGAATTTTGAAAGCAGTATTTGAGTGTTGGTTAAATGCAGATACATTACTGTTTTTGAACAAAACTTCATTGAAAATATAGTTGTGGAAATGGAATTCTGTTGAAACGATGGAATAGGAGTTGCAAGTATTGCTTCTTGTAGTTGAAGGGTTTGGTCAGCAATTCAAGTTAGCTTATTTTTGCAGGAGAATTATCCTTAACAGGTTTGCTTTTCATCCACTGTTCTTTTGTTTGCATTCTAATTTTGCGTAGTGTATAAAAATTTGTGCTTGTCGATTTATTTTCTTGTAGGAGAATTACCCAAATACTTCCTTTCATCCAATGTTCTTTGTTTGCATTTTAATGTAGCTTAGTGTATAAAAGTTTCTAGTTCTTGTTTTTGTTTTCTTCTCCATTTTGTGTTCGTTTTCCATTAATCAATAAGACTTCATAATCTTCAATTAATCTATAATTTTAGTTGTTATCTTGTGAACTCGAATGCATATCAATTGTATCACATTCTTGAATCCTTGGAATATTGGGAAGTTCGTTTGGTAGGTTAGTAATGTCTTATACGCATGCTCAAAGTACATTAAAATGTATATCAGCCTCTCATTTCTTATTTATGATAAAAGATCTGAAAGGAAAAAACTTTATTGTTATATTTTGATCTTGAATAGGCATATGGCTAGGGTATTAGGTTGCTTTTGATTTAAAATGCTTATAGTGGAAGGAGATAAGGTGCAACTTTGTGAACTTGAAATTTTCTAAGCATAAGAAGTAGTTTCAGTGTGCGTGTCTAAAGTAATATGGGTTCTTTAGTCCTAGTATATAAAACATTTAAAAAAACTCAAAATCTCTTTTCAACATTATTGTTTCCTCTTTTCAACATTGCTGCTACCAAGTTGATTCTGGAAGAGTTCAGGTTTGCACATACAAATGTAGGTTTACTTTTATGGGGTACTAGGGCAGTGTTTTAAAAGTCACTAGCCACTAGGATGCCCTTGGCGGCGGAGGGGGCCGACTCGGCTGCCTAGGCGTTTTCCTAGGTTGATTAGCGTTTTTTAGGTACTGTCATTTATTTATTTTTTTATTATGCATGTTATACTATATAAAGTATATAGTGGGTGTACTTTTTTAATAATTTATATGAAAAATTATCCAAAAAACAATCTTTTAAGGTTTAAAAAATTCATTTCAAATATTGCAAAGTTTCTAGTTCTACCTAGGCACCCAGTTAAACTAGGTGGGCATTAATCGAATCTAGAGAACACTGTGTTAAGGTAAGAATTGCTCTATTTGTAGGTGTTAGAAAAAGTACGCCAAAAATAATCTATATCCCAAGAATTACTTTTCCGTCTTTGTGCAATTAAATATGAAATCAACAAAACTAATTATGAGAACAAAAATAACAAATAACCATCCACAAGCAAGACACCAAATTTACATGGAAAACCCTTTAAAATTAAGAGGTAAAAACCACGGGTCAAACTCCGAATCTCCACTATATCACTAATAATGGGCTTACAATAATCCTCTCAAGTTTTATGCCCTAAAACTTGAGGTTACACAATAAATTGAGATAATACAAATTTACCTTTAATTAAGTTGAGAAACCTAATTAACTTCACCACTCAAAAACACCCCAAACAATAAAGTCTTCAAGCTTTCAAATGAACGGAGATTATGGCGGATACCCACGAACAACAAACTGTAATTCTCTCAATTTATTCTTTTGGTATCTTCTTACTACCAAGCTTTTCTATCTCATGTATTCAATAAGATTCCCTCATAGCCTTATTTATAGTACTCTTCCTAATCCATTCCTATTATGAATTAGAAACAATTTATTCTCCTAATCAAATTAGGGATCACATCTCCTTATCTTGGTCACCAACCAATCTAACAAGTAAATCCTTTTTCAACTTGGATTTCTTTCATGGAATCTCCAATTCTAATATTGCTTCCATTAACCCAATTTCTAATTGGATTAATATCAAGTAAACCCACTTACTTGCTCACAAATAAAATCAATTCTTTTCTATCTTGGATTCTATCACATGGGTGAGGACCCACGCCCAACAATCTCCCCCTCCGAACCTATGAGAGAAGGGATCACCAACCACAACTCCTTACTCGGAGTTAATTCCAACGATGTCTTGGCTTAACTCAAGCGTCTTGAAATTTTCAAATATCTTCATGTCCGGCTTTATCTCATCGGCATGGTTCTTCTCAATGGGAGGATCTAACTCAAACTTGACAGATTTTTAATTGACAAATTCATTCACAACCGCTTTGTACCCTGGCTGCGAGCTATCACTTTCCTTCTTCACTTTTGGTACCCATTTAAAGCGAAGAGATTTCTTTTTGTGGTTCTCATGCAAGGCTTTCCTCCCATCTCGCACGACTTTGTACCACATCTTTTTCTGCCTAACTCCCCCATCTTCAACACCTCTCACATGCGTCCGCATCGTGTAAAGAGTGTCTTCCTTCTTACCTCTAGTAACCACTAGAGACCCTTTGGTGAGCTTCCATTGATCTTCACCAAAGTAATTTTTATAACCATTCTCATCAAGCTTACTAGCAGAGATCAAATTAAAACGAATATCCGGAACATGTCTGACTTCTCTCAGCATCAACCTGCAACCACTGTTAGTTTTCAAAAAAATATCTCCAATGCCTATAATCTTGGATGCACTTCCGTTTCCCATCCGCACATGGCCAAAATCACCACTACTGTAGGATGTGAAGATTTCACCACGCGAAGTAGCATGGAACGAAGCACCCGAATCAATAATCCAATCATTAACACGGCACTTGGGTTTATCATCACAAACAATAGCTACATCAACGTCGGATAGATACACAATCGAATCTTTATCCTCATCTTTTTTCTTAGACTGCTCCTTCTTTAAAAATCTGCACTCTCGTCTTATGTGACCCGGCTTCTGGCAGTGAAAGCAAATTACTTCTTTTCTATCTCTTGACCTTCCCTTGAATTTTTCATCTTCAGGAGAGTTTCTCCCTTTGTTTTTGCCCCTACTCTGTGCGACAAAAACTTGTGAATCAGCACTAATCACCATAGTATCTCTTCGCCTCTGTTCCTCGTTAAACAAACTATCCTTAACTGTATCCATAGTCAGCTTGCCATTAGGAGCGGAGTTACTCAACGATACAACTAGCGTCTCCCAGCTATCAGGCAAAGAGCTCAACAACAACAAAGCCTGCATCTCATCGTCAATAACCATCTTCATCGTACTCAACTGATTTATCAAACTCTGAAAATCACTCAAGTATTTTGCAACAGAGTTTCCATCCTTGAATTTAGAATTCACAAGCTTCCTAATCAAAAAAGCTTTATTTTGCGCCGTCTTCCTTTCATACATGGACTCCAATTTCTGCCAGAGATCATAGGCTTTAGTTTCCGTGGCAACATGATGAAACACACTTTGATCAATCCACGATCTGATCAGACCAATAGTCTTCCTCTTCATCTTGTTCCACTGTGCGTCACTCTTGTTTGTGGGCTTAACTCCATCGTTTTCAAGTGGCTCGTATAAATCCTTGCAGTAAAGCAAATCCTCCATTCTTGGCTTCCAAATTGCATAATTTGTAGCCTTGAGATTAATCATGCAACTTGTTGTCCAATCCTCCATTTAATTCGCACAAGAAAACCACAAAAATAACCAAGCTCTGATACCACTATTAGGAAAAGTACGCCAAAAATAATCTATATCCCAGGAATTACTTTTTCGTCTTTGTGCAATTAAATATGAAATCAACAAAACCAATTATGAGAACAAAAATAACAAATAACCATCCACAAATAAGACACCAAATTTACGTGGAAAACCCTCTAAAATTAAGAGGTAAAAACCACGGGTCAAACTCCGAATCTCCACTATATCACTAATAATGGGCTTACAATAATCCTCTCAAGTTTTATGCCCTAAAACTTGAGGTTACACAATAAATTGAGATAATACAAATTTACCTTTAATTAAGTTGAGAAACCTAATTAACTTCACCACTCAAAAACACCCCAAACAATAAAGTCTTCAAGCTTTCAATTGAACGGAGATGATGGCGGATACCTACGAACAACAAACTGTAATTCTTTCAATTTATTCTTTTGGTATCTTCTTACTACCAAGCTTCTATATCTCATGTATTCAATAAGACTCCCTCATAGCCTTATTTATAGTACTCTTCCTGATCCATTCCTATTATGGATTAGAAACAATTTATTCTTCTAATCAGATTAGGGATCATATCTCCTTATCTTGGTCACCAACCAATCTAACAAGTAAATCCTTTTTCAACTTGGATTTCTTTCATGGAATCTCCAATTCCAATATTGCTTCCATTAACCCAATTTCTAATTGGATTAATATCAAGTAAACCCACTTACTTGCTCACAAATAAAATCAATTCTTTTATATCTTGAATTCTATCACATGGGTGAGGACCCACACCCAACAGTAGGTACTAGATTGTGTAGGATTTGAATAGAAAGATCAATAAGAGTGACTCGTGATTTATCTTGAAGTTTTACTCCATATGCAGTTTAAGTAATTTTCTGTGTATTTGAATTGGTAAGTGCTAGTTTTGGTTTTAAGCTGGAGATGACTCGCCTCATTCGGTTGGAATTTTTTTTTAAATTTCTCTTGCAAGATAAAGGTAAGGTAATGAAATATATGTCGCATTTAGTCGTTTAGTAGTTCCATTTGTAGACTTGTGAGTGCATAGTATTAATAAATCCACAAGCAAAATTATGTAGAAATGAATTGTAAGTGTATAACAAGTTGCATATGTTCATCTATGTGTATAACAAAGATTATTTGAAATATCACTCCCTGCTATACAAATACAACTCAGATTTCATTTCTATAATCTGTTCAAATGAACTGCCCATTTTAAACTTTTTGGAATCAGGATCCGCCATACAACTATAGTGTAGAGAGAGTTTTTTTTTGATATGCTTGTACCCGGTGCAAACAATATGATATACCAAGTAGTTGTTCAAACTTTCCTTATCAGTAGAATCCTTCTTTGCTTTGGCTCCAAAACCAACCTTAAAGTTGGGGAGTGCTGGAAGTTTGTGGATACTATTTTCATAATGTTCTTGCAGTTGACAACAATAAAGTGCTCTATTTCGAATTGATCAAGTTCTCTACTTTTTGTCGACAATAAATTGGTAGTAATGGAATGAGCATTTCATTTCTATTAAAAAATCAAAAGTACCAAAAGTAGGGCTACTTTAAAGTTGATTTCAGCTAATTTTTCATAAGAACCATATCCAAAACCGATCGAGTCAAATTTCCTTAATAGGAATGACAATGAGTGCAGAAATTCCATGCGAACACTTTATGCCAACCCTCTATATATATATATATATTTTCAAAAGTTCGTTAGAGAACCGGACTATATATATAAATCCAAATACTAACTTTTCGAGATTGATTTTCTCTAAATTTCTTATATAAATGTTGTTTCAAACCCCATTTTTTTACCAATTTTTGGGTTGAATTGGATGGATAAGATTTGCGATAGAGAAAATTTGGTTCATACATTTTCGAATGGATTTTGATAATTTGAATGCATCTGTTTACATGTTTTTTCTATTCTTGTGACTTGAGTTGTTCCAAATCAGTTTGAATATTATGAACCACTCGTTTTGGTTCATTATGTTTACTCATTTGGCTCATATTATGTTTAATTATCTGGATTTATTTATCATTTGGGTTTTGAATATAAAATATTTGAGGGTTTGTTATTAATTTGTCTCATCTTGTTTAATAGCATATGCGTATATATATATATATATATATATATATATATATATATATATATAAAATAAGCGTTATATTAATTAACATGCGAAGCATGTTTGCATAATATATAATATATATATAGTATAAGCGTGCACATATAGAATCTATATTCTACCGATTGATTATGGACTTTTATTACAGTTTGGTTCACTAGAAGTCACCAAGTGAACCAAAAGGTCAAACCCTAGGGTGCAAGAATTAATATTTAAATATAACTATTACATTTTAAACCAGGCTCCATTACAAACGGTCTTCAAGCTCCTTGATCCTTGATCTCCAATTCTTTAAAATTAATTCTAACTATTCCTATTACAAAACTATTTAAAATAAATAGAAACCTTGATCAACAAATCGAGGGAAAGTACATAGGAGGAAGATAGAATTTACATTAGGAAAAATTAGAGAAGGCGATTTATGCATGCAGACCCCATTTAATAAAACTCATACATTCATGCATCCAACTAAAATAAAATCCAATCACATTGGTCAATAGTCCATAATCAATCTCATTTATTATCATACACATAACCATATGCATCAATAAATGACATTCATCTCATGAATAATAAACATTCAATATATATATTGATATCATTTAATGGGCAAATTTAGTTAGTATAAAATCTAATTTTGAATCAAAATAAACTCCTTTCTTTTAATCCAAATTTAAATCAAAATAAACCTCTTTTATTTTAATGTATCCTATTTTGAATAAAATAAATTATTTTATTTTAATCAAAATCTTTAATCAAAATAAACTCCTTTATTTTAATTAATTATGGAATCCAATTCCAAGTATAAAAAAACTCATTTATTAAAGGAAACACAGATTTTCTTCCCCATTCACAAATAAACTCTTTTATTTTGAATAATATGAAATCTTATTCCATATCTAAATAAACTCCTTTATTTAAGAAAACAAGGATTCACTTTCCTATTCACAAATAAACTCCTTTATTTTGAATAATATAAAATCTTATTTTATATCTAAATAAACTCCTTTATTTAAGGAAACATGGAATTCAATTTCAACTACAATTAGTTATCATGGAATTCAATTCCAACTCTAATTAGTTAGCATGAAATCCAATTTTAAAATTAAAATAAACTTTTATTTTAAGATTAAAATAAACCTTTTATTTTAAAATAAAATAAATTTTTTATTTTAATTATAAAATAATTAAGAATATTATATATATATATATATAACACGGATCAGGTCCGGACTCCCGGACTTGATCAAAAACGGACCCCAATTTTTTTTTTATTTTTTTTGCTTTTTTTTAAAACAACTAAAAAAATATATTTAATATTTTATGGAATTGAAATTTTTTTATAATACAATATTTTGGGCGTGTTTTGAATACTTATACCAAAAAATGGTGGTACGATGCGCATGCATCGCATATACATGTTATGTTATACGTATCCAAATCACCCCCAAAACACTGTATTATGAAAAATTTCATCCACAATTTTTTTTTTTAGTTGTTTAAAAAAAAAAAAGGTCCGGATTTTTGTCCGGTTCGAAAGTGGGACCGAGATCAAACCTCTCTCTCTCTCTCTCTCTATATATATATATATATATATATATATATATATATATATATATATATAAAATCATGCATCTAATTAATTACGTAATATATATAATACCAAGTAATCAATGAATCCTTTACTAACGAAATTAATGCAGAATCTCGTGAATCCAGAATCAATGAATCAATGAATCAAGTAATCATGTGAATCCAGAATCTCCTGGAAAGTTTTGAAAAATCATGAATTCAACAAAAAAAAAACGGGATTCACGATTTTTTTTCTTTTTAAAACCAAATTTTATACAACAAATTATGCCCAATTCAATTGTTCTAAACACATATCAATATACATATCAAATTAAAACAATTAATAATTCGCATAAAAGTTTGGCTCTGATGCCACTGTTAGGTTTGTAATATTCATGAACGCAATCAAATTGCATAAATTAAACGAAAACGTGGAAAATCAGAGTTTAAAAATTTTACAAACCATATACTCGGATCATCCTTTATGCACAATTATTAATTAAACGAAAAATATGGAGAACAAAAATCATACCCTTGAAGATTCGAGCTTCCTCAAGTACAAGTTCACATCCAATCTTTTTCCCGTTCAACTTGAATCCACCGGGTTTAGTTCCTTCCTTTGATCAACGTTAGCCACCAAAATGTTTGGCCTCTAGATGTGATCCACCAAGGAAGAAGAAATATTCAAGAAGAAGGGTGGTTCGCTAAACCCTAGTTTTTCTATCTATATAGAAAAGGAGCGTACTCTCCAACTATTGGAATTGTGTATGTTGTGAAAAAGTTAACAACCACTCTCACCCATAATAAGACTTCTCTTATAAATAGATGTGGGCAACTCTCCTTAACAATTAAGGAATTGAGTTTTATTTTAATTAATTAAATTTCTTTAATTAATTATGCTCCCAATCTTATTAGGAATAATTAATTAAAATCTTTTAATTAATTTACCTTCTAATCTTATTAAGAATATATGAGAGTACTTTTATTAATTAATTCTCAAACTACTTTAGGAATTAAATAATAATAATAGTAATAATAATAATAAGACTCCTCTTATTAATTTATATTTAATATTTTAAAATATTAAATAATAAATATTAAGCTATTTAATTTATTCTATCACCATAGATTAAATTAAATATACTTAATTTATTATTATGATTATGCCATTAACTTCTTAAATAATTATTCTTCCTTTTATGGTGTGACCCTTTAGGTTCTCCATATTAAATAGGTTGTGAATAAATCAATTAGAACAATTCTAATCTTATTTAAATAAATAGATTAAACTATTAATTTATTTAAATAAATAATATTTATTCTACAATAGGATAAACCTCCTAGCGATCAGCGACTTTCTAGATAATATAGATTTCAACATTAATCATAAAAGAACCTTTGAGTAAATAGTTACCGCATAATTCAATCCTTCCACTATACAATGTCCTAATTAAATATAAGACATGGAATTACTGTCAAGTCTTATTTTATTTAATTATATGTATTTCAACTCTTAAATGCACAACTCCAAATAATGCAAATTAGAAACTCCTTTCTAATTTCATTCCGCCTTGACCAAGGACTACTGGGTTGTCATTTATCGAATCACATAGGACATTTCTCTTCTTTTACTAGAAGTGGTAGATTCTTTATTGATCATACATTATCTCCATGTACAACTTATTATACTCAAGCATACCCTTTGATATACCCTAAGGGTCTTAAGGAATAAGTCAAAGTATAATTCATCATACACAAGATAATATGATGATCTCAAGTCTAAGGATCACTTGTACTACTATCACTACAGGAATTCCTATTGACAAGCAAGTAAAACTCCATTAGGTATTCCTTAGCGAGCCACGTTCAGTGAACTTATTCTCTAATAAGCACCTACATACTTGCTTTAGTGTCTCCACACAAATGATCATGAGATCAATCATCCTCATCCAATGAGCAAGCAATGTATGTACCAATCTATTCGGATTCACTAATCCCCAATTTAGTAATCTAACGATTGGGAACTATTTTAGTTTTAAGCTTTCTAAGAATTTAGATCTCATTAGAATGATCATCATCATTATTCTAAAAGCATTGCTTAAAACTATGGGTTTATCACATATTATAAAAAAACATCATGTAGATAATTAAAAGCCTTTAAGAAATTAATACTTTTTATTAATAAATGAATAAGATTGTTACAAAGTATATGCTTTATCATCAAACATGATTTACTTGTGTGCATTTTACTTTCATGACTTTCATCCGCCACCAAGGATACATAACAGTTCATTTAACTATCTATAATTTAATTAACCTATTCTACCTTACAAGTCTTGACTTGATCTTCACGCTCATTCATATATTGAATGACACTTCGTCTAGATACCAGTCAACATGATCTTCACGGGATCCTTAAGTTCTTCTAGTCATATACTGAAAATGTTTTTCATTTAAAGAAGTGTGAGCATTCAATTACTTAGCAAGTCATAGCAGTTGAATAAACAACATTAAGAATTTAAACATCCCTTTAGAACTTCAATAACCAAACAAAGGTTATGAAGCAACTTGAATAATATGAATAATTTCTGATTCATATCAGTTTAAAACATTAGTCACATTCACTTTGAAATACTTTCATTCTTTTACCTTTTCCATACACATCATGTTCAGCTAGAATCTTTAGCACAAACTTAACAATAACGATTCATGTATAAACATAACATTTTCATATTGAACAGTTCAACAACAGAACAATTCATATCATAGAAACACCGAAGTGTTAAAATTGTGGCACGAGGCCTCATACATTCTACCACCTTGTACAAATATCACACATATGCACATAGATTAAAGTTCTCAAGTTCAACATCTGAGAAAGTTTAAGAAACTAGCATTCACTTAAAATATTAATGAAGTTAGAAAACTTACCTTACGCACAGCTACAATTTACAGTTTATGCTGAACTGCTCATCGAAATCCCTATATATCACATAAGGAATACATGCACCCATTAGTCATATACTTGACTTGTGTCGCCCCCAAATCCGAGTATCTTCCAACCCGACAGATGGTGCTACACGGTGCTACAGTTCACACATACATTCAATTGAAATGCCTCAAAAGAACGAATATATCTTATATATATTCCAAAATAATATTCCCTTCCCAAGTTCTTTATAACCAATACATAAGTTCTTTGTCATTAGATCAAATACATTACAACATTAAACCTATACTATTACATAGACAGTTCAACGGTCTGCCTTAGCCTTTTCCTTATCTTTACCGGATCCTTCGGTCCGTTCGGTCTTAGCTGCATTCATATGGTTCAAGCAAGAGTGAGCAAACTAGCTCAGCAAGTACAACAATTTCAATTAAATAGCATGCTTGAAACATTTGAATCGTATATCTTCAATAACTAAACAATAATTACGAAGTACTATCGATAATTCAAAATACCACTTCACTTTTCTTTCAAAACGTTTCACAATGAATAATATTCAGTAAAACATCGATTCCGGTCCAAGACTATGAGCATTTCATATTTTTTTTAAAAAGAACAACCCGACACTAAGTCTGTAAGTCCGGCATATCTTACGAGCACGTCTAGGTGATCAGCCTATAGTACTCTATGTTGATCAACACTACATTCTTTAAACGTATGTACGTTCAAGTTGTGGAAACCTTACGTGCTGTCGTTTGACGACAAAACATTTATTTAGCATACTCAGTCTTCATTTGAAAACCATACCAAATAATTTGGCAAAACATTGACAATATATTGATAGATTATAAGAAATCTAACATATCGTAAGTCTAGCCGAAAAAATTGGCTTCGACTTCATCATACATCAATTCATGCGTAAGAATACATGAATCAAAAAGCTTGTACAGATTGAACTGAAACAAGGGTAGAACACTTGCCTTCAACGTCTGCTACTGTTATTACACGTTCACTTTAAGTCTTTAAGGTCTCTACAGTAGATGATCACATAACATAACACATTAGGTCATGAATAAGCATACATGTTTCCTAATGAATCTTACCCTTCTTCTCAATCTAATCATGACTTAGGTTTGTTATTATTGGTTCCGGCTTTTCGTTACGTTTTACATCGTCATTACATTTACGTTCAATTGATTTCCTTTAACCTTTAGTTATCACACTTACGGTTTAACAATGTTTTAAACAATGTTACTTTATGCTTTATTAATGTGTTAGTTTATTATCTAATTAACCAACTTTTCCTTTTTATGTTTACAAGCCTTCATTACTATGCTTGGTTTAGTCTTTGTATGGCTATATTTACTTCCCTTCTTCGACTTTCTTATTTGCAAGTACGGGTTTTCTTGATGTACATGTAACGATCGAAAAATTTATAATTTAATTTAAATATTTATTGAATTAAATAAATATTTTAAGTAATTTATTTATTAAGGAAAATAAAAAATTAATGATTATTTGAAGGATTTAATTTAAGAAAATAATTAAATTAAATCAATTGCTTAATATTTAAGAAGATAATTAAATTAAATGAATTGTTTAATTTAATGGAAATAAATAAATTAAATAAAGTGTTGTGTCTAATTTATTAATTAAATTAGATATATAATTATTTATTAATTATAAGTATAGTAAAAAGATTTTTATTTTTATTATAAGTTATTTAAATTAGCTAAACTAAAGTTATCTAAGTTAACTAAATTAGGTGTGACACAAAGTAACTATATAATATAAATAATATAATAATAATTTGGTTTGGGAATTATGTGGTTAGCCAAACATGGCCTTGTGGCCTTTGGCTTATTCAATGGCGCTTTTTATTATTTAACTGATATTACAATCACTATGCCTATTAAGGTTATCGGTTTATTTTTACGCTTGGCCATTTTCTTTACATATACTGGCTAAGTCTTAAGAGTTCAGAGAGTTGAGAATTGAGAGAGATTGAGAGTAAACCTAAGAAATTCACAGCAATTTCAGTTGGTTAGCAAGGATTGTCTAAGCATAAGAAGGTAATTCTCTATAATTTGATATTGTATACATATATATATATATATATATATATATATATATATATATATATATGGGTTTTACGGCAAAATTGTGAAGCATTCAAACTCTGTGAATTCTAGTTTCTGTAAATTGTTGTTATGTAACCTGTGTATGATGATTATATATAGTTATGATGTTTGAGTTTGTATGAAAAGAAAGAATTCGTAAGCTAATTACAGTTTAAAAAGGAAGAAAAGTACGATAGTGTATATTTTTCCATATAACTTGTGAATAGTACCAATTCTAGTGGCCAATTCGTGTGCTAAACTGTAAAGTGAGTCTTGTTTATGCTAGCTCATTAAGAAACGAGCATAACGTAATTTGAATTAAATGTTTTGGCCAAGTTTTGAGATGTCAGAGATGATTTTTGTGAAAGAAGTTCAAAAATGGAGTTTTATATGAAAATATGGAATTTTGAGAAATTAAACTAGTTTTAGTTGATGATAAATTGTGTTAATTGGTTGTAAATGTTAGCAAATATGTTTGTAATAGTCTTGTTAGTTCCCAGAGGGCACGATAGATCTAGAAGGGGGGGTTGAATAGATCCTTTTTATTTCAAATACTTTTCTGGTTTATATTATTTTGTTCATAATTAACATATGACAAACATAAGAATCTTTTCAAGCACAACGGAATAAGTAAAAGATCCCCTTCATTGATATATCCATAATCATACATACATTGTTCGTAGAGTAAGTTTAGTTGTAAGCAGTTAAAACATACATAGCAGTTATAGTAGTTATAGTACATAATGTAAATGACATAATGTAAAAGACACAAGGGATTTTAAGTGGTTCAGAGACTCAAGCTCCTAATCCACTCTTCTGCTTTCAACTAGTAGGATTTCCACTAAGGAAGGGCAGCACCCTAAATCACTAAGATTCCTTCAAGGCTGGTGACCTTGGGACTTGATTCACTAAGAACTCTTCAAGGCCAGCAGCCTTGGAACTCCTCTAGTTCTCTAGGAACTCTTCAAGCCCAGCAGGCTTGGAACTTCGTTTAGTCCCTCCGGACAAGGACCCTTTGGCCCTACTTTGTTTAGTCCCCCTGGACAAGGACCCCTCAGGCCCTGGCTTTGTTGAGTTGTTTGTTTGTTGTTGTTGGAGTCGGTGCTGAGCTGCTAAGATGTCTTCATGCTCTGAACCTCTTCTATCCTTAGCAGCTTTGCTTGATCATCCTTGAAGAGCAGTTGAGTGTTGCATGATGCTCATCTTCTTAGGTTACTCAACTACTCCGGATGACCCCTTGATGAACTGCCTTGAAGATCATTCTCCTTGGTACTTGATGGATGCACATGAGAGGCTTCTAAGATGACTGTAAGCACTTCTGTTAGGTACTTAGAAGCTGTCTCATGCTTGACACCAAGATGGCTTTTGTGATCTCCCTTCTTGCTACTCGATGCCTTCTCATGATGGACTTGCTAAGATGGCCGTAAGCTCTTCTCTGTTGTACTTAGAGTCTTCTCATGATGGACATCCAGATGGCATGATGCTCTCCTTTCTCTCAGAAGTTCAGAAAAGTCTTCATGTAGTAGAACTCTCACTTCTACATTTTTCTTCATCTGACTTCTGAGTGTTCTTGGTGGATCGTAGAGTGAGCCTGCGGACTCACTATCTCACAAGGTTTAGATCAGTCCACCTTCTCTTCAAACTCGGCAACTCCAGCAACCTTTGATCTTTGAAGCTCTTTCTCATTTATACTTCTTCCCAATCCTTCCGTTGGAAAGTAACCGTTGAAGGCTATTCAAATATCTTCACAGATCTCAAGTTGCTTGATGTAGACTGCTTGATGTAACTTGTCATACTTTTTTGACGCATAGATCATCTTTTCACCTACCTCACATCGGATGTATCACTTTACTTTCTTGGGCAGGTTGAAGACTTTATTTCTTCTGATTTCTAGATCAGAGGTTGTCCTTTTGCATCAATGCTCTCAATAAGCACTTGTCCGAATATTACCCTTCAGATTGAACCGTTGCCAATGCTTGGTCTTTGTGTATTCGAACTCTACGATTTCGATGCATGTCTTCAAGGACCTGATCGTAGTGTCTTGATGATTGTTGCTCATTGACTAATAGAGTTAACACTACGTTCCTGAAGAGTGTTGATTGGATCTTCAATGTAGAACACCTCTTCCTTGTATTGTGCAGTGCTTCAATACTTCATTTGCTTTATTTGTTCTCGAGACATCTTGATGGCCTAATTCCTTGCTCGGTCCCTTACGAACATCAAGACACTTGATTTGTGGCGCGCGCCCACTTGCTTTCTCCTTGTGATCTCCGTTCACTTATCATCAATGAACCGACCACGCACTTAATCACTTTAGCCTTGCTCTTCGTGAGAGGTGACCAAAGTATCTCGGTTCACCTTCCATCCAGTTCCTTCTTTGTTTGGCAAACACTACGATCTTGGTTTCTTCCAAGATCGTTGTCTTCAGATACTTGATAGCTCTCGCATAAGTCGACTTTCCTTAGTCGACCAAGTCTTCTTTGGATCTCCTTGTGGAAGACTTCATCACGAATGACCTTACACCTCAATCTTAATTTGATTGGGTTTGTCTTTGAGATCTTCTGTTAGCTTCGCATGCCATTTGTTGAGTGCTCTCTGGTTCCCTTTATTGTGGAATGCATCTTTTACGGTGCCAACCGGAGGCTTCGTATCTTTGGATATTCAGGAGTGCTCATTCATTGAGAATCTGATCCGCTTTCTACGATTCTCGACTTAGCATTGTGAGCACTTCATTGAGTCATAGTTACGCACTCTACGATTCAGCTTCTGCTGTGCAGACACTACGATCCCGAGATCAGATATTGACACTCTACGATTTCTGCCTTGTGCCTGTTGTCTTCATCTGATCTTGCTCGACTACGATCTCTGCATATAATCAATGGACTCTACGAACTCAGAGTGTGATCTACGATCCTTGACTTGGCCCGGCATCGTGAGACTCTACGACCACGAGTGTAGTCTTCGTTTCGTTTTTTGGCTTCTGCGGATGGCCGGTCAATTTCGTGGCAGTCGTCTCACGATTTCGAACATGACTTCCTCAGACACTACGATCCCGAGGAAGCTCTTCTCGATACACTACGATCCTTCTTCATTTTCCCTGGCAGTCTACGAACTCCGAGATCTACTATCTTGCATACTCCTATTCTTCCTCGATAGCTCCCGAGTTAACCTTGACTCACCTGGCAGACTATGACTTCTGGTGCAGTGCTCGACAATCATACTAGCCTATCTATTACATCATAAGATCAACCTAACATGCTTGATCTTTCTATCTTTATAGTCCTTGTACATCTTTTATTTTTAAGGACTTTACAAAGCTGTCTTTCTTATGTAGGATCAACCTAACATATTTGATCAATTCATTCTAAGTCCTTATACACATATTTCTATTATCTATCAGAGGACTTTACAGCTTTTCTTAATGCAAGCATACTTGCATATTATTCATTCATATACATATATATCATAATCAAATCATATATAAATAGGAATAACATTCACATGCTTATTCCTGACAATCTCCCCCTATTTGATTATGACAAAAACAATAAATGCATATGCATGTTATGAATGAATCTTATATACAATGAGCAGCTATATTTCTAAAACAGTTAATCATGAATGTCATTTATATTGATATGGCAATTTATACATTAAGACATTGTACATCCTGGATCCAGAACATTCCTAACAGATTAGAGATGCACCTCCTTGGCTCCATGTGTGTTTCCAGGATGCTTGTTAATCAGCTACTCATCTGATTGGATTTCTTTTTCTTGCTCCCTTTCAACATCTTTACATTCGCTCCCCCTCGACTCATGATCTTGTTATCATCACCTTCGGCTCCCCCGGATGAGGATACTCTTTTTGACAGCCCATCTGTCTTCTTCTTTGACTTCTTCTCTCTTGTCCCTCTGCTCTTCTTCGAGTGCCTCTTGTTCCTCTTCTTTCTATACCTCTTTTTCTCCCCCTTTTTGTCATTAATCATTTGAGAGAGCTGCTCCATATTGGACATAAGCTGCTCCATCAGGTAGGAGAAGTTGGCAACTTCAAACTTTAGTTCTTGCTGGCCGAGCTCAAGTTGTACTGAGAAGGTCTGCCTTATATCATCAATCTTGTCAGAAAGAGCTTCGATCTGCTCTGCATTAGCCTTCTGAATTTGTAGAGCTTCTGCCTTCTGATCTTGTATGGCTTTCTGAAAGATGCTATCTCTCTCTTGGAGTTTGAGAGATACATCAGCCAAGATAGCTTGAAGCTTATGCTGGAAAGAATCATCTCCTGCTGCTGTCTGCTTTTGTGTTTCTTTAGTGAGCATTGATATCTTCTTGTTTAGATCATCAGAGCTCTTCAGTAGTTCCTGCTCCATAGTAGTTTGATCCTTTTGGTTGGCAGCTTCTGGTTGAACAATAGATTGGACTCTACGATTGTCATCTTTGGACAGATTTTCAAATGTTTGGATAATCTGAACAATCGTGGAATACCAATTGCTTGTGGAGGATGATGGAGTGTCTGATAGCAGTGCTTAATCATAAGGAGGCTTCTGGTTTTGGACTTGAACATCATCAGTAGTAGAGTGGACAGACTCTATGATTAGCTCCTTGGTCATGTTCCTTTTCCCATGAAGGTCTACTCTACGATCGTAGGGGATGTAGAGATTTTCAGCATGACGATAGACCTTGAAGTGGGGATGGTCTTTGATCAGTTTGGTAGCAAACTTCTTTACTCTTGGAAAGTTTTGAGCCACCAGTTCCATGCTTGGAAACTGCTTGTAACACCAACTGAAGGAGCTTCCATCTTTTTCACTGTGGGCCTTGAGCCATGGAATCCACTGGAAGAACCATCTTTCTGGTGAAGCATCTGTTAGATCATTTGACACTTCCTCTGCAATACTTCTGCTAAATCTTGCAAGAGAGGGAACTGGATAATCTTCTTGTTCGTCTGCTTCCTGAGGTGCAGAACCAGAATCTTCTTTAATCTCTTCTCTCTCGTAGCCTGAACTTTCTTGATTATTTTTAGCAGGGAATTCTTCTAGCTGCATTTCATTCTTAGAACCTTCTTCACCAAGATTTCCTCGATTCTTTCTTCTTCACCTTGGCTTCATCTTGTTGATTTTATTGGGGATACTGGACTCATCATCATTGAATTCGATGATGGCATTTGATTGGCCATTGTTCCTTTTTGAGGCAACCGGGCTTGCAACTGTAGCTTTCTCCTTCTTCGTGGAGGTTCAATTATTGGAGACACCGACTCTTCTTCTTCTTCAGGCTCTGACTTCTCTTGCTCAACAGACATACTTCTTTGGAGTTCAGCACTTGCAGGGGTAGATTCTTCTTTCTTGGACTCATCACTTTCTGAGCCATCATGAGAGCTTTCTGGATTTGAGGGGACATTCTCTTCTTCTTCTTGAACAGCGTTTTCTGACCCATTCTCTGGGCTTGTTGGGGTAGTTGCCTTTGGGGATGCACTTTGGTCATCTTGAATTTCTTTTTTATCATCAGAGTGGCTGCTCTGAATATTGGCCATGGGGCTTGAGCATTCTTCTTTGTCAGCAGTTTCTGCACTTTCTTTCATTACATCAACTTCATTCTCATTGCTGGATGCTGACTGTGGGGATTGGACCACATCTTCTGTTTCTTCCTCTTCTGCTGACTCTATGTCCCTTTCTTCAGCAGATGCATTGATTTGAGAAGCCAAGGCTGGTTTGTCTTCCACCTTAGCTTTCTTGTCGATTGCCCTTGAAGCAACTCTCGCCGCTTCTTCTTTTGGTGGTTTCAGCAGTTTGGGCCGTTTCTTCTTTATCCTTGTTTAGGGAGGAGACTCTCCTTGGTGGGACTTGGGCTTTCTTCACATCACCAGCTCTCTTTACCACTTTTGATTTCTTCCTAGCTGGTGTGATTTCAGCTGCTACATAGTCATCAGACTCAGAGTTCTATGCCTCTAATATCTTTCTCTTCTTTGCAAAGGCTCTACTGCTGCTCCCAGCTGTCAGCCTTTTGTTCTCCTTGGGGTTCTTCTTCCAGTTTTCAAATATCTGTGGAGACATCACTTTGTGCACATTTAAGGCTTCCCCCTCATCATCCTTGATTTTCCCTTCTAGCTTCTTCTTCAGTATGATACTCAACAGCCTTCCATGAAACACCTTGGTCAAGGGCTTTTCAATGGATTTCTTCTTCTCAACCTTCTCTACCCACTTGGAAATTTGATCTAGCAAGATAGCTCCAAAGTCAATTTGTTTCTTCAGAACTATTGCAGACATTATCTTCAACTGTTGGTCAATCACTGTATCATGTGCAGTGTTTTTGTACAGTATGCACTTTCCATCAATTTCAGCTAGGAACTCATATTCTTCAGGAAACTCCTTCTTCTTCATGTCTTTGAAGCTAGGGTTTCTTTGGTACCCCATCAACTCCTTTGCTTGTTCAATGTTGACATCTTCAAGGTTCTTTAGCCCTTGGTTAGGAAAACCTAGGCATTGATTTAGGTCAGAAGATTTCAGCTTCATAATCTGACCTTTAACCTTGGTAGAGAGAGTTCCAGAGTTTATGGAGACGTTTGAGTAGAACTCTTTAACCAGGTCAATGTACACACGAGTACTTGCCTCAAGACATTCTGTAAACCCAGCTTTCTTCACGAGCTCAAGTATGTCCCTGAATCTCTTCTCAGATTTCTCAAACGATTTGGTTCCAAGCTAAATGCCGGTGATAACTTTCCAGTTCTCCATTTGAATAGTTCAAAGACTGTGGGTGTTTGATTTAGAGAGGTTTATGAGAGATGGCTGTCTGTGATTTGGTAAGGCTCTGGAGGGTTAACTGATTTTGCTCTTGAAAAGCTTTCTAGGGTTTTGAAAATGGGAGGGAGAAAGGTTCAATATCTTTTGGTAACTGTCTGCAGATTTAAAATTTTCTTTATGGCAGTTCCTTCTAACTCTGCACACTTAGTGATGTGTCAACTGTCCATTGATTGCACGTTGCCCAGTAATGAGCTGTAACTCCCCACAACTTTTCAGTTATCAGAAGAGTGGACGTTTAATTGACGTGGCTTTGACCGTTGACCTTTTGATTCGTAGAGTAGCATGATGAGGCAACTATAGACTCTACGATTTCCTTTGTTGACTCAACGTTCATCTTCTGAGAGATGCTGCAGTGGATGACTTTGTCTTTCCACCTTACTTAGATGTAGCATAGCTCAATCACTGATGCATTCGAACTTATCTCCTTAACTTGAATGGCTTAGCAGATGTCTCATTCTTCCGGTTCCTTGTGAACTGGTGTACCCTTTGGTAGGACTACGATCGTTGAGTTGTCCTCTACGATCGCTAAGGTTGCACTACGATCGTTTAGTACTCTTCAGACTTAATTCTACGATCGTTGACTGACTTGGTTCTTTTGAGATGAACTAGATCAAGCATTCCTTCTGGGATAAGGTAGCTCAGGAAGGGCCAACCTCTTAGAGTGAGCTAAGGGTCAGGTTTGTCCCTGAGGCGCTTTCCAGATGAAGTGCTATGGCAATGATTTACAATAACATCTCATTAGACCTTTTCTGGTGGGGAGGTCTTCTACCAGCTTTAGACAACTGCTTGCTAAAATCGTGGTGTCCTCCTTCTTCTTACACTACGATCATATGTTTGATCGTAGGCACTTCACGATTATGGATTGGATGGCTGAAGGGTTATCAGTAGTACGTTTTGAGACGTTCCTACTGACTATGGATCTTCATTTGGTTCATCAGCTACAAAGTTTTGGGACTCTGTAGCTGGTACATCTCTTCAAGGTTTATTAGTGCTGTTATTCCTTAACAAATCACTGCTCCCCCATTGTCGATGTTGTCTTTCCAGATAGATGTGATTCCTTCTTCTTCAGATTCATTTGAAGGCAGCCTTGCATATCTCCTTCTGACTGGAATCTCCATCATCGCTCGGATTTCCTTGTATCATAGAGATGAGTATTTCCAGGATTGATCACTCTACGATCATTTGACAGTACTACGAACGTAGTCTCCTTTGACAGTCCTGAGATTGAGAAGTTCTGCTTCTTAATGAACTCCTTTTGTCTTAAGCTCAATGATCTTCTGTTGTGAGCTTCCCTTGAGAATCCTTTTCATACAGCATGCCTTTCTTGATACGAGCATATAGAATCCTCTTTATCTTCTGTTGCATGGCATGCTCCCACAAACAAATTTGCAGCCATGTGAGCTCCATTCCGGTTAGCTCAGAGGGTCTTCAAGGATAGGCTTGGACATATAGGAACTTTATCAGACTCATTTCTAAACAGTCCTTAGCCTTCTGCTGGTTGAATCTTCTTGACTGAAGTCTTCTGCTTCATCATTCCTTAGTGTGGTCAGACTGACCAAGTACCTGCAGGTTTAAATATATTTCTATTTTTGGTACCCATAGTTACATGGGTCCTGCTAGGTTAGTTTTATACACCCCTGTTCCTCTTATTTGGATAATCATCATATTTATCATCAACAGACATATCCATGCATGCAACTATCTTATGATAATACATTTTGAGATGCATGATGGTGAGTGTGTATGGGATTTGGCATCTAATAACACACTCTCTATCTATGATGGTTTCATCATTCACTGGGTTATGTTCACAATGTTTAAGTGTTCATAGAGTGGAAATCAACTCTACGATTTGTGAGTGTCTAGTTGATTCATGGAGGTGATCAGTTTCAACAAATCAGCAAGATCCTCTTGTAGAACTGATTATACTCTATAAGTTATCAAACATTTAGAACATAGGTTTGTACATACATACTAACCCACCAGCAGAGATTACTACTCATAAAATATACTAGGCCCGTGATGCTCTTATAACCCATGTCAGATTTCCTCCAAGATATCATCTTCAACCTAAAACATGGATGGAGAGAAAGTTTATAGTCATTTGAGTTTTCATCCTCATGTTACTTTCTCTCTTCACCTTTTTAGGTAGATTATGACTTCTTGACAGAATCCTGTTATAGTTCATAAGGAGATGCAATTATGATGAATGCATTTATAATAGTGAGGAACTGTACCTTTTTACTGTCAGTTACTAAACAATCATTTATCATGGATATACTGAGTTTAGGTATTGATGTGCTTAGCTTTACTTTTTCTCATGACAACTCATTGCTCTTGCTGGCCTTTCATCAATCAGTAGTGGTCTTGAAGATATAGGCCAAGAGAATCTCAGCATTAAGATCTTTAACATCCTTTAGCTGACAGAGTTTGCACACAGCTGATGGTTGGCCAGACATAAGTTTGAGAAGATCTTCTTTCTTCTCTCGATAACCATTTCTTAGCATGTATGGCTTCTTCATCTTTCAGGTTGGAGGGTGCTTGACACTTTGTCATTAACGTCTCTTGAGTGTTCTCGTCTGATCTTAGAACTACAAGATTGACTGCAGGCTAGGATTGGTGTTGCTGATGTACCAATAGAGACCATGGACCAATCTGAGCAGCTTCAGGTGTATATGCACATTTAACCTATAGACAATATTTCCAACATGTGAGCTCATCTGCACATAACAAGTTACTTACTACTAAACTAAGTTTAGAACAATGTTTGTGCCTGGGATCAGACTCAAAGCGATTAGCTTTTGAATATAGCATGAGAACCTGCTTTGATACCAATTGTTAGTTCGGAGGGCACGATAGATCTAGAAGAAGGGGGGTTGAATAGATCCTTTTTATTTCAAATACTTTTCTGGTTTATATTATTTTGTTCATAATTAACATATGACAAACATAAGAATCTTTTCAAGCACAGCGGAATAAGTAAAAGATCCCCTTCATTGATATATCCATAATCATACATACATTGTTCGTAGAGTAAGTTTAGTTGTAAGCAGTTAAAACATACATAGCATTTTATAGTACATAATCTAAATGACATAATGTAAAAGACCTGAGGATTTTAAGTGGTTCGAGACTCAAGCTCCTAATCCACTCTTTCCGCTTTCAACTAGCAGTGATTTCCACTAAGGAAGGCGGCACCACAATCACTAAGATTCCTTCAAGCCCGTGACCTTGGGACTTGATTCACTAAGAACTCTTCAAGGCCAGCAGCCTTAGAACTCCTCTAGTTCCCTAGGAACTCTTCAAGCCCAGCAGGCTTGGAACTTCGTTTAGTCCCTCCGGACAAGGACCCTTTGGTCCTGCTTTGTTTAGTCCCCCTGGACAAGGACCCCTCAGGCCCTGGCTTTGTTGAGTTGTTTGTTTGTTGTTGTTGGAGTCGGTGCTGAGCTGCTAAGATGTCTTCATGCTCTGAACCTCTTCTATCCTTAGCAGCTTTGCTTGATCATCCTTGAAGAGCAGTTGAGTGTTGCATGATGCTCATCTTCTTAGGTTACTCAACTACTCCGGATGACCCCTTGATGAACTGCCTTGAAGATCATTCTCCTTGGTACTTAATGGTTGCACATGAGAGGCTTCTAAGATGACTGTAAGCACTTCTGTTAGGTACTTAGAAGCTATCTCATGCTTGACACCAAGATGACTTTTGTGATCTCCCTTCTTGCTACTCGATGCCTTCTCATGATGGACTTGCTAAGATGACCGTAAGCTCTTCTCTGTTGTACTTAGATTCTTCTCATGATGGACATCTAGATGGCATGATGCTCTCCTTTCTCTCAGAAGTTCAGAAAAGTCTTCATGTAGTAGAACTCTCACTTCTACATTTTTCTTCATCTGACTTCTGAGTGTTCTTGGTGGATCGTAGAGTGAGCCTGCGGACTCACTATCTCACAAGGTTTAGATCAGTCCACCTTCTCTTCAACTCCTAAGCAACTCCAAAGAACCTTTGATCTTTGAAGCTCTTTCTCATTTATACTTCTTCCCAATCCTTCCGTTGGAAAGTAACCGTTGAAGGCTATTCAAATATCTTCACAGATCTCAAGTTGCTTGATGTAGACTGCTTGATGTAACTTGTCATACTTTTTTGACGCTGCAGTCTACTGTTTCACCTACCCTGTCAGATGTATCACTTTACTTTCTTGGGCAGGTTGAAGACTTTATTTCTTCTGATTTCTAGATCAGAGGTTGTCCTTTTGCATCAATGCTCTCAATAAGCACTTGTCCGAATATTACCCTTCAGATTGAACCGTTGCCAATGCTTGGTCTTGGTATTCGAACTCTACGATTTCGATGCATGTCTTCAAGGACTCGATCGTAGTGTCTTGTTGATTGTTGCTCGTTGACTAATAGAGTTAACACTACGATCCTGAAGAGTGTTGATTGGATCTTCAATGTAGAACACCTCTTTCCTTGTATTGTGCGGATGCTTCAATACTTCATTTGCTTCAATTTGTTCTCGAATCGATGGCCTAATTCCTTGCTCTGGTCCCCTTCGAACATCAAGACACTTGATTTGTGGCGCGTCCAAATTTTGCTTTCTCCTTGTGATCTCCGTTCACTTATCATCAATGAACCGACCGCACTTAATCACTTTAGCCTTGCTCTTCGAGGTGACCCGGTATCTCTGTTCACCTTCCATCGGTTCCTTCTTTGTTTGGCAAACACTACGATCTTGGTTGCTTCCAAGATCGTTGTCTTCATACACTTGATAGCTACTTGCATAAGTCGACTTTTCCTTAGTCTTCAAGTCTTCTTTGGATCTCCTTGTGGAAGACTTCATCACGAATGGTCTTACACCTCAATCTTAATGCTGATTGGGTTTGTGCTGAGATCTTCTGTTAGCCTGCATGCCATTCGTTGAGTGCTCTCTGGTTCCCTTATGTGGAATGCATCTTTGCAATGCCAACCAGAGGCTTCGTATCTTTTGATATGCAGGAGTGCTCATTCGTTGAGAACAAGTATCCGCTTCTACGATTTCGACTTAGCATTGTGAGCACTTACATTTGGATTCATAGTTTCGCACTCTATGATTGACTTACCTTCTTGGTGCAGACACTACGATCCCGAGATCAGATATTGACACTCTACGATTTCTGCCTTATGCCTGTTGTCTTCATCTGATCTTGCTCGACTACGATCTCTGCATATAATCAATGGACTCTACGAACTCAGAGTGTGATCTACGATCCTTGACTTGGCTTCGGCATTAGTAGACTCTACGACTCCGAGTGTAGTCTGCGTTTCTATTTTTGGCTTCAAGAGATGGCCGTCCACCAGAAGATTTGTCTCTCACGATTCTCGAACATGACTTCTCAAAGACACTACGATCCCGAGGAAGCTCTTCTCGATACACTACAATCCTTCTTCGTTTCCCTGGCGGTCTCATTTAACTCCGAGATCCGCTATCTTGCATACTCCTATTCCTTTCGATATCTCCCGAGTTAACCTTGACTCACTGGCGGCAGATCACGACTTATCAAAAGGTTCTCGACGATCAGACTAGCCTATCTATTACATCATAAGATCAACCTAACATGCTTGGTCTTTCTATCTTTATAGTTCTTGTACATCTAAGTCCTAACATATTTGATCAATTCATTCTAAGTCCTTGTATACATATTTCTATTATCTATCAGAGGACTTTACAGCTTTTCTTAATACAAGAATACTTGCATATTATTCATTCATATACATATATATCATAATCAAATCATATATAAATAGGAATAGCATTCACATGCTTATTCCTGACAAGTCTGTACCAATTGTAGATGTTAATTTCACTGTTTGGTGGGTGAAATTCGTGTTAGTTGGGCTAAAAACGGCTACTATTCATGCCGAAGTCTCTGTCATTGCACCGGTAGCAACAATTTCTAGCTGGTGCCTAAATGCGAGCAAAAAGCTGCAAATTGCGCTTGATCCCAAGCGCAAATTGCCATTAGGTTTTCTGCGATCGAGCACCCAACAAGAATCACACGGCCGGTAAGGTAAGGGATAAGGCAATGCAATGCAGTGTTCTCGAGCCCAAAGCGGTGACTTACGCCTATTTGCAGGTTATGTGTATCGGACTTATATTAGTCTAGCATGAACGTTAATGATGTTGAGACATAATATAGACTACAATAACGGGTTGTCATGTGTTGTAATGTAAAGTGTAAAGATTTGAAATAACTATTTAAATAAGTTATAAAATGAAACCAAATTTGATGTTTGCAAAGGTTAGAGATGAACGGTTAGGCGATGTTGGCTCGTAATGAGATTTCAAATTCGTTAAGTATGTTAACCAACATGGTTCGATGCTAAGTTAAGGTTATGACCTAAATGATGGTTTAAACCCTTAAAGCTAATGTTCATACAACTAATTGTTGTTGCGGTTTTAATGATGTATGTAGGATAATTGGAGATTATTTTACACTTGTGTAGCTTACAAGCAAGGCAAGTTCTTTAACCCTACTCTTATAATAATTGTGCAAGTTTCTAAACCTTATCTTTGTCATTGAGCAATACTATTGATTTTATTCTGATGAATGATTGAATAAGCTCATGTAACCTAATTCGTTACATCGAATGAGTTTCACATTTTCATTTCTTGTTATTAGTATTCAAAACATATATTGTTCTAACACATTGATTCAAAGGAGATTGTTTTAACTCCTTGAATATAATACTTTCCATATATATCATGCTTATTGAGGTTATATATTGTTGATATCCAGATCTTTGATTTTGATAGCCTTGTTTGATTTATACATTCTTGTATTAAACCTTTATTGATGGAAATTGAATAAGTGTTCTAAAATTCTAGAAACACTAATAAGCTAGTTCCAAACTAAACTTTCTTTAGTGCGGAAATTCTAAATTCAAACTGAGACGAACAACCCTAACATAGGGGATTTTGTACGTGTAACATTTAGATGTTTGTGCACAATACATGGTACAAAGGGATGATTCCCCTTAGTACGTCAAGAAGAGTCTGTACAGTCTAATGATTGTTAAGGTTAAGGTAATAATACTTAGACACCGTGGACATAGTTCGTGGTCTTAAGACCCTCAGATAATTAAAGTTCGAACTTGTTTTCTATTTTGATTCGTAGAACAAGTTCTTTATTATTCAGTATTCGTTGTTCACTCTCATGTTGTTGTTATACTATCTTTATGTCAGTGATCAATTGTTTGCTCACTTGCAATTAAACAATGCAGCTAAAGTTGAAAGAGGTGATGATCCATCTACTAGCAAGGGATAGGGCAAGATGTTTAAGTGATGAATAATTAGTTAAAGTTTATTTAAATGCTTGAAGTTTTAAGACTTGTTTTATTTTATAATGTATTCCACAAACTGATGTAATAATTTTAAGGTTAGATTACCTGAGATTTATTTTGAGATTATGATGTAACCCTTTAATGAGAGAGATTATTGTTTAAGTTATTTATTTAATGTTTTATCCTTTATTATGGGTAGTTAGATGTAATTATTTTGATAGTGAGCACCAAATTAAATTGGAAATGAAGTACCGGATTTGGGGGTGTCCTGAGTTGGTATCGAGCCTTAGGTTATGAACCTTAGGTGGGGAAACCTTAGGAAGTAGCCTTTAAGAAGTTAGAAAACATTGAGGTGATTAACTCTTATCGGGTTTTAAGGAATGGATTAAGGCATCCATTAAAACTAAATAATAAAAGACATTATGTGTTATGTGTTAATAACTTATGTGCTCGCGAGTATCGATAATGTTAAGTAAAACTTAAAATATTTTGTTGACATGATGTCTAACGAAGGAGGGTCCAGTCCAGCTAGGGAGGTGATACCTCAGGTATCTAGGGATGACGAACCCCGGGATATTCACGTAGTGCGGGAACAGTTGATCCATGAGGATGAGCCTGTGACTGATCCCGAGGAGGATAGTCCTGAGGAGGATGATGATGAGGAGGATCCTGAGGAGTTTCCACTAAACTCCGTATCGGCTGAGATGTATGACGCTCTGTATGATCGTAACATAGTGTTACAGGATAATGTTGAGGAGCTGAAGGAGATGGTTGAGATGCATCATGTTGCATTGGAGCAGAAGGATATAGAGATTCAGGACTTTTATTCAAAACTTGGAAACACATAATGGGATCTAGTTCATACCAAGGGTCAGCATGAAGACTTGTTAGCAATGAACGAGAAGATGAAGACTGACATGGAGAAGCTGAAAGATGATTTCAAAGAGGAATCAGCTAAGAGTGCAAGAGCAAAGGATGCTTGGATGAAGGCGACTCAACGTGCAGACCGTGCTGAGGCTAAAGTTCAAGTGAAGAAAGCCAAGATGAAGGAGATGGATTATGCTTTTAATTATGCGATTGATAGGGCCCAGGATCGAGTCCATTATTACCCACCTCAGTTTGAAGACTCGCCGTGGTTCGTGATGGATCGTAGAACGGCTTACCATATCATGGAGGAGGAACGTCGAGAAGCCTTACGACGTCTTAATATGCCTAGATAGAATAAGAGTGATACTAATATGAGGTTAATTATATGAATAAATAAGTTGTGAATCCCTTATTTTGAGATAAATAAAGGGATAGTATGAGTATGTAATCCTGAAACTGGTTTAGTTCAAGAAAGTGGATGTTTATAGCAGATATGCTATCTTTAGTATGTTTAAAACATTATGAATGAATAAAATTTTAGAGTTTATTTAAAATGTTATGTGTTATAGCTTTAATCTTGGAATGTCTAAGTTAAACTTCAAATACCCAAGAAGTTGAGTAATGAACTAATAAGCGTATATTTTAACATAAAATGCCTCCTAGAAGAAGACAACCACGTCAACAAGCACCTCCTGAGGGGTCTACTAACAATAACAATGAGACCAACACTAATCCAGTTCAGCAGTTGGTAGCTTTATTGACGGGAGCACTTGCGAATCAACCGCAAGCTCAAGTTACGACTTTCAAGGAATTCAAAGCGGTTGGACCGCTAGAGTTTCAAGGGTCTATGAATCCAATGGAAGCCCAAACCTGGATCATGGAAATGGAGAAGGTGTTTTACGTTGCTAGAATTAACGAAGATTAGAAGACTGCATTCGTGACGTTTATGCTTAAGTCCGAAGCTAGCTACTGCTGGCAAGCAAATAAAGTTCGTGGAGGACAAGGAGTGGTAGCGTGGGATAGATTTAAGGAGATGTTCTTTGAAATGTACTTTCCAGCGAGTTCTCGGAACCAGTTGGAGGTGCAATTTCTTGAGCTTAAGCAAGGAACTATGACGGTGCCAGAATATGCTACAAAGTTTAATGAGTTGGTAAGGTTTGCCACATATCAAGTCAATACTGATGAGCGTAAGGCGAGAAGGTTCGAACAAATATTGAAACCCTGGCTGTATAGCAAGGTTTCAATGTTCCAGTTAAATACATTTACGGCTGTACTGGAAAAGGCAATCATCGCAGAAGGTGGAAGCGATGCCTTGACCAAGTACAATTAAGAACAAAAGAAGAGGAAGAATGATAGTGAAAATAAGGCTGGTGGAAGTAATGTTGGAAGTAACAATCAGAAAAGGAAGTGGAACGAGAATTCGACTACGGGAGGACAGCAGAGAAGTCAGCAAAAGAAAAAGTTTGAAGCTTGTTCTACTTGTGGAAAGAATCATACTGGGGTATGTTTGAAGGGAAAACGAGTATGTTTCAACTGTGGTCAGGAAGGACACATTGCACCGAACTGTTTTAGTCCGAAAAAAGGAACATGTTTTACCTGCAGTTCGAAAGATCACATGGCTCGTGATTGTCCTAAAAAGCTAGCGGGGAGTGCTAGTGGAGGAAAGGGAAACAACAACAGTGGTGGTGCATTGACTATCTCTAGACCAGCTCAGTTAAGCCGACCTACTGCAAGAACTTTCAATATGACTGTGCAAGATGTTGTTCAGTCTAAGGATGTGGTGTCAGGTATCATTCCGATTAATGGTATTAATGCTTATGTACTGTTTGATTCGGGTGCTACTTGTTCATTTATATCCGATGAATTTGCTCAAAACATGGATTTGCCTCAGGAAGAATTAGAACTTCCCTTAAGCATAGAGATTGCAAATAAGGAAGTGATTCCTGTTAGATTCGTATATAAGAATTGTAAAGTGGTTATAAAGGGTCAAGAGATGAGGGTAGACTTAATACCAATTAGACTGGGGAGTTTGATATTATCATCGAATGGATTGGTTATTCAATCACGAGCGTTGATTGATTGCCAAAGAAAGTGTGTTAACCTTATGACTCCGTCAAAGGTTGTGTTCTATGGCAGCAAATCACCTCGACAAGCAAGTTGTCTGAAGGTGATGCAAGCCAAGAAGTTGTTAAGACAAGGATGTGTAGGTTACTTAGCCTACATAGTTGATACACAGAAGAAAAGTGCGAAGTTAGAAGAGATACCGATCATAAGAGATTTTGCAAACGTATTTCCAAACGATTTGGCGGGTTTTTCGCCAGATCGACAAATTGAGTTCGTGATTGATTTAGTACGTGAACAGTTCGATATCTAAGGCACCATCTGAGAATGGCCCGGTAGAGATCAAAGAGTTGATGGTGCAATTACAAGAATTACTCGACAAAAAGTATATCCAGCCGAGTGTATCGCCATGGGGAGCGCCAATGTTATTTGTTAAGAAGAAAGATGGATCGGTGCGGCTGTGCATTGATTACAGAGAATTGAATAAGGTTACTATTAAAAATAAGTATCCATTACCAAGAATCGACGACCTGTTTGATCAACTGAAGGGGGCGAGATATTTTTCAAAGATAGACTTGAGGAGTGGTTATCATCAATTGAAGGTGAGGCCAGAAGACGTACCGAAAACGGCATTCAGAACTCGATATGGTCATTACGAGTTTCTGGTTATGTCATTTGGTTTAACCAATGCACCTGCAGCATTCATGGACTTGATGAACAGGGTGTTTAAACCATTCCTAGACAAATTTGTGGCGGTGTTTATTGATGATATCCTGGTGTATTCTAAGACCAAGGAAGAACATATTGAACACTTAAGAGTGACGTTGGAGACATTGAGAAAGGAGAAGTTGTACGCAAAATTTTCAAAATGTGAGTTTTGGATGGAACGTGTACAGTTTCTAGGGCATGTTATTGATAAAGATGGAATTTTGGTAGATCCATCAAAAGTTGAAGCTGTAGTAAACTGGGATCAGCCGAAGACACCGTCAGAGATAAGGAGTTTCTTAGGATTAGCAGGATACTACAGGCATTTTATTCAAGACTTTTCCAAGATCGCGGCTCCGTTGACGAATTTAACTAGGAAGGCAGTTAAGTTTGTTTAGACGGAGAAGTGTGAGGAAAGTTTTCACGAATTGAAGAAGAGGTTAAGTACATCACCTGTGTTGTCATTGCCTGATGATACACGGAATTTTGTAGTGTATAGTGACGCATCGCATAAAGGACTAGGCTGTGTGCTTATGCAGAACGGCAGAGTTATTGCGTATGCATCACGTCAATTAAAAGATTACGAAAAGGGGTATCCGACTCATGACTTAGAGTTGGCTGCGGTAGTGTTTGCCTTGAAGATTTGGATACATTATCTTTACGGAGAGAGGTGTGAGATATATACTGACCATAAAAGTCTGAAGTATATCTTTACACAAAAAGACTTAAACATGCGACAAAGAAGATGGTTGGAACTAATCAAAGTCTGTGACTGCGAGATTTTCTATCATCTCGGAAAAGTGAATGTTGTTGCTGATGCCTTAAGTAGGAACGGGAGAAGTTAATGATGTTAACTTCTCAAGAGAAGCTAGTGTCGAAAATGGCTAAGATGGAGTTGGAAATTAAATATCCGACAGAATCCGATGAAAAGTTGTTCCAGATAGGAAATAATTCAATATTGGTAGATAAAGTGACGAATGCACACTTCAGGATGAGGAATGCGAAAAGATAAAACAGAAGATATTTGAAGGTGAGAAAAATAAATTCAAAATTGATTCGGAAGGGTTACTTCGATTCGAAGGGAGAATTTGGGTTCCGCCAGTACCAAAAATTAACGAGGAAATTTTGAGTGAAGCTCACAACTCATGATATTCGATTCACCCTGGAAGTACGAAAATGTACCAGGATCTTAGACATCATTTTTGGTGGCCGAATATAAAGAGGGATGTGGCTGAGTGTGTGGCGAAATGCTTAACGTGTCAGAAAGTTAAAGCTGAGCATCAAAGACTAAGCTGATTGTTACAACTGTTGGAGATACCAGAATGGAAATGGGAGCATATGACAATGGATTTTGTGGTAGGTCTTCCAACGATCCAATAAGGTTACGATGCTATTTGGGTGATTGTCGATCGATTGACGAAGTTGGCTCACTTTTTTCCAATCAAGATTCGATTTACCCTAGATCAGTTAGCAAAACTGTACGTGAAGGAAATCATTTCAAGACACGGTGTACCTGTGTCCATTGTATCAGACAGAGATCCACGTTTCACATCAAATTTCTGGAAACGATTGCAAGAATGTTTGGGAACACAGCTGAAAATGAGCACATCATACCATCCTCAGACCGACGGACAAAGCGAGAGAACTATCCAAACACTAGAAGATATGCTCAGAGCATGTATAATGGATTTCAAAGGAAATTGGGATGACCATCTTCCATTGGTGGAATTTGCTTATAATAATAGTTATCACGCGAGTATTGGCATGCCGCCTTACGAAGAGTTATACGACAGAAAATGCAGAACTCCGTTGTGCTGGGATGAGGTAAGAGAACGTCAGCTATTGGGTCCAGAATTGGTACAGCAGACTGTCGAGATCATCAAAGTGATTCGAGCAAGATTAATAGCTGCATAAGATAGACAGAAGAAATATGCCGATCAGCATCGATAAAATCGGGAATTCGATGTTGGTAGTTATGTTTTCTTAAAAATATCTCCCTGGAAGGGAAAAATTCGATTTGGCAAGAAAGGGAAATTGAGCCCTAGGTTTATAGGACCTTTTGAAGTACTTCGACGTGTGGGTGAAGTGGCATACGAGGTAGCTTTACCTCCAGAATTGGTGCATATCCATAATATTTTTCATATCTCGGTATTGAGACCGTATAAACTTGATTATAAACATGTTGTAGAATATGAGCCATTGCAGTTTGAGAAAGATTTGTCATATGAATAAGTCCCTGTTCAAATTGTTGACAGAAAAGAGCAAGTACTGAGGAATAAGGTAATACCTTCTGTTAAGGTAATCTGGAGGAACCACAATGCTGAGGAAGCTACGTGGAAACTTGAAAGCGTTATGATGAAGAATTATCCTCAATTATTTGCTTAATTTTTATAGCGATTCTGGGGACAGAATCTTGTTAAGGAGGGAAAAATGTAATGAATAAATTTTTCGAATTGTGATTCTGGGGACAGAATCCTTTTAAGGAGGGAAGGATGTAACGATCGAGAAATTTATAATTTA
This sequence comes from Panax ginseng, assembly GCA_020205605.1. NCBI lineage: Eukaryota > Viridiplantae > Streptophyta > Magnoliopsida > Apiales > Araliaceae > Panax > Panax ginseng. The sequence goes on along the minus strand of CM035143.1, from coordinate 56,992,033 downwards.
ATTTAAATATTTATTGAATTAAATAAATATTTTAAGTAATTTATTTATTAAGGAAAATAAATAATTAATGATTATTTGAAGGATTTAATTTAAGGAAATAATTAAATTAAATCAATTGCTTAATATTTAAGAAGATAATTAAATTAAATGAATTATTTAATTTAATGGAAATAAATAAATTAAATAAAGTGTTGTGTCTAATTTATTAATTAAATTTGATATATAATTATTTATTAATTATAAGTATAGTAAAAAGATTTTTATTTTTATTATAAGTTATTTAAATTAGCTAAACTAAAGTTATCTAAGTTAACTAAATTATGGTGTGACACAAAGTAACTATATAATATAAATAATATAATAATAATTTGGTTTGGGAATTATGTGGTTAGCCAAACATGGCCTTGTGGCCTTTGGCTTATTCAACTGACGCCTTTTCATTATTTAACTGATATTACAATCACTATGCCTATTAAGGTTATCAGTTTATTTTTACGCTTGACCATTTTCTTTACGCATACTTGGCTAAGTCTTAAGAGTTCAGAGAGTTGAGAATTGAGAGAGATTGAGAGGAAACCTAAGAAATTCACAGCAATTTCAGTTGGTTAGCAAGGATTGTCTAAGCATAAGAAGGTAATTCTCTATAATTTGATAATATATATATATATATATATAGGTTTTACGGCAAAATTGTGAAGCTTTCAAACTCTGTGAATTCTAGTTTCTGTAAATTGTTGTTATGTAACCTGTGTATGATGATTATATATAGTTATGATGTTTGAGTTTGTATGAAAAGCAAGAATTCGTATGCTAATTACAGTTTAAAAAGGAAGAAAAGTATGACAGTGTATATTTTTCTATATAGCTTGTGAATAGTACCAATTCTAGTGGCCAATTCGTGTGCTAAACTGTAAAGTGAGTCTTGTTTATGCTAGCTTATTAAGAAACGAGCATAACGTAATTTGAATTAAGTGTTTTGGCCAAGTTTTGAGATGTCAGTGATGATTTTTGTGAAAGAAGTTCAAAAATGGAGTTTTATATAAAAATATGGAATTTTGAGAAACTAAACTAGTTTTAGTTGATGATAAATTGTGTTAATTGGTTGTAAATGTTAACAAACATGTTTGTAATAGTCTATACCAATTGTAGATGTTAATTTCACTGTTTGGTGGGTGAAATTCGTGTTAGTTGGGCTAAAAACGGCTACGGTTCATGCAGAGTCTGCAAATGTTCGTACATGCACTGCTTAATTTATCTTTGGTTTGGAAAGGCAAAAAATCACTTGTTAATGCAAGTATGATTCACGTCGATCCCAAGCCTTTTACACCATTATTGGTTTTCTGATTGAGCACCGGTAGCAATTGGCTTGTTTAAGTGAAAGGACAAGGGAGAGTAGCATTGCCATGGTTCTCGAGCCCAGACAAATGACTTCGCCTATTTGCGGAGTTATGTATCAGACTTATATTAGTCTCGCATGCACCTTAATGATGTTGAGACATAATATAGACTACAATAACAGGTTGTCATGTGCTGTAATGCAAAGTGTAAAGATTTGAAATAACTATTTAAATAAGTTATAAAATGAAACTAAATGTGATGTTTGCAAAGGTTAGAGATGAACGGTTAGGCGATGTTGGCTCATAATAAGATTTCAGATTCGTTAAGTATGTTAACCAACATGGTTAGATGCTAAGTTAAGGTTATGACCTAAATGATGGTTTAAACCCTTAAAGCTAATGTTCATACAACTAATTGTTGTTGCGGTTTTAATGATGTATATAGGATAATTGGAGATTATTTTACACTTGTGTAGCTTACAAACAAGGCAAGTTCTTTAACCCTACTCTTATAATAATTGTGCAAGTTTCTAAACCTTATCTTTGTCATTGAGTAAGACTATTGATTTTATTCTGATGAATGATTGAATAAGCTCATGTAACCTAATTCGTTACATCGAATGAGTTTCACATTTTCATTTCTTGTTATTAGTATTCAAAACATATATTGTTCTAACACATTGATTCAAAGGAGATTGTTTTAACTCCTTGAATATAATACTTTCCATATATATCATGCTTATTCAGTTATATATTGTTGATATCCGATCTTTGACTTTTGATAGCCTTGTTCAGTTATACATTCTTGTATTAAACCTTTATTGATGGAAATTGAATAAGTGTTCTAAAATTCTAGAAACACTAATAAGCTAGTTCCAAACTAAACTTTCTTTAGTGCGGAAATTCTAAATTCAAACTGAGACGAACAACCCTAACATAGGGGATTTTGTACGTGTAACGTTTAGATGTTTGTGCACAATACATGGTAAAAAGGGCTGATCCCCCTAAGTACGTCAAGAAGAGTTTTTACAGTCTAATGACTGTTAAGGTTAAGGTAATAATACCTAGACACCATGGACATAGTTCGTGGTCTTAGGACCCTCAGATAATTAAAGTTCGAACTTGTTTTCTATTTTGATTCGTAGAACAAGTTCTTTATTATTCAGTATTCGTTGTTCACTCTCATGTTGTTGTTATACTATCTTTATGTCAGTGAGCAATTGTTTGCTCACTGTTGTAATTAAACAATGCAGCTAAAGTTGAAAGAGGTGATGATCCATCTACTAGCAAGGGAAAGGGAAAGATGTCTAAGTGATTAAGAATTAGTTAAAGTTTATTTAAATGCTTGAAGTTTTAAGACTTGTTTTATTTTATAATGTATTCCGCAAACTGATGTAATAATTTTAAGATTAGATTACCTGAGATTTATTTTGAGATTATGATGTAACCCTTTAATGGGAAAGATTATTGTTTATGTTATTTATTTAATGTTTTATCCTTTATTATGGGTAGTTAGATGTAATTATTTTTGTAGTGAGCACCAAATTAAATTGGAAATGAAGTACCGGATTTGGGGTGTCCTGAAGACAAGCCGACCTCGCTATTGTGGCGCCACTCTTTCTTCTTAAAGGTGTATTGCGGCACTTTCAACTAATAGTGTACTATGGTTCGGCCTCACGCTGCGGCACCGACCTTTCTTCTTTGAGTCGCGTTGTGGCGCAGACTCTGTGCCTCAAAAAAATTTGACAGATTTTCTACTTAGTGAACTTCTCGGACTCCAAATTTGATCATTTTAAGTCCGAATTGGCTCGTTCAAAAGCTGTTAGCTCACAATTCACATACTCTATGTGTTCATGCAAGAATTTTATATTTTCAACTTCGTTAACTCAAAATTCACCTATTAGTCCATTTTTAACGAAAACGATAAACGTTCGTGAACGTTCAACGATCGTTTCTTCGTTCTATGTCGGAATTCAGTCATTTTTGAGTCCGCAACTCTATAATTCCAAATAAGACTTGTTCCCATTGAAAACCAATGTTTCCGAGCTCAAAATCAAAATTCAACTTCCATTCCGAGAATTTTACGAATTCGACGATTATCGTCCAATCGTGTGAATTCTGACATAACTTCGTTACTTATGATTTGTTCATTGTTTCAAATGGATTCTATCCATCATATTGATATCTTAACCTACTCATTTCATTAACTTATTTTCATGGTAAGTTATTACTTGTTCTTCATGAGCTTATAACTTATCAAAGTATAAACTACATATAATTTCATTTCTCATGACTTATGATAGTTTATTTCTTCTAACCATCATTCTTACATCTCCTTATTATACCATCTTATTAAGGTAAACATATGACAAGTTCATATATGTTCCTCATAAGTTCATAACTTATTTATGTTTGAATTACTTATTCATGACTTATTATGACTTAAGTCCATTGATTATTCATTCTCTTAATTTCTTAGCATACATGTCAACTAATCAACACTTCTCTTATCAACCTACAATTGAAGAGATTGGAGATTTTATGACATAGGATCATTACCTTTGATGATCAAGCTTCTTTTTCTTCTTTTCTAATAATGGAAGTCTAGCTTATTCTCTCTAACAAATAAGTTGTATTATGTTGGATAAAATTAACAAATAAAAATGATCCAACTCTCCCTCTATTTATAGGATTGCTAAGGTTAGGGTATAGTGGTCATTAGGCCAATCCCACCTCATTACTAAACCTCCATACTATTCATTACTTCATGACTAAGTTATCTTGCTCATTACACTAATTACTTGGCCATTACATAAAGTTCTTGGTCACCAAGATTAACCATATGATCATGGATTTCCCCATGGGTCACCCTAATCCATTGGATCATTACTTTGGGCTTTAATTTAATTAGCTTAACTTATGCTTTTGGGCTTACATTAATTTACTTTGGACTTTTCATTAACCAACACTTGGGCTTTAACATTACTTAATCTTGGGCTTGTATATTAATTCTTATTGGACTTGCACTTCCTACATAATCCAACAAGTCCATATCATTTGTCTTAAAACTTTAGAACGTTTACTATACGTATTATTTTCGTATTCTCCCTCGTATACTTATTCAACATATACGACATACCATCATTCATACATATTCGTATAATACTTACGTATTACACGATCTTCGCTTTACTAGTTAACTCTTTACTTTTCCTTAACTTTCTCGAATTAAGTCCACATTCAAAAAATTATGTTTTCCATACTTGAATTATTATTACATAATCCATCTCACCTCGATATTCTATCAGTTGAAGAATTTGAACGTGGGTAGGAAACGGATGCGAGATACGCGTAGTGGAATGAGGAGTTACAACTTTTGAAATGGATTTGTTGGAATAGAAGAGTCGTGCGTTCTGTGGGGAGAAATGAGATACGCACAACACTATGATAACTGATATGAGAGATGGGTATAGTCACGTCTTTTAAAAACTAATTTTTTTTCAAAGTCCGGTCTCGGGCACGACTGCACGTGTTTTGAAAGGGAACATGGCGGCGCTGGTAGCGTGATTGGCCTTTGCTGCTTCAGACTTATGGCGTGAAGCGTACTTTTATCTATGCTTTCATCAGCGGTAGCGTGATCAAGATCATCTGCCATACCAAATATGCATTTCAAACATACCAAAACAGCTACGAATCATCTCCAATACACCTGTTCAATCAACAAATATCATTATGAGATATCAAGCCTCCAAAGTCAAAACATGAACTAATGACTATGCATACATGACTATCCTACAATAATACTTTCTCTTCTACTCCTACGTCTCATCATACGCTCATTCAACTCCCATAATACTAATTTCACACTAGTTATGCTATAACGACTAATAGGAACATGAAAACTAAATATAATCAAAATAAATATAAACAGGAGGTAAGGATAAAAATAATGGGGTGCCTCCCATCAAGTGCTAAGTTATAGTCAATTAGCTTGACTATCTCTGATTCAATCACGTTGAAGAAAGAATGGAGGTGACTTTATGCCTGTCCACCTCTCCACCAAAATAATGCTTTAGCAGCTGTCCATTCACTTTGAACGGCTTATCTGGGAATTTATCGAATACCTCTACTGCACCATGTGGAAAAACTGTCTTCACTGTAAATGGCCCGGTCCACCTTGATTTGAGCTTCCCAAGGAAGAGTTTAAGTCTTGAGTTAAATAGAAAAACTCTTTGTCCCGACTCGAATACTCTCTACATAATCTTGCGATCATGCCATTTCTTCACCTTCTCTTTATATAGCTTGGAGTTTTCATACGCCTGCAGTCTAAATTCATCCAACTCATTGAGTTGGAGTAGGCATTTTTCACCGGCAGCCTTCAAATCAAAATTGAGCTTTCTAATTGCCCAATATGCTTTATGTTCAAGCTCCATGGGAAGGTGACAAGCCTTTCCATAAACTAGCGGAAAAGGTGACATGTCCAGCGGTGTCTTATAAGCAGTCCTATATGCCCATACAACATCATCGAGCTTTAATGACCAATCCTTTCTTGTGGGGTTCACAACTTTCTCCAAAATTCTCTTTACTTCACGATTTGAAACCTCTGCTTGGCCATTAGTTTGAGGATGATAAGTTGTAGCAATGCGATGATTTACCTCATACTTAGCCAACAGAGCTGTGAACTGCCTATTACAAAAATAACTGCCTTCATCACTAATGATAGCCCTTGGAGTCCCAAACCTTGTAAAAATACTTCTTTGTAAAAATCTTAAGACCACCTTGGCATCATTAGTTGGAAGAGCTGCCACTTCCACCCACTTCGAAACATAGACGACTGCTAACATGATGTATAAATTTCCACATGAAAAAACAAAAGGGCCCATGAAATCTATCCCCCAAACATAAAAAATTTCTACCTCGAGGATCGTGTTCAATGGCATCTCATTCCTTTTCGAAATATTCCCAACTCTTTGACATCTGTAACGAATGATTTGTTTGAGTTATGATTCTGAGGACAGAATCCTTGTAAGGAGGGAATGATGTAATATTCCAGAATTTTAAATTGTAATATTAAATATTTATTGAATTATATAAGTATTTAATGGATATGTTTATTGTTGAATAAATAATTGTTCAATTTAATTTGATTTGGTATCAGAGCCTTAGGTTATGAACCTTAGGTGGGGGAAAAGCATTAGGAAGCAACATTTGAAAAGATAGTGGTGATAAACTCTTATCGAGTTTTAAGGAAGAATTAATAAAACACTTATGTGCTTATGTGTTATGTGCTCGTGAGTGTCGAGTAGTAATGATTAATAATTAAAACTTAAAATTTTATTGTCAGGATAACTAACATCGGAGAATCCAGTCAGACTAGGTGTGACAACTCGAGAATTTAGAAAATTTAGAAAATTTTAATTAATTGATTTAAGGTTCAATATTAGAACCTAGACAAAAAATAAGTGTATGCGTTTGATATTTTTGAGAAGGAATTTTGAGGATTTCAAAAGTCTGTGAAGGATTTAGGTAAATTATTCAGGATTAAGTGTATACGTGAATATGTTTTGTGTATATGTGTACAATATGTGGTTAAGGGTCAAGAGTTGACCAAATAAACGATATCTGTAACAAACCCTAAGTATATATTAAGAACGTCAAAGTTCGGTTAGAAAACCTTAGCGAATTATAAGAAATCCTAGAAACTGGTTCTGGAAACCCAAATTTCAGTTCTGGGAATCCGAAATCCTAATTCGGAAATTTAAAACCCTAATCTGGGAACTTAAAGGATAATTATAATGCTCAAGTGCTATTAATTTTAATATTAATTAGGGCAAAGCTTAATTATTTAGCAAACCCTAATTTCAAATTTTTAAACCCTAATTTCTTGATTAGAAACCCTAATTTATAATTAGGAAAAGACTGATTGTAAGTTTAATAATTTTAATGTTAATTAGGAAATATTAATCCTAATTTTCAAGTTATAGGTAATTAGAAACCCCTAATCTAATTACGAAATCTAATTTCTAAATTAGAAAATTATTTTCTATTAGAAACCCTAATTTCTGGGTTATAAACCCTAATGACCATTTTGACCCTAATTGCTTAATTAGCAATTTTAATTAGGATATATTAATCCTAATTAGCAAGATTTAAATTATGATTAAGAAATTTTAATATAGTTAGAAAATTCTAATTCTAATTTATAAATATTAATTTTCTATTTTGAAAATCAAAATTCGAAAAATGTTAGAAATTAAATTGCAAAGTTAAGGGTTAAACCCTAAACCCTAAGGGTTCAAACCCTAAACCCTAAAGGGTTCAAACCCCAAACCCTAAAGGTTTGCACCAAATGACAATTCTAGAATTAAAATTTTATGGAAATGACTAAAATGCCCTTTGTGCATTATTAGAGGAAACTTGTCAATCTTGCCAAAATTAGAGTTGTCTACCAACTATATATCTCCTATGTGCCATATATCTATTGTATCAGCCAACATGCTAGATCATATTCATTACATCTTGGAGTAATTGCATAAAAAGTCAAGAAAGTAACTCACTTTACTTTATTTCTCAAACCAACCAAGACCACTCTCTCTCTAAAATTTCGAGAGTTGGAGTGAAAGAGAGTCAAATGTTAACCTTAGATTAGTCCATAACTATCAAATATCAGATCACAAAGGTCAGAATCCAAGATCAAAGCTTAAGAGATATAAAACCTAATTTTTGTAAATTATGTGATTTGATGTTGTTTGTTGTTTAGATATGTGTTAGAGGGTGTCATTTGATGATCTGGGTTGCTAAAACTCAGATCCACATCATTTTGATGCTCTAAATTTGAGTTTTTAGAAATCTGGGGAAAGCTTGAAAAATGGTCTGACAACCATATGTCAGATGCCATAGATCTTTATCTGTTAAGTGTTAGTGTTGTTTTATGTTATAGATCTATTGTATGCCATGTGGTCTTTATTCTGTAACTTGAATTATACTACGATCAGGTCTAGATTTGAAGATATAAGCAGTCAAAGGTCGTTGACCGACCATGACTGAATGAATCTGGGTAACCCAGATTACCCAGAAAAGTCTGACAACCATTTTTGGAGGCTCGGATCTTGCAGTCTGTTAGTGTTTATGTCATGTTGTTTGTTAGATATTGTAGTCTGACATGTAATCTACATACTCAAACCAGTATATCACCTGGATCTTGCTCAGAACCAAAGTAATCATTGGTTAAACATGCTTTGACTGACTGTTCGATTGAATTTCTAGAAAACCCAGAATTCACCAAGAACAATTTTTTTTCATGCACGTTGACCTGCTTGAATCTTGGGCTTTTGGTATTGTTATGATGATATGATAATATATAAATGTACCCTTTAATGTTATCTACACGATTGAACTCTTAGATCACATACAGAAGACCTGGAAATTCAAGATATAAGGACACAAAGTAGCTAACTCGAAATGATCTTCATTTCTGAAAAACCAAGAAATGAAGAACAATGTCTGACAATGACTTTGGAGGCTAAGAACTCATTGTTATGTTGTTGTTTGGTCATGCAACTAGTTTGTGGTTGTAGTATTACATAATTACTACAATTCTAACCCCATTAGCTGCCCAGAATATAACAGGAACATAAATTTATTGTTGGTCAAACCAAGCCCCTCGAAGTCTGACATGAAGATCTGGGCAAGCTCAAGAACAGCCTCAAGAACACCATTAGTGACGGATTCGTCGCCTAAGGCCTCTATAGCGACAGATAATTTATAAAATTAATATTTTTATTAAATAAATCGAATTAAATGGTTTTTAATTATTAAAAATACATAATAAATTCTGAAAAATTATTTTAAAGTCGAAAAATAGTTTTTAATTATTTGAGTATATTTCATAAATATTTAATATTTTTGGAATATAAATGGTATTTAATTTATTTAATTATAATATTAAATAAATTATTTAAAAATAGTTTTAATTCATAAAAAATCATGAAAAATAATATTATGGTAAAAGAAAATATTTTAAGTGACTTTTGATATTTTGTGATGAATTTCATTAATTAATTAATATTAATGATAATTAGTTTATTTAATAAATATATTAAATAAATTATGGAAAATAGAATTAATGATTTATAAATCATATAAAAATGATTTAAGTGTTAGAAAAATATTTGAAGTTATAAAATATAACTTTTGATATTTTGTCATGAAAATATTAATATATTAATATTAAAAGCAATTATCGGATAATAAATTTAATTGTTTAAAAATCATATAAAGGTGATTTTAAAGTATTAAAAATACTTTGCGATATTATAAATATATTATAATATTATGTGATGATTTTCATTAATATTTGATATTAAATAAATATTAATGATAAAAGAATTATGTGGTATTTAATTCATTTAAATACGATATTAATGATTGAAAATTATGATAAATAGTAATAATTATTTAAAAATTATTACGAGTTTATGAAAAATATTTTGACTATTAAAAAAATTATTTAAGTTAATTGTTAAGTGTTTAGACAGAGTTTAATTGAACTTAGACTCGATAAAAGTCCGATTAGACCGTCGGGATGTTAGAATTGTGTCAGGTTCAACTCAGACTGCAATAGTTTGACTTGATACCAAATTTTATATGTGTTGTAGACTGATATGATAAGTGTTATGTGTTTAGATTATTCTATGTATATATATATATAATAGTATTATATTGTGATGATATTATTCTAATATTGGAGATCTATATTACTAATATTAGGTCTTCGGATAAAGCGTTATAAATTGCGTAGCGGTAATCAACGGTCCATGAAAGTTTTTTTTTGCTTAACTCTACTAAGAGTTGTTTCATTCTAATATGCTTATGGATAATCATTGTTGATTGCCATTGTATAATTGTACTCTGTACATATTGCATGTATAAGTTAGGTACGAAAGGCTGATCACCTTCATTACCGTTTGGTCCAGATATATTTGTTCATGTATATACTTGTTCAGTCAAAAGTTTGTTCCTGTTAGTTCACAATTATATTGTTGAATTATAGCCAGCTTATTATTTAGATTCATTCAATTATGATATATCGTTAAATTATTGAACTTAAACTTGCTGGACAATCCTTATACTCACCTGTAAGACCCCAACTTTTTATAAATGAAATTGAATTTCCTCTATTTATTATTTTGAAATAGTAAGGGTTGATTTGATTTATTGTTGTCGGGGAATATTCGTTTGGTCGTGGAATATTCTTCCTGTTGGGGAATATTCGTACGACGACACAGTCTTTTGTGGGACCCATAACGGAAAGCGATTGGATGAAGAAAACGATAAGTATGAGTTTTTATAAATAACGGCGTAGTTGTTACCGTTAAAACTGTTGGAATACCTGGTGGTTAAAACACACATGAATGCGCGTTGTTGTTGCACAAAGAAGACACTTTGTATTGCACCAATTATTGATTCTTACGTAAGAAGGCACTACTCAATAATTGTTACAGTAATTACTGTTCAATATTTTATTTTATTGATTCAATAATTGCTACGTTGATATTTTATATTATTGTTGTTTTAATAATTGTCACCACACAGTATTTCACACAACAATGTCTAGAAAGTTCTGTCTAAGGAGAGGTTTGGTCACCTAATTTCGCGCCAGTAAGGAGAAATCCTTATTGGAAAGCCCCCTCTTTCCTGAGAACGGCCTGGTTGTCATTATTGTGATTCTGTAATATTATTTGTGAATAATTAATTATTGATTTATATGATAAGGAAAATATTTATTTATGTGGATATAAATGGAGAAAAGTTTTAATGTGACAATTGTTGAATATTGATATTTTATTCTTTTCTGATAAAATAATTCATTTAAATATATTATAATAATATAATAATGGTGATATTTTTACAATGAATGTGGGATATATGAATATATGAGGAGTATTTTTGTTACTAAAAATATTTAAAACATGTTTTCATGTTTGTGGACCCCATTTCTTGTCTGAAATTTGATTATAGCTTGTAAAATCGTCCGTATGTAGATTTCGGTCAATTTCTGTTTGGAATTTGGAAAAACTTAAACTTACAAAGTTGTAGAGAATTGAATTTCCTATGGAAGGACATAAGATTCGAATTTTTCTGATAAAATGGCTATTTATTATGAATTATTGAAGTTCCTGATTAATTGATTATTATTTTTTTGGAGTTTTAAGTGATTTTTACATGAAAAACGTTTTTATGACTTTTGGTGAGGTGTGTGGCTGATTTTGAACCAAGTTTGTGTGCGTAGGAAATTTAATAAAATATATTAATATTATATTAAATTTTTTGCTTTGGTGTTCTAAGCATTTTTCTATAAATAGGGTGCTTAGATTAGAATTGAAAATCACACCAGAAACTAAAGTTTTCTCTCTCTATATTATCGAGCGTATTCTTGTGATTATTTTGATATTACGAGTGTTGCTATACTGATTGCAAGTTCCTTCAAAGACTATATCCGATATTCCAAATCAATCTTGTCTTTTTGAGGTAAGGGATGTTATTTTCTTCGTAAATGATATTATTTCTTCAATATCATTATGCCAAAATATTGATATGAATATTATTGTGGAATTTCTACCTTTTTGTGTCGGGGTTACTATTCACGTATACGACACTATTCACAAATACGTCACTATTCACCAAAAAATAAAATTTTCTTCTTTTTGTCCAAGGCGTCTATTATGGTTACTATTTTTGATTGTATCCATGTTTTGATCTTTATTTTGAATTCTACTTCATAATTGGTTATTATGGAGTATTTTTGAACTTGGATAAACCGAAGTACGAATCCCAAATATTTGTTCTTTTGTCTCACTGGATTCATTTTTTTAATAATATTTTTCATCATCCTCCGTCCTAAATGATGATATTATTGAGTATCTTTTTCCTGTAGTGCAAAGATGAATGATTTCCTGATGAATATCTTTGGCCCGTAGTGCTAAGATGTACAGGTGTTGAGATAAACATGACCAACATGTGATACAAATGAATATCTTTGGACTGTAGTGCAAAGATGAATATTTGATTCAAGATATATATTGATTGATGTTACAGGGATAAAATATTGATGATGGACTTTTAAATCTTAGAAGATATTAGAATTCATTCTCTAATTGACTCTTCTAATGGATTGTTGTTTTTGCTGCAGTTGTTGATCTAAAACTTGTTGTCTATTATATTTTATCAGATTTTTTCCTGTTGAAGACTAATGATAAATTATTGTATATTATCTTAGTCATAATATTCTTTACTGGGCTAGTTGAGCTCACCCTTTTCCTTTTTGTTCCATTGTTCTTCTCAAGAAGCGAGAATGTAGAGGGAAGTAGTCGGGGTGTGGAATGATAGTTCTAGAAAGTGGTTTTAGCAGTCCTCACTATTTTTGTAAAATAGTGTGATAATAATTTTAATGAGGACTCCTTTTGAGTTTGTATACTCTCTATTAGACAGTATTTGTATTTAAACTCACAGTATATGTGTTGTCGTATTTTACACGACAATTGTATTAATGAATTTGTATTCGTTTCTATACCATGTATTTGCCAACTCAGAATGGGTGATGTATACCTATTTTGGGGGTGTCACATCACCCTTTCTATATCATGATAAACATTGTAGATTAAGACGAATGCGTCGGATACAAGGAAAAGTTAAAGACAGTTTCAGCTTAAAGTTAATGTGTGTGATTAGATTTGTAATAGTATTGTATGATGATAATGTTATGTATTAGACAAATAAGGAATTGTGTATTAGTTAAGGTTACTCGACCTTAGGGAAAAGTTTGTAATGTTTAATGTATAAACAATTTATGTTTATATCTTCCGCAAAAAATAGTAATAGTGGTATAAAATGATCGAACCGGATCCGCGGTGATTCGGGACCTCGGATTCGAGGCCTTCACAATTGGTATCAAAGTTGTAGGTTATGAACCTTAGGTAGGAATACCTGAGACTAATAACCGCAGTGATTAGGATAAGTACTAACTCGAATCGGGTTAGTCAGTCGGTAGGATTCAAGGATGAATCTCGGCGGGTTATAAAGATACAGAGTTCCCTAACTCTGATAATAAAGTTGAACAGTAGTGATGATTAGATAGAGTCTAAAAGACTAAAAGTACAGTGATAGGAGATCGTAAAACAAAACGATCAAGATATATAAATGAATCGTAATATATACGATGAGATCATCCCGTGATCTGATAAGGTTATAGTATGAGATAAGAATCAATATGATGATTTGAAAGTTTACAGCAAGATTGCTGTGTGAATTGGTACAGATTCAGGAAAGGATTATGAATACGAATTAAATGAAATTTGTATTGAGAAGGGAGTTAGTGTTAGGTGGGGATTCATGTTGGCAACTGAGTTGTATGATTCCTGGTGTGGGCGGGGAATTGAACTTGGTGTAAAAACTACTTAGTTTTGGCAATGATAATCATTGAAATGTTTGTGTCGCTGTAATAACCTGATATTTTCTATGTAAATAAATAAGAAATTTTACATATAAATTTTTTATTATTATTATTTTAATGATGAGAATATGTGTCAAGTAATGTATGATAAATGCAAATATATTTCTTACCTATAAATAATTTTAGAATTTTAATCACCACAAATTATATTCCTATAGTAATTAATTTTTGTAAGGTAAATATTTTTATTAATTATTTTCCATGAAAACATGATTTTATATTATTTAAATAATATATGAAATGATTATTAGAAGTATAATAATAAATATTTTATTATATGCATTTGTTCAGAATATTTAAGTTAATTATTTTAGCTTAATTATTGATGTTGTATATGAAGGATAAATCAGATATGGAATCCAAACCCTAAATTTGGATTTTTATCAAGGGATGAGAATAATAATATAATATTAATTATATTTTAATTTTTTAGTGCTATAAATATGTACTGTAAATGTGTAGACTGATAATTGTGGGCCAAATATGGTAAATTAGGTCATAACCCTCATGTCGTATTATTAAACCCTAATCGCTAAACTCGGTTATGAGTTCGAGACGGTGTAGTACTTGTGTTATATGAATTTTACTTGTGTATTATATAATTTCGTAATTAGGAGAACCCTAATTTGCTAAAATTAGAAACCCTAATTCATCGCTTTTAGTAATTATAATGATAATTAGGAAACCCTAATTATTAATTTGGGAACCCTAATGATGTTAAGGAATCCTAATTATTTAAACCCTAATTTTCTATTAAAAACCCTAATTTCTATTAAAAACCCTAATTTAATTAGTGTGTTTAAAATTAAAATTTTATTACACTTTAATTTTTAATTGTCCAAATCCTAGAAATTATTTGGGAAACTTTAAGATGTAAAATCTAGTGATTAAACCCTAGATTTAATAGCATTGGACAAGAATACCCTTGAAATTAAAAATAATTACCAAAATACCATTTTGTCCCATTAGTTGAATTATTGCTAGCAAATCTTATCCAATCTTGTAGCCACCCTACACTAAACCTACCTAAGAGCTATAGCATTGCCAGCAATCAGATTCAATGCACCACCCATGTGCCTTGAACCATTATTTGTATAGATCAAGAGAGAGAAAAAGTCACATTTATGCTAAATTGTTCACAACTCTCATCCTAGAACTCCTCTCTCTAAAACCCATGAAATTTCCTTGTTAGATCAGTCACAAAGCAAGCCCCACGAAATCCACAAACAGATCAGAAGCTAAGAATCAAGATTTTTTTTAAAGAGGTACAAAACCCTAATTTACAATCTGATCTTGAAGGCCATGTTAGATGTTATGATTTAATGTTAGAATATGTTTATTATATTGTCTTATGATGATCTGGGTTGCTAGATGTTAGATCCATAACATTTAGAAGCTCAGATTTGAAGATCTACAAAATCTGGAAAAATTGTGTTCAGTGGTCTGACAATTAATGTCAGTGGCCACAGATCCTTTCTAGATTATGTTTTGTGTTGTTTGTAAGCTGTTATTGGTAGCCTGCAATGTTGTCTTTAATCTACAAAAAGAATAGAGGTCATTTAATGTATAGATTGGTAGTTATTCACGATCAAATACCGTTGGCCAAGATTGACGGGACTTTTTAAAAGTTTTGTAAAGCCAAGAATGTAAGTCGACAAGATGTTCATGATCTCAGATCTTGCATGTGTTTTATTTTTTTATTGTGTTAATGTATTTAGTTTATAGTATGTTATGTGTACTTGAGATCTGTACCTTTAGATCTGTTAAATAACAAACATGAGGGATTTTATGGACGGTCAAACTAGGCCATCCGGTCATGAATATGATTTTCTGGAAATTCCAGAAATTTCTAGGAAGAACTTTCTAACAGGTTTTGACTAGATCGAATCTGGTTATTGTGTTATACTTTGACTGATTTGTTGTTGGATATATGTTCCTTGACATATGAGCTATGAATTAAAACCTTAATATCATTATTGTAATGACCAGAACATGTAAATATTTGAGCTTCAAGATGGCGATCGAATTAAGCTGGTTTCGGAAAACCCGAACCCACGACATCTTCTTTGGAGACTTAGATCTCTTTGTGTGTTTATAGTATGGCCTAGATGTTGATTTCTATTTGTAGTGTTGTGTAATGACTACAAGATCATGGCTAGAAATTACCCAGAAACACACCACACACTGAGTTACACTTGGTCAAAGTAGGCCACTCGATAACTGTACTTGAATTTCTGGGTTTGGCCAAGAACATGAAGAACACCTATAGCGACGGTTTTGTCGCTATAGGCAGTCTTTAGCGACATATAGTATTTTATTTTCTGAAAATTAATAAATAATTATAAAAAAATTAGTTTTTAATTATTAAAAATATAAAATAAATTATTAAAAATTATATTAAATTTCGAAAATTAGTTTTTAATTATTTTAAATATATTTCATAAATATTTAATATTTTTGGGAATATGAAAGGTATTTTATTTATTTAATTATATTATTAAATAAATTAGTTAAAAAAATGATTTTAATACTTGAAAAATCATTTAAAATTATATTATGATATAATAAAATATTTTAAGTTATTTTTAATGACTTTTAATATTTTATGATAAATTTCATTAATAAATTAATATTAATGATAATTAAGTTATGTACTAAATGAATTAAATAAATTAATTAAAAATGATTTTATTATATTAAAATTATTTTAAATAATAATAAAGTATTTAAAAATATTTTAAGTTATAAAATATAACTTTTAATATTTAAAGGTAAATTTCATTAATTAATTATTATTAATGATATTAAAGTTATTTAATAATTATATTAAATAATTTAGTTTAAAATGGTTTTAATAGTATAATAATCATTTTAAATAAAAATAAAGTGTTTAAAGATATTTTAAGTTATAAAATATAACTTTTAATATTTAAAGGATAATTTCATTAATAATTTAATATTAATAATTATTTATTTATTATTAATATCCATATACTATATGACCACCAATTAAATACCAAATAAACTTAGGTAGGTCATACTAAAAAAGAATTCTGTCTCTCCCTCCTAGTTTTTGTCTCACTTCGCAGCTAGGGATCATATCCCTAAGCTTTGATATCAACTGTGAAGCCCCCAAAACAGGTATACGTCACCCATCTTGGGTCGCCAGATACATGGTACAAAATTCAAATACAACTTAATTATACAACAGTCGTGTAAAATACGACAAAACATAGGCTGTGAGTTTTAATACAAATATTGTCATCTAGACAATATCCACACTCAATGGAGTCCTCATTACATTTATTATCACACTATTTCACACATTTGATTTAAAACACTTTTTACGTTCATTAACACTTATCACGTCGTTTCGACGTTCATTCATCACACGCTCGATTTGTCTCTCTTGTGTATGCTTAGTATGCTTATACAACTTATCTAATATATTATTTATTAATGTTAAGCATCATTATGTTTACTAACATTCATGTTTTATAACTTAGAACAACATCTTTTATCGTCAAAGGCACTACACTTGCATATGTGCATGCTCGACGCCCTCCGATTGTCCCCAAAAACATAACAGTCCTAAATATGACCATTTGGACCCTTGTTCCCGACCTTAAATTGAAAAACTTAAAGAATAAAAGTTGTAGGTCTATTCGTCCTCGTTCTGGATCATCTTGAATTGCCCCAATCGGATTTCGTATAAAAACGTTATGCCTATTTTACTAAAATAGGTCAAAATAGTCACACCTGACATACTTTAAGCGCCAGCTATTCACTAATTAAGCCTTGACACAAATAGCAATTGCGCTTGAAGCGTAAACGGACTCGAATTCTGCATTCTCACGATTTTTGAATATTTTCTCCTTTTAATCTTCATAACTGGAGTTCTACATATCCAAATTAGTCCATTTTCGATTCTATGAATTCGTAATTCATAGAACTACAACATAATAGAATTATAACAATTTATAGAAACACTAGCTAGCCTAAATCTTCACCCAAAACTTATGTTCATACTAAACTTTCATGTTTTGACATGTTTAGCGGATTCGATTGTCAAATCTTTGTTTCTTAACCAATTGACACCATTCTAACTACTTTATTTTCGTTTCTTGATATACTAACACAATATATAACCAATTAACAGATTCTAGCAAAGATTGTACATCAACTTTTGGACTTACTAAGCTATTTTCATATACAAAACACTACTATCTTAATTTTCTTCTACAAACCACTTTTCCATGCATTTGATTACTCAATACAACTTCTATATAACAATTATCAGATTACACATGTACATAATCAACACCTCAAACCCTAACCCAACGAAAAAACAATTATAGAGAATAAGATTACAAAACTAAAACTTGAAAATTTAAGAATGGATTATACCTTAAATCTCCTACTAGCAAGATGATGTTAACAAAGTTTAGAAGTTCTTCCTTTGATTCCCTCTAAAAGTTCTCTGTGTTTCTCCCTTTCTCTGTTCTTAGCTTATTAAGAGAATACGTGATATAACCTACGTACGTCAGGTAAAAAGACCAACATTCTGCGTTAGTTAAAATAAGCCAAAGGCCACAAGGCCTTATTTGGCTACACTTAGGTTAGGTTTCTAATTTATTTTTATACTATATAGTTTCATTTGTCACACACTTGATTAAATTTAATATCTTACAATTACCATTATAATTATAATTTTCATTATAATCATACTTATGCTTAATACATTATTATATATCTAATTTAATTATTAAATTAAATTAAATTTATTTCCTTAAATATTAAGAAATTTATTTAATTTAATTATTTTATTAAATTAGATCTTCAAACAATAAAATTACCATTCATTAATTTAGTTAACATACACAATTAACTAAATTATTGCACCATAATTTTATCAACTATTTATTTATCTCAATAAATAAATTAATTAAAATATTTATTTAATTCAATAAATATTTAAAATTAATTACAAAATTTATTTAATTTCTTCAATAGTTAACTTAACTATTAAACCCCACTTTCCCAATATATGAATATATATTTCTCTTCACACCAGATCACATATTTCAAAATATATAGCACGTATATATACATACTCAAACTCAAAACATCTCATAATAAGAATTTTAATTATTAAATTCATATATTCCAAAATAAAATTACCATTCCTAGGTTCTTTATAGCCATTATATGTGTTCTTGTCATAATATCAAATAATTATAACATTCATACTATATTATTACAAATGCAACTTATTGGTTCATCTTAGCCTTCCCTTTATCTTTACCAGATGCTTTGGTCCGTTCAGTCTTTATTGCATTCATATGGTTCAAGCAAGAGTGAGCATAACTAGCTCAGCAAGTATGACAATTTTATTTTAGCAATATATTTGAAGTATACGAATCGTATATCTTCTATAACTGAATCAATAGTTATGAAGTACTATCGATAATTCAAAATATCACTTCTCATTTCTTTAAAACGTTTCACAATGAATAACGTTCATTAAACATAACTTTTGGTCCAAGACCTTGACCATTTCATTCTTTCTTTGAAAAGGACAACTCGACACCAAGTCCGTAAGTCTGATATATCTTACGAGCACGTCTAGGTGATCAGCCTATAGTACTCTATGTTTTACAACACTACTTTCTTTAAACGTATCTACGTTTAAGTTTTGGCAACCTCATGTTCCTGTCGTTTAACGATAAAACATTTGTTTATCATACTCCATCTTTCTTTGAAATCAATACCAAAATGGTTTGGCAAAAGATAACAACATTTATAATAGTTTAATAGATTATAAAGAAATCCATAAAACATATTAAGTCTAGCCGAAGGAATTGGCTTCGACTTCATTATACATCAATTCATGTGTAGGATACATGAATCACAAAGATCGTCCAGAATGAACATAGACAAGGGTTAGAACACTTTCCTTCAGCGTCTTCTACAGTTAATATACTTTTCCTTTGAGTCTTTAAGGATTCTACAATACATGATCACATAACATACCACATGAGGTCATAAACAATCATGTAAGGACACTAATTTATCTTACCCTTCTTCTCAATCTAATTGTTCATTAGATTGGTTAATATTTGTTACGATTTATCGTATTACTTTGTATTTACGTTCAAGTATATCTTCGTCAACCTTTAGTTGTCATTCTTAAGGTTTTAATCATCCTTAAGGATGTTACTTTAAGTTAATTAAATATATAATTTACTTCCAATTAACTTTCATCTTCCTTACACTTATTGTTATTCATTACTGTCACTTTCCTAGTGCTAGCTATGCTGCATTAGCCAACTTCCCTTATCTTACTCGTCATTGCACACGAGTTCACAGAATCTCGATCTCGCCTTTGATTGACTCATGACGCCATTCCTTCTTCTCTATGTCGCATTGTGGTGCCACTTCCCAGTGTTTGAGGGTCTGGCCTGGCGCTGCGGCATCGTCTTTGCCTCCTTGGCCTGCGCTGCGGCGCCAACCCTGCCTCAGAGAAAATTTCCCCTAACGTTTTCTTCTGTAAATTTTTCGGGCTCATAACTTGTTCATTCTAAGTCCGAATTGGCTCGTTCAAAAGCCGTTAGCTCACAAATCATGTGAACTATGAAGTCATTATAAAATATTTCATTTTCGAATCTTTTAACTCAGAATTCACCGATTAGTTCTTTATTGAGCGTTCATTAAACGTTCGTGAACGTTCAAAGCTCGTTTCTTCATTATAAGTCAGAATTTGGTCATTTTCGAGTCCGCAACTCTAGAATGCAAATTTAGACTATTCTCCATCGAAAACCAACGTTTCCAATTTCAATGGTGACTTTTGACTTTTATTCTGAGAATTTAACGATTTCGATGATTATCGTCTAATATCGTAAATTTCGCCATACCTTCGTTACTTAAGATTTTTATACCGTTCAAAATGGATTCATTTCATATCTCTAACATCCTAACCAAACATATTTCATCTCATCTTATACGTGATAAATTCTTCAATGTTCTTCATTAGTTCATCACTTTCATGATTATGATTTTCTTACAACATAGCTTATTAAGATTTAAGTCTTCTAACAACCATCCTTGTTCCTTCTTATCATACATGCTCCATCAATCATCACTTCTCTATCAAACTACAATTAAAGAGAGGAAGATTAATGGTCAAAGATTTCTTACCCTTGATGTTCTAGCTTGGTTCTTCTTCTTTTTATCTTGATATAGAAAGTCTAGCTCTTACTTTTCTCTCTCAATATATGATAAGGTGTTGGTGGAAATTAACAAGGCACAAATGAAAATCCATAGCCTCTTATTTATAGGATTGGCAAAGTGAGGGCATTATAGTCAAAAGGCAATCCCACCTCCTTACTCCACCTCCTTACTATTCCTTCCTTGGGCAACACTCATCTTATCCTTTGTTTGGCCACCACACATGGCCAACCATGACTCACCTATGGGGCCCACATGGGTTGCCCCATGGGTTTTCTTACCCGTTGACCCATCGGTTTGATCCATGGGTCCGGTTCTTGGTTTGGGCTTAAGTTTAATTTCTTTGGGCCTAACATTGGGCTTGCATTTCATATCATTTGGCTTTAACAAGTTTGCACTTGGGCTTGCCCAATTACTACACAAATCTTACACTAATTATATTAGTCCATTACAATAGCTTAAAGCTTATAACGTATAGTCTACGTATTCTTCTCGTATACCAAGTCGTATAATCATTCATCATATACTATATGTTATCTTTCGCATACAATACAATACTTCGTATCATACTCGTATTCATTACCTCGTATAATACTTGTTATTATACGATCATCATTAATTCAAATCCTTACATTCCTTAAAATTCTCAAACTTAGTACGCAGGTGAAAAACTGCGTTTGTCATAACTGAAATATTATTACATATTTCATCATTCCTTATTATTCTATCATTACGTATGAATAGTGTTTTTCGGAAATTTCTCGGAAAGATTTTATTTTCGTCTTGGAAATTCAAATACTTTAATTCCTTCACGTAACCAGAATACTACGATATTCCGACACATTTAGGTTATAGAACAACCTTCATCTTACTAACACATAATAATAACATATAATATAATTTTATTCATTATTTAATCAATTAAATTATTTTACAAATTACCCGATTTCCTCGGTCGTTACAGTGATAACCCAGATTTTTGGGTAATATTAAAATAAGAATTAAATAAAGAAAATTCTTATTAGATGATATGTTATGTGATATTGTAGTGCACAAAAGATTATGTGTCATGCAATATGTGATGTTATGTATAATAATAAATATATTAGAATTATAAATTTATTATATGTAAGTAAGGTGTATGAGTAAATTATTAAAGGAAATTAGATGGGTAAAATTAAAATAATTTATAATATTAAATTATTTTAATGTGGTAAATTGGTGGCATTAAATATACTTCATGTATATAGCCACTATTTTATTGAAGAAATCATATAATACATTATTGAGTGTAATGTATGCATATATTTAATGTGGTGAATATATTAATATATTTACTTGAGTTAAATAAATTGTGAAGACAATTTATAGAAAGGAAAGAAAATAATTGAATATATGATATTATGTTATATGGATAATGATATAATATTTAATATTATACCAAATGATGTAAAGTAAAAATATGAGATGAGATCCAATATGTAAAATATGTATATTGGTATCAACTAGATAGTAAATTAAATTCATATTTGAATAAATGATTGAATATATTTAAATTATATATTTAATATATAAATAAATTGTTTGAAAACAATTTATGGAGAGAAGGAAGAAATTAAATTTAATTATACAATATAAATTGTATAATTTAAATAAGTTATTTAAATTAGGTATGAGAATTAAATAACCTAAATTGTTATCTTTATCTAGTGGTCCTAGTATTTTAATTATATACTAGTGACCTAATCTAAGAGATTTGTGAATCATATCTCAATCTATTTAATTATTTTATATGATTATGTGAGTAAGTGAATATGAATATTATGTGATGATTTATATTTGTTTATTATATAAACAAATAAAAGAAACTAATGTAATCCTAATTATATATTAGGAATGAATGATTGAATAACTTAAGGGTTACGAGATGGGAGAATAGTAGTATTTATAATATATACTAATTTTAAAAGATTTATTTTATATATTTCAATTAATTAATTTATAACCTAATTAAGGTAAGTCTAATTGGGTTAAGAAATTAAATATACTTGAGTAAGAATTTATATTTAAATTGAGTACATTAAAATCCTAATTAAATAATTAGGGTAAGATAGAATTTAATGTAATTGACCATATTAATTTTTATGGTCCAAATATTTTAGTTAGGAAGTCCAAATATTTTATTTGGAAAGCCGAAGGAATTAAGTGTTAAGCCCAAGTGAGCCTAATTATTAAGGAACATTTGGGAGAATAGTAATAAAAATTATTATATTAATTTAAGAGATATATTTTATTATCTCAAGTTATTAATTTTATAAATTAATTAAAATAAGTTTAATTTAGTTATAAAATTTAATATACAAGAGTAATGATTTAAATTCTAAATGTATGGAATGAAAATCCTAATTAAATATTTAGGGTGTGATAAGATAAAAATGATTGGACTATGTTAAATTACATGGCCCAAAGAATTATTAGGAAAGCCCAAAAGATTAAATAAGTGGACCAATTTTAAAACCAATTAATGATGGCATTTTGGGCATTTAATAAAAAAATTAAAAAAAAGATATGAGGGAGATAGAAGGCCACATGGCCAATTAATATGTGAGGAAGAGAAAAAAAAGAGTCGGCTAATGAAGAGGAAAGAGATAAGAAGGATAAGAAGGAAAGAGAAAGAAAGAAACGGGTAAAGAGAAGGAAGAGGGAGAGAGAGAGAGAGAGAGAGAGAGAAGAAGTGGCGATAGCCATGGAGGAGGAAGAGAGGAGGGGCGGCAGCCCCATGAGGGAGATTGAGAAGAGAGAGAACGGTTCTCCAAGGAAGAAGAAGAGGAAGGAAGGCTTGAGAAAAAGGTATAATCCTAAAACTAGTTTATGTAATTGATTTTAGTTATTCCAAATCAAAGCTTGGATTTATGTTTCTAAACTCAAAAACCATGAATATACATGTTGATGAGTGTTTTATATTTGGATTTACCCATATTGGGTGTTGATTTGGTTGGAATCAAAAGAAAAGAAAATTAATTTTTCTAGTTTTAAAACCCTAACTTTTATGTACTTTGGATTTTCACCGTTTTAAATATATAACTCCTTTTTACGATCCATCAAAGAGGGGTGCTAGATATGTAAGTTATTTAGTAAACTCAAATGGTAGCACTCAAAAATAATGAGTTTACAAGCCGTAGTGGATGTGGAAGCCAAAATAGACCCCTTTTTTGTAAAGGAAATAAAAACTGTTTTGGGGCAGTTTCTGTTAGGGGAATTTTCGTCATTTTTCTGACCCTCAAAAATTCTAAAAACATTTGGGATGATAATTTGATGAGATTTATAGATTGTGTCCAAAAATGGCGATTTTTAGATGTATAGATTGAGAGTTATGGATTTTACGGGAAAAAATTATTTTAAAAGTAAACCCTTATAACTCCTTTTGGTTAACTCCAAAATTGGTAAAATTTTTATTGGGAGTATATGTATATAACAGGAGTATACCCTGTAAGTTTTGAAATTTTAGAACAAAAGCACAGTTTTTGATAAATGTCGCAAGATTCGGCAATTTTGGCCATTTGAAAAATAGTAAATGAATTTTAAAAATTCCGGAAACAATATATATTTAATATGGGACTATGTTCTGCCAATCCTAGAAAAGAAAATTTTTTAGAACTAATTTGGTATTTTTCATGGAAATGGTTTAGTTATTAACAAATGAATTAAATTAGTTATGTGATGTTGAAAATTTGGAAAATTGGATGTTATGGCTTAAAAAACTCTAAATAGAGTATGTCCAAATTTGTGATGGAGGTTTTGGTCATTGGTGATGAAATTTTATGAGTATGGCATTTTAGAATGATTAAATGCATTAATTAATAAAGTGTAAATAATTAAAATAAATTGTTTATTAATTTAAGAAATGATTAAAATATTAATAATATTAGATTATGATATTATTAAGTGATTAATAACATTTAGATTAAAGTGTTATTAAATCATTGATTTAAAATATTATTTAATGACTAATAATATTTGTAAATGAATTTAATATTATTAAATAATTAATAATATTAAATGGAGATTAAAAGATGAGTTAAGTTATTAATTAGACATTCAATAGGTCAAATTGAATGTATAGTATGATGAATTGGAAATTTAATATGTTGGAAACAAAATCAGGTTGCTGGATTGGAAAACAGCTTGCTGAATTAGTAAAAACAGCTTGCTAGATTATAAAATAGTTTGCTGGATTGTAAGTCAAATTGAATCCAGTTTGTTGGATTATAAGTCAAATTGAATCCAGGTTGCTGGATTGGAGATTAGTTTGAATCCAGTTTGCTAGATTGAAAAATAATTTACCAAATTGAAGAATAGTTTCAATACAGGTTGCTGGATTGATATATTTAAATAATCCAGATTATAATATTAGTATTTGGCCTACTGGATTATAGAAAAGAACTTATAATATGAAATATAAGTGTTAAATCATAAGGTATATGATATAGTGATTGAAGAATTATAAAATGACGATAATAATACTGATGTGTTAAGATGTTATCTAATATTTGATTTTTGTGATTAAGTGTTAGATAATTTATGGATAAAGAAATAGTATTATGAGCTAACATGTATGTTATGCTAATTGAAAGATCAATCTGATAATTGATAGGTCTTTCATAAGAGATTACATTAGATTGTTTAACGGTAATCAGCGGTACAAGCAAGTTCCCTAACTCAAACTTGAGTTGTATGTTCAAAGAATGTTAGTGAATAATTATTGTTGATTATTCATACCTATACAGATTATTGATTCGCACTTAGTGAATGTTCCATATGTTCATCAGGTATGAAATATTGATCACCTTCATTACCATAAGGTTCAGATAAATTGTTCATGGTCAATGTCGACCTTCAAACATTATTGATTCAGTCATTCAATTATTGAAACTTGATTTATGTTATTTCACAATTATTCTATTGTTAAAAACTTGAAGGCTTATTCCTTTTCAATCATGATATATCTTCATTGTATTTAAAACTTGCAGGGTAAATTTGTTGCTCACCCTTGCTATATCATGATAAAATTTTTAGATTTAGATGAAAGCTCGAATAAAGACAAAAGCAAAGGCAAAGTGCAAGATTAAATTATGGTGCTGTTAGATCTATTAAATTTTCTGACGAAAATAACATTGTAAACCTTTTAAGATATTGAAGGTATGTATTAAGTTAAGGTTGTAGACCTTGGGAATGATGTATAAAAGTTTAATGTATAAACAATTTATGTTTATATCTTCCGCAATAGTTGTAACGCCCCCAAAATAGATCCAATCCATCCAACCTATTTTGAGTAGCTAAATACATGGTACAGAAAACAACTACAACTTTATTACAACAATTGTCGTGCAAAATACAACAACACATATGCTGTGAGATTTGATACAAATATATACCAACTGTGACTCTCAACTCAACCTTGGATAGCACGTCACAATGACACCTTACATAAAGGTACAGTTAAAAACTGTTTTAGAAATTAAAACCTTTGAGAAGTGCTCAAGGAAACCTTCGTACATGGGAGGCCATGCGTCTAGGTTATTATAGATATCATATGTCCACAGAATTATCCTTGGTTGACCCAATAGACCCCAAAGGAAAACGAGAAGATTACTATCATGTTCTTTCCAATGGTGAGTCTTCTCTTGACATATAACTATCTCCACTGTCTCCAATTGAAAATTATATTTCAAATAAACTCCAAGATCATATAGGTAGTGCTCATAGATATACTCAGCAAGTGGATGTGCATAACCCTGTCTTATGATAACATGAGGTTGTATGTCATTAGACATCTTGTATGATAGTGGCAAAACACCCTTCCAACGTTGGGTTTGCCTCACCGTATTTGATTCACCAAATATAACTACTAAATGATGTATAAAATACAACACACTTTTCTATACTTTTTACAGAGGATCTCCACAGCTAGAGACCACCGTTCTATTCTCCTGTTATCCCCGCTCGACCCAGCTACACTTTTATTACCTGAAAGGAATTGTGAAGCAAAAGGGTGAGCACAACTAGCCCAGTAACAAATATTATGACTAAAGATAAATAAATTATCAATAGTCTTCATCAGTAATAAATCAGAGATTTAGAACATATGGTAGATGATAAAAATTTTCAACCATAGTTGCAGCGGAACGAGCAATCCATTAGAAGAGTCAAATAGACTATAAAGTCTATTATCTTCTCCACATTAAAAGTCCACCAACAATGTGTTACCCCTGTAACATCAATCAACAGTTCCTTTCCACAATTATATGAGTAACTCATAATCATAATTGTGATTCTAAATTCCTCTTCGCACCCAGGACGAAGATAATTTTCATCACCTGTCTTTACCTGAAACATCAAAGATCATGGTTATACCAAATCACAATTCCTGTTCATAATCATACTAATAAATTCATCTTTGCACTACGGGCCAAAGATATTCATTAACAGTTCATCTTTGCACTACATGCCAAATATATTCAACAACAGGTCATCTTTACACTACGAGCCAAAGATATTCAACAATAGGTCATCTTTGCACTACAAGCCAAAGATATTCAACAACATGTCATCTTTGCACTACAGGCCAAAGATATTCAACAACAGGTCATTTTTGAACTACAGGCCAAAGATATTCATATCTCAAAGAAATACATAATCATTTCAGAATTTATATAAACCATAATTATAAACATGTTGATTAATTCATCTTTGCACTCAAGCTAAAAATATTCAATTGTAAATTCAATGGTCATGATCATACAAGTCAACGATTCAACGTTGTACTACTGGCCAAAGAGAACCCATAGTCACGATCATACCAATAATTTACCCATCTTTACACTCAAGTCAAAGAGAAATTTCATCACCAGGATTATAAAAATGTTATATATGATAATAAAAATAATATGATCAAAACATGGATTTAATTTTAAGAGTAAGATTCATAAATCAACGATAATTTGGTCAGAAAAAGAAACCAATTTTGTCATGAATAGTACCCCGTGAATAGTAACTCATGAATAGTAACCCCGACATGAAAAATATAAAAATTCCACAATAAAATCCATACCAATATTTCGGTATAATGATATTGAAAGAATAACATTTCTTAAACTTATAAATAATTTATTTTAATTGTTTACACTTTACTAAATAATACATTTAATCATCCTAAAATGCCAAACTCATAAGTTTTCATCACCAATAACCAAAATCCTCATCAAAAATCTGCATATACCTCATATAGAATTCTCAAGCCATAAAATCTTATTTTTCAATTTTCTTACTTCACATAACATATTTAATTCATTTACTCATAACTAGTCCATTTTCATGAAAAACACCAAATCAATACAAACAAATTTTCTTTTCTGGGATTTAGCATAATATAGTTCCATATTGAACATACATTTTTCTCAGAATTTTTAAAATTCATTTACTATTTTTCATATGGCCAAAACAGCCGAATATTTAGACATTTATCATAAACTGTACTTTTATCCAAAAATTCCAAAATTTACAGACTATATTTCTGTTATATACATGTACTCCCAATAAAAATTTCACCAATTTTGGAGTTAACCACAAGGAGTTATAAGGGTTTACTTTTAAAATAGTCTTTTTCTCATAAAATTCATAACTCCTAATCTATACATCCAAAAATCGCCATTTTTGGACACAATCTAGAAAACTTATCAAATTATCATTTCAAATTTTTCCAGAATTTTTGAGGGTCAGAAAAATTACGAAACTGAAAAACATAATAACCCTTACAATCCCTTACCTCAGAAAAGCAGTACTTCTAACTGGAATATCAGATGAAAAGCCGAAGGAAACTTGCACCGACTAGCAACTCTCAAAGTATTTAAATACTCATAAAAATATGCTCAATAATATAGAGAGAGAAAACTTATGTTTCTAGTGTGATTTTCAATTCTAACTTAAGCGCCTATTTATAGGAAAATGCTAGAACGCCAAAGGAGACTAAAATAATAAAATATTATTATTCTTTTTTTTTCTCTACGCATCCTCAACCAACCAAGCCAGCCAACATGGAAGAAAAATAGTAGCCCATGTGTATTCAACACCAACCAAAAGTGGGTCCCACCCATAAATTAATAAAAATTATTTTATTTTCCGAAACTTAAATAATTCATAGAAAATAGTCCGCTTATCAGAAAAATACGAATTTTATGTCCATTCCACTCGAAATCGAATTCTCTACAGCTTTGTAGGTTTAAGTTTTTCCAAATTCCAGACAGAAAATATTCGAAACCCACAAACGGATGATTTTAAACACCTTTTAAAATTCATAACAAATCATGCGTTAATTTTTAATGGTTCAAAATTTGTGGATATATACTTACCTTATATATGTATAACATATCCAAAAATCACAACGATCCAACGGTCGAATCAAAATTATAACTCACACAATAGAGTTTTAAGAACACCGATTTGATCTTTTAATACCTCCAATCCGACAAAATACTGATAAAACACCTCAACATTAATTCTTTCATTTATAACCACATAAATAAATCCATCATTTATATCCACATCAAATAAATATTTTCTTATCATATAAATCAATAATTAATTATTCACAAATAATATTACAGAATCACAATTATGACAACGTGGTAGTTCGAGGAAAGAGGGGCTTTCCAATAAGAATTTCTCTTCATCTTGGTAGCGCAATTAGGTGACCAAACCTCTCCTTGACAGAACTTTCTAGACATTGCCAATAATGTTATCTAATAATATTATTCCAAATAATATGAATTATTGATCTGATAATGGAAATACTGTGCAGTGATAATTATTGAAACAACAATAATATACAATATCAACGCAGCAATTATTCAACCAATAAAATAAAATATTGAACAGTAATTACTGTAATAATTATTGAGTAGTGCCTTCTTACGTAAGAATCAATAATTCAAAAATACATGCAATCTGGTAATAGCTCTTTATGCAACCAGCGTAGACACGCAATTTAACCACCGAGTATTCCAATAGTGTTAACGGTAACGATTACGCCATTATTTATAAAAACTCAAATTTGTCGTTTTCTTCATCCGACAATTATTCTGTTATGGGGCCCACAAATGGCTGCGTCGTCGTACGAATATTCCCCGACAACAAGAATATTCCACGACCAAACGAATATTCCCCGACAACAATAAGTATTTTCTAGCCACTTGCTTATTTTGAAAAAGTTTCAAATATCACCCTTAACTTTAACTTTTTATCAATTTAATCATTAACTGGATAATTATTATAAGAAAAATTGAATACTTTTATTTCATAAAATTTGGGGTCTTACAATAGTTATAGAAATGATGTACCAGATCTGAGGTAAAAAGTACCCAGATTTGGGGGCGTCACATCAGGCACTGAGACTCTGAAGGAAATGAAGAGAAAAGAGCAACAGTCTGAGGAAGAAGAAGACAGAGCTACCATCTCTCATCTGCTTAAGAAGGGAAACGCAACCATAAATCAAAGAAGTCTTCATTCACCTCGATCATAGAGTCACTACCGATCGTAGAGTCCAGACTTACCAACCTATCACAGGTGGATGCTGCAACAGTTTCTCAGTCTGAACAAACTTTCAGAGTTAAAGCTGAAGAGAGTGCTGAGGTTATATCTCAGCCAAGGAGGATAAAGAAAAAGCTTGTCAAGAAATAAATTCTAATCAATTAAGGAATCTTAAAGGAAGAAGACAGACGAATAGCTATCGAAAAGGAGCTACCCAAATCTATTGAGGAGAATACAACTCGGGTTGAGGGGGAGCTTCCTGAAGAATTAGAACAGATAGAGGATCAGATTGAGGGGGAGCCTCGCGAAGTCCCTATGTCAAAAAAAAGCTACAGCTGAGGAGGAGCTGTAAAGAAATTATCATGAACCTCCCTTAGTTCCTCAAGAGATCTTAGCTTCTAAAACTGTAGAAATGGAGAGGGTTGAAGCTATGGAGGTGGAGAGAGCAGAAAAATAGAGAAGAGAAGTGGGGATGATTGATGTGGTGGAAACTCCAAATGAAGAAAATGAATACCGGGAAGAAGAAGAGGATGACGAAGTTGAAATTATTGCAGTAAGCTGTGATGGATATTGAAGAGCTAACTACAATCAGTTATTCTCCTACTTGCCTATGATGCCCTATCAGAGAGCCCAAATTCTCAAACTTCTGGGATCATATGTTTTGGACTTTCAAAGTTTATCCAGCAATCTCAGTGATTGCTCAGGGATTCCCAGGCAACCTCACTTTTGCTCAAAAGCTGATCACTAATTCTTCATCTTCAGAAAATGGGCATGAGGTACAATCAATTCCCATCTCTTTCAGGGTTAATCACTGTTCTCCATCCACCTTCAACCAATTCTACGAATTGTCAAGATGGTTGGAAGTGATATTTCATCCACTAAATCAATTTCCAGCTACAGAATCCCAACATTCTGTAACTGATGAACCAAATATGTCTAATTTTATATTGATCCAGTCTCCTACCATCTCTCACTCTACGAATATTGATCCTACTCCAATCGTAAAGTCACCTACTCTAATCGTAGAGTCACCTCCTCCTGAAACTCAACCTCACACACCTACTCCTCCTTCAGATATTCCTTCCTCATCAACCAATAACTATTTTGATCTTGATCTTGTTCTCTACAGTCTATAAAATCAAAATACGAGAGCCTCTCCTCCAAATACTCAGCAACTCCTTGACCTTCTCTCAGATCTTCCTACCAAAACGGAGTTGTCTAATGCATCCCAGAAGGTGCCCAAGGATATTCAAGAAGATCTTGAAGTTCACTCTGAGCTTGTTCATATAAGGCTGACTCATTTGATCGATGCTGCCAACACCCTCCCCATCAATCTGAGTATTGAGTTTATAGCTAAGCATAGGGAGATCATCAAGGAAATGATCCAAAATATTAATGAAAGGGATCAAATTCACTCTCAGGCTGCCAGAAAGCACAAGGAAGCAGTTCTCCTTCTGCAGAAGACTCAAGAATCTCAAAATAAACTTATGATGGAAAGTATCTCAAGTCTACGAACCTCTATAAAAGAATTCCAAGCATTCTCCATGGGTCAAATGTAACAAACAGAAACTGTCATGGCCATTCTCCAAAAGAACACATCTTGAACTGATTCTCTGGTCCAAGAAAACTGTGAAGACATTACTCAATCCAGGAACCAGCTACACGAGCTCGTCCAAGGCATGAATCGACTATCTGAAGACATTCAAACCCTTGATGCTGACATAAAGGGGGAGAATAAAGGGGAAGGAGAGAAAGAAAAAGGCAGAGGCAGAGGAAAATTCATTATTCAATCTTCACGGAGCCCTCTCTTAAGACAGCCTCGTCATCAGACGCAACCACTAAGGAGTCAAGGGCCATCTCCCAGCTCACAAGGGGTAACCAGTACTGGCCTACATATACCAATTGGAGACCCTGCCTTTATGAATAAACATGATCATGGAAAAAGGCTGAGTCAAAGTGAGCTGGAAAATATTGCATGGAGAGACGAAGCCAGCAGGAGAAGGAAAGATGAAGAGTATGCCAATCCTCTAATGAGCAAAAGGAAGAAGAAATAGAGATAAGTTGGAACTCATTTCTTATTGATGTAACTAAGCTTTATTATAATATATGTCTTTACAAATATCAATAAATTCATGCTTATTCTCTAGAGATTTCAGTTGCTCTCTGAAACACTTAGTTATATTTACTTTCTAGCAACTGCATCTAGAAATTGATGATCCTGATACAAATCTCCTTGGTTATGTCAACATCAAATAGAGGGAGATTGTTGGGAAATTACATATTTAAATTTGATGTTGAAAGTAAATATTCATGATTATATGTAAAGTCCTTCTAGGAATACATGTACAAGGACTTACTGGTAGATCAAACTTGTTAGGTTGATCTGAGCTTTAATGCTTATCATTCTGTAAATGAATGTATAGAAGAAAAGATCAAAGCTGTTAGGTTGATCTATGTATTGAGATGTAATAAATAGGCTTCAACAGAATTGTAGTCTATCGAGCAAGTCAAGAGATTGCAGAAGTCAAGGCAGAATCGTAGGGCATCGAGAAATCGTAGTCTGCCTACTTTAGAGGGCCTCTCCCATAATCTTAGAGTGGTCCAAACGTCTGTAGAGTTAACTCGAGAATCGTAGTGTGCTATCAGAAGCATAAAGTCTACAAATCAAGCAAGTGAAGATCGTAGTCTATCTGTACTTAAGAGAAATCATAGTGTTCTCATCTACTAGTATCGGATCAAGCACTAAAGTTGCAAAACACCACGATCATGATCGTAGTGTATCATCTGTCTGCATCAGAAGCATTGAGCCTTGTCCATTTGTTTAAGAATAAAAGTCAACAAATGTGGAATGGATTATAGACGTTGAGACTTTCGGGAATCCCAATGACACAACACTCATCCTTAGTATACAAAAAAGAGACGTATTAAAGAAGCTAAGGAAAGTACTACATGTCAGCCAAAAACACCTTTTCAGGTGTTAGGTGAGATAGCAATCTACTGTGTCAGTGGGCCAGACGGCTAATCAGAAGATTTGTAGAAAGGTCATCATCAGTGCTCTAAAATGTCAAATACAATCAATGCTTCAACGGATGCCTTCAAACGGATACATTTCAAAGGCACCCTATATACAAATCAGATGCAGAAGTAAGAAATAAGCAAGCATACAACGAAAAGTTAAAGAACACACAACGCTCAACTCTGCGATCTGAAAAGAAAGCTTGCTCAGCTACTCAGTTCTTTCAAACATAAGCTTAACGACAACTGAGTAGCACCATTCAAGAACTCAACTATCATTAAGAGAAGTAAAAAGTTCCTAGTCTGTTGGACTTGAAGAGTTCTAAGTGAACTAAGAAGTTCCAAGACCCAGGTCTTGAAGAAATCTAAGTGATTCAAAGATTGTAAAAACATCCTTAGTGGATTTCCTACTCAATGAGTAGAAGAGTGGACTAGGAGCTTTGAATGCTCTGAACCACTTAAACTCTCTATGTCTTTTATATTCTTGCTTTAACTGTTATACTTTTTATAACCGCATGTTAACTATTAACTATGTTTATCGTAAAGGGGAACAAACAAATCACATATTCTACTGAAATTGATTAACAATATCTGACAAAGAATTTTAAAATATCTATTCAACCCCCTACTAGATAACTATTGTGCCTTTGGGAACTAACATTATCCTTGAACTATCTTTTATTGATGTACTCCTGAGAATTTAAAACTATATTGCACACCCTTATTGCTATGTTACTTATTGAGAAAACTTGTTGATCATTCTTGCTTTCCCTAAAAACATTTCAGTTAAGACAGAGCAAAGCGGACCCTCGGGAACTCTTAAGGGCAAGAGAAAAGATATGGAGTAGTTTCATTTTTATTTGAGAATATTATAATAATATAAAGACATAATTTGTGTTATGTATTAGTTATATCTAAGCTATGTTTAGGTATGTTGAGGTATGTAAGAGATGTTTAAGTTATAAAACATTGGAACGTGAATGATTATATTAAATAAATATAATTTATTCTATTATTTTCGTTGCATGAGATGTTATTTCGTCATTAGATTTATAGCACATGGAGAAACAAATTCGAGACGCGAGTGTTCTGAATTTGGGGTCGTCACAGATTTGTTGGTTTCGTGTACTTTGCTTATAAAAGAGAAATTAATTTTTGGTAAATATGTATGACTTGCGGAATTAGATCTTGTTCTACACTAATATTTTAATGAAACTTAATTTGGACAAGTATTCTTGTTTCACAGTAAGTAACCATACAACATTGGATAATAATAAAGTAATAAAGCAATTGAATTGGTTAGTTAACCTTAAGTCAGTAGTAGCAATGCAGTGTATATATTAGTAGCCATGCATGTTTAATAGAATTATAAAATTTAATGATTGGTCAATTTAAAATTATAAATCTTATTAAACTTATAAATAATTATATTTGAGGTTATAATTTTGAGTATTTCATCGCTTAATTCAGGTACGGATTCTGTACTCTTTCAGCAATACTCTTGTTAAATTTGATTTATTCGTTTTGTTCCTTGTTTCAAATTCTGTTATTATTTCACATAATTATATCTTGTGAAATTCATATAATAGTTTTATGTTAGAGTTGATACATTGGACTCGTATTTGTACTCTTTGAATTAGATTATCATGTCTAGTATTTATTTTGATATTTGTAGAGCGGTACATGTTGTTACCTTCTTTTTGAGACATCATAATTATGATTTGATCTGGTTCAACATGTACATATAGAACCCTTTTTGTTTGATATTGTGTCGCATGTGTTGTGACATGGTATCTTTGTTAGAATATACCGTAGGGTATACCTGAGCTATAACCACATGTGGGGGTACCACAGGCATGTCCTCTCGGCACCGAGGCATGACACTTTCCGTGGCAGTGTGATTAGTTCACGACGTCTCTATTTTGGGCTCCAGAGGAAGTGAGCCATTTAGTGTTTTTTTATGGGAGGCGTATGGGTTGACCCTAGTTTTCTATTCTGCAGATTGGTGATGTTGTGCCTGTTAGGTTTGTAAGATTCATACACGCAATCAAATTGCAAAAATAAGCGGAAGCATGGAAAATCAGAGTTTAAAATTTTTACAAACCATATACCCGGATCATCCTTTATGCACAATTATTAATTAAACGAAAATGAGAATCATACCCTTGAAGATTCGAGCTTCCTCAGGTACAAGTTCACCTCCAAATCCTTTTCGTGTTCAACTTGAATCCACCGGGTTGGGTTCCTTCCTTTGATCAACGTTAGCCACCCAAGTGTTTGGTCTCTAGAGGTGATCCACCAAGGAAGAAGAAATATTCAAGAAGAATGGTGGTTAGCTAAACCCTAGTTTTCTATCTCTATAGAAAAATGTGTACTCTCCAACAATTAAAATCACGTATTTTGATATCTGATATAAGACTCCTCTTATAAAGATATCAGTTAACCCTTCTAATCTAATTAGAAAATAGGGTATTATTTAATTAATTAAATTCTTTTAATTAATTAAGCTCCCTAATCTTATTAGGGATAATTAATTAAGCTCTTTTAATTAATTTAACCTCCTAATCTTATTAGGAATATATGAAAGTATTTTATTAATTAATTCCCAAACTCCTTTAGAATTAAATAATAATAATAGTAATAATAATAATAAGACTCCTCTTATTAATTTATATTTAATATTTCCAAAATATTAAATAATAAATATTAAGCTATTTAATTTATTCTATCACCATAGATTAAATTAAATATACTTAACTTATTATTACGATTATGACATTAACTTCTTCAATAATTATTCTTCCTTTTATGGTGTGACCCTTTAGGTTCTAAATATTAAACCGATTGTGAATAAATCAATTAGAACAATTCTAATCTTATTTAAATAAATAAAATAAAATATTAATTTATTTAAATAAATAATATTTATTCTATAATAGGGATAAGCCTCCCTAGCGATTAATGACTTTCCAGATAATATTGATTTCAACATTAATCATAAAAGAACCTTTGAGTAAATAGTTACCGTACAATTCAATCCTTCCACCATACAATGTCCCAATTAAATATAAGACATTGAATTTGTAACGCCCCAGAAAAAAATCAGATTTTTGAGAATTAAATTTTTATTTGATTATGTGGATTAAATGAATTTAATTGATTATTTATGGGAGTAAGCTATTTGAAGGTTGTTCTATGACCTAAACATATCAGAATGTCTTAGTATTTTGGCTACGTGGTAGAATTAAAGTGTTTGAATTTTCAAGAAAAAAATAAAAGCTTTTCGAGAAATTTTCTGAAAAATACTATTCACGCATTTCTGCTCGGGAATTATTTTTGAACTTCCGAGAAATACGTAACGATAGAATATCAAGGTGAGATGAAATATCCAATAATATTCCAGTTATGAAAAATGCAATTTTTCGCCTGCGGACTTAAAACCTAACAGTTAGGGAAAGTGATTCTCGAGAAAAAATTTAAATGTGTATAATAAATTAAAGCGATGATCGTATGATGTGTAAGTATTAAACGATATAATGAATACAAATATGATACGAAGTATTATACGAGTATGTATAAATAATGGTATGTCGTATATGATGAATAAGTATACGAGTTAGAATACGAGATTAATATGTAGACAATACTTTGTAAGGCTTTAAGCCATGTGTAATGGACTTGTAGGATTATGTAGGATATTGTAATGTCCAATTGGGATAATAATAAAGCCCAATACGAATTAATGTTAAAGCTCAAATGTTTGTAAGGTATAATCCAATGTGGATTAATATAAGTCCAATGTATAATTTAAATTAATTAAGCTAAAGGCCCAAAGTAAAAATCAATGTGTTATGGGATGGTTTAAACCCATGGGGCAAACCATGGATGATCCAAAGTAGGGAGCAAGTAAATTAATGGCTAAGTGTTGTGATGAGCAAGCAAAGGATAAAAGTTGTGATGAACAAGTATACTTAATGGCTAAGTAAGTGTGGTAACCAAGTAGACTTAATGACCAAGTAGACTTAATGGCCAAGTGTTGTGGGGAGCAAGTTAACTTAGTGTTTAAGCTAGGAATAATAAGGAGGTGGAGTGGTTTTAAGACCATTATACCCTAACTTAGAATTTCCTATAAATAGCAAGCTTAGATTTCATTTTGTTGGTTGTTCATTTCATCCAACAAGTTGAGAGCTTATTTGTTTGAGAGAAAAAGCTAGAGAGGTAGCCTTTGTTAATTCAAGAAGCAAGTAGAAGATTAAGGTTAAGCAAGTGAACTTCAAGGGTAAGAAATCTTAAACCATGATTCTCTTTCTCTTCCATTATTAGAGAAGTGGGTAGTGGTAGAACATGTATGCTAAGGAATGATAAGAATGATTAATTAATGGACTTAAGCAGTATAAGTCATGAATAAGCTATTCGTAATCATATAAGCTATGAACTAAAGAAGAACTTATATGATTTGTGCCATGTCTACATTAATGAAGTTAGTATGATAACAAGAAGCAAGAGTAATGGTTAGAAGTCATGAACTATCATAAGTCATGAGAAAAGAATTCATAAGTAATTTATATTTTTATAAGTTACAAACTCGAAAAGAACAAGTAATAACTTATCATGATTATAAGTTAATAAAGTAATTATGTTAAGATGTTAGTATGACAGAATGAATCCATTTGAAACGAAGAACAAATCTTAAGTAACGAAGTTTTGCCGAAATTCACACGATTGGACAATAATCGTCGAATTCGTGAAATTCTCAGAATGGAAGTTGAATTTTTTATTGAACTCAGGAACGTTGGTTTTCAATAGAGACAAGTTTTATTTGGCATTATAGAGTTGCAGACTCAAAAATGACCGGATTCTGACTTAGAACGAAGAAACGAGCATTGAACGTTCATGAACGTTTATCATTTTCGTTAAAAATGGACTAATAGGTGAATTTGTAGTTAACAAAGTCAAATAGATAAAATTCTTGCATGAACACATAGAGCATGTGATTTTTGAACCATAGGCTCTTGAATGAGCCAATTCGGACTTATAACGAAGAAGTTACGAGCCCGGGAGTTTCGGAAAGTAGAAAAAGCATCTAAGTTTTCGGTGCCTGAGTTAGCGCATACTTGGCCAAAATTTCAAGGCCAAATAGGTGGCACCGCAGCGCCGAGCATGGCCAAATGAAGTTGTAACCTGCTGGAGAGTCGCACATGAGGCGACCAGTAACTAAGGGACTCAGCGTCATGACGAGTCCGGGTTTTTTGTCCTAATATATGAAATGGCATGCATGAAAAATAGAGAGAAGAAGCTAAGTTAAATGCACCAAAGACTAGGTTTTGTACAGTAATGAAGGCTTATGAAGATAGAAGGAAGCTGATTGTTTATTAATGAACTAACACCTAAAAGGGCATTGTTTAAACCTAAAGTATTACACTAAAGGTTGAAAGAAAGATTAATTGAATATAAGTTATTAATACTGAAGCGATGAATGATAATAAGTCGTAAAGGCAGATAAGTACTTGAAACGAGTTTCATTAAGTAAGTAAGTACGATTAAGAATACGAAAGGAAAGATAGTTAATTAATAATGAATTAATTAACTTAACATAGCATTTTTTGATGATGGCAATAACGTTGCAAGTTACAACTAAATGTTGATGAATATTACGTGAACGCGAACGGTATGCAATAAGTGTACTTAACCATTGACGATCGAGTTTTGATTAATAATATAAGAATATTACTAAGCCGTGAGGAAGGATAATTAACTCGAAACGAGTTGTATTAATGAAATAATTTCAGTTAA
The DNA here is from genome assembly GCA_020205605.1 of Panax ginseng. Taxonomy (NCBI): domain Eukaryota; kingdom Viridiplantae; phylum Streptophyta; class Magnoliopsida; order Apiales; family Araliaceae; genus Panax; species Panax ginseng. The sequence continues at coordinate 56,952,565 of CM035143.1, read as the reverse complement.
GTTATAGAAGAGAACGAAGTTGGTAAGAACGATGTAAATTATAACGGCAAGCCGGAACCAATAATAACAAATCTAATATATAATTAGATTGAGAAGAAGGGTAAGATACATTAGGAACTATGTATATTCATTCATGACCTAATGTGGTATGTTATATGGTTATGTGTTGTAGAGACTGTAAAGACTCAAAGGAAAAGTAATTTTCATCATGAAAGAATATCAAGGCAAGTTTTTCTTAAACGCTTGTCTAACCTTCGTGTTAGCCAAGTTTTTTGTGATTCATATTATGAGATGCATGAATTATTTTACTAAAGGGTCGATGCCAGTTTTACCTCGGCTAGACTAATCTTGAAGAGTTGATTGATTTATTTACAAGTATTTCAATATAGAATTGTTTTGGAATATATATAAGACATATTCGTTCTTTTGAGGCATTTCAATTGAATGTTTATGTGAACTGTAGCACCGTGGAGCACCATATGTCAGGTTGGAAGATACCCGGATTTGGGGGCGTCATAGGTTGGTATCAAAGCATTAGGTTATAAAACTTAAAGGGGGGAAGAACCTTAGGCTAATAACCTCGTTAAGGAAGAAAAGTCTAAAGGAAGTAAACTCGAGCTTTACTTAAGTTGAATGAGTCAATAAGGTATTGAGTAAACTCTGTACCAAAAGATTTAAAAGATGGAAATTAATCCTAAATAAATTAAATATGATTTGTGCTTATACTAATATGTGTTATGTACTAATCAACATGTTATGTGTTATTGTAGGATGTCGATCGATAGTTTGATGTATAGAGATATACACACGGTGAGCGAAGAAACTGTGAACAGAGTAGAGCCTGTACCTATGCTAGTGGCGGAGGTACCATTAATGATTTTAGAGGAGTCGGAGATAGAGGAGTACTTTTCTGAGGAAGACTACTTTGAGGGAGATATGAATATAGCGTCATACCTTAGTATGATGAACGATGTGAAGGAAGGAATGGAGGTAACATCGGTTCATACGGTGGTAGCTACACTAGAGTCATCACCTCCAGATGCAATGAGATCATTGTATCTGGCAGAGCTTGACAAGAATGTGCAACTGAGTACAGTTGTGTAGAATCAGAATGAAGATATTAGTGCTCTTTATGAAGTGAAGGAGTCTACAGAAGAAGATTTTGAGTCAGAGCATGATGAGAAGATGCTCACGATAAATAAGGCTAGGGATTATATGAACGAGGTAGTAGAGCTTCGTAAGAAACTGGAGGAGAAGGACCGGAAGATAGCACGGATGTCTTACATCCATAAGAGTGCTCATAAGGATTTCAAACTGAAAGTTGCTTGTTATTCCATAGAGTCGGGGCAGACTCGACATACTATTAGTCAGGATACTGTAGCGAAGATTACTAATGAGAAACACGAGGACGCTGTTATGCATTATTAGAAATCTAAAGTTATAAATATGTGTGTAGTGACATAAAACCCTCTTTTGTATAAAAGGGTAGTCTTTTTGTAAAATCTCAACTTTTGTGAAGTACAATTACGGGATAAAGATGTAATAGCTTTTGGGCTATGAAAGCAAATTGTAAATAGTTTCAAACTATGAACAAGCATATGAATGTAATGAAGTTTTCATTTAATATGCTTTGTTATGGTATGAGTTGATATGTGGCAATAATAACGAAGTAAGTAAATAGATAATAATAAAATTTTTATTAGTCAGAAAATGCCGCCACGGAAAAGACAACGTAATCAGGAAGTAGAATCACATAATGATAACCAAGGGGGGTCAAAACAACCCTATGCAAGAGTTCGTTAATTTATTAACGACTACATCTAACCAAATAGGGGGTAGAGTACCCGCGGGACCTAGAGTAGCAAGAAAGACTACCTTTAAAGAATATAAAAGCGTAGGTCCGCCGGAGTTCAAAGGAATGTCAAACCCAAAAGATTTCTTTTGTGACTTACATGACGAAAGGGGAAGCCAACTTTTGGTGGGAGTCTCACCAGGGTGGGTCTAGAACAGATGCGATAATAGGGGAACAATTCAAGAAGGTTTTCTTTGAGAATTATTTCCCTACAAACATGCGAGGGAGGATGGAGATTAAGTTCTTAGAACTTAAACTAGGGGACATGACGGTTCCCCAGTACGCGGCCAAATTCAATGAATTGGCAAGGTTTGCTTCACATTAAGTGGACACTAAGGAGAGGAAGGCTCATAGGTTTGAGCAGGGCTTGAAACCCTGGCTCTATAGTAGGATTTTAGTGTTTCAGATTGTTTCCTATGGGACCATTCTGGAGAAGGTGATTATAGCATAGGGTGGTAGTGAGGCGTTAACCCAATACCACAAGGAGAGAAAGAATAAGAGCAATGGAGAGGGAGGAGCCAAGGCAGAGAGTGCCAGTGGTAATGGCATTATGCCAAAAAGATAGAATTTTAACTCCGGGAATACTGGAGTGAGATAAGGGGATCCTAAGCGTAGGATCGAGGTGTATAAGACATGTGGAAAGACTCATCTAGGAGTCTATCTGCAAGGGATTATAAGTACCTTTAAACATTAAGGTAGAGGAGGAGGAAGAAAAAAAACTTTTGTTGATTATATTCGTGGAAATGGTTTCATGGATAATAATGGTAAGCAAGTGTCGATAGATAAGCACCGATAATGTTGAGAGAATTTGAAGTAATTCTCAATATGAATGGATTGATTAATCATAGAACTTTAATAAATTGTTAGAATAAAAGTATGAATCTTCAGTTTTCTAAGAAAATCCAAGGTAGTAATTTACGGTAATAAAATATCACGACGCTCTTGTTGTCTAACCATGACGTAAGTTAGGAGGATGTTAAGGAAGAGGATGAGTCGTTACGGTGCGTATCGACTATCGTAATAGGAGTAAGTTATCGGTTAAGAATAAATACCCATGCGCCAGGAATGATGATCTATTTGATCAGTTGAAGAGGGTAAAGAATTTTTCTAAGATAGATTTGAGTACGGGGTATAGTCGGTTGAAAGTAAGAAAGAAGGAGGAGGTGCCTAAGATGACATTCAGAACTCGTTATAGTTATGACAAGTTTCTGGTTATGTCATTTGGGTTGACTAATGTACGGAAGCTAGATTTTCCGTAAGAGGCACCGAGCAAGTCGGTGGTAAACAGATATGTTCTCTTGTGAGGTGTTATGGTTGAAATACCATTAGTGTCACAGAGTGTTCAAATAATATTTGGATGAGGGTGTCATAATGATCATTGGTGATATTCTAGTCTAATTCAAGATGTCAGAGGATCACGCTGAACATATGAAGATAGTGTGAGAAGCACTACGGAGGGAGAAGTTGGATACGGAATTCACTAAGTGTGAATTTTAGCTTAAAAGATATACAGATATGTTATTGATAAGTATGTTGGAAATGAGAAGTGAGAATAATTTTCAGGAACTAAAAAAAGGAAGGTTAATTGAGGCACATGTATTGTCTTTATCAGATGATACGGGGAATTTTGTAGTGTATCTCAATGTTTTGCATAGATGACGAGATTGCGTGCTCATATAGCATGGCAAAGTCATTGTGTATGCATCACACCAGTTAAAGGATTATAAGGAGGTTTATCCTACTTATGATCTATAATTGGCAGTTGTAGTTTTTGAATTAAAAATCTGAAGATAGTATTTATACGGGGAGAAGTGTGAGATATACATGGACTCTAGGAGTCTGAAATATATCTTCACACAAAAGGAGTTGAATATGAGGTAGAGAAGGTAATTAGAATGGATAAGAGATTATAACGGTGATATATTATATCATTCAGGGAAAGTTAACGTAGAAGCCGACGCGCTAAGTAGGAAGGGTAGGGAAAAGCTATCGATGTTAACAATTCAGAATGAGTTAATAACGAAAATGGCGAAAACGAAGTTAGAGGTTAAATTGCGAAATGAAGTGGTAGAAATGTTATCCACAACGTAGACTCAATCCACGATAATGGAACGAGTTAAGTAAGTACTGTGACGCCCCCAAAATTAGGTATACATCACCCATCTTGGGTCGCCAGATACATGGTACAGAATTCAAATACAACTTACTAATACAACTGTTGCACAATAATACGACAAAACATAACTGTGAGTTTGAATACAATTATTGTCTACTAGAGATTATACAAACTCAAAAGGAGTCCTCATTACAATTATTAACACACTATTTCACGAATAGTGAGGACTACTAATGATACCCTCCGATAGATCCACCTTCCCCGACTAGTCCTTGTTATGTTCTCATTTCAAGAGAACGGTGAAAGAAAGGGTGAGCTCAACTAGCCCAAAGAAGAAATATTATGACTAAGATAATGCGAATAAATTATCATTAGTCTCCAAGAATGTTAAACCGATAAAATATAATAGACATCAAGTTTAATCTGTAATGAACAAGCAATCCATTAAAAGAGTCAAGTAGAAAACAAAATCTACTATCTTTTATGATTAAAAAGGTTTTTCATCATCGTTATTCTTTGAGACTCATCTCAATAAATAATCCACATCATTAAATCATCCATGCACTACATGGTGCCAAGGATATTCTTTAGTATCACGACGACCATTAATTATCCATGCACTACGGGCCAAAGATAATCGTGTTTTCATCAACCATTCCCGATCATGCCATAAAACAATTCATCTTTGCTCCCTTGGCCGAAGAGAATCCATAGCCATAATCATACCAAAAGTTGTCCATCAATGCACTACGGGCCAATGAGGACTTTTAATTTTCACATCATTTGTAACATTACGGTCATGATTATACCGAATAATCCTCGGTCATAATCATACCAAGTCCATCTATGCACTATGAGTGCCACAGATGACTTTCAACATAACATAAACATGAGGATGATGACAATGATATAAGAATTAAATTAAACAAGTTCAAGAATTAATTTGTTCAGGAACCAATAACGTCCAAATTGTCAACATGATACTGCTTTGTAGAGTAAAATTCAAGAATGCTCAGAAGAATATTTCCACGAAAGGATACTTGATGAAGTGCAAATATCAAGGATATTCCACTAATTTCATGGAGTATAGAAGTTAAAATTTTAATCAACTGAGTATAATACCGAATGGAATAACAAAAGATATCACCATGCATGCAAAGATTGCATGTAGGCGGTTATTTCAACAGAATAATAATAACGGAACCAGGTCAGGTGAAATTCACACCGACAGGATGTTCCAACAGAATAATAAATGCGGAATAATAAATGATGGAACCAGGTCCGGCGTATATAGCATGCGAGGATATTAAAATGTAATAATAAAGACGGAATAATAAAAATGGAACCCGTGTCCCAAGATATAGCATGCATGCAGGATATTTCAAAGAATAATAAAGATGAATAATAGAAGAATGTCACCAAGTATAGGTGGTAGCTCAGCGATACAAAAGTTATTCCAATGTAACAATAAAGAAATGGAATAATGTAAATTCTCTTGTTGAATACAAAAGAATAATATCCTTATCAGTAAAAATAATACTTGATATAAGAGTATTGAAGTAGAAAAAAAACTTTTCTTATATCTCCCTATAGTTTCTCTCTCAGAGTTCAAAGTGAATTAAGTAAAAAAATAATGAAGGAATGAGCTTTATTTATAGGAAAATGGAATGCATAGTAACTAATCCATGAACGGTCCAAATTGATTTACTTTAATCGACGGTCCATATTTAAAGAAAAATCTTTTAAATAAAATATAATATATTCTATTTATATAAAAAGATTTTTACTATACAAAACACTATGCGGGCACTATGAAAATACTATGCATAATAAAATATAATATATTCTATTTATAGAATAACTTTAATAAAGTATTACATTTTATATAAAAAGATTTTACTATCTAAAAACACTACGCATAATAGAATATAATATATTCTATTTATAGAATAACTTTAATAAAGTATTCATTTTATATAAAAAGATTTTTCTATTTTATTAAGTGAATAAAACAAAACTTCTAAATCAACAATAATTGAATCAAATAATGTGAGATACTATGCAAAGAACTATTGTAGCAATAATTGAACAAAACCGAGTGACTTCTCACATAAATATTAATAATCAATACCGTATTGCTACTATGAAACAACGCCAGACATCGTACTTTTACTACCGAGTAGTTCAACAAAATTATCAACAGTAAAACTTCCCACCGTTATTTTCAATAAAATATTTTTGTCGTTTTCTCAATCAAAATAATAATTCCGTTATTGTAGGTCCACTAATGATTGTGCCGTCGCATTTAATATTTCCTATTTAAAATGAATATTCCCACCAATCGAATATAATATGACAACTTGCATACTTTGCAAAATTTATAAATATTACCCACAACTATAACATTATCTCAAATTCACACCATAATATAAAAAAAAATTATTTCGAGAAAATTAATTCTTTATTCATAAAATCTGGGGTTTCACAAGTACAACTAGGTAATGAGAAATGCAAACGAATGAAGAAGAGGATGCAGGATGAAGAGAAGATCAAGTATAATCTTGTTTTGAAGGAGGAATTTGAGTTTCAAATAATTTTAAATTTAAAAGAAGAATTAATCAGAGGAAGATAGCGTAATATGTTAATAAGTATTTAACTTCCAACTCAAATTATTGATAAGAAGTGACAAGTCATGAAAAATAAGATAACTGTGAGGGCCACGAATCCAGGTCCTAAATCACCTCGGATCCGGTTCGATCATTCTATACAACTATTACTATTTGCGGAAGATATAAACATAAATTGTTTATACATTACATTACACACTATTCCCCAAGGTCGAGTAACCTTAACTTATACATAAGTCATAAATATCTAACACATAACTTTATTATCAAACTACACTATTACATTCTTAATCACATACATAAACTAAAGCTGGAACTTTCTTTAATCTTTTCCTGTATCCGACGCATTCGTCTTAATCTGCAATGTTTATCATGATATAGCAAGGGTGAGCATAAAAGTTGCCCAGCAAGTTTAAGTTCAATAATATAACGATATATCATGATTGAAATTATTTGAATAATTGACTGGCAATAATTCAACAATATAATTGTGAACTAGCAGGAACAAACTTATGACTGAACAAGTATTATACATGAATAAATATATCTGAAACAACTGGTAATGAAGGTGATCAGCCTTTCATACCTGACTTATACATGTAATATGTACAGAGTACAATTCATGGCAATCAGCAATAATTAACCATAAACTTATCCAAATGAAATAACTCTTAGTAGAGTTAAGTATAAACAAACTTGCCTGAACCGTTGATTACCGCTACGCAATTTATATCGCCTTATCCGAAGACCTAATATTAGTAATATAGATCTCCAATATTAGAATAATATCATCACAATATAATACTATAATATATATAGATATAGAATAACCTAAACACATATAACACATAACCCTATCAGTCTATAACACACATAAGACTTAGTATCAGATCAAACTATTTCAGTTTGAGTTGAACCTGACACAAATCTGACGTCCCGACGGTCTAGTCGGACTTTTATCGATTCTAAGTTCAATTAAACTCTGCATTAAACACTTAACAGTATCTTAGATAATTTTTTAAGCAGTCAAAATAATTTTCATAGACTTATAATAATTTTCAGATAATTATTACCATTTATCGTGTATTTTTAATCATTAAAATTGTATTTAAATGAATTAAATACCACATAATTCTTTTATCATTAATATTTATTTATTATCAAATATTAATGAAATACATGTCATAATATTATAATATATTTATAATATCATAAAGTATTTTTAATACTTTAAAATTACCTTTATATGATTTTTAAACAATTAAATTCTTTATCCGATAATTTCCATTAATATCAAAATATTAATATTTTCATGACAAAATATCGGAAGTTATATTTTATAACTTAAAATATTTTTATAACACTTAAATCATTTTTATATGATTTATAAAATATTTATTCTATTTTTCCATAATTTATTTAATATATTCATTAAATAAACTAATTATCATTAATATTAATTAATTAATAAAATTCCTCACAAAATATTAAAAGTCACTAAAAATAACTTAAAATATTTTTCTTTTACCATAATATTATTTTTCATGTATTTAAAATCATTTTTAAATCATTTATTTAATATTATAATTAAATAGATAAATACCTTTTATATTCCAAAAATATTAAATATTTATGAAATATACTCTAAATAATTAAAAACTATTTTTTAGAATTTAAAATAAATTTTCGGAATTTTCTAAGTATTTTTAATAATTAAAAACTATTTATTTTAATTTTTAATTAATTTTTAGAAAATAATAATAATAATAATAATAAAACTGTCGCTAAAGGGCCCTATAAATAATATGTAACTGCTGCTATAGGTGTTCTTGGTGTTCTTGATGCCCCGCTTCGTAAACTCATAGTCGAACAATGAGGTTACTACTTTGACCATTAATAGATCTATGATCGAGTTGCTTCTGGGCTGGTACATTGTGTTTTTATTGTAGTATACGTGTAATACCACAAGTAAATACTAAGTTCATGATCATTCAACAACTTATCAGTTAGATCTGGACTCCCGAAATCATTGTCAGAAGCTGTTCTTCATTTCTGGAAAACCCAGAAATGAAGAACAGTTAGAGTTAGCTGCTTTAAATCCTTATATCTTGGGTTCGGTACTTGATTTGTGTAATATAGTGGGTTAATCTTGTAAACCGCATGTCAGTGTACATAACTATATCATCAAGTCAGTATAACAACAATAAATATAAGAGATCTAGACGGTCAAAGGTCTGACAGAAATCGTGTTCTTGAACAAATCTGGGTTTTACAGATTGTTCATCCTATTTGTGGTCAATCGTCGTTTGACCGCTACAACTTTTGTGTATACGCAAGATCCGTTAATCTAATGGTTTGGATGTATATAGCGCATGTCACCACAAGATAAAACCAACAAAAGTACATAACAACGTGAACATAGCAAGATCTAGCGACTATAAAAGCTTGTCAGAGGCTATCGAAATTTCGGGTCGCTTGTAAGTAAAGAGGTCCGTGAACCACAATCTAAGTTTCAATTGCTCATAACCCGATCTAGACAAGCTATGACCACATTATCCGCTTTGGATCGTAGTCCTCATGTCATAGAAGAGATTTAAAACATAAAACACCCAAAACATTTAACAAGTAAAGATCTAAGGCCTCTGACTTTAGACTGTCAGACCATTTTTTTTTTAACATTTCCAGATTTTACAAAATGCTAATTTCGAGCATCTAAATGATATGGATCTAAGTTTTGGCAACCCAGATCATCAAGTGACACCCTCTAACACATATCTAGCAAACAATTACAACATATAACATCAAATCATGAGATTTCTAAAATTAGGGTTCTTACCATTTCTAGCTTTGATCCTTTGATTCTGACTTTTGATTCTGTCTTTGGCTTGGTATGAACTGACCCTAGCTTTGATTCTTACTCTCTCTCACACTAAGTCCCGAATTTCTAGAGAGAGAATGGGCTTGGGAGAAAATGAGAGTAAAGTGGCCTTTTTCTCTTTCTTGAATCTATATAAGATTGTATGTAATGTATGTTGCTGAGATTGCTGAGATTGTTGGTCATATTAGTCACATGCTAGGCTAGGGTTTGGTGAGCAACTCACCATAGGTTTAGATCTACAAGTAACATAATAAATAATACACAAAGGGCATTTTGGTCTTTTTGATTTTTATTTTAATGGCATTCTTGTAATTGGCCAAACCCTTAGGGTTTAGGGTTTGGTTAGGGTTTAGGGTTTGGAAAAATTTAAGGTTTAGGGTTTGAAAAATTTTAGGGTTTGCAATTTAATTTCCTAAAATATCCAATTTAGGTTTTCAAAAATAGAAAATTAATATTTCTAAATTATAATTAGAATTTTCTAATTATATAAAAATTTCTTAATCATAACTTAAATATTGCTAATTAGGATTAATAATTCTTAATTAAAATTGTTAATTTAGCAATTAGGGTCAAAATCACGGATTAGGCTTTACAACCCAAAAATTAGGGTTTCTAATATAAAAATAAATTTCTAAAATAGAAATTAGGTTTTTCGTAATTAGATTAGGGTTTTCTAATTACTTAACTTGAAAATTAGGATTAATATATCCTAATTAACATTAAAATTATTAAATTAACACTTAGGTTTTTCCCTATTTACAAATTAGGGTTTCAAATCCGTAATTAGGGTTTCAAATTTGGAATTAGGGTTTTGTAACCAATTTGTTAAGATTAACCCTAATTAATCCTATAATTATTTACACTTACGCCATTAAGTTCCCAATTTAGGGTTTCATGCACCGAATTAGGGTTCGGATTCCCGAAATTGAAATTAGGGTTTCCAGAACCGGTTCCTAGGGTTTCTTGTTAATCGTTAGGATTTTCTAACCGAACGTTAAAGTTCTTAATATATAATTAGGGTTTGTTACAGATATCGTTTATCTGGTCAACCCTTGACCCTTAACCACATACTGTACGCATACATAACCATATTCACAAAATATTTTCATGTATTTCCTTAATCCTGAATAATTCACTTAAATCCTTCACAGAATTTTGAAATCCTCAAAATTCCATCTTAAAATATCAAACATACACTTATTTTCTGTCTAGGTTCTAATTTTAAACCTTAAATCAATTAATAAAAATTTTAAAAATATTCAAATTCTCGGGTTGTCACAATAATACCTTCGTTGAAAGTGAAATGAAAGAACCACAATGTCGAAGAAGCATTGTGGGAACTCGAGATTAAAATAAAAGAAAATTTTTCGTCAATGGTGTATGTATTATTATCGAGATTCTAGGGACAGAATCCTTATAAGGGGGGGAAGAGTGTAACACCCCAGAAAAAAAATTGGATTTTTGAGAATTAAATTTTTATTTGATTATGTGGATGAAATGAATCGTTCTATGACCTAAACATATCAGAATGTTGTAGTATTTTGGCTACGAGGTAGAATTAAAGTGTTTGAATTTTCAAGACAAAAATAAAAGCTTTCCAAGAAATTTTTTGAAAAACACTATTCACGCATTTTTGCTCGGAAATTATTTTTGAACTTCCGAGAAATACGTAACGATAGAATATCAAGGTGAGATGGAATATCCAATAATATTTCAGTTATGGCAAACGCAGCCTGCGAACTTAAAACCTAACAGTTAGGGAAAGTGATTCTTGAAAAGGAATTTAAATGTGTATAATGAATTAAAGCGATGATCGTATGATGTGTAAGTATTAAACGATATAATGAATACGAGTATGATACGAAGTATTATACGAGTATGTATGAATAATGGTATATCGTATATGATGAATAAGTATAAGAGTTAGAATACAAGATTAATATGTAGACAATACTTTGTAAGGCTTTAAGCCATGTGTAATGGACTTATAGGATTGTGTAGAAAATTGTAATGTCCAATTGGGATAATAATAAAGCCCAATACGAATTAATGTTAAAGCCCAAATATTTGTAAGATATAATCCAATGTGGATTAATACAAGCCCAATGTATAATTTAAATTAATAAAGCTAAAGGCCCAAAGTAAAAATCAATGTGTTATGGGATGGTTTAAACCCATGGGGCAAATCATGGATGATCCAAAGTAGGGAGCAAGTAACTTAATGGCTAAGTGTTGTGATGAGCAAGCAAAGGATAAAAGTTGTGATGAACAAGTATACTTAATGGCTAAGTAAGTGTGGTAACCAAGTAGACTTAATGACCAAGTAGACTTAAAGGCCAAGTGTTGTGGGGAGCAAGTTAACTTAGTGTTTAAGCTAGGAATAGTAAGGAGGTGGAGTGGTTTTATGACCATTATACCCTAACTTAGAATTTCCTATAAATAGCAAGCTTGGATTTCATTTTGTTGGTTTTTCATTTCATCCAGCAAGTTGAGAGCTTATTTGCTTGAGAGAAAAAGCTAGAAAGGTAGCATTTGTTAATTCAAGAAGCAAGAAGAAGATTAAGGTTAAGCAAGTGAACTTCAAGGGTAAGAAATCTTAAACCATGATTCTCTTTCTCTTCCATTGTTAAAGAAGTGGGTAGTGGTAGAACATGTATGCTAAGGAATGATAAGAATGATTAATTAATGGACTTAAGCCGTATAAGTCATGAATAAGCTATTCGTAATCATATAAGCTATGAACTAAATAAGAACTTGTAAGATTTGTGTCATGTCTACATTAATGAAGTTAGTATGATAACAAGAAGCAAGAGTAATGGTTAGAAGTCATGAACTATCATAAGTCATGAGAAAAAGAATTCATAAGTAATTTATATTTTTATAAGTTACAAACTCGCAAAGAACAAGTAATAACTTATCATGATTATAAGTTAATGAAGTAAGTATGTTAAGATCTTAATATGACAGAATGAATCCATTTGAAACGAAGAACAAATCTTAAGTAACGAAGTTTTGCCGGAATTCACACGATTGGACGATAATCGCCGAATTTGTGAAATTCTCAAAATGGAAGTCAAATTTTGATATTGAACTCGGGAACGTTGGTTTTCGATGGAGACAAGTCTTATTTGGCATTATAGAGTTGTGGACTCAAAAATGACCGAATTCCGACTTAGAACGAAGAAACGAGCGTTGAACGTTCACGAACGTTTATCGTTTTCGTTAAAAATGGACTAATAGGTGAATTTGTAGTTAACGAAGTCAAATAGATAAAATTCTTATATGAACACATAGACCAAGTGATTTGTGAAGCATAAGCTCTTGAACGAGCCAATTCGGACTTATAACAAAGAAGTTACGAGCCCGGGAGTTTTGCAAAGTAAAAAAATTGTCTAAGTTTTTTGGTGCACAGAGCTAGCGCTGCGGCGCCAGCCCAAGGCCAAATAGGTGGAGCCGTAACGCCGAGCATGGCCGGATGAAGTCAGTAACCCTCATTGGAGAGTCGCATCTTGCAACACGACCGTAACAAAGGGACTCGTGCAGTCATGTGAGTCCCAAGGTTTTTTGTCCTAATATATGGCATCGTTGCATAAAGATAGAGAGAGAAGTTAGAAGTTTACAGTACATGAGACTAGGTTTTGTCTGAAGAATGAAGTCTTATGAAGATAAAAGGAAGCTGATTGTTTATTAATGAACTAACACCTAAAAAGGGCATTGTTTAAAATGTTTAAACCTTAAGTAATACACTAAAGGTTGAAAGAAAGATTAATTGAATTTAAGTTATTAATACTGAAGCGATGAATGATAATAAGTTGTAAAGGCAGTAAGTACTTGAAACGAGTTTCATTAAGTAAGTAAGTACGATTAAGAATACGAAAGGAAAGATAGTTAATTGATAATGAATTAATTAACTTAACATAGCATTTTTCGATGATGGCAATAACGTTGCAAGTTACAACTAAATGTTGATGAATATTACGTGAACGCGAACGGTATGCAATAAGTGTACTTAACCATTGACAATCGAGTTTTGATTAATAATATAAGAATATTACTAAGCCGTGAGGAAGGATAATTAACTCGAAACGAGTTGTATTAATGAAATAATTTCAGTTAAGTTATAGAAGAGAACGAAGTTGGTAAGAACGATGTAAATTATAACGGCAAGCCGGAACCAAAAATAACAAATCTAATATATAATTAGATTGAGAAGAAGGGTAAGATACATTAGGAACCATGTATATTCACTCATGACCTAATGTGGTATGTTATGTGGTTATGTGTTGTACAGACCGTAAAGACTCAAAGGAAAAGTAATTTTCTCATAGAAGGTATTTACCGAAGGCAAGTTTTTCTTAAACACTTGTCTAACCTTCGAGTTAGCCAAGTTTTCTATGATTCATATTATGAGATGCATGAATTGTTTTACTAAAGGGTCGATGCCAGTTTTACCTCGGCTAGACTAATCTTGAAGAGTTGATTGATTTATTTACAAGTCTTTCAATATAGAATTGCTAACGCTATCCTACACCAATTGTTTGGTACGGATTCAAGGTAAGCCTAAGTATGAATAAACAAATGTATTTTTCATCGATTATTCGATAGGCACGTGAGGTTGTCACAACTTAAACGTACACACGTTTAATGAATGTAGTGTTGATCAACATAGAATACTATAGGTTGATCACCTAGAAATGCTCATAAGCTATGTCGGACTTACGGACTTAGTGCCGGGATGTCCTTTTCAAAGGTCTTGGACCAGAATTGATGTTTTACTGAATATTGTTATTGTAAAATGTTTTTAAGGAAAAGAAATGCTATTTTGAATTATTGATAGTACTTCGTAACTATTATCCAATTATTGAAGATATACGATTCCTATGTTTCAAGCATGTCGTTTAAAAGAAATTGTTGTACTTGCTGAGCTTATTATGCTCACTCTTGCTTGAACCATATGAATGCAGCTTAGATCGAACAGACCAAAGGATTCGGCAAGGATAAAGGAAAGGCTAAGGCGAACTTGTAGATTACCTATGTAATAGTATCGGTTGGTAATGATAATATTTGATATTATGACAAGAACAAATGTAACGGTTATAAATAACCTGGGGAATGGTAGTATTATTTTGGAATATATATAAGACATATTCGTTCTTTTGAGGCATTTCAATTGAATGTTTGTGTGAACTGTAGCACCGTGGAGCACCATATATCGGGTTGGAAGATACCTGGATTTGGGGGCGTCACATAATTACTGTCAAGTCTTATTTTATTTAATTATATGTATTTCAACTCTTAAATGCACAACTCCAAATAATGTAAATTAGAAACTCCTTTCTAATTTCATTCTGCCTTGGCCAAGGACTACTGGGTTGTCATTTATCAAATCACATAGGACATTTCTCTTCTTTTACTAGAAGCGGTAGATTCTTTATTGATCATACATTATCTCCATGTATGACTTATTATACCCAAGAATACCCTTTGATATACCCTAAGGGTCTTAAGGAATAAGTCAAAGTATAATTCATCATACACAAGATACTATGATGATCTCAAGTCCAAGGATCACTTGTACTACTATCACTACAGGAATTCCTATTGACAGGCAAGTAAAACTCCATTAGGTATTCCTTAGCGAGCCACATTCAGTGAACTTATTCTCTAATAAGCACCTACATACTTGCTCTAGTGTCTCCATATAAATGATCATGAGATCAATCATCCTCATCCAATGAGCAAGCAACGTATATACCAATCTATCCGGATTCACTAATCTCCAATTTAATAATCCAACGATTGGGAACTATTTTAGTTTTAAGCTTTCTAAGAATTTAGATCTCATTAGAATGATCATCATCATTATTCTAAAAGCATTGCTTAAAACTATGGGTTTATCACATATTATAAAGCAGCATCATGTAGATAATTAAAAGCCTTTAATAAATTAATACTTTTTATTAATAAATTAATAAGATTGTTACAAAGTATATGCTTTATCATCAAACATGATTGGCTTGTGTGCATACTACTTTCAGTGCCAAACACACCTATTCAATTTGCATACATTTGGATTCACGATCCAATGTGTGATTTGAATGTGTGACATTATTTTGACTTACTTGTGTGACATTGTTTTGACTTGCCTGTGTGGCAATGTATATTTCTGAGCTCAGTCGGTATGAAATAACACTCAACCATTTGATTCAACCTATTATTTCATTGTATTAGTTTTGTTTGTTTCAGTTCAGTTTAATTAATTGAGTTAGTAACTTCAGTTCATTCTTTACTCTTCTGTTTGTTTCGTTAAATCTGTTGATTCGGATATATTCTATTCAAACTTTGGATATCATATTTTCGTCGGTCTTTAAGCTTGAGGCTTTGTTAAGTATGTTGTTTCAGTTGATTTCGTATTTCAGTTATACATCTTTGTATTATCTATATACATACTTGGCAATTGGCTCATGCTGTGTTTTTCTTCCGGAAGGTTTGCAGGGGTGATTCAGGGCTACTGTGACGAGAGTGTTTCATTTGACCATCTAGGTTGATTCGATTTTTTGTTTTGATTATTTTGACTCTAGTTGGAGAATTGTATTTAGTACTTCATTGATGGATATCATTATTAATATTTTGAAGTCATTAATACTTTGTTTACTAATTTTGAGGTTTGTTGTGCTTTGTGCGTGACCTCCCTTTCCTATTTGAGAAGGGGGTGTTACAATTATGGTTTATATTTATTGCTTAATTGCTTAGCTAACAATTACTGTGATAATCTATATGAAATTGAGAAACGGATTATAGATTTAGATATGATCATAATAGCATGTGATTGTATTTTTTGCATGATGTTGGAAATCAAAATTTATGTTTAGGGTAGAGATATACCTATACATCGCATGTAATTCGATAGAGAACTTGTGCTTTAAATCCTCTTAAATTTTAATTCACATAGAAATATAGTGAATTAGTTAATTAGAATGTTCTTCTTAATTATATCATCTGTGGATTTAAGTTGATTTGAGTATGATGCATTGACAGATGGTCATATTTATTTTTGTGTTCTTGATTAACAATTCAGAATAGTAAGCATATTTGATAAGAAATATTTAATTTAAGTGAAGTAATAAGTGAAGTTGTGATCTTAGATATCCATAATCTGATTTTTAACTAGTGGTAATTAGTATTTGTTTAATTAAATAATTTAATTTCAAAACTTTAAATTGATTGTTTAAATAAAATTAGTTTGGTTAAAAGTTAATACTTAGTAATTTTTATTAATAATTCCTCGTAAGAACGATATTCTACTTTAACTTTATTACTTGTTGACCGGATATACTTGCACTGTAACAATCCATAATTTTAAATTATAATTCCAAATATTTATTGAATTCTATAAATATTTTAATTGATGTGTTTATTGTTGAATAAATATTTGTTTAATGTGATTTGATTTGATTATTTATTTGTTAAATAAATAATTTATGAGTTAAGGAAATTAATTATTATGAGATAATATTCTAATTTAAATTAATAATTAAATTAGAGAGTTTATGATGATTAAATGAATTATTATAATTATATTCTAATTTGATTTTGTAATTAAAATGATGTGTTAATTTATTAAATAAAATTATAATAATAAGAAAATTATAATTTTGTCGTATTGATTTATGTGGTAAATTGATTTAATAAATTGTTATTAGAATTAATTAAATTGAATATTAAAATTTAATTAAATAAAGTGTGACCATAAACTATACTATAAATGAGTTATTAAAATAAATTAAAGGAGTTTAATTCAGTTTTGCCAAACAAGGCTTAATAAATGTTAAGTCTTTAATTTAAATAGGTTTTACCAAACAAGGCATAAGGATTTTAAGTTATTAAGTTTTAAAATGATTTAGTCAAACAAGCCTTATGGCTTTTCATTTTCAAAAAGATGTAACTGATATCAATTACATATATATTTATATTATATAATTAATACCTATTATATTATATGTTATATGTTTCTAAGTACGTAAGTTAGAGAAAGGAGAAAGAACAGAGAAGAAGAAAAAGAAGATAAGAGAAAGAAAGAAAGAAAGGAAAGAAGGGAGAAGAGAAAATTATCTGTGAATTGAGAATTTAGAAGAAGAAGTTGTTATAATCATTTTCTAGCAAAGGTATAACCCTACCTTTTTACTTTTCAAAGTCTTAGTTTTATTCTATTCAAAAGTTCTCTGTAAAAATTTGTGTGAGGGTTTAATTGTTTGTTATATAGTTTTTATATGATAATTGGTTGATATAAATTGTTTTCATGGGTTTATAGATGATTTATAGTAAATTGATTTATGTAATATATTTTATTGTGGAAGAAATCATATTACAGTAAATTTACATTGACATGTGATGAATATGGCTTAAATTAGAATTTAAATTGGTACTCAATTCATATAATAAGTGTAAATTGTTTATTGATTGTGAAAGTACATGAAGAAACAAAAATAAAGCATTTTAAATTAACTGTTTTGGTTGAAAAACAAAGTCGCCATTCCTGGTCAGCAGTATTGGACAGAGAGTGTATTTTAATTATACAAAATCTGTAATTGTTGATAAGATGCAATGTTATGACTATTAAAATGTGATTTTGTTAATTATGGTATTATAGTACCAAGAGTGAGAATATTAACAATTAATGAGTTATGTTATTACATTAATAGTGTGACTTGACTATATGAGTAAAACCAAATCATACATGAAATAGGTACTTAATTGTGTACGAAGTACATGTAGTAACTAATTATGTCATGATGACATGTGTATAGGATATTGAGAATCAAGTTTACAGTTTAGCCTACACGGGAGGCAAGTTTTCTTTACCCTATCTTGTTTACAATTGAGCAAGTTTCCGAACTCTAACCTCTATTTGAGTTTGTTCTATTTACATTTATATTGAGCACGAAATTCTTAATCCAATTTATACGACTAAATTATTATGCATGCTCAATAACTCAATTCCTTTACTATATAAAATTCTAGCCTTAGCTTAATATTGTTAAAACAAGGTATGTTATGTTATTTTATGCTTATGCTTTAAATTCATTTCTAAAGCATGACCTTAACATACAAATATTGATTCATTTATGACTTATTCCATAGTATATTGTTTATTTTGTGACGCCCCAAAACAGGTATACATCACCCATCTTGGGTCGCCAGATACAAGGTACTGAATTCAAATACAACTTAATAATACAACTGTCGTATTCAATACGACAAGATATAAACTGTGAGTTTGAATACAAATATTGTCTGCTAAAGAGTATATAAACTCAAAAGGAGTCCTCATTACATTTATTGTCACACTATTTCACAGAATAGTGAGGACTGCTAATACTATCATCTGGTCCATTACTCCATTCCCCGACTTGTCCCAGCTATATTCTCATTTCCTGAAGAGAACAGTGAAAGATAGAGTGAGCTCAACTAGCTCAGTAAGAAATATTATGACTAAGATAATGCAGAATAAATTATCATTAGCCTTCAACAGTGTTAAACTGATAAAATATAACAAACATCAAGTTTAACTGCATCGAAACAAGCAATCCATTAGAAGAGTCAAGCAAAGAATAAAATCTACTATCTTCTATGATTTAAAAGGTTTTTCATGACTTTTATCGCTAGGACTCAGCTTAACAAATAATCCACATCATCGAATCACCCCTGCACTACGGCCAAGGATATTCTTTAGTATCACGACCACAATTATCCATGTACTACGGGCCAAGAATATTTGTGTATTCATTAATGGTCATGATCATGCCAACAACTATCCATCAATGCACTACGGGCCAATGAGGACTTTTTCCACATCATTTGTAATATTACGGTCATGATTACACCGAATAAGCCCTGGTTATAATCATACCAAGTCCATCTATGCACTACAGGCCACAGATGACTTTCAACATAATATAAACATGAGGATGATGACAATGATATAAGAATTCAATAAAACAAGTTCAAGAATAAATTTATCCATGAATCAATAACATCCAAATTGTTAACATGATACTGCTTTGTAGAGTAAAATTCAAGAATGCTCAGAAGAATATTTCCATGAAAAGATACTGGATGAAACGCAAATATCAAGGATATTCCACTAATTTCATGGAGTATAGAAGTCAAAACTTTAACCAACTGAGTATAATAACAAATGGAATAACAAAAGAAATCACCATCTATGCGGCAGATCATGATGTAGACAAAGTTATTCAACAGATTTAGAAATAATCGGAACTGGTCAAAGCGAAATTCATGCACCGGATGTGATGTTCCAAATGTAATAATAAAGAGGGAACCGGTCCCGGCAGAAACGCCTTGTGAGCGAGGATATTCTAATGAATAATAATAAAGACGGAATAATAGAAGAATGTCACCAAGTATAGGGTAGTCCGCGTATATTGGTTATTCCAGCAGAATAATAAAGAATAGAATAACAGAAGTTCTTTTTATGAATTCAAAAGAAATAATATCCCTTACCGTAAAATAAACTGAATATAAGAGTAGGGAAGTAGCAGAATACTTTTCTATAGTTTCTCTATGATTTCTCTCCCTAAAGCTTCAGTGAATTCGTAAGAAATTATGAAAGAATGAGCTTCTATTTATAGAAGAATGGACTACATAGTAACTAATCCATGAACGGTCCAGATTGATTTACTTTTAAACGGATGGTCCAGATTGATTTAATAAAATATTCTAATAAAACAAAATCTTTTAAATAAAATATATATTATATTATATTATATATATATATATATATATATATAAAAACTCACGGGTCATTACCCCCATGATACAACCTGCCCATTTTTTTGTGTTGGCTAACTTTCAAATTATCACATATATATATATATATATATATATATATATATATATATATATATAAAATAAGACTAAAAGACAATTTGCACCCCAAATTTTACACCGGTGTTAACTTTTGTACCCCAAATCGAAAAAGGTGTCTAAGTACACCTCAAACTTCATTATACGTAACAAAGCGCACACTTTATTCACTTAACCGGTCAAAAGTGACCGACTAAGGCGGTAACAAAAGTTTGGGGTGCAAATTGTAACAGTTTAAAAAAATTTAAACTTTTTTTAACAAATTTTTTTTAAAACAAACTAAAATTTATAATAGTTTAAATTTTTTTTATAATAGTCTAAAAAAAAATTGTTAAAAACAGTTTAAAAAAAATTGCTAAAAGCAGTTAAAAAAAATTTGTTTTTTTTAAAAAAAAATTTATAACAGTTTAAAAAAAAATTGTTAAAAAGAGTTTAATTTTTTTATAACGATTAAAATTTTTGCTAAAAAAAAATGCTTAAAAAATTATTTTGTTTTAAAAAAAATTTATAACAGTTTAAAAAAAAATTATAACACTCAAAAAAAAATTATTAAAAAGCAGTTTAAAAAAATTGCTAAAAATAGTAAAACAATTTATTTTGTTTTAAAAAAATTTATAATGATTTTAAAAAATTGTTAAAAGCAGGTTTAAAAATATTTTGTTAAAAAATTTATTTTGATTAAAATTTTTTTGTTAAAACGATTAAACAAATTTATTTTGTTTTCAAAAAAATTATAATGATCTAAAAAATGTTTGTTAAAAAATTTATTTTGTTTTAAAAAAATTTGTTAAAAAAGTTATTTTGTTTTAAAATAAATTTGTTAAAATAGTTTAAAATTTTTTGTTAAAAGCAGTTAAAAATTTTTATTTTGTTTTAAAAAAAAATTTACAACAGTTTTAAAAAAAAATTATTTTTTATTGTATGGTAATTGTATGCTAACTATTTTAAAATTCTGTTTTTAAAATCATTTTATTTTATTTAAAATTAATTATTTTTGCCAATTTTTAAGATACTGTTACAATTTGCACCCCAAACTTTTGTTACCTCCTTAACCAGTCACTTTTGACCGGTTAAGTGAAGAAAGTGTGCGTTTTGTTACGTATAATGAAGTTTGGGGTGTACTTAGATATTTTTTTCGGTTTGGGGTGCAAAAGTCAACACCGATGTAAAATTTGGGGTGCAAATTGTCTTTTAGTCATATAATAATAATAATAATTGTACCTTCCTACCAAATTGTCAACATATATATATATATATATATATATATATATATATATATATATAAACTAAAAATACTTCCCTCCTAATTATTCTCCCACCCCCATCATTTCCCGTAACCAAAATGTCTTCCAACAAAGACTTTTCCAAACACATGGGTCCTACTCGTGGGCCCCCACCTTTATTATATATATAACTTCCTACCGATTATTTTGAAAAATGGGTAAATGGGGGTCCATAAAATAAGTAAAACTTCATAAAAATCACCTTAACAATTTTAACAACATTTATTACCTTTATTATAATTCACAATATTAATCGATCAGGTCGTTCCCAAGAAAGAGGGGGCTTTCCAATAAGGATTTCTCCCTATTGGCGCGCAATTAAGTGACCAAACCTCTCCTTGATAGAACTTCTAGACATCGTTAATATTGCAAATAATAATATTAATAACTCTATCGTCTCAATTATTAATTTAACAATATATAAAATATTGACAATAATTGAATCAAATAACGTGAGATACTATGCAAGCAATTATCGTAGCAATAATTGAACAAAACCGAAAGTGACTTCTCACGTAAGCATCAATAATCAAACCGTAGGTGCTATACTCTTTAACCACGCCAGACATCGCATTTCTTTTAACACCGGGTATTTCAACAAATTAACAAGAAAACTTCCGCCTTTATTTTCATAAAGTATTTTTGTCATTTTCTCAACCCGACAATAATTCCGTTGTAGAGGTTCACCAATGATTGTCTTGTTGTACGAATATTCCCCGTTAAAACGAATATTCCCCAACCAATCGAATATTATATAACAACTTCAGTGCATTTTGCAAAATTTATAAATATTACCCACAACTATAACATTATATCAAATTCATTCCATAATATTCAAAAATGATATTTATAGAAAATTCATCTTTTATTCATAAAAGTTGGGGTCTTACAACCTCCCTTTCTTATGAAATTTCGCCCTCGAAATTAGAGTACGTACCTGGTATGTCGAAGAGGTAAGGATACCTTGATTTCATTTCAGATTCTAACTCTCAAGTCATTTCCTCAACATCGTGGTTTCTCCACAAAACTTTGACTTGAGGTATAACCTTGGAGCGTAGAATATGTTCATTCTTATCCAAGATTTGAACAGGAACCTCTTCATACGTCAAATCTTCCGCTATTTCATCCGGTTCTAACTCAATATTGTGGTTCGGGTCTTTCACATATTTACGTAACATGGATATGTGAAAAACGTTATGAACACGAGACATACTTGGCGGTAAAGCGAGTCTATAGGCCACAGTTCCTACTCGATCGAGGATTAAAAATGGGCTGATGAATCGAGGATTGAGTTTTCCTCTCTTTCCAAATCTCGTAACACCTTTCCATGGAGCAACACGTAACAACACATGATCTCCTATATCGAATTCCACGTCCTTTCGATGAAGATCAGCATAACTCTTTTGTCGATCTTGTGAGGTTTTTCTACGTTGTCGGATCGTTTGAATCTTTTCCGTAGTCATTTGTACCAACTCTGGTCCCAACAACGTTGCTTCACCCACCTCATCCCAGCATACTGGAGAACGACACTTTCTTCCATACAACGCCTCAAATGGAGCCATGCCAATACTTTCTTGATAACTGTTGTTGTAGGAAAACTCCACCAATGGTAGGAACTTGTCCCAACTTCCCTTGAAATCAAGGACACAGAGTCTTAATAGATATTCAAGAGTTTGAATAGTCCTCTCCAACTGTCCATCTGTCTGAGGATGATATGCTGAGCTAAATCGTAAATCCGTGCCCATAGCTTTTTGCAAACTAACCCAAAATTGTGAAGTGAATCTTGGGTCTCGATCAGACACTATGGATACTGGCATACCATGCAATCTCATAACCTCGTTTATGTACATACGAGCAAGAAGTTCAAGTGTATAAGTTTCTCGTATAGGTATGAAGTGAGCAGACTTGGTCAATCTATCAACAATAACCCAAATTGCATCTATGCCTCGAGAAACCTTGGGAAGACCGAAGCTTAAATCCATGGTAATGTGCTCCCACTTCCATTCTAGAATTTCAAGTGGTTGCAATGGACCTTTTGGTACTTGATGCTCGCGCACTTAACTCGTTGACAAGTTAGACACCTTGAGATAAACAATATTTATCTCTTTTCATATTGCTCCACCAAAATGTATGGCCGAATATCATGATACATTTTGGTACTCCTGTGATGGATTGCAAATGATGTGTTGTGCGCCTCCATCATGATTTTATACTTTAAATCGGGTCGTTAGGAACACAAAGTCCGGAGTTGACTCAAGTATTCCTTCTTCATCGATTATTGCTTCCGTAGATATAGCACCTTCTTGCACTTTCTTCCTCATACGCATCGCCTCCTGTGTCCGTAGCTTGAGCGCCTTTAACTTTATCAATTAAAGTTGGTTCTACTCGTATATTCGCCATCCTCACATGGGTCCCCTCGAGTCTTTAACTCTATCTCCATCCTTTGCAAGTCACACAAAATGGGCCTTTGTGTTGACAATATCGCACTTCGTACTTGCATATGATCTTCTACTCAATGCGGCACCACTACCACGTTCACTTTTCCGGGATGGTATTGGATGGTATGATCATAATCTTTCAGCAGTTCAAGCCAACGTCGTTGTCGCATGTTGAGTTCCTTTTGAGTGAAGAAATATTTGAGGCTTTTTATGATCCGTAAAGATCTCCACCTTCTCCCCATACAAGTAATGCCTCCAAATCTTTAGTGCGAAGATAACAAATTGCTAACTCTAGATCATGAGTAGGATAATTCCTCTCATATTCTTTGAGTTGTCTTGAGGCATAAAGCTATGACTTTTCCATGTTGCATGAGAACACATCCCAACCCTTTGCTCAAGCATCATTGTAGATGACAAATCCTCCGAGCGGATGGTATTGTCGTAAATGTGATGAAATGAGTCTCTCGAGTTCTTGAAAACTCTTCTCACATTCTTCGCTCCAACCGAACTTTCTATCTTTCCGAGTCAGCTGAGTTAATGGAGTAGCTATTCGAGAAAATCCTTCCACGAATATTCGATAATCACCAGCTAAACCGATAAAGCTACGTACCTCGGTCACTGATTTAGGTTGCTCCCAGCTGTGAATTGCTTCAATCTTTGCCGGGTCAATAGATATTCCATGACTTGATACTACGTGCCCAAGGAATGCTACTTCCTCAAGCCAGAATTCACATTTCTTCAACTTGGCATAAAGCTTGTATTCACGAAGCTTTTGGAGTGTCAGCCTCAAATGTTGCTCATGATCTTCATGGCTTTTGGAATAAATAAGGATGTCATCAATAAAGACGACCACAAAGTGATCCAAATATTCCTTGAATACTCGGTTCATCATATCCATGAAGGCAGCAAGAGCATTAGTCAATCCAAAGGACATGACTAGGAATTCATAATGCCCGTACCGAGTTCTGAAAGCCGTCTTTGGAATATTATCGGTTCTGATCTTCAATTGGTGATATCCGGAACGAAGATCAATCTTGGAAAAGAATTTGGCTCCTTGCAACTGGTCAAACAAGTCATCAATACGTGGCAATGGGTACCTATTTTTTATGGTGACATGATTCAACTCCCGATAATCAATACAAAGTCGCATACTCCCATCTTTCTTCTTCACGAATAGAACAGGAGCACCCCAAGGAGAAGTACTAGGACGAATAAAGCCAATGTCTAACAATTCCTGCAATTGGGTCTTTAACTCCTGAAGTTCGATATGAGCCATTCGATATGAGGCTTTGGAAATGGGTTTTGTACCGGGTTCAAGGTCGATACAAAATTCAATTT
Source organism: Panax ginseng (assembly GCA_020205605.1). Classification (NCBI taxonomy): domain Eukaryota; kingdom Viridiplantae; phylum Streptophyta; class Magnoliopsida; order Apiales; family Araliaceae; genus Panax; species Panax ginseng. Next base: position 56,927,146 of record CM035143.1, on the reverse strand, counting down.
CACGCTCTGGGGGTAGGCTAGGAAGTTCTTCAGGGAATACGTCAGGGAATTTATTAACAATAGAAATATCATTCAAAACTGACGTATTTTTGTTTAAATCCATGACATGAGCTAGGAAAGCTTGACATCCATTTTTCAATAAACGAATAGCTTTATGGCTTGAGATGACCGTGATTGATTTTAATGGTTTGGTCGCTTGAATTCGCATAATAGGTTGATTAGGAATATGAAAGCTAACAACCTTACAAAAACAATCAATTTTAGCATGATGAGTAGTTAACCAATCAATCCCTAGAATCACATCAAATGCAAGTATTTTCAATGAAACAAGATCGACAGGTAATGTGAGGGTATCGATTTGAACCAAACAAGACTTATAAACAGTGGATGTAATGAAGGTTTCTCCCAATGGAGTTTCCACAGATAAGTCAAAGTCTAATTTCTCCGGAGTCAAATTTAATCGTTGAGCGCAAGTAGGAGAAATAAAAGAATGGGTAGAACCGGTATCAAATAAAGTATAGAATTCACTAGAGTTTATGATAAGCTTACCCGTGATGACCTCATTCAGGTTCCTTGCTTTCTAGGAGGTCACAACAAACGCTCTCCCTTGCACTACCGGCTTTGACTTTTCTGGGACGGCCATTGGTGCCTCCATCTTGGCTGAACTTGTCTTCGGTGAACGACAAAATCGGGCTAAGTGACCTTCTCTTTCATAATTATAACATGCTTTGGACGGCATCGCGCAGTTTGGACTGATGTGTCCCTCCCCTCCGCATTTAAAACATATGATAGGTGGTCGTTCTCCTTCCTTAACAACGGGTGCTGGTGCTGACGTCTTTCCATCATTGTTGAATCTCCTCTTCTTGAAATGTCCATTCTTATTATTTTGGCCCTGATTACCACCGAAGTGGTTACCATTTATGGCCTGTTGATTCCCTCCATGCTTGTTGTCACCGCTTCGATGACTGTTCTTGCTGGTATTATCATTTTGTCGGCTGCTCTCTTTTGGTTGCGTTGACTCGTTATCGCGCTCCACTAACTGAGCCCTATTTACAACATCTGAATACAAACACAGTTTATGAGAAATAAGATGTTGACATATCTAAGGTTTCAAACCTCGCAAAAACATTCGCGTCATTCGCTCCTTATTATCCACCAAATGGGATGCAAACCGGGACAACTCTGCAAATTTAGCCTCGTATTGCGACACGGTCATATTGTTTTGTTCCAACTTGATGAACTCCACCTCCTTCATGTGATGAATACTTTTGGGAAAGTACTTGTCGTTGAATAGTTCTTGGAACTTCTCCCAAGACATTTTCAGTGCGGGCGGAGTTGAGTACGCTTCTGATTCCACCGAGAATCGCCTCTCCTCAAGAACATAAAGGCGTGAAAGGAACCTTTTGCTCCTCGGATCATCCCAAGACATCAAATATCTTGGTGATATGCTTTATCCATGCTTCCACCTTAAGTGGTTTTGGCTCTCCAATAAACTCTGGTGGTCCCAACTCCTTGAACTGTTTAGCAGTGACCGTCTGAGAGTTTCCAGTGGTTCCACCTACATTTTGGACGAGAGCGCTCTCGCTTTGCTATTGCATAAATTGCATAAAGCCTCTGAACATTTCATCATTTAGTCAGTGTTGTTATTGCATGAGGATTTTCACCTTCCTGATGCACATTATCCTGATTATTGATATGTGGTGAATCAACGGTCGCATGTGCTCCATTGCTATTCTCAACATTCTCGGATGTCATTTTCAGATACTGCCACAAAACAAAGGTTAATTAACATGTAACATATTATCCCTATATTCGACGAGGCCGACCAATTAAAAAAAAAAAACTTAGGTAGGTCATACTAGTGAAGGAATTTCTGTCTCTCCCTCCTAGTTCTATTCTCACATCTTAGCCTGGGGATCATATCCCTAAGCTTTGATATCTAAATTGTGGCGCCCCAAAACAGTATACATCACCCATCTTGGGTCGCCAGATACAAGGTATTGAATTCAAATACAACTTAATAATACAACTGTCGTATTCAATACGACAAGACATAAACTGTGAGTTTGAATACAAATATTGTCTACTAGAGAGTATACAAACTCAAAACGAGTCCTCATTACATTTATTGTCACACTATTTCACAGAATAGTGAGGACTACTAATACTATCATCTGGTCTATTACTCCGTTCCCCGACTCGTCCCATTTATATTCTCATTTCACAAGAGAACAAGTGAAAGAAATGGTGAGCTCAACTAGCCCAAAGAAGAAATATTATGACTAAGATAATGCAGAATAAATTATCATTAGCCTTCAACAACAGTGTTAAAGCGATAAAATATAATAAACATCAAGTTTAAGCTGCAGCGGAACAAGCAATCCATTAGAAGAGTCAAGTAGAGAATAAAATCTACTATCTTCTATGATTTAAAAGGTTTTTCATGACTTTTATCGTTGGGACTCAGCTTAATAAATAATCCACATCATGGAATCACCCCTGCACTACGGCCAAAGATATTCTTTAGTATCACGACCACAATTATCCATGCACTACGGGCCAAGAATATTTGTGTATTCATTAATGGTCATGATCATGCCAACAACTATCCATCAATGCACTACGGGCCAATGAGGTCTTTTTCCACATCATTTGTAATATTACGGTCATGATTACACCGAATAAGCCCTGTTTATAATCATACAAAGTCCATCTATGCACTACAAGCCACAGATGACTTTCAACATAATATAAACATGAGGATGATGACAATGATATAAGAATTCAATAAAACAAGTTCAAGAATTAATTTATCCATGAATCAATAACGTCCAAATTGTCAACATGATAACGCTTTGTAGAGTAAAATTCAAGAATGCTCGGAAGAATATTTCCATGAAAAGATCTTTGGATGAAGCGCAAATATCAAGGATATTTCACTAATTTCATGGAGTATAGAAGTCAAAACTTTAACCAACCGAATGAGTATAATAACAAATGGAATAACAAAAGAAATCACCATGCATGCAGACTTCTAGATAGATAGGTTATTCCAACAGATTTAGAAATATGAAACGAGTCAAAGTAAATTGCATAAGCTGAGATGTTCCAATGTAATAATAAAGATGAGAACCAGGTCCCGCCAGAACGCATGATACGTGATATTCCAATGTAATAATAATAAAGAGCGGAACCAGTCCCCAGAAAACGCATGAGATAGGATATTCCAATAGAATAATAATAAAGACGGAATAATAGAAGAATGTCACCAAGTATAGGGTAGTCCGCGTATACTGGTTATTCCAGCAGAATAATAAAGAATGGAATAACAGAAGTTCTCTTTATGAATACAAAAGAAATAATATCCCTTACCGTAAAAGAAACTGAATATAAGAGTAGGGAAGTAGCAGAATACGTTTCTATAGTTTCTCTATGATTTCTCTCTCTAAAGCTTCAGTGAATTCGTAAGAAATTATGAAGGAATGAGCTTCTATTTATAGAAGATTGGACTGCATAGTAACTAATCCATGAACGGTCCAGATTGATTTACTTTTAAACGGACGGTCCAGATTGATTTAATAAAATATTCTAATAAAACAAAATCTTTTAGATAAAATATAATATATATTATATATTATGTATATATAAAAACTCACGGGTCATTACCCCCGTGATACAACCTACCCATTTTTTTTTGTCGGCTACCTTTCAAATTATCACATGTGTATATATATATAATAATAATAATAATTGTACCTTCCTACCAAATTGTCAACATTATATATATATATATATAAACTAAAAATACTCCCCTCCTAATTATTCCCCCCCCCCCATTTCCCGTAACCAAAATGTCTTCCAACAAAGACTGCCAAACACATGGGTCCTACTCGTGGGCCCCCACCTTTATTATATATATAACCTCCTACCGATTATTTTGAAAAATGGGTAAATGGGGGTCCATAAAATAAGCAAAACTTCATAAAAATCACCTTAACAATTTTAACAACATTTATTACCTTTATTATAATTCACAATATTAATCGACTGTGTCGTTCCCGGAAAGAGGGCTTTCAATAAGGATTTTTCCCTATCAAGGCGCATAATTAGGTGACCAAACCTCTCCTTGACAGAACTTTTAGACATCGCTAATATTGCAAATAATAATATTAATAACTCTATCATCTCAATTATTGATTTAACAATATATAAAATATTGACAATAATTGAATCAAATAACGTGATATACTATGCAACAATTACTGTAGCAATAATTGAACAAAACTGAGTGACTTCTCATGTAAGCATCAATAATCAAAACCGTGTGCTACTATGCAACTACGCGTATTACTGTACTTTTAACACCGGGTGTTTCAACAGTTAACGGTAAAACTTCCACCATTATTTTCATAAAGTATTTTTGTTGTTTTCTCAACCCAAATAATAATTACATTGTAGGGGTCCACCAATGATTCAGGTTGTTGTCACGAATATTCCCCGTTAAAATGAATATTCCCCACCAATCGAATATTATATAACAACTTGCGTACTTTGCAAAATTTATAAATATTACCCACAACTATAACATTATATCAAATTCATTCCATAATATTCAAAAATGATATTTATAGAAAATTCATCTTTTATTCATAAAAGTTGGGGTCTTACATATTCAACTAATCCTTAGTTGATGTTCGTTAAACTCTAAATTACCTTGAAACTTATCCAAACCAAACTTACTTTGGTGCGGACTTGTATTCTAAATACTGAGATGAACAACCCTATTACAGGGGATATTTTATGCAACGCATTTAGATTTTTGTGCACAATACATTGTACGAAGAGTTGATCCCCCTAAGTACGAGAAGTCCCTACAGTCTTATGACTGTTTAAGTTTAATTTGAAAGAATACTTATAACTTTGAACATAGTTTGTGGTCTTATGACCTTCAGATATATACTTCAATTTCTGTTCTTGATTATCATTGATAAAGAATAGTATTCAATCCTATTGAGCTTATTCGTTTGGCAGTTGCTATGATATTATTATTTATTGTCACTTCAAGTGAGCATTTGTTTGCTCACTCTTGCTTATATAAATATTACAGCTAAAGTTGAGCAGGTCGATGAACCTACCACCAGTAAAGGGAAAGGAAAGATGAACAAGTATTGAAGACTTGTAAACCTGTTGACTTTTATATTGTCAAACTCTGTTTTAAATATTGTGATGTAATTATTTAATTTTTCACATTTGATGTTTGTATTTAAAGGTTAGATAACCTGAGAGATTTTATTGAACTTATTGATGTAATCATTTAATGGGAATGTTTATTGTTAAATTTTATTATATTTGGGTAGTTAGAAATTAATGTTTATATCAAGTGAACACCAAATCTTGTGAGAATGAAGTACCCGGATTTGGGGGTGTCACAAATTGGTATCAAAACTTTAGGTTATGAACCTTAGGTGTGAGAAAAGCCTTAGGGAGTAACCTTTGAAAAGATAGTGGGAAAATCATTTATTGAATGTTTATAGTTGTTTTTGCTTTTTCGAACATTCTAAGAACTGTATACGTCCGATATTTGCCCGTTTAAACCGTAATTCTTCCTAATAAATTTCAACTAATTTTGGAATAATTTTTGACTTCCAAAATATTTAACTTTTCAATAAATTTTAGGCATAATCTTGATAATTTTTCCCGAATATCAGATCTCAAATGACCCTTTTGAGCAAAGGAAAAATTTGGAATCTACGTAAAATTTTTATTAACCTTTTAAATTCTAATTGCAAAACTTTTATTATATTAAATTTTATATTAATGCGGTCTTAATTGAAATTTAACATACATTTGTTATATAAAATCATTGGGATAAATCAACTTTTGGTACATGTACTGGGACACGACTTACAATTTGGTTCTCGAAGTGAAAAAAGGTACAAACTGGTGATTGTACTCGAAAAATGTTACACTCCGTTAACATTAGGGACACGACTTACAATTTGGTACCCGAAGTGAAAAAAGTTACAAACCGGTGATTGTACTCGAAAAATGTTACACTCCGTTAAACAGTAGGGTTTCATCTTTATTCTGCTTGGAAATTAGGGTTCTCTTCTTCTGTCATTCTTCTTCTCTCATTCTTCTTGTCTCGATTGTGACGCCCCCAAAATAGGTATACATCACCCATCTTAAGTCGCCAAAAACATGGTACATAATTTAAATACAAACTTCTTTTATACAGTACGACAAACCGTATCTGAGAGTTTCAACACGGATAATGTCTCGTAGAGAGTATCCAAACTCAAATAAAGTCCTCATTACAATTATTATCACACTATTTCACTGAATAGTGAGGACTACTAATGCAAACATCTAGACCGTCACTCTGTTCCCCGACTAGTCCCAGCTATATTCTCATTTCCTGAAGAGAACAATGAAAACAAAGGGTGAGCTCAACTAGCTCTGTAAGAAATATTATGACTAAGATAATGCAGAATAAATTATCGTTAGCCTTCAAATGTTGTTAAACCGATAAAATATAATAAACATAAAAAGTTTAAGCTGCAAAGAAAACAAGCAATCCATTAGAAGAGTCAAGTAGAACATGATATCTACTATCTTCTATGATTTAAAAGTTTATCATCAATTTTATCATTTGAGACTCAAATTTTAATAAATAAACCACATCATCGAATCATCCCACGCACTACGGGCCAAGGATATTCATGTAATCATCAATGGTCATGACTATACCGAATAATCCCTGGTCATAATCATACCAACAACTGTCCATCAATGCACTACATGCCAATGAGGATTTTTACCACATCATTTGTAACATTACAGTCATGATTATACCAAATAATCCCTGGTCATAATCATACCAATCAATAGCACATCTATGCACGTAAACCACAGATGGCTTTTATCATAATATATGCATGAGGATGATGACAATGATATTAAGAATTCAATTAAAAGAAAGAAAATGATAATTTTAAAGATTTATAACTTAACTTATCCGTAATTCAATAATATCCAAATTGTCAACATGACATCGCTTTCAGGAGTAAAATTCAAGAATAATATTGTATCAAAAATGATTTCGACAAAGAAAGAAATCAATTTTTGTCATGAATAATTCCCATTTGAATAGTGTCTTAGAATGAATAGTACCCCATGAATAGTACCCTATGAATAGTACTTTATGAATAGTACTCGTGAATAGTACTTTGTGAATAGTACTCGTGAATAGTACTTTGTGAATAGTACCCCATGAATAGTAATAGTAAAAATGAATAACGCTTTCATGGACAAAGATTCTAAGCATGAAAAGCTTAAAATTTAACAAGAATGTGTAGAAAATATCCTTGTGAAACAATACTAGATGAAGCACAAATTTCAAGGATATTCTACTAATTTCACGGAGTATAGAAACAATACTTTAACAAAATGAGGGTATAATCAGGAATACGAGACAAAATAATATTACTTACATACTACAGAGTATGGAAGAAAATATTATTCCTATGAATACTGAACAAAATAATATCTCTTATCTCATAAGAAGGCTGGATACTGGAATAGTGAGGTAGCAGACTTCTCTTCTACTTTCTCTCTAAAGCTTCTCTCTCTATAATTGCTCTTGTGAGTCTTAGTGAATTAGTGAGAATGAAAGAAGAATGAGCTTCTATTTATAGGAAAAAATAGTTTCGATAATTGCACGTTTTGGGGCTCGAAATATTACAGTATAATACCTTCATCTTTTCTTTTATTTTTAATTTAGTCCTGCAAGTATTATCAAACTTGCACCACCTCCCCTAATAGTACATCTTGTGAATCAATAGTACAATCATGTGAATCAATAGTACAATAATATGAAAAAAATAATTACAGTATAGTACTTCATCTATACCTCCATTTTTAATTTAGTCATGCAAGTATTATCAATCTTGCACCACCTCCCCTAATAGTATATGCATGTGAATCAATAGTACACACATGTGAATAAATAGTTATAAGCATGTGAATTAATAGCAATTAATTGCTCATTTATCCGATTAATTACCCGATTGGTCAATATAACCTCCAGACATCAATTATTATCAGAATAGATGTCGATTTCCACTAACACTAATAATCCCAACACAATGAAAATATCAATTTTATTTTTTAATCGACATTTAACTTATTCATCATTAATATTATAACTCACAATATTTAACAACCGAGATCATTCCCAAAAAGAACATTATGACTAAGATAACATAGAACAAATTATCGTTAGTCCCTCGTGAGGAAAAATCTAATAGAATACAATGATAAACCGGTTTTAAATCAATATTCATGATTGGAAATAATAATTCATTAGAATAGTTAAGTAGAGAATGAAATCTACTATCTTCTATATATGAATTTAAAATTTCATCGTCGATATTTTATCCTCGTAACATTAATCAATATATATCCGAATCAAATATTCATCTTTTGCACTACTGTGCCAAAGATATTCATCGATTTGGTCATGTTCATCTAAACACTTGTTCATCTTTGCACTACTGAGCCAAAGATATTCATCGAAATCATTCATCTTTGCACTACAGGCCAAAGATATTCAGTAATATCATCATTTAGGACTGAGGATGATGAAAAATATTTTAAAGGAAACGAATCGAGTGAAACAAAATAACAAATATTAAGGATTCGTATTTCGGTTTTTCCATGTCCAAAAATACCTCATAAATAATCATAGTGGAGTAAAATTCAAGAATGATCAAAACATGGATACAATCAAAGCTAGTATCCATAATAGATATTTTGGAGGGAAAACAAAAATTTAATTTTTCTGTGAATAATACCGTATACGTGAATAGTAACCCCGACACTAAAAGACAAGAATTTCACAAGAAAAATCTTACCAATATTCCGGCATAATGATATTGAAAGAAATAATATCATTTTTTTTATAAAAAAAATAATATCCCTTATCTCGAAAGAATAGTACTTACATTTGGAATCTTTGAATATAGTCTTTGAAGGAACTTGCACCGTATAACAACACTCAAAGTATCAAAATACTCACAAGAATACGCTCAATATATCGAGAGAGAAAGAGAGAGAAAACTTTAGTTTCTGGTGTGATTTTCAATTCTAACCTAAGCACCCTATTTATAAGAAAATGCTTAGAACACCAAAGCAGAAAATTTAATAAAATATTATTATTTATATTACAAATTCCTACGCCCACTTTTACCAATTGATTTCAGCCACCTTGCACATGTTAATGATGCCCACAAACATTTCAAAAACGTTTTTCTTTTAAAACAAATTTAAAACTTTTAAAAAATAATTATTTCGGAACTTCAGAACTTCAATAATTCATAACAAATATCCCTTTTATCAGAAAAATTTGAACCTCGTGTCCTTTCCATAGGAAATTTCCATTCTCTACAACTTTGCAGAAGAAAAGTTTTCCAAATTCCAAACAAAAATTGACCGAAATCCACAAACGGACGATTTTACAGGCTATAATCAAATTTCAGTCAAGAAATGGAGTCCACAAACATGTTTAATATGTTTTAAATATTTTTAGTAACAAAAATACTCTTCCTCCTCATATACTCATATATCACACATTCATTGTAAAAATATCACCATTATTATATTATAATAATATAATAAAATATTATTTTATCGGAAAAGATAAAATATCAATTTTCAACAATTGCCACTTTAAAATTTCTCTCCATCTATATCCACGTAAAATGAATATTTTCCTTATCATATAAATCAACAATTAATTATTCACAAATAATATTACAGAATCACAATAATGACAATCAGGCCGTTCCCAAGAAAGAAAGGGCTTTCCAATAAGGATTTCTCCTTACTGGCGCGCAATTAGGTGACCAAACCTCTCCTTAGACAAAACTTTCTAGACATTGCCAATAATTTTATCTAATAATATTATTCAGATAATATGAATTATTGCTTCGATAATGAAAAATACTGTGTAGTGACAATTATTGAAACAACAGTAATCTAAAATATCAACGTAGCAATTATTGAATCAATAAAATAAAATATTGAACAGTAATTACTGTAACAATTATTGAGTAGTTCTTTCTTACGTAAGAATCAATAATTGGTGCAATACCGTATATCATCTTGTGCAACAACGCCAGACATCGTATTTTAACCACCGGAATTCCAACAAGATAAGCAGTAATAACTACATCGTTATTTATAAACAACTTATACTTGTCGTTTTCTTCATCCAATCGCTTTCAGTTATGGGTCCACAAAAGACTGCGCCGTCGTACGAATATTCCCCGACAAGAAGAATATTCCACGACCAAACGAATATTCTCCGACAACAATGAATATTTTATAACCACTTGCTTATTTGAAATATTTGCGCATTTTACCCATAACTAACCACATTAATCAATTCAACCCTTACTATTTCAAAATAATAAATAGAGAAATTCAATTTCATTTATAATAAGTTGGGGTCTTACACATTAATTGAGTATAACTAAGTGACTTCTCACGTAAGCATCAATAATCAATACCGTGTGTTACTATACAATCACGCCAGACATCGTATTGTACTTTATCACTTAGGGTAGTTCAACAGTTTAACGGTAAAACTTTCGCCGTTATTTTATAAAAATTAATTCTGTCATTTTCTAACTACGACAATACTTCCGTTGTGGGGTCCACCAATGATTGTGCCGTCGTACGAATATCCCTGTTAAAACGAATATTCCCCAACCAATTGAATATTATATAACCACTTACTTACTTTGCAAAATTTGTAAATAATACCCACAACTATAACATTATATCAAATCTACACCATAATATTCAAAAATATATTTCGAGAAAAATTAATCTTTATTCATAAAAGTTGGGGTCTTACATCGATTCTGCATTGATTACTGGTTCCCATATATTTATTAAAGGGTTTTCAGTGTTTAATTGAAAGGATGAGCTTGTCTTGGAGTGGAATCGTAAATGAAATCGGGGAAGAAGATTGTAGTTCATGCAACAAAAATGAATGGATTACACCAGAGTTCCAAAGTTGGTGCCACTGTGGAGCAATGGTGCAAATATATGAGAGGCGAGAAAAGATGGAATAAAACATCGAGGATCTTCTTCGTGTCGATTCGCTTCTCTCTGTGTATGTTTGTCTCTCCCGTTGGATCAATTTTAACGATTATTTAAAAATTGGAAAGTACAAGCACCAGATTACAAAATTTTTTGAGTACAATCACCAGTTTGTAGCTTTTTTTCACTTCGGGTACCAAATTGTAAGTCGTGTCCCTAATGTTTAATGGAGTGTACCATTTTTCGAGTACAATCACCAGTTTGTAACTTTTTTCACTTCGGGTATCAAATTGTAAGTCGTGTCCCAGTACAGATACCAAAAGTTGATTTATCCCTAAATTTATTTATGATAACTTTTTCATAAATATGGTGTGAGATGGTTGATTTTATTAAAGAAAAACTAGCTACGCGACACGTTTTTATTGGCCAAGGGAAAGGAAGCTTGTGGGAGAAGATTGGGAATGGTCGACTGGGGTTGCCACGTGACAGCTCGCAGCTGCCATGAAAATTAGAATTCTCCTACGCGGATATAAAAATTGAACATGAATATATTTGAATTTTATATATTTATATTTTGACCCCAATAATGAGTAAAAATATAAATAGGTGAAATTCAAATACACTTATATCCAATTTTCATGTCCACAAAGTTTTTGTTATTTTTTTGCTTTTTCGGACATTCTGAGAGTTGTATACGTCCGATTTTAGCCCGTTTAAATCGCAAATCTTCCCAATAAATTTCAAATAATTTTGGAATAATTTTTGACTTCTAAAATATTTAACTTTTCAATAAATTTCAGGCATAATCTTGATAATTTTTCCCGAATATCAGATCTCGAATGGTCCTTTTGATCAAAGGAAAAATTTGGAATTTACGTAAATTTTTTATTAACCTTTTAAATTCTAATTGCAAAACTTTTACTCTATCCGCCCCTAATTATTTGACGTTTTAGAGTTTTTTATTTCCCTAATTATTTGACGTTTGTTCAAATCTAAGAGAATTAATGATAATTTTTCCAAAATTACTCCTCATTACTCTGCCTATTTTTTTGATACTTTAAACTCTTTCTCTCGGGTATTATAGACAATTGAGTACTCCATCCGTCCCATGATAAAAATCTTCATTACTATTTTTGGTAGTCCCATGTTAAATGTTTATTTTCCTTTAATAACCAATTGTTTACACATATTTTCCTATTATACTTGTAGAATTAAATATCTCATACTTTTCTTATTCTAATTCTCTCTCCATATTTAATGACATTATTATGAGCAATTTTGTCATTTTATTCATCTTCTTAATATGCGTGAAAAGTCCACCAGGACTTTTATCTCGGGACGGAGGGAGTACTATATTCAATGCTTTCCAATCATTATCTTAATTCTTGTGTCCATCTCTAAAACGTCAAATAATTAGGAACGGAGGAAGTATTATATTATATAAATTCATTTATGATGACTTTTTAAATTATAAATTAAATACATTTTACTCATCAATTATTTCCTGTTTATATTGATTTGTAATTTGTCAAAATATTTTATTTTATATATTCATATAATAAATGCTAAAACTATACTTAACGTTTTATACAAAATAAAAATACTTAAAACACGGCTAATTAAACTTGTACTTGCATTAAAGTCTAAAACCAAGTTCCAAAGATGAAAAACAACAAGCCTTTGGACTTTTGGTGGTGCCTAATTCTTCCCGCCGAATAATAAACCGAATATCCACCCACTATATACCCAAGACGCGTTGACCAAACCGCCCTTCCCCCTTTTTTTTATTCGCCAACATTTTTTCAATAAATTTATTTATTTCTCGAAATCTCAAACTCCCCCAATTTACCAAACACAAGAACAAGAAAAAGAAAAAATCACTAAATTTTCCTTTCCCTTCCCCACATTTTCCTTTCTCTCTCTCTTTGTTTTCCTTCAATTCGATTTCGAAAGAAGAGAGACATGGAGGGAATTCGTACCGCTTCGGGAGAGGGTAAGGTGACGTGTGCGGCGTGGATCCGACGGCCAGAAAACGCCCATCTTGTTGTCTTGGGGAAATTGAAACATGGCGATCAACCCTCTTCGCTCCAAATCTTCTCATTTGACCCCCAAATCTCTTCCTCTCCTTTGGTATCTTTCTTTAAACATCATATACATACGTATATATTATGTATATTGAACTTTGAAAGTAAATCTGAGAAATTTTCAAGCTCAAAATGGAGATGATTTATTAAAATTTCTGAAACAATCTATTTTACAATGATTAATACTTTTTAGATAGTTTATAATATTCAATTCATGTGAGTTTTGAGTTTGAAAATATTCTTTTAGTCAAAAAGTCGTTAATGATTTTATCTTGTGGAGTATTTATTAAATACAGTGTATGAATTTGCATTTTTCTTTTTTAGGCAACGCATGTATTTGAAGAAGGAAGTGATCCTGTGAACATTTCTGTGCATCCAAGCGGGGATGATATTGTTTGCTCCACCACCTCAGGGGACTGCAAGTTAGTTTTTTTTATCTGCTTTCAACATTACTTCTGAAAATATTGTATGGAGTAAGTAGTTTTTTGGATAAAATTTAATTTTTGTTTTTTCTAATGGTTAAATTTGTGGGTTTGGTTAACTTATCAAAAAATAAAATCTTTTTCTTTTTTACTGAATTATTGTTTTGGGTTAATGGGTTTTTATAATGAAATGATGATACATGTTTTACTCTTTGAAACTCATTGTTGTTGGAGTGTTTTGAAAGTAAACTTTAACTTGGTGATTTGTAAGTTTCATTTGGAAAATGTACATTCTTTTTGGCACGAAGGAAAGCAAGGATCAGATGGGGGAAATAAGTTTTTGTTTTGTTTTTATGTTTGCTCTCTATGCTTGAAAATTGGGATACGTTGTGATTAAGGACAGGGAACTTAGGTAAGGACGGTTGAGAAAGTGATAACTAAGAAAGAGAGAAAGAAGATATTGTTAATAGTATAGCGAAGTTGATGATGAGAAGGACAAGAAGTCGAGCTATAGATCGAATTCAGGTGGAAGTAACACAAGTAAAAAAAACTCAAGACTGTAGTTAGAACACACTCAAACAGGTGGAAATTACACAAAAGTTGGTGGAAAATTGTTTGCCTAAATTTGCTGCTTAGGAAATACACTCAAGTATATGCAATTGACTTAGTAATATAAAGGCAAGAAGAGTATCGTTCCCACAGGGAATTAATTGTATTGATTTTCTAAGTACCAATTTTATATCAAGCCAATCTTATTTAAACGGATGAATTAATTGTTGGTTTGCAGAAACAAGATCAAAGTATACAATTATATTGTAAAACAATGGAAGCATGCCATGATAAGAATTTTAAATTTTTCTGTAATCCCATGAATCACCTTATACAATTTCATTAACTGAGGACTGATAAAAGATATACCTTTGAAGATGATCAAATGCTTGATGTAATCTTCAATCTCCATTCCTTTGTTCCTTCACGTTTCTCTAATTTCTCGGATCAAACGCTCGCTACCCAAGTGTGCAACGTCCAAGAGGTGATCCACAAAGAGAATATTGATTGAAGAAGTGAATTTAGGTTCAACTAGACCTTGGGTGACTATCCCTAATTTTTTCTCTCCTAACTCTTTAGTGTTTTGAGAATACTTGCAAGAGTTGCATAAGCAATAGTCTTGACATTAGTCTATCTCACAATAAGACTCATCTTGTTTATAGACTAAGGTGGTGTTTGATAAAACTGAATGTTAAGATCTGAACAATTTAGACATCTGAATAATGTAGAACATCTGAATAGAATTGTATCTGAATGAAAAAAATGTTGTTTGATAATTAATTTTTTCAAAATGTCTTAATAACAATATTTTACCATATTACTCTTGAACTCTTTTTTCTTTCTCATGTTGCATCTGAGCATATTTCAATAGTTGCAACACTGTTTTTAAAGTTGTTGCCTCTCTCTCTTTCTCTCAATTTTGGGCAAAAGAGCAGAGAGATAGAGATAGGGTTTTGATAATATGGCGTTGATCTGCTCCAATATCCACGTTCTTTTCATCCACGTTCTTTTCATCTCACCTTCAATTTCAAGATCAACACTATCTATGCCCTCTACATCGTCGTCACTCCTTTTCCTTTCCCTCCCTTTATATCTCTTTGTATATATGCACACATGTCTGTCTGTGTATCTACAATTTTTCCCATTTTATATGATTGAAGTTTTTATCCCTTACAAAATTGAGTTCCTGAACTATTAATTTCAGAAAGCTAGCTTCTTTTTATGGGTTTTCGTGTCTTTGTAAAGCTAATTGCCATTTCCTTCCCCAAAATTGTATGGGTTCCTTCCCCATAATTTCATAGGTTCTTTTTATGGGTTTTCGTGTTTCACTTTGTTTTTTTTCGCCATTAAAGCTTCGGGAGCATTGTTGGTATGAATTCGCGGCAGTTCTGTGAGTAACAAGATGGGTTGGTGACTTGGTGTGGTGCACAAAGATGGTGAATCAGATTTGACCCAAAACAGAAAACTCAATTGGTAGGCGAAGAGTAAAGAAAACTTGATTATGACGACTAGGGGTGTTGAGGGAGAGGTTTCGGCGGAGGAGCAGGAGCAACGACGGTTGGGGGAGGAACAGGGAGAAGAGGGATACTGTAATATTGTTGAGGTCATTTTTGTTCAAAAAATAGTTAATGTGGTTTCTCATTTTAAATAAAACAACAATTGCTCTTTATTATAATATTAAAACATTCTTTGTCCAACAATGGAATTGAAATAATGTTTCTAATAAGAACTGGAACATAATAACAACTTATTCAATTAATTGATTTGTCAGAAGGCAGTGCTAAACAATAAGTTTCTACGGCTAATGCATCAACCTTTGCTCCATTCCCCACGCGTATGACAACTTCTCATTTGTTCAGCTTTCTACTTCTGCTTAGCCCCTGCAAAAAATTGCATGTGAGAACCACAACCGATATCCAATATCCAAGTAGAACTTTGACTTGTAGAAAAATTTATTTCAATCATTAACAAACTCAGATATCAGTAGCATAGTTATTACAGGCGCCAAGGCGCCCAATCGGTGAGAGAGGCTATAAGCGATGAAGGCGACTTGGTCGATGGTCGAAGGCGGCGCGCTTAGCAAAAAAACAATGACGCCTTTAGACTACGCCGCGACAACTTGGATGACTATCCGGCTGGTCGAGCGACTTGGTGGGTATAATCGACCCAAATCTGAACTGGGTTAAAAAAAAACGACGTCGCAGATCTCCAAAACATGCCCTAGCCGAGTCGACTCGCAGAGAACAAGCAGTTCAGCTGATCGTAGTCGATAGAAGAAATTGAAGTCGAGAGAGGCCGGGCCGAATCGAGTCGATCAGGAGGGCGAGAGATCGCGACCGAGAGGGAGATCATGACGCGAGAGAGAAAAGCGAGGGTCACATTGATTGGGAGGAGATTACGAGGGTCATGCGACTGGCGAGAGGCTTCGCCTCTTCGAGACGATCGACTGGGCGAGAGCGTATTGCTTGGCTGCTTGCTCCTATGTACTTTATTGTCATGTTAACTGATGGAGATGGTTATATATATATAATTACATATAAATATAATTATATAATAATTATAATAATAAATATAATAAATAATTATAATTATAAATATAATTATTATAATTATAAATATAAACTATTATAAATATATAAATATATAAATATATAAATATATAAATATTATTAATAATTATAATTATATAATTATTATAATAATAAATATAATAAATGATTATAATTATAAATAACAATTATAAATATAATTATTATATTATAATTATAAGTTATAATAATAAATATAAACTATTATAAATATTATTATTAAATTATAAATATATAAATATTATTAATATATATAATAATAATAATATAATAATAATAAATTATATATATAAATATAAATATATTATAATAATATAAATATATATATGTGTATATATATTTATATATGTATTTATTTATTTATATTTTATATATGTACTCTTTACATTTTATTCATTCATATGTAACATTTATCTACTTGATGTGGTTTATGGTGGTATAATTTATCTCGCTTTATTTTTTAATTGTTATTGCTAAGTATTTTCATAATTGTGTTTTTAATTTTATTCCGTAGTATTATGTTTTCGGTTTTAATGTATATAAAATTTTATTGCCAACATATTTGTTAAGTAAAATAAATAATATATAATTGCACATTGTAAACGACTTATCGACATACGAACGCCATGGCGATCGCGCTCGCTTTAAGCGTCTTAAGCAATCGACTCATCGCCGTGACTTCCAGCGGCAAGTGGCCATTAACTATGATGATCTGTAGTTGAAGCTAAAGCTTTTCCAAGCTTCTTTTGCTTCTACTTTGCAAGATACTCCTTGTAGTTTCTCTTCTAATGTCCAGGCTTGTTGCAGTAGAAGCAAACTCCTTTGTTATCAGCATCAACCTTTTTCTTGTCCTTGGTTTTGTCTTTCCTTTTGCCTTCTTGGAATTTTTCTTCTTTTCGGAAGATCCTTCTACCCTCTTTCGCTTCTTGGAAGAATCATCTACAAGCAAGACTTGGTCTTTCTTCATTGGAAAGTGACTCGATATTTGTCAACATGCTAAGCAATTCAGGTAGGCTGACGTCAAGCTTGTTTATGTGAAAATTCACAAAAAATTGTGAAAAAGAGTCGGGAGTGACTGCAAGACCAGATATTGGCTCAACTCTCCATTCATGATAAAACCCAGTTGTCCCAATTGTTCAATCAAATTGATCATCTTTAGGAAATGTGTCTGCACTGTAGTGTCATCGGTCATTCTAGGTCAGAAGAGCTCTTTAGATATTTCATATCTAGTCGACCAACTCTACTCACCATTCAAATTCTGAAGGTGCATCAACATAGTCGGTGCATTCATTTTCTCATGTTGACACTGTAACTCGTTACTCATGGATACTAAGAGCATTCACAACAGTTTCCTTATCTCTATCATTATTCTGCAGTGCTGTTGAGTCATTCTGTAAAATAAGGATTCAATTTTTTCACTATGTACCCAACATGTTCCTTATATTGATTCCTTAAATAATGAAAATTTAATGTTAAAAGTTAAAATTTGAATGTTCCAACAATCAAAGCATCAAATTAATAATAATCTTATAATTTATAAGGGATAATATAATTTATCAATTATATTTCACTGTAAAATAATTTTTATTTTATTTAAATTTTAAGTAATTTATGGAGTTAGTATTGAATGGATGCAAATGTACATAAGATCAATATTAACATTTAAAAAGTTAATTTGTGATATTTTAAATTTAAGTTTAATATGATTCATTTAAATTTTGAAAATAATAAATTTATATTGACAAAAATTAAATAAATTTATATCAATTTTAAATTTGAATACATTTGAAATTAATTTTTAAAAAATAAGTCGATATTAATTTTATAATTTAAAAATGAATTAAAAAAATGTAAAGATGTGTATGATTGATGAGTTGTCCACTTAAATGAGGGTGAGAAATGTCATTTTGCATATATAGGGAGCAGTTTTTTGACTCCCTCACACTAGGGAGTAAAATCATTTATAGGGATTAAAATAGAGAGTCAAATAAGGATAAGAAAACTGTTGGATAATGATTTGTTGGTGTATTCTTCAAAATTGGGGATAGAGAGTTGATTGGGGAAACTGTTGTGAATGCTCTAACATGATGCACTGAGCCAACTGTGTATCATCCTGCCACTTTCTAAAAGTAGCAAGCTCTTCCTCAGAGGCATTTTCTGCAACCGCTACAGGAACAATCGTGTTAAGGACATATGCCAACTTTTCAGTCGTGAGAACTATTCTTAGATTCCTTAACCAATTCGTGTAATTTGGTCCAGTTAATTTGTTAGCATCAAGTATGCTTCGCAGTGATAGTGAATTAGACATTTGTAAAATTCTGTAAATGAAATAAAATTGACAACATTAGCATGCATTCTTTTATTAATCACTAGATTAATTTAGGTATTTATTAAAATGGTGTTTCCCACTATTTTCTTCAAACTATATAACCCTCTATATATATAGTTTGGCAGATTTTGTATTTGTGATTGTAAAATCAGCTTAGTGAGAAAGGATCCAATTGCAATAAATATACAGCCTTGTGTGTGCATAACAAACTACATATTTATTCAAAAGTTAGACAACTCTTGTCAATTACATCACCATGCAACTCCTTTTCTATTTTGCCTCTTAGATAATAATGGTCATGTGTGTGTACATACAAACTAAAATTATTAAGTTAGACCCAACATTTCTATATAATTAAAGAGAAAATTACAGCCCTTGTGTGTGCACAACAAAGCGGTATTGTCCAATTCATTATAAACATCCAATGTAATCAAGCAACATCTCAAATATTTAATATAAGCCTAGTGTGTACACACCAAACTCATATTAAATACTCAATACTCTATCGCTTTACCATGCTAGAAAGCTACATTCGACATTCTCCAATGTCCTTAAACGTAATCAACTTAATATATTATCTTTGAAGGTTTTGTTATTAATTATCTCATCTTGTTAGTGCGCATGCAAATATATATTTAGAAATACGCGTTATATTAAACATACATCATGTATAATAATATATTTACTATATAATTAGCATGCACATATAGAATACTATATTCTATCTGGGATGATTATGGACTTAATTTTAATTTGGTTTATTGGAGACCAAAAGGTTAAACCTAGGGTGCAAGAATAAAATTTGAATATAGGAGATAGAATTTACATCAGAAAATTAGATAGGCGAGGTACGCAAACCCCATTTATGAAAACCACATTTATTCAAGCATCCATTAAAATTAAATTCAATCGCATTGGCCAGTGGTCCATAAGCATCTACTTTATTATCATACATATCATCCTGTGTCAATAAAATAAACATTCCATATATATGTTGATATCATTTAATGGGCTACATAAATTTGCTAGAAACCCAATTTTGAATCAAAATAAACTCATTTATTTTAATCAAAATTCAAATAAAAATAAACTCCTTTATTTTAATTAACATGGAATCCAATTTCAAGTCAAAATAAACTCCTTTATTTTGGTTAACGTAAAATCCTTTTAATTAAAATAAACATTTTAATTTTAATCCTATTCCAATTCAAAATAAATATTTTATCTTAAATTGAAAAATAAATAAAAAATTGTTTTATGGGGATCATAGCACTGCTGTTGAGTTTACTTTTAGAAAGCAAGCACGTCAAGGTATTTAAAACATTAGAAACATTTTATGGGTTTAGGCGCGACCGCATTGTAAAAGCACCGGGAAGCAGCACGACCTCTACGCGACACAGACTTCGAGGTTTTTCGATTTTTGCCCAATTAAATTGTTCTAAACACATCAACACACATGTTGAATCAAAACAATTAATTATTCGCATAAAGATGGCTCTAATACCACTGTTGGTTTGCAGAAACAAGATCAAAGCATACAATCATATTGTAAAGCAACGGAAGCAACGGTTTGTGGGCGATAAGTTGTGGAAAATAACAGCTTAGTTCCCAATTTACACCATAAAATCTTCCCAAAATAGCTTAAGAACTTGACATCTCGATTAGAAACAATTGTTCTAGGTATACCATGCAAACGCACAATCTTCCTAAAGAACAAATCAGCTATATGGGATGCGTCATCAGTTTTGTGACATGGAATAAAATGTGCCATCTTTAAAAATCTATCAACAATCACAAATATAAATTCATGATCATGCTTAGACGTAGGTAAACCTAACACAAAATCCATCGATATATCAACCCAAGGTTCATTAGGAATAGGCAATGGTGTATAAAATCCATGGGCTTGAACTCGAGACTTAGCTTGTTTACAAATAATACATCTATCACAATTTCGCTCAACGTCTCGTTTCATGTGAGTCTAATAAAAATGTTCTTTCAAAACGGCCAAGGTTTTTTCAACACCAAAATGTCCCATCAAACCACCCCCATGTGATTCCCTAACCAATAACTCACACAAAGAACTTGCAGGTATACACAATTTATTTTCACGAAACAAAAACCCATTAACTTGGACTTCCTGTGAATTCACAACAAAGCCAAGAAAAGCAATTCTATTCGAACAAAACGTGCACTTTTCCATGTTAACAAATAACTTTTCTTTCCTAAGCATATATAAAACAGATTTTAAATGTAATGCATGTTCACCCAAGTTTTTGCTATAAATGAGAATGTCATCAAAGTAAACAACAAATTTCCAATGAATGGACACAATACATGATTTGTTAATCGCATGAATGTACTAGGTGCATAAGTTAAATCAAAAGGTAACACTAACAACTTATACAAACCATATTTTATTTTAAATGCAGTTTTCCATTCATCACCTTCTGGCATTCTTATTTGATGATAACCACTTTTTAAATCAATTTTTGAAAATGTGCAAGACCCATGCAATTCATCTAACATGTCATCTAAACCAGGAATGAGATGTCGTTATTTTACCGTAATATTATTTACTGCTCGACAATTGATGCACATCCACCATTTTCCATCCTTTTTCGGTACTAAAATTACCGAAACTGCACACAGACTCGTACTTTCTCTTAAGAACCCTTTTCCCATCTGTTCATCAACCTGTCTTTGTAACTCTTTCGTCTCCTCTGAATTATTCCGATAAGCCGAACGGTTTGGAATGGTCGCACCGAGAGCAAAGTCAATTTGATGTTCTATTCCCCGAATCGGTGGTAGTCCTTGAGGAAGCTCCTCAGTAAATATATCTTTGAATTCCTGTAAAAGAGATGAGACAACACTAGGCAAAGAATTATTAGTGTTAGTAAAAAGCGCCTCTTTATACCAAAGTAAAATCATCGGTTGTTTAGAAATCAAAGCTTTTCTCACATCGCTCTTTTTTGCAAAGATGTTTGTTTTCCTATCATCTTTCTTTGTCTCTTATTTTTTTCTTCTTGACTTTTCTTTTCCTCACTCTCTCTTCTTTGTACATGGTTTTTCTGTAGATTAATTTGATCCTCATACACTTGTGGTGACATAGGACGCAAAGTGATTTTTTTTCTTGTCGTGAACAAAGGAATATACATTGGTAAACCCATCATTTGAACCCGCATATCAAATTGCCATGGTCTACCCAATAACATATGCCCCGCATGCATAGGCACCACATCACACAATATCTCATCAACATACCGACCAATAGTAAATGGAACTAATACCTGTTTGGTTACCTTAATGTCTGCATTATCATTGAGCCATTGCAAACGATATGGCTGTGGATGTTTGGTGGTAATCATCCCCAATTTCTCTACTATCGTAGTGCTTGCCACATTTGTACAGCTGCCTCCATCTATGACTACACAACAAATTTTTCCATTCACAAGACATCGAGTATGAAATAAATTTTCTCATAGTTCACTGTTCTCCTCCTTAACCTGCGTACTAAGTGTTCTCCTCATAACCAAAAGTTCATGTATCGCATCCTCATCTATCTCCTCTAATGGTGGCATATAATCAGTCACTCTCTTCCCCCTCGGTTTCCACCTCAACATTGTCAAGCAACAACATTTTCTCTAATTTGGACATTGGCTATAAATATGTCCCCTGCCTTGTCACTTGAAGCATACAATATCCCGGTTATGCCCAAAAGAAGGTTTTGTACCTCTCGGATAGTCGTCCCTAGCTTAGGTTCTACCTTTGGTTTGATCACAGCTGATTTTTCCTCCCGCTTTGCAAAATTAGGTTTCCATGATGAACTAGCATTAGAATGTCCTCCTCTCCTCTTGAGCTATTTCTATATCTTGATAGCCATATGGACCAGTTCTTCTAACTCCAAATAATGTTGTCGTTCAACCAAGTTCGCAATCTCCCAATTCAATCCTGTCAAAAACCTAGCCATCGTTGTTTCTTTATCCTCGACCAAATTAGCCCGATCCTTCAACATCTCCATCTCCATCTCCATCTCCCTGTAGTAATCATCCACACCCTGACTTCCTTGTTTTAGAGTTTGCAAACTACGAATGATCTCCCGTTGATAGTATGTTGGCACAAACCTCTCTTTTATGATAATTTTCATTTTCGCCCAAGTTGTGATCGGTCGCTCATCACACCTCCTCCGATTAGTTGTCAACAAATCCCACCATATTAATGTATATCCAAAAAACTCGGTAACGGCCAGCTTGACTTTCTTAAGGTCTGAATAGTTATGACAATCAAAGATCCGCTCTATCTTGGTTACCCAATCTAAATATGCCTCAGGATCCACCCGTACCTTGGAAAGCTGGAATTTTCATTTTTATGCCATCCAAATTGCCATCTTCTCTGTCCCGACCTCCTCTTTCCCTAGCACCTCTGTGTGTTCAATGTAGGAAATTAGATTTACGATCTTCCCCTGCACTGTCATCATCGTAAGGATCTTTCTTACTTGCATCAGTTTGTTGTGTTCTCTCCTTATTGTGTGTCCCATGAGTGTTTTGGGATAGCTCAGCTATAGACACCCTCACCTAATCTAATTGTTAATGCATTCGCTCCATAGCCCTTTCCAATCTTCGATCCCATTCTTTATTCATAGCTTCCATCTTGAATTTCAATTCAGCCGTCGAGGGTTGTTCCTCAAAAGTCCCATTGTCTTTGGAGCTAGACATGTCTCTTGGGTTAGTAGAAAACAGTTTCCTCACCACTCCCTTTCGTGTTTCGCTCGAATCAATGGTTCACTCGTGTATATACTCAATAAATAGGTTTTTACCCTCGATTAATCTCACTACTAAGCCTTTTACTTCTAAATATTATCTCTAATAGGTTCTTCTTGAATTCCCCTTGTAAAATTCTTGGTTTTACTAATCAATGCAAAAGTAACTTAACATGAAACAAAATATAGAAGGTAGGAATCCTCACAATAGCATGCAATTGACGAATTTTAAAATATGAAAAAATTTCAACTTTTTTTTAACTTAACACTCTCAAATAGAAATTTAAAGGATACGTAACTCGATAGAAAACTTGGCTTTGATACCAAATGATAGACTCCACGACACGCTTGCGTGAGGTGGTCGTCGCCCGGATCGTTTCTAGCACAACTGTTGGATGAATTGCTTGCAACACCTTAACTCCTCGTCTATATTGAGACGGTAATCTTGGTACAATTACTCGCGTTCGAAAATTTGTGTTGAATGGACACCAACGACACCTTGACCCCTTGCTTATATTGAAGCGGTAATCTCGGTACAATCGACGATTGATGCGGTAGAAAACGCGACACACATCTATGAATTGTTGTATGATAAATTAAATTGAATCTCAAAGAAATAACTAAAAAAATACTTAGGAATTATTCAAAGAACCACAAGTAGAAAATAATCTCACAAGTAGAATAAATCTGAATAATATTGAATTGTAATAATGTTAATTACATCAATGATCCTTAAATAACCATAACTTGAAACCCTAGAAATCCTAAAAGGAATCAAGAAGTGTTTTTGGAATTAAAATCTAATCTAACATCCTAATTATAATAGACATTCGATAATATTTAGTAAATACTAAGTTTAGGAAACAAATATACACTCAAAATCTGTCAAAATGCGCCTGCCTCTAAAAACTCGCCAAAAAAATATGGGCAATCCGCCGGGGCAGAGTCAGAACTCATTGGGGGCACATTCGAGCAGAGAAGTATCCGTCGGGGGTGGAAATACCTAGGCTTAGAAATCCGCCGGGGCAGAGTTGCTGTTTTTCCAATCCTGAAGTCTGTTTTCCAAGCTTGCATCGGTTTGAATTGAAACACATCCTTGGACCATATTGATGAACTTGGGCATGGTCTTATCCTCCCTGGACCAAGTTAACATGTCATTCTCATTCCACATTGCTTGAACCAAAGCCATAAGACCTTCCTTGAAGCGTCTAGGTCGTCCTCTTCACGGGTCCAACTGTAACTTGCACCGGATCCAATCCATGTCCTCTATGTCCAAGCTATTGATGTCCTCATAAAAAATTGTCTCCCGACATTCTTCTAACTCCAAGCTTCATCAATCCATGACCTCCATCTTTGATGATATCTTGCTTGCTCTTGAACTTGGAAGAGAAAGAGTCTCACATGGTCTTCATTAGTTTTTTTCCCAACACCTTTTCAATCTCCCAATATAAGAACATTTATAAGTCTTTTTCTACTAGAATTAAAATCCTAATTAAAACTAGGGCTAATGACAAAACTGTCCCCCCAAATTTGGATGAAAATCAATTTAAAGTTTGGAAATCGTCAATCAATACATCTTAGTATTTTAAAACAACAATTGTGTTCCCTTTTAACCGGTGTGGCCATTTTTTGGCATGAAATCGCCATGTCATCTTTTGGTGAAATGAGTACTAATTAACTCCAATTTAAGTATTTGACTTTTAAAATACATATACAATCCGTGTATATGTTGTATATTATCAAATTAACTTAATTAAATATAATAAACCAAAATTCTTTATTTAAAACAAATTTAATTCTTCTTCTTTTGTGCCAAGCCCCAAGTTCATTACCACCTTATCCAATCCTCTCTTTCAATGGGGGCATATGTTGCTTCATGGATAAGGGTGTAAACGAGTCGAATCGAAGCGAACAGAGAGCTACTCGAATTCGACTCGAAACGTTAAATTCATACTCGAATTTGAATTGTATTTAAAAAATTCTACTCAGATTCTACTTGACTTGAATATTTATTACTCGAATTCGATCCGACTCGGGTCGAATTATATTCAAACTACTCGTGAGCTTCAAATTCAAGCTCGAATTCGAGTCTCCACATAATAACTAGCTTTATAATAAATATAATTATAAATTAAATTTGTTATTTTACTTAGAAATGAGAAAATATATTTACTATTACAACACTCTACAAATATAAAATCTCAATTAAAATAAAAAATAAAACAAAATAATAATAATTAATTAACCTAATTTGATTTAATTTTTTGTATATATTATAGGAGAATGTATCGAGTATCTAATCGAATCTGTATCAATCGAGTATGTATTGAATCACAATTGAGAATTCGAGTAGTTTAAATCTTAAACGAGTCGAGTATAACATTGCTCAGATTCTACTCATTTTTTTATTCGAACTATTTTTAATGCTCAGATTTGGATCATATTATTAACGAATCCGAGTCTCGCTCGTATTTTTTTGAGTCGAGCCCAAATCGAGCCCGAACTATTTGGCTCGTTTACAGCCTTATTCATGGATTCCTTTTGATTTCTCCTTCACTCAGGCTCGCATTACCCAAACAAGCTACCAGCAGCAAATCTCATCTCCATTAATGGCTTGAAAAACAACAGCTACCTTCACATTCAATCTATCCCCTTCTCTCACTCATCTCTCTTCTCCAAAATCAAAACCCCACCTTACATTCCCACCTCTCCTCAAAGCCCTCTCAATTTCTTCACAAAAAACCCAATTCACCTATAAATCAATTGATGTCTCCAAAGAAGACGAGTCTATTTCAGAACAACCAATTTTGGAAAAACCCATTTTAGAGGAACACAATTCCGCAACAGATTCGGATTTTTCAGAACTAGAAGGGCTGAAAGTTTTGACAAATGCCGACCAGAGAAGTTTGCGGTATTGAATATTTGAATTTTAGAGTGCCGGTCATGTGGGTACCTATATGATCATGCCGCCGGAGACCTGGCGTATCCAGTGCGACCGAGGTTGCCATTTGAAAAGTTGCCAGAAAATTAGCGATGTCCGACTTTTGGGGGCGGCGAAGAGTTTCTTTGAGAGCAAGTGTGGAGATTGTTGGGATTGCTATATATTATTTTGTGATAGATTTTGGTATATAATTAGTTATTGTTTTGTTATATAAATTCTTATGCTTTCGTTATTTACTTTGATTTTGTTTTCTTGCTATTATTTTTTATTTATTTAATTGTTTTTATTTTTGTTTCTTCTGTAAATAGAGGTTTACGAAATATAGTTTGTTACTTATTATTATGTTTTCCTTTTATTTTGTTATTGAATTTTTTTTTGTTTTGTAATTATAGATTTCATAAATATATATTTAATTCATGATTTATTTGTTATTGACTTTTCAAATAAACGGTTAGTTTGTAATTGATTGTATAAATAATTTTAGGACTATTTTTTGAATTTTAAATGTTAAAGGGAAAATGAACAAAATGAATAATAAAATATTTAGAAAAATATAGGTTAAATACAAGTTCAAAAATGTATTGACAAGGTCAAAGTATTGAAAAAGTAGTCAAACCGTATTCCGGCGAAAAATTGGTCAGACCGACCAAAAGGGAACACAATTGTTGTTTTAAAATACTTAAAGGTATTGATTGATGATTTCTAAACTTTGACTATCAAATTGATTTTCGTCTAAACTTGGGGGGATAGTTTTGTCATTAGCTCTTAAAACTAAATACACTATCCTAATTTATGTAAAGGGATAAATTAACTTTTGGTACCTGTACTGGGACACGACTTACAATTTGGTACCCGAAGTGAAAAAAGTTACAAACTGGTGATTGTACTCGAAAAATGTTACACTCCGTTAAACATTAGGGACACGACTTACAATTTGATACCCGAAATGAAAAAAGTTACAAAATGGTGATTGTACTCAATTTTTTTTTTTAATCTGGTGTTTGTACTTTTCAATTTTTAAATAATCGTTAAAATTGATCCAACGGGAGAGAGAAGCAAAGTCGACGCGAAGAAGGTCCTCGATGTTTTGTTCCATCTTTTCTTGCCTCCCACATTCGCACCATTGCTCCACAGTGGCACCGGCACCGACTTGAGAACTCTGGTGTAATCAATTCATTTTTGTTGCATGAACTACAATTTTCTTCCCCGATTTCATTTACGATTCCACTCCAAGACGAGCTCATCCTTTCAATTAAAGACTGAAAACCCTTTAATAAATATATGGGAACCAGTAATCAATGGAGAATCGAGACAAGAAGAATTAGAGAAGAAGGACAGAAGAAGAGAACCCTAATTTTCAAACAGAATAAAGATGAAACCCTACTTTTAATAGTGTAACATTTTTTTAGTACAATCATCCGTTTGTAACTTTTTTCACTTCGGGTACCAAATTGTAAGTCGTGTCCCAGTACAGGTACCAAAAGTTGATTTATCCCTTTATGTAAACTACCGTAACAAAATCCCTTTTTCAAATCTGCTACTAATTTCCATACTTTAAATCATCTTCTTGGGACCCACTAGGAATAATAATAAGTTGTAGTATAATTGGAAAGGGTAAAAGAAATCATGGTGGGACCTGCAGGGAAGAGAAAAACCAAAGGAGACATCTGGTTGCTACTCCGCTCGCCTGCGCATGGCGCGCCCAAACTGGCCCTCAACAATCCTGCACCGTGGCTCTTCAACCTAGCACCACGACATTCGAAGCTAGCGCCGCGGCGCTTCAGCTTTTGCTCCTCTCGTTTTTTTTGCTCTAATATTTACGATTTTGCCACCAAAATTCCTTTTTTCCCACAAAATAAAATAAAAGCACTAAAAACAAATAAAATAAATAAACACTATAAAATAACAGAAAATACTTAAAAACTCACAAATTATTAAGTTTAAAAGTACCCAAATAATAGGTATCAAACCCACTCATCAAATACCCTCAAGCTTAAATATTTGCTTGTCCTCGAGCAAAACAAAAATTACAAAAACAAAACTAATAATCAAACTACATAAGCATTGAATTATTTTGAAATTAAACATGGCCTCAAAGATATTTTATTTTAAATGATAATTCTCAAAAAAAATCAAAAGTATTCAAAGCGTAAAAATTCAACATTACCCTTTGTGTGTGTGTGTATCCAAATGTATCGAGCTAGTTAAAAACTCAACGAAGATCATTAATTAAAGGCATCATCAAAGATAGCATAAAAGATTAGTATTGCAACAAGAACTCTATTTGCTTCTTTATCACACCTCAAAGTGAATACAGACAAACATAACTTGGCGGATCAAAAGGTTTTTTAATATAACAGACAAACTAGGATTATTATTAACATTTAACATGCAATTTTTTTTCCAACGAGTGCGTTTTACGCTCTAACTCACTTTTAAACTTCACTCTTGACTTGTGCAATGTCTAATTTTATTAGGTTTTTCAAAGTTACCCATGTAACAAGGGTTTGACCAATGACTCCCAAACTAGCTGGCTTTAGGGCACTAGGTGTAAAGATACCTCCCAAGGATTATTTTCATAAAATAAAAATAATTTTTTTTAAAGATGTGTAAATTTTCATAAAATAATTATGATATAAAAAATTTTAACTTTAATTTTTTGAATCTATATTTTATGAAACTTTACTCATTTTGAAAAAATAAAAGTTCTTATATATTTTTCCTTACAATAATATTTTATTTTAAAATATTAAAAATAATTATTATTTAAAAAATATTTTATTTTAAATATTAAATTTAATTATTATTTGTTTTTTTTTCAAAAATAATATTTTTTTTAAAATATTAAAAATATTAATTATTTGAATATTAAATATAATTATTATTTTTAAAATAATATTTTATTTTAAAATATTAAAATTATCTATTTTAAAATACTTATTTTATTTTAAAATATTAAAATAATTATTATTTTTAAATAAAATATTATTTTAAAATACTTAAAATATTTATTATTTTAAAAATAATATGTATTTTAAAATATTAAAAATATTTATTTTATTTTAAACTATTAAAAATTGTGGTTGGGTCAAATTGGGTCAAAATTTGGTCAAAATGGTTCGTGTTGGGGTCAAATCGGGTAGAAGGAATAGAAACGCCAAAAAAGCCACTTTAGGACTTAATTGGAAAAAAATAAACTTTAGGGACGACTTTGAAAGTTGGTGGCAACTTGATGGGACAAAAGTGTCATTTAGTCATTAATTCATTGCCCAAAAGACGTTACCTAAAAACAGTTTTACCTCATTTTCGTAGGAAGCACGATTGCACTTATCATGTGCAACAAGCCTTTAAACCCCAAGATTAACTCAAGTGGACGAGTTGTGTCTCGTGAGGGTTTGCACTGAAAATAACCACAAAATTCAAAATTCAAAATAAAATTACAAAATAGATCTACACATCAAAACAAAATACAAAAAGGCTCCCAAACTTGAAATTGACATTATCCTAAAAGTATGCAGTAAAAGAAATTAATGCAAGAACTTCCCTGAAAAGAGGCAGTTGTCGCTCTCCGTAACCGTTTTCTATTATCTGCTAAGATGTATGATCTGAAAAAAAAAACAAATTAACTACAACAAAAATACAAGTTTAAATTAAGACTAACTTGATTGAAATCAATATTCGGAAAACATTAGAAAATAATTCTCCGGCAACGTTGCTAAAAACTTGTTTACCTAAATTTACTACTTAGGAAATACACTCAAGCGATCGACTTTGTAATATAGAGGCAAGAAGAGTATCGTTCCCACGAGAAATTAATTCTACTGATTTTCCAAGTACCAATTTTATATCAAGCCAATCTTATTTAAACGGATGAATTAATAAAAATTAACAATTAAACTAAATACTAAAAATAAATAACTAAATAGTAAAATATAAATAAATAAATCTAAGTATTGAATTTCATCCAATGTTTTATTCAAATCTCCTAACTCTCTATTTAATTATATGGTCACGATGAATTGTTAACCAGGAATACTTAATTTCATTTATAAGCCTCTTTCGATTTCAAATAAATATACTCATTCTAACTAACTTGATATATTTCTATGCAAATTAAATTGGAATACATTCATTAAGATCAAATTCCCAAATTGGTTACACATGGCTTATAGGTATATTTTTATCCTATACACAAATTATGGATTCAATCCGCACAAGAATATGCATAATCACATGTAATTATATTCATATCTAAATCTATAATCCATCGTCCAATTTCATATAGATTATCCCACGTAGATACGGATCCAGTAATTACACATGAATGCACAAAATATAATGAATTAATTCATATGGTGCCAATCAAATAGAGAGGAAATTAATTTAAACTACGCATGAGATTCTATTAAAATTCTTATATTAAGATCTTGTTCATAGCAGATAAAATTATAATCAACAAAATATTCATCATCAATAAAAGACAAAGATAAACAAGAGTTTAAAGAAGAAAAACTGTCTCCCGCCATTCTTCTAACTCCAAGTTTCATCAATCTATGGCCAACATCTTTATTGATATCTTGCTTGCTCTTGAACTTGGAAGAGATTGAGCCTCACATGGTGTTCATCGGCTTTTTTTCCCCAACACCTTTTCAATCTCCCAATATAAATAAGAATATTTATAGGAGTCTTTTCCCTACTAGAATTAAAATCCTAATTAAAACTAACTACACAATATCCTAATTAAAGTAAACTACTATAACAAAATCTATTTTCCAAATCTGCTACTAATTCCAATCCTTTAAATCATATTCTTGGGACCCACTAGGAATAATAATAAGTTGTAGCATAATTGGAAAGGCTAAAAGAAATCATGATGGGACCCGCAGGGAAGAGAAGAACCAACTGAGACATCAGGTTGCTACTCCGCTACCTCTCATTTCCTTCTCCACTATTTACGATTTTGCCACCGAAATTTCTTTTTTCGTACAAAATAAAATAAAAACACTAAAAGCAAATAAAATAAATAAAAACACTATAAAATAACAGAAAATACTTAAAAGCTCACCAATTTTTAAGTCTAAAAGTATCCAAATAATAGGTATAAAACCCACTCATCAAAAATAACACAAAAGTAAAAAAAAAAAAATGAAACAAGAGCAGCTATTGCAGCCAGAGGTCAACAAGAAGATATTGATCTAATAGCATTCTAGTTTTCCCCCTCAGTCTATAAGGCCACAAACGCTTCAAATTTCGTGAAGGCTTTCATTGCATGAAAATGAGATCTGCTTGACATGCTTTCATCAATAAAACATAGGCATGCTTGAGAAATAGGAAAAGAATGCATGCGTTATTGTGACTATTTTAATTGTGTGTCAACATCCATCTCTCAGACATGGCATTAGGCGTGCTGATCGATCATTCACCTTTACTAAACTACAAAGGCCTTGACAGTCAATTCTTTTCCACTCTAATTATGCCTTCTGCCCTTCAATTCTATTTCAAGGTAGGATTAAATGTTGCATGTTGTATGCAGGTTGTTTGAGTTGAATGGTCAACAAATGTTACCCAAAGAATTACTTCCTCTTCAAGGTGTAGGTCCACAAAAATGTCTAGCTTTCAGCACTGATGGATCTAGATTCGCTACTGGTGGCGTGGTATATACTTTGGTGGCTTATTATTGTCCGTCTTCTTGTACAGTACCTGTTGTTTGCTTACCACTTTTATGTCCTAACTTACTTAATTGTTAAACAAAGGATGGGCATCTGAGAATCTTTGAGTGGCCAAGCATGCGCATCATTTTAGATGAACCAAGAGCTCACAAATCATTCAGTGATATGGATTTTAGGTAGGAAAGAAGCTTATTAGTCCTTTATCATGTGTAAGGTCGTGAATAAATTTTTTTTGTCGATGTTTGTGTCTATTTCCAATAGGAATTATGCAAACACTTTATTTAGTTGGGCTTCAAGTTTTGGCTTGGTCTCAGTTCGAAGATTAATTACTTTTGTTGCTGCTTTGAGATAGCTTACCCTTATCCTAGCAATTTCGATTATAGATTTGCTTTCATATTGGATATTTTTCCTGAAGACAAATCTCTCTCTTAAACACACACTCACACACATGTGCATGCAGGCACATACGCTTCAACTTCGGCTTCTAGAACTATGTTGTAACCCTGCCCTCTATCCTTCAAAGTTCATGCATAGAACATTCAAAATTTTTACTTCTGCTTATTTTCCTGTTCTACCCACTCAAGGCATGAATGATTTCTTGAGGTGTATAGTTTTTTCACTTTCATAGTGCTAATAGTTCCATGATCAATGACAATATATGCATATTGGTTTGATTGCCAAAACAAATGATTGTTTTCTTAGCTCTTTCGATGATATATATTCACATGTGTCATGTACTCTTGGACAAAGGTCCTCTGTGTGTGTGTCTCTCTCCCCCCTCTCTATCATACAAAGCAAGCACTTCAACTTTGGCTTTCAGAAGTATGCCCTAATCATATGCTTTGTCCTTCAAATTTCTCAGTCCCTTGGTCTCTTAAAAATAAAAAAGCTTCGTATCCCTTGTAAGAATATTAGACATAAATACTAAAAATGTATGGCTTCTACTTTCGTCCTACTCCCAGCCTAGATTCAGAGTTCTTAGCTTCAACATCTATTGATGGTTCAGCAAGAATTTGGAATACAATTGATGGTGTTCCATTGGCTTCCTTGACCCGCAACTCTGTATGTTTTATTAGTTTACAAATTTCTATTTTTATATTTATTTCCTTGTTTGGGGTATGGTGAAGCCATATGTTTTTTCTCTTTTGCAGGATGAAAAGATTGAACTCTGTCGGTTTTCTAAGGATGGTACAAAACCATTTTTGTTTTGTGCCGTTCAGAAAGGTATGCTCACATCTGGTTGTAAACTAGACCCAATATTCTATACTTTTCATTAGCATCACTACTTTTAAGTTCGAGGAATACTTATTTCTATTAAACAGGTAATAAAGCAGTGACTGCTGTCTGGGATATAAGTACATGGAATAGAATTGGTCACAAGAGATTACTTAGAAAGCCTGTCTCCATTATGTCTATCAGTTCGGATGGGAAATATCTTGCTTTGTAAGTGCTTAGCATTATTTGGAAATATATTTTGAATTGTTAATGAATAAGGCTCAAGTTAATATTAAGATTGAATGTACTTATTAAAAAAATAGATGGAGTGGACGTAACACTGGGGTTACTTGTTGAAATTCTCACATGGCATGTAATTCATGTATTTTATCCTTTTTACTTATCAGATGCCATTGGCCTGCAATACTCCTTGATAGGTGGCCCCTATGCTGGAATATTGAAATTAATGTGTTAATAGATCATTTGGATATATGACTGTTAAAAGATCTGGTCTACATTATCCATCCAAAGGCCCCTCGATTATCAGATCATATCTGACCCATAAAATTTTGAATGGTCTTGGATCACTTTCGATCCAGGTAGAACCGGTCAATTTACAGGCCTCTGTTATGTATAATAGGAAGGACTTAATTCTTCAGATAGAGAAAGATGATAATTCTGATTTTTTGGGATTATGCAACTTTCCGTGAGCAGGGTTAGAGCTTCTTAAAGCTCAAGGGACTCAAGCCCTTCTAACTTTCAGTAATGAATATTCCAAATCCTATTATGGCTGCCACATGTATGAATATATTTACATGTGGCTCCACCCCTGTCCGTGAGGTCATGAACATGCTAAGATGCTAGTCCACATTATCTTTATGTTTTTGTCCCTTGTATTCTTGAGCATGTATAATTTTCTTTTGATGGGTAAGCTGCAAATTCTTTTAATTTTTTGGCTGTCAAGAAACTGGATTTTAGGTTCCCAATTTTAACAATATTATATAATTTTCTTGCAGATTATAGTACCAGTTATTTTTACTTGGTGTAATATTATTGATGATAAAACTGAGAATTGTTTATTTTACTGAAGTTGTAACTTTCTATTACATAGATTGATATATATACACAAGTATCCTAATTACAATTATGGCAATTCCTAAATTATAGTAGTGTGTACACTGATTATGGAAGCTACAATTATGGTAAATCTATATCATATTTTCTAACTCTCCTCCTCAAGTTGGTGTATAGATGTCTCGCATACCCAACTTGAAACATAGTGGATGAAATATCTTATTACTAAGACCCTTAGTCAAAATATATGTTCTGTTTTGACAAAAGTTAAACAAATAAGACTACTAGTTAACTTTTCTTTGAATAAAGTGTCTGTCAATCTCAATGTGCTTCGTTCTATCGTGTTGAACTGGGTCGTTTGCAATACTAATGGTTGCCTTGTTATCACAAAATAACTGCATAGACCTTTTAGTTGTAACACCTAAATCTTCTAACAAGGTTCGAAGCCACATTAGTTCACATATACCCAAGGCGATAGCTCGATATTCAGCCCCAGCACTAGATCTTGCTACCACGTACTGTTTCATACTATGCCAAGTAACTAGATTACCTCCAACAAATGAACAGTAATCTAATGTAGAACGGCGATCCTTTATAGAGTCAACCCAATCTGAGTCAGAAAAAGCTTCAACTCTCATATGACCATGTGGTGCGAACAATAAACCTTTTCCAGGAGCAGACTTGAGATACCTCAGAATTCTGTAAACAGTTTCCATGTGACAATGTCAAGGATCATGCATATACTGACTCACTATTCCCACAATATAAGATTTATCAGGTCTAGTATGAGAAAGATATATTAATCGTTCTACTAAACATTGACATCTTTCTCTATCAACCGTAGGTCCTGTGCCATCTACTAGATGATGATTAACTTCAATAGGAGAATTATCAGGCTTACATCCCAACATGCCAGTTTCTGTTAAAAGATCAAGAACATACTTCCTTTGAGATAGAAAAATCCCGCTGGGAGATCTTGCAACTTCAATACCAAGGAAATATTTCAAAGGACTAAGATTTTTGATCTCAAACTTTTTGGCCAAACTCGCTTTGAGATTAACTATCTCTTTATTATCCCCTCTCACCACAATGTCATCAACATAAACAATAAGAATGGTAGTCTTACATCTTATCTGTTTGACAAATAGAGTATGATATGCTCGACTCTGTTAAACCCAAATCTTATCATTTCTTTGTGTACCAAACCAAGCTTTGGGAGATTGCTTCAATCCATATAAAGCCTTTCGCAGTTTACAAACCATACCCTTGGTGACAGATGATGCAAAATCAGAAGGTATTTCCATGTATACTTCCTCCTCCAAGTCACCATGAAGGAATGCATTTTTCACATCCAATTATTGAATATCCCAACTGTAGTTTGTTGCACATGAGATTATGGTACGAACAGAGTTCATCTTCGCCACAGGAGCAAATGTCTAATGGTAATCAATTCCATGGTTTTGAATATATCCTTTTGCAACTATCTTGGCTTTGAGTCTCTCGACTGTCCTATCTGGTTTCTGTTTGACTGTATATACCCATTTGCAATCAACTGGTTTTTTCCCGTAAGGAAGAGTAACTTGTTCCCATGTATCATTTTTTCAGGGCATTCATCTCCTAAATCATAGTCTGTTTTCAATTCTCATCACTAATTGTTTCTTTTCACCCTTGAGGTACAGATATTGAGGACAGAAGAAACAAAGGAGTGGTAGGATACATATAATTTATTATAGGGTACGAAATTAGAGATAGGATGTTGAGTACAAGATCTAACCCCTTTTCTAAGAGCAATAGGAATGTCAATATCATCAGAAGAACAAGTATGAGTAGGATTCTCACCATTAACATTATCAAAACTAGGTTCAGAGCAAGGTTGGTGTAGTGGTGCAGAAATGGTGCCCTTATTCTTGCCGTTTCGAACATAGGTCCTCAACTCAGGCTCAGGCTGTCTAGCACATGACTCTTGTAACTATAACTCCCACTGTGTATAAGTATTAGAAATAACAACAGGAACAGGAGAATGTGGTATAGTAGAACTTGTAATACCAGCCTCAAGAGAAAGCTTCTCCTCATCAATAACATCCTCCCCCTGAGGAGAAGGTGAAGAAGAATAAAAAGTTTCAATTCCCAAAAAGTTACATCCCGAGTGACAAATACTTTGTGAGAAGGAGGATGATAACATTTATAACCTTTTTGGGTTGGAGAATAACCAATGAAAACACATCTAAGAGCCTTGGGATCTAATTTTCCTCGAGTGAGAGATTTATCATGAACATAACACAACCAAAAACTCGAGGCGAGGGAGGACTGGTCGTGTGTTGGAGAAAGGAGATGAGACTTTTGTTCCCAAGAATTCGAGAAGGAAGGCGGTTTATAAGAAATGCAACAGTTAAAATTGCATCTCCCCATAGAAATTTAGGGGTGTTCAAGGTGAACATAATAGTGCGGGCTACCTCTAGTAAGTGTCGATTTTTCCTTTCCGCTACATTTTGTTCTGGAGTTTTGATACAAGTGGTTTGAAGAATGATGTCATGCTGAGAAAAATAAGATCCAAAAGCATTATTATTACAATATTCACGACCATTATCACTATGGAAAATTTTGACTTAAGCTTCAAATTGAGTTTGAATCATTTTATGAAATCTCATTTCTGGAACAAAGAAGATAAATTCAGGTGACACGAGAATGACAATCAATAAAGCTAACAAACCATCTATAACTAGAACGGGAAATAACCCGAGAGGGTCCCCACACATCAGTATGTATAACAACAAAAGATTCAGAATGTCGATTGTTAATAGCAGAATAAATAGAACGTTTGTGTTTCCAAATTCACATGGTTCACACAAAAAATGAGTTTTATTACATTGTCTAACCAAAGAGGGAAATAAAGACTCTAATATAGAAAAAGAGGGATGTCCCAAACGTCGATGCCATTGATGGAGAGAAGTCAGGCTAGTGTCAGAAGTAGAGTGAATAGCCTGAGTAGAGATCATGTTAGACAAGGGAACGTCTAAATAACAAAGACCACCAACTGCACTACCACTGCCAATCTTCTGTCCACAATGTGTTGGGAAAAAAGTTACTGAATAGTGTAAGGATTCAGAAAGACGTTGAACAGATAATAAATTTTCAGTAAATGAAGGAATATGAAGAACAGATGATAAGAGTACAAACTACATAATCACTCCCAGGGATAGAAGAAAGGGAACCATCGGCTACTCGAATCTTGTCTTTTCTAGAACAAGGCATATATGAAGTAAAGAGGGTGGAGGACCTGGTCATATGCTCGGAGACACCTGTGTCAATGATCTAACTAGAGCAAGTTAATGAAACATTAAAAGCACAAGACTGTATACCTGACTGGGCATAATGAAGTGGATTTGGAATAGAATTTCTGAAAAGCTGAGATTTTCTCAGGAGTGAGTGCAGTAGTAGTGTCTGAAGCACTGGATGTATCAACAAGATGTATTGTGGTGGTCACATAGGCCTGAGATCCACGTCCACAACCACTACCATACTGACCCCCTTGCCCTTTAGGACATCCATGGAGCTTTAAACAACGATCCCTGGTATTGTTCTTTCCCTCACAGTAATCACATTCGCGAGATTCCTTCTCAACAGGAGACTCAATAGTGGGGCCAACCTTAGGATACGAAGCAACCATGGCTGATCGGCCAACAAAATTTAGAACCATCACTTGACGCCTACTTTCCTCTTGTTGGATTCTAACATGAGTCTCTCGCAGTGATGGAAAATGTGTCTGACCAATCAACTATGTTCGAACTTGATCATATTTAAACCAGCTAGAAAATCCACAACTCTATCTTCACTCACAAACTTTTGATAAGCATCAACATCTTCTAGACATGTGCTGAAAAAACCCGATAATGATCAAGCTCCTGCCAAAGGGCATTAATTTCTGCAAAATACTGTGCCACAGACTTCTACCCTCGACCCAACTCATGGATTCGTTTACGGATATCATATGCTTTAGACATATCACCAGAAACAGAGAAGGTTTGAGAGATAGCCTCCCAAAGTTCATATGCAGTGTCTAAGAACATGCAACTACTTCGCATACTGGGTTTCATTGGGTTAAAAATTCATGTTTTAACCATGGAGTTATCATATTTTCATTCTTCCTGGGCCACACCTGCTTGTGTAGCCATGATTGTTGAACCATTGATGAAATGCTGCATCCGATTAACTTTAATTGACATACGACATACTTGAGACCAAGCTAGATAATTGTTTCCATCTACCTTAAATGGACTAAGAACCAATGCAGAGTTTAAATGATGGTTTCTAACCATCTGCCCTTTATTTATTTCGGTAGTACCATCACTATTAATGGAACTCGATGCTGCCATGATAAGGTAATAAGAGTAGCATGAGTATCCCGGAAATATCAACAGAGATGCTTTAAAGGCTCAAACCTTAATAGAAGTGAGTTACCAAGAATTGAATAATCTTTTTCCCAAACAAAAAAAACAAATTCAGTTGACAACAACTCAGGATCAGCCTCTGAATCAGTGGCCTAAAATCAAAGCAGTAACAACTCCCTCAAGACCATTGCTAAAGATCAAAAACAGAGTCCAGGGAGAAAAAAAATCACTGGGTAAGTTTTCGAAGAAACCTGATCAAGATGATTGAATCAAACAAGACACAACTACTGTAGATGAGAAGAGGAGAGAGAGGCGAACAGTCCAGACCAAGCTCTGTCGGAAAAGACAGTACCCGCGCCGGCAGTAGGAGGCGCGTGGCGTCGGCGACAAGCGCGTGAGGCGGTGCGTGAGGCAGTGGGTCCCGGAGGCAATTCTCTAGTGGTGATCGCCTGGCAGGGTGGGGTCCTTTTATGGCTTCAATTTCTCCATACAAACTTGTCTTACTAAGTTTCTGAAGAAAAATAACAATTGCAGCAAGAGAAAAAACTAAGACCTAGTTTTCTGCTTAGCGTGCTTTATGATAAAACTGAGAATTGTTTATTTGATTGAAGTTGTAACTTTCTATTACTTAGATTGATATATATACACAAGTATCATAATTACAGTTATGGTAATTCCTACACACTGATTATGGAAGCTATTATTATGGTAAATCTATATCTTATCTTCTAACAATTATTTAATGTAGAAATCTTTGCAAGCACCTCTTCTTTTGTTAAGTTAGTTTAAGCCTGCATTTGTAGAGAAGTATTGTTATTGTGTTTAGGGGTAGAAATTCTGTTCAGGTCTTCATATTGGATATTCATGTTTCAAAGGTACATATATTAGTTGAGCGTATATATGATTGATGGGTTTATGATTGATAACTATAAGCTTGTATTCTCTCTTTTCATAATAGTTTTTTTTCTTCTCGATTGATAAGTAACCTATATATTTTTTTATAACTACAGGGGAAGCAAAGATGGGGATGTGTGTGTAGTTGACATTAAAAAAATGGATATCTGCCATTGGAGTAAGAGGCTTCACTTGGGTTCTTCCATTGCATCCTTGGAGTTCCGTCCCAGTGAAAGGTAAATTATGGATATGCTATAATTTTATTTAAATGATTAGCAGTATGGCTTTCTGTTTCATATGCTATGCAGCTTAATTTGCAGGTGTACTCACCAATTTCTGAGATAGGTAGATTCTTTCATCTCATAGAAAAATATACCAAAAGCTAGATGCTATTGATTATTGGAGAGCCTACTATAGTCCTGTTTGTGCCATGTGAAAAATTACCAGTTACGAAAGACGTGCTGTTAGTAGACATTACATGGTAGGATGAAGAGTAAATTTTGTGAAGTTAGAACAGAGGCAGACAAGGCTTTATGTTGGAGCTTGAGGACAAACTTTTTTTTATGGTATCTGGTGCTAGTGCTAGCCTACTAGTTTAATGGTGTAAGAGGCAGGGAGAGGGAAACCTTTAGAAAAGTAGGGGTATCAATCATCAGGCTAGGAATTTAGTGAAAATGAAAGACGAAGTTGTTTAGTGTGACCACTTGATGCAGCGGAAAGTGGTTAGATTGTAACTCTCTAACACAAACATGATTTGAAGGTTTAATGTACCAACAAGAACATAAGATAAACCCTTGAATCCACAAGGAATAATGAACTCACAAAGAGAACTAAGATGATAATATCAATTAATCAAAAATGTTTTCATGCATGTAAACCTTAACACATTTATAGTACTAAACTACTTTCCTATGACTAATTGGAAAAAGAAAATAATTAAAACTTAAAATTAAATAAAATTATTAAAACTAAAGCCCAAAACATAAACGGGCTAAATATAAATTTAGCTACTAAATTTTCTAACGACTAAATAAAAATACATCAAATAAATTAAAGTTCCATAAATATTAAAATATATGGAAATTCAAATTTTCTCATTATTTTTCATCGTATCACCACTACCGTAGCTTGTAGGAATATGTAAATGATGAGAGAAAAAAATCATGAGAAAGAGCGAAGCATTCCTCTAGGCTCTTTACATTGCGAAACAACTTCTTCAAGAACTTTAATATTTGACTTGTAGTTTGTTTATCTTTTGGATGATAAATTCTGATCCATGTATATAGGTTGTTATTTTGTTTCATTGTTAACAGTAGTAGATACTCAAATGACTAGTTTGACTTTTAAATATTGAACTGTCAATGCTAGATGATTATAATTTGGTTCATGGGTTGGTTCGAGTAGGAATCAAACTATTTGATTGGTTTGAGGATCTTTTGGACCCACAACTGAACCAATTGAAAAGAGTACACTACACCGACCCAACCGAGGAAGGTTAATTTATTTGGTAATTCTTGTAATTGTGAACACATTTTAATTGTTTTATGCATGAGTTGACCCTCTTTTTTTTAAATTGTAAATACAATTGCTGATTTTCATATGGTTTCATTCTTTCCACTTTTGGCTGTCCTGCATTTAGTTCCCGACATAATAGTCTTAAATATGATGCAAGATGAGCATCTTGCTCTAATCCTGTGGGAAATACCTCAATCTTATTCGGTTGATGAATTGTTAAGGCTAGTTCTTGGTAACTTCTCAGTAATGTGTATCTTATATGTTCTTTTTCATCTCTTCAATCTTAGAGGAAGTTTAATAGCTGCCACATCATACAGAGGTTAATAATTCCGAAATGCTTTAGAGATTAAACCTTCTTTTGCAAATCTTCATAGCCCTTCTATTAGCCTTCGACTCTAGCTTCACTTGTTATAGCTAGTGGTATTATACCTATTTATTTTGTGATTTATGTGATTTATAATATTTATTTGCCATGTTGAAGCTATTGACTTAAACATCTATTGGTTGGGTGCACGTTTGCAGAGTTGTGCTGACCACTTCTTCAGAATGGGGAGCTATGGTGACTAAGCTATCTGTTCCTGCAGATTGGAAAGGTATCTCCCTCTCTCCCTCTCTCTATTCAGGTGTTTGTGAGTTTGTTATATATTACGACAAATTCATGTCGAGGTCCCCCCCCATATTATTGTTCTATTTTGGCTTGCACTTCCATTTTAGTTGCAATACACACTTGGCATAAAATTAGTCAACATATAAATCATTTTTCTTTGTATAACTGTTTGTTGCTCTCTAAGTTGAGTATCTGAGGGCCATTCTTCTTTTTCTTTTTGTCGTCAGAGTGGCAGATATATTTAGTCCTTTTAGGACTGTTTTTGGCATCAGCTGTTGCATTTTACATATTCTTTGAGAACTCTGATTCGTTTTGGAACTTTCCACTCGGGAAGAATCAACCATTGCGGCCTACGATGGAAGCTATTTTTGGGGATCCACAGTCTGAAGATTGGGGAGCATTTGGACCATTGGATATGTAAAAGCATTTTTTGGATTTGAAAAATGTTCTGGGAAGTGGGATTCACGATTGGAACAGAACTTATAAGTTTTAGAGACAGCTTGAGGCAGCCTGTTGAAGCCTTCAACTTGTAATTTCCTTTAGAAAATATGGAATTTTCATTTTTCTTGTTTAATGTTCTTCTGGTAAAAATATATACCATGATATCATTTCTGGAGGAATAGACTATACAGTAATAATCACCAAATTTTTTTTAATCATATTTGTTTGATAACCGAGTACTTCATTCTTAAACCAATAGTCTATTTCTATATTCAGTGAGTAATGTAGAAAACAAAGAATTATTTGTTTTAAAATACAGGATTATGTTTGTCTTTTTAAAATTAATTTGAGATATATTTTTAAATTTAAAATTGGCGTGATTTATTTAATTGTTTAAAATGATAAGTTTTGTACTCTCTCTGTCCCAGAATAAAAGTCCTTATTACTATTTGGGGTAATTCCATGTTAAATGTCCACTTTCCTTTAATAACTAAATTTTTACACAAATTTTTCTATTATACCCTTAGCATTAAATATCTCATATTTTTCTTATTCTAATTCTCTCCATATTTAATAAGTATATTTTGAATTGAAAAGTTAGAAAGTCACTCTCTCACCTACATTGGAAATGATTAATGAAATATTATTATGGGCAATTTTGTCATTTCATTCCTCTTCTTAATATGCGTAAAAAATTTACCAGGACTTTTATCCTGGAATGGATGGAGTAATTGATAGTACAAGTCACCTGTGCGAAGCACCAGCGGTATGAATAATGATTTATTATGCTAATTATTAAAATAATTAATTAAATATAAGATAAATATTTAATAATGGTTTTAAAAATATAGTTGTAATTATTAAATTATTAAACATTATTTAGCTAATAAATTGTTAATATATATTGTAGATTCCTTTGATCAATTATTAAGTGAAATATGTGAATATAATGTAAATTTATTTAGTTATGATTATGAAAAAATAATTATTTTAAAATTTATTTAAGTTTGTAATGAATTTCCATTAATAAAAAAAAGAAGTGAACATTTCACAAGACAACTTATCGGCT
Organism: Panax ginseng; assembly: GCA_020205605.1. Lineage (NCBI taxonomy): Eukaryota > Viridiplantae > Streptophyta > Magnoliopsida > Apiales > Araliaceae > Panax > Panax ginseng. The sequence goes on along the minus strand of CM035143.1, from coordinate 56,883,493 downwards.
ATTAGTGTTTATATTGACAAATTTTGATTGAAATTCTTATCTAAATAAAACTATGGAATTCAAGCTTTAATGAATTTTAATTTAATTAGGACAATTAGTTAATAATGACTCATTATAGTTTTTCAACTAATTTTACATTTATTATGTTTCAAAAACTTCACACATTATTAATATAACCAATAGTGTGATTTGGTAAATTAGGATAATTAGTTAATAATGAATTCACCATAGAATTTTTAACTAATTTTATATTTACTGTAACGCCCTCAAATTTGAATACCTTTAAACCCTAGATAAGGTGCTCCACAATACTACATCATCCACATATATCTAACTATATAAGCTTAATGACTCAAATATAATTATTATATTATTACAACATATCCATTCAATCCCAAATTCTATAACCATTACATGTTCATAATGTCATAATATTACTTCTTACATAGTAAAATTAAGCTATTATAGAGTCTTCTATTCATTCATCTATCTATTCCCTTTATCTTTACTGAATTCTTCAATACGTTTGGCCTTAGCTGAAATCATATAGTTTAAGCAATGATGAACATTTAATTGCTCAACAAGTATAACAATTCAACAACAAAATCAAGAATCATATGATTATCATTCAACAACTAATTAATAGTTGTGTAACACTTTGAATAAACCAGAATAATATTTTGAATAAACTAGAATAATACTTTTCCTTATTTTAATATATATTTGAAATGACATAATGGTCACTTATACTGAGAGATCATGTGATACCCCCAAATCCAGGTCTACCTGAAAACCCGAGTCCAGTATGTTATTGTACTTCTCATTCCATACATTCATCTCTATATCCTTAAGATATAAATAAACCTTTAAAATATAATAATACATTTCTTCAAATTTCAGATTCTATTACCTTAAAATCTTTAATACATTACAGATAATAATTACATTATTCATTAACTACTTGACTTTCATCCGCCACAACAAATATATAAAAATTTAACTAATTACACTTCAAGTCGATGACTTGATCTTTTCCTTCAATCTTCACTCGATTCTTCAGTTCCTCTAGTTTCGCTGAAAATATTTTTATTTTGAAAGCAAGTGTGAGCATTCAATTGTCCAGCAAGTTATAATAATTGAAAAAAATAACATGATCAAGAATCAAATATTCTTTCTTTAGAAAACTTTAATAACTGTACAATAGTTATGAATCAACTTGAATAAACATGAATAATTCAGATTCCTATTATTTAAAACATCACTAACATTTATCCTTTCCTAACCATTAACATTAATGCGTCTTATAATACTTCTATGACTCAACTCAATCATACACATATATATATATATATATATATATATATATGTGTGTGTGTGTGTGTGTGTGTGTGTGTGTGTGTGTGTGTGTGTGTGTGTGTGTGTGAAAAGAATCACATTTTTGACATATATATAAACAACAACACAATAGAGTTTTCAATAGTTATCAAGATAGTAAACTGAGTGGCTCCCCATCGAAAACTAATGAATTAGTATCTCATCTTGTCTATACTGTATTCGTAGTGAGTTAGATCGGTTCATGATTCAATTGAGTTGTTTAACTCAGTTACTACAAGCTAACGATTAAAAACACAACACACATATACCTTAAACTTAATTATTATTTTACCATTTGTCCAGCTAAAATAATCAACATAGACTCCTCCTTACGCAGTTCATGACGAAACAGAACTATAACAACTTAAACAATTCAACAACGGAATAGTTCATCTTACAAGTACGTAGGTGAAAATAATTAACACATAGCACAATAGATTGATAAATATCTTTCATAAATATAAAACATTTGCACATAGATAACAACTTGCTCAACTACAACATTTAAGTAAGTTAAAGAAACTTACACAGAGTAATATCATGTATATGTTAGGAAACTTGCCTTAAGCGTTGCTTACAACTTTACGCTATATCATTCTTCGGACGCCCTATATTTCATATAAGGTGTGATGCCCCCAAATTCGGGTTCCCTAACCTCGGGTTTGGTGCTCACGATCTATCATACATATCACATCTAACTACCCATTCATTATAAATTACATCATTCATTACCTAACTTAATACATAAATATAACATTATCCCAGGTTAACTACCCTTAACATTATATGCCATATAATACAAAAGGCTTAAACCAAAGTATAATATAATAATCATTACACAAATTGATACTACTCAGTTGCCTTCGCTTTGCCTTTATCCTTCTTAGATCCTTCGGCTACCTCGACATTAGCTGAAATATTTTATTTAAGCAAGGGTGAACAACTAGTTTGCTCAACAAGTTAAAGCGTACAATAAAAGATATGGAAGAGTCTAACTTTCTAGAATTTTAACAATATCCAAAAGATTTCAAAGTAGCTGAATAATAAATCATTTTCAATAACAAAAATTTTCTTGAATTCCATGCTGGATAACATATCAAGGATGAAAGAATAAAATTCTTTCAAAGGTTCAATAATATTCAATTGATTAAAAAGAATTATCAATACTACATTAATATTCAACAAAGTGGGATATTCCCAGATTTCATGCTGAGTGATCACAAATGGATCATGAACTAATAGAGGAATCATTAGTTAATAAAACTAAATTACCTCAAGAATACAAGTTAGTTATAAAAACTAAATTATACTCTTCTGCGAGTACATGAAGTGATCAGCTCCATTGTACCCTATATTATGTATAATACTCAAAAATAGCGTAAGGGGTCGGATGTCCGACAATAAAGTTCATCTCAGTCTTACATCATGAGTCCGTACCACACCAATATAGTTTGGATTGCTTTCAAAGAAATGTTATGATTTCAACATATACTATTAATGTAAGACCCCGAATTTTATGAAATAAAAGTATTCAATTTTTCTATTTAGTAAATGGTTAAATTGATAAAAATTTTAAAGTTAAGGGTGATATGTGAAATTTTTTCAAAATAAGCAAATGGTTATAAAATATTCATTGTTGTCGGGGAATATTCGTTTGGTCGTGGAATATTCTTCCTATCGGGGAATATTCATACGACGACGCAGTCTTTTGTGGGCCCCATAATGGAAAGCGATTGGATGAAGAAAATGACAAGTATAAGTTGTTTATAAATAATGGTAGTAGTTATTACAGATTATCTTGTTGGAATACCGTTGGTTAAAACACGATGTCTGGCGTTGTTACTTGCACAAGAAGACATTTGCAGTATTGCACCAATTATTGATTCTTACGTGAGAAGGCACTACTCAATAATTGTTCTGATAATTAATGTTCAATATTTTATTTTATTGATTCAAAAATTCTACGCATTGATATTTTATATTATTGTTGTTTCAATAATTGTCCTTTGACAGATATCTCCATTATCGGATCAATAATTCATATTATTTGAATAATATTATTAGATAACATTATTGGCAATGTCTAGAAAGTTACTGTCAAGGAGAGGTTTGGTCACCTAATTGCTTGTAGTAAAAGAGAAATCCTTATCGGAAAGCCCCTCTTTCTGAGGAGGCGCACTGGTTGTCATTATTGTGATTACGTAATATTATTTATGAATAATTAATTATTGATTTATATGATAATGAAATATTTATTTGATGTGGATATAAATGATGGATTTATTTATGTGGTTATAAATGAAGGAATTAATGTTGAGGTATTTTATCGGTATTTTTGTCGGATTGGAGGTATTAAAAGATCAAATCGTTGTTCTTACTGACTTTATTGTGTGAGTTATAATTTTTAAATCGACCGTTGGATCGTTGTAATGTTTGGATATGTTATACATATATAAGTTGAGTATATGTTCACAAATTTTGAACCGTTAAAAATGAACGAATGATTTGTTATGAATTTTAAGAGGTGACTGATTCAGAAATTAGGTTTATAAATGATTTTGGTAGAAAATTCTAGAAATGGGTGGGCCCCACTTTTGGTTGTTGGGGAAGATGACTAATTTTTGGTGGGTGGAATAGTAGCAGGTAAAGCCATCAGGTAGCAGGTCAAGTCTGCTTCGGCGTGCTAACATTTTCCTATAAATAGAGGGCTAAGTTAGAATTGAAAATCACACCAGAATTCATAAGTTTTCTCTTTTTCTCTCTAGATTATCGAGTGTATTTTGTGAGTATTTAGATACTTGGTGAGTTGCTATTCATCGGTGCAAGTTTTCAAATTGTCGATCCGATATCCGATCGAAGTCTTTGCTCTTTTGAGGTAAGGGATAGTAAGGGATATTAAGGGATGTTATTTTCTTCATAATGATGTTATTCTTTCAATATCATTATCTTTGAAATATTGGTATGGATTTTATTATGGAATTTCTACCTTTTGAGTTTGGGGTTACTATTCACGATATCGACACTATTATTCACGATATCTGCACTATTCATGTATATGGCACTATTTACGTATATGACATTACTTACGTATACAGTACTATGTACGAATACGGAGTACTATTCATGAGTTACTATTCACGAGTTACTATTCATGAGTTACTATTCACGAGTTACTATTCACGGGTACTATTCACGACAAAAATTAGTTTCTTTTTCTGACCAAATTATCATTGATTTATGATTGTTGCTCTTGAAAATTAAATGCAGTTGTTGATCATATTGTTTTTATTATCATATATAACATTTTTATAATCCTGGTGATGAAATTTCTCTTTTACTTGAGTGTAAAGATGGGTAGATTATTGGTATGATCGTGACTATGGGTTCTCTTTGGCCAGTAGTGCAAAGATGAATTGTTAACTGGTATGATCATGGCCATTGAATTTATAATTGAATATCTTTAGCTTAAGTGTAAAGATGAATTGATTAACATGGTTATAATTATTGTTTATATAAATTCTGAAATGATTATATATTTCTTTGAGATATGAATATATTTGGCCTGTAGTACAAATATGAACTGTTGATGAATATATTTGGCCTGTAGTGCAAAGATGAATCATTGATGAATATCTTTGGCTTGTAGTGCAAAGATGACCTGTTGTTGAATATCTTTGGCCTGTAGTGCAAAGATGACATGTTGTTGAATATCTTTTGCCTGTAGTGCAAAGATGAAATGATAATGAATATCTTTAGCCTGTAGTGCAAAGATGAATTATTGATGAATATCTTTGGCTCGTAATGCAAAGATGACTTGTTGTTGAATATCTTTGGCCTGTAGTGCAAAGATGATTTGTTGATGAATATCTTTGGCTCGTAATGCAAAGATGACCTGTTATTGAATATCTTTGGCCTGTAGTGCAAAGATGACTTGTTGATGAATATCTTTGGCCCGTAGTGCAAAGATAAATTTATTAGTATGATTATGAACATCAACTGTGATTTGGTATAACCATGATCTTTGATGTTTCAGGCGATGAAAATCATCTTCGTCCTAGATGAGAAGACGAATTTAGAACTACAATTATGATTATGAGTTGTGACGCCCCCAAAATTAGGTATACATCACCCATCTTGAGTCGCCAGATACATGGTATAGAATTCAAATACAACTTAATAATACAACTGTCGTGTACAATACGACAAAACATAAACTGTGAGTTTGAATACAAATATTGTCTACTAGAGAGTATACAAACTCAAAAGGAGTCCTCATTATAATTATTATCACACTATTTCACAGAATAGTGAGGACTAATAATGCATCATCTAGGACCATCACTCTGTTCCACGACTAGTCCCAGCTACATTCTCATTTCCTGAAGAGAACAATGAAAGAAAGGGTGAGCTCAACTAGCCCAGTAAGAAATATTATGACTAAGATAATGCAGAATAATTTATTGTTAGCCTTCAACAGTGTTAAACTGATAAAATATAATAACTATAAAGTTTAACTGCAGCGGAATTAGCAATCCATTAGAAGAGTCAAGTAGGGAATAAAATCTACTATCTTCTATGATTTAAAAGGTTTTTCAACCTTTATTATCATTTGGGACTCGACAATAAATAATCTACATCATCGAATCACCCAGAGACTACTGCCAAGGATATTCTTTAGTATCACGACCACGAATTATCCATGCACCACTACGACTAAAGATAATCATGTTTTCATCAACGATCCACGATCATGCCATAAAACAATTCATCTTTGCACTACTACCAAAGAGAATCCATAGCCATAATCATACCAAAAGCATCCATCAATGCACTACGGGCCAATGAGGACTTTTTCCACATCATTTGTAACATTACGGTTATGATTATAGAATAATCCTCGGTCATAATCATACCAAGTCCATCTCGTGCACTACAGCCACGAGATGACTTTCAACATAATATAAACATGAGGATGATGACAATGATATAAGAATTCAATAAAACAAGTTCAAGAATTAATTTATCCAGGAACTGATAACGTTCAAATAGTCAACATGATAATGCTTTGTAGAGTAAAATTCAAGAATGCTCAAAAGAATATTTCCATGAAAAGATACTGGATGAAGCGTAAATATCAGGGATATTCCACTAATTTTATGGAGTAAAGAAGTCAAAGTTTTAACCAACTGAGTATAATAAAGAATGGAATAACAAAAGAAATCACCATGCATGCGATAGACCGCACAGACAGGTTATTCCAACAGAATATTAAATAACGCAAAGACAGGATATTCCAACAGAATAATAAATAATGGAACCAGGTCCGGCGTAAAACGCACAGACATGATATTCCGACAGAATAATAAATAATGGAACCAGGTCCGGCGTAAGCGCCGCAGACGGGATATTAAATGCAGAATAATAAAGAATGAAATAATGAAAGAATTTCACCAAGTATAGGGTAGCAGCGTATCTGAGTTATTCCAGCGAGAATAATAAATAATGAAATAATGAAGTTCTCTTCATGAATACAAAAGAAATAATACCCCTTACACCGTAAAAGAATGAATATAAGAGTAGGAAAGTAGTAGAATACTTTTCTATAGTTTTTCTATAATTTCTCTCTAGAGTTTTGGTGAATTCGTAAAGAAATAATGAAGGAATGAGCTTTATTTATAGGAAAATGGATTTGAATAGTAACTAATTCATGAACGGTCCAGATTGATTTACTTTTAAACGGACGGTCCATATTGGTTTACTATTAAAACTTAAAGCAACGGTCCATACTGATTTACTATTAAAACTTTAAATAAGCGATCCATATTGATTCACTATTATAACTTTCCACCAGCGGTCCATATTGATTTACTATTATAACTTCAACCAACGGTCTGAAAAATTAGCACATCTCCTCATGGAATAATATTGTATCCAAAAATGATTTGGACCGAAAAAAAATATATTTTACGGGTGATCAATAGTACCTCGTGAATAGTAACTCATGAATAGTAACTCATGAATAGTAACTCGTGAATAGTAACTCGTGAATAGTAACTCATGAATAATAACTCCGACACAAAAAGTGTCCCGAATACCCGATTGAACAATACTAAGTGACTTCTCACATAAGCATCAATAATCAATACCGTGTACTACTATGAAACCATGCGTATTACTGTACTTTTAACACCGGGTGTTTCAACAGTTAACCGTAAAACTTCTGCCGTTATTTTCATAAAGTATTTTTGTCATTTTCTCTATCCGATAATAATTCTGTTGTGGGGTCCACCAATGATTGTACCATCGTACGGATATTCCCCGACAAAAAGAATATTCGCCGACCAATCGAATATTATACAACCACTTGCTTACTTTGCAAAATTTGTAAATATTACCCACAACTATAACATTACATCAAATCCACACCATAATATTAAAAAAAAATATTTTGAGAAATTTAAATCTTTATTCATAAAATTCGGGGTCTCACATGAGTTATTCATATGATTGTGGACCAAAATTGTTGATTGATGTTACAGGGATAAAACATTGTTGGTGGATTTTTGACATGGAAAAGATAATAGACTTTATAGTCTATTTGACTCTTCTAATGGATTGCTCGTTCCGCTGCAACTATGGTTGAAATTTTTATCATCTACCATATGTTCTAAATCTCTGATTTATTATTGATGAAGGCTATTGATAATTTAATTATTTTTAGTCATGATATTCTTTACTGAGCTAGTTGTGCTCACCCTTTTGCTTCACAATTCCTTTCAGGTAATAAAAGTGTAAATTTGGGGAAGTCGATGGGATAATGAGGGGAATAAAGCGGTGGTCTATACATGGCCATTGGTTCTCCCTAAATAGTATGAAAATAATTTTATTGAGACTTTAGATAAGTGTGTCGTATTATATATGTCATTTGATATTTAATTTTGGTGAACCGAATAGGGTGAGGTGAACTCAACTTTGGAAGGGTGTTTTGCCACTATCATACAAGATGTCTAATGACATACAAACTCGTGTTATCATAAGACAGGGTTGTGCACATCCACTTGCGGAGTATATCTACGAGCATTACCTATATAATCTTGGTGTTTGTTTGGAGTATAATTCTCAATTAGAGATAGTGGAGATAATTATATGTCAAGAGAAGACTCACCATTGGAAAGAAGATGATAGTAATCTTCTCGTTTTTCTTTGGGGTCTATTGGGTCAACCAAGGATAATTCTGTGGGCATATGATATCTATCATAACCTAGATGCATGGCCTCCCATATACGAAGGTTTCCTTGAGCACTTTCAAAGATTCTAATTTCTAAAAGCAGTTTTTTAATTGTACCTTTATGTAAGGTGTCATTGTGACGTCTTTATCCAAGGTTGGGACATGAGTCACGAGTTGATATATATTTGTATCAAAACTCACAACATTTATGTTGTTGTTGTTTTCTACGACAATTGTTGTAATAAAGTTGTAGTTGTTTTCTGTACCATATATTTGGCAACTCAGAATGGGTTGGATGGAATGGACCTATTTTGGGGTTGTCACAATTAATATTGATCTAGCCGAAATAAATGACATAAATCTTTCAATAACAACTTAGTTCAAATAATAGAACGATTCATCAATTATTAGTCTAGCCGAAACGAATAGCTGAGACATGACTCATAAACAGTTCATGAATAAAAGAATTTTAAATTTATTTCAAAGTTCAAATAATAGAACATGAAATCAAATGCACTATGTGCGAATAACAATAATCATTATAGATGTAAATAACTAATAATAATTATCCACTAATCATGCTTTGAAATTAATAACTCAAGTTGAGTTAGGAAACTTGCAATAAATGCGAATGTTCAATATTAACCTTAGATGTGGAATAATCAACAATAATTATCCACTTAACATGCTTGAAAAATAATAATTCGAGTTTGAGTTAGGGAACCTGTTGACTACTGCTACGCAATTTAATTTAACTTATTTTGTAAGACTTATCATTAATAAGATTGATCTCTCAATTAGCATCACATATCTTACCTCATAATACTACCATTCCATAATAATTTATCTAACATGTAACCACATAATCAAACATTTTGATACTATCATAAATTATTTAGTAATATTATCATCCTTTGATAATATTCTATCACATAACCGACATCTTAAGCTCCCATTTAATAAATAATATTTCATCACTTCTTATTATTAATCACTTAATAATATTTTATTCCCTTTTCAATATTATTAATCACTTAATAATATTTTACTCACCTCGTAATATTATTAATCATTTAATAATATCTTATTCACTTCATAATATTATTAATCATTTAATAATATCTTATTAACTAATTAATATTATTAATCATTTAATAATATTTTAATCTAACTTTAATCTAATATTATTAATTATTTAATAATATTTTAATTCAATTTTTATCTAAATATTATTAATTACTTAATAATATCTTATTCTAATATTATTAATCTCTTAATAATATTCTAATCATTTATTAAACTAATAAACAATTTATTTAAATTATTTACCCTTTATTAATTACTTTATTTAATAGCCCTAAAATGCCATAATTATAAAATTTTATCAAAAATGACCAAACTACCCTCTAAAAATCTGATTATATCATATCAAGGGTCTTTGGTCAAAAAAATTACATTTTTACCCTTTATAACATCATATTACTTATTTTATTCATGTATTCATAACTCAATCATTTACATGGAAAATGCCAAAACAACTCCAAATTTTTTTATTTTCTGGAGAACATCAGTTAATATTATCCTCATGAACATATAATTTTTCTGGAATTTTGAATTTCATTTACTATGCTTAAAATGCCAAAACAGTCCAATCTTATAGTAATTTTCATAATTCGATTTTTTTCCAAATATTCTGAAATTTTTAGGGGATGTTCCTATTATATATATGTACTTCCAGTAAAATTTTTACAATTTTTAGAGTTACACAAAGAGTTATTCACGTTCTCTTTTAAAATAGTCATTTCTTATATAAGGCATAACTCTCATTCTACATAGCCAAAAATTCCCCTCTTTGGACTGGATCTAGATAACTCATCATATTATCAATCCAAAGTTTTCCAGAATTTTTAAAGCTCTTAAAGTGGCCGAAACAGTCATTGCCAAAAAGTGGTCATGAAACTAAAAGGGTTTTTTCCAGATTTTTGGTTGTTCGGACAATTTTAGGAAAATTGACACTACAGTTAATTTGTGTAACATTTTTGAGTGCTACCACTTGGGTTCATTAGATAACTCATGCATCTAACTCATCTCTTTGATGGATCTCAAAAATAATTTGTAGATTTCAAATAGTAGAGCCTCAAAGTAGGCTGAAAATTAGGGTTTTTAACTAGATAAACTATTTTGGTTCACTTTGTTTTTCAAGCTATTCAACACATAAACTAGCAAGACCTAAACATGAAACACCATATAACATATAGATCTAGTGTTCTAGGGTTCAAGATCATGAACTCATGATTTTATCAAAAACAATCAAAAGAAAATATATAATAACCTAGTTAGGGTTTTGAGTTAGGAGATTTATACCTAGATTTGGAGGTACTCCTTCTTCTACTTCCAAGGTATGATATGAAGATCAAAGACACACCAACAAACTCTCCTTTTTCCCCTTGAAAAACTGGCAACCCTCTTGCTCTCTCTTGCTCTCAAATATTTTCTCTCTCTAGCTCTCTTGGAAACTTAGGAAATAAAATGAGAAGTAAACTTTTCTAATGCTTGGAAAGTGTGACCCCCCTAAATTCAGGTACTTGAAACCCGAACTCGGTGCTTCACGATACCATTTCTATGAGCGGAATAATACTAATAATAATAACAATAATATAAATATCAAACTTAATTTACATATATCAAAGTCTAATCCCAGGTATGCGACCTTTAAACATTCATTACATGATAATTAATAGATATCATTGTCTTAATAAAGTCAAACTATTACACAAGATAACATAAGATTATTCTGTTTGCTTTCCTTTTCCTTGTTACGGCTGAACATTAGGTTGATCACGCTTAGTGAAAAACATTTAAATTTAAAGCAAGAATGAGCATTTGATTGCCCAGCAAGTAATAACAACAATAATTATAAGCTGAAAGGATTAAATATTTTCTTTGAATAACACTTCTACAACGAATCAACATTTGTGAAGTAAGCTGAACCAATAATAACAACATATCAATTCTATATCAAAATTTTGAAACTACGTACTGACTATAAATGAAGAGCGTTCGACGGATTTATGAACTTTTGTTTTTCAATTTTCGCTAAGGTTTAGCAGAACTTCATCCACAAACCGTCATAACTTACGGGCACGAGGGTGATCATCCCAATGCGCCCTGTATTGATCAATACTACATACAAGAACGATATTATCGTTCATCTTATCCACCTTAGGTGCACAAAAGTTTTTCCATGTTCGGGATTTTCATACTTAGTCGGGAATCCGAACCAAAATAATCTGGTTGGATACAATAAAGTTCTATCTTGTTCAACAATATTTTTATGTCTAGCTGAATCAAATAGCTTAGATGGCTTTTTTTAAGTCAACATATACATACTGGAAACCAATAAGTATATATCAACATGTGATTAAATACAATGATTATCCAAGTGAGGACACTTGTCTAACCCTATTTAGGAATTAACGAACAGAATAAATATCTGAATTATACAGTAACTGAGCAGATAATTTAAGAACTTGTATGAATACAAAGATTGGCTACATAATCGATAACAATAGAGTTAATAATCTGGCATAATGATAATATAATTCTGAAACTTTCTTACTCATGTCCATTGTATAAAGTAAATGCAAAGTTAGGATATTTGCACGAGTCAGCGCTTCTTATTATTGACTTAACTTAGTTTTCTTTTATATCGACACTGTCATTAAAAGATCATTCGTTCGATTAGAATAATATATCATATCACATAGTACTGCTATTTGCAGTCAACACATAACCTAATCATATTGTCACATAAGTTTAACAGTCATTGATTCACAAACAAACACATATCTAGTCAAATTATATAAGTCCAGATTAATTTCTGAAATATTTCGGTGTACCGACGACTTTATCGGGTAATTATTGAGTCTAAGACTCTATCGTGTAGTACAATATTCGTTTAGATAATTTAAATATCAGTCAAATTATCTTTCATAGCCTTATAATAATTTTTAAATAATTATTATAATTTATTATGAATTTTCAAACACTGAAATCATTATTAAATGATTTAAATATCAAATAATTCTATTATCGTTAATATTTAATTAATATTAAATTATTAATAAAACCATTGCCAAAATATTAAGGTTATTTATAATAACTCAAAGTATTTTTAAAACTTTAATATTACCCTTAAATGATTTTTAAAATATTTAAAATCATTTTAAATAATTACCATTAATATTAGAATATTAATTTATTATTTATCAAAATATTAAAAGTCATTTATTATAACTTAAAATATTTTTAATTCATTTATTTCCTTTTAAATAATTTTTAAATTAATAAAACCATTTTAAACTATTTATTTAATATAATTATTAAATAAACAACTAATATCATTAATATTAAATTATTAATGAAATTTACCTTTAAATATCAAAATTTATATTTTATAACTTAAAATATTTTTAAACTATTTATTTTCATTTAAAATGATTTTTATATTATTAAAATCATTTTTAATTAATTTATTTAAAATAATTACTAAATAAATCTATTATCATTAATATTAAATAATTAATGAAACTTGTCTTACAATATTAAAAGTTATATTTTATAACTTCAAATATTATTAAATACCTTTTTATCATTTAAAATGATTTTTAATATAATAAAATCATTTTTTTTAATTAATTGATTTAATGTATTTATTAAATAATTTAAATATCAATAATATCCAAATAAATATTAATATTTATGAAAAATATGTTAAATTATTAAAAGTTAATTTTTATTACTTAAAATAATTTTTAAAACTATTTTTGGAATTTTTAATAATAAATTTCTATTTATAAATGATTTTTGAAAATAAATTAATTAAAATTACAAAGTCTGTCGCTATAGCCTTTGGCGACAGTAAGTGTCGCCTTAGTTGTTCTTGAGCAACCCAGACCTTCAAAGACAGTGATCGAGTTGCATACTTTGAGCATGCATAAATGTCAGGTTATGAGGTTTCTGGGCATGATATAACTTTGATCATGTACGACTAATGTAACACTACACAATCCTGCAAATAACAAGGTCATACAACATCATAATCCCAAGTTATAAAGCTTTGAAATTACTGTCAGACGGTTCTTCAAGTTTCTGGGCTACCCAGAATCCTAAGGTCATGGCCGGTCAACGCCCTTTTTGGCCTTATTCCAGTCAATCGGTTCATGTTATAGTTGTGTTAGACGTTGAGCCTTGTAGACTAACTAACATGCTATCTTGTTTGATCATTGCTCAAGTCTAAACATCATCAATAAGAAAGATCTAAGCTACAAAAATCCTGTCAGAGGCTGTTCTTCATTTCTGGGTTTTCCAGAAATGAAGAACAGTTCGAGTGTGCTACTTTGGATCCTTATATCTTGATTTCTGGGTTTGCTTTATGTGGTCTAATACTTTCAGTGTGTAGTCAACATGCAAGCGAATAGATCTATCATATAAAATACATATAACATCTAAAGAATCGCTAGATCCATGCCGGTCAAACCGTGTTTATAAGTTTTCTGGAATTTCCAAAAAATGTTATCGTGAACTTTTGTACCACTTTGACCAGCCACTACTTTCGATCTATTGATGAATTGAGTGATATAAAGGCACGGATCTAAAGTCCATATAACATATTACAATCTCATTATAACAACATATACCAAACACATAAAACCTGAAAGATCAGAGCCCATACATTTCTTGTCATGCATTTCTGGGTAACAATCTGGGTTACCCAGATCAATGTGGTCATGGCCGGTCAACGTGGTTTGACCACTCATATCTTTCGATCTGGGCTAGATCTGACCTTGATTCAAGTTCTAGAACAGAGATCTCATAGCATACTACAACTTCAAACATTTAAATCACCAAAAAAAATAAACAAGTACAAATCTACGAGGACTGACATTTGACTGTCAGACACAAAAACAAAAATTTTCAGATTTTGTAAAACATTAGATCTGAGCCTATAGATGTTATGGATCTAACATCTATCAACCCATATCACTTATATACACTTCATATAACATGTTTAACACAAAAAAAGTAACATCAAACATAGGATCAAAGTTCAGATTTCGTTTAGGGTTTTTACCTTCTATGAACAAACTTTAGATTCTTAGCTTCTTGATCTGTTATGGGTGATCTAAAAGCTTCATGTGGCACTGAAATACTAATGAATTTCGTGGGTGAGGAGAGAGAGAGTCTTGGTTATGTGTTTGGAAATAAATGAATTAGCTTTTGGACATTTTTTCTCTTTAATCATATATATCTCTTGTATGCAATGTATGTAGCTGATGAATTGCTAGATTGTAGAGTTTGTAGGCACATAGCTATGCTTGGGGTGGTGACTTGCCAAAATATGGGAAGATTGTGTTAGCAATAATTCAAGAATGGGACAAAAAGGGCATTTAGTGGTCATTTTGCAAACAATTCTAATGGTATTCTTGTAAACTTGGCAAACCCTTAGGGTTTGACCCTTAGGGTTTAACCCTAAGGTTTTTCCCAAAATGAGTTTCTAGAATTTGATTTAGGGTTTTTAAAAATAAAAATAAAAAGTTAGTTTCTTAAAAATATAATTTAGAGTTGACTAATTATAATTAGTTTTCTAATTACATTACTTGAACATTTAGGGTTTAATATCCCATAATTAGCATTATGACTTACAATTAGCAATTAGGATTACTAATTTAGAAATTAGGGTTTCTAACAATGAGGGTTTTGAAATATTAATTAAGATTTTCTCTAATCATTAAATCTAATAATACACAACATAAATCATATAACACAATTTCTGACCAATCTTTAAACTCCAGTTTTGAGTTTCCAATTATGGTTTATGACAATAATACTAGGGTTTGTCATGATACACCATAATTGACTAACCATTATCAGTCTACACATATATTGTATATATTTATAGCATTGCAAAATAATATTATAATTAATATAATATTATTATTCTCATTCATTGATCAAAATTCCAGAATTAGGGTTTGGATTCCATATCAGATTTATCTTTCATATATAACATTATTAATTAAGTTAAAATAATTAACTTAATAATCGAGCTAAAATTCATATGATAAAATATTAATTATAATAATTCCAATAATTATTTCATATATTATTTAAATAATATAAAATCATATTTTCATAGAAAATAAATAATAAAAACATTTCTACTATAAAATTAATTATTATAAGAATATACTTTATAATGATCAATAATTCTAAAATAAAATTATTTGAAATTATTCATGTAATAAATAAATTTTATTTATCACATATATACATACACATTACATTACGCACATATCCCATTATTAAGATAATAATAAAAAAATTTATATGCAAAATTTCTTATTTATTTATATAGAAAATATTGGGTTATTACATTCACCCTCCCTTATAAAGATTCTGTCCCCGGAATCACCGTTTTAAAACTTATACATACAAGGGTGCATGGCATACACAATCATTTCAAATAGATCTCGATCAGATTCGATCGAATCGATCTTTAACTATTCAACATAAAGCTTGTCTATCTGATTAAACGGAAGTTTGATTTCTAAAAAAACTCAAATTCCTTCTTCCAAATTTCTTTATAAAATAATTTATTATATATAGGAAAATCATATATATCAAAATATAAAAGTTATACGAATAATACCTGGGGTTGCATTCCCAGCTGCCACCGAATCTTGTACAGTCACGTTGAAGATTCTTGCGATTGGTTCTGTTGATTTGTTTGTTGAAGTAGGTTCCGTTGTCACCAATGTCCCGCTGCTTTTCCCTGTAGTCATACTTCCTGCATCCATTCTCTTTTTCAGACAGTCCTTCACCTTATGCTCCGTTGATCCACACCTGAAACACTCTATGTTCATCCTTGGATTGGGGCAGTTGGGAGAGATATGTCCCTCCTGTCTACACTTGTAACACACAAACTTACCCTTAAGACACTTTTTAGAGTGATTCTTTCCGCAATTCCCACACTGCGCAACTTGTTTCTTTCCATCTCCTGGCCTACTTCTGGTATTCCCGAAATTTCTCCTTTCCTCTTTCCAGTCCTACTACCACTATTTCCTTTTCCGGCTCTAGCTTGATTTGCTTCCCACCAAAAAATTGCCTCCCCTTTCATCGTATAGGTGACAAAAGCTATCTTTTGCGCCTCCGTTACTCTAGCTGTCACAAACACCTCTACAGGGCCAGTTGATCCTCTAAATCCTGGTGGTTCGATTGCCTTGAAGTATTTGAAGTTTGTCGATTGATTATCTGGCTGATTTCCCACGGCTGGTAATCCATTCTGCTTAGCTTGAACGTCCATATTCGTCAAATTCTGTATCGGGTCTGGTTGTCCTCCAGCTTTATTGACAGGTTCTTTTGCCTTTTGGTTTCATTTTCGTCTTGGTGACATTATCTGATTTAATAAAATCATGTTCATCCAACTAATTCATAGTACTTTTCATAGCATAACACATACTACTTTAAACATCCGTTATCCCTTTGTGACACAAAAGTCGGGAATCGCTGCCACAACTTATATAAAAGTTGAGAATATTACTTTACACATACATACTTATCGTATACGCATCATAAAATCATACATATTCAAGTAACACTAATACTACCTATTTCATACGCTTTCACTAAGGATCAATTGCTTAGTATTCTATATATTTCTATTATTCTCAATAATCCATTCACACATAACTATACTAAGTTCGTCAAACTTACCACACATTATGAGTTTAAGAACTCACCACAAACATATGAGTTTAAGAACTCGAGCTTGACCATATATTCTTTAACTATACTACTTTTATCGGTTATACTATCATTTACGGGAATTAAGATTACATTTTTCCAGTATAGTCACCTCATAAGGGTGGCTTTCAAAGTGAGCCTCTAATTCAGTTATTTACTTTGATATTGGCGCGGTTATGGAGGTTAAATCCTTCTTTATGATGTGAGGGTATCCTAATTCTTTTCCATCTGACATTAACACATAAACTATCTTGATTAGCACGTAGTATATACACACAACAAATAATTATTTTATACAAGTTATCTTTTATTTTGTTAAACGATAAATTTATTCAATTCATCTCCTTTTAAACTCTATATGAGTTATTTATATTTTTAATGTTTCCCTTTGTTCTAAGGTTATAGCCTAAGGTCTAGCCCACCTACGGTTTCTAACCCTAAAGCTTTGATATTAACCTGTGACGCCCCCAAATCCAGGTACTTGAAACCCGAAATCGGTGCTTCACGATACCATTTCTATGAGCGGAATAATACTAATAATAATAACAATAATATAAATATCAAACTTAATTTATATATATCAAAGTCTAATCCCAGGTACGCGACCTTTAAACATTCATTACATGATAATTAATAGATATCAGTGTCTTAATAGAGTCAAACTATTACATAAGACAACATAAGATTATTCTGTTTGCTTTCCTTTTCCCTTGTTCTGGCCTGAACATTCCGGTTGATCACGCTTAGCTAAAAACATTTAAATTTAAAGCAAGAATGAGCATTTGATTGCCCAGCAAGTAATAACAACAATAACTATAAGCTTGTAGACACTTGAAATTTTCTATACCACTGTCACTAACATTACAAGAGGACAGATTCGTCTTTTAAGAGGGAACCCTGAAAGACAATCCAAATCCATACCGGATACTACCGGAAGTTCAGCATCAACCCCAGATCACACTCTGGGAGTAACAGTTCCAACCTCGGATGTAACCCCGAGGCATGCAGATCAAATACCGGAACACACACCGGAGAAGATCGATTAATCTCGGAGATAACCCCGAGGTATCCAGTCTCAGTCCCAACCATGGGAATAGCCACCAACCTTGGTGATAACCCCAAGGAATGCAGTTTTGGCGATAACCCTAAAAATGCTTGTTTCAAATGCAACCAGCTTCAATCTCGGCGCTCACAACGAGATACACTGCACCAACCCGTCAATAACATCGGGAAGACAGGCTCACCTCAAACATGACAATGAGGACCTTCAACAATTGCAGCAGTCCAATCTCAGCGAAGTCTGAGCAACGTCCGCTTTATTAGCCCAATCCAGCGATAACACCGGTGAGGGGCAACATCGTCATCTCGTTAACACGATGCCACGTCACGTCTCTACGCAACGATGTCCCACAAGACTAACCAATCCCGAGTGACTATTGTGCGGGGTAACGGATGAAAGTTAAAGCTTGAAGACCGGAGGGCATCGTCCCATCTTCAATGACTTCGTACAAACTCTAATCCCATGCCATCGTATAACTCTCGACAACGGCGGTCCGAAATTGGTCCTGTATACCTCAAACGGATGCCCGGATTTCACTTCTGAAAGTTCAAGTGGACATTACAGTGCCTGAGTACACGTACTTCGAGATGACCCGACCCGACAAACCCGGGCCAACCCGGGTTGCCCCTGGTACACCTGCGGCTAAATTGCCTATAAATAGAGGCCTTGGGCTGCCCATTTTTCAAGAGAAAAAGGCGAGGAAGCCCTGCCCAATTTGCTCTGCACTCACCCCATGCAGTGTACTTTCCCCTTTTAAACACCTGTGAGCTCATATATAGCCCTTTTGTACCTACAAGAGTCAGTGTTTACCCACTCTAAAGATATAGAAGCCTTCTTTATCAGTCAACTGTAAGCCTTCTCACACACTTTAGAGTCTTTCTCTTCGTCTTTGCACACACCCTTCTACACGTTGAGAGTCGTGTTGCTTGCTTTTGCCCGGACTTCGGTCCGTGGTTTCATTTCTCATCAGTATATATATATATATATATATATATACATATATATTGACTAACATTATCGAGTTATGCCTCGATTGAGCCTGATTTTGATGCGAGAGTTTATTTGCTTTAATATATATATATATATATATATATATATATATATATATATATATATATATATATATATATATATATTTACACTTATATATATGAACTGTGGTTGAACTCATTTCGATGAGCTTTTGGATTTTACATTGATATGCGTTTATTGCTTATATATATATATATATATATATATATATATATATATATTTTGTCCCACACGAGTTTACTTATGCGGTGGTTGATCGCTTTTACTGACTTTCTTTACATTTCGTCCCCGCTCGAGTTTACTTCGTGGCAATTGATCGATGTTATAGCTTTATTTACATTACATCCACTTTGGAGTCCTTCGTGGCGGTTGGCCAAAATTTCTGACTTTATTTACGTTTTGTCCCTTTGGAGTTTCCTCCGTGGTATTGTTGATAGTTTTTAACAGCTTTATTTACATTTCTGATCCCCCATGGAGGTGCTTCGTGGATGGTGATCCTGTCTGTATATATATATTTATAGCTTTTATATATATACCTACTTACTGCTTTCATACAAATTGCGGTATCTTGTGCGCCTAGGAATCATGTGATCACAGATTCAACCTATTGAATCTAGATTCGGTTCCCATGATGGACATTTTCAGTTGTAAGCAGCTTGTAAATTATTCTGCGGTGTCTGAATTTCCTCAGATGGTTTCCATACCCACGAGGAAGTCGGCATCATTATGTATATTATTTTCATATGGATGCCTTGCATTCGTAAAATAAAATCAATCAAGCCGAACACTTAATAAAATGGGAGTGTAAAAGGTCTCAATTACTATTGAACATCAGGGTTTGAAAAACCTTTTTATAAAACATCATTGCCATATCTTGCTAAAAATTGAATTTTTACATAAATTCAAACCCTGTGTATATAGGTGTGAACGAGGCCTCACACTACTTCTAAATAACATCACATTGACCCACACACACACATTCAGATAATAGTTTCTTGAAAAGAGGTGGTCACCGTGGTAACACAGATGTCGGAGGGTTCCTAACACCTTCCCCCCGCATAACCAAGTCCCTGGACCTTAATGAATCTCGGTTTCACCGACCCGTTTAGCAGTGTCACATCACTGGGTCAATGTGCAAACCTTTTCTCGGTTGTGTTGGTACAACCATTTAAAAAACCAACTGGCAACTCTTAACAGTCCATCGTCGACATTATACATGTCGGACCTTTTTCACTTGTTTTTTTAAACAAATCTCACCTAAAATGAGAATACCAAAGAATAAGTAACAGAAAGGGACATCCAAAAATCCCGACGTCGACAAAGATGAAAGGATTAAATGTTTTCTTTGAATAACACTTCTACAATGAATCAACAGTTGTGAAGTAAGCTGAACAAATAATAACAACATATCAATTCTATATCAAAATTTTGAAACTATGTACTGACTATAAATGAAGAGCAGTCGACAGACTATGAACTTTGTTTTTAATTTTTGCTAAGGTTTAGCAGAATTTCATCCGCAAATCGTCATAACTTACGGGAACGAGGGTGATCATCCCAATGTGCCATGTATTGATCAATACTACATGCAAGAACGATATTATCGTTCATCTTATCCACCTTAGGTGCACAAAAGTTTTCCCATGTTCGGGATGTTCATACTTAGTCGGGAATCCGAACCAAAATAATCTGGTTGGATACAATAAAGTTCTATCTTGTTCAACAATATTTTTATGTCTAGCTGAATCAAATAGCTTAGACGACTTTTTTTAAGTCAACATATACATACTGGAAACCAATAAGTATGTATCAACATGTGATTAAATACAATGATTATCCAAGTGAGGACACTTGTCTAACCCTATTTAGGAATTAACGAACAGAATAAATATTTGAATTATACAGTAATACTGTGTTGATAAACAATGAGCAGATAATTTAAGAACTAGTATGAATACAAAGATTGGCTACATAATCGATAATAATAGAGTTAATAATCAGGCATAATGATAATATAATTTTGAAACTTTCTTACTCATGTCCATTACATACAGTAAATGCAAAGTTAAGATACTTGCTTGAGCTGCTACTGTAACGCCCCGAAATCCGGTCTATCTTCA
This sequence comes from Panax ginseng, assembly GCA_020205605.1. NCBI lineage: Eukaryota > Viridiplantae > Streptophyta > Magnoliopsida > Apiales > Araliaceae > Panax > Panax ginseng. Next base: position 56,861,874 of record CM035143.1, on the reverse strand, counting down.
CACCCGGATTCCGTACGTCATGAGTACATCATTCATCCAACATACATCATTATATACTGAAATATAATGACATACACTCTCAAATCCCTGGTTCTGGAAACCTTATAACCCTTTTCATTACAAATATTAATAAATACATTATTCATTTCATCTTACAAGAGTGACTTTTATCCGCCACTAAGGATACATAACAGTTCATTAAACTAGTCTATAATTCAATTTCATCTTTTTACATTACAAGTCTTCACTTGATCTTCTCGCTCATTCACTTTCTGAATGGTACTTCATCTAGATACTGTCAGCTTGATCTTTACGGGATCTTTAACTTCTTCTAACCTTATTCGCTGAAAATTGTTTTTCATTTAAAGAAAGTGTGAGCATTCAATTGCCTAGCAAGTCATAACAGTTGAACAAACAACTTCAGAATTAAAACATTTCTTTAGAACTTCTATAACCGAACAAAGGTTATGAAGCAGCTTGAATAATAGGAATAGTCTCGATTCGTATCATCTTAAAATATCAGTCATTTTTATTTTGAAATACTTTCATTCTTCTACCTTTTTCATACACATCCTATCTGGCTAGAATCATTAGCACAAACTTAACAATAACGGTTCATGTATAAACATAACATACTTGTATTGAACAGCTCAATCACAGAACAATGCATATCATAGAAACACCGAAGTGTTCAAATTTTGGCTCAAGGCTTCATACATTCTACCACATTGTACAAATATCGTACATTCACACATAGACATAACTTCTCAAGTACAACATCTGAGAAGTTTAAGAAACTAGCATTCATGTAATATGAATGAAGTTAGGAAACTTGCCTTTACGCCCACTCATGATTTACTATTTGAATCGCTCATTCCAATTCCTATATAACACATAAGGAGAAAACATAAACACCAATTAGTCATATATTGAACTTACGTATTGGTTTACTTAACTTTAATTTTTAGGGTTCGCGTTCTTGCAATATAAGTTTACGCGACTAACTTCCTTTACCAGTTTACGGCTTCATGACATACGGAGATGTCTTACTCAAAATGTTCATCATCTTTTATGATTTATATTCTTATCTTCATTTTATAAATTCTCTAGGACTCAACACACATCGCTTCTCTGCTAGTAGTTCATATGGTACTCTGAGTGGTTTCCCACAAATAACCAACAAACAAGTTCCCGTCTCATCTACACTGCCATCACAGTGAGTTAGATCGGTTGCCAGTTTTGTATATTGTTGCCTCTTTTTTAGTTTAACAAAAGAGCTGTAACTCATGCAAGCATACATGTGTCAACAAGCAATACAGAGTAAGTCGAGTATCGATCCACGGAGAAAGTTGCTAAACTAAATTATTATGCATCAATTCTATCACTATTTTTATATGCTTAAACTAATAATTATGATAATGATTGAAAATTAATTTAGAATCAACTAACAACTAGACTAAGAATAATAATGGAATAAATCAAATTTGGAAATAATGGGATCCTAACTTCATTTAATAATTCATCTAATTACCAGCATCATGCAAGATTGTTCACATATCAAAGGAAAGTAACCAAGGGCACTAATGTAGACATAACCATTTTTCAATGTATTATGACCCACTTACATAACATCTATATGCAATAGACACCATGTAATCATCAATAAAACCAAAATCACTATATGTTTATTTGAAATTGCAATAATATTGAATTTAAGCATAAACCCTTATTTCACTCATGCGGTGAAACAGTATATGTCTATCTGATTCACGAAATACAAAGCTAAGCAAAACAACCCCATATACGCATGCTATCATGATTACAATCTATACCCGCATGTTATTTTTCAATTCCATACAAGTAACTAAAACGAATGGTGATCAATCATTCATGCATGCAAATCAACCATGATAGAAATTCCTTATGATATGTAAAACAGTCCAGCAGTCAAGCAATCAATTAAACTACATATTAAAATCCATTAGAATCCCATAATGGAGTTTAGTTCATGATTGAACCAAAAGCCATTATGGGATCAAAACAAAACATGGAAAATAAACAAACAATTGGAAGAGATAAGAGAAAATCGATCAAACCCAATTGCTGATTAAAAACCCAATGTAACATTCAAATCCTCAATAATATCTATCAACGTAAAAGTAAAGCATCCACAATAATTGAATTCCAAAGAAGGAGTAGAAACTAAGAAATCTATTATTGGTTTCACGTTGGAATACTCTCCAAGTGTAAACCCTAGTTCCCTACTATGTAAAGTACGTAAAAACTAAAGATAATCGTGTCTGGTGCCAACCATAATCGTTTATATAAAATTAAACACTTGAATTTTGAAAATTAAAATAAAGTCAGCAGCCTCAGTCAACAGCGCGTGCGACCGTGCGAGGTTCTAGTACACTACAAGCGCGGGCGGGCCTTGTAACATTTTCGGCTCTCTAGCGGTGTGTGTATGATGGTAGCGCTTCCTAGCTTTCTTATATGGCATGGGCCATGCGACTTACCGCAATTAGGATTCGAGTTCTGCTGGCTTTCATTGCTTTGTCTGCTTCGCTATTGATTCTGGGTTCTGCTACTCTTTCTTCATCCATCCTCAGTTATATATCTGTAATTGTTCCTCGTGTCATGCTTCCATTAGCCTCATGCCATCTACCATCGCCAAACTATGTCATTTCCTGCACGTTTACACCAAAGGAGTTCTCAGTACATGCAATGCAAAATATTACAAAATGCAACTAAAAAACACACTAAAATGTACTTGAGATGGGCATAGTTCGCATGAATTGATATCCAATAAGTAGGTATAAAACCCACTTATCAAATACCCCCAAACTTGAACTATTGCTTTCCCTCAAGCAATGCATACACATAAAACACTGAAAATGCAACTACATGCTATGTAACTAAATCGTGATGCAAACGAGTCTCATATTGTTCCAGCCATAAAAGAATTTTAGTCCAAAATGCCTCAGCAAATTATCTAGATTCAAGAATACAAATTCAAACTGAACTATAGGCATAATGTCATACACTCAGATAATTCACATATGCTATAGAGATGCTGTATGTGTGTGTGTTGTGTTCACCAAAACTTGATTTAAGCAAAGAATACACATGCTAAACTGCTCAAAACAGAATATTACAGTCTAAATCAAGACTCGTGTATACTTATGCAACAAAGACAGTGCTAACATATCAAAACAAACTAAGGTTCAACAATGGGCTTAACTACTTTATTGCTACTCACGAGGGCGATTTTCGCACTTTCCCGCGGTGTTTATTGCTATTTTTCTTTTCTTTTTCTTTTTCTTTTTTCGTTTTCGTTTTCTCTTTTTTTTTTCACATGACTGTGCAATGCCTCATTCCATTAGGCAAACACTGCTACCCCTTAGCGAGCTTTCAACCAACGACTCCCAGACCATAAAAGACCTTAGGGCGCTAGGTGTTAAGACACCCCTACAGGCGTACTTACTCAAGTAGCTAGGGCCCCGAAATAAGACTAGCCACGTTATTGTTATTCGTATTTTTTATACATAGCATACCCATGTTTTCCCAAAGTTTGAATATCAATGTTTTTTCACAGTCTCAGTCCATGTTTCACATATTTCTCTTTTTAAAACCATATTTTCTATTAAACAATGCAACACATCATTCTTATGCCTACAAGCAATTGTGAACACGTCCGTGCAAACCGAAAGCATCTAAACAGCAACATGAATTTCATCGTGTAAAACATTATAACTAGGTTCATGTTATCCAAAGTACTCAACAATCTTTCAAAATTCACTATCATCATCGGTTAGACAAAATTTCCATAAAGCTAGAATTTGTGAGACATGCACGACACATACAATGCAACAAAACATATGCTAACACAAGTAATAATGACTAAAAACCAAAAATTTTCTGCAAACTAAACATGCACATATACTAACACATAAACATGCCAATTTTAAACTAATCATGCAAAGACTATATGCAACTAATATGCAACTAACTACCCCAATACCCCCAAACTTATAATATTCATTGCCCCAATGAATGAAGGTATAGGGTTAAAGAAAACTCCCCTAGTGCTCAGCTGCACCACCCTCTTCGGGTGGTGAATCCGGTGGTGGATATGGAATGGCAGTCCCGAACTGCGACCACTCAAGCGTTGTCCCTTGTAGTACGAATGCCTCCGCCAACGACCTCGTCAACCCCGTTGCAAATGCTGAAAAATTGTCGTACATTGCGTCGACCTTGCGCTCCAACCTTCGGAGCTGTCGATCGCCAGGAACAGTGGTAGCTTGGGTTGACGGGCCTGCTTCATCTGTTTGAGATGGCTGCTATGGTGGCTCTAAAAATATGGGCTGCATTATATATCCTAATCCTCTCGGATGCGGTTCACCACCCGTCCAATCCTTGAACTTGGCAATAGTTGCATGAGTGATGTCCTGGCTCGGGTTCTACATCTGCTCGTTATTCCACTGGACTCCTTGTTGGGTATAAAGCATGGCTGCCACAGACGCATGTGGAATACCCCCATAGTGCTCCCCCGTAAATAATGCAGCATGTTTTGATGAATTAGATGGCCTACGTCAATGTACTTGCCTTTGATGATGCCCCACAAAATGATAACCCGCTCAGTGGTTATTTCATGCTGGTGAGATGACGGAACTAACTTGGCACAGATAAACAGATTCCATGCTTTAGCATATCGATTCAAGGCAGACGCTGGAAAAGTCTTAGGCTCATTCATTCCTGACTTATAATTCCACTTTGTTCATGGAATGCACAATTCAACAATTATTAAGTCCAAATCCATTTTTAGATGCGCACCTTCGACCCAATTAGTAGACCTAGTCGGTGGTGCGTCATTTATTCTGAAAACTGCTCAGATTACTAGAGGGCGAAAATCCACTTGCACTCCTCGAACCAGCGTTATCCCTCCCTTTACGTCCTTAGCATTCGCGTAGAACTCTCGAACAACCCCCATGGGAATAGGCATATGAGTTTCAGCCAAGGCAACCCAGCCTCTTTCTTGAATCATATTCCATAGTTGGCCATCTTGCTTCTTAGGCTTAAATCCCCGTTCCTTCACAAATGATTTGGCCACGATTCGATAATATTCCATTTATGCCTCCAACCTGATAAATTTCGTGGGGTCCACGACATCCATTTTTTGGTTACTGGAGGAAGATTCTGATGATGAAGAGATGGAGATGGAGCGTGCTCTCTTTGGATTCATTTGCAGATGATAGAGAGAATGTAGATGATTTGCTTGATAATGAATAAGAGCTGAGGATGAGAATACCCCCAAACTCGTTTCTGCACAACCCAATCAGAAACCCTAGATTTTTAAGCATTTATGAAACGTGGATGTAATCGTGGGTGTAAATACTGAAGTGACAATCACGTAATGGAGAGGATAGTTAGGGCTCAATTTGTAATTGCCGAGAGGTGAGGAGACGTGTGTGTTGAGGGGAGAAAGAGAATATGCCTTTGTGTGATTTCAAATGAGAGGCCAACTAAGCCCCACACATTTTTAAAACTTAAAATTTTTCATCGTGTCGCCATACGTGCTTGGCCATGCGCTTTTTTAGTGGAGACCAGGTAGTGCGCCATGAAAGTGCCTATTTCGTCTTTCGAGTTGTTTACGTGCACAGGTAGTATGATGTCTAAAGCCTTTCGGTAGTACGCTTTGGTTGCGATCAGATCTTGTCAATTGTTTTCTTCCCAACACTTCAAGGCCTTACTGAATTCATTCCAATATACCTAAAAGAACACCAATAAGCACTGTCAAATCATGAATTACTGACAAGCATGAGTGTCTAACTTAATACCATAATTTTGAGGCTATGTACAAACATACTCATATCCAAATTCAGCTACTAAAATATTTATGCAAAGCTAATCTGACTATCACAATTTAAAATGAGAATGAACTAACAAAAACCACCTAAACTGAATAAATAAAAAGGAGAGATAGAAATAATGGGTTGCCTCCCATCAAGTGCTAAGTTATAGTCAATTAGCTTGATTGTCTCTGAATCTCAGGTTGAAGAAAGAATTGAGGTGACTTTCTGTCTGTCCACCTCGCCACCAAAGTAATGCTTCAATCGCTGTCCATTCACCTTAAATGGCTGATTTGGGATTTTATCGAACACTTCTATCGCACCATGTGGGAAGACAGTCTTCACTGTAAATAGCCCTGACCATCTTGATTTCAGCTTCCCGGGAAAAAGTTTAAGTCTGGAGTTAAAAAGCAAAACTCTTTGTCCCGGTTCGAATGTTCTATCAATAATCTTTCGATCATGCCATTTCTTCACCTTCTCCTTGTACAACTTTGAATTCTCATATGCCTATAATCTGAATTCATCCAACTCATTGAGTTGGAGTAGGCGTTTCTCCCCTACAACTTTCAAATCAAAATGGAGCTTTCGAATTGCCCAATATGCCTTATGCTCTAGCTCCATAGGAAGGTGACAGGCTTTTCCATACACGAGCTGAAAAGGTGACATGCCCAACGGAGTTTTGTATACAGTCCTATATGCCCATACTGCATCATCCAACTTTAACGACCAGTCCTTCCTCGTGGGATTCATAACTTTTTCAAGGATTCTTTTCACTTCTTGATTTGACACTTCCGCTTGGCCATTCGTTTATGGGTGATAAGCTGTAGCAATACGATGGTTCACCCCATACTTGGCCAACAAAGTTGTAAACTGCCTGTTGCAGAAATGACTGCCTTTGTCACTAATGATGGCCCTTGGAGTCTCAAATCTTGTGAATATACTTCTGTGTAAAAACCTGAGGACTACCTGACATCATTTGTTGGAAGAGCTACCACTTCTACCCATTTCAACACATAATCCACTGTGAGCAAGATGTAGAGATTTTTGCAGGAAGAAACAAAAGATCCCATAAAATTAATCCCCCACACATCGAAAATTTCTACTTTGAGGATCGTATTTAACGGCATTTCATTTCTTTTTGAGATGTTCCCCACTCTCTGACATCTATCGCACCGCTGGACAAAACTGTAGGCATCCTTGAAAATTGTTGGCCAATAGAATCCTGCTTATAGTACTCTAGCCGTTGTTCGCTCTCCACCATAGTGACCTCTATACACCGAAGAATGACAATCCTGTAAAATCCCCTCGGTCTCGCTATACGAGATACACCTTCTTATCATCTAATCAGCACACTGTTTAAACAAGTATGGCTCATCCCATATAAACCATTTGACATCATGCATAAATTTTTTCTTTTGATAACCCACCGAGTCAGAAGGTATCATCTTACTCACAAAATAGTTCGCATAGTCTGCAAACCATGGCACTTCCCCTTTCACCACAAACAACTGCTCATCTGGAAAGGATTCATTGATTACAACTTTGTCGTCTGCCTCCCTTTCCGGATTCTCAAGTCGAGATAAGTGGTCCACCACTTGGTTTTTAGTGCCCTTTCTGTCCTTGATCTCTAAATCAAATTCCTGCAGTAATAAAATCCATCTGATCAACCGGGGCTTTGCATCCTTCTTTGCCACTAAATGTCGAATTGCTACGTGATCTGTATATACTATCACCTTTGTGCCAATCAAATATGCTAAAAATTTATCAAAGGCGTACACCACTTCCAATAACTCTTTCTCTGTGGTGGTATAGTTCAACTGTGTATCTGTAAGGGTCTTGCTAGCATAATAAATCACATGAAACATCTTCTCTTTCCTCTGCCCCAAAGCAGCCCCTACGACGTAATCACTAGCATCACATATAAGCTTAAATGGCAAATCCCAATCTGGTGCAGTAATAATTGGTGCTGATGTTAATTTCCCTTTTAAGTGCTCAAATGCTGACACGCAAGCCTCATCAAAATTAAACTACGCATCCTTCTCCAGTAAATTGCATAGTGGTTTAGTTATCTTGGAGAAATCATTGATGAATCTGCGGTAGAACCCTGCATGTCCCAGAAAACTGCGAACACCTTTTACTGAAGTCGGTGGTGACAATTTCTCAATAGTTTCCAACTTAGCCCTATCCACCTAGAGTCCCTTCTTCAAAACCTTGTGTCCCAATATGATTCCTTCTTATACCATGAAGTGGCACTTTTCCCAGTTCAGCACTAGATTCGTCTCAACGCACCTCTTCAAAACCATTACCAAATTTTTAAGGCATAACTCAAATGAGTCCCCGAAGACTGAGAAATCATCCATAACTACCTCCACGTTCTGTTCCACCATGTCTGAAAATATAGCCATCATGCATCTCTGAAAGGTGGCTGGAGCATTGCACAACCCAAAAGACATCCTCCTAAAAGCAAAAGTGCCGTATATACATGTGAAGGTAGTCTTTTCCTGGTCTTCTGGAGATATCATAATCTGATTGTATCCCGAATATCTGTCCAGAAGGCAATAGTACTCATGCCATGCTAATCTGTTCAACATCTGATCAATAAATGGTAGTGGAAAATGATCTTTCCTTATAGGTTTGTTAAACTTGCGGTAGTCCATGCAGACTCTCCACCCCGTTACTGTTCGTGTTGGAATTAGTTCATTATTCTCATTTGAAACCATGGTCATACCACCCTTCTTCGGTACACACTGCACTGGGCTAACCCATGAGCTGTTTGAAATCAGATAGATTATGCCTGCATCCAACCATTTCAATACCTCTTTCTTGACCACTTCTTTCATTATCGGATTAAGCCGTCTTTGCTGTTCCACCGATGACTTACTATCATCTTCTAACAGGATCTTATGCATGCAAAAAGAAGGGCTGATCCCTTTGATATCTGCTATGGTCCATCCAATAGCTGATTTGAATTCTCTAAGCACTCTTAGCAATTTTTCTTGCTGAAAAGATGTTAGTGCAGCAGAAATAATCACAGGTAGCTTTGAATATTTATTTAAAAATGCGTACCTGAGATGATCTGGAAGTGGTTTTAATTCAAGTTCTGGAGGTGTCTCAAGAGATGGCTTTAATTTTACCGATGTTTCTCCAGCTTTTGTCAATGGCTCGATAGGTGTTCTGAATTTTCTGAATTGTGGAGTGGTATCTAGATATTGCACAAGTTCGGCGAATTCCTCATTCTCCAATTCTGAATTTTCAGCAATAACACTCCTCAATGGTTCATAACCCACCAAACTCTCAACTTCATCATTTAATACACGGTCCACCACATCAACTCTGAAACATCCTTCTTCAGCTGCTGGGAACTTCATTGCTTTGAAGACATTAAAAGTAATCTCCTGATCATGTACATGCATAGTGAGCTCCCCTTTCTGCACATCTATCAAAGTTGTTCCTGTGGCTAAGAATGGTCTCCCCAGTATGATTGGTATACTTTTATCTTCCTCGTAATCCAGAATGATGAAGTCAGCCAAAAAGATAAATTTGTCCACTTTTACCAGTACACCCTCAACTATTCCCCGTGGATACGTGATGGATCTGTCAGCTAGCTGCAAAGAAATATTTGTCGGCCTTGGAGCCGGCAATCCCAACTGATTAAACATTGACAAGGGCATCAGATTGATACTTGCCCCAAGATCACATAGACATTTCTCGAAGTTCATTTTTCCGATCGTGCATGGGATTGTAAAACTGCCCGGATCTTTCAGCTTTGGAGGTAGTTTTTTATTTCAAGCCTTTGATCGCATTCCTCTGTCAAGGCTACTATCTCAAACTCGTATAATCTCCTCTTCCTTGACAATATACCCTTCATGAACTTTGCATAACTTGGCATCTGTTCCAATGCCTCATCGAAAGGTATGTTGATTTGCAGCTTCTTAAAGACCTCCAAAAATTTGTTGAACTACTTATCTTCCCTCTGCTTATTCAATCTCTGTGGATACGGAACCGGAGGGTGAACTATTGGTACTGAACTCCTAGGCTTCTCAACTGAACCTACTTCATCTTTCTCTTCATGTTGTAACTCAGAATTTTCCAGATTTTCTTTCTCAGCAGTCACAATTTTCTCCTCGCGCCGCCGTGCGTCATCCACTTGTAATTCAGGCGCGGGGGCGCGATGCTCAGTTCCTATAATATTTTTCCCAGACCTTAATGTAATCTCTTGACACTGTTCCTTCCCGTCTCTTCCTGGATTTACTTCCGTATTACTTGGCAATGAACCCAGGGGTCTGTTGTTAAGCATACTCGCCATTTGCCCCATCTGAGTTTCTAGATTTTTAATAGCCACTGCTTGGCTTTTGATCATGACCTCCGTGTTTGCCATGTACTTCAACATCATCTCTTCCATTTTTTATTTCTTTTCTTGCTGAGGTGCAGATGGAGTATGATGTTGTTGTTGTTGAGAAAATCCCGGTGGAAACGGTGGTTTTGGTGTAAACTGTGGTTGAGATGGCTGTGACTGAAATTATTGATTTGGCTAAAACTGATTCTGCTGATGCCCTTGGTTATTTGACCAACTAAAGTTTGGATGATTGCAGTTGTTGGGGTTGTATGTGTTCTAAAACTGTCCTTGGTCTTTCCTGTAATTTCCCACATACTGTACCGACTCTGAGCTGATAGCACATTGATCTGTCGAGTGTGACCCAGCACAAATTTCACATATAAAGGCAACTGTTTTCACTTTGCTCTCGACTATTGAATCTATTTTCTTCGCCATAGCTGCCATCTGTGCTGACAACTGAGTAATAGCATCCACTTCCAACAAACCTGCAACTTTGGGCTGTGGCATCCGAGATGTAGGATTTTGAAAATCATTTGCTGCCATCGTCTTGATAAGGTTATAGGCTTCCTCATAACTCTTTGCCCATAGTAGAATGTGTTGATCACCATCCAATCTGGCATACCATGGTGTAGACACTTCCGTAGCATCTCTTTGTATCTCTCCCATACTTCGTATAAGGATTCACCCTGTTGTTGCTCAAACTGAGAGATTGTTGTCCTCATTTTCGTAGTCTTAGCCATTGGGAAAAACTTGGCTAAGAACTTCTGTGCTAAGTCCTCCCATGTAGTTATAGATCCTGCTTGCAAAGAATGAAGCCAACTTCTAGCTTTATCCCTCAATGAGAACGAAAATAGCCTAAGTCTGATAGCATCCTCCGTCACCCCGTTATATCTGAAAGTATCACATATCTTCATAAAGCTCAACATGTGTTCATTCGAATCATCTGTGGCGGCACCCCCAAACTATACCGAATTTTGTACCATCTGAATAGTGCCCATTTTTATCTCGAATGTATTAGCTGCTATCGCTGGTCTGACTATGCTAGACTGTAATCTATTAATATTAGGCATGGAATATTCTCTTAGAGCCCTATGCTCCACTCTTTGCTCTTCTCCTTGTCCCTCGGCTGCCATATTAGATGTAGTACCCTCTAACTGTGCTTGTAAATTTCTACGAACACTCGCTTTCTAACCACTCCTGTTTATGTTGTCCTGAGCAGGTGTTAAGTCAGGGATGGATGACCGCGTGCGCATAAAAATTTATACAATTTCCTGAAACAAAAATAAAAACAACAATAGAAATGAGACAAGATTAGATTTGTCTAAGTCATACAATATAGCTTAAAACTAACGATAATAATAAAAAATTTAAACGCCTTTCCCCGGCAACGGCGCCAAAAACTTGTTGCCTCTTTTTTAGTTTAACAAAAGAGCTCTAACTCATGCAAGCATACATGTGTCAACAAGCAATACAGAGTAAGTCGAGTATCGATCCACGGAGAAAGTTGTTAAACTAAATTATTATGCACCAATTCTATCACTCTTTTTATATGCTTAAACTTATAATTATGATTATGATTGAAAATTAATTTAGAATCAACTAACAACTAGACTAAGAATAATAATGGAATAAATCAAATCTAGAAATAATGGGATCCTAACTTCATTTAATAATTCATCTAATTACCACCATCATTCAAGATTGTTCACATATCAAAGGAAAGTAACCAAGGGCACTAATGTAGACATAATCATTTTTCAATGTATTATGACCCACGTACATAACATCTACATGCAATAGACACCATGTAATCATCAATAAAACCAAAATCACTATATGTCTATGTGAAATTGCAATAATATTGAATTTAAGCATAAACCCTTATTTCACTCATGCGGTGAAACAGTATATGTCTATCTGATTCACGAAATACAAAGCTAAGCAAAACAGCCCCATATACGCATGCTATCATGATTACAATCCATACCCGCATGTTATTTTTCAATTCCATACAAGTAACTAAAACGAATGGTGATCAATCATTCATGCATGCAAATCAACCATGATAGAAATTCCTTATGATATGTAAAACAGTCCAGTAGTCAAGCAATTAATTAAACTACATATTAAAATCCATTAGAATCCCATAATGGAGTTTAGTTCATGACTGAACCAAAAGCCATTATGGGATCAAAGCAAAACATGGAAAATAAACGAACAATTGGAAGAGATAAGAGAGAATCGATCAAACCCAATTGCTGATTAAAAACCCAACGTAACGTTCAAATCCTCAATAATATCCAGCAGCGTAAAAGTAAAGCATCCACAATAATTGAATTCCAAAGAAGGAGTAGAAACTAAGAAATCTATGATTGGTTTCACGTTGGAATACTCTCCAAGTGTAAACCCTAGTTCCCTACTATGAAAAGTAAGTACAAACTAAAGATAATCGCGTCTGGTGCTAACCATAATCGTTTATATAAAATCAAACACTTGAATTTTGAAAATTAAAAAAAGTCAATGACCTCAATCAATACTCGTCTAAATGCCACGCGAGGTTATAGTACACTACTGGTGTGATTGGTAGCGCTGGTAACATTTTTCGGCTTTGCGGTGTGGCACGTATAGCGCTTCTTAGCTCTTATAGCCACGCGGCCGCGCGGCTTCTGTAATTAGGATTTTGAGTTCTGCTACTCTTTCTTCATCCATCCTCAGTTGTATATCTCCAATTGTTCCTCGCGTTATGCTTCCATTAGCCTTATGCCATCTACCATCGCCAAACTATGTCATTTCCTGCACGTTTACACCAAAGGAGTTATCAGTACATGCAATGCAAAATATTACGAAATGCAACTAAAAAATACACTAAAATGTACTTGAGATGGGCATAGTTCGCGTGAATTGATATACAATAAGTAGGTATAAAACCCACTTATCATATATACCTTTGCTCTCTGAAGGAATTGTTTAGCCCAGCTCCCATATGTCAGCCATCAAAGGTTACGATTGTACCACAACCTAAACTTTATCTTAACTTATCCGAACCATTAAACTTAATGTTCGTTAATCAATTTCTTATTCCTTACGGCTTTCTGGAAACTAAATGCCATACCTTAGGATTCATTCCTTATTCGACTCACGTTCGGCTTTCATTAATCTTATTACCGTTTGTTACGACTTTCTTGATAATTTCTATTTTATTAATACTTTCATTATTCATTACCTTCTTGATCTTTTAATCTCTTTTGATCATTTCATTCAACATGTACTAAAGGTTTAAATTACTTGATTAAGTGTTACTTTTGATGAATTACACGTTTATTAGCTTTCGTTACACTTCCCCCAGGTGAGCAGTTAAAAGCTCATTACCGGGATTTTTCCCTGCACCGGCACTGCGTCGCCACTCTCTTCTTTATCTCTTGCCATTTGCATTTGAGTTAGTAATGCCGGTTCCCTCGGTCTAGCATCATCGCGCCCTCATTTCAAGGCATGATTGGGCCAGAAGACCAAGCCCTAACCCTAGAAAATTTTCTAAGTGTTAAATCCAATTTGAGACGCTTACTTCCCGATCTCATAACTCCTTCATTATAACTCAGAACGAGGTCGTTCCAAAGTCATTCTCTTCCTTATATTAATTACTTCAATACCCCTCAAACAGAACTGCATTCTAAATTCATTAATGTGCCATTCGATTGTCTTGATCTTCACCCTTTGTTCATTTTTTACGCTTTTAATGCTCTTCGTTTGTTTGTCCGTAATTCGGTCATCCGAACTCGGAACTCGTTTGTTCTTGAGTCCACGACTCACGTTTTCTATATTCTCTTACTTTCTTGTGAAACCCTACCTACTCGGGTTCATTTACTAACTTTCTAATTCTCGTTTGTCTTTTATGAATTTTTTTGCCATAACTTCGTTATAGCTAAGTTTTAATCCATTCTTCATGAACGTTTCTACCGTTCCTAACCAAGAAATACACATCTAACTTATACGCGATGGTTTTAAACTTGTCCATCAACAACAATTATCCTAAGATGGTTTTAAATTTATCCATCAACATCGTTCTTTATGTTCTTCGCGTGTTCTTCGTTCGTTCTTCATTTTAATCGATATTTTGGATTATGATTTTACTTTTTATTGGAATTTCATGTTATAAAACATCATTCCTTACTTATTTCACCTACTTATTCATATAATCCACTCGGATCGTTCTAATTCATTACGAATCTTATACTTCCTTAAGAAATTTATTTATTAAACTTTAAATTCTTATTTCTTTATTTTCTTATGATTTCAACCATATGAACTCATCTCTCACCTTATCTACTTCTTATCTTCATTAAGTTATGTTTTTAAATATCGAAACTTAAACAAAAATTATAAAAGACTAGGTTTCAGATTACCGTTCTCCTTTAATCTTCTCCCGTCGGTCAAAGTTTGTACACGGGCTAGCCTTTTCTCTTCCTTCTCCTCCCATTCGAACTCTCTCTCTCTCTCTCTCTCTCTCTCAAGTGCCTTAGGATTTTCAAAATCTTAAAACAAAGAAATGAGCTTCCTATTTATAGAAAACCAAAGTTAGGGGTAGTTTAGTCATTTCGCCCCCTTAACCTCCTTACTATTCCCACCTCCTCATTAGACCTCCGTACTATTCACGAAACTTCCCATCTTTCGGGTTTCGTCTGATAGTTCGAAAACTGCGATTCTCAGAATCCAAATATTTTTGGATATTTCGTCTTTCCTTTACCGACTAATTTTTACGTATTCTTCGGATCTTCGAAAAATTGAAAAAACACTTTTCGACGTTAAGCGTTTTCCTTCACGTTTTACCCTAACGGAGCTAAACGAGTGAAAAGTACATAGTAGTACTTTTCGTCATTTTTATTTTGTCCAATTTCTGTACGCTTTTCGAGAAAAAATTTTATCGGCTTAACTTTTCACAACATATTATCGTCAAATCTATCGACGGAATGTCATTTTGATATACCGAACTCTCGAAACAGTCTAGGTTATTCATACCCTAACCCTTAGGGTTTTGTCAGGTGAATAGTGCCTATTTCGTCTTTTTCCCTGAAAATATTTTATTCCCGGAAATTTTTTATTTCAGTCTTGAAAATTCTTATTCGTTCAGCCTAGCTCGTTGCCAGAATCCTCCCAATTTATAGTTATCCTAGGTTATAGAACGATTAACAAACACATAGCACATAATAGTATTAATAAAATTCATTTTATTAATAACTAATTCTTTAACCTTAAATTCTGGACAACCCGAATTTCCGGGTCGTCACAGCTACTTACTATTACGCAACTTAGTTTTATCTTTTATACCGAAACCTATCATTAATAAGATCATTCGTTCGATTAGAATAATATATCATATCACATAGTACTGCTATTTGCAGTCAACACATAACCTAATCACATTGTCACATATGTTTAACAGTCATTGATTCATAAACAAACACGTATCTAGTTAAATTATATAAGTCCAGATTAATTTTTGAAATATTTCGGTGTACCGACGGCTTTATCGGGTAATTATCGAGTCTAAGACTCTATCGTGTAGTTCAATATTCATTAATATTAATTATCTTTCATAGCCTTATAATAATTTTTAAATAATTATTATAAATTATTATGATTTTTCAAACACTGAAACCATTATTAAACGATTTAAATATTAAATAATTCTATTATCATTAATATTTAATTATTAATGAAACCATTACTAAAATATTAAAGTTATTTATAATAACTCAAAGTATTTTTAAAACCTTAATATTACCCTTAAATGATTTTTAAAACATTTAAAATCATTTTTAAATAATTAACATTAACATTAGAATATTAATTTAATATTTATCAAAAAATTAAAAGTCATTTATTATAACTTAAAATATTTTTAATTCATTTATTTCCTTTTTAAATTAATAAAACCATTTTAAACTATTTATTTAATATAATTATTAAATACAACTAATATCATTAATATTAAATTATTAATGAAATTTACCTTTAAATATCAAAAGTTATATTTTATAACTTAAAATATTTTTAAACTATTTATTATCATTTAAAATGATTTTTTATAATATTAAAAATCATTTTTAATTAATTTATTTAATATAATTACTAAATAAATCTATTATCATTAATATTAAATAATTAATGAAACTTGTCTTAAAATATTAAAAGTTATATTTTATAACTTAAAATATTATTAAATACCTTTTTATCATTTAAAATGATTTTTAATATAATAAAATCATTTTTAATTAATTGATTTAATGCATTTGTTAAATAATTTAAATACCAATAATATCCAAATAAATATTAATATTTATGAAAAATATGTTAAATTATTAAAAGTTAATTTTTATAACTTAAAATAATTTTAAAAATTATTTTTGGAATTTTTAATAATAAATTTTTATTTATAAATGATTTTCAAAAAATAAATTAATTAAAATTACAAAGTCTGTCGCTATAGCCTTTGGCGACAGTATGTGTCGCCTTAGGTGTTCTTGAGCAACCCAGACCTTCAAAGTCAGTGATTGAGTTGCATACTTTGACCAGGCATAAATGTTTGGTTATGAGGTTTCTGGGCATGATATAACTTTGATCATGTACGACTAATGTAACACTACACGATCCTGCAAATAACAAGGTCATACAACATCATAATCCCAAGTTATAAAGCTTTGAAATTACTGTCAGACGGTTCTTCAAGTTTCTGGCCTGCCCAGAATCCTAAGGTCATAGCCGGTCAACACCCTTTTTGGCCTTATTCCAGTCAATCGGTTCATGTTATAGTTGTGTTAGACGTCGGGCCTTGTAGACTAACTAACAGGGTATCTTGTTAATTTGATCATTGCTCAAGTCTAAACATCATCAATAAGAAAGATCTAAGATACAGAAAATCCTGTCAAAGGCTGTTCTTCATTTCTGGGTTTTCCAGAAATGAAGAACAGTTCGAGTGTGCTACTTTGGATCCCTATATCTTGATTTCTGGGTTTGCTTTATGTGGTCTAATACTTTCAGTGAGTAGCCAACATGTAAGCGAAGAGATCTATCATATAAAATACATATAACATCTAAAGAATCACTAGATCCATGCCGGTCAAACCGTGTCAGAACCGTGTTCATAAGTTTTTTGGAATTTCCAGAAAACGTTATCGTGAACTTTTGTACCACTTTGACCAGCCACTACTTTCGTTCTATTGATGAATTGAGTGATATAAAGGCACGAATCTAAAGTCCATATAACATACTACAATCCTATTACAACAACATATACCAAACACATATAACCTGAAAGATCAGAGCCCATACATTTCTTGTCAGGCATTTTTGGGTAACAATCGGGGTTACCCAGATCAGTGTGGTCATGGCCGGTTAACGTGGTTTGACCACTCATATCTTTCGATCTGGGCCAGATATGACCTTGATTCAAGTTCTAGAACAGAGATCTCATAGCATACTACAACTTCAAACATTTAAATCACCAAAAAAATAAACAAGTACAGATCTACGAGGACTGACATTTGACTGTCAAACATAAAAACAAAAATTTTCAGATTTTGTAAAACACTAGATCTGAGCCTATAGATTTTATGGATCTAACATCTATCAACCCAGATCACTTATATACACTTCATATAACATGTTTAACACAAAAAAACTAACATCAAACATATGATCAAAGTTTAGATTTCGTTTAGGGTTTTTACCTTCTATGAACAAACTTTAGATTCTTAGCTTCTTGATCTGTTATGGGTGATCTAGGACCTTCACGTGGGACTAAAATACTAATGAATTTCGTGGGTGAGGAGAGAGAGAGTCTTGGTTATGTGTTTGGAAATAAATGAATTAGCTTTTGGACATTCTCTCTCTTTAATCATATATATCTCTTGTATGCAATGTATGTAGCTGATGAATTGGGTAGATTGTAGAGTTTGTAGGCACATGGCTATGCTTAGGGTGGTGACTTGCCAAGATATGGCAAGATTGTGCTAGCAATAATTCAAGAATGGGACAAAAATGGCATTTAGTGGTCATTTTGCAAGCAATTCTAATGGCATTCTTGTTAACTTGGCAAACCCTTAGGGTTTAGCCCTTAGGGTTTAACCCTAAGTTTTTCTAAAAATGAGTTTCTAGAATTTGATTTAGGGTTTTTAAAAATAAAAACAAAAATTTAGTTTCTTAAAAATATAATTTAGAGTTGACTAATTATAATTAGTTTTCTAATTACATTACTTGAACATTTAGGGTTTAAGATCCCATAATTAGCATTATGGCTTACAATTAACAATTAGGGCTACTAATTTAGAAATTAGGGTTTCTAACAATGAGGGTATTCAAATATTAATTAATATTTTCTCTAATCATTAAATCTAATAATACACAACATAAATCATATAACACAATTTCTGACCGATCTTAAACTCCAGTTTTGAGTTTCCAATTATGGTTTATGACAGTAATACTAGGGTTTGTCATATATTGTATATATTTATAGCATTGCAAAATAATATTATAATTAATATAATATTATTATTCTCAGTCATTGATCAAAATTCCAGAATTAGGGTTTAGATTCCATATCTGATTTATCTTTCATATATAACATTATTAATTAAGTTAAAGTAATTAACTTAATAATCTGAACTAAAATTCATATGATAAAATAGTAATTATAATAATTCCAATAATCATTTCATATATTATTTAAATAATATAAAAATCATATTTTCATAGAAAATAAATAATAAAAACATTTTTACTATAAAATTAATTATTATAAGAATATACTTTATAATGATTAATAAATCTAAAATAAAATTATTTGAAATTATTCATGTAATAAATAAATTTTATTTATCACATATATACATACACATTACATGACACATATTCCCATCATTAAGATAATAACAAAAAAATTTATATGCAAAATTTCTTATTTATTTATATAAAAAATATCGGGTTATTACAGAAAGGGGTTCTATTTATATGCTAGGAAAATCTATACATATAACATATATATGTATATAAAATCTCCTATCTTCCAAAATCTCTTCAAATATATATCCTTCTCTCTCTAATCTCTTGTAATCTTTCCATATCTTCTCTTTCTATTTCTTAAATCTTGCAAATCCTTAAAAATCTTACATATCTTGCTAAATATTTGAAAATGAAATAATCCCATGTGCTAAAATTTTCCTCGTCATAACTTCGTTATAGCTCTCTTTTAATCCATTCAACTTGGAACATTTTAACAATTCATATATTTCTATTTCCTTCTTCTCGGACATTAAAGCTAACTTGCGAATGATGGTTTTAAACTTGTCCATCAACAATATACAAAAGATGGTTATAAATTTGTCCATCAACAACAATTACTAATTTTTAAACTATGAATTATAATTCAATTAGCTCGTTTATTTAATAATTACTACGTCATTCGTTTGTTCTTCATTCGTTCTTCGTTTTAAATTGTTATTTTGCTACGATTCCACTTTTCACACATATATTAGTGTTTTAAAGACCACTAATTCTTCCTTATTACTTCGGATCCATATATGATTCATCACGAATCGCCCATCCACCATCAAAGTACTTCGATTAACAAACTACAAAGCTCGAAATAAGGATAAGCTAAAGTTCTTCGTTCTTATTGCTTGATTCTTCGCATTTTTAGCCTACGGTTGGTTTGATTCAACGTTTCCACGTCTTTCCGGGTATAATACCCGAGCTCTCACTTTCCCTCTCAAATTTTCTAGAGTTTCTCTCTTAAAATTGGTGAAGAAATGAAGAGAATAAGCTTGGTATTTATAGAAATTTCAAGGTGAGGGAATTTTAGTATTTTTCTTACTTTTTCTTGATTAATTACACTTTTGCCCTTTGCATATCCTTAGAATATGCAATTTTAACTTATTACTTTGGAATATGCTTGGAATATGCCCTAACATATTTTCAGAATATTCCTTTTAACACCGTTTACCCTTATACTGGTATTATTCTTCTGACGACTTTTACTAATAAGAAGTTAAACATTACTAAATTTTAATTCTTAGACTTCTATTAAATTATGGGAGAGGTTTTACTAAACATCTCCAACAAGTTTCGTCTTTCTACCGCTTAACTTTCATATTCTGCTCGTTTTATCCTTCGTTAACCTCCCAAAATCTATTACGCATGTTTTTCGTTCTCAAATTTTATTTAACATTCCGTCTTTCCCCATCATACTAACTTTGGCATGTTCTTCGAAAAATTAAAAAAACGTTTTTTATGTTTTCGGATGAATAGTGATTTTTTGATTTTTCCTCTGAATTTTTTTATTTTCTCATACGATCCTAAAACTTGTATATTGTAACGATCGAGAAATTTATAATTTAATTTAAATATTTATTAAAATAAATAAATATTTTAAATAATTTATTTATGGAAGAAAATAAATAATTGATGAATTATGGTGAATTAATTTGGTAACTAAATTAATTAGTGTTAATTTGAATAATGATAATTTTATCTAATGGATTTAATTTAAGGAAGTAATTAAATTAAATCAATTGCTTAATATTTAAGAAAATCATTAAATTAAATGAATTGTTTAATTTAATGGAAATAAATAAAATAAATAAAGTGGTGTGACTAATTTATTAATTAAATTGGATATATAATTATTTATTAAATTATAAGTGTAATGATAATAAGATTTTTATTATTATTAGTATAAATTATTAAAATGGTTACATGTGAGACAAGTGGAAACTATATAATATAATAATAATTTGGTTTGGGAAATAGATGGTTAGCCAAAGATGGCCTTGTGGCCTTTGGTTTTTTCAACTGACGCTACCTATTGGTTTTGTACCTGACGTTAGTGGGAGTTAGTTTATATTTTTCCTACGCGTCTTATTTGTTTTCCTAAGGCTAGACAATACAGAAAACACAAAGGAGAGGAGATTGAGAGTGAGACCTTGAGAGAATTGTGAAGAAATTCTTG
The DNA here is from genome assembly GCA_020205605.1 of Panax ginseng. Taxonomy (NCBI): domain Eukaryota; kingdom Viridiplantae; phylum Streptophyta; class Magnoliopsida; order Apiales; family Araliaceae; genus Panax; species Panax ginseng. The sequence goes on along the minus strand of CM035143.1, from coordinate 56,840,687 downwards.
AATTTTTCCAAAACAAATTCAGTGGGTTAGCAAAGATTACAAGCTAAGTGAAGGTATTTTCTAAACCTTAGGATTATATTTATATGTATATATATATATATGTATGTATACATATGAGTTTTACAGCTTAATTTGTAAACTCTGTGAATTCTAGTTTCTGTAAATTGTTGTTATGTTACCTGTGTATGATGATTCTATATAGTTATGATGTTGAGTTTGAATGTAAACAAGAATTCGTATGCTAATTACAGTTTAATTAAAAAGGAAGAAAGTATGACAGTGTATATTTTTTCATATGTCTTTTGAATAGTACCAATTTTAGTGGCCAATTCGTATGCTAAACTGTAAATTGAGTCTTGTTTACGCTAGTCTATTAAGAAACGCACATAACGTAATTTGAACGAAGTAATTCGGACAAGAATCGAAGTCACAGTGTTGATTTTTGTGAAGAAGTTCAAAAATGGAGTTTTATATGAAAATATGGAATTTTGAGAAATTAAACTAGTTTTAGTTGATGTTAAATTGTGTTAATTGGTTGTAAATATTGGCAAACATGTTTGTAATAGTTTGTACCAATTGTAGATGTTAATTTCATTATTTGGTGGGTGAAATTCGTGTTAGTTGGGCTAAAAACGGCTACTGTTCATGCCGAGTCTGCGTCTGTCTGTGCACCAGTAAATACTGCAAATTGATGCCAAGGCAAAAATTGTGTGTTGCGCCATCCCCAAGTGCAATTGTGCCATTTGGTTTTGCGATCGAGCACCAAATAGCAGCAAGATCTGGTGCCAAGGCAAGGGACAACGCAGCTGCGCCGTGCCCTGAGCCCAGGTAGTGACTTCTGCCTATTTGCAGGTTATGTGTATCGGACTTATGTTAGTCTAGCATGCACGTTAATGATGTCGAGACATAATATAGACTATAATAATGGGTTGTCATGCGTTGTAATACAAAGTGTAAAAGATTTTTAAATAATTGTTAAATAAGTTATAAAATGAAACCAAGTGTGGTGTTTTCAAAGTTAGAGGTGAATGATTAAGTTATGTTGGCTCGTAGTGAGATTTCAGATTCGTTAAGTGTGTTAACCTATATGGTTAGATGCTAAGTTAAGGTTATGACCTAAATGATGGTTTAAACCCGAAAGCTAATATTCATATAACTAATTGTTGTTGCGATTTCAATGATAAATGTAGGGTAATTGGAGATTGTTTTACATTTGTGTAGCTTACAAACAAGGCAAGTTCTTTAATCCTACTCTTATAATAATTGTGCAAGTTTCTAAACCTTACCTTTGTCATTGAGCAAGACAATTGATTCTATTCTGATGAATGATTGAATAAGCTCATGTAACCTAATTCGTTACATCGAATGAGTTTCACATTCTCATTTCTTATTATTAATATTCAAAACATATATTGTTCTAACACATTGATTCAAAGGAGATTGTTAATTCCTTGAATATAATACTTTGCATATATATCATGCTTATTTAGTTATATATTGTTGATATCCGATCTTAGACTTTGATAGCCTTGTTCAGTTATACATTCTTGTATTAAACCTTTATTGATTGAATTTGAATAAGTGTTCTAAAATTCTAGAAACACTATTAAGCTAGTTTCAAACTAAACTTTCTTTAGTGCGGAAATTCTAAATTCAAACTGAGACAAACAACCCTAACATAGGGGATTTTGTACGTGTAATGTTTAGATATTTGTGCAAAATACATGGTACAAAGGGCTAATCCCCCTAAGTACGTTAAGAAGAGTCTTGTTGATCGATTTCGCAATCAATGAATACGTGCAAGTATACACGGTCAACAAGTAATAAAGTGAAAGTAGAGTATCGTTCCCACGAGGAAGTATTTAATAAAAATCACCAAGTACTAATTCTTAACCAAACTAATTTTATTTAAACAATCTCAAATCGTGTTTTTTCTAATTAAGAAAACTAAATTAACTAATTAAAACTAAGATTTTAACGAATGAATTCAAATAAATAAAGATTAAGACTTCAATATCCCCAATTATGAACTATAAATCAATTATCCAATTATCCCAATTATTATGCCCTCTTGAATTGTTATGAGGAATTCTCAAATGCCAAAAGTCCTTTTCCAAGTGATCAATTGCCTTCTATTTAATCCAGATTAATCTTGCTATATTCCTATGCAAAACAATTGAATTAAACTCTTTCCAATCCCAATTCCTTATGTGTTACATGCTTATGTAACAGATATTTCCATTCAATTCACAAACCTAATTTTTCACCATGCAAATAACTAAGTCACATGATATCATGCCCAGTTCTAACCCTAGAAATCCTCTTCCAATTCCTTCTAGAGTAACAAAGTAATTACTGATCAAATAATTAAGCAATAAGCACAAGACAAGATAAACAACTCAATTTAACATAAATAATTAGAATATAATGAATAACTAATTCATAGCCATAAAAAGTTCAATTGAAATCTCAAAAATAGTTAGTTCATAATTAATGAATTAAAACCAAGAATCCACAACTGAATAGACATCAAAAGATAAAAGTAAGATGAGAGAAGAGAATAGAATCTGTTGTCGTAAATCGATGCTCCCTCTTGCTCTTGCTCTTGATCTTCAATGGTCTCCAAGTTGCTTCAATCTCCAAAACTAATAAGAACTAGGGTTATTTTCTAATCTAAAGGAGTGTTTAATCTAGGCTAAGCTATGTAATCTCGCTTTATTTTATGCCTTACATCATGTATTTATAGGTTACAAGTCCAATTTTTAGCTTAGAACAAACCCAATCCTATTTGGAGTCAAAAGGTGTCAAAATTCGCCTAAAACGCGCGCCCGGTATACCAAGACTTTTCCCCAATGACCCAAATAGCAACAAGGCGCTCAAACTACGATCCCCAAAGGTTCCGAAGATTGGCATAGGTAAAAATGGGCGCCCATTGGCCGCCCAAAATCCGACATTTTCTCTTTCTCCGGCGTCCTTTGGGAAAATGGCCATAACGTCTTCGTCCAGAACTCGATTTCGATGATTCAAGATGTTAGAAAGAGGAGAAGTAGATCTACAACGTTCATTCTTTGAGTTTTCGAAATAACATCCTAAAAGACTTAAGAACAACAATAAATTAAGCCCGAATGTATCCAATTTATGGGTATAAAACTCACTCATCAAATACCCCAAACTTAAATCTTTGCTTGTCCTCAAGCAAAAACACAAAAATGTTATGCAATGCAATGTAATGAAACTAATCTATATGCCTACTGAATCCAACAAAGAATGAATGCGAAACAAGTCTATTCAATAGGCCTAGAGAAATCAAGTAAACATGATAATACATCATATTAAAACAAATCAAGTAATTTCCCAATCAATCATCAAATCTTAGATATTTATCATCGATATAGTGCGTGTGTGCTCCACAACAATGTTAACTGATATAAAATCAAATTTAAGACATAATAGATATCTTTGAAGGCATCATACAGTGCAAATTCACAAAATTCACGAACAAGCTATATCCAACTAAAGTCAAACATCCACCAAGTTCAAGAGTCCAATCTGGGATACTTATGCTTTACTTTTCATTACGGGGGTTTTTTGCTCTTTTTCCTTTTTTATTATTATTTTTTAACCATAATTGTGCAATGTCTCATTCCATTAGGCTAACAAAGATGTCACCCCTTAGCGAGCTTTCGACCAACGACTCCCGGACCATATAAGACCTTAGGCGCTTAGGTTTTAAGATACCCCTTCAATGCATTTTACTCAAGTAACAAAGGCCCCGAAACAAAACTAGCCACGGTAATTTTTTTTTTCATTTTTTCTTTTTTTTTATAGATGGTTGGTGAGTGCGTTTTACGCTCCATCTCACGCTTGTGTTTATGGGGAGTGTTTCTCTTCAACCCACCACAAGACTCAACATATTTTTTTTTTAAAGCTTATATACCCCAAAATTTCCCCCAAACTTAAGTTTTTATCAAAATTTAGCCATCTCCGCTTTATTCATGTCTTTTCATTCCTTCAAACTAGTATTATCCTTAAAAATCCATTATGTATCAATTTAAACTTAATCGGTTAACATAGTCATTTGTTATTAACGTGTTAACCTTGATTATACCGATTTCAAAACAGAAAAGATTCAATTCATAACAAGAAATCACATCAAAGCTCTGAATATTCAATACTATACTTATCTACTTAACTCCGGTCTCATCATTGGCCAAAATAGACTTTTTACTATCTAACAGTTGGAATCATGCAAATATAAACTAACTGCAACAAACATAGTAAACTAACTACTATTTTTGCGATTTTTAAATTTTTTTTTTAAACAAACAAAAAAAAAAACGAATGCAACAACTAAATGTAAATAACCCCAAAACATAACGAACTACAATGTAAATAACTAACTATATGCAATACGATACTAAAATGCCCCCAAACTTAAACTAGACATTGTCCTCAATGACTGAAATAGAAAAAATTAAAGTAGAGGACTTCCTTGAAAATTTAGCAATCTTCCTCCTTGCCCGCTAAGTTTGGAGAATAGGCTAAGCACATGGAAAAAATTGGGCACCACACTTGAATTTGACTTGAATAACCTGTAAAACCATGATAGAAGCAATTTTATTAAATCCTAAATAAATGCAAATTCAAAACTACTAATATAAAACTTAATAAAAACTAAAAATAAAAATTAAACTTGGGTTGCCTCCCAATAAGCGCTTGTTTTATAGTCTCAGCCTGACTTCTTCAATTCTCTATCCAATTCCCCTACGAAAGTTGAGGAACCCTCCATCCATCGGAAATAATATAGCTTTTGGTAGGTTCCCATTTACAATAGCCATTGTATTAAAGTCACCTAGAATGCTTTCTTGAGATAATATCACATTCAAGAACGTCCAGCATCTAGGTGGTTTCTCCATTGTGTCTGCGAATATATTCTGGCATAGAGGCTTGTCAGACACAACAATTTCTTCTTCTATCTTCTCTAGCTCATCGCACCATGGTTTCGAAGGTGTACTTGCTTTTACATCACAGAGAGTATTGCCGAAGACATGACTACCAATCGGACAAGGTTTTGCAAATCTAACCGGACTCTTGAACTGTGGAGGAGAAGGCACTTGAGGCATAAATAACATTGGCTCATCATCATTGGTTCTCACAATTAGTTCTTCACCAACCTTGTTGTCATTATCCCCACTTGTCTCCTCTTTTTTTTCATCTCGTGGCTCATCCAATTTGTAGATTTGGCTCGGGCTCTCCATCGATCTCGGAATCCATGTCATAGGTCAGGTGTATTGAGGACGGTTGTTCAAACGTGTGCTATCTGTTCCACTTGATTTTCCAAATTCTTGATCAACGCCCTTGGCTTTGCAAATTCAAATTCTACTTGATTCATTTTCTTGTCTTGTTCCTCATTCCTTTTTGCGAAGCTTTAATAAATTTTTCCAAGGCTTCCTCCCAATTTGAATGTTCTTCCTGTTGTAGTGGAGGTGGACACAAGAAATCCTGTGGGTATGTTGACTTGGAGCATAAAATTGATCTTGATTGTTACTCCATGAAAATTCGGGTGATACCCCAATCTCGATGATAGTTGTTGGGATAGACATAATTATTGGGGTAATCACCACTATACTGCATCTTAGGCTCGAAGCGATGGTGCATTGATGACTCATATGATTTCCAAAGACAATAATCACAAGTAACCACCATACTTTGACGATATTTGAGCTTCAAAAAGCTTCAAACATCCTCGAAAGTGTCTCAATCTGTCCGACAATGCGAGAAAGTTTCTCGAGTCTTTCAATCTCCGCTCCCCTTGGTTGAGTCATGTTCGTGTATGGCCATTGATACACAAAGCCATCCATGGGTACAAAAAAGAGAGAAATATAGAAAGAGAATTAAAATAAAAATAAAAATGTTTAAATTAAGACTAATTTGATTGAAATTAATATTGAAACTAATTATTAAATTAATTCCCTAACAATGGCGCCAAAAACTTGTTGATCGATTTCAAGAATCAATGAATACGTGCAAGTATACACGGTCAACAAGTAATAAAGTGAAAGTAGAGTATCGTTCCCACGAGGAAGTATTTAATAAAAATCACCAAGTACTAATTCTTAACCAAACTAATTTTATTTAAACAATCTCAAATCGTGTTTTTTCTAATTAAGAAAACTAAATTAACTAATTAAAACTAAGATTTTAACGAATGAATTCAAATAAATAAAGATTAAGACTTCAATATCCCCAATTATGAACTATAAATCAATTATCCAATTATCCCAATTATTATGCCTACTGAATTGTTAACAGGAATTCTCAAATGCCAAAAGTCCTTTTCCAAGTGATCAATTGCCTTCTATTTAATCCAGATTAATCTTACTATATTCCTATGCAAAACAATTGAATTAAACTCTTTCCAATCCCAATTCCTTATGTGTTACATGCATAATGTAACAGATATTTCCATTCAATTCACAAACCTAATTTTTCACCATGCAAATAACTAAGTCACATGATATCATGCCTGGGTTCTAACCCTAGAAATCCTCTTCCAATTCCTTCTAGAGTAACAAAGTAATTCTTGATCAAATAATTAAGCAATAAGCACAAGACAAGATAAACAACTCAATTTAACATAAATAATTAGAATATAATGAATAACTAATTCATAGCCATAAAAAGTTCAATTGAAATCTCAAAAATAGTTAGTTCATAATTAATGAATTAAAACCAAGAATCCACAACTGAATAGACATCAAAAGATAAAAGTAAGATGAGAGAAGAGAATAGAATCTGTTGTCAAACAAATCTGATGCTCCCTCTCTTGCTTGCTCTCTTGATCTTCAATGGTCTCCAAGTTGCTTCAATCTCCAAAACTAATAAGAACTAGGGTTATTTTCTAATCTAAAGGAGTGTTTAATCTAGGCTAAGCTATGTAATCTCGCTTTATTTTATGCCTTACATCATGTATTTATAGGTTACAAGTCCAATTTTTAGCTTAGGAACAAACCCAATCCTATTTGGAGTCAAAAAGGTGTCAAAATTCGCCCAAAACGCATCCAGGCCGCCACCAAGACCTTCCCCAGCGCCCCAGCGCTGGGCACGGCGCTCAAACTCTGCTCCCCAGCGCCCCGGTGCTGGGCATAGGTTAAAATGGCGCCCCCATTACGCCCAAAATCCGACATTTTCTGCTCCGACGTCCTTTGGGAAAATGGCCATAACGTCTTCGTCCGAACTCCGATTTCGATGATTCAAGATGTTCCGGAAAGAGGAGAAGTAGATCTACAACGTTCATTCTTTGAGTTTTTCGAAATAATGTCAGGAGCTATAGTAAAATTGGCTCTGAAGTGACTGCTGTGTAAATGGCAAGCCGAAAACGCGAATCTAGCCACCCCAAACATCGATCCATGTAACGTTTGTCCCAAATCCTACAAAACAATATAAAACATGCTTGAATAGACACAAACACATAAAAACATCCTAAAAGACTTAAGAACAACAATAAATTAAGCCCGAATGTATCCAATTCATGGGTATAAAACTCACTCATCAAGTCTGTACAGTCTAATAACTGTTGAGGTTAAGGTAATAATACCTAAACACCGTGGACATAGTTCGTGGTCCTAAGACCCTCAGATATTTAAAGTTCGAACTTGTTTTCTATTTTGATTAGTAGAACAAGTTCCTTATTATTCAGTATTCGTTGTTCACTCTCATGTTATTTTTATACTATCTTTATGTCAGTGAGCAATTGTTTGCTCACTCTTGCAATTAAATAATGCAGCTAAAGTTGAAAGAGGTGATGATCCATCTACTAGCAAGGGAAAGGGAAAGATGTCTAAGTGATGGAGAATTAGTTAAAGTTTATTTAAATGCTTGAAGTTTTAAGACTTGTTTTATTTTATAATGTATTCTGCAAACTGATGTAATAATTTTAAGGTTAGATTACTTGGGATTTATTTTGAGATTATGATGTAACCCTTTAATGGGAGAGATTATTGTTTAAGTTATTTATTAATGTTTTATCCTTTATTATGGGTAGTTAGATGTAATTATTTTGATAGTGAGCACCAAATTCGGTGGAAATGAAGTACCCGGATTTGGGGGTGTCACAGGTTGGTATCAGAGCCTTAGGTTATGAACCTTAGGTGGGGAAACCTTAGGAAGTAGCCTTTAAGAACTCAGAAAACATAGAGGTGATAAACTCTTATCGGGTTTTAAGGAATGGATTAAGGCATCCATTGAAACTAAACAATAAAAGACATTATGTGCTATGTGTTAATAACTTATGTACTCGTGAGTATCGATAATGTTAAGTAAAAACTTAGAATATTTTGTTGACAGGATGTCTAATGAAGGAGGGTCCAGTCCAGCTAGGGAGGTGATACCTCAGGTACCTAGAGATGACGAACCCCAGGATATTCATGTAGTGCAGGAACAGTTGATCCAGGAGGATGAGCCTGTGACCGATCCCGAGGAGAATAGTCCTGAGGAGATAGAGGAGGATGATGATGAGGAGGATCCTGAGGAGTTTCCACCAAACTCTGTATCGGCTGAGATGTATGACACTCTGTATGACCGTAACATAGAGTTACATGATAATGTTGAGGAGCTGAAGGAGATGGTTGAGATGCATGACGTTGCATTGGAATAGAAGGAGGTAGAGATTCAGGAACTTGATTCAAAACTTGGAAACACGGAATGGGATCTAGTTCACACCAAGGGTCAGCATGAAGACTTGTTGGCAGTGAACGAGAAGATGAAGACTGACATGGAGAAGCTGAAAGATGACTTCAAAGAGGAGTTAGCTAAGCGGATAAGAGCAGAGGATGCTTGTATGAAGGCGACTCAACGTGCAGACCGTGCTGAGGCTAAGGTCCAAGTGAAGAAAGCCAAGATGAAGGAGATGGATTATGCTTTTAATTCGACAATTGATAGGGCCCAGGATCGAGTTCATTATTACCCACCTCAATTTGAAGACTCGCCGTGGTTCGTGATGGATCGTAGGACGACATATCGCATCATGGAAGAGGAACGTCAAAAAGCTTTACGACGTCTTAATATGAATAGATAGAAAATAAGAGTGATGATAATAATATGTGGTTAATTATGTGACTAAATAAAGTTTTAAATCCCTTATTTTGAGATAAATAAAGGGATAGTATGAGTATGTAATCCTGAAACTGGTTTAGTTCAGAAAAGTGGATGTTTATAGCAGATATGCTATCTTTAGTATGTTTAAAACTTTATGAATGAATAAAATATTAGAGTTTATTTGAAATGTTATGTGTTAAAGCTTCAATCTTGAAATGTTTAAGTTAAACTTTAAATACCCAAGAAGTTGAGTAATGAGATAATAAGCGTATATCTTAACAGAAAATGCCTCATAGAAGAAGACAACCACGTCAACAAGCACCTCTTGAGGGGTCTACTAACAATAACAATGAGACCAACGTTAATCCAGTTCAGCAGTTGGTAGCTTTGTTGATGGGTGAACTTGCGAATCAACCGCAAGCTCAAGTTACGACTTTCAAGGAATTCAAAGCGGTTGGACTGCCAGAGTTTCAAGGGTCTATGAATCCAGTGGAAGCCCAAACCTGGATCATGGAAATGGAGAAGGTGTTTGATGTTGCTAGAGTTAACGAAGATCAGAAGACTGCATTCACGACGTTTATGCTTAAGTCCGAAGCTAGCTACTGGTGGCAAGCAAATAAAGTTTGTGGAGGACAAGGAGTGGTAGCGTGGGATAGATTTAAGGAGATGTTCTTTGAAATGTACTTTTCAGCGAGTTCTCGGAACCAGTTGGAGGTGCAATTTCTTGAGCTTAAGCAAGGAACTATGATGATGCCAGAATATGCTACGTAGTTTAACAAGTTGGCAAGGTTTGCCACTTATCAAGTCAATATGGATGAGTGTAAGGCGAGAAGGTTCGAACAAAGATTAAAAACCTGGCTGTATAGCAAAGTTTCAATGTTCCAGTTAAATACATTTGCGACTGTACTAGAAAAGGCAATTATCGCGGAAGGTGAAAGCGATGCCTTGACCAAATACAACCAAGAACAGAAGAAGAGGAAGAATGAATAAGTGTTCTAAAATTATAGAAACACTGATAAGTTAGTTCCAAATTAAACTTTCTTTAGTGCGGAAATTCTAAATTCAAACTAAGACGAACAACCCTAACATATGGGATTTTGTACGTGTAACATTTAGATGTTTGTGCACAATACATGGTACAAAGGGCTGATCCCCCTGAGTACATTAAGAAGAGTCTGTACAGTCTAATAACTGTTGAGGTTAAGGTAATAATACCTAAACACCGTGGGCATAGTTTGTGGTCATAAGACCCTCAGATATTTAAAGTTCGAACTTGTTTTCTATTTTGATTTGTAGAACAAGTTCCTTATTATTTAGTATTCGTTGTTCACTCTCATGTTGTTTGCTCACTCTTGCAATTAAACAATGCAGCTAAAGTTGAAAGAGGTCATGATCCATCTACTAGCAAGGGAAAGGCTAAGATGTCTAAGTGATGGAGAATTAGTTAAAGTTTATTTAAATGTTTGAAGTTTTAAGACTTGTTTTATTTTATAATGTATTCCGCAAACTGATGTAATAATTTTAAGGTTAGATTACCTGGGATTTATTTTGAGATTATGATGTAACCCTTTAATGGGAGAGATTATTGTTTAAGTTATTTATTAATGTTTTATCCCTTATTATGGGTAGTTAGATGTAATTATTTTGATAGTGAGAACCAAATTCGAAGGAAATGAAGTACCTGAATTTGGGGATGTCACATAAATTCCATTACGGAATTTTGTTCCACCACAAAAATTCCACTTTTAACATATCAAATAGATCAATATTCATAAAATCTTATTTTATTAAATAATATTCCAAAATACTTAATTTACACCCAATAAAATTTTTCGGGTCGTCACATTATCTTTCTTTTACTTTCATTAAAAATGACTGCTCGGTATTACAACCGTAAATCCGTTATCACTTACAAGCACGTCCAGGTGATCAGTTTATGTTGTACAACACTCATCCATTTAAATGATTTTGCGTTTAAGTTTGACACCTTATGTGTCAGCGGAATAACTCGACCAAAAAATTGGTTTGTTCATCCTCAGGTTTACCTTTGAATATGTACCAAACAATTTTATTTGGACAACTCTACTTAACATCACTAATATTTCAAGAGATTTAATGTCAAATCGATAAAATATTTTAACATTTGTCTAGTCAAAACAAGTGGCATCGACACTTCCTTAAACAATTCATATCATAACATATCTTGAATACTTGTATAAATACTAAGAGATATGTATAATTATGGAATTCATACATTCATACAAGAATTGTGTTCATTAAATCTTAAAAACGTCATGTAAACTTCATAGAAACATAATCAGATGAAGTTTGAAAACTTGCACCTAAGAATTATTGTACAAGGTTAGAAAACTTGCCTTAGCGGTCTTTAACTTTGACTTTAATGGCCCTTTGTAAGTCCTACACATTTAGTGCACATAGACATTGTAAGACCCCAACTTTTTATAAATGAAATTGAATTTTCTCTATTTATTATTTTGAAATAGTAAGGGTTGAATTGATTAATGTGGTTAGTTATGGGTAAAATGCGCAAATATTTTAAATAAGCAAGTGGTTATAAAATATTCATTGTTGTCGAAGAATATTCGTTTGGTCGTGGAATATTCTTCCGTTGGGAATATTAAATGCGACAGTAGCAGTCTTTTGTGGACCCCATAACTGAAAGCGATTGGATGAAGAAAAAGCGACAAGTATAAGTTGTTTATAAATAAGCACGTAGTTATTCTGAATTAATCTTGTTGGAATACCCGTTGGTTAAAACACACGATATCTGGCGTTGTTACAACGATAGCTACAGTATTACACCAATTATTGATTCTTACGTAAGAAGGCACTACTCAATAATTGTTACAATATTTACTGTTCAATAATTTATTTTATTGATTCAATAATTGCTACGTTGATATTTTATATTATTGTTGTTTTAATAATTGTCAATACATAGTATTTTCCGTTATCAAATCAGTAATTCATATTATTTGAATAATATTATTAGATAACATTATTGGCAATGTCTAGAAAGTTACATCTAAGGAGAGGTTTGGTCACCTAATCAATGCTACCAAGATGAGAAGTCCTTATTGGAAAGCCCTCTCTTTCCTGGGAACGACCTGGTTGTCATTATTATGATTCTGTAATATTATATGTGAATAATTAATTATTGATTTATATGATAAGGAAAATATTTATTTATGTGGATATAAATGGAGGAATTTTTAGAAAAGTGACAATTGTTGAAAATTGATATTTTATCTTTTCTGATAAAATAATTTATTATTATATTATAATAATATAATAATGGTGATATTTTTACAATGAATGTGGCATATATGAGTAAATGAGGAGGAAGAGTAGTTTTGTTAATAAAAATATTTAAAACATGTTAAACATGTTGGTGGACCCATTTCTTGACTGAAATTTGATTATAGCCTGTAAAATCGTCTGTATGTGAATTTCGGTAAATTTTTGTTTTGAATTTGGAAAAAATTTCTTTTGCAAAGTTGTAGAGAATTGAATTTCCTATAGAAGGACATAAGATTCGAATTTTTCTGATAAAAGGGCTATTTATTATGAATTATTGAAGTTCTGAAGTTTCGAAATAATTAATTTTTGAAGTTTAAAATATTTTAATTAAGAAAAACGTTTTTGTTATTTTTGTTGGGTGGATGGCTGATGATTTTGGTCTGGTGTGGTGTGCGTGGGAATATAATTTGAAAATATTAATAATTTATTAAATTTTCTGCTTTGGTGTTCTAAGCATTTTCCTATAAATAGGGTGTTTAGGTTAGATTTGAAAATCACACCAGAATCTGAAGTTTTCTCTCTCTATAATATCGAGCGTATTTTTGTGAGTATTTTGATACTGTGAGTGTTGCTATACGGTGCAAGTTTCTTTCAGCGTTATATCCGAAATTCAGTCAGAAGTACTATTCTTTTCGAGGTAAAGGATGTTTTTTTCTTCTTAAATGATATTATTTTCATCAATATCATTATGCCGAAATACTGGTCTGAACTTTTTATCAAATTTGGAACTTTTTGTGTTGAAGTTACTATTCACGTATACGGCACTATTCACGAAAACGACACTATTCACCGAAAAATAAAATTTTCTTCTTTTTATCCAAGATGTCTATTATGGTTACTATCTTTGATTGTATCCATGTTTTGATCTTTATTTTTGAATTCTGCTTCAAAATTGGTTATTATGGAGTATTATTGAACTTGGATAAAACTGCAATATGAATCCCTAATATTTGTTCTTTTGCTTCACTAGATTCGTTTTCTTTAAAATATTTTTCATCATCCTCAGTCCTAAATGATGATATTATTGAATATCTTTGGCCTGTAGTGCAAAGATGAATGATTTCTGATGAATATCTTTGGCCGTAGTGCAAAGATGAATAGGTGTTTAGATGAACATGACAAACTGGTGAATATCTTTGGCCTGTAGTGCAAAGATGAATATTTGATTCCAGATATATATTAATTTATGTTACAGGGATAAAATATTGACGATGGACTTTTAAATTCATATATAGAAGATAGTAGATTTTATTCTCTACTTAACTCTTCTAATGAATTATTATTTCAGCTGAATATTGATTTAAAAACCTGGTTGTCTATTGTATTCTATTAGATTTTTCCTGTTGAAGACTAACGATAATTTGTTCTATATTATCTTAGTCATAATGTTCTTTTTGGGCTAGTTGAGCTCACCCTTTTCCTTTTTGTTCCATTTTTCTTCTCGGGAGGCGAGAATGTAGCGCAGTACTACTAGTCTGGGTGTGGAATGATGGTTCTAGAAGTTATTTTAGTAGTCCTCACTATTTTGTAAAATAGTGTATCAATAATTATAATGAGGACTTATTTGAGTGTGGATATTGTCTAGATGACAATATTTGTATTTAAACTCACAGTTTAAGTGTTGTCATATTTTGCTCGACAGTTGTATTAATAAAGTTATAGTTTTTTCTGTACCATGTATTTGGCAACTCAGACTGGGTGTTGTATACCTATTGGGGGCATCACAGTTGGTATCAGATCTTAGGGATATGGTCTTTGGCGGAGATCGGGGAATAGAACTAGGAGGGGAGAGACGAGTAATCCTTTGCTAGTGTGTCATACCTAAGCTTATTTGTTGGTCAGTCGGAGCATATGGGTAATATGTGATATGTTAATTTGTTTAATTAACCCTTGTTTTATGGCAGTTAAGAATGGCAGCTGAGAATATTAACAGTGGAGTAAATGAGACCGTGGAGACACCTTTAATCACCACCCAGGGGAATGTGCAACAGGAAGACAATATTCATGCTGTAAACAACACCACTTAGCAGATGATGAACGACGGAATGTTTAGAAGCTTTTTGCAATTCATGAAAAACCAGACGAGGGAGACTCGTGTACAAAATACGGTTGGAAATGATAGCAACGCGCGGCTTGTCATAACCAAGCAGTTCAAAGAGTTGGGACCACCCGAATTTATTGGAAAGCCGGATCCGATCAAGGTAAAGACGTGGGTTAAATAAATTACCAAGATATTCGATGTCTTGGGATGCACAGAGGAACAAAAGGTTCCATTCGCCACCTTTATGTTCCGTGGAGAGGTAAACTACTAGTGGGAGTCTGTGAAATGTACTCAGCCTACCGCACTCAGCATGTCTTGGGAAACATTTCAGAAACTTTTCAATGACAAGTACTTTCCTGAAAGTATTCGCTATATGAAGGATGTGGAGTTTATTAGATTAGAACAAAACAACATGACGGTGTCCTAGTACAAGGCGAAGTTTGCAGAGTTATCCAGGTTTGCACCTCATTTGGTAGAAAATGAGGAACAAATGACGAGGATGTTTCTGAGAGGTTTAAAACCCAAGATTCGGCAATATCTTATCTCTCATAAATTTTCTTTATATTCAGATGTTGTCAACAAGGCTCAATTATTAGAGCGATATAACGAGTACGTTCAACCGAGGGACCACAACCAGGGTCATACCGGTGGCAGCACAGTCATCGGAGCAATGAAAACCAGTGGGGAGGAAAATATTCGGACAAAAGCTGTAACCACTCTGGTGGTAATCGTGGCCATAAAAATAGAAGAAGCGAGTCGGGGGGAGATTTTCAAAAGAGGAGATTCAACAATGACAATGTGAAGACGTTAGCACCAGTAGCAACTGGTTCTAAGGGAGGAGAACGACCACCGGTGGTATGCTATAAATATGGAAAAGAGGGACATATCAGCCTAAACTGTCCACAACAGTTCAAGGTATGCTATAATTGTGGAAAGGAAGGACATATCGCTCAAGATTGTACTGTAGCGAAACAAAGTCCAGTGGGGATGGTGACTCAAAAGGCTGTCCCAGAAAAGTCAAAGTCAACGGTTCCTGGAAGAACGTTTGTCGTGACTGGTCAAAATGCGAGGAACCAAAATGAGGTGATCACTGGTAAGCTAATCATAAATTCTTGCAAAGTTTATACCTTATTAGATACCGGTGCTACCCATTCATTTATCTCTCCTGTTTGTGCTCAACGTTTAAACTTGACTCCGGAGAAATTAGACTTTGACTTATTTGTGGAGACTCCGTTAGGAGAAACTTTTATTGCATCCACTGTTTATAAATCTTGTTTGATCCAAGTTGGTACCATCACATTACCTGTTGATCTTATTTCTTTGAAAATACTTGCATTTGATGTGATTTTAGGGATTGATTGGTTAGCCACTCATCATGCTAAAATTGATTGTTTTCGTAAGGTTGTTAGTTTTCATATTCCTAACCAACCTGTTATGCGAATTCAAGCAACCAAACCTCTAAAGTCAATCACTGTCATATCAAGCCATAAAGCTATTCGTTTATTGAAAAACGGATGTCAAGCTTTCTTAGCCCATGTCACGGATTTGAACAAAAACACGTCAGATTTGAATAAAATTTCTGTTGTTAGTGAATTTCCTGACGTATTTCCTGAGGAACTTCCCGGTTTACCTCCGGAACGTGAAGTTGAATTCTTTATTGACCTTGAACCAGGTACAAAGCCCATTTCTAAAACCCCATATCAAATGGCTATTATTGAACTTCAAGAGTTAAAGGTCCAACTGCAAGAGTTGTTGGACATCGGTTTTATTCGTCCTAGTACATCTCCTTGGGGTGCTCCTGTTTTATTTGTAAGGAAGAAAGACGGGAGTATGCGACTTTGTATTGACTATCGAGAATTGAACCATGTCACCATGAAGAATAAGTATCCGCTACCTCACATTGATGACCTGTTTGACCAGTTGCAAGGAGCACAATTCTTTTCAAAAATCGATCTTCGTTCTAGATATCATCAGCTGAAGGTTAAAACTGAGTATATTCCAAAGACTGCCTTTAGAACTCGGTACGGGCATTATGAATTCCTAGTCATGTCTATTGGATTGACTAATGCTCCTGCTGCTTTCATGGATATGATGAACCGTGTGTTCAAAGAATATTTGGATCAGTTCGTTGTTGTCTTTATTGATGACATCCTCATCTATTCCAAAAGTCGTGAAGATCATGAGCGCCATTTAAAGCTGGTACTGCAAAGGCTTCGTGATAACAAGCTATATGCCAAGCTGAAGAAATGTGAGTTCTGGCTTGAGGAAGTAGCATTCCATGGGCACATGGTGTCAAAACATGGAGTGTCTGTTGACCCGACGAAGATTGAAGCAATACAATGTTGGGAGCAACCGAAGTCGGTGACCGAAGTACGTAGCTTTCTGGGCTTAGCTGGTTATTATCAAAGATTCATGGAAGGATTTTCTCGAATCGCTACTCCGTTAACTCAGCTGACTCGTAAAGATACAAAATTCGTATGGAGCGATAAATGCGAGAAGAGTTTCCAAGATCTCAAAAGGAGACTCATTTCGGCACACTGCTCGACAATACAAATCTGGTTTGGATGGATTTGTTATCTCATCAAATGATGCTTGAGCAAAGGGTTAGGATGTGTTCTCATGAAACATGGGAAAGTCATAGCCTATGCCTCGCGACAACTCAAAGAATATGAGAGGAATTATCCTACTCATGATTTAGAGTTGGCAGCAGTTGTTTTCGCGTTGAAGATATGGAGACACTACCTATATGGGGGAGAAAGTGGAGATCTACACAGATCATAACAGCCTCAAATATTTCTTTACCCAAAAGGAACTCAATATGCGGCAACGACGTTGGCTCGAGTTGTTGAAAGATTACGACCATACCATCCAATACCATCCTGGAAAAGCAAACGTGGTAGCTGACGCATTGAGTAGAAGATCATATGCAGGTACAAGTGCAATGTTGTTAACACAAAGGCCCATTTTATATGACTTGCAAAGGATGGAGATAGAGATAAAGGCTCCAAGTACCCACGTGATGATATCAAGCATGCGAGTAGAACCGACTTTAATCGATAAAGTTAAAGCTGCTCAAGCTACGGATATGGAGCTGATGCGTATGAAGAAGAAAGTTTAAGAAGGTACTATTCTAGAAGCAAAAATCGATGAAGAAGGACTACTTCGAGTACACTCCAGACTTTGTGTTCCTAACGATTCTGACTTGAAGCATAGAATCATGATGGAGGCACACAACACACCATTTACAATCCATCCTGGGAGTACCAAAATGTATCATGATCTTCGACATACATTTTGGTGGAACAATATGAAGAGAGAGATCGCAAAGTTTATCTCAAGATGTTTAATTTGTCAACATGTAAAGGCGGAGCATCAAATACCAATGGGTCCATTGCAACCACTTGAGATTCCGAAATGGAAGTGGGAACACATTACTATGGATTTTGTTACGGGTCTTCCCAAGGTTTCTCAAGGCATAGATGCGATTTGGGTTATTGTTGATCGATTAACCAAGTCTGCCCATTTCTTGCCTATACGGGAGACTTATTCCCTTGAACGTCTTGCTAGTATGTACGTAAATGAGATTGTGAGATTGCATGGCATGCCAGTATCCATAGTTTCGGATCGTGATCCAAGATTCACTTCAAGATTTTGGGTTAGCTTGCAGAAAGCTATGGCCACGGATTTACGATTCAGTTCGACATACCATCCTCAAACGGACGGACAATCAGAGAAGACTATTCAAACTCTTGAGGATCTATTAAGACTTTGTGTCCTAGATTTCAAAGGGAGTTGGGATAAGTACCTACCATTGGTGGAATTCTCCTACAACAACAGTTATCAGGCAAGTATAGGTGTGAGACCCCAAATTTTATGAAATAAAAGTATTCAAATTTTCTATTTTGGTAAATAGTTAAATTGATAAAAGTTTAAAGTTAAGGGTAATATGTGAATTTTTTTTTTTTTGCAAAGTAAGCAAGTTGATATAAAATATTCGATTAGTCGGGGAATATTCTTTTTGCCGTGGAATATCCGTACGACGGTACAATTATTGGTGGACCCCACAACGGAATTATTATCGGATTGAGAAAATGACAAAAATATTTTTATGAAAATAACGACGGAAGTTTTACCGTTAACTGTTGAAACACCCGGTGTTAAAAGTACAGTAATACGTGTGGTTGTATAATAGCACACAGTATTGATTATTGATGCTTATGTAATAAGTCACTCAGTTTTGTTTTATTAGTATTATTAATGTAATAAAACAGAAAAGCTTTTTATATAAAACAGAATACTTTTATAAAGTTATTCGTTTTATTAGGCTAATAGTAAAATCTTTTTATATAAAACAGAATACTTTTATAAAGTTATCTGTTTTATTAGACAATAATTAGAATATATTTTATTTTATTATGCATAGTGTTTACATAGTGCCTGCATAGTATTTGCATAGTAAAATCTTTTATAAAGTTATTCGTTTTATTAGATTATAAATAGAATATATTATATTTTATTTAAAAGATTTTGCTTTCAATATGGACCGTCAGATTAAAGTAAATCAATCTGGACCGTTCATGAGTTAGTTACTATGCGATCCATTTTACTATAAATAGAAGCTCATTCCTTCATTATTTCTTATTTAATTCATTGAAACTCTAGAGAGATAAACTATAGAGAGAAAGAAGAAAAGTATTCCGCTACTTCACTACTCATATATCCAGTACTCTTCCTCTTAAGGTAGGGGATATTATTTGTTGTACTCGTAAGGGGCATTCTTTCTTTCTTATTCGTGAAGAGAACTTCTGTTATTCCATTATTTATGATTACATTGGAATAACACACATCATGCGAAGTACCGCATACATGGTGAAATTCTTCTAATATTCCGTTCTTTATTATTCTGTCGAAATATCATGTCTGTGCGTTTACGCCGGACCTGGTTCCATTATTTATTATTATGTTGGAATAACCTGTATACACGGACTACCGTATACATGGTGAAATTCTTATGTTATTACATTCTTTATTATTATGTTGGAATAACTTTGTTTATCAAGCAATCCGCATACATGGTGAAATTCTTTCGTTATTCCATTCTTTATTATTCTGTTGGAACATCCTGTCCATGCTTTACGCATGAATTCGGTTCCATTATTTATTATTCATTGGAATAACTCGTATGCATGCGATTCATCGCATGTCTGGTGAATTCTTCTATTATTCTATTATTTATTATTCTGTTGGAATATCCTGTCTGTGCGTTTACACATGACCTGGTTCCATTCTTTATTATTCTGTTGAAATAACATGTCTATGTAGATTACTGCATGCATGGTAAATGATCATTCGTATTCATACGAATAGTATTTTCATTAAAAAGGGGTTTCTGCCAGGGGCAGATTCGTAATTTTTCTGACACACAAAAATTCTGAAAAAATTTGAAATGATAATTTGATGAGTCTTCTAGATTGTGTCCAAAAATGATGATTTTTGGATATATAGATTAAGAGTTATGGATTTTATGGGAAAAGACTATTTTAAAAGTAAACCCTTATAACTTCTTATGGTTAACTCCAAAATTGGTAAAATGTTTATTGGGAGTACATGTATTTAACAGGAGTATACCCTGTAAATTTTGGAATTTTTGGACAAAAGTACAATTTTTGATAAATGTATAAATATTCGGCAGTTTTAGCCATATGAAAAATAGTAAATGAATCATAAAAATTTTGAGAAAAATATATGTTCAAGATGAGACTATATTCTGCTAAATCCCAGTAAAAAAATATTTTTGGGACTGATTTGGTATTTTTCATGAAAATGAACTAGTTATGAGTAAATGAATTAAATATGTTATGTGAAGTAATAAAATTGGAAAATAGGATTTTATTGTTTGAGAATCCTATATAGGGTATATGCAGATTTTTGATGAGGGATTTGATCGTTGGTGATGATATCTTATGAGTATGACATTTTTGAATGATTAAATGCATTATTTGATAAAGTGTAAACAATTGAAATAAATTATTAATAAATTTAAGAAATGATTAAAATATTGTTATAATATTAATGATATTAGATTATGAGATTATTAAGTGATTGATAACATTTGGTTATTATTGAACGCTGGATAAATTATAGTATAAATGTATAATATTTATCCTTTATCTCATTTGATTGATTCTTATATCATTGTCATCATCCTCATGCTTATATTGTGTTGAAAGTCGTCTTTGGCCGTAGTGCATAGATGGACTTGGTATGATTTTGACCAGGGATTATTCGAAAATCACACCAGACTCTGAAGTTTTCTCTCTCTATAATATCGAGCGTATTTTTGTGAGTATTTTGATACTGTGAGTGTTGCTATACGGTGCAAGTTTCTTTCAGCGTTATATTCGAAATTCAGTCAAAAGTACTATTCTTTTCGAGGTAAGGGATGTTGTTTTCTTCTTAAATGATATTATTTTCTTTAATATCATTATCTTAAAAATCTTGGTCTCGAACTTTTTATCAAATTTGGAAATTTTTGTGTTTGAGTTACTATTCACGATATCGACGACATTATTCACAATATCTGACAATATTATTCACCCAAAAATAAAATTTTCTTCTTTTTGTCCAAGATGTCTATTATGGTTACTATCTTTGATTGTATCCATGTTTTGATCTTTATTTTTTGAATAAAACTTGGTATTCTGCTTCAAAATTGGTTATTATGGAGTATTATTGAACTTGGATAAAACTGTAATACGAATCCCTAATATTTGTTCTTTTGCTTCACTGGATTCGTTTTCTTTAAAATATTTTTCATCATCCTCAGTCCTAAATGATGATATTCTTGAATATCTTTGGCTTCAGAGTGCAAAGATGAATGATTTCGATGAATATTTTTGGCCGTAGTGCAAAGATGAACATGTGTTTAGATGAACATGACCAACTGGTGAATATCTTTGGCCTTTAGTGCAAAGATGAATTTTTGATTCCAGATATATATTGATTTATGTTACAGGGATAAAATATTGACGATGGACTTTTAAATTCATATATAGAAGATAGTAGATTTTATTCTCTACTTAACTCTTCTTATGAATTATTATTTCTGCTGCGAATATTGATTTAAAACTGGTTGTCTATTGTATTCTATTAGATTTTTCCCTGTTGAAGACTAACGATAATTTGTTCTATATTATATTAGTCATAATATTCTTAACTAGGTTAGTTGAGCTCACCCTTTTCCTTTTTGTTACATTTTTCTTCTCAGGAGGCGAGAATGTAGCGAGTACTAGTTGGGGTGTGGAATGATGGTTCTAGAAGTTATTTTAGTAGTCCTCACTATTTTGTAAAATAATGTATCAATAATTGTAATAAGGACTTATTTGAGTGTGGATATTGTCTAGATGACAATATTTGTATTTAAACTCACTGTTTAAGTGTTGTCGTATTTTGCTCGACAGTTGTATTAATAAAGTTGTAGTTGTTTCTGTACCATGTATTTGGCGACTCAGAATGGGTGTTGTATACCTATTTTGGGGGTGTCACAGACATACCAATTAGACACATATAAATGTTACTCCTAGTTTACACTAATCCTATTTCAAGTTTTATAATGTCTGTTTCATAAGAATTGGAATACTATTTACGTTCACTAACATTTAACTCGATATTTTGACGTTCGTTCGTCGCACGCTTGACTTGTCTAATCTGAACGCCTAACTGACACACCATTGCGTACAATTAACATGTCCAATTCATATACCATTTCATGGTTTACATTCTCCTAGACCATATTTCCAAAGTCCAACGAGTATAACACAGAAATACTTGAAAAACATGGCTTGGTGCCACGACATTCTGAAGAAACCACCACAATTTGCTTCCGATTACACAACAATACTAAAAAGGCTCATTTTCAACCTTGATCCTGAAAGGACCGAGAATTTCATATGATTATATATGTATATTTTTATGAATATTTTTTTAGGAATCATCTAGCATATTAGTAAATATGTGTTATATGATATGAATTACACAAGTTAGTCAATTTATTTATTTTAAGTTGACTAAGAAATGAAAAGAAGGCCAAAATAAATAATTAATCAAGTTAATTAAGGAAAAGTAAGATAAGCTTATGTTATGAATTGACATAGCTTGAATTTTGACCTTGAATGATAAATAAAAAGAGTAATGATCATTAAGTGATTAATTAGTATGACTAATATAAAGTGGATAAGTATGTGTAATAATTTATCAAGTCAATTAGGGTTAATTAAGTTAATGAATTAGTGGAACAAAAAGGAAAGCCAAGAAATAAGAATTTATTTTGTTAAGCTTATGCTACTAACTAACTAAGCTTCAGATGAAAGTGTTGTGACCACATTATTTATATATTAAAGGAATAAGAATTAAATAACCTAAGTGTTATATTTAATTAAGAGTCCAAGTATATAAATTATATACAAGTGGACTAGCCTAAGGAATTTATTTTAATATCTAAACTTATTATTATTTTTTTACATAATTAAAACAAGTCTAATTGGGTTATATAATTAAATCTATATGAGTAATTATTTAAAGTCCAAATTAGGTGGACTAGTAACCCTAATTAAATAACTAGAGTAATGTAAAATAAATGTGCCGGACATGTGTTAATTTATGTTGCCCAAATAATTTAAATAGTTGGCCAAATGAATTATTAAATGGCCTAAACCCTAGCCCATTTTGGTAATGGATCTTCTAGATGAATAAATGGTTAAATAAAGCATTAATGAAAAATCCAAAATTGGGAAATAAAGGGGAGAAGGACCCAAAAACCCTAAAAATCAGTCCACTTTGGACCTTTACCATTTTAAATCTACAACTTATTTTAGAGATCCATCAAAGACATGTGTTAGATCCATGAGATATCTGATGAACCAAAGTGGAATAACTCAAAAATATTAAACAAGCAAATCGTAGCATGATTTCTTGTAAAATAGTCCTCCTAGGTAAAAATCTAGAAAAACATAATGAGCATACTGTTCAGTTTTTGTGAAGGCTATTTTAGATACTCTTTTGTTCTAAAAATTATGGTATTTTGTGGTATGTTAGTATATCAAGTAAAATAAGTCCTTCCCAAAAATGAGAATTTTTGGATGTATAGAAGTGGAGTTATGGCCTGTGTAAGAAAATGCAATTTTAAAAATAAGCTGTAATAACTCCTAATATATTGTGCAGAAAATTGTGAAGTTTTTATGGGCGTCAGTATATGATGTTATAAGACTAACATATAAATTTCCTAACTCAAACTCAGGTTATTATGTTTCAAGTATGCTAGTGGATTAATTATTGACAATTATGAAAGTAGTATGCATTCAAGCCAATCATGTTTGATGATAAAACATATACTTTGTAAACAATCTTATTCATTTATTAATAAAAGAATTATTTATTAAAGACATTTAATTTTCTACATGATGCCATTTTAACAATATGCGATAAACCCATTATTTTAAGCAATGCTTTTAGAATCATGATGAGATCATGCTAATGAGATATAAATTCTTAGATAGCTTAAAAACTAAAAAGTTTCCAATCAATGGATTACTAAAAAGTGGATTAGTGAATCCGGATAGATTGGTACATACGTTGCTTGCTCGTTGGATAAGAATGATTGATTTCATGATCATTTGTGTGGAGACACTAAAGCAAGTATGTATATGCTTATTGGAGAATAAGTTCACTGAACGTGGCTTGCTAAGGAATACCTAATGGAGTTTTACTTGTCCGTCCATAGGAATTCCTGAAGTGATAGTAGTACAAGTGATCCTTAGACTTGAGATTATCATAGTATCTTGTGTATAATGAATTATACTTTGACTTATTTCTTAAGACTCTTAGGATATATCAAAGTGTATGCTTGGGTGTAATGAGTTATATATGGAGATAATGAATGATTAATAAAGAACATACCACTTCTAGTAAAAGAAGAGATATGTCCTATGTGATTCGATAAATGACAACTTAGGAATCCTTGGCCAAGGTGGAATAAAATTAGAAAAGAGTCTTTAATTTGCATTTATTCGGAGTTGTGCATTTGGGAATTGAAATACATATAATTAAATAAAATAAGGCTTGACAATAATTCCATGTCTTATATTTAATTGAAACATTGTATGGTGGAATGATTGAATTGTACGGTAACTATTTACTCAAATATTTTTTTATGATTAATGTTGAAATCTATATTATCTGAAAAGTCGTTGATCGCTAAGGAGACTTATCCTTATTGTAGAATAAATATTATTTATTTAAATAGATTATTAGTTTAATTTATTTATTTAAATAAGATTAGAATTGTTCTAATTGATTTATTCACGACCGGTTTTATATGGAGAGCCTAAAGGGTCACACCATAAAAGGAAGAAAAATTATATAAGAAGTTACTGACATAATCGTAATAATATGTTAAGTGTATTTAATTATATCTGTGGTGATAGAATAAATTAGATAACTTAATATTTATTATTTAATATTTTGGGAATATTAAATATAAATTAATCGAGAGGAGTCTTATTAATATTATTACAATTATTATTATTTTAATTTCTAAAGGAGTTTGGGAATTAATTTAATATAACTACTCTCATTTATTCCTAATAAGATTAGGAGACAAATTAATTAAAAGAGTTTAATTAATTATCCCTAATAAGATTAGGGAGATTAATTAGTTAAAGGATTTTAATTAATTAAATATAACCCTATTTCTAATTAGATTAGAAGGCTTGACTAATATCTATATAAGAAGAGTCTTATGTCAGATATCAGATGATGCAATTCCAATTATTAGAGAGTACTCCTTTTTCTACAGAGAAAGGAAAAACTAGGGTTTAGCCAAAAGACCTTTCTTCTTGAGTTTTTGTTCTTCCTTGTTGGATCACCTCTAGAGGCCAAATGCTTGGGTGACTAATGTTGATCAAAGGAAGGAATCAATCCCGCGTATTCAATGAGAGCACAAAGGACTAGGAGTTAAACTTGTACCTGAGCAAGCTTGAATATTCAAGGATATGATTATGATTCTTCTACTCTTTTATAGATTGATAATCAAGCACAAGAATGATCATGGTTTATGGTTTGTAAGAAAATTTTAAAATTCAATTTTATTACGCTTCCACTTCGTTTATGTGATTAGATTGCATATTCTTGTTTTTAGCAAACTTAAAAGTGGTATAAAAGCCAAACTTTGTGCTAATAATCAATTTTATGATTCCATGTATGAATTGATATGCGATTAGATCAAATTTTTGGGCAACATGAAGTTTTCTGGAATCGTTGATCTAAGGGTAAGGCACTGCTACGCTTCTAGTTCATTCGAGTGCAAATTGTCTTTGTTACCGAGATCTAGTTTCTGGATGAACAATAATGATGACGCCGCGACCAGTTCATTCTGGGTATAATTTGTGCCATTACACGAAAAATCAGCCGACTTTGAAGCGCAAATTACTGTGTCCTCGATTCATTTTTAGCAATTACTTTGGGAGAATCTGAAAAACTTTTGTTTTTCTTTAAATAAATAAATGGTTTATTTAATTGATAAAAGTTTAAAAAAAGGTGCTTATTTTATCTAAAATATAATTTCAGATTGCTAAAATTAAAAGAGTTTAATTTGGATTTGGTTTTGATTAAAATAAAAGAGTATATTTTGTTTCAAAACTAAAATTCAATAAACTTTTGTCCATAAAATTGATATCAATACATATATGGAATGGAATTATAATTCATGAGATGAATGTTTATTTATTGACGTATATGGTGATGTGCATGATAATAAATGAGATTAATTATGGACTATGACCAATGTGATTGAATTTTATTTTTGATGAATGCTTGAATGTATGAGTTTTATTAAATGGGGTCTGTGTACCTCGTATTTTCTAGTTTTCTTCTCGATGTATATTCTATCTCCCTCCTATATACTTTCCCTTGACTACTAATCAAGGTTTCTATTTAAATTAAATAGTTTAATGTAATAGGATTAGTTAGAATTTCTGAAAGAATCGAAGATCAAGGTACATGGAGCGCTTGAAGACCCGTTTGTAATGAAGTCCATGTTTAAATGTAATAGTTATATTTAAATTTAATTCTTGCACCCTAGGGTTTGACCTTTTGGTTCACTTTGTGGCTCTAGTGAACCAAACTAGAATAAAAGTCCATAATCAATCTGGATAGAATATAGTATTCTATATGTGCATGCTAATATTATATATATATATATATATATTATACAAATATGCTTCACATGTTTAATATATGATGCGTATTTTATATATATATATATATATATATATATATATGTGTGTGTGTGTGTGTGTGTGTGTGTGTGTGTGTGTGTGTGTGTGTGTGCATGTGCGCTAAACAAGATGAGACAATTAATAACAAACCCCTCAAAGAATTATATTAAGTCCTAAGTCTTGAAAGATATTTGGAATATCGAACATCGCATTCTAGCATGATAAAATTAATAGAGTATTAAATATTTAATATGAGTTTGTTATGTCACCACAAGGCAAGTATTAAATATTTAAGATATTAATTTATCACATTTGATGCTTATAAATAAAATTGAAAAATGTTATTTTGTTGTGTCACCACAAGGACAATATTTTTTTTTAATATATGGAAGTGCTAGGTTGGACTTAACTAAGATAATTTTGATTCGAATGTGTCACCACTTGATCAAAATAATCTAAGAGGCAAAAGATTAGGAGTTATATGATGATATAATTGACAAGGAGTTGTCTACCTATTTATTTATATATAGTTTGTTGTGTCACCACAAGACTGTATATATTTGAAATAAGATCCTTATTCTCACTAGCAAAAACTTTAATTAGATTTTGCCGAACTATATAAGTGAGGGTAATATAGTTTGAAAAAAATAGTGGGAGGTACCAATTTAAAACAAGACCTAATTTATTTTGGTAAAATTAATTAATAAAATGAATGTTTTCTAAAATTTTGTTTTTCACATGTAGAATTTTGAAAATTTCACACTCACTAATATCACTACGTAGCATATTGGATGCTAAAAAACTGATCGGGCCGAATTTAACAGTCTGGTTAAGGAATTTGAGAATAGTTCTCACTGCTGAAACAGTCTCTGAGGAACAGATTGCTACCTTTAAGAAGTGGCAAGATGATGCATTTATGGCTCAATGCATCATGCTTGCATCCATGAGTAACGAGCTTCAGCGTCATCATGAAACTATGGATGCTCCTGCTATATTGCTGCACCTCCAAGAGTTGTATGGTGATCAAAGTAGGACTGCTAGATATGAGATATCTAAGGAGCTCTTCTGATGTCGGATGACCGAGGGCACTGCTTTTGAGACTCATCTCTTTAAGATGATCAATCTGATTGAACGTCTTGGATAGCTTGGGTTCGTCATGGATGGGGAGTTGAGTCATGATTTAGTCTTGCAGTCACTCCCTGACACCTTCTCACAATTTGTTGTGAATTTCCACATGAATAAGTTGGACGTCAGCTTGCCTAAGTTACTTAACATGTTGAAAACATCTGAAGGTCACTTCCCATACAAGAAGAACCAAGTCTTACTGGTGGATGATTCTTCTAAGAAAAGGAAGAAGCCCAAGGTATCTTCTGAAAAGAAGAAATCCAAGAAGGCTAAGGGAAAGGCGAATAGAAAGGATAATAAGAAACCTGATCCAAATATCAAAGGAATATGTTTCCATTGCAACAAGATGGGTCATTGGAAGAGGAACTGCAAGAAGTTCCTCGCGAAACAAAAGTAGAAGAAGCTTAGAGAAGCTTCGACTCCTAATAAAGGTTTGTTTAGGATTAAAATTAATTTTTTTGAAAGTCAATCTTCTACTTGGGTATTGAATACTGGTTATGGTTCCCACATATGTAATACTATGCAGGGTCTGGTCAGAAGTAGAAAGCTGAACATGGATGAGGTCGTCCTACGAGTGGGAAATACAGCAAAGGTTGCTGCATTAGCTATAGGGACTTATTGTTTAGCACTGCCTACGAGCAAGTTCATTAATTTAAATAATTGTTATTTTGTTCTGAATATCTTAAGAAACATTATTTTGATTTCTATAATAGATATGGATGGTTTTGACATTATAATAAAGAACAACAGTTGTTGTATTAATAATAATAATAATGTTTTATATGGTATTGGTATTTTGCGAAATGGACTGTACATACTTGACTTGCATTAAAATATACTTCAAATTGAACAAACTAAAAAAAGAAAAAGAGATGATGTTAATTATACCTATATGTGGCACTATAGACTCGATCATATCAATGAAACAAGATTATCAAAGTTGCATAAAGATGGGCTCTTAGAGCTATTGGATTATGAATCATATCTAACTTGTGAATCTTGTCTCATGAGTAAGATGACTAAATCTCCTTTTAGTGGAAAAGGAGAAAGAGTTACAGAGTTGTTAGCGTTGGTTCACACAGATGTATGTGGTCCTATGACAATGAATGCAAGAGGAGGGTATTCTTATTTTATTACTTTCACTGATGATCACTCAAGATTTGGATATGTATATTTAATAAAATACAAATTTGAATCATTTGAAAAGTTCAAAGAGTTCAGAAGTGAAGTGGAGAAGCTACGACACCCCCAAAATTAGGTATACATCACCCATCTTGGGTCGTCAGATACATGGTACAGAATTCAAATATGACTTATTAATACAACTGTCGTGTACAATACGACAAACATAAACTGTGAGTTTGAATACAAATATTATCTACTAGAGATTATACAAACTAAAAAGGAGTCCTCATTACAATTATTATCACACTATTTCACAGAATAGTGAGGACTACTAATTCTATCCTCCGGACCATCACTCCGTTCCCGACTGTCGTCCCAAATATATTCTCATTTCTTGAAGAGAAAACGATTGAAAGAAAGGGTGAGCTCAACTAGCCCAAGAAGAAATATTATGACTAAGATAATGCAGAATAAATTATCATTATTCTCCAATAATGTTAAACTGATAAAATATAATAGACATCAAGTTTAACTGCAGCGGAACAAGAAATCCATTAAAAGAGTCAAGTAGAAAATAAAATCTACTATATTTTATGATTTAAAAGGTTTTCATCATTTATTATCGAGAGACTCGACTTTAATAAATATTCCACATCATCGAATCACCCCTGCACTACGGCCAAGGATATTCTTTAGTATCACGACCACAATTATCCATGCACTATGGGCCAAGAATATTTGTGTATTCATTAATGGTCATGATCATGCCAACAACTGTCCATCAATGCACTACGGCCAATGAGAACTTTTACCACATCATTTGTAACATTACTACCATGATTACACCGAATAATCCTGGTCATAATCATACCAAGTTCATCTATGCACTACTAAAGCCACAGATGACTTTCAACAAAATATAAACATGAGGATGATGACAATGATATAAGAATTCAATAAAACAAGTTCAAGAATTATTTTATCCAGAATTATTAACGCCTAAATTGTCAACATGATAATCTTGTTTTGTAGAGTAAAATTCAAGAATGATCGTAAGAATATTTCCATGAAAAGATATGGATGATGAAGCGCAAATATCAAGGATATTCTACTAATTTCGTGGAGTATAGAAGTCAAAACTTTAACCAACCGAGTATAATAAAGAATGGAATAACAAAAGAAATCACCATGCATGCGATTGCCGCATAGACAAAAGTTATTCCAATGAATAATAATAATAAGAACCGTGTCAGCAAAATTTGTATGCAAGCGACAGGATGTTCCAATAGAATAATAAAGATTTTAACCAGTCAGGTGTAAAAACACACATGCATGGATGTTCAAAGCGAATAATAATAAGACGGAACCAGTCCGGTGTAAAAACACATGACAGGATGTTCCAACAGTAATAATAGAAGAATGTCACCAAGTATAGGGTAGATCACAGATACACGTTATTCCAATGAATAATAAGAAATGGAATAACAACAGTTCTCCTCATGAATAAGAAAGAATAACACCCTTACTTAATACAACAAATAATATTCCTTACCTTAAGAAGAAGAGTACTGGATATATAAGTAGTGATGTAAGACCCCAAATTATTAATAAATAAAATTTATTTTCCACTATTTATTATTTTGAAATAGTAAGGGTTGATTTGATTAATGTGGATAGTTATGGTAAAAATACGCAAATATTTCGAATAAGCAAGTGGTTATAAAATATTCATTATTGTTTCGGGGAATATTCGTTTGGTCGTGGAATATTCATCTTGTCGGGAATATTCATTCATACTTGTGATCTTTTGTGGGCCCCATAACGAAAAAGCGATTGGATGAAGAAAGCGACAAATATAAGTTGTTTATAAATAACAGGCGTAGTTGTTATCAAGCATTCATTGTTGGAATACCCGGTGGTTAAAACACAAGAATACACGTTGTTGTTAGACAAGAATAACTGCAGATTGCACAAATTATTGAAGGCACTACTCAATAATGGTTATAGTAATTACTGTTCATTATCTTATTTTATTGATTTAATAATTGCTGTATTGATATTTTGTATTACTGTTGTCTTAATAATTGTCACTTTTGACATTTATTTTCTATTATCTGAGACAATAATTCATATTATCCGAATAATATTATTAGATAACATTATTGGCAATGTATAGAAAGTTTTGTCTAAGGAGAGGTTTGGTCATCTAATTACGCGCCAGTAAGGAGAGATCCTTATTGGAAAGCCCCCTCTTTTCCTGAGGCTATGCCTCGGTTGTCAATAATGTGATTACGTAATATTATTTATGAATAATTAATTATTGATTTATATGATGAGGAAAATATTGATTTTATGAGGATATAGATGGAGAAAATTTTTAATGTGACAATTGTTGAAAATTAATATTTTATCTTTTCTCGATAAAATAATTCTTTTAAATATATTATTTTAATAATATATTAACGATGATATATTTTTACAATGAATGTGGGATATATGAGTATATGAGGAGGAAGAGTATTTTTGTGGCATTAAATGTTTAACACATGTTTTGTGTGTTGGTGGACACCATTATTGACCGAAATTTGATTATAGCTTGTAAAATCGCCCGTTTGTGGATTTCGGTCAATTTCTGTTTGGAATTTGGAAAAACTTTCTTTTGCAAAGTTGTAGAGAATTGAATTTCCTATAAAAAATTCGCCAGATTCGAATTTTCTGATAAAAGAGCTATTTATTGTGAATTATTGAAGTTTCGGTATATCGGGTGTGAATTGATTTTTGGAGTTTAAATTATTTTTGTTAGAAAAACGTTTTTTGTATTTTTTTGGACATCATTAACATGTGTGGCTGGTGTTTTTGACCAAAAGGTGGGCTAAGGAAAATTTGTATAATTATATTAATATTATATTCAATTTTCTGCTTTGGTGTTCTAAGCAATTTCCTATAAATAGGGTGCTTAGGTTAGAATTGAAAATCACACCAGAAACTGAAGTTTTCTCTCTATTTCTCTCTCGATATATTGAGCGTATTCTTGTGAGTATACTTTGAGTGTTGTTATACTGTGCAAGTTGAAGTCTTAGCCTATATCTAGTGTTTCAACTAGAAGTACTGTCTTTGTGAGGTAATGGATGTTATTTTATTCGAAAATGATATTATTTCTTCAATATCATTATGCTGAAATATTGGTTGGAAATTTTTATCAAATTTGGAACTTTTTCATGTCGGGGTTACTTATTCATGAGTTACTATTTACGAAGTTACTATTCATTTAGTACTATTCACTAAGCGTGATGATATTTTTTTTTGTGAAATTTCTATCTTTTGAGGTCGGAGTTACATTCACGTATACTCAGATTATTCACGATACTCAAGACTATTCACGAATACGACATTATTCACAGAAAAATTAAATTTTCTTTCTTGTGTCCAAGATTGTCGGTTATGATTCCTATCTTTGATTGGATCTATGTTTTGATCATTCTTGAATTTTACTCCACTCTGATTACTTATGAAGTATTGTTGAACTTGGATTGTGTAAAGTACGAATCCTTAATATTTGTTCTTTTGTTTCACTGGATTCGTTTTCTTTAAAATATTTTTCATCATCCTCAGTCCTAAATGATGATATTACTGAATATCTTTGGCCTGTAGTGCAAAGATGAATGATTTCTTGATGAATATCTTTGGCTCGTAGTGCAAAGATGAACAGGTGTTGAGATGAACATGACCGACTGATTAATATCTTTGGCCCGTAGTTCAAAGATGAATAGGTGTTTAGATGAACATGACCAACTGATGAATATCTTTGACCTGTAGTGCAAAGATGAATATTTGATTCGTATATATATTGATTGATGTTATGGGGATAAAAAATATCGGTAATGAACTTTTAAATTCATATATAGAAGATAGTAGTTTGCATTCTCTACTTAACTCTTCTAATGAATTATTATTTTCATCATGCGAAGATTGATTTAAAACCGGTTGTCTATTGTATTCTATTAGATTTTTTCCTGTTGAGGACTAACGATAATTTGTTCTATATTATCTTAGTCATAATGTTCTTTCTCGGGCTAGTTGAGCTCACCCTTTTCCTTGTTGTTCCATTTTTTCTTCTCGGGAGGCGAGAATGTAGCGAGTACTAGTCTGGGTGTGGAATGATGGTTCTAGAAGTTATTCTAGTAGTCCTCACTATTCTCGTAAAAATAGTGTATTAATAATTGTAATGAGGACTTATTTGAGTGTGGATATTGTCTAGATGACAATATTTGTATTTAAACTCACAGCTTTTTATGTTGTATTAATAAAGTTGTAGTTGTTTCATGTATCATGTATTTGGCGACTCAGAATGGGTGATGTATACCTATTTTGGGGGCGTCACAAGTGAAGTAGCAGAATACTTTCTTCTTTCTCTCTATAGTTTATCTCTCTAGAGTTTCAGTGAATTCATAAGAAAATAATAAATGAATGAGCTTCTATTTATAGAAAAATGGAATGCATAGTAACTAACTCATGAGCTATTAAAGAGATTGATTTACTTTAATCGACTATCCATATTTAAAGCAAAATAAAATATAATATATTCTATTTATAATCTAATAAAATGAATAACTTTATAAAAGATTTTACTATGCAAACACTATGCAAGCACTATGCAAAACACTATGCATAATAAAATATAATATATTCTAATTATTGTCTAATAAAATGTATAACTTTATAAAAGTATTACATTTTATATAAAAATGTTTTACTATGCAAAACACTATGCGCAGACACTATAACACTATGCATAATAGAATATAATATATTCTATTTATAGAATAACTTTATAAAAGTATTACATTTTACATAAAAGATTTTACAGATTATTACATTAATAATACCAACAAAACCGAGTGACTTATCACTTAAGCATCAATAATTAATACCGTGCAGCTACTATGCAACCACGCCAGACATCGTATTTCTTTAACACCGGTGTTTCAACAGTTAAAGGTAAAACTTTCGCCGTTATTTTCATAAAGTATTTTTGTTGTTTTTTCAATCCGATAATAATTCCGCTAGGGTCCACCAATGATTGTTCTCATTGTACTAATATTCCCGTTAAAACGAATATTCCCCACCAATCGAATATTATATAACAACTTGCGTATTTTTTGCAAAATTTATAAATATTACCCACAACTATTATATCAATTTCACTCCATAATATTCAAAAATAATATTTATAGAAAATTCATCTTTATTCAAAAAGTTGGGTTTTATAATCTCCCTTCTTATGAAATTTAGCCCTCGAAATTAGGGTACGACTGGTATGTCAAGAGGTAAGAATACCTTGATTTCATTTGATTCTAACTCCCAAGTCATTTCCTCAACATCGTGGTTTCTCCACAAAACTTTAACTCGAGGTATAACCTTGAGTGCGTAAAATATGTTTCTTCTTATCCAAGATTTGAACAGAACCTCTTCATACGTCAAATCTTCCGCTATTTCGTCCGGTTCCAACTCAATAATGTGGTTCGGGTCTTCCACATATTTACGTAATATGGATATGTGAAAAATGTTATGAACACGAGACATACTTGGCGGTAAAAGGTTAGTCTATAGGCCACAGTTCCTACTCGATCAAGGATTAAAAATGGGCCGATAAATCGAGGATTGAGCTTTCCTCTCTTTCCAAATCTCGTAACTCCTTTCCATGGAGCAACACGTAACAACACATGATCTCCTATATCGAATTCCACGTCCTTTCGATGAAGATCAGCATAACTCTTTTGTCGATCTTGTGAGGTTTTTATATATTGTCGGATCGTTTGAATCTTTTTCGTAGTCATACGTACCAACTCTAGTCCCAACAATGTTGCTTCACCCACCTCATCCCAGCATACTGGAGAACGACACTTTCTTCCATACAACGCCTCGAATGGAGCCATGCCAATACTTGCTTGATAACTGTTGTTGTAGGAAAACTCCACCAATGGTAAGAACTTGTCCCAACTTCCCTTGAAATCAAGGACACAGAGTCTTAATAGATCTTCAAGAGTTTGAATAGTCCTCTCCGACTGTCTGTCCGTTTGAGGATGATATGCCGAGCTAAATCGTAAATCTGTGACCATAGCTTTCTGCAAACTAACCCAAAATCGTGAAGTGAATCTTGGGTCTCGATCAGAAACTATGGATACTGGCATACCATGCATTCTTACAATCTCGTTTATGTACATACGAGTAAGATGTTCAAGTGTATAAGTCTCTCGTATCGGTAAGAAATGAGCAGACTTGGTCAATCTATCAACGATGACCCAAATCGCATCTATGCCTTGAGAAACCTTGGGAAGACCAGTAACGAAATTCATGGTAATGTGCTCCCACTTCCATTCTGGAATTTCAAGTGGTTGCAATGGACCTTTTGGTACTTGATGCTCCGCCTTGACTCGTTGACACGTTAGACACCTTGAGATAAACAAATATTTATCTCTCTCTCTTATATTGCCCCACCAAAATGTATGTCGAAGATCATGATACATTTTGGTACTCCAATGATGGATTGCAAACAGTTTGTTGTGCGCCTCCATCATGATTTTATATTAAATCAGGGTCGTTTGGAACACAAAGTCTGGAGTTGACTCGAAGTATTCCTTCTTCATCGATTTTTGCTTCCGGCATCGCACCTTCTTGCACTTTCTTCCTCATACGCATCGGGCCCGGATCAGTAATTTGAGCAACTTTTAATTTTATCAATTAAAGTCGGTTCTACTCAGATATATTTGCCATCATCACGTGGGTACCGAGTCTTTATCTCTATCTCCATCCTTTGCAAGTCATACAAAATGGGCCTTTGCGTTGACAATATTGCACTCGCATTCCGATATGATCTTCTACTCAATGCGCCGCCTACCACGTTCGCTTTTCCGGATGTTATTGGATGGTATGATCATAATCTTTCAAGATTCAAGCCAACGTCGTTGTCGCATGTTGAGTTCCTTTTGAGTGAAGAAATATTTGAGGCTTTTATGATCCGTAAAGATCTCCACTTTCTCCCTATACAAGTAATGCCTCCAAATTTTAAGTGTGAAGACAACAAATTTGCTAACTCTAGGTCATGAGTAGGATAATTCCTCTCATATTCTTTGTGTTGTCATGAGGCATAGGCTATGACTTTCCCATGTTGCAAGAGAACACATCCTAACCCTTTGCCTGAAGCATCATCAGATGAAAAATCCTCCGAACCAGATGGTATTGTCGTAATGAGTTCAAATGAGTCTCCTCTTGAGTTCTTGAAAACTCTTCTCACATTCTCTCGCACGCAATCGAACTTTGTATCTTTTCGAGTCAGTTTGAGTTAGTGGAGTAGCGATTCTAGAAAACCCTTCTATTTAATCTCCGATAATAACCAGCTAAGCAGAGAAAGCTACGTACTTCGGTCACTGATTTAGGTTGCTCCCAGCTTTGAATAGCTTCAATCTTTGCTAGGTCAACAGATATTCCATGACTTGATACCACGTGCCCAAGGAATGCTACTTCCTCAAGCCAAAACTCGCATTTCTTCAACTTGGCATAAAGCTTGTATTCACGAAGCTTTTGTAGTATCAGCCTCAAGTGTTCCTCATGATCTTCATGGCTTTTGGAATATATGAGGATGTCATCAATAAAGACGACCACAAAATGATCCAAATATTCCTTGAATACTCGGTTCATCATATCCATGAAGGCAGCAAGAGCATTAGTCAATCCAAAGGACATGACTAGGAATTCATAATGCCCGCATGAAGTTTCGAAAGTCATCTTTGGAATATCATCTGTTCTAATCTTCAATTTGTGATATCCTAACGAAGATCAATCTTTGAAAAGAATTTGGCTCCTTGCAATCGGGTCAAACAGTCATCAATACGTGGCAATGGGTACCTATTTTGATGGTGACATGATTTAACTCCCGATAATCAATACAAAGTCGCATACTCCCATCTTTCTTCTTCACGAATAGAGCAGGAGCACCCCAAGGAGAATTACTAGGGACGAATAAAGCCAATGTCTAACAATTTCGCAATTGAGCCTTTAACTCTCGAAGTTCAATAGGAGCCATTCGATATGGGGGCTTTGGAAATGGGTTTTGTCTGGGGTTCAAGGTCGATACAAAATTCAATTTCATGCTTTGGGGTAGGCGGGAAGTTCTTCGGGGAATACGTCAGAAATTCATTAACAATAGAAATATTATTCAAAACTAACGTATTTTTGTTTAGATCTGTGACATGAGCTAAGAAAGCTTGACATCCGTTTTTCAATAAACGAATAACTTTATGGCTTTAGATGACAGTGATTGATTTTAATGGTTTGGTTGCTTGAATTTGCATAATAGGTCGATTAGGAATATGAAAGCTAACAACCTTACGAAAACAATTAATTTTTGCATGATGAGTAGTTAACCAATCAATCCCTAGAATTACATCAAATGCAAGTATTTTTAATGCAATAAGATCGACAGGTAATGTGTGGGTACCAACTTGAACCAAACAAGACTTATAAACCGTGGATGTAATGAAGGTTTCTCCCAATGGAGTTTTCACAGATAAGTCAAAGTCTAATTTCTCCGGAGTCAAATTTAATCGTTGAGCGCAAGTAGGAGAAATAAAAGAATGGGTAGAACCGGTATCAAATAAAGTGTAGACTTCGCTAGAGTTTATGATGAGCTTACTCGTGATGAC
Source organism: Panax ginseng (assembly GCA_020205605.1). Classification (NCBI taxonomy): domain Eukaryota; kingdom Viridiplantae; phylum Streptophyta; class Magnoliopsida; order Apiales; family Araliaceae; genus Panax; species Panax ginseng. Next base: position 56,803,005 of record CM035143.1, on the reverse strand, counting down.
CTCATTCGGGTTCCTTACTCTTTGGGAGGTCACAACAAACGCTCTCCCTTGCACTACCGGCTTTGAATTTTCTGGGACAGCCTTTGGTGCCTCCATCCTAGCTTAATTTGTCTTCGGTGAACGATAAAATCGGGCTAAGTGACCTTCTCTTCCACAATTATAACATGCTTTGACTGAGATCGCTAATTTGGGTGATGTGTCCTCCCTCCGCATTTGAAGCATATGATAGGTGGTCTTTTTCCTTCCTTAACAACGGGTGCTGGTGCTGACGTCTTTCCATCATTGTTGAATCTCCTCTTCTTGAAATGTCCATTCTTATTGTTTTGGCCCTGATTACCACCGAAGTGGTTACCATTTCTGGCATGTTGATTCCCTCCATGCTTGTTGTCACCACTTCGATGACTGCTCTCACTGGTATTATCATTTTGCCGGCTGCTCTCTTTTGGTTGCGTTGACTCATTATCGCGCTCCACCAACTGAGCTCTATTTACAACATCTGAATACAAACACAGTTTATGAGAAATAAGATGTTGACGTATTTCCGGCTTCAAACCTCTTAAAAATATTCACGCCATTCTCTTCATTATCCACCAAGTGGGGATTTAAACCGGATAACTCCGCAAATTTTGCCTCAGATCATTGCTACACGGTCATATTGTTTTTCCAATTTGATAAACTCCACCTCCTTCATGTAACGAATACTTTCGGGAAAGTATTTGTCGTTGAACAGCTCTTGGAACTTCTCCCAAGACATCTTTAGCACGGCAGGTTGAGTACGTTTTATCGATTCCCACCAGTAATCTGCCTCTCCGCGCAACATAAAGGCGGCAAAGGGAACCTTTTGCTCCTCGGAGCATCCCAAGACATCAAATATCTTGGTGATCTGCTTTATCCATGCTTCTGCCATAAGTGGTTTTGGCTCTCCCTTAAACTCCGGTGGTCCCAGCTCCTTGAATGCATTTAGCGGTGATCGCTGGATAGTTTCAAAGAGTTTCCACCTACATTTTGGACAGAGTCTCTCTTCATTGTTGCATGAATTGCATAAAGCCTCCGAACAATCCATCATTCAAAGATTTGGTCGGTGTTGTTGTTTGCATGAGGATTGTCGACTTCCTGATGCACATTCTCCTGATTATTGATATGGGGAGACTCAACGGTCTCTTGTGCTCCATTGCTATTCTCAACTTTTTCGGATGTCATTTTCAGATACTGCCACAAAACAAAGGTTAATTGACATGTAACATAATATCTCTAAACTCGACCAACCAATTTAAATACAAAATAAATTTAAGTAGGTCATACTAGCGAAGGAATTCCCGTCGCCCCTCCTAGTTTTAGTCTCACATCTTAGCCAGGATCATATCCCTAAGCTTTGATATTAATCTGTGACGCCCCAAAATTAGGTATACATCACCTATCTTGGGTCGCCGATACATGGTACGTAATTCAAATACAACTTACTAATACAACTGTATGGTAGTACAATACGACAAACATAAACTCGAGTTTGAATACAAATATTATCTACTAGAGATTATACAAACTCAAAAGGAGTCCTCATTACAATTATTATCACACTATTTCACGTAATAGTGAGGACTACTAATGCTATCCTCTCGGACCATCACTCCGATTCCCCGACTCGTCCCAAATTATATTCTCATTTTCCTAAGCGTAATGTTGAAAGAAAGGGTAAGAAATATTATGACTAAGATAATACGAATAAATTATCATTAGTCTCCAACAATGTTAAACCGATAAAATATAATAGACATCAAGTTTAATCAGTAGTGAACAAGCAATCCATTAAAAGAGTCAAGTAGAAAATAAAATCTACTATCTTTTATGATTTAAAAGGTTTTTCATCATTGTTATCACCGAGACTCAAATTTTAATAAATATTCCACATCATCGAATCACCCCGCACTACTACCAAGGATATTCTTTAGTATCACGACCACAATTATCCATGCACTATGGTGCCAAGAATATTTGTGTATTCATTAATGGTCATGATCATGCCAACAATCTGCCCATCAATGCACTACGGGCAAATGAAAACTTTACCACATCATTTGTAATAAAGACGGCCATGATTACACCGAATAAATCCTCGGTCATAATCATACCAAGTCCATCTATGCACTACAAAGCCACAAATGACTTTCAACAAAATATAAACATGAGGATGATGACAATGATATAAGAATTCAATAAAACAAGTTCAAGAATTATTTTATCCAAGAACTATTAACGCCCAAATTGTCAACATGATCATTTGTTTTGTAGAGTAAAATTCAAGAATGATCGTAAGAATATTTCCATGAAAAGATATGGATGAAGCGCAAATATCAAGGATATTCTACTAATTTCATGGAGTATAGAAGTCAAAACTTTAACCAACGAGTAGTATAATAAAGAATGGAATAACAAAAGAAATCACCATGCATGCGATTGCCGCGCAGACAAAGTTATTCCAATAGAATAATAATAACGGAACCAGTCGAGGCAAAATTTTCACAAGCATGTGATGTTCCAATGTAATAATAATAAGGCGGAACCAGTCCTGTAAAACACATGCATGTGATGTTCCAACGGAATAATAATAAAGAGCGGAACCAGTAGGTGTAAAACATGCATGTGATGTTCCAATAGAATAATAGAAGAATGTCACCAAGTATAGGTAAATCACAGCGTACTGAGTTATTCCAATGTAATAATAAGAAATGGAATAACAACAGCCTTCTCTTCATGAATAAGAAAGAATAACACCCCTTACTTAATACAACAAATAATATTCCCTACCTTAAGAAGAAGAGTCTTTGGATATATAAGTAGTGAAGTAGAGAATACTTTTCTTCTTTCTCTCTATAGTTTATCTCTAGAGTTTCAATTGAATTCGTAAGAAAATAATGAATGAATGAGCTTCTATTTATAGAAAAATGAAATGCATAGTAACTAACTCATGAGCATTTCGATATTGATTTACTTTTAATCGACGGTCCATATTTAAAGCAAAATAAAATATAATATATTCTATTTATAATCTAATAAAACGAATAACTTTATAAAAGATTTAACTATGCAAACACTATGCAAGCACTATGCAAACACTATACATAATAAAATATAATATATTCTAATTATTGTCTAATAAAGCAGATAACTTTATAAAAGTATTCTGCATTTTATATAAAAATATTTTACTATACAAAACACTATGCGTATACATTATGAAATACTATGCATAATAGAATATAATATATTCTATTTATAGAATAACTTTATAAAAGTATTCTATTTTATATAAAAGATTTTCGTATTATTACATTAATAATACCAACAAAACCGAGTGACTTATCACTTAAGCATCAATAATTAAATACCGTGTGCTACTATGCAACCACGCCAGTATTCGCATTTTTAACACCGGTGTTTCAACGATTAACGGTAAAACTTCCGCCGTTATTTTCATAAAGTATTTTTGTCGTTTTTCTCAATCCAAACAATAATTCCGCATGGGTCCACCAATGATTGTGTCGTTGTACTAATATTCCCTGTTAAAACGAATATTCCCCACCAATCGAATATTATATAACAACTTGCGTACTTTGCAAAATTTATAAATATTACCAACAACTATTATATCAATTTCACTCCATAATATTCAAAAATAATATTTATAGAAAATTCATCTTTATTCAAAAAGTTGGGGTTTTACAAAAGCAAACTGGAAAAAGTATTAAGATTCTTCGATCAGATCGAGGAGGTGAATATTAAGTAGTGAGTTTTTAGACTGTATCAAAGAAATTGGTATTATCTCATAATGGACTCCACCAGGAACACAACAGATGAATGATGTATCTGAAAGGAGAAATCAAACTTTGTTAGACATGGTTCGTTCCATGATGAGTCTTACCAATCTCCTAGTTTCTTTCTGGGGTTATGCCTTAGAAGCGGCTACATATCTACTAAATAAGGCCCCCCCGAAATCCATCCCTAAGACTCCATATGAGATGTGGATAAGGAGGAAACCTAGTCTTAAGCATGTTAAGATTTGGGAATGTCCAATTTATGTGAAAAAGTTTCAAAATGATAAGCTTGGGATAAGATTTGATAAGTGTACATTTGTGGGATATCCTAAAGAAAGTTTAGGATACTATTTCTACAATCCTACCAAGCAAAAGGTGTTTATTGCAAAACACGATGCCTTCATGGAAAAGGAGTTTATCCTTGAAGGGGCTAGTGGGAGGAAAATAGATCTTGAAGGAATTCAAGAACCACAAACCACTATAGGTCAATTGGATGAACATGTCCAAGTATAGACATCTTCTGTACAACACTATATTCGTAAATCTGGAAAAGTACCGAAGATACCTGAGAGGTATGGATTCGTCACAGAGGATGACAATGAGGTACGCATCATTAATGATGATGATCCATTAAATTATGAACAGACTATGAGTAGTAAAGACTCAGAGAAATTGCTAGAAGCTATGAAATCCAAGATGGACTCTATATATGAGAACCAAGTATGGACTTTGGTTTCATCACCTGAGGGCATTAAGCCTATTGGGTGCAAATGGATCTTTAAAAGAAAGACTGGAGCGGATGGCAAGGTAGAGACCTATAAGGCCCGACTAGTTGCAAATGGTTTCAAACAAAGACAAGGAGTTGACTATGATGAAAACTTCTCACCAGTAGAGATGCTAAAGTTCATTCGAATTTTCCTTGCAATTGTAGCTTATCACGACTATGAAATCTGGCAAATGGACGTGAAACGGCCTTTCTCAATGGGAAACTTGAGGAAGATGTGTATATGACACAACTAGAGGGATTTGTTTGAACAGTTGGAAAAAATCAAGTCTGTAAGCTACAACGATCCATTTATGGATTGAAGCAGGCTTCTCATAGGTGGAACATCCGTCTTGATGAGACAATTGTAGACACTCGAAATTTCATTTTCCTGTTACTAACTATGCAGGAGGAAAAAAACATCTTTTTCATACTCCAGAGATAACCCAGGAGGATCACAACATTAATTCCAACCCTGGAGATAGCCCCGGGAGATCCAGTTTCTAACCCCCGGAGATAACCCCGGGAAATCAGTTCCAACCCCAGAGAAAACCCCGGGGGATCAAGTTCAAGGTCTGGAGATAACCCCAGGAGGTCAAGCCAACCTCAGAGATAACCCTGAGGACAGTTAAGGTTAACATCAGGTCAACCTCAGAGATAACCCTGAGAAAAGACTACTACAACCGCGCAAAAATCGGAGATAACCCCGGGAGCGAAAAAATGGTCATTTTGCCAACTCAACTTCAACTCAAATCAAATACACTCATTTCAACTCAAATTTCTTTAAAAGAAGTCCCACAAGAACCATGGCATAACTTCCGAGCGTAAACTACATAAAACGGCTCAATGGACTGCCTGATGGAAACCCAAAAATGCCATTTTGGTTATGGACCCATCTTCTCGGAATCAAAAAAGGCAAATCCTATGTCATTGCGTAGCTCTCGGAAAGAGATTTCTGGAATGGTATGGCACACTTCCATCGGACTTCTAGATTGAAAGTTATGAAGGTTCGAGTGAATAACGCGTTGTCTGAGTGCATGTACTTCGAGACGGCAGGACCCACATTACCCAGGGCACCTCGGGAAGCCGCAGGTACACCTGCTACTGCGGCATGTACACCTGCTGCTGTAGCAGGTACATCTGCGGCTCCCTCCTCTATAAATAGAGGGCTTAGGGTGGCCATTTTGTAAGAGAAAAGGCAAGGAAGCCCTATCCAATTTGCTATGTACACACTATAAATTGAGTGCTTTCTCATTTCACACACTTGTGAGCTTATATTTGGCTATTTTTTTACCGGAGGGATCCGAGTGTTCATCTATTTAAAGCTATTAAAGTCTTCTTTGGCAGACCAATGTAAGCCTTCTTACACCATTTAAAGCCTTTTCTACACTTCATGCACACATTGTTATTCACGTTGAGAGTCGTGTTGTGTGCGTATGCCCAGACTTCGGTCCGCGGCTTTTTATTTCTTTTTTATATATATATATATTTATATATATATATATACTAACATTATCGGGCTATGCCTCGATTGAGCCTGGATTTACATCCGGAGCGTTTATTGCTTTTATATATATACATATATATAAACTGTTGTCGAACTCTGTTCGATGAGCATGGATTCACATCTGGAGCGTTTAATGCTTTATATATATATATATAAATACTTATATATATATGTTGTTTCCATCAAACTCAGTTTGATTGAGTCTGGATTACACATCTGATGCGTTTACCGCTTATACTGCTTTATTTACATTTCGGTCAGGCCTAGAGTTTACTCCGTGGTGGTTGATCGTCTCTATATATATTTATAACTTTTATATATTTACCTTTCCAATCCCCCATGGAGTTTATTCCGCGGTGGTTGATCGTTCATATATATATATATATATATATATATATATATATATATATTTACAGCTTTTATATATATAATTGTTTACAGCTTTCATACAAACTGCTACATCATTGAGCCTAGGAATCATGTGATCACAAATTCAGTCTTCTGAATCTAGATTCGGTTCCCGTGATGGACATTTTCAACTGTACATGGCTTGTAAATTATTCACAGTGTTTGAATTTCCTTAGACGACTCTTATTCCCACAAGGAGTTCGGCACTGCTTTTTATATTATTTTCTCGAAGATGCTTCGCATCTCGAAAATAAAAAACAATCATGCCGAACATATAATAAAATGTAAGTATAAAAGGCCTAAATTACTATTGAGCATAACGGTTTGAAAAAACCTCTTTTACAAAACGTCATTGCTATATCTTGTTAAAACTAAACTTTTATACAAAATTCAAACCCTTTGTATATAGGTGCGAACGAGGCATAACACTACTTCCAGATAATTGCACATTGACTCTTACACACACGCATTCATATAACAGCTTAATTGAAAAGTGGCGGTCATCGTGGTAACACGGATGTCGGGGGTGCCTAACACCTTTCCTCCGTATAATCAAGCCCCCGGACCCTAATGAATCTCAGTTTCATAGACAAGTTAAATAATGTCACATCACTAGGTCTGTAAGAGCCCCAAATTCGGGTACCAAATCACCGCGGATCCGATATATTATTTCTATAACTATTGTAGAAGATATAAACATAAATTATTTATACAATAAACTTTACACATTATCCCCAAGGTCGAGAACCTTCACATAATACCAGAATCAATATCCTATCTAACATACAATGTTAATATCATACATTACTGTTACAAATTTTATCTGTTCTATAAACCAATACTGGATCTGTCCTTGACTTTTCGTGTGTCCGACGTATTCGTTCTAATCTGCAATGTTTATCTTGATATAGCAAGAGTGAGCAACAAGTTTGTCCAACAAGTTTAAGTTCAATAAATTAAGGATATATCATGATTGAAAGAATCTGAACAAAAGGCTGGCTAACATTCAATAATATAATTGTGAACTAGCATGAACAAACTTTCATAGTTGAACGAACATTGAATATAAACAAATATATCTGAACCAGATGGTAATGAAGGTGATCAACCTTTCATACCTGATGAATACATGCAATATGCACAAAGTGTGATTAAACAATTCATAGACATGGTAATCAGTAATGATTATCCATAAGTATATTTGAATGAACAACTCGAAGTTGAGTTAAGGAAAACTTGCATGTACCGTTGATTACCGTTACCCAATTTATTAAGCTTTGTCTGAAGACCTAATATTAATAATACCGATCTCAAAATATTAGAATAATATCATCACAATATAATACTATTATATATAAATATAAAATAACCTAAACACATAACACATAACCCTATCAGTCTATACATCACATAAGACCTAGTATCAAGTAAAACTATTGCAGTTTGAGTTGAATTCGGCACAATTCTGACATCCCGATGGCCTAGTCGGATAATTCACGAGCCTATTATCCATAAGACTCTATCTAAACACAACACAATTATCTTAGATAATTTATTAACTAGTCAACATATTTTTGAAAGGTTTATAATAATTTTTAAGTAATTATTATCATTTATCATGATTTTTCAATCATTAATATCGTATTTATATGATTTAAATTCCACTTAATTCTATTATCATTAATATTTATTTAATATTAAATATTAATGAAATTCTCAACTTAATATTATAATATATTTATAATATCTCAAAGTATTTTAATACCTTAATATTACCTTTTAAATGATTTTAAAGTAATTAAAACCATTATTAATTATTTGCCATTAATATTAAATATTAATGTATTTTATGACAAAATATCAAAAGTTATATTTTATAACTTCAAATATTTTTATAACACTTAAATAATTTTTATGTAATTTTTAAAACATTAAAACTAATTTTCCATAATTTATTTAATACATTTATTAAATAAATCAATTATCATTAATATTAATTTATTAATGAAATTCATCACAAAATATTAAAAGTCATTAAAAATAACTTAACATATTTTCTTATACCATAATATAATTTTAAATGATTTTTCAAGTATTAAAATCATTTTAAGTAATTTATTTAATATTATAATTAAATAAATTAAATACCATTAATATTCCAAAAATATTAATTATTAATGAAATATATTCTAAATTATTAAAAACCCATTTTTAGACTTTAAAATAATTTTTAGGAATTTATTATGAATTTTTAGTAATTAAAAATTATTTTTCTCTATTTATTAAATAAAATAATTCAATTTTAATTAAACTGTCGCTAAAGGTGGCTTTAGGCGACAAATCCGTCGCTATTGGTGTTCTTGGGCCAAACCCAGAACTTCATAGTCAGTTTACAGGGGCCTAGTTTGACCAGCATTTGATGTATGATCTTAGTGTTTTCTAGGCTGTCTAAAGTGTTAATGTTGTAGTACTGATGTGAGACCCCAGATTTTATGAATAAAGATTTAATTTTCTCGAAATAATTTTTTAAAATATTATGATGTGGATTTGATATAATGTTATAGTTGTGGGTAGTATTTATAAATTTTACAAAGTACGCAAGTTGTTATATAATATTCGATTGGTCGGGGAATATTCGTTTTAAGAGAGAATATTCGTACAACGACACAATCATTGGTGGACCCCATAACGAAATTATTGTCGGATTGAGAAAATGACAAAATATTTTATGAAAATAACGGCAGAAGTTTTACCGTTAATACTGTTGAACTACTCTGTAGTAAAAGTACAGTAATACGCGTGGTTGCATAGTAGCGCACGGTATTGATTATTGATGCTTACGTGATAAGTCACTCAGTTTTGTTTTATTGGTATAATTAATGTAATAAAACAGAAAAACTTTTTATATAAAACAAAATACTTTTATAAAGTTATTCTATAAATAGAATATATTATATTCTATTATGCATAGTGTTGTATAGTGTCTGCATAGTATTTTGCATAGTAAAATCTTTTTATATAAAACAAAATACTTTTATAAAGTTATCTGTTTTATTAGACAATAATTAGAATATATTATATTTATTATACATAGTGTTTGCATATAGTGCCCGCATAGTAGTGTTTGCATAGTAAAATCTTTTATAAAGTTATTCGTTTTATTAGATTATAAATGTAATATATATTATATTTTATTTAAAAGATTTTGCTTTTAAATATGGACCGTCAGATTAAAGTAAATCAACTGACCGATTCATGAGTTAGTTACTATGCGATCCATTTTTCTATAAATAGAAGCTCATTCATTCATTATTTCTTACGAATTCACTGAAACTCTAGAGAGAGAAACTATAGAGAGAAAGAAGAAAAGTGTTATGCTACTTCACTACTTTTATATCCAGTACTCTTCTTTCTAAGGTAGGGAATATTATTTGTTGTACTCGTAAGGGGTACTCTTTCTTCCTTTTTTATGAAGAGAACTTCTGTTATTCCATTCTTTATTATTTTGTTGGAATAACTTGTATACGCGGGCTACCCTATACTTGGTGAAATTCTTCTGTTATTCCATTCTTTATTATTATGTTGGAATAACCTGTCTATGCAAAGTACTGCATACATGGTGAAATTCTTCTAATATTCCATTCTTTATTATTCTGTTAGAATATCCTGTCTGTGCGTTTTACGCCAGACCTGGTTCCATTCTTTATTATTCTGTTGGAATATCTTGTCTGTGTGTTTTACGCCGGACCTGGTTTCGTTATTTATTATTCTGTTGGAATAACCTATCTGTGCGGTCTATCGCATGCATGGTGACTTCTATACTCCATGAAATTAGTGGAATATCCTTGATATTTGCGCTTCATCTAGTATCTTTTCATGGAAATATTCTTCTGAGCATTCTTGAATTTTACTCTCTGAAGCAAAGATCATGTCGACAATTTGAGCGTTATCGGCCTCGGATAAATTAATTCTTGAACTTGTTTTATTGAATTCTTATATCATTGTCATTATCCTCATGTTTATATTATGTTGAAAGTCATCACGTGGCATGTAGTGCATAGATGGACTTGGTATGATTATGACCAGGATTATTCGGTATAATCATAACCGTAATGTTACAAATGATGTGGAAAGTCCTCATTGGCCCGTAGTGCATTGATGGATGGACAGCTTTTGGTATGATTATGGCTATGGATTCTCTTCGTCAGAGTGCAAAGATGAATTGTTTTATGGCATGATCGGGACCATTGATGAAAACATGATTATCTTAAGTCAGTAGTGCATGGATAATTCGTGGTCGTGATACTAAAGAATATCCTTGGCCGTAGTGTATGGGTGATTCAATGATGTGGATTATTTATTAAGCTGAGTCCCAGCGATAAAAGTGATGAAAAACCTTTTAAATTATAGAAGATAGTAGATTTTATTCCCTACTTGACTCTTCTAATGGATTGCTTGTTCCGCTGCAGTTAAACTTGATAGTTATTATATTTTATCAGTTTAACACTGTTGAAGGCTAATGATAAATTATTTTGCATTATGTTAGACATAATATTTCTTACTGGGCTAGTTGAGCTCACCCTTTCTTTCACTGTTCTCTTTAGGAAAGGAGAACGTAGCTGGGACTAGTCGGGGAACAGAGTGATGGTCCTAGATGGTGCATTAGTAGTCCTCAATATTCTGTGAAATAGTGTGATAATAATTATAATGAGGACTCCTTTTGAGTTTGTATAATCTCTAGTAGACAATATTTGTTTTCAAACTCACAGTTTATGTTTTGTCGTATTGTACACGACAGTTGTATTATTAAGTTTTATTTTAATTCTGTACCATGTATCTGGCGACTCAAGATGGGTGATGTATACCTAATTTTGGGGGCGTCACAGTTGGTATCAAAGCTTAGAGATATGATGCCTGGCTGAGATGTGAGACAAGAACTAGGAGGGGAGAGACGGGGAAGTCCTTCGCTAGTACGACCTACCTAAGTTTATTTGGTATTTAATTGGTCGGTCAGAGTATAGAGATAATATGTGATATGTTAAGTAACCCTTGTTTTATGACAGTGTTTGAAAATGGCATCCGAGAATGTTGAGAATAGCAATGGAGCACATGAGACCGTGGAGACACCTTTAATCACCAACCAAGATAATGTGATTAGAGATATCCATGTGGTGATTGAGGAATTAAAAGTTGCACTCAAGCTAGTCGCAAAGGTAGCAACTGAGAGTGAGGAAGAAGAGGAACCTGAGGAGGATTTATTAGAAGAACTTATTAATCAAAATGTAGAATTGCAAAATCGTATTCATGAGTTAGAAGAAGAGCAGTCAAGAACTAAAGGCGGTCGTGGAGCAAAGGAATGTAACAATTCAAAATTATATTACCCGATGTGCGATAGCTGAACAGAGCGCTCTTTGGTAGAGTATACGATATTAAAGTTGAATCGAGAATTCAAATGTCAAGGAGCAGCTGAAAGAAGAAACAACTGAACGAGTGAGAATGAAAGATGCATGGGTAAAAGCCACACGACGCGTTGATATTGTGGCTTTACCTACTACCTGATGGCTTTACCTGCTACTATTCCACTCACCAAAAATCAGCCATCTTCCTCAACAACCAAATGTGGGGCCCACCCATTTCTAGAATTTTCCACCAAAATTATTTATAAACCTAATTTTCGAATCAGTCACCTCTTAAAATTCATAACAAATTATACGTTCATTTTTAACGGTTCAAAATTTGTGGACACATACTCAACTTATATATGTATAACATATCCAAAAATTACAACGATCCAACAGTCGGATTAAAAATTATAACTCACACAATAAAGCTATAAGAACACTGATTTGATCTTTTAATACCTCCAATCCGACAAAATACTGATAAAATACCTCAACATTAATTCCTTCATTTATAACAACATAAATAAATCTATCATTTATATCCACATCAAATAAATATTTCATTATCATATAAATCAATAATTAATTATTCATAAATAATATTACAGAATCACAATAATGACAACCAGACAGTTCCCAGGAAAGAGGGGGCTTTCCAATAAGGATTTTTCCTTACTGGCGCGCAATTAGGTGACCAAACCTCTCCTTGATAGAACTTTCTAGATATTGCCAATAATGCTATCTAATAATATTATTCAAATAATATGAATTATTGATCTGATAATGGATATACTGTGCAGTGATAATTATTGAAACAACAATAATATAAAATATCAACACAACAATTATTGATTCAATAAAATAAAATATTGAACAATAATTACTGTAACAATTATTGAGTAGTGCCTTCTTACGTAAGAATCAATAATTCAAAAATCGTAGAATGCATCAGGTGTGGTGCTTGTGGTATAATAACGCCAGACATCGTATTTTAACCACCCGATATTCCAACAAGATTATTCAGTAATAACTATTTGTTATTTATAAAAACTCAATTTTGTCATTATCTTCATCTGACTGTTATTCTGTTATGAGGCCCATAAATGGTTCTACTACTGTCGCATTTAATATTCCCCAATGTAAAGAATATTCCACGACCAATCTAATATTCCCTCGACAACAATGAATATTTTATAACCACTTGTATATTTTGAAAAAATTCATATATCACCCTTAACTTTAACCTTTTATCACTTTAACCATTTACTGAATTGTAATTATAAGAAAAATTGAATACTTTTATTTCATAAAATTCGGGGTCTTACAACATTATTAATTTAGAACCGGACGAGATAGCGGATGATTTAACGTTTGAGGAGATACGTGTTAAAATCTTGGATAAGAAGAATTGTATTCAACGCTCAAAGGTTATACCTCAAGAGTTAGAATTTGAAGTGAAGTCAAGGTATCCTCACCTGTTCGGCATACCAGGTACGTACGTAAATTTTGAGGGCAAAATTTCATAAGGAGGGGAGATTGTGAGACCCCAAATTTTATGAATAAAGATTTAATTTTCTCGAAATAATGTTTTTAAATATTATGGTGTGGATTTAATATAATGTTATAGTTGTGGGTAGTATTTATAAATTTTGCAAAGTACGAAAGTTGTTATATAATATTCGATTGGTCGGAGAATATTCGTTTTATAAGAGAATATTCGTACAATGGGACAATCATTGGTGGACCCCACAATGAAATTATTGTCGGATTGAGAAAACGACAAAAATATTTTATGAAAATAACGGCGGAAGTTTTACCTGCTAATATCGCTTGAACTACTCGATAGTAAAGACATAAAGAATACGCGTGGTTGCATAAGTACACCAGTATTGATTATTGATGCTTACGTGATAAGTCACTCAGTTTTTTGTTTTATTGGTATTATTAATGTAATAAAACAGAAAAACTTTTTTATATAAAATGTAATACTTTTATAAAGTTATTCTATAAATAGAATATATTATATTCTATTATGCATAGTGTCAGATATAGTGTCTGTGTATAGTGTTGTATAGTGTCTGCATAGTGTTTTGCATAGTAAAATCTTTTTATATAAAACAAAATACTTTTATAAAGTTATTTGTTTTATTAGACAATAATTAGAATATATTATATTTTATTATGCATAGTGTTTGCATAGTAAAATCTTTTATAAAGTTATTCATTTTATTAGATTATAAATAGAATATATTATATTTTATTTAAAAGATTTTGCTTTAAATATGGACCGTCAGATTAAAGTAAATCAATCTGGACCGTTCATGAGTTAGTTACTATGCAGTCCATTTTTCTATAAATAGAAGCTCATTCTTTCATTATTTCTTACGAATTCACTGAAACTCTAGAGAGAGAAACTATAGAGAGAAAGAAGAAAAGTGTTATGCTACTTCACTACTTTTATATCCAGTACTCTTCTTTCTAAGGTAGGGAATATTATTTGTTGTGCTCGTAAGGGGTACTCTTTCTTTCTTATTTATGAAGAGAACTTCTGTTATTCCATTCTTTATTATTTTGTTGGAATAACCTGTATACGCGGGCTACCCTATACTTGGTAAAATTTTTCTGTTATTCCATTCTTTATTATTATGTTGGAATAACCTGTCTATGCAAAGTACTGCATACATGGTGAAATTCTTTTAATATTCCATTCTTTATTATTTTGTTAGAATATCCTGTCTGTGTGTTTTACGCCGGACCTGGTTCCGTTATTTATTATTCTGTTGGAATATCCTGTCGGTGCGTTTTACGCCGGACCTGGTTCCATTCTTTATTATTCTGTTGGAATATCTTGTCTGTGCATTTTACGCCGGACCTGGTTCCGTTATTTATTATTCTGTTGGAATAACCTGCATGTGCGGTCTATCGCATGCATGGTGACTTCTATACTCCATGAAATTAGTGGAATATCCTTGATATTTGCGCTTCATCCAGTATCTTTTCATGGAAATATTCTTCTGAGCATTCTTGAATTTTACTCTACAAAGCAAAGATCATGTTGACAATTTGAACGTTATCGGCCCTAGATAAATTAATTCTTGAACTTGTTTTATTGAATTCTTATATCACCGTCATCATCCTCATGTTTATATTATGTTGAAAGTCATCTCGTGGCTCTGTAGTGCATAGATGGACTTGGTATGATTATGACCAGGATTATTTGGTATAATCATAACCGTAATGTTACAAATGATGTGGAAAAAAAGTCCTCATTGGCCCGTAGTGCATTGATGGATAGTTTTTGGTATGATTATGGCTATGGATTCTCTTTTCAGTAAGGTAAAGATGAATTGTTTTATGGCATGATCAGGACCATTGATGAAAACATGATTATCTTAAGCCGTAGTGCATGGATAATTTGTGGTCGTGATACTAAAGAATATCCTTGGCCGTAGTGTATGGGTGATTCAATGATGTGGATTATTTATTAAGCTGAGTCCCAGCGATAAAAGTGATGAAAAACCTTTTAAATCATAGAAGATATTAGATTTTATTCCCTACTTGACTCTTCTAATGGATTGCTTGTTCCGCTGCAGTTAAACTTGATAGTTATTATATTTTATCAGTTTAACACTGTTGAAGGCTAATGATAAATTATTTTGCATTATGTTAGTCATAATATTTCTTACTGGGCTAGTTGAGCTCACCCTTTCTTTCACTGTTCTCTTTAGAAAAGGAGAACGTAGCTGGGACTAGTCGGGGAACAGAGTGATGGTCCTAGATGGTGCATTAGTAGTCCTCAATATTCTATGAAATAGTGTGATAATAATTGTAATGAGGACTCCTTTTGAGTTTGTATAATCTCTAGTAGACAATATTTGTTTTCAAACTCACAGTTTATGTTTTGTCGTATTGTACATGACAGTTGTATTATTAAGTTGTATTTGAATTCTGTACCATGTATCTGGCGACTCAAGATGGGTGATGTATACCTAATTTTGGGGGCGTCACAACTGATGTAGTAATACAACCCTAAACAAGTTCCATGGTCATTCTATATCATATCACAGAGGTTCAAGCCTCAGAAAACCTGTCAGAAGCTATTCTTCATTTTTGGGTTTTTCAGAAATGAAGAACAGTTCGAGTTGGCTACTTTTGATCTCCATAACTTGCATTCTGGGTTCACTTAGTGTGATTTAAAGGTCCATGCTTATATTACACATGTCAAGTAACAATTCTATAACACTTGTATCACATTTTATCAGCACATGAAAGAGATCTAATCGGGTCAAACCCTGTCAGAGCAGCTGTTCTTGAGTTTTCTGGGTTTTCCAGAAAACTCATCTGACTGATGGTCAACGCTTGTTTGACCAACCACAATTTTGCTTCCATTAAGCATCTAAGTGTTATAAAGGCATGGATCGATAGCCCATATGTCAGTCTACAAGTCTATTACAACAACATGACCTAATAATCAAAGATCAGTAAGATCAGAGGCCTTAAAAATCTTGTAAGAGGCTTCCTGGGAAATCTGGGTTGCCCAGAAACAGTTTCCCATGATCAGTCAACGCACTTTGACCCTTAATAACTTGCAATCTATACATGATCTGGGCTTGATTCAAGTTCCAGATCAAAGCCCTTACTACATACTACACGTACAAGCTTTTAAAACACAAAAACACATAACAAGAACAGATCTATGGGGTCTGACATTTGACTGTCTGACCATATTTTCCAACTTTTTTAGATTTTTGAAAACTTGATTTTCGTGCATCTAGATGTTATGGATCCTTGATGTAACATCTTGGATCACTATATAACATCCCAATACACAACTTAAAACAACAAATTACAACATCTAACATAAAATCACAAGGTTTTACAAAAGTTAGGGTTTATACCATTTTAAGCCTTGATCTTGAATTTGATCATCATGATATGATCTTGGGATGCTATGGATCATACTAAGGACTGATCCACTAATAAATTTTGTGGGTCTAGAGAGAGAGAGAGAGAGTTGGTTGAGGATGAGTTTAACAAATGAGCTATTTTTGGGAATTTTCTCACTTAATCTATATATATTATAAATGTAATGTATATGGCTGGCATATGTAGCTGATTTCTGTGATTTAAGGCACATGGAGTAGTTAAAGTTGGTCACCAACTCAATTATTTTGGCAAGATTTGTACACAATCTCTTAAAACAAAATTCAAAAAGGGCATTCTAGTCTTTTTGCAAACCAATTTAATGGCAATTTTGTAACTTGACCAACCCTTAGGTTTAAAAAAAATAAATTCTAGGATTTCTAATTTAGGTTTTAAAAATAGAAAATTAAGATTTCAAAATTATAATTAGGATTTTTTAATTATATTAAGGTTTCCTAATCTCATTAGGGCTTGTTAATTAGGATCAAAGTTTTCTAATTAACAATAAAATTGCTAAATTACCAATTAGGTTTTCCATAATTGTACATTAGGGTTTTCTAACTAATCATTAAGTTTTCCCCTAATTAGTTATTTATAATCAATAACGCTTAATATCCATACTTAACTTTTGAATTCCCAATTTAGGGTTTTCAACTTCCGAATTAGGGTTTCGAATTCCCGGAATTGAAATTAGGGGTTCTAGAGCCGGTATTAGGGGTTATTATCATTCGTTAGGGTTTTCTAACTGAACATCGATATTCTTAATATAATATTAGGGTTTATCACTGATTTAAGATTATCTGCTCAACCCTTGACCCTTAACCACATTCTATACACATATATGACCATATACACAGAACATATAGACTTATACACTTAATCCTGAATAATTCTCCACAAAAATTTTAAATTCACAAAAATTCTTTCCCAAAAATATCAAATCCATACACTTATTTTCTGTCTAGGTCTATTATTTAACCTTAATTCAATCTTTTAAGATTTTATTAAATTGTCCAAATTCTCGGGTTGTCACAAGGTCAACGTGCAAACCTTTTCTCGGTTGAGTTGGTGCAACCATTTAAAAATACCAACTAGCGACTCTTACAGTCCAATCGTCGACATATACATGTTGGACCTTTTCACAACTTATTTTTTCAAACAAATCTCACCTAACATGAGAACACCAAAAGACAAGAACATAAAAAAGGACAAATAAAAATCCCGACGTCGACAGGTGGCGACTTTGCTGGGGACTTCCAGTAAGAGGGCTTAAGCCACTATTACAAACTTTTCAAAACTATTATCTGCTTGTGTGTGGATGTTGCATTTACATTTTAATGAATGTGTACGAATGCATTTACTTATTGCACTTAGTGCTTCACACCATATCTGCTTGTGATATTAGTGCTTCACACATATCATCATTTCCATACGGTGAGACACGTTGTATGTGAATGTATGTTGTGTGGTTCCTCCACCAGGAGGATATCTTGTCGGTGTTTGATTACTGGACTCGTAGGAAGACTAATTCCAACGAGGCTTAGGAAAGGCACCACCCAAATTTGCTCCAGTTGAAAGACCAGATTAACTTCCTGTCAAGTAAATTGCGATTATTTGGGAACCTTCATACCAAAAAACCGCGAGAATAGCCTAAGATAGGTCAGCCTCTGATAAACCAAACGCGGAAGGAAGTCTCTTCATACCTTCCCATTTCAATTACTTGTAATTTCATTTCCATGTCAATCTCAATGTAATGAAAAATATAAAGGACTATGTGTACATGCATTCCCTTTCTTATCAAAACCTGTCATGCTATCTTGTCAACTGACATCCGTTTCGCAGGATAATACTCCTAAACGGACACATTACATAGCATGTAATATTTCCACATTCCCTAAGACTAAACTACATAAGTCTTTTTGTAGGGAAGCAATTGATCCCGTTGCCCATTCAAAATCCAAAAAGGCACTAAGCCCACAATCAGACATGACTACAAGTGCCCAGCCTGATCCTACTCCTGTTTCCTACGAGGAGTTCGAAGGATTAAGGAATCAGATAGTAGAATTGGCTGTCTTTCTAAAAGAACAAAGTAAAAATACTCAGGGCCAAGCAATGCCTACTAAATCAAAGTCATTCACACTAGGGGCAGTCAGGGTATTGGCAAAAAGATGGAAACCCAGATACCTGAACCTCATTCCAATAAAGGAACCAACAAAACCCCTGAAATCACAAAACTCTAGGATGATCAAGAAACTGGGGATATAAGAAAGAAAGTCCAACAAATAGAGGAAACTATCCGATCAATCAAAGGGACTGGAAACTATGGAAGTGTCACCTATTCAGATATCTGCATATTCCCAGGGGCTTGATATCATGACAAATTCAAAATCCCAGAGTTTGAAAAGTATAATGGGCCAACGACGCCAAAAACTTATTGGTCGGAAAACTGATCACTAAACACGCGCAAGTATACACGGTCTAACAAGTAATACAGTGATAAGTAGAGTGTCATACCCACGAGGAACTATCACTAATATTTACCAAATACCGACTTTGTATCACTTAAGTCTTATTCGAACAACAATTAATGGAAGTGTGATTAATCTAAGTATAACTAATTATAAAAGCAAGTAAATGGATAACGAATGGTAATCGAAGGAATTACAAGCTAAGGTCACAACTTTACCCCACACAGGCATTCTGTCGAACACTTGGCGTGCTATGTTTCATCAAACTTCCTACCCTTCTCTCTTTGGTCTTCATGGTCATGATAGTTTGTCGACCGAGAACACACATGTGCTCATACACCTCTATCGAGGTATGCACAAACATATCTTCTCCAGATCCACTCGATAGGGAATAGAACAGAAAGGAACGTCCAAGCTAGGTGATAATCCTACACATGTCTATGCGAATTAACCTAACAAGGATTTAAGCATAAGTTCTCAATTAGGTCACACGTGGCGCACACATATATGTCTATTCTACGCACAACTTATGCAGTCGAAACCCATAATCACATGCCAATATATTTAGGTGTAAATCTATAATCCTTCTTTCAATATCATGTAGATTACCAAAATCATCACTAATGTCTTAGCGAGAATCATAAAGCATGAATATATTAAACCAAACCATATGGTGCCAACCAAATTGATAAGACCGTCAATTTAAATAACAAAGGGTTCCATTATAACCTTAGAGCCAATACTCAGTTCATAGCTATTGAACAAAATATAAGTAGCAATTAAGACAACATCTATGGATTACAAAATCAGAGGAAATAAATGGATAAGAATAAACTCTGTCGAGGCTCTTCAGTCTCCAAGCATTCCGCTCCTCTCAAGCTCTCCAGTCCGTGTAGCTCACTACTCTTGTTGCTCCAAGGAAATCCAGACTTCTCCCTAAATTACCTAATCTATATTTACATACATTATCTAAGAACTAGAGAGAAAAATTACAGAAAAGAGAAAACTATTCTATCCTAAGCTAATCTATCTGAATATATCGTATATCTTGTATTGTAGAGGCTCGTTTGATATATATGTTAGTTTTCCTCTTTTGCTAGGTCAAAAGAAAGCCTTCTCTGCCTGGGCACCAGAGGTCGCGCTGCGGCGCAAAGTCTAAGGCTAAGGGTGGCGCTATAGCGCCATGTCAACACCAAAAGACCAGAGGTTTCGCTGCAGTGCGAGCCCATAAAGGATTAAGTAGATCGCGGCGCCAAGCGATGTCGTCAGCCGGGACAGTGGTCAAGCAATGGCACATGAGATTAAGGCATGACATTGGCGTCGCGACGCGAGTGTATGCCAAATGGCCATTTTGTCCCTGAAAGCTAGAAAAGTCCCCAGAAAGCCTCGTAATACGTCAAGTTAAGCATAATAATACAATAATCATATAAAACTATATAAAATCTACGAAGATCAGACAACTATTTAAGCCATAAAGTATCCGATTCGCGGTTGTAAATCCCACTCATTAAATACCCCTAAACTTAAGTCGTTGCTTGTCCTCGAGCAAACTATCTAACACAAAACTAACAATAATAAAACACACGCGAAAGAAAAATAAAACTTTATATTAGAAACATGGCTTCTACGCTCGATCATAGCTACTTGATAAGTAGGTTTTATACCTACTTATTCGGTATCTTTTACTTGAATTAGTTGCTTAATCTCATGTTTCTTTTTTAAGTTTCATGCATTTTGTGTTCGTTTTGTAGATTA
This sequence comes from Panax ginseng, assembly GCA_020205605.1. Classification (NCBI taxonomy): domain Eukaryota; kingdom Viridiplantae; phylum Streptophyta; class Magnoliopsida; order Apiales; family Araliaceae; genus Panax; species Panax ginseng. The sequence goes on along the minus strand of CM035143.1, from coordinate 56,781,967 downwards.
TATGCTTGGGAGCTGAAATCAAAAAGAATTGGTATGAAAACGCAAAGAAAAGCAATCTGGACATCATTTGAGCTTTCATGTTTATTTCATGTTCTTGGATTGGAACTTGAATTATATTATAGAGCTTCTTCTTAGCTTTCTGGAACATCTTGAATCATTTCAATCGGAATTCGGATGCAAGAGTTATGATCTTTGTACCAAAGGGCGTTGAACTTCACTGTTTTGGGTGGCCATTTGCATATCATCCACTTCCAGTCCAAATTCTACCTTCATCCGTCCGTTATTTATCAATTCTCAAAGCATGAAAGTTATAGAGCGCGTCAATATCTTTGATTTGATAGGTGGCAGGCCTCGTAACGCTTCCCGAATCAAACGTTATGGTCGTTTTCCCAAAGGACGTCAGAGTAGAAAAAGGACCCCCGCCAGGGCGGGCTTTCTGTTCACAAAAACCCCACTGGGGCGGGGGTACTAGATGGAAAACAGAACCCTAGCCCGCCGTGGTGGGCCCATTACAAGGCTAAACCCTCGTCGGGGCGGGGGTACGCGCAGAAAAGGCGAATTTTGTCAAAATTTGAGTCCAAGAAGGATTGGTTCGATCCGATTGACTCAAGGACTTCCAAGAGGACTTAAAGACATAAAAAGAGACTTATAAAAGGAGAGAGCATTCCATTAGATTAGATTAGAGTAGATTAGATCAAAACCTTAGTTCTTATGAGATTTGGAGATTGAAACAACTTGGGCACCAGAGGTTTAGTTTTCCTCTTTTGCTAGGTCAAAAGAAAGCCTTCTTTGCCTGGGTACTAGAGGTCGTGCTGCGGCGCAAAGTCTAAGGCTAAGGGTGGCGCTACAATACAAAAGATCAAAGACCTCAAAAGACTCAGAGGTCAGTCAGTGCAGCCATGAGCCCATAAAGGATTAGTAGCGCTGTGGCGCCATCAACGCAACGCCAGCCGGACAGTGGTCATGCAATGGCGTGAGATTAAGGCATGACATTGGCGTCGCGACGCGAGTGTATGCCAAATGACCATTTTGTCCCTAAAAGCTAGAAAAGTCCTGTAAAGCCCTGTAATACGTTCGTTAAGCATAATAATACAATAATCATATAAAACTATATAAAATCTACGAAGATCAGACAACTATTTAAGCCATAAAGTATCTGATTTGGGGTTGAAAATCCCATTCATTAAATACCTCCAAACTTAAGTCTTTGCTTGAGCAAACTATCTAACACAAAACTAACAATAATAAAACACATGAGAAAGAAAAATAAAACTGTATATTAGAATCATGGCTTCTAAGCTCGATCATAGCGACTTGATAAATAGGTTTTATACCTACTTATCTGGTATCTTTTACTTGAATTAGTTGCTTAATCTCATGTTTCTTAGCTACGTTTCATGCATTTTGTGTTCGTTTTGTAGATTATATGCTTGGGAGCTGAAATCGCAAAGAAAAGTAATCTGGACATCATTTGAGCTTTCATGTTTATTTCATGTTCTTTGATTGGAACTTGAATTATATTGTAGAGCTTCTTCTTATCTTTCCGAAACATCTTGAATCATTCCAATCGGAATTCGGATGCAAGAGTTATGATCTTTGTACCAAAGGACGTTGAACTTCACTGTTTTGGGTGGCCATTTGCATATCATCCACTTCCAGTCCAATTTCGACCTTCATCCATCTGTTATTTCTCAATTCTCAAAGCATGAAAGTTGTAGAGCTCGTTAATATCTTCGATTTGATAGGTGGAAGGCCTTGTAACGCTTCCCGGATCAAAAGTTATGGTCGTTTTCCCAAAGGACGTCGAGAAAGAAAAAGGACCTTCGCCAGTAAGGTTTTTTCATAAAAACCACGGGCTGGGTACCAGATGGAAAACAGAACCCTATCCCGTCGGGGTGGGCCCTTTACAAGGCTAAACCCCCGATGGGGCTGGGGTATGCGAAGAAAAGGCGAATTTTGTCCAAATTTGAGTCCAAGAAGGATTGGTTCGATCTGATTGACTCAAGGACTTCCAAGAGGACTTAAAGGCATATAAAGAGACTTATAAAAGGAGAGAGCATTCCATTAGATTAAATTAGAGTAAATTAGATCAAAACCTTTGTTTTTATGAGATTTGGAGATTGAAGCAACTTGGAGACCATTGAAGATTCAAAGTAGGAGCAAAGAGTGAGCATCAAATCTATAGACAATAGATTATATCTTCTCATCTTCTTCAGTCTTTATCTTTTATTGTTTATTCAATTGTGGATTATTAGTTTTAATTCAATATTCTTGAACTAATTCTTTGTTTAAGATTACAATGGATCTTATTGTGTAGTTTATTTTAATACGCTTCACTATCAATCATTATGTTCTATTGTGAGGATTGTCTATTGTGATTTGGACTTAATTGCTTAATTACCTAGCTAACAATTACCGTGATAATCTATATGAACTCAATAGATGAAGTTTAGATTTAGATCTGATCATGATAGCATGTGTTTGTGATTTCTGCATAGATGGAATTCATGATTTGTGTTTAGGATAGAGATATGCCTTTATGCCATATGTAATCTTATAGAGAACTTGTGCTTTAAATCCTTTTTAATTGTAATTCACATAGAGATATAGTGGATTAGTTAATTAGGGTGTGTTGCTTAATTCTATCATCTGTGGATTAAAGTGAGTCTGGGTTTTATGCATCGAGAGATTGTTTTATCTGCTTTAGTGTTCTTGATTAACAATTCATGATAGAGAATAATTAATGAGAAGTGTGTTAACTTAAATGAAGCAATAAGTGAAGTTGTGATCTTAAATCGCCGTAATCTTAATTTAACTAGTGGTAATTAGAATAAGTTTACTTATAAATTAAAATTTATTCGTTTAAATAAGATTGAGTTGGTTATGGGTTAGTACTTGGTGATTTTTATTAAACAATTCCTCATGGGAACGATACTCTACTTTCACTTTATTACTTGTTGACCACGTATACTTGCGTGTTGTGCGTAACTGGATTTTACCCAACAAGTTTTTGGCGCCGTTGCCGGGGAATTAATTTAATAATTATTTACCAATATTAATTTCAATCAAATTAGTCTTAATTTAAACATTTTTGTTTTTAATTCTCTTCCTATATTTCTCTCTTTTCAAGTACCATGGATGACTTTGCGTATCAATGGCTATACACGAACATGACTCAACCAAGGGAAACATGGATTGATGGACTTAATACATTTTCTGTAGAGTCAATACAAATTGAGGCAAATTTGAAGACGTTGGAGGTTATCGCAGCCCAATGGAGTCGAAGGATGGCAAACATGACTCAACCAAGGGACACATGAATTGATGGACTCAATGCATTTTTTGCATTGTCAGCACAAATTGAGACACTTTCGAGGAAGTTGGACGCTTTTGCAGCACAACGTCGTCAAAGTGTGGCGGTTACTTGTGATTATTGTGCTGGAATTCATCTGAGTCATCAATGCACCGTCAGTTTTGAGCCGGTACCATATAGTGGTGATTACCTCAACAACTATGATGAGACTAACTATCACCAAGATTGGGGGTATCACCCGAATTCTTCAGGGAGCTACATTTATGATGACCAATATTACGCTCCAAATCCATCATACACACCGGAATTTTCATGTCCACTTCTATCGCCACAAGATGAAAAGCCAAATCCGATGGATGTAATATTGAAGGACATAGCAGACCTAGAGGAGATGAGGATTAGCCAAGAGCTGTTAATCCAAAATTTTAATAATCAAATGGAACAACTCGTCACTACCTCAACCAAAGGTCCTCAATACATGGCTTCCGAGACTGAAACAGAAAATTCAAGGCTGGGGGAATTATTATCCAAGTTCATAGAAGATGAGGAGAAGATGAGTAATCAAGTGAGGTAAATTCAAAATCTTGTGGATCAGATAGAGCAAATGACCAAAGCCGTAAGCAACCTTCCTCCAAACACTTGGCTTTATGACATGGATGACGAAATTGGCGGAGAACCCGAACCAAATCTGCGACTGGATGAGCCACAAGATATCAAAAGTGTGGAGACAATTGGGGATAATGAAATAGAGGTCGACGAAGATCTAAATGGGTCTCCGCCAAGGATCAAAGAGTCAGTCAGATTTGCAAAATCATGCCAACTTGGTAGTCGTGTCGTCGGCGAAGCTCTTGATGAAATGAGAGCTAGTACAAATGTAAAGCCATGGTGGGATGAGGAAGAAAAGATAGAAGAAGAGCTTGTTGTTCTTGCAAAGCCTCAAAGCCCCAATTGAATCATAGGCTCAACGGACAGAAAAGCACCTAGTTATTCAACATTCTCAATTGGGCACATATTTAAACAAAACATGATAGGTGTCTTTAATTCAATAGCCATCATAAATGGGAACCTACCAAAAGCTACATTATTTCCGATGGATGGAGGGTTCCTCAATACCGAAGAGGAATTGGATAGCGTTGACCAGACAAAGTCAGGCTGAAAGACTGTAAATCAAGCGCTGACTAGGAGGCAACCTATGAATTATTTTTTTATATTTATATGCTTTCCTAGTTCATTTAGTAGATAGGACTCACGTTATATTCCAAAGTTCTATTCTAATCCATGTTGTCTCTCTTCATTGCAGGTATTGGAGGTTCAATGGATAGGAAAATGATCGTTGTCGCCATCGCCAAAATCACGTCACGCTTAGTTGATTACAGGGAAGTTCTCTTCTACTTACCGCTATATTCTTACAATGAGGACATTGTAATTGCGAAGTTTGGGGGAGTTTATTTTAGTTCTTTATTGCAAGTTTAGTTTCATGTTTATGTTATGTTATTTTGCATATGTTGTTAATTTAGTTTAGGTTCATTATGTTTGCATTCATGTAGTACAACTGCATAAGTAGTTGCATAGTAGTATAGTTTGAATAGAATTATATTCAGTTTCTTGTTAAAAAAAATATTCAAAAAATCAAAAATATTAGTTAGTTACTAGGTTCATTTGCATGAATCCAGTTGTTAGATAGTTTAAGTTTATTTTGGCCAATGATGAAATTGGAATTGAGTAGACAAGTATAGTACTAATTATTAGAGCTTTGACGTGATTATTTTGTTATGAATCGGATTGTTTCCTGTTTGAAACTGGTATAATCAAGGTTAGCACGTTAGAGACAACTTTGTTGACTGATTAAGTTTAAATTGATACATAATTGACTTCTTAAGGATAATACTAGTTTGAATGAATGAAAGACATGAAAAGGCGGAGATGACTAAATTTAGACAAAAACTTAAGTTTGGGGGAAAAATTTGAGATATATAAGCTTCAAAAAAAAAAGATTAAAAAATGATGAAAAAAAATACCGTGGCTAATCTTGTTTCGGGGCCTTTGTTACTTGAGCAAGTACGCCCGAGGGAGTGTCTTTACACCTAGTGCCCTAAGGTCTTTATGGTCTGGGAGTCGTTGGTCGAAAGCTCGCTAAGGGGTAGCACTGTTAGCCTAATGGAATGAGACATTGCACAGTCATGGTAAAGAAAAAAAATAAAAAATAAAAAAATAAAAAAATAAAATAATAATAATAATAATAATAATAATAATAATAATAATAATAATAATAATAATAATAATAATAATACGGGAAAAGAGCAAAAAGCCCCCGTAATGCAAAGTAAAGCATAAGTATCCCAGATTGGACTCTTGAATTTGGTGGATGTTTGACTTTAGTTGGATTTAGCTTGTTCGTGAATTTTGTGAGTTTTCACTGTATGATGCCTTTAAATAGATCTATTATGTGTTGTATTTAGCATTATATCAGTTAGCATGGATGTTGAGCACACACGCACAATATCAGTAATAACGGTTTAAGATTTGATGATTGATTGAGAAATTTCTGATGAGTTTTGATATGATGTATTATCATGTTTACTTGATTTCGCCGAGGTCGGTTGAATAGACTTGTTTCTGTCATTACTGTTGGATTTGTAAGCATGTAGATTAGTTACATTGCATATCATTGTTGTTTTGTGTTTTTGCTTGAGGACAAGCAAATGTTTAAGTTTGGGGTATTTGAAAAGTAGGTTTCATACCTACTTATCCGGTAGCTTTTACTTGAATTAGTTGCTTAATCTCATGTTTCTTAGTTACGTTTCATACATTTTGTGTTCGTTTTGTAGATTATATGCTAGGGAGCTTAAATCGCAAAGAAAAGAAATCTGGACATCATTTGGGCTTTCATGTTTGTCGACGTCGGGATTTTTATTTGTCCCATTCCGTTACTTGTTCTTTGGTGTTTTCAAGTTAGGTGAGATTTGTTTGAAAAAATAAGTGAAAAAGGTCCGACATGTATAATGTCAACGATGGACTGTTAAGAGTCTCCAGTTGATTTTTTATATGGTTGTATCAACACAACCGAGAAAAGGTTTGCACATTGACCCAGTGATGTGGCACTGCTAAACGGGTCGGTGAAACCGAGATTCATTAGGGTCCGGGGACTTGATTATGCAGAGGGAAGGTGTTAGGCACCCCCCGACATCCGTGTTACCACGGTGACCACCACTTTTCTAGAAACTGTTATATGAATATGTGTATGTGTGTGGATCAATGTGCATATATTTGGAAGTAGTGCGAGGCCTCGTTCGCACCTATAAACACAAAGTTTGAATTTGTGTAAAAATTCAGTTTTAAGCAAGATATGGCAGTGATTTTTTATAAAAAAAGGTTTTTTCAAACCCTTATGCTCAATAGTAATTGAGACCTTTTACACTCCCATTTTATATTAAGTGTTCGGTTTGATTGCTTTTAATTTTCTGAGATACGAAGCATCTTCGCTAAAATAATGTAAAAAATAGTGCCGAACTCCTCGTGGGTATGAAAACCATCTGAGAAAATCCAAACACCGTGAATAAATTTATAAGCCGCTTACAGCCGAAAATATCCATCATGGGAACCGAATCTAGATCCAGTAGACTGAATCTGTGATCACATGATTCCTAGGCTCACATGATGCCGCAATTAATAACAAAGCAGTAAACAGGTACACACATAAAAGCTGTAAATATATATATATACAGACATGATTAGCCACCATGAAGCACCTCCATGGGGGATCAAAAATGTAAATAAAGTTGTAAAAGCAATCAACCGCGAAAAAGTAAACTCCAAGAGGGTCGAAAAGTAAAGAAAGCTGTATAGACGGTCAACTGCCACGAAGTAAACTCCAGGCAAGACTAAATATAAATATATATATATATATATATATATATACAAACTGAAATAAAACCACGGACCGTAGTCCGGGCAAACACACGCAACACGACTCTCAACGTGAAGAATAGTGTGTGCAGAGATGAAGAGAAATGCTTTAAAGTGTGTAAGAAGGCTTACAGTGGACTGCCAAAGAAGACTTCAATAACTTTAAATGGATGAACACTAGGCTTCCGCTGGTTAAAATATGACAGAATATAAGCTCAAAAGTGTTTGAAATAAGAAAGAACTTAGTGTATAGTGTGTACAAAGCAAATTGGACAGGGATTCCTCGTTATTTCTCTTTCAAATAAGGCCAACCCAAGCCCACTATATATATAGGGGGTGGCACAGGTTTACCTGTGGCTGTCCAGGATGCCCAACAATGTGGGTCCCACCATGTCGAAGTACGTCACTCGTTCGCTTGGTCCTTCATAACTTTCAATCCGGGAGTCCGATGGAAGCGTGCCATACCATTCCAGAAAGCTCTTTCTGAGAGCTACAAAATGACATAAGATTTTCCCTTTTTAAATTCTGGGAAGATGGGTTCATGACCGAAATAGCATTTCCAGGTTTTCGTCAGTCAATCTAGTGAGCTGTTTTGTGTAGTTTGCGCTCTGAAGTTAAGATTTGGTTCTTATGGGACTTCTTTTAAACAAATTGAGTTGAAATGAGTGTATTTGGTTTGAAGTGAAGTTGAGTTGGCAAAATGACCATTTTGCTCCTCCCGGGGTTTATCTTCGGTTTTCGCGCACTTGTAGCAGTCTTTTCTCAGGGTTATCTCCGAGGTTGGCCTACTATTGACTCTGAATGTCCTCATGGTTATCTCTGAGGTTGGTATAAGCTCTCGGGGTTATCTCCAGGCTTTGAACTTGATCCCCCGAGGCTATCTCCGGGGTTAAAACTGACTTTCCCGAGGTTATCTCCGGGGTTGGAAACTGTTTTCCTGGGGTTGGAAACTGGATCTCCTATGGCTATCTCTGGGGTTAAAATTGATGTTGTCCTCCTCCAGGGTTATCTCTGGAGTATGAAAAAGATGCTTTTTCCCTCCTACATAGTTAGTAACAGGAAAGGAAAATTTCGAGTATCTACATATGCCCCTCTTTATCATGTTCATGCAATGCAATGGAATGGACATGATAAAGATTAGTAGACACTTGAAATATGATAAGGTATTTTTTATGATGCAAATCGCAATGTAATGAATGTTATGATGAATGTTAAAATGTTTTTGTAAATCACAGTTCGCAAATCGTACATCGCATTTCGCACTTCACTTTTTGCATTTGGCCAATCGCACTTCGCAACTCGTACATCGCATTTCACAGATCACAAATTGTAATGTAATGAATGTTAAAATGTTTTCGCAGATCGCTTTACCTTTACCGATAAGTGCTGATGCCTATGCTGGTGTTGACTCCAACGGTTTAGCTTTTTGTCGGTGTTGCCGATGCTTGTTTGATGAGGAGAAATTGAGATGTTTTCTACATCTTTCATGGGGATGACGTTCTAAAATCACCGGACCTTCTCGATGTATACGCTGGTAGTTTACAATGGTGCCTACCCTGATGGTAGTTTGATAACGGATCCTACCCTGCTGGTAGTTGAATATGCTGAGATTGCCAAACTATTTCGGTTCCTACTCGAACAGTGGTATACAAAACTTTCATCACTGAACTGTCTTGATGTTGTGTTGAATTGATGCCAATGGTTTAGAATATCGGATCCTCTGATACCTTCACTGAAGTAATATTCAAAGGTTTGCTTCACCAGAATTTGCCTTGATAGAGATGTACGTTGATGTAGTGCTCACCCTTTTTGAGGTGATTTTGAGTCTCATTTTGCTGTTGGGTACTTGTGCCCCATTTCCTTGAGCGTTAGATTCGCAACTCGGCTGAATTGATGACCTGAATGCCACTAACATCGCTGGAGGGTGTAACTCGTTCTTTCGCTGCCTAGATTTGAACTTCGGTGTAGAGGTCTCAACTTGTGAGAATTTGACGCCGGTTGACACATTTAATGATGAGGATTTCATTCGCTAGACCTTTTGTCATTGGGCTCCTGTTTTTGAGTTAATGACTTTCTCGAGAATTTTCCCCTTCTTTTATAGGGGCAAGCTAAAGTCGTCATGATTTCTTTCAGGAGTTCTCCCCTTTCTTTTGCTGAGAGGCTTGATCCTGCCTTAAACTCCTTCCATTTCTTGGAATTGGACAATGCCCCAGTCCTTTCGCATGTTGATGCTGATAGTTCGTACAAGAAACTCTCTTTGTTGATGAAGTCGCAATTGAGTAATATCTAAATCGCCAATGAAATGATGTGAGGGAAGCTCTGATGATAATGTACCATGCTGATGTGCTGACTGGCGCATTTTCCTCTTTAGGATGGATGATAAATGCCCCAGTGTTGAGTTGTCGCTATTCCTGAGATTATCCCAGTCTTGTTGTACGAATTCCAATATCGGGTTGTTGCTAATTTTGAAATTGCCCCAACTTTGCTTGTTGTCTGGGATAGTTGCTTTGTCAGATGAGCTGATAAGACGCCGAGATCGTAAGAGGCTTTTACTTCTGTTCCAGATGGTGAACAAGTAGTGGATTTGGGCTTTGATGCCCTCAATCATTGTTCCTGACTTGTTCTCGCAATCGGCGTTGATGGTTTTCTTCTAATTTGATGAAGACTTGTTATTGAGGGTGTCAACTCTTTAAAGGTCCTTGTTGCTGGTAGTCTTAGTGTATCGTTGTTTCTTCCTTTCTGGGATTTATGCCAGATTCGATGGAATGACATTGAAGTGTTGTTGGATCTTCTCTACCTGGGTCACTGACTTGGAGGGTTTTTCTTGGGCATAGACTTGGTATTGATGTTTACGTTTGGATATTTCTTTTGAGGGTTTAACCACACCACTGATGGCTGCCTACGTACTCCTGTGTGTGGGGGAGATCAGGTCGACGTAGTTCCTACATGATAAGATAAATGGCTTGAGAAGTGACTATTTAAGAAGTGTTTGTTTGGGTTTTTGTTTGGTTTGTTTGGGTTTTTGTTTGGTTTAACCGCACCATAAATGGCTGCCTACGTACTCCCATTGATGAGGGGAGATCAGGTCTTTCGTAGTTCGGGCTTGATGAGCTGAAACCCGACTGATTTGATTTTTGATTTTTGATTTTTTCCTTTTTCTTTTTTCTCTTTTTTTCTTTTTTTTCTTTTCTTTTTTTTCTTTTTTTTTCTTTTTTTTTATTTACATGCATGGAAAAGAAAAGCATACTACGATGAAAGTTATACCATCCCAACATCTTCTGGAACTCGCAGCTTTAACCCCTGGATCTACATCTTCTTGGCTAGTTGAGGCTTGATAGTCAAGTTGTCAGTGGTTATGTTGCCTTCAAGGCTCGCGATAGAGGTTATCTCTTGATTCAGAATATCTTCACTTATAGCCATAACTTGATCGCTTCCTGATTCAATACATTCCTCAAGGACGCTTGAACTGGACCCATCACAAAAAGAGATGAACTCTGGATTCTTCAATGGGTTGGTTTCCCCGACAACCTCACCACCTTTTCCTTCATCTATTGCTTCGCCTTCTCCCTAGGCTTGAGAGGATTCAACCATGAAATCTCCCTCGAACCGTTGTTGTATTTCTTGCAAAGAAGTTTCCTTTTTGGCTTTTTCTTCCTTGGAAAGGATTAGTATTTCCTCCGCATCATCCAAGGTGATAAAATCTGGAATGTGGTTGTTATCTTTGGACCCTAGGATGTTTGATGTTGGTGGAGGAATCTCCTTTGGGGATTCTCTTGTCTCCTTTGTCATTCCTTGCATTGGGATTAGTCCACCTTGTGTTCTGCCAGAATTGTCGCTCATAGCCTTCACCTCATTTGAACTGCCTGTCTCGAGTGGACATCTGAAGCTTTTTATTTCTTTTTCGCCTTTTTTTGTCATGTGAAATTCTATCTCCAGCTCTCCATTTTCAATGAGATCCTGGATTTTATGTCGCAAAGAAAAACATTTCTCAGTCGTATGTCCAAGTGAGTTAGAATGGTAGAGACTTATCTTGGTGGAATCATAACTCTTTATCTTAGGATTTATAGGAGGCAGCAACTCAGTAATCTTTCCTTCGCTTATCAGAACGCGTAGCATTTCTTCATTTAATTTGTTCAAAGGGGTGAATTTTTGGACTCTTGTGGAGGTTGTTTGACCTTTCTTCTTTGAGAATTGGTAGTCCCCCGAGCTATTTTTCCGTTGGCGAGATCTTCTAGCAATTTTATCATCCCCCACTTCTTGGCCTTCTGATAGTTGAGTGAAAAACTGTCTCGTATCCTGATGTTGGCGCACTATCAGTTTAGCTAGCAGATTTACTTGATTCTGAATTGTCTCTAATTTTTGCATTACTATCATACCCTCCTCCGAGTTTTCCCACTTTAGGACATTTGATCTATTCTTTTGGGGGTATTCTTCTATCCTTCGTATGCACTTACAAATTGGATATATTTCAGCGCTTCCTGACCCGATCATGTTTACTTCCTCCGTATCATGCTGTACTGGAAGGTTGGTGTTGACATTTTGTTGGTCAGGTTGTTGGACCACAATACTGCCACTTTCGATCAGATTTTGAATTTTATGCTTTAAGGACCAACAATCTTGTGTATCGTGTCCTGGAGATTCTGAGTGATAAGCACATTTTTGGCTTGGATTGTATCTTTTGTTCCCTGGTTCCAGAGGTGGGGCCAATTCGGTAATTTTCTTGTGATCCATTAATATCGCCAATACATGTTTAAGGGAATCGCCCAATGGAGTGAATACCCGATTTTCGTTCTTTTAAATTTTCTTTTCCTGTCCGGGCATTGGTTGAATGCAGCCTATTGTTAAGATGCCAGATTGTCTTGTATTTTCCAAAAGGGGGGACTATATATTAGTCTCCTAGCTTGCCCCTGTACAACAAGGGATACATCTTCAATACCTTTATCTGCACACCTTGGGATCGCTTTTGATACTTTCCATCAGATATGCTTGGCGACTGCTTCCAAGGCAGTGAAGTCTTTAATCTTGCCTGCCTTCAGGCCCATCTCTGCCATTTCGCCATGTTTGATCATTTCCGAGAATGGCTTTTCTATGCCTGCTAGGATCCTCTCGTAGTACAAAACCTCTTGGATATCAATAAACGTTATTACCATCTCAGTTTCTGTCATTGATGGAATGACTTGCACTGCTGATGTCTCCACCTTTGGGCATATTCTCAGAAAGATTCAGTACTTTGTTTTTTGACTTTAGTCACTTAGTATAGATCAGGCGCCATTTGACACTGAAAACTGTACTGATTTAGAAAGCCATGGGCCAATTCTTCCCAGTTATGGATTTTGGCATTGTAAAGTCGGGCATACAAGGCTTTAGCCTCTCCTATGAGACTTTTTTGAAAAAGTTGCATTCTGAGGCTTTCATCTTCAGCCAATGTACATTTTTAAGTGCGTATAGGGATCGCCTACCCTATTGTATTTTCAAATTCTGGGACTTTGAATTTTGTAGGGTATCGAGCCCCTGGGAATATGCAAAGATCTGAATAGGTGACACTCCCATAACTTCCAGTCCCTTTGATTGATCGGATGGTCTCCTCCATTTGTTGGACTTTCTTTCTTATATCCCCAGTTTCTCGATCATCCCTGACATTTGTGATTTATTTATTGGAATGAGGTTTAGGTGTAAAGCCCCCAAACTCGGATACTTGAAACCCAAACTCGGTGCTTCACGATACCATTTCTATGAGCGGAATAATACTAATAATAATAACAATAATATAAAAATCAAACTTAACTTATATTTATCAGAGCCTAATCCCAATTACACAACCTTTACTATAATTCCTTACATGATATATAATACATATCATTGTCTATATATTGTCTAACTATTACAAAAGACACCATTAAACATATTCAGTTTGCTTTCCTTTTCACTTGTTCTTGTCTGAACCTTCGAGTTGTTCATGCCTAGCTGAAAACATTTGAATTTAAGCAAGGGTGAGCATTTGGGTGCCCAAAGAAGTAATAATAACAATTAGAAATATAAGTAAATGAAAGAAATAAATGTTTTTTTTGTACATCACTTCTACAACTAATTTATAGTTCAAGTAAATCGAACCGTAAAATAATAACATAACAATTCTATCTCCAAATTTTGAAACTACATATTGACTATATATGAGGTTTAGTTGACATACTATGAACATTATTTTTAGTTTTCGATAAGGTTTAGAAGAACTTCATCTGCAAACCGTCATAACTTATGGGCTTTAGGTTGTACTTCCCATGGGCCCTGTATTGATCAATACTACATTGCTAGAACGATATTATCGTTCATCCTTTGTCGCCTTTTACGCATAAAAATTTTCCCGTGATCGGGATGTTCATACTTAGTCTGGAATCCGAACCAAAATAATTTGATTGGATACAAAAGGTTTTAACTTATTCAACGATATTTCGAATATGTGTCTAGTCTGGGTCAAATAGTTTAGCTTAGGCTTTTATATATATATATATATATATATATATATATATATATATATATATATATATATATATCAACATGTGATTAAATATAATGATTATCCAAGTGGGGACACTTGTATAACCATATATAGAAATTAACGAACATAATATATATCCGAATTACCATATACTAACATGTTGATAAACAATGATCTGATATAGAATATATCACAATAGGGTAAATAATATAGCATAATAATAATATAATTTCAAACTTCTTACTCATGTCCATCAGATAAAGGAAATGTAAAGGTAAGATACGTGCACGACGCTTATGTCATATACTCAGAATAACTTAGTTCTATCTCTATACAACACGTACCAGTAATAAGATCATTTGATCGATTAGAATAACATACTATAACACATAGCACTGCTTATTGCAGTCAGCACGTAACCTAATCACATTATCACACATGTTCCACAACCATTGAATCACAAATAATCACTAATATAATCAAAATATCTAAGTCCAGATCAATTTTTGAAACATGTCGGTGTACCGATGGCTTTATCGGGTAATTATCGAGTCTAAGACTCTATCCCGTAGTTCAATAACTATAATTATCAGTCATATTATTTTTAAATGACATATAATAATTTTTAAACATTTATTATAATTTATCACGAATTTTCAAACACCGGAATCATTATTAAATGATTTAAATATTAAATAATTCTATTATCATTAATATTTAATTAATATTAAACTATTAATAAAACCATTGCCAAATTATTAAAGTTATTTATAATAACTCAAATACTTTTAAAGTATTAATATTACACTTAAATGATTTTTAAAAGAATTAAAATTATTTTTAAATAATTATCATTAATATTAAAATATTACTACATTATCTATCAAAATATTAGAAGTCATTAATTATAGCTTACAATATTTTTAATTCATTAATATCCTTATTAAATGATTTTTAAATAAATAAAACCATTTTAAAACTATTTATTTAATATAATTATTAAATACACTTAATGTGACGCCCCCAAAATAGGTATACATCACCTATTCGAAGTCACAAATACATGGCATGTGTAATACAAATATAACTTAATTATACAACCGCTATGTAAAGTACGTATAAAATATAAGTCAGAAAGTTTTAATACAAATATTGTCGCTCAGATAATATTCAAACTCAAATTCAATATTATTACATTTATTTTCCACTATTTCAATGAATAGTGAGGACTACTAATGCTATCATCTCGTCCGTCACTCCATTCCCCGACTAGTCCCTGTTACGTTCTCATTTCTTGAAGAGAACAATAAAAGTAAAATGGTGAGCTCAACTAGCCCAGTAAGAAATATTATGACTAAGATAATGCAGAATATATTATCGTTAGCCCTCAACAGTGTTAAACTGATACAATATAACAACCATTAGGTTTAACTGCAATGAATGTATAATCCATTAAAAGAGTCAAGTAGAGAATAAAATCTACTATCTTTATGATTTAAAAGGTTTTTCATCACTTTTATCATTTGGGACTCACTTTAATAAATAATCCACATCATCGAATCACCCCAAGATTATTTACCAAGGATATTCTTTAGTATCATGACCACAATTATCCATGCACTACGGCCAATGAGGACTTTTACCACATCATTTGTAACATTACTTGGCCATGATTACAATCGAATAATCCTCGGTTATAATCATACCAAGTCCATCTATGCACTATAGGCCACAGATGGCTTTCAACAAAATATAAACATGAGGATGATGACAATGATATAAGAATTCAATAAAACAAGTTCAAGAATTAATTTATCCAGGAACTAATAACGCCCACAATTATAGCATGCTTTGGACTAAGATCGTGCGCTTTGACCGATGTGTCCCTCCCTCCGCATTTGAAGCATATGATAGGTGGTCGTTCTCCTTCCTTAACAACTAAAAGTCTTGGTGCCGACGCCTTTCCATCATTGTTGAATCTCCTTCTTGAAATGTCCATTCTTATTGTTTTGACCATGATTACCACCAAGTGGTTACCATTTTCGCATGTTGATTCCTCCATGCTTATTGTCACCGCTTTGATGACTGTTTTCACCCCAGATTATCATTTTGTTTACCGCTTCTTTTGGTTGCGTTGACTCGTTATCGCGCTCCACTAACTGAGCCCTATTTACAACATCTGAATACAAACACAGTTTATGAGAAATAAGATATTAGCGTATCTCTGGCTTCAAACCTCTTAAAAACATTTGGGTCATTCGCTCTTCATTATCAACCAAATGGGATGTAAATCGGGATAACTCCGCAAATTTAGCCTCGTATTGGGAAACGGTCATATTGTTTTGTTCAAACTTGATAAACTCCACCTCCTTCATGTGATGAATACTTTCGGGAAAGTACTTGTCGTTGAATGTACTTCTTGAACTTCTCCCAAGACATCTTGAAAAGGCCAGTCAGATATCGCTTTACTGATTCCCACCAAGAATCGCCTCTTCACGCAACATAAAGGTGGCAAGGGAAGCTTTTGCTCCTCAGAGCATCCCAAGATATCAAATATCTTGGTGATCTGTTTTAACCACGTCTCTGCCTTAAGTGGTTCTTGCTTTCCCAAAAACTCCGGTGGTCCCAGCCTCCTTGAATTGCTTAGCGGTGACTAACCGTGGTTGCTATTGTTTCCTCCTCAGATTATGAACAGGAGTGGCCTTCACCGATGTTGCATGAATTCTAAAAGCTCAAACGCATCGTTGCTCACAATTGATCAATGTTGGTGTTTACAAGAGGATTATCGCCATCCTGTTGCACATTATCCTGATTATTGATATGTGGAGACTCAAGGGTCTCCTGTGCTACATTGCTATTCTCAACATTCTCGGATATCATTTTCAAATACTGTCACAAAACAAGGGTTAATTAACATCACATATTATCCCTATACTCTAACCGACCAATTAAATATCAAATAAACTTAGGTAGGTCATAGTAGCGAAGGAATTCCCCGTCTCTCCCCTCCTAGTTCTAGTCTCACATCTTAGCCATGGATCATATCCCTAAGCTTTGATACCAACTATGACGCCCCCAAAATAGGTATACATCACCTATTCCGAGTCACAAATACATGGTATGTAATACAAATACAACTTAATTATACAACCGTCGTAAAGTACGATTAAAACATAAGTTGTGAGTTTTAATACAAATATTGTCGCTCTAGACAATATTCAAACTCAAATTCAATATTATTACATTTATTTTCCACTATTTCACTGAATAGTGAGGACTACTAATGCTATCATCTGGTCCGTCACTCCGTTCCTCGACTAGTCCCTGCTACGTTCTCATTTCCTAAAGAGAACAATAAAAGTAAAAGGGTGAGCTCAACTATCCCAGTAGAAAATATTATGACTAAGATAATGCGTATTATATTATCGGTAGCCTTCAACAAAATGTTAAACCGATACAATATAACAACCATCAAGTTTAATCTGCAGTGGAACAGCAATCCATTAAAAGAGTCAAGTAGAGAATAAAATCTACTATCTTTTATGATTTAAAAGGTTTTCATCACTTTTATCATTGGGACTCAAATTTTTAATAAATAATCCACATCATCGAATCACCCCCGCACTACTAAGAAAGGATATTCTTTAGTATCACGACCACAATTATCCATGCACTCACGGGCCAAGAATATTTGTGTATTCAATAATGGTCATGATCATGCCAACAATCGGTCCATCCATGCACTACGGGCCAATGAGGACTTTTACCACATCATTTGTAACATTACGGTCATGATTACACCGAATAATCCCTGGTTATAATCATACCAAGTCCATCTATGCACTATAGGCCACAGATGGCTTTTAACAAAATATAAACATGAGGATGATGACAATGATATAAGAATTCAATAAAACAAGTTCAAGAATTAATTTATCCAGAACTAATAACGCCCAAATTGTCAACATGATACCGCTTTGTAGAGTAAAATTCAAGAATGCTCGTAAGAATATTTCCATGAAAAGATACTAGATGATGAGCGCAAATATCAAGGATATTCCACTAATTTCATGGAGTATAGAAGTCAAAAAACTTTAACCAACTAAGTATAATAAGGAATGGAATAACAAAAGAAATCACCAGCATGCGATAGACCAAGATACGCAAAGTTATTCCAATGTAATAATAAATAATGTAATCAGTCCGACGTAAAAACGCATGCATGTGATATTCCAATGTAACAATAAAGACGGAATCAGTCCAGCCAGAAACGCATGCATGTGATATTCCAATGTAATAATAAAGACGGATCAGTCCGCCAGAAACGCATGCATGTGATATTCCAACATAATAATAAAGATGGAATCAGTCCCACAGAAAATGCATGTATGTGATATTCCAACAGATAATAAAGACGGAACTGTGTCCCCAGAGAACACATGCATGTGATGTTCCAAAATGTAATGATAAAGAATGGAACAACAAAAGAATTTCACCAAGTATAGGGTAGCTCACAGATACAAAAGTTATTCCAATGTAATAATAAAGAATGGAATAACATAAGTTCTCTTCATAGATAAGAAAGAAATAATACTCCCTACCTTTAGAAAAATTAGATATTGGAATAGTGAGGTAGCAAACTTCTCTTCTTCTTTCTATAATTTCTCTCAATAATAATCGCTCTAAAGCTTTTGTGAATTGGTGAGAAATGAAGGAAGAATGAGCTTCTATTTATAGAAAAATATAGTTTCGATAATTGCAAGTTTTGGGGCTCGAAAAATTTAAGTACAATACCTCCAACTTTTCCTTTATTTTTAATTTAGTTATGGAAGTATTATCAAACTTGCACCACTTCCCCTAATAGTAAATAATGTGATTCAATAGTAAATTATGTGAATCAATAGTTCTAGACATGTGAAAATATGAATTACAATATAGTACCTCCATCTATACCTCCATTTTTAACTTAGTCATGCAAGTATTATCAATCTTGCACCAACTCCCCTAATAGTAACAAGAATGTGAAACAATAGTATACACATATGAATAAATAGTTATAATCATGTGAAATAATAGCAATCAATTGCTCATTTATCCTAATTAAATAATTCGATTGGTCAATATAACCTCCGCACATCAATTATTATCGAAATAATTGTCGATTTTCACTAACACAAATAATTCCAACACAATGAAACCATTTTTATCAAAAATATAAATTTTGAAATTTCAAGTTTGATTTTCCTAAAAAGTCAATCGTTGACTTTTTGACCAAATAGTGAATTCAAAAATTTTGTGTTTATAGACTATTTTACTAATTTTATCGTCCCTTGACTCAAATATCACGCCTCAAGGCCTCCAAATTCAACTCTAAACACAACTTCAATTTTAATAACATTCATCATTAATATTATAACTCACAATATTTATCAACCGTGTCGCTCCTGTGAAGAGAGGGCTTTCCAATAAGGATTTCTCCATATCATGCCGCAATTAATTAGGTGACCAAACCTCTCATCGATGTAACTTCTAGACATTGTAAATATTTCAATTTAATAATATGAATAACTTTGTCGCCTCAATTATTGATTTAATAAAATAACATATTATGCGAGATGATATTATGATAATAATCGAATCAATAATATGAGAGATATGATGCATCAACCATCGTAGCAAAGAATTGAGTATAACCGAGTGACTTCTCACGTAAGCATCAATAATCAATACCATGCGCTTACTATGCAACCACGCCAGACATCAGTATTTTACTACCGGTAGTTCAACAGCTTAACAAAGAAACTTCCACCGTTATTTTTATAAAATATAATTTCCGCTTTTCTAACTACGATTTATACTTCGTCAGGATCCACTAATGATTGTGTCGCCATACCTAATATTCCCCACAAAAAGAATATTCCCCACCAATCGAATATTTTATAACAACTTGCATTCTTTGAAAAATTTATAAATACTACCCACAACTATAACATTATATCAAATCCAGACTATAATATTAAAAAAATATTTCGATAAATTTAAATCTTTATTCATAAAACTGGGGTTTCACACTTAATATCATTTATTATTAAATTAATATCTTTAATATTAAATTATTATCTAAATTATACTTTAAATATTAAAAGTTATATTTTATAACTTAAAATATCTTTAAACACTTTATTTTTATTTAAAATGATTATTATAATATTAAAATCATTTTTAAACTAATTTATTTAATATAATTATTAAATAACTTTAATATCATTAATAATAATTAATTAATGAAATTTACCTTTCAATATTATAGGTTATATTTTATAACTTAAAATATTTTTAAACTATTTATTTTCATTTAAAATGATTTTCTAATATTAAAACTAATTTATTTAATATAATTATTAAATAAATTTAATATCATTTAATATTAAAATATTAATATTTTTCATGACAAAATATCAAAAGTTATATCAGTATAACTTAAAATATTTTTATAATCCTTTATATAATTTTTATATAATTCTTAAATCATTAATTCTATTTCCATCATTTATTTAATACATTTATTAAATAACTTTAATTACCATTAATATTAATTAATTAATGAAATTCATCACAAAATATTAAAAAGTTATCAAAAATAACTTAAATTATTTTCTTATACTATAATATAATTTTAAATGATTTTTCATGTATTAAAATCATTTTTAAATAATTTATTTAATATTATAAATAAATAAATTAAATACCTTTAATATTCCAAAAATATTAAATATTTATGAAATATATTCAAAATATTTAAAATATATTTTTTGGACTTTAAAATAATTTTTTATAATTTATTTTGTTTTTTTAAAAATTAAAAACTAATTTTTTTCTATTTATTTAATAAAAATAATTAATTTTGAAAATAAACTGTCACTAAAGATCGCTTATAGCTTTATGTAACTATCGCTATAGGTGTTCTTGAGCGTTCTTGATGAAACCCAGAAATTCATGAACAAGTTTCCACTTAGCAAGTTTGATTAACCATAATTATTAGACCTTAACGATTCTGAGCTTGAACTTTTGTTATGATTGTAATGTTGCTGTAATACTACAATCATCAATTGATTTCATGATCCTCCTACTTCATAACAGAAAGATCTTGACCTCTAAACTTGAAAGTTGTCAGAATCGTTTCTTCATTTTCCGGTTTTCCGTAAATGAAGAACGATAAGGCACCTACTTTCCAAGCCCTGATCCAAGCGTTCTGGACTTGTTATGTTCGATCTAATGGTTTAAACTTATAGAGTACATGACAAGGAACAAAAACATAACATCATAGCAACATACAAACAACACAATCGCGAGATATTTCTCAGTCAAACCATGTCAGAAAGAAGGTTCAACCAATTTCTAGAAATTCCAGAAACGCCATTCGTGATCGACAGGCTTAGTTTGACCATTTACTATGCTCGATTTACTGACTATTTATGGAATGTAAAGCCATTTACTTAGAGTCCACATGATAGAATACAATCTAGATGCAACAATATCAACCAATCACTTAACATCTGACAGATCAAAACGATCAAAACCGTTGTCAATCACTGAAATACGATTTCTGGGTTTCCCAGAAATCATTTGGTCATGCCCGGTCAACGGGTTTTGACCGTGAATAACTTCCAATATATTCATGCTATGACTTTGATTCAAGTACCAGATGCAAGATTTTATAACATACTATAAGTATCAACCTTTAAACAACAAATCACATAAACAGGATGAGAGTTATAGGGTCTGACATTCATTGTCAGACCACAAAAAAAAATCCAGATTTTTGAAAAACTTTAATTTCGAGCACTTTGATGTTATGGATCTATCAAATACCAACCCAGATCATCTATAGACACTTCATACAACATATTTAACACAAAAATTTTAACATCTAACACATCATACAAGATCAGATTGTAAGATTAGTTTTATACCTTCACATGAGCAAATCTTTATTCTATGTTTCTGATTTGTTATTGGTGATCGTGGGGCTGTATTAAGGGACTGATATACTAGTATTTTTCGTGGGTTTGGAGAGAGAGAGGTCTTGGATGTGTATTTTGAATAAATGAGGCAAAAATGAGACTTTTCTCTCTCTAAATCTATTTATATCTTGGTGCAATACATGTGGCTGAGATGTATAAGGCTGGCTGCTGGATTTATTGGTCACATGGGTTTGGTGAAATTAGGCCACCCACTCCTTATTTGGTTAGATACACAAGCAAGCCTAATAAAAAATCTAAAGAGGGGTATTTTGGTCATTGAACTTATACTTTTAATGGCATTTTGGTAATCTTGCAAACCCTTAGGGTTTAGGGTTTGGATTAGGGTTTGAACCATTTTAGGTTTTAAGAGAAAATTTCTAGGATTTCCAAAATTAGGATTTAGAAATAAATAACAATTTAGTTTCAAAAATATATATATAAATTAGAGTTTACTAAATATAATTAGTTTTTCTAATTCGATTACTTGAACATTTGTGTTTAAAATTTACTAATCATAATTAACCTTGATCATTAAATAATTAGGGTTTATAATTAGTAATTAGGTTTTTAAAATTACTAATTAGGGTTTGCACAAAAATAATATTAATTTCTAAATTTTTTTGAAAATTAGAGTTTCTTAATAGTGTTTAATTTTCTAATTATATTATACATGAACATGATTTTAATGTCCACTAATTAGCATTTAACTTGCAATTAACAATTAGGGTTACCAAGTTAGCAAATTAGGGTTACTAATTTACAAATTAGGGTTTCTAGCTAATTAGGGTTTCCTAATTTAGAAAATTAGGTTTTTTCTTAACTAATATAAAAATATATAATACTTGTCATTAGACACATTATCATAGCATCATGACTACATAATGACTCAACAAAAACTTAAAGTCGTAATTGACTTTCGAATTAGGGTTTATCAGTAATTCTAGGATTTTTGTGTGAAATACCATAATTGACCAATTATTGTCAATATACACAAACATATAGTACATATTTATAACACTGAAAAATCAAAATATAATATTATTATATTATTATTCTTATCCATTGATAAAAATCCAAAATTAGGATTTGGATTCCATATCCGATTTATTCTTCATATATATTCTTATTAATTAAGTTAAAATAATTAACTTAATTAATCTTGAATAAATTCATATAATAAAATAAATAATTATTATAATAATTCTAAAAATCATTTCATATATTTTTTAAATAATATATAATCATATTTTTTCATAGAAAATAATTAATAAAAACATTTCTCGCTATAAAATTAATTATTATAAGAATAAACTTTATAATAGTCAATAATTCTAAAATAACATTATTTGTAAACATTCATGTAATAAATATATTTTTATTTATTACATAATTACATACATACATTATCTTGTATAAATCCACATCCTTAAAATAAAAAAAAATGTATATGCAAAATTTCTGATTTATTTATACAAAAAATATCGGGTTGTTACATTCACCCTCCCTTATAAAGATTCTATCCCCGGAATCACCGTTTTAAAGCCTATACATACCACGGTACATAGCATA
The DNA here is from genome assembly GCA_020205605.1 of Panax ginseng. Classification (NCBI taxonomy): domain Eukaryota; kingdom Viridiplantae; phylum Streptophyta; class Magnoliopsida; order Apiales; family Araliaceae; genus Panax; species Panax ginseng. The sequence goes on along the minus strand of CM035143.1, from coordinate 56,758,659 downwards.
CATAATCATTGCAAGTAGATCTCAATCAAAATTGATCGAACTGATCTTTAACTATTCAGCATAAAGCTTATCTATCTGATTAAACGAAAATTTGATTTCTAAAAGAACTCAAATTCCTCCTTCAAAATAATTTATAAAATAATTTACTATATATAAGAAAATAATATATAAGAAATAAAATTGGTTTGACTAATACCTGGAGTTGCATCTCCGGCTGCTACAGTTTCTTGAACGGTCATGTTGAATACGCTTGCGGTTGATTTTGTTGGTTTGATTTGTTGATATTGATCCCGTTGTCGCCAATGTCCTGTTGCATTTTTCCGTATTCACATTACTTGCCTCCTTTCTCCTTCTTGGACAGTCTTCCACCTTATACTCCATTGATTCACACTTAAAACACACAGACTTTCCCTTTATCTCCTTTCCTTTTATCGTATATGTGACAAATCTATCTTTTACCTCTCTATTATCGTAGCTATCACAAAAGTTTCTACATGGTCAGTTGATCTTCTAAATCCTGACAGTACGACCGCCTTAAAGTCTTTGACGTTCGTCGATCGAAAATCTGGCTGATCTTCTGGCGACTGGTATTCCGTTCTGCATAGCTTGATCGTCCATATTCGCAAAATTTTGTATCGGGTCTAGTTGTCTTCCAACTTTTTTGACATGTTCTTCTATCTATGTATTTTGTTTTCGTCTCCTTGGCGGCATTATCATAATTTATTCTTTATTCTAAGCCTTATCGTATACGTATAATCATATAACACGAAAATCTATATTTATCATGTACTCAAAATATTATACATTTTAAAATTTTGGTTTTTCGCATTAACCAGTACTACTATCTTTAGACCAACTTATTTCATTAATCCCATATAACTTCATACTCATATCACTTGACATACCACAACACATATTGCTTTAATCATCCGCTATCCCTTTGTGACTCAATAGTCGGGAATCGCTGCCACAACTTATACAAAATTTGAAAAATATTACCTTATACAAACATACCTATTAAAGTTATACTAGTACTACTTATTTCTTACGCCTCCATTAAGGATCAATTGCTTAGAAATCTGTCTATTCCCATTATCCTCAATAATCCATTCACACTTAACTACACCTAGTTCATCTAACTTACCATACATTATGAGTTTAAGAATTCACCACAAACATATGAGTTTAAGAACTCGACATTGACCACATATTCTTTAACTATACTTTACCTATCAGTCATACTATCATTTTAGGGTCCGGTATTATACTTTTCAAAACAACCACCTCATTGAGGTAGCTTTCAATGTGAGCCTCTATTGCGGCTATTGGCGTTGATATTGGCTCGGTTATGGAGGTTGACTTCTTCTTTACGATTTGAGGGTATCCTAATCTTTTTCTATCTGACATCTACACACAAACTATCTTGATTATCACTTAATATATACACACAATAATTAATAGTTTTATATAAGTTATCTTTTATTTGATTTGACGATGAACTTATTCAATTCATCTCCTTTTTAAACTCTATATGAGTTAATTGTATTTTCAACGTTTTCCTCTGTTCCAAGGTTATAGCCTAAGGTCTAGCCCACCTAAGGTTTTTAACCCTAAGCTCTTATACCAACTTGTAAAGCCCCCAAACTCGGATACTTGAAACCCGAACTCGGTGCTTCACGATACCATTTCTATGAGCGGAATAATACTAATAATAATAACAATAATATAAAAATCAAACTTAACTAATATTTATCAGAGCCTAACCCCAATTACGCAACCTTTACTATAATTCTTTACATGATATATAATACATATCATTGTCTATATATTGTCGAACTATTACAAAAGACACCATTAAACATGTTCTGTTTGCTTTCCTTTTCACTTGTTCTTGTCTGAACCTTCGAGTTGTTCATGCCTAGCTGAAAACATTTAAATTTAAGCAAGGGTGAGCATTTGGGTGCCCAGCAAGTAATAACAATTAGAAATATAAGTAGTCGAAAAGAAATAAATGTTTTCTTTGTACATCACTTCTACAACGAATTTATAGTTGTGAAGTAAACTGAACCGATAATAATAACATAACAATTCTATCTCCAAATTTTGAAACTACATATTGACTATATATGAGGTTTAGTTGATATACTATGAACATTATTTTTAGTTTTCGATAAGGTTAAGCGTAACTTCATCTCAAAACCGCCATAACTTACGGGCTTTAGGTTGTACTTCCCAAGGGCCCTCAGATTGATCAATACTATATTGCTAGAACGATATTATCGCTCATCCTTTGTCCGCCTTGGACGATAGAAAAATTTTCCGTGATCGGATTTTCATTTTTAATCCGAATCCAAACCAAAATAATTTGATTGGATACAAAAAGGTTTTAACTTATTCAACGATATTTTCAATATGTGTCTAGTCGGGTCAAATAGCTTAGACTATATTATATATATATATATATATATATCAACATGTGATTAAATATAATGATTATCCAAGTGGGGACACTTGTATAACCATATATAGAAATTAACTAATGTAATATATATCCGAATTACCATATACTAACATGTTGATAAACAATGATCTGATATAGAATATATCACAATAGGTTAATAATATAGCATAATAATAATATAATTTAAACTTCTTACTCATATCCATCAGATAAAGGAAATGCAAAGGTAAGATATCATTCGATGCAATCGCCATACGCTCAGAATTTAGTTCTATCTTTATACAACACCTATCAGTAATAAGAGCATTTGATCGATTAGAATAACATACTATAACACATAACACTGCTAATTGCACTCAGCACGTAACCTAATCACATTATCACACATGTTCCACAACCATTGAATCACAAATAATCACTAATATAATCAAAATATCTAAGTCCAGATCAATTTCTGAAACATGTCGGTGTACCGACGGCTTTATCGGGTAATTATCGAGTCTAAGACTCTATCCCGTATTTCAATAATTATAATTATCAGTCATACTATTTTTAAATGACATATAATAATTTTTAAACATTTATTATAATTTAACACGATTTTTCAAACACCGGAATCATTATTAAATGATTTAAATATTAAATAATTCTATTATCATTAATATTTAATTAATATTAAACTATTAATGAAACCATTGCCAAAATATTAAAGTTATTTATAATAACTCGAAATACTTTTAAAGTATTAATATTACACTTAAATGATTTTTAAAAGAATTAAAATCATTTTTAAATAATTATCATTAATATTAAAATATTAATGCATTATCTATCAAAATATTAGAAGTCATTAATTATAAATTACAATATTTTTAATTCATTAATATCCTTATTAAATGATTTTTAAATGAATAAAACCATTTTAAAACTATTTATTTAATATAATTATTAAATACACTTAATATCATTTATTATTAAATTAATATCATTAATATTAAATTATTAATGAAATTATCCTTTAAATATTAAAAATTATATTTTATAACTTAAAATATCTTTAAACACTTTATTTTCATTTAAAATGATTATTATAATATTAAAATCATTTTTAAACTAATTTATTTAATAAAATTATTAAATAACTTTAATATCATTAATAATAATTAATTAATAAAATTTACTCTTGACATATTAAAAGTTATATTTTATAACTTAAAATATTTTAAAACTATTTATTTTCATTTAAAATGATTTTTCTAATATTAAAACTAATTTATTTAATATAATTATTAAATAAATTTAATATCATTTAATATTAAAATATTAATATTTTTTATGACAAAATATCAAAAGTTATCTTGTATAACTTCAAATATTTTAATAATCCTTTATATAATTATTATATAATTTTAAATCATTAATTCTATTTTCATCATTTATTTAATACCTTTATTAAATAACTTTAATTACTATTAATATTAATTAATTAATGAAATTCATCACAAAATATTAAAAGTTATCAAAATAACTTAAATTATTTTCTTATATATAATATAATTTTAAATGATTTTCATGTATTAAAATCATTTTTAAATAATTTATTTAATATTATAAATAAATAAATTAAATACTTTTAATATTCCAAAAATATTAAATATTTATGAAATATATTCAAAATAATTAAAATATAATTTTTAGACTTTAAAATAAATTTTAATAATTTATTTTGTATTTTTAATAATTAAAAACTAATTTTTTTCTATTTATTTAATAAAAATAATTAATTTTGAAAATAAACTGTCGCTAAAGACTGCCTATAGCGACAGAACCGCCGTTATAGGTGTTCTTGAGCGTTCTTGATGAAACCCAGAAATTCATGAACAAGTTTCCACTTAGCAAGTTTGACTATCCATAATTATTAGACCTTAACGATTCTGAGCTTGAACTTATGTTATGATTGTAATGTTGATGTAATACTACAATCATCAACTGATTTCATGATCCTCCTACTTCATAACAGAAAGATCTTGACCTCTAAACTTGTTGTCAGAACTGTTCTTCATTTTCTGGGTTTTCCAGAAATGAAGAACAGTCAAGGCACCTACTTTCCAAGCCCTGATCCAAGCGTTCTGGACTTGTTATGTTCGATCTAATGGTTTAAACTTATAGAGTACATGACAAGGAACAAAATCATAACATCATAGCAACATACAAACAACACAATCGTGAGATATTTCTCAGTCAAACCATGTCAGAAAGAAGGTTCAACCGATTTCTAGAAATTCCAGAAACGCCATTCGTGATCGACAGGCTTAGTTGACCATTTACTATGCTCGATTTACTGACTATTTATGGAATGTAAAGACAATTACTTAGAGTCCACATGACAGAATACAATCTTGATGCAACAATATCAACCAATCACTTAACATCTGACAGATCAAAACGATCAAAACCGTTGTCAGTCAATGAAATACGATTTCTGGATTTCTGGTTGCTACAGTTCCGTTCTGCATAGCTTGATCGTCCATATTCGCAAAATTCTGTATCGGGTCTAGTTGTCTTCCAACTTTTTTGACATGTTCTTCTGTCTATGTATTTTGTTTTCGTCTCCTTGGCGGCATTATCACAATTTATTCTTTATTCTAAGCCTTATCGTATACGTATAATCATATAACACGAAAATCTATATTTATCATGTACTCAAAATATTATATATTTTAAAATTTTGGTTTTTCGCATTAACCAGTACTACTATCTTTATACCAACTTATTTTATTAATCCCATATAACTTCATACTCCTATCACTTGACATACCATAGCACATATTGCTTTAATCATCCGCCATCCCTTTGTGACTCAATAGTCGGGAATCGCTGCCACAACTTATACAAAATTTGAAAAATATTACCTTATACAAACATACCTATTAAAGTTATACTAGTACTACTTATTTCTTATGCCTCCATTAAGGATCAATTGCTTAGAAATCTGTCTATTCCCATTATCCTCAATAATCCATTCACACTTAACTACACCTAGTTCATCCAACTTACCATACATTATGAGTTTAAGAATTCACCACAAACATATGAGTTTAAGAACTCGACATTGACCACATATTCTTTAACTATACTTTACCTATCACCATACTATCGCTTTGTGGTCCAAGATTATACTTTTCAAAACAACCACCTCATTGAGGTAGCTTTCAATGTGAGCCTCTATTTCAGATATTGGTGTTGATATTGGCTCGGTTATGGAGGTTGACTTCTTCTTTACGATTTGAGGGTATCCTAATCTTTTTCTATCTGACATCTACACACAAACTATCTTGATTATCACTTAATATATACACACAACAACTAATAGTTTTATATAAGTTATCTTTTATTTGATTTGACGATTAACTTATTCAATTCATCTCCTTTTTAAACTCTATATGAGTTAATTGTATTTTCAACGTTTCCCTCTGTTCCAAGGTTATAGCCTAAAGTCTAGCCCACCTAAGGTTTTTAACCCTAAGCTCTGATACCAACTTGTAAAGCCCCCAAACTCGGATACTTGAAACCCGAACTCGGTGCTTCACGATACCATTTCTATGAGCGGAATAATACTAATAATAATAACAATAATATAAAAATTAAACTTAACTTATATTTATCAGAGCCTAATCCCAATTACGCAACCTTTACTATAATTCTTTACCTGATATATAATACATATCATTGTCTATATATTGTCGAACTATTACAAAAGACACCATTAAACATGTTCTGTTTGCTTTCCTTTTCACTTGTTCTTGTCTGAACGTTTGAGTTGTTCATGCCTAGCTGAAAACATTTAAATTTAAGCAAGGGAGAGCATTTGGGTGCCCAGCAGGTAATAACAATTAGAAATATAAGTAGCTGAAAGAAATAAATGTTTTTTTTTGTACATCACTTCTACAATCTAATTTATAGTTGTGAAGTAAATCGAACCGATAATAATAACATAACAATTCTATCTCCAAATTTTGAAACTACATATTGACTATATATGAGGTTTAGTTGACATACTATGAACATTGTTTTTAGTTTTTGATAAGGTTAAGCAGAACTTCATCTGCAAACCGTCATAACTTACGGGCTTTAGGTTGTACTTCCCATGGGCCCTCAGACGATCAATACTACATTGCTAGAACGATATTATCGCTCATCCTTTGTCCGCCTTCGACGATAAAATTTTCCCGTGATCGGGATGTTCATACTTAGTCAGGAATCCGAACCAAAACAATTTGATTGGATACAAAAAAGGTTTTAACTTATTCAACGATATTTCTGAATATGTATTTAGCTGGGTCAAATAGCTTAGACGGCTTATATATATATATATATATATATATATATATATATATATATATATATATATATATATATATATATATATATATATATATATCAACATGTGATTAAATATAATGATTATCCAAGTGCGGACATCAGATAACCATATATAGAAATTAACTAACAAAATATATATCCTAATTACCATATACTAACATGTTGATAAACAATGATCTGATATAGAATATATCACAATAGGTTAATAATATAGCATAATAATAATATAATTCAAACTTCTTCATGTCCATCAGATAAAGGAAATGCAAAGGTAAGATACATTCACGAAGCGCTACTTTACGCTCAGAACTTAGTTCTATCTTTATACAACACCTATCAAGAATAAGAGCATTTGATCGATTAGAATAACATACTATAACAAATAACACTACTTATTGCAGTCAGCACGTAACCTAATCACATTATCACACATGTTCCACAAACCATCGAATCACAAATAATCACTAATATAATCAAAATATCTAAGTCCAGATCAATTTTTCAAACACGCTTGGCAGTAATTTATCGGCTTTATCGGGCAATTATCGAGTTTAAGACTCTATCCCGTATTTCAATAACTATAATTATCAGTCATATTATTTTTAAATGACATATAATAATTTTTAAACATTTATTATAATTTAACACGATTTTTCAAACACCTAATCATTATTAAATGATTTAAATATTAAATAATTCTATTATCATTAATATTTAATTAATATTAAACTATTAATGAAACCATTGCCAAAATATTAAAGTTATTTATAATAACTCAAATACTTTTAAAGTATTAATATTACATTTTAAATGATTTTTAAAAGAATTAAAATCATTTTTAAATAATTATCATTAATATTAAAATATTATCAAGATTATCTATCAAAATATTAGAAGTCATTAATTATAACTTACAATATTTTTAATTCATTAATATCCTTAATAAATGATTTTAAATAAATAAAACCATTTTAAAACTATTTATTTAATATAATTATTAAATACACCTAATATCATTTATTATTAAATTAATATCATTAATATTAAATTATTAATGAAATTATCCTTTAAATATTAAAATTATATTTTATAACTTAAAATATCTTTAAACACTTTATTTTCATTTAAAATGATTATTATAATTTTAAAACTAATTTATTTAATATAATTATTATATAAATTTAATATCATTTAATATTAAAATATTAATATTTTCATGACAAAATATCAAAAGTTATATCAGTATAACTTAAAATATTTTTATAATCCTTTATATAATTTTTATATAAGTTTTAAATCATTAATTCTATTTTCATCATTTATTTAATACATTTATTAAATAACTTTAATTACCATTAATATTAATTAATTAATGAAATTCATCATAAAATATTAAAAGTTATCAAAATAACTTAAATTATTTTCTTATACCATAATATAATTTTAAATGATTTTTCATGTATTAAAATTATTTTTAAATAATTTATTTAATACTATAAATAAATAAATTAAATATCTTTTAATATTCCAAAATATTAAATATTTATGAAATATATTCAAAATAATTAAAATATAATTTTTGGACTTTAAAATAAATTTTAATAATTTATTTTGTATTTTTAATAATTAAAAACTAAATTTTTTCTATTTATTTAATAAAAATAATTAATTTTGAAAATAAACTGTCGCTAAAGACCCATTTATAGTGATGTAACCGCTGCTTTTAGGTGTTCTTGAGCGTTCTTGATGAAACCCTGAAATTCATGAACAAGTTTCCACTTAGCAAGTTTGACTAACCATAATTATTAGACCTTAACGATTCTGAGCTTGAACTTTTGTTATGATTGTAATGTTGATGTAATATTACAATCATCAACTGATTTCATGATCCTCCTACTTCATAACAGTTGACCTCTAAACTTGAAACAGTCGTAATCGTTTCTTCATTTTCCGGTTTTCCAAAATGAAGAACAAACCAAGGCACCTACTTTCCAAGCTCTGATCCAAGCGTTCTGGACTTGTTATGTTCGATCTAATGGTTTAAACTTATAGAGTACATGAAAAGGAACAAAAAACATAACATCATAGCAACATACAAATAACACAATCGCGAGATATTTCTCAGTCAAACCATGTCAGAAAGAAGGTTCAACCGATTGAAATTCCGTAAACGCCATTCGTGATCGATGTGCTTAGTTTCGACCATTTACTATACTCGATTTATCGACTATTTATGGAATGTAAAGCCATTTACTTAGAGTCCACATGATGTATCACAATCTTGATGCAACAATATCAACCAATCACTTAACATCCGATGATCAAAACGATCAAAACCGTTGTCAACATCGAATACGATTTCGGGTTTCCGTAAATCATTTGTCATGCCCAATCAACTAAGTTTCAACCGACCGTGAATAACTTCCAATATGTTCATGCTATGACTTTGATTCAAGTACCAGATGCAAGATTTTATAACATACTATAAGTATCAACCTTTAAACAACAAATCACATAAACAGGATGAGAGTTATAGGTCCCACATTCATTGTCAGACCACAAAAAAAATCCAGATTTTTGAAAAACTTTAATTTCGAGCAATTTGATGTTATGGATCTATCAAATACCAACCCAGATCATCTATAGACACTTCATACAACATATTTAACACAAAAATTTTAACATCTAACACATCATACAAGATCAGATTGTAAGATTAGTTTTATACCTTCACATGAGCAAATCTTTATTCTATGTTTCTGATTTGTTATTGGTGATCGTGGGGCAGTATTAAGGGACTGATATACTAGTATTTTTCGTGGGTTTGGAGAGAGAGAGGTCTTGGATGTGTATTTTGAATAAATGAGGCAAAAATGAGACTTTTCTCTCTCTAAATCTATTTATATCTTGGTGCAATACATGTATTCGAGATGTATAAGGTCGGGTCATTGGATTTATTGGTCACATGGGTTTGGTAAAATTTACCACCCACTCCTTATTTGGTTAGATACACAAGTGCTTCTAATAAAAAATCTAAAGAGGGGTATTTTGGTCATTGAACTTATACTTTTAATGGCATTTTGGTAATCTTGCAAACCCTTAGGGTTTATGGTTTGGATTAGGGTTTGAACCATTTTAGGTTTTAAGAGAAAATTTCTAGGATTTCCAAAATTAGGATTTAGAAATAAATAACAATTTAGTTTCAAAAAAATATATATATAAATTAGAGTTTACTAAATATAATTAGTTTTTCTAATTCGATTACTTGAACATTTGTTTTTAAAATTTAATAATCATAATTAACCTTGATCATTAAATAATTAGGGTTTATAATTAGTAATTAGGTTTTTAAAATTACTAATTAGGGTTTGCACAAAAATAATATTAGTTTCTAATTTTTTTTGAAAATTAGAGTTTCTTAATTGTGTTTAATTTTCTAATTATATTATACATGAACATTATGATTTTAATGTCCACTAATTAGCATTTAACTTGCAATTAACAATTAGGGTTACCAAGTTAGCAAATTAGGGTTACTAATTTACAAATTAAGGTTTCTAGCTAATTAAGGTTTCCTAATTTAGAAAATTAGATTTTTTCTTAACTAATATAAAAATATATAATACTTGTCATTAGACACATTATCACAACATCATGACTACATAATGACTCAACCAAAACTTAAAGTCGAATTGATTTTAATTGTGGTTTATCAAGAATTCTAGGATTTTAGCGTGAAATACCATAATTGACCAATTATTGTCAATATACACAAACATATAGTACATATTTATAACACTTAAAAATAAAAATATAATATTATTATATTATTATTCTTATCCATTGATAAAAATCCAAAATTAGGGTTCGATTCCATATCCGATTTATTCTTCATATATAACATTATTAATTAAGTTAAAATAATTAACTTAATTAATCTCGCATAAATTCATATAATATAATAAAATAAATAATTATTATAATAATTCTAAAAATAATTTCATATATTTTTAAATAATATATAATCATATTTTCATAGAAAATAATTAATAAAAAAACATTTCGCTATAAAATTAATTATTGTAAGAATAAACTTTATAATAGTCAATAATTCTAAAATAAAATTATTTTAAACATTCATGTAATAAATATATTTTTATTTATTACATAATTACATACATACATTATCTTGTACAAATCCTCATCCTTAAAATTAAAAAAAATTTATATGCAAAATTTCTGATTTATTTATACAGAAAATATTGGGTTGTTACATTAGGTATCTGGGTTTCCATCTTTTTGCCAATACCCTGACTACACCCTGGTGTGGATGACTGTGACGCCCCCAAATTCGGGTATCTTTCAACCCGACAGATGGTGCTACATGATACTACAATTTATACAGTCATTCCATTGAGATAACAACAAAATGATTGTATTCACTATATTCTTATTACAATAGTAATACATCCTTTCTCAGGTTCAGAAATCGAATACATTCTTCATTACTCATAATTATATTACATACAAATACACTAGTCATTATGGGATAATTAACTATCCATCTTAGCTTTGCTTTTATCTCTTAGAACTCTCTCATTGTTTCTACTTTTAGTCAGTAATCATATAATTCAAGTAAGAAGTGAGCATAACTAGCTCAACAAGTCTAACAAAGGATGATATAAACACCACATCAAGAATTATATGATTATCTTCCATAACTGAACAAATAGCTATGAAGCAGTATGAACATTGACTAGTACTTCTCATTTCATAACAGTGATTCCAAAGTATATATATAATAGCTTAGGAATTCTAAACCGGTCAAAAGACCATGAACATACTCTTTTCGTTTTCATACATGAAAAGGACATCTGACCTTAAGGCCGTACATCCGGCATTACTTACGAGCACTTCTAGGTGATCAGCCTATAGTACTCCATGTTGATCAACACTCATCCGTTAAACGTATTTACGTTTAAGTTTTGGCAACCTCGTGTGCCCATCGAATAATCGATGAAAATAAATTTGTTTATTCTTAGACAAGCTTACCTTTACATCCGTACCAAATACTTGGCATAGGATAGCATTAAAAATTCTATATTGAAAGACTTGTAAACAAATCAATCTAACTCTTAAGATTAGTCTAGCCGAGTTAAAACTGGCATCGACCCTTTCGTAAAAACCATTCATGCATTTCTTATCATGAATCATAGAAAACTTGGCTAACACGGATGTTAGACAAGTATTAAGAAAACTTACCTTTAAGCATCTTCGAATATAATATTCAACAGTTCTCATTCTTTACAGGATCTACATGATATATTCAAATAGCACACTGTAATTAGCTACCAAACAAACTTAGTTTATTGCTTTAACCAACTTCTTTCTCTTCTATGTCTTACTTGAATTTATTCCATTAGTAATGTCCATTCGACTTACTATATTTCATTACGGCTCGTTAACGTTCTTATATGAACCGACACTAGGTGATTATTGGTGAGGTACCAACGTTGAACACCCTTCACGGTTTACTTGTTTACACTTTTGCATTATTTATTTAATTATGATTAAACCCTACTTAACCTTCCACGTTATCACTTTATAAGTGCTTTAAAGTTAACCCTATCATGTGCATTAAGTACATTCATGTCTTATAATTGGTTTACCTTCAATTAGAATTAAAGCCTAACATGGTTAACTATTTTTCCCTGCCAGCGCTGCGGCGCGGCAATCCCTTTACTATAGTGGCAAGGCCATATCACACTCTTGTTGGTTTTGCTTTGACTCAAATAAGCAAGTGTTAGTCCTGAACTAACTTTCACGCTGCGACATGACTCTCCAGAAGATTATGGCTTCTCTCGACCATGCTTGGCGCTACGGCGTGACAAATAACATTGGGTTGGCGCTGCAGCGCCGCCCCTGTGCTTCAATTAATTTTGATAGTTGGTTTTTCTTATGAACTTCCCGGCCTCATAACTTATTCGTTTTACATCCGAATTGGCTCATTCAAAAGCCCACAACTCACAAAGTACATACTCTAGGTGTTCATGTAAGAGTTTTACATTTTCAAATCCGTTAACTCAGAATTCAACTTATGGTTCATTTTGAGCGTTAGTTTATCATTTTCGAGTGTTCAATACTCGTTTTCTTTGTTATAAGTCGAAATTCGACGATTCTTGCATCCACGACTCTTAAATACCTTATCTCACGTGTTGACATTGAAAATCGAAGTTTCCAAATCACACGGCAACTTTTGACTCTTAATTCGAGATTTTTACGTTTTCGAAGGTTAACGTCTATTTTCGCAAAATTCTCCATAACTTCGTTACTCGTGTTCTATAAGCCAAATCAAATGGAACACTCCATTGATTTATCATCTACACCCTAACCAAGCAAGATTCACATACCTTATCTAAGATGGTTTTCAACTTGTCCATTAACAACCAAGTTCACGTTCAATGATTTCTACGGTTTTAATTTACGTAAAACCTTATGATTTCTACTTAAACATGACTTGTCAATGTTTTGATCATTAATAGACATCCTTATCCCTCCTCAATAGACATGCTCCACCAATCTACGATTCTTTACGAGAAAGAAATCGAAAAGGATGAAGACTAGTGTTTACAAAATATTACCTTTTTCGTTCTTCGCTTTCTTGACTAAACGTATATGGTTTGCTTTGAGGTAGTTTGATTACTTATTTCTAGCTCTTTCTCTCTCTCAATATATATTAGCTAATATTTGCAAACTACGAAATGAACTAGCCAAGCTCTTTATTTATATGATTTCAAATGGAGGGCAAAATGGTACAAATGCCACCTCCTTACTATTCCCAACCTCCTCAACAACTTAGCCACCAAGTAATCACTTTACTTGGTGGCCAAGTGGTCGACCCACATCTCCATGGGACTTCCTATGGGTTGCCCCATGGGTTTTACCCACCCCGTGACCCGCGATCCACGGTTTGGTTTCTTGGATTGGGTTTGTCTTACTTAATATTGGGCCTTATCTTGGGCTTAATTCCATAATTTATTGGGCTTACTATTAATCCAAGTCCCATTGGATTGTACAAAGTCCTTAACTCAAAATCTTATAAGAACTAATCGTATTCTACGCGTATAACTCACGCATTCTTTTCGTTTAGTATTCATACGATATTCGTATTATACGTCGTACCGTTACTCATACTCTACTCGTCTATCATACGTATAATAACCGAAGTGATTATACACATTACATTTCCCTTTCGGAACTCACTTTTACTAACCCTTAGGTTTTAAGTCCGTAGGCAAAAACTTTGTTTGCCATAACTGAAATATTATTGGATATTCCATTATATCTTCACATTCTATCATTACGTATTTCTCAGAAATTCAAACTTAATTCCCAAGCGACACCGGGTGAATAGTGTTTTTACAGAAAATCCTCGAAAAACACTTATTTTTGTTTTGGTAAATCAAAATAATTAATCCTAGCACATAGCCAGAATACTAACCACATTTACACATTCTAGGTCATAGAAAGACCTTCAAATATCTTACTCACATAATTAGTTAATTAAATTCATTTAATCCAAATAATCAAATAAAATTTTAATTCATTAAAAATCCAATTTTCTCGGGCGTTACATTCTTCCCTCCTTATAAGGATTATGTCACCAGAATCTCGCTATACTTACATAAACAAATGAGGAAACTTTTCCTTTATTTTAATTTTGAGCTCCCACGTTGCTTCTTCGGCATCCTGGTTACTCCAAATTACCTTTACTGAAGGTATTATTTTATTTCTTAAGACTTGTTCCTTCCTATCAACAATCTGAATCAGAAGTTCTTCATACGTTAAGTTTTTCTCTACTTGAATAGAATCATACTCTATTACGTGCTTATAGTCCGACTTATAAGGACGCAATACTGACACATGAAACACATTGTGTATTCTTTCCATCTCGGGAGGTAAGGCTACTTCATAAGCTACCTCTCCTACCCTTCTTAAAATTTCAAAAGGTCCTACAAACCTTGGACTTAACTTCCCTTTCTTCCCAAAACGTATCTTCCCTTTCCAAGGTGATACTTTTAGAAAGACATATGAACCCCATGTCTAGAAATAATTTCCTTGACATAAAGCTTAGCTAACTGCTCTAGGTTATACCTAACTCCTATTGGAAGAAAGTGAGTCGATTTGGTTAATCGATCCACTATTACCCAAATAACATCGTATCCTTTTCTCGTTATTGAAAGTCCCACCACAAAGTCCATGGTGATATGCTCCCATTTCCATTCTGGAATCTCTAGTGAATGCAATAACCCACTCGGCCGTTGGTGTTCAACTTTAACTTTCTGACAAGTTAAGCACCTACTAACGTATTCTGTGATTTCTCTCTTCATGTTCGGCCACCAAAAGTTCTGACGAAGGTCTTGATACATCTTAGTACTACCAGGATGTATCGAGTACCTCGAACTATGAGCCTCACACATAATCTCTTCTTTTAAATCAGAATAATTTGGAACCCAAATTCTTCCTTCAAAATGAAGTAAACCTTCATTATCAAGGTTATACTTAGTATATACGTCATCCTTCATTATCTTTTTCATTCGCTCGCATTCTTCATTACCTATTTGTACTTCCTTAACCCGTTCCACTATCGTTGGTTGAGTCTCTATTAAGAATAACATCTCCACCGTTTCACTTGGCAACTTGACTTCTAACTCCATCATTGCCATCTCTATTATTAACTCATTTTGAGTCATTAACATTGACAGCTTTTCCCTACCCTTCCGACTTAACGCATCGGCTACTAAGTTCGCCTTTCCTGGATGATGTAAAATATCACAATCGTAATCTTTTATCAACTCTAACCACCCCCTATGCCTCATATTCAACTCCTTCTAAGTGATGATATATTTCAGACTTTTATGGTCTGTGTATATCTCACACTTCTCCCCGTATAGATAATGTCTCCATATTTTTAAGGCAAAGACTACAGATGCCAATTCTAGGTCATGTGTAGGATAGACCTTCTCATAATCTTTTAACTGGCGTGATGCGTACGCAATGACCCTGCCATGTTACATGAGCACGCAACCAAGTCCTCAATGCGAAGCATCGCTATAAACTACATAATTCCCTGTATCATCTGGTATGGATAATACAGGTACCTCACTTAACTTCCTTTTTAGTTATTGAAACTATTTTCACACTTTTCTGTCCATACTGTTGGGTAAAATCTAATTATACACAACACGCAAGTATACGTGGTCAACAAGTAATAAAGTGATGAGTAGAGTATCGTTCCCACAGAGAATTATTTAACAAAAACCAAGTACTAACCCGTAACCAACTCAATCTTATTTAAACGAATGAATTTCAAATTATATAAATTAAACTACTATTAAATTCCACTAGTTAAATTAAGATAACGGAGATTTAAGATCACAACTTCACTTATTGCTTCATTTAAGTTAACACACTTCTCATCAATTATTCTCTATCCTAAATTGTTAATCAAGAACACTAAAGCAGATAAAACCACCTCTCGATGCATAATACCCATATTAACGTCAATCCACAATTAAGATAGAAATCCGTTAAACACCTTAATCAACTAACCCACTATATCTCTATGTAAATTACAATTGAAGAAGGTTTAAGAATAAGTTCTCTATCAGATTACATGCGGTGTCAAGCATATCTCTACCTTAACACTCATCAAGTTTAAGCTACTAACAAAATCCTGAACACATGCTATCATGATAAGATCTAAATCAATACTTCATCTCTCGAGTTCATATAGATTATCACGATAATTGATGGCCAATCAATTAAATAATTAAGTCCAAATCACAATAGACAATCCTCACAATAGAACATAATAATTGATAACGAAGTATATTAAAATAAACTACACAATAAGATCCATTGTAATCTCAAACAAAGAATTAGTTCATTGAATTAAAACTAAGAATCCACACTTGAAATAACATTAAAAGATAAAAATAAGAGTAGAGTAAAGAATAAATCTGTTGTCAGCAAATCTCCATCTTCCTCAAGCTCCGGCTCTTGATCTTCAACGGTCTTCAAGTTGCTTCAATCTCCAAATCTAATTAGAACTAGTGTTTTGATCTAAATTTACTCTAATCTAATCTAATGGAATCCTCTATCTAATCTCCCATAATTCTTGTGATTCTCCTCCTTTTATAAGTCTCTTCATATGTCTTTAAGTCCTCTTGGAAGTCCTTGTGTTAATCGGATCGAAACAATCCTTTTCGGACTCAAATTGGACCAAAATTCATATTTTTGCGCATTTTCTGGGCATACCCCCGCCCCGGCGGGGTTCTAGGCTTGTTTTGGGCCCGCCCCGGTGGGCTAGGGACCTGTCTTGTGACTCGCATGCCCACCCTGGCGGCGGTTTTGTGAAGGAAAATTTTCTGCTCTGACGTACTTTGGGAAAACGGCCATAACCTTTGATCCGAGAAGAGTTACGAGGCCTGCCACCTATCAAATTGAAGATATCGACGAGATCTACAACTTGAATGCTTTACAATTTTAGAAATAACGGACTGAAGATGGTCGAAAGTAGGCTGGAAGTGACTACTATGCAAATGGCCACCCAAAACAGTGACGTTCGATGTCCGTTGGTACAAATGTCATAACTCTTGCATCCGAACTCGGATTGGAATGATTCAAGATGTTATGAAAAGCTAAGAAGAAGCTCTACAATGTAATCCAAGTTCCAAACCAAGAACATAAAATAAATATAAAAGCCCAAACGATGTCCGGATTGCTTTTCTTTACGATTTCATACCATTTCTTTGCGATTTCAACTCCCAAGCATATAATCTACAAAACGGACACAAAATGCATAAAAAGTAACTAAGAAACATGAGATTAAGTAAATAATTCAAGTAATAGATACCGGATAAGTAGGTATAAAACCTACTTATCACATACATACTTTACCGACTTCCTTGTCAGATTCGTCAATGGAGTAGCTATTTTAGAAAAATCTTGAATGAACCTTCTATAGTATCTCGCTAACCCCAGAAAACTCAGAACCTCGGTTGGCGTTTTCGGTTGCTCCCACTCATTCACTGCTTTCACCTTCGCTGGATCTACAGATATGCCATCTTTATCTATAACATGTCCTAGAAACTGCACTCGTTCAAGCCAAAATTCTCACTTAGTGAATTTCGCATACAACTTCTCTCAACGTAGTGTTTCCAACACTATTCTTAAATGTTCAGCATGATCTTCTAGCGTCTTAGAATAGACTAGAATATCATCAATTAACACTACAATCCTAATACTATTTCAACACTCTGTTCATCATATCCATGAATGCGGCTGGCGCATTCGTCAACCCAAACGACATAACCAAAAACTCGTAATGCCCATAACGAGTTCTAAATGCCATTTTAGGTACATTAATGTGACACCCCCAAATTTAGGTACTTGAAACCGAACCCGGTGCTTCACGATACCATTTCTATGAGCGGAATAATACTAATAATAATAATAATAATAATATAAATAACAAACTTAGTTTACATATATCAGAGTCTAATCCCAAGTACGCAACCTTTACTATAATTCCTTACATGATAGATAATATATATCATTGCCTTATTACTGTCTAACTATTACAAAAGATACCATTACACATTAAGTTTGCTTTCCTTTTTCACTTGTTCTTGTCTGAACCTTCAGGTTGATCACGCTTAGCTGAAAATATTTAAATTTAAACAAGGATGAGCATTTGAGTGCCCAACAAGTAATAACAATTAGGAATATAATTAGTTGAAAGAAATAAATGTTTTCTTTGTATATCACTTCTACAACGAATTTATAGTTGTGAAGTAAACTGAACCGATAATAACAACATAACAATTCTATCCCAAATTTTTGAAACTACGTATTGACTTTATATATAGGTATTAGTTGACATGCTATGAACTGCAAACCGTCATAACTTACAAGCATGAGGGTGATCTGCCCAATGTGCCCTGTATTGATCAATACTACATTGCTAGAACGATATTATCGTTCATCCTTTGTCCGCCTTGGCGCATAAAATTTTTCCCCTGATCGGGATGTTCATACCTAGTCTGGAATTCGAACCAAAACAATTTGATTGGATACAAAAAGGTTTTATCATATTCAATGACATTTCAAAATTTGTGTCTAGCTGATCAAGTAGCTTAGACGACTTATATATATATATATATATATATCAACATGTGTTTAACTACAATGATTATCCAAGTGGGGACACTTGTGTAACCATGTTTAGAAATTAACGAACAGAATATATATGTGAATTACTATATACTAACATGTTGATAATCAATTATCGGATATAGAATATATCACAATAGGGTTAATAATATAGCATAATAATATTATAATTCTAAAACTTCTTACTCATGTCCATTGCATAAAGGAAATGCAAAGGTACGATACTTGCCTGATGCGCTGCTTACAGTTCGTAACTTAGTTCTATCTTTATATAACCACCTATTAGTAATAAGATCATTTTACTGATTAGAATATCATATTATAACACATAACACTGCTTATTGCAGTCAGTACATACCCTAATCACATTGGCACATATGTTTAATAACCATTGAATCACAAATAATCACTTATATCTAATCAATTTATCTAAGTCCAGATCAATTTCTGAAATATGTCGGTGTACCGACAACTTTATCGGGTAATTATCGAGTCTAAGACTCTATTCTGTAACTTAATATCTATAAATATCAGTCATATTATTTTTAAATGACTTATAATAATTTTAAAATATTTATTATAATTTATCATGAATTTTCAAACACCGGAATCATTATTAAATGATTTAAATATTAAACAATTCTATTATCATTAATATTTTTAAGTATTAATGAAACCATTGCCAAAAGGTTAAAGTTACTTATAATAACTCAAAATACTTTTAAAGTATTAATATTACCCTTAAATGATTTTTAAAAGAATTAAAATCATTTTTAAATAATTATCATTAATATTAAAGTATTAATGTATTACTTATCAAAATATTAAAAGTCCTTAATATATTCCCCGACAAAAAGAATATTCCCCGGCCAATTGAATATTTTATAACAACTTGCATACTTTGAAAAATTTATAAATACTACCCACAACTATAACATTATATCAAATCCACACCATATTATTAAAAAAAATATTTCGATAAATTTAAATCTTTATTCATAAAATCTGGGGTTTCACACTTAATATCATTTATTATTAAATTAATATCATTAATATTAAATTATTAATGAAATTATCCTTTAAATATTAAAAGTTATATTTTATAACTTAAAATATATTTAAACACTTTATTTTCATTTAAAATGATTATTATAATATTAAAATCATTTTTAAACTAATTTATTTAATATAATTATTAAATAACTTTAATATCATTAATAATAATTAATTAATGAAATTTACCTTTAAATATTAAAAGTTATATTTTATAACTTCAAATATTTTTAAACTATTTATTTTCATTTAAAATGATTTTTCTAATATTAAAACTAATTTATTTAATATAATTATTAAAAAATTTAATATCATTTAATATTAAAATATTAATATTTTTCATGACAAAATATCAAAAGTTATATCTTTGTATAACTTAAAATATTTTTATAATCCTTTATATAATTTTTATATAATTCTTAAATCATTAATTCTATTTTCATCATTTATTTAATACATTTATTAAATAACTTTAATTACCATTAATATTAATTAATTAATGAAATTCATCACAAAATATTAAAAGTTATCAAAAATAACTTAAATTATTTTCTTATACCATAATATAATTTTAAATGATTTTTCATGTATTAAAATAATTTTAAATAATTTATTTAATATTATAAATAAATAAATTAAATACCTTTAATATTCCAAAAATATTAAATATTTATGAAATATATTCAAAATAATTAAAATATAATTTTCGGACTTTGAAATAATTTTTTATAATTTATTTTGTATTTTTAATAATTAAAAACTTTTTTTTTCTATTTATTTAATAAAAATAATTAATTTTGAAAATAAACTGTCAAAAGATCGCTTATAATGATGTAACTGTCGCTATAGGTGTTCTTGAGCGTTTCTTGATTTAACCCAGAAATTCATGAACAAGTTTCCACTTAGCAAGTTTGACTAACCATAATTATTAGACCTTAACGATTCTGAGCTTGAACTTTTGTTATGATTGTAATGTTGATGTAATACTACAATTATCAATTGATTTCATGATCCTCCTACTTCATGACAAAATATCAAAAGTTATATTTTATAACTTAAAATATTTTTATAATCTATAAATCATTTTTAAATCATTAATTCTATTTTTCATAATTTATTTAATACATTTATTAAATAAATTTAATTACCATTAATATTAATTAATTAATGTAATTTATCACAAAATATTAAAATTTACATTTATAACTCAAAGATATTTTTAAACACTTTATTCTTATTTAAAATGATTTTTATAATATTAAAATCATTTGTCTCCGATTTATTTAATACAATAATTAAATAAATTAAATATCATTAATATTCAAATAATTTTAAATATTAATGAAAAATATCCCAAATAATTAAAAGTTATTTTTCATAATTTAAAATAATTTTTAAAACTGATTTTGTAATTTTTAGGAATTTAGTTCTGTTTTTAATTCATTTTTCGGAAATTAGAAAATTAAATTAATTAAATCCGTCGCTATAGCCTTTAGCGACGCTTTCTGTCGCTGTTGGTGTTCTTGAGGGCCAAGAACACTGACAGTCAGTGTTCATGGTGTCACGTTTGACTGTCTATAACTTGCTGGTCAAGTTGTTTCTGGACAATCTTAAGTATTGATCATGTAACTTTTATGTAATACTACGCGAATCAAGCATCATATCAGTCATATAAACACATAGCATGAAGATCTAGCCTTGCAAAGTCATTGTCAGAACTTTCTGGGTTTTCCAGAAACCCAGTCAGTTTCTAGGTCCATTTTGAGGCTTTAATTTCTATACGTTCTGGTTACTGTTAATGTGATCTAATGGTTTAGGGTTGTAGTATACATGACAAGGTATAATTATCAATCATCATATTATTTAAACAACATCAAAAGCATCAGTTAGCATCTAGTCAAACATTGTCAGAAATAACATGTTTTTGAGTTTTTTGGGTTTTCCAGAAAACTGCATCCGTGATCGAGTTGGCTAGTTTGACCTTAAATAACTTTCATTATGTTGGTTATCTAGGTGATATATGAGTATGCACATGTAGTACACATTCAATACTATAATCTAAATAAATTAAAGAAAACAAAACATCAAACACATGCAAGATCTGGGGTCAGGAACATCTTGTCAGACGTTGAAATCCAAATTTTGGGTTACCCAGAATTTGACAGTCAATTGCGAGTAGGCTACTTTGACCATTCACTACTTACAATCTGTTGATTGTTTAAAGTGATTTAAAAGCATGAATCTGGAGTACTACTTACAGGCTACATACCAGATACAACAACATCAATAAATAAATTAACACCTGACAATTATTGGCTTGAGCA
This sequence comes from Panax ginseng, assembly GCA_020205605.1. Classification (NCBI taxonomy): domain Eukaryota; kingdom Viridiplantae; phylum Streptophyta; class Magnoliopsida; order Apiales; family Araliaceae; genus Panax; species Panax ginseng. Next base: position 56,736,201 of record CM035143.1, on the reverse strand, counting down.
AAAGTTGTCAGACACTGACTTTGAGTTTCTGGGTTGCCCAGAATCTCTTGGTCATGCTCGGTCAACCGAGTTTGACCATGAATATCTTTTGTTCTAGACATGATCTAAGTCTGTTTTCAAGTCCAGAGCAAAGTCCATATAGCATAATACAAGTCCAAAACATAAAACATACAAAATCATTAACATGCTCGGATCTATGGCCTCTGACATTCGGTTATCAGGCCATAGATTTAGGGTTCTTGGACAGTTTTGAAAAGTTGATTTTTGAGCACTTTGATGCTATAGATCTATGATGTAACATCATAGATCATCATATAACATCCTCTCACACTTAAATAAACACAAAATTTGATTGAGCATACAAGATCTAGGATAAGTTTAGGGTTTTACCTCTTTCTTGAAAATGCTTTGATCTTGCTCTACACAACTGATTTAAGTGTTCTAGGGAGTTGTTTAAGGACTGGTTTTGCTAATAAATTTTGTGGCTTGGAGAGAGAAAAGAGTTGGTCAAGTGTTTGGTAAAAATGAGCAACTTCTTTAGACTTTTTCTTTCTTTAAACACTTATAATTTGATTCAATGTAGCTAGACTTGCAAGGTGGCTATTGTGATAAGGTTTGGCTGAGATTTTCAAGCACATGGTATATCTAACATGGTGAGTCACAACTTTCTTGAAAACCTTTTTGATTACAAGTTAAGTAAAGGGTATTTTGGTCATTTTACATAATATAGGGTGTTTTGGTCTTTTCCACTTGAATTTAAATGGTAGTTTGGTAATTCCATACATTTCCCATAACTTTTATCTTAAGGCTTGTTAATTAACATTAGAGTTTGCTAATTTCCAATTAGGGTTCAAAAATTAAGGTTTAGGGTTTCTCAATAATGAAATTAGGGTTTCTAACTTAGCATTTAGGGTTTCTTGATAATCGTTAGGGTTTCCCCTAATTAATTTTGGTTTCTAATTACATTATACATGAACATTAGGGTATTATTTAGTAATTATAATTAACCTCTCTTGTGACACCCCCAAAATTAGGTATACATCACTCATCTTGAGTCGCCAGATACATGGTACAGAATTCAAATACAACTTAATAATACAACTGTCGTGTACAATACGACAAAACGTAAACTGTGAGTTTGAATACAAATATTATCTACTAGAGAGTATTCAAACTCAAAAGGAGTCCTCATTATAATTATTATCACACTAATTCACGAATAGTGAGGACTACTAATGCACCATCTAGGACCATCACTCGCTCCCCGACTCGTCCCAAACTATATTCTCATTTCAAGAGAGAAAAGTGAAAGAAAGGGTGAGCTCAACTAGCCCAAAGAAGAAATATTATGACTAAGATAATGCGAATAAATTATCATTAGCCTTAAATAGTGTTAAAGCGATACAATATAACAAACATCAAGCTTAACTGCATGTAAACACAAGCAATCCATTAAAAAAGAGTCAAGTAGAGAATAAAATCTACTATCTTTTATGATTTAAAAGGTTTTTCATCACTTTTATATTTGAGACTCGATTTTAATAAATAATCCACATCATCGAATCATTCCTCGCACTCTGTGCCAAGGATATTCTTTAGTATCACGACCACGAATTATCCATGCACTACGGGCCAAAGATAATCGTGTTTTCATCAACGGTCCTGATCATGCCATAAAACAATTCATCTTTGCACTACGTCCAAAGAGAATCCATAGCCATAATCATACCAAAAACTGTCCATCAATTCACCACGGGCCAATTAGGACTTTTCCACATTATTTGTAACATTACGGCCATGATTACATATCGAATAATCCTCGGTCATAATCATACCAAGTCCATCTATGCACCACAGCCACGGATGACTTTCAAAAATATAAACATGAGGATGATGACAATGATATAAGAATTCAATAAAACAAGTTCAAGAATTAATTTATTCAGGAACTAATAACGTCCAAATTGTCAACATGATACTGCTTTGTAGAGTAAAATTCAAAAATGCTCAAAAGAATATTTCCATGAAAAGATACTGGATGAAGCGCAAATATCAAAGATATTCCACTAATTTCATGGAGTATAGAAGTCAAAACTTTAACCAACTGAGTATAATAAAGAATGGAATAACAAAAGAAATCACCATGCATACGGATTGCAGATGTATTAGGCGAGTTATTCCAACAGAATACTAAATAATGGAACGGGTGTCGTGAAATTGCAGACCGATGCGGGATGTTCCAAATGAATAATAAAGAATGGAATAATAACGAAATCACCATGCATGCGGTGCTTCAGATGACAAAGTTATTCCACAGTAATAATAATAAAGATTTTAACCGGTCCCACAGAAACGCATGCATGACGAGGATATTCCAATGTAATAATAATAAAGCGGAACTAGGTCGGTGTAAACGTCTGCACGAGGATATTCCAATGAATAATAATAAAGATGGAATATTAGAAGAATGTCACCAAGTATAGGGTAACCCGCGTATACAGGTTATTCCAATAGAATAACAAAGAATGGAATAACTGAAGTTCTCTTCATGAATACAAAAGAAATAATACTCCCTACGAGTACAACAAATAATATTCCATACCTTAAGAAGAAGAGTCTTTGGATATATGAGTAGTGAAGTAGCGAATACTTTTCTTCTTTTCTCTATAGTTTTCTCTCTAGAGTTTGGTGAATTCGTAAGAAATAATGAATGAATGAGCTTCTATTTATAGAAAATGGATCGATAGTAACTAACTCATGAACGGTCCAGATTGATTTACTTTAATCTGACGGTCCATATTTAAAGCAAAATCTTTTAAATAAAATATAATATATTCTATTTATAATCTAATAAAACGAATAACTTTATAAAATATTTTACTATGCAAACACTATGCAGACACTATGCAAACACTATGCATAATAAAATATAATATATTCTAATTATTGTCTAATAAAACAGATAACTTTATAAAAGTATTATGTTTTATATAAAAAGATTTTACTATGCAAAACACTATGCAACACTATGCATAATAGAATATAATATATTCTATTTATATAATAACTTTATAAAAGTATTACATTTTATTACATTAATAATACCAATAAAACAAAAGCGAGTGACTTATCACGTAAGCATCAATAATCAATACTGGTGTGCTACTATGCAAACACAGCAGTATTCTTTTCTTTACTACCAAGTAGTTCAAAAGATTAATCTGTGAAAACTTCCGCCGTTATTTTCATAAAATATTTTTGTCATTTTCTCAATCCGACAATAATTCCGTTGTGGGGTCCACCAATGATTGTGTCGTTGCACGAATATTCCCTGATAAAATATTCTCCGACCAATCGAATATAATATGACAACTTGTATACTTTGCAAAATTTATAAATACTACCCATAACTATAACATTATCTCAAATCCACACCATAATATTAAAAACAAATATTTTGAAAAAATTTAAATCTTTATTCATAAAATCTGGGGTCTCACATTGCTAATATAGCAATTAGGGTTAACAATTTTGATAATTAGGGTTACAAAAATACAATTAGGGTTTTTTAATTACAAATTTAGGGTTTTTTTTAAAGATTAATTAGGGCTTCTAGATCTTAATTAGGGTTTACCTAATTAATCATTTAATATACAAAATAGATCATATAACACAGTTATATAACAGTCTTGACTATCCCATTTGAATTTAAAAATAGGGTTAAACAAATTAATGCTAGGGTTTTGACATTAAACACCATAATTGACCAACCATTGTTAGTCCATACATACAGTACATATTTATAGCACTGAAAAATCAAAATATACTTAATATAATATTATTATTCTCATCCATTGATCAAAATCCAAAATTAGGGTTTGGATTCCATATCTGATTTATCCTTTCATATTTAACCTTAATAATTAAGGTAAAATAATTAACTTATTAATCTATACCAAAACTCATATAATAAAATAATCATTATAATTATTCTAAAAATCATTTTATATATTATTTAAATAATATATAATTATATTTTCATGGAAAATAATTAATAAAAACATTTCTACTTGTAAAATTAATTATTATAAGAATATAATTTATAATGATTAATAATTCTAAAATAAAATTATTTTGCAAACATTCATGTAATAAATATATTTTTATTTATTACAATAATTACATAAGCTTTATCTTGTACAAATCCTCATCCTTCAAATAAATAAATAAAAAATTTATACGCAAAATTTCTAATTTATTTATTTAGAAAATATTGGGTTGTTACATCCTCCTTCCCCCACTTTAAGTTGATGATACCCCGTATGCAAATATATCTTAGAAAAATACTTTGCCCCTTTCAACTGATCAAATAGATCATCGATCTTGGGCAACGGGTATTTATTCTTAATCATTAACTTGTTCAACTCTCGATAGTCGATACAAAGTCGTAACGAACCATCCTTCTTCTTTACAAACAATACTGGTGTTCCCCACGGGGACACACTCGGTTGAATATACTTTCTATCTAATAGTTCCTGTAATTGAACCATTAACTCCTTCATCTCTACTGGTGCCGTACCCGGCAGCAAATCAATCACAAATTCTATATCCCTATCTGGCAGAATACCGGGTAACTCCTCCGAATATACATCCTTGAAATATTGTACCACTGATATCTATTCCAATGATGCTCCCACTCTCTAGGTATCCACAACATGACACATGTAACCCTTACACCCCTTTTTCAACATCCTCCTAGCTTGTGTCATGGTTAGACAATAAGAGCGTCTTGGTGATTTATTACCGTAAAACACCACCTCAGGTTTCTTAGAAAGCCTTAGGTTTACACTTTTTCTATGATAATCTATTATCGCTCTATGGTTAATTAACCAATCCATACCTAGAATTACATCGAATTCTCTTAACCTTATCGGTAAAAGATCTACCGATAATCTCTTAACCTTATAGGGAATTATTTCTTCGTTTACTACTTTAACGTCTAAAGGTATTTCTAGCTTCTCAGGGTTTAATCCTAGTCGTTTAGCAAATCCACATGCTATAAAAGAACAAGTAGCACCCGAGTCAAATAACACATAAGCATTTATTTTATTGACTGGAATGATACCAGCTACTACATCCGCTGATGCAACCACATCTTGGACAGTCATATTAAAATTTCGAGCAGAGGGTCTACCTAATAATGGTCTTGGTGCAGTAATGGCTAACTTACCACTACCAGAACCCGTACTACCCTCTGACCCCTTCTTCGGGTAATTTCTTGCCATGTGGTCCATCGACCCACAAACAAAACAACAATGGTTTTTCTTAGGATTAGGACAGTTGGGTGATATGTGACCCTCCTGCCCACAATTATAACAACATGATTTCCCTTTCAGTCAGACTCCCAGATGAGTCTTGCCGCATGTCTTTCATGACTCCATCCTACATTTAGGATCCCCTTGTTTCACCCCAATATTCCCGGAGTTAAAACTTTTCCGTTTTGGCATACTGCCACTACCACTGGCACCTTCTGCCTTGGTTCCTCCCTCTCCTTTATTCTTATTCTTTCTTTCTTTGTGGTATTGGGTCAACGCCTCACTACCACCTTTTGCTATAATCGCTTTTTCTAGAATGGTCCCATATGAAGCACTCTGGAAAATCGAAATCCTACTATAGAGCCAGGGTTTTAGGCCCTGCTCAAACCTACGAGCCTTCCTCTCCTCCGTGTCTACTTGGTGTGGAGAAAACCTTGCCAATTCATTGAATTTGGCCACATATTGGGGAACCGTCATGTCCCCTTGCTTATGTTCTAGGAACTTAATTTCCATTCACCCTTACATGCTAGTAGGAAAGTAGTTCTCAAAGAATACCTTCTTGAGCTGTTCCCATGTAACAGCATCAGCTCTAGCCCCACCTTGGTGAGCCTCTCACCAGTAGTTGGCTTCCCCCTTCATCATGTAAGTCACAAAAAAGGTCTTTTGCGCCTCAGCTACGTTTGTAATAAAAAATGCCTTCTCTATTTCCTTGACCCATGTCTGGGCCTCCATTGGGTCCGTCGTTCCTTTAAACTCAGGCGAACCTACGCTTTTAAATTCCTTAAAGGTAGTCGTTCTGGCTACCCTAGGTCCCGCGGGTGCTCTACCCCCGGTTTGGTTAAACGCAACCGTTAATAAATTAATGAACTCTTGCATAGGGTTATTTGGACCCCCCTGGTTATCGTTATGTGATTCCGCCTTTTGATTACGTTGTCTTCTTCTTGGCGGCATTTATTTTTAAATAAATAAAGTTCCATTATTACTTATTTGCTTACTTAGTTATTAGTCGCTGCACAACTGAACAATAACTCATACACAAAAAAAAATTCATTATATTAATATGCTTCTTCATAGTTCAAGACTATTTACAATTTGCTTTCCATAGCCAAAAGCTATTACATTTATATCCCGCGATTGACTTTCACAAAAATTGGGATTTACAAAAAGACTACCCTTTAATTATACAAAAGAGGGTTTACGTCACAACACAAAAGTATTTACCGTTCTACTCCTAATACTGCCTAACAGTGTTCTCATGCTTCTCATTCGCTAGAATCGACACAATATCTCAACTTATAGTATGTCGAGTCTGTCCCGACTCAATGGAATAATAAGCTATTTTTAGCTTGAAATCCTCGTGCGCACTATCATTGATATATGACATTCGTGCTATTTTTTGGTCTTTCTCAGCCAGTTTCTTATGAAGTTTAACAACCTCGTTCTTATAATCCCTAGCCTTGTCTGTCATAATCACCTTCTCATCATGCTCTAACTCAAAGTCTGATTCTGTAGACTCCTTAGCCCCATAGAGATCACTGATCGCCTCCTTCTGGTTCTGCACCATATTATGCAGTTACACGTTACGGTCAAGCACCGAAAGATACATTTCCCTTATCGTATCTATAGGTTTTAGCTCTAGTGTAGGCATCACCATATTAACCGATGTTACCTATATATCATCCTCCACATCTATCATCATATTAAGATATGATGCCAATCCCATAGTCTCCTCGGAATAGTCCTCCTCTGAAAAATACTCCTCTGAAAAATACTCCTCGGGCTCTGATTCTTCTAGAATCACTAATGGTATCTCCGCTACAGGCACAGGTACATGCTCTACTTTGTTTACGGACTCCTCGCTTACCACATGTATATCCCTATACATCAAGCTATCGATCGATGTAAGACCCCAACTTTTATGAATAAAGATGAATTTTTCTATAAATATCATTTTTGAATATTAAGGTTTGAATTTGTTATAATGTTATAGTTGTGGGTAATATTTATAAATTTTGCAAAGTAAGCAAGTTGTTATATAATATTCGATTGGTCGGGGAATATTCGTTTTAACAGGGAATATTCGTACGACGTCACAATCATTGGTGGACCCTATAATATAATTATTGTCGGAATGAGAAAACGACAGAAATATCTTTTTATGAAAATAACGGCAGAGGTTTTACCGTTAACTGTTAAAATAACCGGTGTTAAAAGTACAGTAATACGCGTAGTTGCATAGTAGCACTTGGTATTGATTATTGATGCTTACATGAGAAGTCACTTAGTTATACTCAATTATTGCTACAGTAATTGCTGCATCATATCTCTCATATTATTGATTCAATTATTGTCACAGTATCATCTGCATAATATTTTATTTTATTAAATCAATAATTGAGATGACAAAGTTATTCATATTATTATTTGCAATATTGACAATGTCTAGAAGTTCATCGAGGAAAGGTTTGGTCATTGATTGCGCCAATAAGGAGAAATCCTTATTGAAAGCCCCCTCTTTCTTGGGAACGACATTGGTTGTTAAATATTATAATTATAATAATAATGATAAATGTTGTTAAAAATATTGAGGGGATTTTTATGAAGTATTTGTTGTAAAATGTGGCGTATTATTTGGACCCCCACTTACCCATTTTTCAAAATAATCGGTAGAAGGTTATCCAGTATATATATATATATATATATATATATAAAGTGGGGGAATCACGGGTGCATCCCGTGAATGAACATTATAAAACATATGTTATGTCTTAGTCATCAAAATTGGTGGAGTGGGGGGAATTTTAGTATTACATGATGGAGCACTGTATCATTATATATATATATATATATATATATATATATATATATAACATTTGTCTGGTGGGGCAGGTGATATCACGGGATAGAATCCCGTGAATTTAAGAAAGGAGCATGTGTTATATATATATATATATATATACAAAATATTTTATTTAAAAGTTTTTTATTTTATTAGAATATTTTATTGCATAGTATCCTTTCCATTCTCCTATAAATAGGATGCTTAGTTAGAATTGAAAATCAAACCAGAATCTGAGAATTCTTCTTCTATAATCTTGAGCGTATTTCTTTAGAGTTTAAGAAAGCTTTGAGCGTAGAAAATAGTGCAAGCTTTCTTCAAGAATATCCCCGCCCTACCAGTCGGAATACTCTTCTTTTCAAGGTAAGGGATGTTATTTTTGTTCAATATTCGCTTGAAATAACATTTTCTTCCATACTCTGTAGTATGTAAGTAATATTATTTCGTTTCAGATTTCGAATTCTATACTCATTTTGTTGAAGTTTTGGCTTCTATACTCAATGCAATTAGTAGAACATCCATGATAATTGCGCTTCATCTAGTATCTTTTCATAGAAATATTATTTTAAGCATTCTTGATAAGTTTTAACTTTTTCATGCTGGGGTACTATTCACGGGGTTACTATTCCCGAAGTTACTATTCACGGGTACTATTCACTCAGTTACTATTCACCCGGGGTACAATTTATGACAAGCATTGATTTCTTTTCGGTCCAAATCATTTTTGATATAATATTATTCTTTAATTTTACTCCACAAAGCAGTATCATGTTAACAATTTGGACATTATTGAATTCTTGATAAATTAAATTATAAATCTTTAAAATTTATCATTTACTTTCATTTAATTGAATTCTTATATCATTGTTATCATCCTCATGCTTATATTGTTATGAAAGTCATCTTTAGCCCGTAGTGCATAGATGGACTTGGTATGATTATGACCTGGGATTATTCGGTATAATCATGACCGTAATGTTACAAATTGTAAGACCCCAACTTATTATAAATAAAAATCGAATTTTCTCCATTTATTATTGTGAATAATAAGGTGATAAATTGATATAATATTTTGGTTATGGGTGAAATGTGCAAATTTTAAAAATAAGCAAGTGGTTATATAATATTCATTGTTGTCGGAGAATATTCGTTTGGTCGTGGAATATTATTTACGCTTGGGAATATTAAATGCGGCAAGATGTACCATTCTGGGCCCCATAACGGATAACGGTCGGATGAAGAAAATGACAAAGTTTGAGTTTTTACAAATAACGACGTAATTGTTTCTGAATTAACTTTGTTGGAATACACAGTGGTTAAAATACGATGTTAATATGCGTGGTTGCGATGCTTTACACGGTATTTGCGAGATTGATGAATTATTGATCCTTACGTAAGAAGGCACTACTCAATAATTGTTACGATGTAATTCTTATTCAATATTTTATTTTATTGATTCAATAATTCTGCGTTGATATTTTATATTATTTTTGTTTCAATAATTATCACTGCATAATATTTCCCATTATCAGATCAATAATTCATATTATTTGAATAATATTATTAGATATCATTATTGGCAATGTCTAGAAAGTTATGTCAAGGAGAGGTTTGGTCACCTAATTGCAAGATGGAGAAATTCTTATTGAAAGCCCCTCTTTCGAGGAGCTACTGGTTGTCATAATTGTGATTCTGTAATATTATTTCTGAATAATTAATTATTGATTCATATGATAAGGAAAATTTTGTTTTATGTGGATATAAATGTTGGATATATTTATTGTGGTTATAAATGAAGGAATTAATGTTGAGGTGTTTTATCAATATTTTATTGGATTGGAGGTATTAAAAATCAAACTAGTGGTTTTTGAGATATATTACAGGAGTTATAATTTTTAATCCGACCGTTGGATCGTTGTGATTTTTGGATATGTTATACATATATAACTTGAGTATATGTCCACTAATTTTGAACCGTTAAAACTGAACGTATGATTTGTTATGAATTTTAAGAGGTGACTGATTCAGAAATTAGGTTTATAAATGATTTTGGTAGAAAATTCTAGAATTGGTGGGCCCTACTTTTGGTTGTTAAAGAAATGTGTTGAATTTTATTTTAAATGTGGTGGGTGGCAATAGTAGCAGGTAAAGCCATCAGGTTGCAGGTCAAGTCTGCTTTGGCGTGCTAACATTTTTCTATAAATAGAGGGCTAAGATAGAATTAAAAATTACACCAGAAACATAAGCTTTCTCTCTATATATTATCGAGCGTATTCTTTTGAGTATTTTAATACTTTGAGTGTTGCTATACGGTGCAAGTTCCTTCAGCACTATATCTAGTATTCCAGTCATAAGTATTGTCTTTTTGAGGTAAGGGGTGTTATATTCTTCTTAAAATGATATTTTCTTCAATATCATTATACCGAAATGTTGGTATGAACTTTTTATCAAATTTGGAACTTTTTGTGTCGGGGTTACTATTCACGTATAAAGTACTATTCACGTATACAATACTATTCACGAATACGACACTATTCACCGAAAAATAAAATTTTCTCCTTTTTGTCCAAAATGTCTATTATGGTTACTATCTTTGATTGTATCCATGTTTTGATCTTTATTCTTGAATTTTGCTTCGAAATTGGTTATTATGGAGTATTATTGATCTTGGATAAACTGTAATACGAATCTCTAATATTTGTTATTTTGTTTCACTGGATTCATTTTTATTAATATATTTTTCATCATCCTCAGTCCTAAATGATGATATTACTGAATATCTTTGGCCTGTAGTGCAAGGATGAATGATTAACTGATGAATATCTTTGGCCTGTAGTGCAAAGATGAATGATTACCTAATGAATATCTTTGGCCCGTAGTGCAAAGATGAACAGGTGTTGAGATGAACATGACCAACTGGTGATACAAATGAATATCTTTTGCCTGTAGTGCAAAGATGAATATTTGATTAAAGATGTATATTGATTGTTGTTACAGGGATAAAATATTGATGATGAACTTTTAAATCTTAGAAGATAGTAGAACTCATTCTCTACTTGACTCTTCTAATGGGTTGCTGTTTCCACTGTAGTTGTTGATCTAAAACTTGTTGTCTATTATATTTTATCAGATTTTTCCCTGTTGAAGACTAATGATAATTTGTTGTATATTATCTTAGTCATAATATTCTTTATTGGGCTAGTTGAGCTCACCCTTTTCCTTTTTGTTCCATTTTTCTTCTCAGGAGGTGAGAACATAGCAGGATCTAGTCAGGGTATGGAGTGATGGTTCTAGAAAGATGTTTTAGCGATCCTCACTATTTACGTAAAATAGTGTTTGAATAATTGTAATGAGGACTTATTTGAGTGTGGATATTGTCTAGAAGACAATATTTGTATTTAAACTCACAATTATGTGTTGTCGTATTTTGCACGATAATTGTATTATTGAAGTTATAGTTTGCTTTACTGTACCATGTATTTGGCGACTCGAGAATGGGTGTTGTATACCTATTTTGGGGGCGCCACAGATTGTATATCGAGCTTAGGGATATGATCCTGGTGAGATGTGAGACAAGAACTAGGAGGGGAGAGATGGGGAATTCCTTCGCTAGTATGACCTGACTAAGTTTATTTGGTATTTATTTGGTCGGTCAGAGTATAGGGATAATATGTTAATTTGTTTAATTAACCCTTGTTTCATGGCAGTATTTAAGAATGGCAGCGGGAAATATTAACGATGGAGTGAATGAGACAGTGGAGACACCTTTAATCACCACCCAGGGGAACGTGCAACATGAAGACAATATTCCTCCTGTAAACAACATTACCGAGAAAACGATGAATGATGGAATGTTTAGGAGCTTTTTGCAGTTCATGCAAACTTAGACGAGGGAGACTCGTGTACAAATCTGAAGTGGAAGTGATAAGAATGCATGTGATGCATCACTGACCAAGTCATTCAAGGAGTTGGGACCACCAAAATTTTTGGGAAAGCCAGAACCACTTACGGCAGAGACGTGGATAAAGCAGATCACCAAGATATTTGATGTCTTGGGATGTTCCGAGGAGCAAAAGGTTCCCTTTTCCACCTTCATGTTGCGAGGAGAGGCAGATTACTAGTGGGAATCTGTAAAGCGTACTCAATCTGCCGCACCGAAGATGTCTTGGGAGAAGTTCCAAGAATTTTTCAACGACAAGTACTTTCCCGAAAGTATTCGTCACATGAAGGAGGTTGAGTTCATCAAGCTGGAGCAAAACAATATGAGCGTGTCGCAAAGACAAAGCTAAGTTTGCCGAGTTGTCCCGATTTGCATCCCATTTAGTTGATAATGAGGAGAGAATGACGCGAATGTTTCTGCAAGGTTTGAAACCCGAAATACGTCAATACCTCATTTCTCACAAACTTTGTTTATATTCAGATGTAGTGAATAGGGCTCAATTATTAGAGCGCGATAATGAGTCAGCCCAACCGAAGGATAACGAGAAACAACACGATAATAATCGTACCGGTGGCAACGGTCATCGGAACAATGATAACCATCGTGGAGGAAATTATCATGCCAGAAATGATAACCACTTCGGTGGTAATCATGGCCAAGATAATAAAAGAAATGATTCAAGTGGAAATTTCAAGAAGAGAAGATTTAACGATGGCGGAAAGGCGTAACAGCAAACAACAAATTCTAGGGGAGGAGAACGACCGCCGGTTAGATATTACGAGATGCGGAGAGGAGGGACATATAAGTCCAAACATTCCTGACTTTCCAATATATGTTTTAGTTATGGAAAAGACGGTCAATAACTCGATTTTGTCCTGTAGCGAAATCAAGTCCAGTTGGGACGGTGGCACCAAAGGTGGATACGGACAAAACAAAGTCGGTGGTTTCAAGAAGAACATTTTTCGTGACTTCTCAAAGAGCGAGTAACCCGAACGAATTTAGCACAGGTTAGTTATTTATAAATTCTTGTGAAGTCTATACCTTATTAGATACCGGTTCTACCCACTCTTTTATTTCTCCTGTTTGTGCTCAACGATTAAACTTGACTCCAGAGAAATTAGACTTTGACTTATCTGTGGAGACTACATTAGGAGAAACTGTTATCATATCCACGATTTATAAATCTTGTTTGATCCAAATGGGCACAATCACATTACCTGTTGATCTTATCTCTTTAAAGATACTTGCATTTGACGTAATCTTTGGAATTGATTGGTTAACTACTCATCATGCCAAAATTGATTATTTTCGTAAGGTTGTTAGTTTTCATATTCCTAACTAACCTGTTATGCGAATTCAAGCAACCAAACCATTGAAGTCAAACACTTTCATATCAAGCCATAAAGCCATTCGTTTATTGAAAAACGGATGTCAAGCTTTCTTTGTCTATTTCATGGATTTAAACAAAAATACGTCAGATTTGAATGATATTTCTGTTGTTAGTGAATTTCCTAACGTATTTCCTGAAGAATTTCCTGGCATACCCCAGAGCGTGATATTGAATTTTGTATCGACTTTGAACCCGGTACAAAACCCATTTCTAAAATCTCTTATCGAATGGCTCCTATTAAACTTCAGGAGTTAAAAACCCAACTACAAGAGTTGGTACTCAAGCCTCTATCTGGTAACTTCCTTTGTGGAATGCACCAAAGCCAGACTCTCCGTAGGGGACGCTATATTTGTTTGGTGGTAAAACAATCGGTGCTATTGTGATGTGCTATCCAAGATTGGGATATGAGTCACAGTTGAGAGCAACTTAAGTCAGTAATTGAAATACGTAGCTTTTTAGGCTGAGCTGGTTACTATCGGAGATTCGTGGAAGGATTTAATTTCTCGAATCGCTAATCCATTAACTTAGCTGACTCGGAAAGATACAAAATTTGTATGGAGCGAGGAATGCGAGAAGATTTTCTAAGAGCTCAAGATGCGACTCATTTCAGAACCTGTTCTGACCATACCATCCTGGAAAAGCGAACGTAATAGCTGACGCATTGAGTAGAAGATCGTATGCAAGTACGAGTGCGATATTGTCGAACACAAAGACCTATTTTGTATAACTTACAAAGGATGGAGATAGAGTTAAAGGCTCCAAGTACCCACATTATGATGTAAAATATACGAGTAGAATCGACTTTAATTGATAAAGTTAAAACCGCTCAAGCTACATACTGGAGCTGATGAATATAAAGAAGAAGGTGCAAGAATGCGTTATTCTAGAAGTAAGAGTCGATGAAGAGTAGAAAGCTCAAGCCTTCGATTTATTTGAAATCCTCGATCGAGTAGGAACTGTGGCCTATAGACTCGCCTTAACACTAAGTATGTCGCGTGTTTATAACGTTTTTCACGTATCGATGTTACATAAATATGTGGACGACCCAAACCACATTATTACGTTAGAACCAGACGAGATAGCCAAAGATTTAACGTACGAGGAGGTACTTGTCAAGATATTGGATAGGAAAGAGCATATCCTACGAACAAAGGTTATACCACAAGTTAAAGTTTTGTGGAGGAACCATGCTATTGAAGAAATGACATGGGAGTTGGAATCGGAAATGAAAGCGAGGTACCCTCACCTTTTCGAAACACCAGGTACGTACGTCAATTTCGAGGATGAAATTTCATAAGGAGGGGAGGTTGTAAGACCCCAACTTATTATAAATTAAAATCGAATTTTCTCTATTTATTATTGTGAATAATAAGGTGATAAATTGATATAATATTTTGGTTATGGGTGAAATGTGCAAATTTTCAAAATAAGCAAGTGGTTATATAATATTCATTGTTTTCGGGGAATATTCGTTTGGTCGTGGAATATTATTTACGCTTGGGAATATTAAATGCGATGGGCATGACCATTTGTGGGCCCCATAACGGATAACGGTCGGATGAAGAAAATGACAAAGTTTGAGTTTTTACAAATAACGACGTAATTATTACCGTTAACATTGTTGGAATACCTGGTGGTTAAAATACAGTAATATGCGTTGCACAGTAGCACACGATATTGCACAGTATTGATGAATTATTGATCCTTACGTAAGAAGGCACTACTCAATAATTGTTATAGTAATTACAGTTCAATATTTTATTTTATTGATTCAATAATTGCTGCGTTGATATTTTATATTATTGTTGTTTCAATAATTATCACTGTATAATATTTTCCATTATCAGATCAATAATTCATATTATTTGAATAATATTATTAGATAGCATTATTGGCAATGTCTAGAAAGTTACATCGAGGAGAGGTTTGGTCACCTAATTTGGCCAAGAAGGAGAAATTCTTATTGGAAAACCCCTCTTTCCTAGGAACGGCCTGGTTGTCATAATTGTGATTCTGTAATATTATTTATGAATAATTAATTATTGATTCATATGATAAAGAAATATTTATTTTATGTGGATATAAATGTTGGATATATTTATTGTGTTTATAAATGAAGGAATTAATGTTGAGGTGTTTTATCAATATTTTATCGGATTGGAGGTATTAAAAATCAAACCAGTGGTTTTTGAGATATATTGCAAGAGTTATAATTTTTAATTCGACCGTTGGATCGTTGTGATTTTTGAATATGTTATACATATATAAGTTGAGTATATGTCCACAAATTTTGAACCGTTAAAAATGAACGTATGATTTGTTATGAATTTTAAGAGGTGACTGATTCGTAAATTAGGTTTATAAATGATTTTGGTGGAAAATTCTAGAATTGGTGGGCCCCACTTTTGGTTGGTGAAGAAATGTGCTGAATTTTATTTCAAATGTGGTGGGTGGCAATAGTAGCAGGTAAAGCCATCAGGTTGCAGGTCAAGTCTGCTTCGGCGTGCTAACATTTTCCTATAAATAGAGGGCTAAGATAGAATAAAAAATCACACTAGAAACATAAGCTTTCTCTCTTTCTCTCTGTATATTATCGAGCGTATTCTTGTGAGTATTTTGATACTTTGAGTGTTGCTATATGGTGCAAGTTCCTTCAGCACTATATCTAGTATTCCAGTTAGAAGTACTGTCTTTTTGATGCAAGGGGTGTTATATTCTTCTTAAAATGATATTTTCTTCAATATCATTATACCAAAATGTTGGTATGAACTTTTTATCAAATTTGGAACTTTTGTGTTGGGGAGTTACTATTCACGTATCACGGATTATTCACGTATCGACACTATTCACTTAAATCTGGCACTATTTAGAAAATGAAATTTTCTCCTTTTTTTGTCCAAGATGTCTATTATGGTTACTATCTTTGATTGTATCCATGTTTTGATCTTTATTCTTGAATTTTGCTTGAAATTGGTTATTATGGAGTATTATTGATCTTGGATAAACCGTAATGTCTGAATCTCTAATATTTGTTATTTTGTTTCTTTGGATTCATTTTCTTTAATATATTTTTCATCATCCATGGTTCTAAATGATGATATTCTATGAATATCTTTGGCTTGTAGTGCAAAGATGAATGATTAATCGATGAATATCTTTGGCTTTGTAGTGCAAAAGATGAATGATTACCTAATGAATATCTTTGGCCCGTAGTAAAAGAAGATGAGCAGTGTTGAGATGAACATGACTAGCTGGTGATACAAATGAATATCTTTGCTTTGTAGTGCAAAGATGAATATTTGATTAAAGATGTATATTGATTGTTATTCTGAGGATAAAATATTGATGATGGACTTTTAAATCTTAGAAGATAGTAGAACTCATTCTCTACTTGACTCTTCTAATGGGTTCTTTATTTCCACTTTGTAGTTGTTGATCTAAAACTTGTTTGTCTATTATATTTTATCGATTTTTCCTGTTGAAGACTAATGATAATTTGTTGTATATTATCTTAGTCATAATATTCTTTATTGGGCTAGTTGAGCTCACCCTTTTCCTTTTGTTCCATTTTTCTTCTCGGGAGGGTGAAGCGTAGCAGGATCTCAATGGGGTATGGAGTGATGGTTCTAGAAAGATGTTTTAACAGTCATCACTATTTTTGTAAAATAGTGTTTGAATAATTGTAATGCTTATTCACATAATGACTCTGGTTGAGTAAGCATTGTTTGGCTCCAGATTTCTCCATGTGCAGAGGATTCTGTGTGGAGGGGTATTTGTGGACCCCGAGTAGATTGGTGTAGTTCCTTGAACATAACAACCAACTCTGTAATTTGATAGCTTAATCTTTCGAACTCCTCGCGTGAGACAGGAGTAGGATCAGGCTGGGCACTTTTATCCATGTCTGACTGTGGGCTTAATGCCCTTTTGGACTTTAAACGGGTAACATGCCCGATTGCTTCCCTACAAAAAGACTTACATATTTTAGTCTTCGGGAATGTGGAAATGTTATATGCTATGTGATGTGTCCGTTTTAGGAGTATTATCCTGCAAAATGGATGTCAGTTTGTTTGTATGACAAGATAGCATGCTAGATAAAAGGGAATGCATGTACACATTCATTCATATTTTTCCATTACATTGAGATTGACATGGAAATGAAATTACAAGTGTTTGTAATTACAAGTAATTGAAATGAGAAAGTATGAAGAGACTTTTCTTCGTGTTTGGTTTATCAGAGGCTGACCTATCTTAGGCTACTCTTGCGGCTTTTTGGCATGAAGGTTCCCAAATCATCGTAATTTACTCGACGGGAAGTTAATCCGGTCTTTCAACTGGAGCGAATTTGGGTGGTGCATTTCCTGAGCCTCGTTGGAATTAGACTTCCTACGAGTCCAGTAATCAAACACCGAAAGGATAGCCTCCTGGTGAAGGAACCACACAACATACATTCATATACAACGTGTCTCACCGTTTATGAAAATGATGACATGTCTGAAGCACTAATATCTGGCAGAATCTGAGTGTAAAGCATTAAGCGCGGGAAAATATATGCCTTCGTACACATTCATCATAAATGTAAATGCAACATTCACACACAAGCATATAACAATTTTGAAAAGATTTGTAATAGCGGCTTAAGTCCTCGTACTGGAGTCCCCAGCAGAGTCGCCACCTGTTAACGTCAGGATTTTTATTTGTCGCTTTCCGTTACTTGTTCTTTGGTGTTCTCATGTTAGGTGAGATTTGTTTGAAAAAACAAGTGAAAAAGGTCCGACATGTATAATGTCGATGATGGACTGTTAAGAGTTGCCAGTTGATGTTTTATTTGGTTGTATCAAAACAACCGAGAAAAGGTTTGCACATTGACCAAGTGATGTGGCACTGCTAAACGGGTCGGTGAAACCGAGATTCATTAGGTTCCGGAGACTTGATTATGTGGAGGGAAGGTGTTAGGCACCCCTTGACATCCGTGTTACCACGGTGACCGCCACTTTTCAAGAAACTGTTATATGAATGTGTGTGTGTGTGTGGATCAATGTACAATTATTTGGAAGTAGTGCAAGGCCTCGTTCGCACCTATATCCAAAGGGTTTAAATTTGTGTAAAAGTTCAGTTTTAAGCAAGATATGGCAATGATTTTTTATAAAAAGGTTTTTACAAACCCTTGTGCTTAATAGTAATTGAGACCTTTTACACTCCCATTTTATATTAAGTGTTCGGCTTGATTGCTTTTAATTTTCCGAGATGCGAAGCATCTTCGCTAAAATAATGTAAAAAATAGTGTCGAACTCCTCGTGGGTATGAAAACCATCTGAGGAAATCCAAACACCGTGAATAAATTTACAAGCTGCTTACAGCCGAAAATATCCATCATGGGAACCGAATCTAGATCCAGTAGACTGAATCTGTGATCACATGATTCTTAGGCTCACATGATGCCGTAATTAATAACAAAGCAGTAAACAGGTATACATATAAAAGCTGTAAATATATATATACAAACATGATCAGCCACCACGAAGCGCCTCCACGGGGGATCAGAAATGTAAATAAAGATGTAAAAGCCATCAACCACCACAAAGTAAACTCCAGGCGGGACGAAAAGTAAAGAAAGATGTAAAGACGGTCAACCACCATGAAGTAAACTCCAGGAGGGACTGAATATATATATATATATATATATATATATATATAAAAGCGATAAACACACGGATGTAAAATCCGGGCTCATCGTAACGAGTTCAACACCGGTTATATATATATATATATATATATATATATATATATATATATATATATATATATATACGAAAGAAAATAAACGCTCTAGACTGAAGTCTAGGCTCAATCAATGCATAACTCGATAATGTTAGTCCATATATCAAAATATATATATATATATATATGTACAAACTGAAATAAAACCACGGACCAAAGTTCGGGCAAACACACGCAACACGACTCTCAACGTGAAGAATAGTGTGTGTAGAGATGAAGAGAAAGGCTTTAAAGTGTGTAAGAAGGCTTACAGTGGACTGCCAAAGAAGACTTCAATAACTTTAAATGGATGAACACTAGGCTTCTACCAGTAAAAATATGACAGAATATAAGCTCAAAAGTGGTTGAAATAAGAAAGCACTTAGTGTATAGTGTGTACAAAGCAAATTGGACAGGGTTTCCATGCTATTTCTCTTGTAAATAAGGCCACCCCAAGCCCACTATATATAGAGGAGGTACCGTAGGTCTACCTGCGGCTGCCCGGGACGCCTAGGATGCCCAAAAATGTGGGTCCCGCCGTGTCGAAGTACGTACACTCGGACAACGCGTTGTTCGCTCGGTCCTTCATAACATTCAATCCGGGAGTCCAATGGAAGCGTTCCATACCATTCCGAAAAGCTCTTTCCGAGAGCTATACAATAACATAATATTTTCCCTTTTTTAATTCTGGGAAGATGGGTCCATGACCGAAATAGCATTTCTGGGTTTCTGTCAGGAAATCTGGTGAGCTGTTTTGCATAGTTTGCGCTCTGAAGTTAAGATATGGTTCTTGTGGGACTTCTTTTGAATAAAATTGAGTTGAAATGAGTGTATTTGATTTGAAGTGAAGTTGAGTTGGCAAAATGACCATTTTGCCCCTCCCAGGGTTTATCTCCAGTTTTCGCGCACTTGTAGCAGTCTTTTCTCAAGGTTATCTCTGAGGTTGGCCTGCTGTTGACTCTGAATGTCCTTAGGGTTATCTCTAAGGTTGGTTTGACCTCCTGAGGTTATCTCCGGACTTTGAACTTGATCCCCCGGGGCTATCTCTGGGTTGAAACTGACTTTTCTGGGGTTATCTCCAAGGTTGGAAACTGTCTTCCCAGGGTTGTCTCCGGGGTTGGAAACTGGATCTCCTGTGGCTATCTCCGGGGTTAAAATATATGTTGTGATCCTCTAGGGTTATCTCTGGAGTGTGAAAAAGACACTTTTGCCCTCCTGCATAGTTACTAATAGGAAAAGAAAATTTTGAGTGTCTAAAATGTTTATTTCATGTTCTTAGCTTGGAACTTGGATTATATTGTAGAGCTTCTTCTTAGCTTTCCAAAATATCTTGAATCATTTCAATCGGAATTCGGATGCAAGAGTTATGATCTTTGTACCAACGGACGTTGAACTTCACTGTTTTGGGTGGCCACTTGCATAACATCCACTTCCAGTCCAATTTTGACCTTCATTCGTCCGTTATTTATCAATTCTCAAAGAATAAAAGTTGTATAGCTCCTCGATATCTTCGACTTGATAGGTGGCAGGCCTCGTAACACTTCCCGGATCAAAAGTTATGGCTGTTTTCCCAAAGGATGTCAGAGTAGAAAAAGGACCCTCGCCAGGGCGGGCTTTCTCTTCAGGAAAACCACGGTAGGGTACCAACTATAAATAGATAGAACCCTAGCATTGGTGGAAGAGAGCCTTTCTGAGCTAAACCCGTAGGAAAGAATGCTGCATGAAAAGGCAAATTTTGTCCAAATTTGAGTCCAAGCAGGATTGGTTCGATCCGATTGACTCAAGGACTTCCAAGAGGACTTAAAGACATATAAAAAGACTTATAAAAGGAGAGAGCATTCCATTAGATTAGATTAGAGTAGATTAGATCAAAACCTTAGTTCTTATGAGATTTGGAGATTGAAGCAACTTGGAGACCATTGAAGATTCAAAGTAGGAGCAATAAGAGAGCATCAAATCTACAAACATTAGATTATATCTTCTCATCTTCTTCTATCTTTGTCTTTTATTATTTATTCAATTGTGGATTCTTAGTTTTAATTCAATATTCATGAACTAATTCTTTGTTTAAGATTATAATGGATCTTATTGTGTAGTTTATTTTAATATGCTTCACTATCAATTATTATGTTCTATTGTGAGGATTGTCTATTGTTATTTGGACTTAATTTCTTAATTGCCTAGCTAACAATTACCGTGATAATCTATATGAACTCGAGATATGAAGTTTAGATTTAGATCTGATCATGATAGCACGTGTTTGTGATTTCTACATAGATGGAATTCATGATTTGTGTTTAGGATAGAGATATCCCTTTAAGCCATATGTAATCTTATAGAGAACTTGTGCTTTAAATACTTTTTAATTGTAATTCACATAGAGATATAGTGGATTAGTTAATTAGGGTGCGTTGCTTAATTCTATCATCTGTAGATTTAAATGAGTATGGGTTTTATGCATCGAGAGATGGTTTTATCTGTTTTAGTGTTCTTGATTAACAATTCATCATAGAGAATAATTGATGAGAAGTGTGTTCACTTAAATGAAGCAATAAGTGAAGTTGTGATCTTAAATCTCCGTAATCTTAATTTAACTAGTGGTAATTAGAATAAGTTTACTTATAAATTAAAATTCATTCGTTTAAATAAGACTGAGTTGGTTACATGTTAGTACTTGGTGATTTTTATTAAATAATTCCTCGTGGGAACGATACTCTACTTTCACTTTATTACTTGTTGACCACGTATACTTGCGTGTTGTGCGTAACTAGATTTTACCCAACAAGTTTTTGTATTTGATAAGTAGGTTTTATACCTACTTATTGGGTATCTGTTACTTGAATTAGTTGCTTAATCTCATGTTTCTTAGTTACTTTTCATGCATTTTATATTCATTTTGTAGATTATATGCTTGGGAGTTGAAATCGCAAAGAATTGGTATGAAATCGTAAAGAAAAGCAATCTGGACATCATTTGGGCTTTCATGTTTATTTAATGTTCTTGGCTTGGAACTTGGATTATATTTAGGAGCTTCTTCTTATCATTCCAGAACATCTTGAATCATTCCAATCGGAATTCGGATGCAAAAGTTATGATCTTTGTACCAACGGGCGTTGAACTTCAATATTTTGGGTGGCCATTTGCATAGCATCCACTTCCAGTCCAATTTCGACCTTCATCCGTCTATTATTTCTCAATTCTCAAAGAATGCAAGTTGTAGAGCTCGTCGATAACTTCGATTTGATAGGTGGCAGGCCTCGTAACGCTTCCCGAATCAAAAGTTATGGTCGTTTTCCCAAAGAATGTCAGAGCAGAAAAAGGAGCCCCACCGGGGCATGCTTTCTCTTCACAAAACCCCCATCATGGCAGGGATACCAGCTAGAAAATAGAACCCTAACTTTGCCAGTATGTGCCCTTTCTAAAGTTAAATCTCACGGGTGGGGTACTTACGAGAAAAGACGAATTTTGTCCAAATTTGAGACCAAGAAGGATTGGTTCGATCCGATTAACTCAAGGACTTCCAAGAGGACTTAAAGACATATAAAGAGACTTATAAAAGGAGGAAAATCACATAGATTAGAGGGGGAGAGAGGATTCCATTAGATGAGATTAGAGTAGAATAGGAGAAAACACTAGTTCTTATTAGATTTAGAGATTGAAGCAACTTGGAGACCATTGAAGATTCAAAGTAGGAGCAAGGAGGGAGCTTCAAATATGCAGACAACAGATTCTATCTTCTTATCTTCTTCTATCTTTGTCTTTTAATGTGTATTCAAGTGTGGATTCTTAGTTTTAATTCAATGAACTAATTCTTTATTTGAGATTACAATGGATCTTATTGTGTAGTTTATTTTAATATGCTTCGCTATCAATTATTATGTTCTATTGTGAGGATTGTCTATTGTGATTTGGAATTAATTGTTTAATTGATTGGCCATCAATTACCGTGATAATATATATGAACTCGAGAGATGAAGTATTGACTTAGATCTTATCATGATAGCATGTGTTTGTGATTTCTGCATAGATGGAATTCATGATTCGAGTTTAGGATAGAGATATGCCTTTACGCCATATGTAATCTTATAGAGAACTTGTGTTTTAAATCCTTTTTAATTGTAATTCACATAGAGATATAGTGGATTAGTTAATTGGGGTGTCTCGCTTAATTCTATTATCTGTGGATTTAAGTGAGTATGGGTATTATGCATCAAGAGATGGTTTTATCTGCTTTAGTGTTCTTGATTAACAATTCATGATAGAGAATAATTGATAAGAAGTGTGTTAACTTAAATGAAGCAATAAGTGAAGTTGTGATCTTAAATCTCCGTAATCTTAATTTAACTAGTGGTAATTAGAATAAGTTTACTTATAAATTAAAATTCATTTGTTTAAATAAGATTGAGTTGGTTACATGTTATTACTTAGTGATTTTTATTAAATAATTCCTCGTGGGAATGATACTCTACTTTCACTTTATTACTTGTTGACCACGTATACTTGCGTGTTGTGCGTAACTAGATTTTACCCAACAAGTTTTTATATTTGATAAGTAGGTTTTATACCTACTTATTCGGTATCTGTTACTTGAATTAGTTGCTTAATCTCATGTTTCTTAGTTACTTTTCATGCATTTTATATTCATTTTGTAGATTATATGCTTGGGAGTTGAAATCGTACAGAATTGGTATGAAATTGTAAAGAAAAGCAATCTGGACATTATTTGGGCTTTCATATTTATTTCATGTTCTTGGCTTGAAACTTGGATTATATTGTAGAGCTTATTCTTAGCTTTCTGGAACATCTTGAATCATTCCAATAGGAATTCGGATGCAAGAGTTATGATCTTTGTACCAACGGGCGTTGAACTTCACTGTTTTGGGTGGCCATTTGCATAGCATCCACTTCCAGTCCAATTTTGACCTTCGTCCGTCCGTTAGTTCTCAATTCTCAAAGAATGCAAGTTGTAGAGCTCGTCGATATCTTCGATTTGATAGGTGGCAGACCTCGTAACGCTTCCCGGATTAAAAGTTATGGCCATTTTCCCAAACGATGTCAGAGTAGAAAAAGGAGCCCCGCCGAGGCATGTTTCTCTTCACAAAACCCCCACTGGGGCGGGGGTACCAGCTGGAAAATAGAACCCTAACTTTTGCTGTATGGGCCCTTTACAAGGCTAAATCCCGCTTGGTGGGGGTAATGCGTTCGAGGAAAAGGCGAATTTTGTCCAAATTTGAGACCAAGAACGATTGGTTCGATCCGATTGACTCAAGGACTTCCAAGAGGACTTAAAGACATATAAACAGACTTATAAAATGAGGAGAATCACATAGATTAGAGGGGGAGAGAGTATTCCATTAGATTAGATTAGAGTAGAATATGAGAAAATACTAGTTCTTATTAGATTTGGAGATTGAAGCAACTTGGAGACCATTGAAGATTCAAAGAAGGAGCAAGGAGGGGGCTTCAAATCTGCAGACAATGGATTCTATCTTCTTATCTTCTTCTGTCTATGTCTTTTAATGTGTATTCAAGTGTGGATTCTTAGTTTTAATTCAATGAACTAATTCTTTGTTTGAGATTACAATGGATATTATTGTGTAGTTTATTTTAATATGCTTCGCTATCAATTATTATGTTATATTGTGAGGATTGTCTATTGTGATTTGGACTTAATTGTTTAATTGATTGTCCATCAATTACCGTGATAATCTATATGAACTTGAGAGATGAAGTATTGATTTAGATCTTTTCATGATAGCATGTGTTTGTGATTTCTGCATTGATGGAATTCATGATTCGTGTTTAGGATAGAGATATGCCTTTACACCATATGTAATCTTATAGAGAACTTTTGTTTTAAATCCTTTTTAATTGTAATTCACATAGAGATATAGTGGATTAGTTAATTGGGCTGTCTTGCTTAATTCTATCATCTGTGGATTTAAGTGAGTATGAGTATTGTGCATCGAGAGATGGTTTTATCTACTGTAGTGTTCTTGATTGAGAATTCATGATAGAGAATAATTGATAAGAACTGTGTTAACTTAAATGAAGCAATAAGTGAAATTGTGATCTTAAATTTTCGTAATCTTAATTTAACTAGTGGTAATTAGAATTAGTTTACTTATAAAGTGAAATTCATTCGTTTAAATAAGATTGAGATGGTTACGGGTTAGTACTTGGTGATTTTTTATTAAACAATTCCTCATGGGAACGATACTCTACTTTCACTTTATTACTTGTTGACCACATATACTTACGTGTTATGCGTAACTAGATTTTACCCAATAAGTTTTTGGCGCCGTTGCCGGGGAATTTATTTAATATTTTTTTGCCAATATTAGCTTCAATAAAATTAGTCTTAATTTAAACATTTTGTTTTCTTTTTATTTAATTATCTCCCTATTTTTCTTTCTTTTCAGGAACCATGGATGGATACAATTATCAATGGCCATACACAAATATGACTCCATTAAGGGACACATGAATTGATGGACTCAATGCATTTTTTACATTGTCAGCACATATTGAGACACTTTCGAGGAAGTTGGACACTTTTGCAGCACTACGTCGTCAAAGTGTGGTGGTTACTTGTGATTATTGTGTTGGAAATCATCTGAGTCATCAATGCACCGTCAGTTTTGAGCCGGTACCATATAATGGTGATTACCTCAACAACTATGATGAGCCTAACTATCACCGAGATTGGGGGTATCACCCGGATTCTTCAGGGAGCTACATTTATGATATATGACCAATATTACGCTCCAAATACATCATACACACCGAAATTTTCATGTCCACCTCCATTGCCACAAGAAGAAAAGACAAATCCGAGGGATGTAATATTGAAGGGCATAGCAAACCTAGAGGAGATGAGGATTAACCAAGAGTTGTCAACCCAAAATTTTAATAATCAGATGGAACAACTCGTCAGTACCTCAACCAATGGTCCTCAATACATGGCTTCCGAGACTGAAACAGAAAATTCAAGGCTGGTGGAATTATTGTCCAAGTTCATAGAAGATGAGGAGAAGATGAGTAATCAAGCGAGGTCAAATCAAAATCTTATGGATCAGATAGAGCAAATAAGCCGTAAGCAATCTTCCTCCAAATACTTGGCTTTATGACATGGATGACGAAATTGACAGAGAACCCGAACCAAATCTGCAACTGGATGAGCCACAAGATATCGGAAGTGTGGAGACAATTGGGGATAATGAAGTAAAGGTTGATGGAGATCTAAATGGGTCTCCACCAAAGATCAAAGAGTCAGTCAGATTTGCAAAATTATGTCCACTTAGTAGTCATGTCGTGGGCGAAGCTCTTGATGACATAAGAGCGAGTACAATTTTGAATCCACGGTGGGACGAGAAAGAGAAGGTAGACGAAGAGCCCATTGTGTGTGACAAGCTTCCATGCCCCAAAGTGATCACATACACAATGGAGAAAACACCTAGCTATGGGACGTTCTTGATTGAGATCATACCAAATCAGAGCATGCTAGGTTACTTTGATGCATTGGCCATCACAAATGGGAACCTACCAAAAGCTATATTATTTTCGATGGATGGAGGGTTTCTCAATTATCGAAGAGGAATTGGATAGCGTTGACCAGACAAAGTCAGGCTGAAAGACTGTAATTCAGGCGCTAACTGGGAGGCAACCTAGGAATTTTTTTATTTATATGCTTTACTAGTATATTTAGTAGATAGGAATTAATTTGCTTATTAAGTTCTCTTACCAATCTAAAGTGTTATTCTAATCCATGTTGTCTCTCTTCATTGTAGGTATTAGAGGTTCAATGGACATGCAAAAGATTATGGAAAGGCTATTCAAGTCAAATTTAAGTGTGGTGCCCAATTTGTTCCATGTGCCTAACCTATTCTCCAAACTTAGCGGACAAGGAGGAGGATTGCTATATTTTTAAGGAAGTCATCTACTTTACTTTGTTCTATTTCAGCCATTGAGGACAATGTCTAGTTTAAGTTTGGGGGGCATTTTAGTGTCGTATTGCATATAGTTAGTTATTTAGATTGTAGTTCGTATAGTTACATTTAGTTTTTGCATTCAGTTTCTTGAAATAAAAAAAATTGAAAAATTAGTAGTTAGTTTACTATGTTTATATAGCATTTAGTAAATCTTGAATGAGTCCAACTGTTTGATATTTATAGTTTGTTTTGGCCAATGATGAGATTGGAATTGGGTAGACAAGTATAGTAATGACTATTAGAGCTTTGATGTGATTTCTTGTTATGAATTGAGTCTTTTTCTGTTTGAAACTGGTATAATAAGGATAACACAGTAAAAACAACTTGTTGATTGATTGAGTTTAAATTGATACATAATGGGACTCTAAAGGATAATGCTAGTTTGAATGAAAGAATGACAAGAACAAGTAGTGATGGCTAAAGTTAGACAAGAACCTAAGTTTGGGGGAATATTTGGGATATATAAGCTATAAAAAAAAGAAAAAAAGAAAAGAAAAGAAAAAGTATGAATAAACACCGTGGCGTGCTTGTCTAGTTTTGTGGCCTTTGTTACTTGAGTAAGTAAGCCCGATGAGATTGTCTTTACACCTAGCGCCGTAAGGTCTTAATGGTCTAGGAGTCGTTGGTCAAAAGCTCGTTAAGGTAGCATTGAAAAGCCTAAGGGAATAACACATTACATATCTATGCGTATATAAACCAAAAGAAAAAAATGAATAAAACAGGAAATAAGAGCAAAAAGCCCCCGTGGATGAAAAATAAAGCATAAGTATCCCATGTTGACCCTCGATATTGGTAATTGTTTGATTTTAGTTGGATTTAGCTTATTTTTGGATTTCTTGAGTTTACACTGTATGATGCCTTCGAAGAGACTTGTTATGTGTTAAATTTGATTTTATATCGGTTAACATTGTTGTGGAGCACACACGCACAATATTAGTGATAACCGTCTAAGATTTGATGATTGATTGGGAAATTATTTGTAACGACCGAGAAATTCGGATCTATTATAAAATGATTTTATTAAATTAAATAATAATAAAATTCTATTCTATGTGTTATCCAGATGGTTGTCATTGTACAACCTATTGATGTTAGAATGTCGTAGTATGTGAGCTACGTGAAGGAATTAAAGTGTTTGAATTTCCAAGATGAAAATAAAAGTTTTTCGAGAAATTTTTTGAAAAACACTATTCATCGATATTTGCTCGGGATTTATTTTTGAATTTCCGAGAAATACGTAATGATAGAATGACAAGGTAAGATGGATTATGTAATAAAAATCTAGTTATGGAAAATGTAATATTTCGCTTGCGGACTTAATTTATAAACGTTAAGAAGGGCAAAGTAGTAACGAGTAAATAATAATTGTATGATACTTTGGTATTGTGCAAAGTAATGAAAACGAGTATAATACGAAGTATTATACGAGTTTGTATGAAGGATGAAATATCGTATATAAATTCTATATGAATTAGAATACGAAAATGATACATAAACAATATGTATATGTATTAAGTAATGTTAATAGACTTAGACAGGTTGGTTGGAATTAGTACAAGCCCAAGTGAATTAAGGTTGAGGCCCAATTATTGATTAATAAACAAGTTAGTGTTTATTAATGCAAAGCCCAAAGATTAAGTTGATCCAAGCCCAAGCTAGAATCCATGAGTTGTTTGACCCATGGGGCAAACTATATTAATATGGTTAATATGATGACCAAGTTAATGTGGTGACCAAGTTAATGTAATGACCAAGTAATAAGAGTAATGATCAAGTAAATGATAAGTTTTGTGTTAATCAAGTAATGAATAGTAAGGAGGTGGCTTAAGGAGGTGGGTTGAATTAATGACTAAACTACCCTAGCTTTGCAATTTCTATAAATAGAGAAGGCTTGCTAGCCATTTAACACTTGTTCAAACAATCTAGCTATTACAAAGTGCTTAATTGTTAGAGAGATTAAGTTACAAATAAGTTACTTCCATAAGTAAGAAGAAGAAGAAGAAGCTACTTACCAAGACTTCAAAAGTAAGATCTCTTCTCCAATTATCTTCTATCTCTACCATGATAGTTTGATAAGAAAAGTTTGGATTAAGGAACATGAATGTTAAAAAGTAAGAAGAATGAGTAAGCAATGAACTTAAGTCCCATAAGTTGGTAATAAGTCATTTAAGCTAGCATAAGTTATAAACTTATTTGAAAGTATTATGAACTTGTAATGAGTTTATTAAGAGAAGTGATATTGATGTAAAAGAATTTATATGATCATATGTATCATGTATACATAAGTAAAGTTATATGTTAAGAACATATAAGGTATGACGATTAAGAAACTTTAATTGTCATAAGTCATGAACAATAAAATCTTAAGTAGTTTATAATTTGACAAGTTATAAGCTCATGAAGAAATAAGTCTAAAATCCAACAATGAATATAAGTTGTTGTAATAAGTATGTTGAAATGTTCACATGATTAATGGAATTCATTTGTAATGTTGAACAAATCATAAGAACGAAGATTGGCCGGAAATTGCACGATTGGACGATAATCGTCGAATTCGTAAAATTCTCGGAATAGAAGTCAAATTTTGTGTTTGAACTCGGAACCATTGTTTTGCAATGGAGATAAGTCATATTTGGCATTTAAGAGTTGCGGACTTAAAAATGATCGGATTCTGACTTAGAACGAAGAAACGAGCATTGAACGTTCACGAACGTTTATCGTTTTCGTTAAAAATGAACCAATAGGTGAATTTTTAGCAAACAAAGTCAATTAGATAAAATTCTTGCATAAACGCGTAGATTACGTAAATTGTGAACCGTAGGCTTTTGAACGAGCCAATTCGGACTTATAACGAAGAAGTTATGCGTCCGGGAATTTCACAAAAATTCAAGGACTGAATTTTTTTATGGTGCATAGAGTTGGCGCCGTGTCTCCAACCGTAGGCCAAAATGGTCACGCCGCAGCACCATGCACAATACAAGACCTTCAGAGAGTGGTAGCGCTTGTGCCCACAAAGTAAGGACTCATGGCCAGAAGGCGCCAAGTCCAGGACAATGCTTATTTATTAACTCATGCCGCATTACGAGAGATATAAATATAAAGCCGTGGCCAGTAGTGCCGACCTCGTAACAAGGATAGTGATGAATGTTTTTAATTACAAAGAAAATAAAGTTAATTGATTTAAAAGTAAACACAACCTAAGGAATGTAATGTAACATTGTTTAAACTTTGTTAAACCTTAAGGATGTTGTATAAAGGTTGTGATAACCTAGTCGAATATAAATGCAAGGATAATGATAAGCCGGAACAGATAGTAACTGAATCTAATACACAATTAGATTGAGATGAAGGGTAAGATATAGTCATATACATACTTGATTATATGTGACCTAATGTGAGGCATTATGTGATCATGTATTGTAGAGACTTGAAAGACTTGAACATAAAGTAAATATACCGTAGCAGACGCTAAAGGCAAGTATTCTAACTCTTGTCTCAGTTTAATCTGAATAAGTTTTTGAAGTTCATGTATCCTTACGCATGAATTGAGGTATGTTGAAGTTAAAGCTAATTCCTTTGACTAGACTTGATATATTGAGTGGATTATTGATAATCTATTCATCTATTATCAAATGCTGTTATCTTTTGTCAACTACTTGATATGATTTTCAAAAGATGACTGGAATGTTAAACAAATGTTTTGTCGGTAAAACGACAGGCACGTGAGGTTGCCAAATGATTGAACGTACATACGTTTAATGGATGTAGTGTTGATCAATATAGAGTACAATAGGCTGATCACCCAGAAGTGCTCGTAAGTAATATCGATCTTACGGACTTAGTTCCGGGTTGTCCTTTTCAAGAAAGAATGAATACACGAGGTCGTTGACCAGAGTGAATGTTTTACTAAATATTGTTATTATTGTAAAACATTTTGAAAGAAAGATGAAGTGCTATTTTGAATTATCAATAGTACTTCATAACTATTGTTCAGTTATTGAAGATATATTATTCAGTATGTGTCAAGCATGTTGTTATTGAATTGTTATACTTTATTGAGCTAGTTATGCTCACTCTTGCTTGAACCATATGAATGCAACTAAGATGAACGTCCAGGAAGGATCGAATAAGGATAAAGGAAAAGCTAAAATGATTATTGTTGTCTTGTAATAGTATAGGTCTATTGTTGTAATGTAATTTATATTATGACAAAGAACCTTTGTAATGGGTATAGAATCTGGGAAATGTAAATATTACATTAAATATATAGAAGTTATGTTCGTTCTTTGAGACTTTTTAATTGAATGAATTTATGAATGTTTGTACAGTATATCACCATCTGTCGGGTTGGAAGATACCCGGATTTGGGGGCGCTACAAGTTGGTATCAGAGCCAAGGTTATAAAACTTAAGGGGGAAAGTAGAACCTTAAGTTATAACCTTAAGAAAGAATAAAGAAGTAAAAGATGGAAAGTAACCCTATAAAAAATGCATTATATTATGTTATGTGTTTCTATTATTTTACTGGCGTGTACTAATCAAACTATATTGTTTTATTGTAGATGTTAGGAGAAAATGATATGTATAGAGACATACATGTAGTGAGCGAGGATTCGGTTAATCGGGTAGAGATACTACGAAATCCCGTAGAAGTAGAACCAGAGGTGGTAACAATCGAGTTTGGAGACTCGAACGATTTAGACTACATGTCTATATTTGATGGCATGCTAGAGGAGGAGGTGGACGTGATGTCCTTTGACCAGGTTCCACCTATAGAGGAATTATCTACGGGGGAATCAATGAAGGCACTGTTTATGTCAGTATTGGATAGAAATGTCCATTACTGCCAAGAGGTTAAGGAGTTGAAAGAGGAACTCCAAGCTGTCCGTGATGACAAGACTAGCATGGAGGGAATGTGGGAAGAGGAGCACGATGATAGAATTCTAGCTAAGGACAAGGTCTGAGAGCTGAAATGTGAAGTCTTTGAGCTCAAGCAGGAACTAAAGACTAAACAGCGGAAGTTAGAGAGGATGTCCTATATACATAGGAGTTCTCATGTGGATTTCTAGACGGTAGTGGGTGTCCAGTAGAAGAAGACGGAATGACAGACATACTATCAAGAGAGATGTTATTGCGATTCGGCCGAAGAAAGATTTTGAGAATGCCCTATGGCAGATGTAATCTAGCAATAGCTAGAGTTGCTTAGATATGTAAATATTATGTATCTAGTAGTGACGTAAAACCCTCTTCTGTATAACAAAGGGTAGTCTTTTGTAAATCCCAATTTTTGGAAAGTAATTGCGGGATGATAATGTAATCAGCTAAGGCTGAGTAATGTAAACAATGTAGTGTTATACTACAAGTTATGAATCAATATAAGTCTTTTTATGGAATATATTGAGTAATGAATATGAGTTATTGTTTTATTACAAATAATAACAAACCAACAAGAATAAAGTAATAATGATGTTTTGTTTTCTTAACAGCAAAATGCCGCCAAGAAGGAGACAATGAAATCAAGACACTAATGTTAACCAACCGGAGGGTGGTCTGTTTAATCAAATGCAGGAGTTCGTTAAATTTTTAACGGCTACATTTAATAGAACGGGGGCTAATGTACCTGTGATTCCTGAAGTAATACGAGCTACTACTTTTAAGGATTTTAAAAGTGTAGTTCCGCCGGATTTCAAAGGAACTACGGACCCTATAGAAGCCCAGACTTGGGTAAAAGAAATCGAGAAAGCATTTGTAATAGTAAATGTTGAGGAGGGTCAAAAGGTTGCCTTTGCAACCTATTTGATGAAAGGAGAGGCCAACTTCTGGTGGGAGGCAAACCAGGCTAGGGCCGGTATAGGAAACCTAACATGGGAGAGGTTCAAGGAGATTTTCTTCGAGAACTATTTTCCCACGAGTATGCAAGGGAGGATGGAAATGAGGTTTCTTGAATTGAAACAAGGGGATATGATGGTTCCTCAAGTATCTTCGCCAAGTTTAATGAACTGGCACGATTTGCTCCACATCAAGCGGACACTGAAGTGAGAAAGGCTAGAAGATTTGAGCAGGGCTTGAAACCCTGGCTCTATAGCCAAATTTCTGTGTTTAAAAGTACTTCCTTTGGAACCATATTAGAAAAGGAAATAATTATCGAAGGTGGGAATGAGGCTCTCAGCCAGTACCACAAGGATAAGAAAAACAAGGGCAAGGTTGATGGAGGAATCAAGATCGAAGGAGCCAGTGGAAGTGGCAACGGCCAAAAGAGGAAGGGCTTTAACTCTGGGAATACCGTAATAAAACAAGGGGATTCTAAGAGGAGGATGGAGGCCTATAAAACCTGCGGGAAGACTCACTTAGGAGTCTATCTCAAAGGAAAGGCAGTATGTTATAATTATGGATAGGAAGGGCACATTTCGCCTAACTGTCCAAATCCGAAGAAAAATCACGGATGTTTTGTATGTGGATCAACTGACCACATAGCAAAGAACTGCCCGAAGAAGGGGACAGAAGGAAATAAGGGAACTAATAGCTGTAAGTTGGCTATTAGTGGTCCAGCTCATTCGGGTAAATCAATGGCCCGCACTTTTAATATGATGGTCCAAGATGCGGTGGCATCAGGGGATGTAATTGCATGTATTATTCCGATCAATAATATAAATGCATACGTGATATTTGATTCGGGTGCTACTTATTCGTTTATAGCATGTAATTTTGCTAGACAACTAGAATTATATCCCAAAAAATTGCCTATACCTTTGAACATTAAGGTAGCAAATGAAGAGATAATTCTTGTTGAAGATATTCGTAGGATTTGTTGCGTAGATGTACGTGGTTGTAAGTTATCGGTAGATTTAATACCGATAAAGTTAGGAGAATTCGACGTAATTCTTGGAATGGATTGGTTGATTAATCATGGAGCAATTATAGATTGCCAAAAGAAATGTGTGAGCATCTGGACGTTGAAGCAACCTCCTGTAGTATTTTACGGTAATAAATCGTCGGGACGTTCGTGTTGCCTTACGATGACACAAACTAGAAAAATTTTAAGGAAGGGATGTGTAGGTTATCTATGCCATGTTGTTGATACCCAGCGAGTGGGAGCAACCATGGAACAAATACCTATTGTGAACGAATTCATGGATGTATTTCCAAGTGAGTTACCAGGTTTACCGCCGGATAGGGAGATCGAATTTGTGATAGACATTGTGTCAGGAGCGGCACAAGTTTCAAGGGCACCGTACCGTATGGCGCCTGTGGAAATGAAAGAACTAATGGTTCAGCTACAGAAACTATTGGACAGAAAATACATTCAACTAAGTGTTTCCCCGTGGGGGGCACCGGTGTTATTTGTCAAGAAGAAAGACGGGTTATTAAGGCTTTGTATCGACTATCAGGAGTTGAACAAGTTAACGATAAAGAATAAATACCCATTGCCAAGGATCGATGATCTCTTTGATCAATTGAAATGGGAAAAGTATTTTTCTAAAATAGATTTGTGGATGGGGTATCACCAGTTGAAGGTTAGGAAGGAAGATGTACCAAAAACGGCATCCAGGACTCGTTATCATCATTACGAGTTTCTGGTGATGTCATTTGGGTTGACGAATGCACCAGCTGCATTTATGGATATGATGAACAGAGTGTTCAAACCATATTTGGACAAGTTCGTCGTTGTGTTTATCGATGATATTCTAGTCTATTCTAAGACGCCATAAGATCATGCTGAACACTTAAGATTAGTGTTGGAGACACTAAGGAAGGAGAAGTTATATGCGAAATTCACCAAATGTGAATTTTTGGCCGAAAAAGTCTTGATTTTTAGGTCATGTCATTGACCAAGAGGGGATTTCAGTGGATCCAACGAAGGTAGAAGCAGTAATGAATTGGGAACAACCGAAAACGCCGACTGAGGTGCGGAGTTTCCTAGGGCTAGCAGGGTACTATCGAAGATTTATCCAAGATTTTTCGAAGATAGCTACCCCGTTGACTAATTTAACAAGGAAGACGGTGAAATACGTATGGACGGATAAATGTGAAGATAATTTTCAAGAACTGAAGAAAAGATTAAGTGAAGCGCCTGTTTTGTCATTGCCAGAATACACATGAAATTTTGTAATATATATTGATGCTTCGCATAGAGGACTTGGTTGTGTGCTTATACAGCATAGAAAAGTCATTGCGTATGCATCACGACAGTTGAAGGATTATGAGAAAGTTTATCCTACTCATGATCCTGGAACTCGGTCATGCAGAGGTGTTGCCCTAAAGATATGGAGACATTATCTTTATGAGGAAAAAATGTGAGATATATACGGACCATAAAAGTCTAAAGTATATCTTCACTCAGAAGGAGTTGAATATGAGACAGAGAAGATGGCTAGAGTTGATAAAGGATTATGATTGTGAAATCCTGTATCACCCTGGAAAGGCTAATGTAGTTGTCGACGCCTTAAGTAGGAAGGGTCGAGAAAAGTTGTCTATGTTAACGGCTCAAAATGAGTTAATAACAGAGATGGCTAGGATGGAAATAGAAGTAAAGATGCTGAGTGATTCGAGGCAGATACTCTATACGACGGAGATGCAATCCACCATCGTAGAGAGAGTCAAGGAGGTACAACTCAAGACTGACGAGTGTAACCAAATGAAGAAGCGGTTATCCGAGAAGGAAGATACTAAGTATAGTCTTGATAATGAGGGATTATTAAGATTTGAAGGAAGAATTTTGGTTTCGAATGAGACGGAATTAAAGGAGCAAGTGTTACAAGAAGCTCATAGTTCAAGGTACTCGATACATCCTGGTAGCACTAAGATGTATCAAGACCTTCGACAGAGTTTTTGGTGGCCAAACATGAAGAGAGAAATAATAGAGTATGTGAGTAGGTGCTTGACTTGTTAAAAAGTTAAGGCCGGACATGAACAACCTAGTGGCTTATGACAGTCATTGAAGATTCCAGAATGGAAGTGGGAGCATATCACGATGGACTTCGTGGTAGGACTTCCGACGACGAAAAAAGGGTATGATTCGATTTGGGTAATAGTGGACCGGTTGACGAAGTCGGCTCACTTTTTGCCAATTAGGGTCAAGTATAACTTAGACCAGTTAGCTAAACTTTATGTTAAGGAAATCATTTCCAGACATGGAGTACCAATATCGATTGTGTCAGATTGTGATCCACGATTCACATCGAACTTTTGGAGGAGTTTGCAAGAACAGTTGGGAACACAGCTGAAGTTAAGCACAGCTTATCATCCATAGACTGATGGGCAGACCGAGAGAACAATTCAGATGTTAGAAGATATGTTAAGGTCTTGTGTTATGGATTTCAAGGGTAGTCGGGATGATCACCTGCCACTAGTAGAGTTTGCGTATAATAAGAGTTACCATGCAAGCATAGGTATGCCGCCTTATGAAGCTCTGTATGGAAGAAAGTGCAGAACAACATTGTGTTGGGATGAGGTGGGAGAACGTCGGATGCTAGGACCAGAATTGGTGCAGCAGACAGCGAATGTGGTAAAGTTAATTCGGATGCGTCTCGTCGCATTCGTGATGTAGATGAGAAAAAGTATGCAGACTCGCATAGACTAAGTCGAGAGTTTGAAGTGGGCTCGTATGTGTTTCTAAAGGTATCTCCCTAGAAAGGAAAGATACGCTTTAGAAAGAAAGGAAAGTTAAGTCCAAGGTTTATAGGACCTTTTGAAGTATTAAAACGGGTGGGAGAGGTAGCTTATGTGATAGCATTACCTCCAGACCTAGAACGAATACATAACGTGTTTCACGTATCTGTATTACGTCCATATAAGCCGGACTATAAGCATGTAATCGAGTATAAGCCGATTCATATCGAGAAAGACTTAAAATATGAAGAATCGCCGATGCATATCATTGATAAAAAGGAACAATTTCTGAGAAACAAGGTAATACCATCAGTAAAGGTATTATGGAAGAACTACGATGCTGAAGAAGCAACGCGGGAATTAGAAGAAAAGATGAAGAAAAATTTTCCTCATCTATTTGATTAAAGTAAGACGCGATTCAGGGGACAAAATCTTTATAAGGGGGGAAGAATGAAAAACGCACCAGAGAAATTCGAATCTTATTGTAAAATGATTTTATTAAATTAAATAATAATAAAATTCTATTCTATGTGTTATCAAGATGGTTGTCATTGTATAACCTATTGATGTTAGAATGTCGTAATATGTGAGCTACGTGAAAGAATTAAAGTGTTTGAATTTCCAAGACAAAAATAAAAGTTTTTCGAGAAATTTTCCAAAAAACACTATTCATCGGTATTTGCTTGGGATTTATTTTTGAATTTCCGAGAAATACGTAATGATAGAATGACAAGGTAAGATGGATTATGTAATAAAATTCTAGTTATGGAAAATGTAATATTTCGCATGGACTTAATTTATAAACGTTAAGAAGGGCAAAAGTAGTATGAGTAAGTAATAATTGTATGATACTTTGGTATTGTGCAAAGTAATGAAAACGAGTATAATCTAAGTATTATACGAGTTTTGTATAAAGGATGAAATATCTTATATAAATTCTATATGAATTAGAATACGAAAATGATACATAAACAATATGTATATGTATTAAGTAATGTTAATGGACTTGGAAAGGTTGGTTGGAATTAGTACAAGCCCAAGTGAATTAAGGTTGAGGCCCAATTATTGATTAATAAACAAGTTAGTGATTATTAATGTAAAGCCCAAAGATTAAGTTGATCCAAGCCCAAGCTAGAATCCATGAGTTGTTTGACCCATGGGGCAAACCATATTAATATGGTTAATATGATGACCAAGTTAATGTGGTGACCAAGTTAATGTAATGACCAAGTAATAAGAGTAATGATCAAGTAAAGGATAAGTTTTGTGTTAATCAAGTAATGAATAGTAAGGAGGTGGCTTAAGGAGGTGGGTTAAATTAATGACTAAACTACCCTAGCTTTGCAAAATCTATAAATAGAGAAGGCTTGCTAGCCATTTCACACTTGTTCAAACAATCTAGCTATTACAAAGTGCTTAATTGTTAGAGAGATTAAGTTACAAATAAGTTACTTCCATAATTAAGAAGAAGAAGAAGCTACTTACCAAGACTTCAAAAGTAAGATCTCTTCTCTAATTATCTTCTATCTCTACCATGATAGTTTGATAAGAAAAGTTTGGATTAAGGAACATGAATGTTAAAAATTAAGAAGAATGAGTAAACAATGAACTTAAGTCACATACGTTGGTAATAAGTCATTTAAGCTAGCATAAGTTATAAACTTATGTAAAAGTTTTATGAACTCGTAATGAGTTTATTAAGAGAAGTGATATGGATGTAAAAGAACTTATATGATCATATGTATCATGTATACATAAGTAACGTTATATGTTAAGAACATATAAGGTATGATGATTAAGAAACTTTAATTGTCATAAGTCATGAACAATAAAATCTTAAGTAGTATATAATTTGACAAGTTATAAGTTCATGAAGAAATAAGTCTAAAATCCAACAATGAATATAAGTTGTTGTAATAAGTATGTTGAAATGTTCACATGATGAATGGAATTCATTTGTAATGTTGAACAAATCATAAGAATGAAGATTTGCCAGAAATTGCACGATTGGACGATAATCGTCGAATTCGTAAAATTCTCGGAATAGAAGTTAAATTTTGTGTTTGAACTCGAAACCATTATTTTCCAATGGAGACAAGTCATATTTGGCATTTAAGAGTTGCGGACTCAAAAATGACTGGATTCCGACTTAGAACGAAGAAACGAGCGTTGAATGTTCACGAACGTTTATCGTTTTCGTTAAAAATGAACCAATAGGTGAATTTTTAGCAAACGAAGTCAATTAGATAAAATTCTTGCATGAATGCGTAGATTACGTAAATTTTGAACCGTAGGCTTTTGAACGAGCCAATTCGGACTTATAACAAAGAAGTTATGCGTTCGGGAAGTTCACAAAAATTCAAGGACTGAATTTTTTTTTGATGCACAGAGTTGGTGTCGTGGCGCTAAGCCTAGGCCAAAATGGTCATATATTTGCACGCCATACATGCATTTGCACCTTACGGAGAGTGGCACCATGACATGGCCCACCAAAGTAAGGACTTCATGCCATGGCCAAGTCGGGACAATGCCATTATTAACTCATCACCGCATGTACGAGATAAGAAGTATAAAGCCTACGCGTGTGCATGAAATGACCTTAGAACAAGGATAGTGATGAATGTTTTTAATTACAAAGAAAAGAAAGTTAATTGATTTAAAAGTAAACACAACCTAAAGAAAGTTAATTAGTTGCATTGCATAGCATTGTTCTTTTGTGTTTTTGCTTGAGGACAAACATATGTTTAAGTTTGGGGGTATTTGATAAGTAGGTTTTATACCTACTTATCCGGTATCTGTTATTTGAATTAGTTGCTTAAACTCATGTTTCTTAGTTACTTTTCATGCATTTTATATTCGTTTTGTAGATTATATGCTTGGGAGTTGAAATCGCAAAGAATTGGTATGAAATTGCAAAGAATTGGTATGAAATCGCAAAGAAAAGCAATCTGGACATCATTTGGGCTTTCATGTTTATTTCATTTTCTTGGCTTAGAACTTGAATTATATTTTATAGCTTCTTCTTAGCTTTCCGGAACCTTTTGAATCATTCCAATCGGAATTCGGATGCAAGAGTTATGATCTTTGTACCAACGGACG
Source organism: Panax ginseng (assembly GCA_020205605.1). Classification (NCBI taxonomy): domain Eukaryota; kingdom Viridiplantae; phylum Streptophyta; class Magnoliopsida; order Apiales; family Araliaceae; genus Panax; species Panax ginseng. The sequence continues at coordinate 56,696,262 of CM035143.1, read as the reverse complement.
TTGAACTTCACTGTTTTGGGTGGCCATTTGCATAGCATCCACGTCCAGTCCAATTTCGTCCTTCATCTATCCGTTATTCTTCAATTCTTGAAGAATGAAATTTGTAGATCTCGTCGATATCTTCAATTTGATAGGTGGTAGGCCTCGTAACGCTTCCCGGATCAAACGTTATGGCTGTTTTTCCAAAGGACATCAGAGCAGAAAAAGGACCCCCGTCGGGGCGGGATTTCTCTTCAGAAAACCTCGGCCAGGGTGGGGGTACCAGCTGGAAAACAGAACCCTAGCCCGCCGAGGCGGGCCTTTTACAAGGATAAACCCCCGGCCGGGCGGGGGTAAGCTCAGAAAAGGCGAATTTTGTCCAAATTAGAGTCCAAGAAGGATTGGTTCGATCCGATTGACTTAAGGACTTCCAAGGGGACTTAAAGACATATAAAGAGACTTATAAAAGGAAGAGAATCACATAGATTAGAGGGGAGGAGAGGATTTCATTAGATTAGATTATAGCAGAATAGGAGAAAATACTAGTTCTTATTAGATTTGGAGATTGAAGCAACTTGGAAACCATTGAAGATTCAAAGTAGGAGCAAGGAGGGAGCTTCAAATCTGCAGACAATGGATTCTATCTTCTTAGCTTCTTCTATCTTTGTCTTTTAATGTGTATTCAAGTGTGGATTCTTAGTTTTAATTCAATGAACTAATTCTTTGTTTGAGATTACAATAGATCTTATTGTGTAGTTTATTTTAATATGCTTCGCTATCAATTATTATGTCCTATTATGAGGATTGTCTATTGTGATTTGGACTTAATTGTTTAATTGATTTGCCATCAATTATCATGATAATCTATATGAACTCGAGAGATGAAGTATGTATTTAGATCTTATCATGATAACATGTGTTTGTGATTTCTGCATAAGTGGAATTCATGATTCGTGTTTAGGATAGAGATATGCCTTTACGCCATATGTAATCTTATAGAGAACTTGTACTTTAAATCCTTTTTAATTGTAATTCACATAGATATATAGTGGATTAGTTAATTGGGGTGTCTTGCTTAATTCTATCATCTGTGGATTTAAGTGATTATGGGTATTATGCATCGAGAGATGGTTTTATCTGATTTAGTGTTCTTGATTAACAATTCATGATAGAGAATAATTGATGAGAAGTGTGTTAACTTAAATGAAGCAATAAGTGAAGTTGTTATCTTAAATCTCTGTAATCTTAATTTAACTAGTGGTGATTAGAATTAGTTTACTTATAAATTGAAATTCATTCGTTTAAATAAGATTGAGTTGGTTACGGGTTAGTACTTGGTGATTTTTTATTAAACAATTCCCCGTGGGAATGATACTGTACTTTCACTTTATTACTTGTTGACCACGTATACTTGCGTGTTGTGCGTAACTAGATTTTACCCAACGAGTTTTTTAGTTACTCCAAGAGAACAGGGCAAACACAGATATGAGTAAGGGTTCATTCAATTTCAAGCATAGGACTGTATTCGATCCATACAATGTGTGTGTATGGAGACCAACCGACCTAACTAATCATAGCTCAGATAAGTTCGCATAGTCAATTGTTAATACCAATATGCACACTCCGCAACTTAAACATTCAACAAGCATTAAGAATAAGACGCAAGTGCATGAATGGATCAAAAGACTCTAACATGAAGACAGTAAAATCTGACTCAGACAGTCCTTAATTACCTTAGGCTCTTCAAAACTACCCATTAATGAGCTTTTGATCAGTGACTCCCAAGCCAGATGACTTTAGGGCACTAGGTGTAGAACACCCCTATGAATCTAATAACTCGAGCAATAAAGGCCACGCAATTAACATAATCCAATTGAGACTTTACAAAAAAAATGAAGATTATTAGGCGAGTGCATTTTATGATCCATCTCAACATCGGTCATGCGTTTATGGGTGAGTGCGTTTCACGCTCCATCTCGACCCACCTCATGACTTTCGATAATAAATCTTCCTTTCCTTTTATTCTATATATATATATATATATATATATATATATATATATATATATATATATATATATATATATATATTATATGTCAACATGCCAGAATCCAAGATCCAAAACTGTATAAGCGTCTTAGTCTTTTATTACCTTGTAAAAATGAAAGTTTATAAGAGTGAACATGCCCTTAAAGCAATAAACACGTGAACTAAATTCGAAAAATAACTAGTTAACACAGTTGGTCGGTGCTTGCTAAGAAGGAAGAATCAATAACAGTCTCACTTATCGATTGAACAAACCCTTAGCTCACACATGCTTTACACGACTATAAGAGATAGACATAATTAATTGGCGCTTGTCATTAGCCACAATAAAAAATTAATGATAAATATAACACCCTTGCTAAATAACAGCTCAAAATAGGGTAATAAGGCCAGCAACATGGCATAAGTATAAAAATCTGTATAAGCCCCAAAAAGATGGCTATAAACCACAAGCATTCTAATATTAATCAAAGGATTCATAAATAATAACCAAAAACTGTTCATGGCATCGATAATAATAAACCTAGAACATAATACCGTAGTTCAAAATGACTGCACTACAATCATGATAAAGACATAACCAAAGTACTAAAATAGCAACCTATCATGGCAATAGATAGAAATAAAAAGATAATAAGCTATAACACCCCCAAACTTAAGGTGAGAAATGCCCTCATTGCTAAACATAGATCAATCTGATACAAGAGGGCTTCCCTGAAGTTCGATCACTCAGCAGCGACATCGTCCTCATCAGCTTCGGCAGGCGGTGATGGTGGAGGCTATGGTGGGAAGACAGGAGGCTCTGGGAACTGGAATGGCATGAACTTAGCATCCAAGCCATTATACACTCTGTATATACTCTGCATCGTGTTGACGGTCGTGTCACCGACATCTGCGAGGCTATGTCACCGCCTCCGGGCTTTCACGCAATGTGCCTCTGCTGCCTTTGAGCATTGGCGTCCTGGTTCTGATGTAGCAGGGTGAGAGATGTCATGATCTCCGCTAGTAGTCCCTGTGAACCTGGGCCTGCATCTGGTGGTTGCGATGGCTCGGTCTCAGCTGTAGGAGGTGGCCCGTACCCTTCTCCTCTGACATGAGAATCTGCCCTGTCCCACACATTGAAGTGTGAGATGGTCTGATGATCAATGACTGACATCGGTGGAAAAGTTATCTCTTCTGGCCCCCAACAAATACCTGCCTGCTTGCACAAGCGGGTGATCAATGATGGATGTGGAAGTCCCGCAGAGGTGGTGCTTTTAATCGCCTTCAGGATCGACCCATGAATGAGAGCTCTAGTATCCACATTTAGACCTGTGACAATATCGAATAAGAGGATCGCTCGATCCTTAGTCACGTCACTTAGGTGCCGAGTCGGGATCATGTTGGCATAAATAAAGCTGAACCATGCCTTCCCACAGCGACTTAGCACAACATGCGGGAAACTGGTCCTCTCACCCGTGTAGTCATTTGTCTTCCATGTAGTTCCGGGCTTGTAGAGCCTCCTAATAATATCCTCGAGGTCATAGCTGCGGAGTCTAGACTCCATATAGTCCCTACCCTCAAAATCAAGCGTCGCGAATAGTGCATTGATAGCTTGGCTTCCAAAAGCCACTCACCGCCCCCTGACTTGGACAACAGCAGGACCCTTGACACTGGCATTATCATAGAACTCTTTGACCACAGATACAAGGCCGACTCGAGAGGTTTAGTAAGTGGATCCACTGGCGTCCCGCAATCATGGCCACCAACTCGCCATCCTTTTTATCCGGCCTTAAACCCCGCTCAGGAATTAAATTTTGTGCGGCAAAAGAGCTTTTGTATCATTTCTATGCCTCTTCGTTGATGAACTTGGTGTTATCCCAAGCCGTTGGTGCTGTGGACGAAGAACCACCGACACTCAGGCGTTGCCTTTTTGAAGCCATGTCAGATTTCATAGTTAATGGCTTGAACATGGACATAAGACTCAATTCAAAACTCCCCCAAACTTAGGCTAGAATAACTCCAATAATAACCAATGCCAAAATAGCTTAAATAGTCAAAATGTTCTCTCAAGCAATTTATCAAACACCTGACGTGCGCTATTAAGACCCAACTGGACATCCCTTTATTTGTGAATGCTCTAACAAGATTTCTGTTAGTGGAAATCACCCAAACTAAAAAGAAGTGTGCAATCCCAATAATTTGAGCAAAGTACTTTTCTAATTGAACGAAATCTAAAATTACCTTGAGTGGGAAAACCCTTGGTGAGAAATCGTGTGGGCTCGAACTCTAACAAGCAATTGATGGAGGCTCTCGGTTGTTATGGTGGTTGGGATGAGAAATCGATGGATGCTAGGACTTTTTGGGAGTGAAACGACTAATGGGTTGCTTGGGCTGCCGATGTTTGTCGAGATATGTCGAGATATGAGGGGAGAGTGGCCTAAACTGCTGGCTTAAAACTGTTTTTAAAAACCAAATCTCGTTGCCGGCGCCACGGTGCGACCTGGCCTTCTTTGCTTGGCGTTGCTGTGCGAGTTAGCAGAATGTCTGTCTCATCCTTGGCACTGCAGTGCGAGGTCCTCTTTGTTACTTGGCGCTGCGGCGCCAGATAGGAAATTTGGATTGTGACCATGGCGTTGCGGCGCAAGTTCTAGTGTATATGCTGGCGCTGCGACGCCAACTTTGTATCTTGGTTTTTCCCTTAACAAATTAAACCATGTATTAGCCACCATATTTACAAATATATATCTATATTAACCCAATGATAATTAGTTTAATTATACTACCTTATATACAGTAGCAACACAAAAGATGAACATACTATCTGCAGTACGCAGCTACAAAAACAATGCATATGAGATTATAATTAAATTGGCAGCAATGTTAACAATTAAAGAGAAAAGACTAAATATAAACTAGACATAAGTAAGGAAAATAGATATAATTTGATACTGAGATGGGGTTGCCTCCCCACCAAGCGCTTTTTTTAAAGTCGTCGGATTGACTATTCTGATGCCGCTCAATCCGGCTCATAAGCTAAAATGACCATTTCATGCCGCCTATTCGTCAATTTCTTTAATTTCTTTGCAGACATGGATGATTGATCATCCTCATTTTCTTCACCCATCGACACGAAGAATCTTTCACCACTGGAGTTATACACTAATTCACCTTGTTCATCAATTTGAAAATGTTCTTCGTGCGCTGGCGGACCCTCCAGGGTTTCCATAGTCGTGAGCGTGGTTTCTGGTTGTTGATCAGTCTTGACTATACAACCACTTTTGATCCTCTTTTCTCCAACTTCAGACTCCACCGGTTGGATAGTTTGCACCATGACGTCTCCCTTAACAACTGTGTGAGTCTCATCGCCTTTTCCTTGCGTATCCACTATGCATTGCTCTGCTTTTTCACTGTTGAGATCAACTATGACCGGTAGATTGCTTTGCGGTAGATTGGTGATGGCATTGACGAGTTGTCCCAATTGATTTTCAAGGCTTTACAATGCGGCTTCTTGGCTTGCCATCCGAACCTCATTTCTCTCAATAAAGTTGGTGAGAAGCTCTTCAAGCATGTTCTCTTCTTCTTGTGTTGAGTACTCAGAAAAGCTCTCATTGGGTCGAGACGTCAACTCATATTGCGGCGGAGACTGATGATCAACTTGATAGACATAATTCGGATTATGATATTGCTCTTGACTGTAGTCCCAAGTGTAACGCCCCCATATCTATACTCCCATGGTATCCGATATGGTGCTTACTACGAATCAATATAATGCATTTAAATCTATACACCTATGGTATCTGATTATAAGCTTATATAAAATTGAGGGACTATCAGATATAATTCTCATAGATCCAAGATTCACAGTATCCCATAACAGATGACAATTCTCAAGAGAACTATTACTGTGTTTGGATACCCTCACTTGGATATATGAACTGAATCTGTGAATAGAATCTATCTATCCGAAATTCAGAGTACTAGTAATAACATGAACAATCCATATTACTAATACCCTCACCTAGATGTATAATCTGTAACATTCCAGAATTTTAATTGTAATATTAAATATTTATTAAATTATATAGATATTTCCAGAATTTTAATTATAATATTAAATATTTATTGAATTATATAAATATTTATTTGATGTGTTTATTATTGAAAATGATGAAATAAATATTTTATTGACGTGGTTATTATTAGTAATTATTTATGAATTCAATTTATTAGATAATATTCTAAAATAAATAAATTTATAATTTAGAGAGTTGTAATATAACATGAGAAGTTATATTGTTATTGAATTTAATAATTTAAAGGCGTATTAAATTATTAAATAAAATTATAATGAAATTATAATTTTGTGTTAATTATTTAAATGGTATATTTAATTAAAATATAGTGTGTAACTAATTTATTAGATTATGTTGGATATGAAGATCCGAATAAATAATATGCGATTATCAATTATAAACTATATTGTTTATTAAAATAATTAAAGTAGTTTTAAATTGGTTTAACCCAAACAAAGTCTAAAGATATTAAATCTTTATTTTAAAAACTTTTTGCCAAACAAAGCCTTATGGCTTTTGGATTTTCAAATTTTGAATTATATAAATAAAACAAATTAAATAATAAATAAAATATAATTATAACTTATACGTTATTTTATAACTGATATCCTAATAAGTATGCGTATTATTATTATACCAGTTTTCTTTTATGCTTTAGTTAGTCTATATTGGCTATATTGAGAGTTTCAGAGAGAAGCTAAGAGAGAATCGAGAGAGATTGAGAGAATTCTTGAGTTTTCCAAAGAAAGTTATGTGGTGATAACAAGGATTTCAAGCAAATTGAAGGTATTTTATCTAAACCTTAGTATTATATATATATATATACATATATATGTTCTACGACAATAATTTTATACTCTTTGAAGTTCTATGTTTTGAATTGTTGCTATACAATTAAATTATGATGATTATATGTGTTTGTGATGTTAGAACTAGTGTTTTAACAAGGAAATTGCATGCTAATTTTGGATAACAATAGAAAAAAAATATGACAGTGTATGTTCGTATGAATATTTTCTTATGTGGCTTGTGTAAGTATCAATTTTGATGGTCAATTCATATGATAAACTGTAAATTGAAACTTGTTTATGCTAGTTCATTAAGAAACGAAGATAATGTAACTTGAACGAAGTGATTTGGTGAGGAATTGAAATCACAGTGTTGATTTTTGTGAAGAAACTCAAAAATGGAGTTTTAATATGAAAATGAGAAATTTGAGAAATTAAAATTGTCAGAAGTGATGTTAAACTGCTCTATGTTGATGAATATGTTAGCAATCATGTGTATGATAGTTTTATATTTATTTTATATGTTAATATTACTATTTTGTGGGTGAAATTCGTGTTTATTGGGCTAAAGTCGGCTAATGTTCATAGCCGGCTCACTAGCTCGTCTGTCTGCACCAAATGAGATCTTATACTGTGCCAAGGCTAAAAGCGCACAAATTGCATGCCATACACTAATATGAGGTAGAGCCTTCTGCTGCTGCTGTAGATTGTGGGAAAGCCTTACCACTTGGTCTAAGGTTATGTTAATGTGTCAAACATATAGTAAGAAGGTTAAAACAGAACCATGCTATGTAATTGATAAATTCAAAGTTTCGAATGATTAATAAGTGATGAACATGGCATACTAGAATTTAGTGAGCATGATGAATAGTAAATAGGTGTTGTGAGGGTCAACACTTGTAATTTCTGATATTTGCATGGTATCTTAAGACTTGTGCTAAAATAATAAGTCTAACTAGAAATGTGTGTTATGTTGGAACATAAATGTTAGTATATCTAATAGACGGTGGTTCTAAACCTATATGTAGGTGAATGTGAGTTTAGTATTATAGCTTACGCTCGAGGCAAGTTCTTTAACTCTACTTTTATAATAATTGTGCAAGCTTCTAAATCTCAACTATTTACATTGAGCATGTTTTAATCTTAAGTTATTGTAATTCTAATCATTGTTGGCTTACTCTAACTTGTTTATAGTTAAACAAGTTTTCTCTACTTTATTCTTTTATAATAAATGTTTCTTGAACCTTAATTCCTTATGTTGAATGGTTCAATCACTTTGTATAGTTTATTACCATGTGGAGTAAGCATTGTTTCCAGCTTGCTATCAATTAGTACATGTTCGATAACTAAATTTCTAATTTGGCAAGATCACAGACCTAGCTTATTATTATTCAAGCCAAGGTTTATCATTTTCTTCATTTTGATCAATACTTATGCTCTCTAGTTATTTTCAAGCATGAGTTTAGAATATAGTCAGTTCACCTATGATTCTCAAATGTTCTATGTTATGTTGTTATTAAACAACTATTATGTTATCAAGCATTGTTGATTCAACTAGTTCACTAGTTAATGATCGTTAAACTTCAAATTACCTTGAAAGATTATCCAAACCAAACTTTCTTTGGTGCGGACTTGTACTCTAAATACTGAGATGAACAACCCTATTATTAGGGGTTTACGCTTAGTGTTGAAATATTTTTGCACAATACATTGTACGAAGGGCTGACCCCCCTAAGTACGTGGAGTCCTTATAGTCGTTTGACTGTTAATGTTAAAGTTGAAAGATTACTTATAACTATGGACATGGTTCGTGGTCATTAGACCCTCAGTATTATATTTCAGAATGTTAATAGAATATATCATTCAGTTCTATTGAGCCTATTATTTGGCAAATGTTGTAAAATTTATTCATTCTTATTTCAAGTGCGCTTTGTTTGCTCACTCTTGCTTATATAACTATTACAGCTAAGGATGAGAAGGTAAATGTACCTAGCAGCAATAAGGAAAAAGGGAAGATGAACAAGTATTGAAGACTTGTAATATTTTGACAGTTATTTATCATACTTTAATTTGATTGATGTAATGAAGTATTTATTTAATTTCTGCATTTGAATAATTTTACTTAAAGGTTAGAGAACCTGGGAGATTTTATTAATGTAATCCCTTAAGGGAATGTTTATTACTCAATTTTTATTATGATTGGGTAGTTAGATATGAATATTTTGATTAAGTGAATACCAAATCTTGAGGTAATGAAGTACCGGGATTTGGGGGTGTCACATAGTCTATGCCATGCAAATTTATACTATCGTATCGATAGTAACTATCTATCCGAAATCCAGAGTATCAATAACAACATGAATAGTCCATGCTATTAATACCCTAACTCAGATAAATAGTTCCCAAGGATCTCAACTAGATATTAAGAATTCTAAATTACATCTATATATGTAAGAAAACACGGTTGCAGAAATAAAAGATGTTATATATATAGTAAATATTAAGGTTCGATTACATGATTCTCATTACAAGTTTCTTATTACAAAGTATTCAACTAGACATGAATATAACCTAATCTAAGCAAGGACGCTTTCCTTTATCTACTCCAGATGTTCCAGGGTTACCATCTAATACTACAAAGGGAATAATTTGCAAGGGTGAGCTATGACATGCTCAACAGGTTATATATATATATATATATATATATATATATATATATATATATATATATATATATATATATATATACCAATATATAAATTGAAGAAATATAACAATTCAAAGTTTGACTGATAGTTTTTACCATTTTCTGGATTTCTTTTTCAACTATTTCTAGTTTTTTATTTCTGTTAGTCACACATACTTAGAAACTTTGTTTAGATATGAGATAGAGGATCAACCTACTCATTATCCTAGGAGTATGTATCTCATCCTACAAGTGCTCAAGTGCATCCAAATTAATGTTAATATATTATCGACCGAATCTTGATCCCTTACGAGATACCAAACTTCAGTATATGATGTCTTACCAAACAATTTGGTTTGACACAATAGTTTATGCTCAATACAATATGAATAAATAATCCATTTCTTAGTTATGTTGAAACTATAGCGATAACCTTACAATAAGAGGCAATTCAAATGTAGGTGTAGTATATCATATCAAGATAAAAATCTTGTTCAACGAATAAACAAGGTTTGAGAAATTTGTGTAAGTAGTTAGGGTTTAAGAAAAACTTGCCTGAGCATAGATCAGTCAAGTTATGCTACTTGATTTGTTTAATAAATACCTACGATGTTCATATATATAAATCTAACACATTAGTATTGATAACAATACTCAAATACAACATTTACATAAGATCGGGTAAGATTCGATAGAGTTTCGGTGTTCAATGTTTTTACTGATTATTAAATAAGTTGATATATGGACTAAATTTATTTATAAGCTTTATAATATATTTAGATAATTTATATATCCATAATAATAATTTCTAGAAGCTTATAATAATATTTAAATATTTATTTATCCCTTAAATGATTTTTAAATCATTTATTTCTATTTTAGATAATTAATATTTACTTAAAATTTTACAAAAACTTTGCTTATTATTTTAAATAATTTATATCAATTTATTATGATTTTTATATCATTAATATTATTTTTCAATAATTATTTAGTATTTATAAATAATTATTCTAATTACTTTATTATTAAATTAATTATTAATAATATCCAAATAAAATAAAATATTTATTGAATTTATGTAAAAATATCGAAATTAATTATAATAACTTAATATAATTTTTAAAAGCTGTTTTTGTATTTATTTATATTTACTTATTAATTATTTCAAATTTTTATAAATTAATTTCTAGAAAAACAATTTTTGTCTGTCGCTAAAGCCCTACAGTGACAGGAAGTGTCGCTATAGGTGTTCTTGAGCTTCTGGGCAGTCAGTTAGTCATGGTCGAGGGACCACTTTGACCACGATCTATCTAGTTATTGCTTATGATTCTGGGTTTGGACAAGTAATAGTGTTATAGTACTCATACAGTAGTACAACATCAGACAAAATTCATGCTTTAACCTACATATAGCAAGACGTTATAGATGCTCAAAGTCACTGTCAGAGCTGTTCTTGAGTTTCTGGGTAACCCAAAAACGTGGTCATGGTCAGTCAACGATTTTGTGGCTATCATAACTCTGATTCTGTGTAATAGATTTGTGTTGTGTTTGTTGTAATATGTAGTATATATGTCAAGGTACATATATATTACACTGATTTGGACAAAGCATAATTCTAAGGTCTCGACATATGCTGGTCAAAGTACAGCCAACAACTGTTCTTCGCGTTCATCAGTTTTCTAGGTGTAAGACCCCGAATTTTATGAAATTAAAGTATTCAATTTTCCTATAATTATTATTCTATTTAGTAAATGGTTAAATTGATAAAAGGTTAAAGTTAAGGGTGATATTTGAAAGTTTTGCAAAGAAAGTAAGTTGATATAAAATATTCATTGTGTCGGGAAATATTCGTTTTGAACAGGGAATATTCGTACGACGGCACAATCATTGGTGGACCCCACAAACAAAAGTATTATCGTAGTTAGAAAACGACAGAATTATCTTTTTATAAAAATAACGGCAAAAGTTTTACCGTTAAAACTGTTGAATTACCATTAGTAAAAAATATGATGACGCTGCGTGGTTGCATAGTAGCACACGGTATTGATTATTGATGCTTACCTGAGAAGTCACTTAGTTATATTCAATTATTGCTACAGTAATTGCTGCATCATATTTCTCATATTATTGATTCAATTATTGTCACAGTATCATCTACATAATATGTTATATTATTAAATCAATAATTGAGACGGCAAAGTTATTCATATTATTATTTGCAATATCGATGATGTCTAGAAGTTACATCGAAAAGAGATGTTTGGTCACCTAATTGCGCGCCAATAAGGAGAAATCCTTATCGGAAAGCCCCCACTTTCCTGGGAACGACCTGACTGTTAAATATTGTGAGTTATAATATTAATGATGAATAAGTTGAGTTGATTAAAGATGAAATTGATAGTTCCATTGTGTTGAGATTATTAGTGTTAGTGGAAATCGACATTTATTTTGATAATAATTGATGTCTGGAGGTTATATTGACCAATCGGGTATTTAATCGGATAAATGAGCAATTAATTGCTATTATTTCACATGCTTATAACTATTTGTTCACATGTGTGTACTATTGATTCACATTCATGTACTATTAGGGGAGGTGGTGCAAGATTGATAATACTTGCATGACTAAATTAAAAATGGAGGTATAGTTGAAGGTGCTTATCTTTGTAATTAGTTTTTCACATGATTATACTATTGAGTCACATGAATGAACTATTAATTCACATTATTTACTATTAGGGAGGTGGTGCAAGTATGATAATACTTGCAGGACTAAATTAAAAATGAAGAAAAGAGGAAGGTATTATTTGTAATATTTTGAGCCCCAAAGCGATGATTATCGAAACTATATTTTTCTATAAATAGAAGCTCATTATTCCTTCATTTCTCACCAATTCACAAAAGCTTTAGAGCAATTATTATAGAGAGAAATTATAGAGAGAAAGAAGAAGAGAAGTCTGCTACCTCACTATTCCAGTATCCAGTTTTTCTAAGGTAAGGAGTATTATTTCTTTTCGTATTCATGAAGAGAGCTTACATTATTCCATTCTTTATTATTATGTTGGGAATAACCTATCTATGTCACAAATACCGCATACATGGTGAAATTCTTACATTATTTCATTCTTTATTATTATGTTAGAATAATGCATCATCAAGAAATCGCATACATGGTGAAATTCTTACATTATTCCATTCCTTATTATTACATTGGAATAACTTTTATACGTGTTGTCTATCGCATGCACGGTGAATTTCGTTAGTATTCCATTCTTTATTATTCTTTTGGAATATCACATGCATGCGTATTACGCATGCATGATTCGCTTCCATTATTTATTATTCTATTGGGAATAACTTTGTCTATCATCTGATACCGCATACATGGTGAAATTCTTACATTATTTCATTCTTTATTATTATGTTGGAATAACTGCATACATGGGAAGTACCGCATACATGGTGAAATTCTTACATTATTCCATTCCTTATTATTACATTGGAATAACCTATCGTGTTGTCTATCACATGCCCGGTGAATTTCATTGTTATTCCATTCTTTATTATTCTTTTGGAATATCACATGCGTGCATATTACGCTGACTGGTTCCATTATTTATTATTACATTGGAAATAACTTTTATGCATGCGATTCTATCGCATGCCTTGTGAATTCTTCTGTTATTCCATTCTTTATTATTCTGTTGGGAATAACCTGTCTATCGCATGCCTGGTGAATTCTTTTGTTATTTCATTCTTTATTATTCTGTTGGAATAACCTGTCTACGCGAGATACCGCATGCATGGTTAATTCTTTTGTTACTTCATTCTTTATTATTCTATTGTAATAACCTGTCTATGTGGACTACTGCATGCATGGTGAATGACCTTTCGTATTCATTCTTTATTAAATTGTGGAAATGATCTGTCTATGTGGATTACCGCATGGCGGATGAAAATCCATTTGCAGTTTCGTATATTCTATTATACTCGTATGAGATCATTTCTTTTGTACTCGTCATGAAATATCATTTTACTTGGTATTTTATTTACGAGTTACTATTCACGTGTTACTATTACCCCAATTACTATTCACTCTAGTATTATTCACTCAGGTATTCGGGGCACTTTTCGTGTTGGAGTACTATTCATGAGTTACTATTCACGGGTTACTATTCACCCAAATTACTATTCACCTGAATATTATTCACTTGGGTATTTGGGGTACTTTTCATGTTGGGGTACTATTCACGAGGTACTATTCCCGAAGTATTATTCAAGGGTTACTATTCACGGGGTACTATTTACCCGAAAAATATATTTCTTTTCTGTCCAAATTATTTTTGGTACATGAATATTATTCTTGAATTTTACTCTACAAAGCAGTATCATGTTGACAATTTGGACGTTATTGATTTCTGGATAAATTAAATTATAAATCATTAAAATTTATCCTTGAACTTGTTTTATTGAACTATTATGTCATTGTCATCATCCTCATGCTTATATTGTGATGAAAGTCATCTTTGGCTTACGTGCATAGATGGACTTGGTATGATTATGACCATTGATTATTCGGTATAATCATGACCGTAATGTAACGAATGATGTGATAAAAGTCATCATTGGCCCGTAGTGCATTGATGGACAGTTATTGATATGATTATAACCAGGGATTATTCGGTCTAATCATGACCATTGATGATTACATGAATATTATTGGCCGTAGTGCAGGGATGATTCGATGATGTGGTTTATTTATTAAGCTGAGTCTCAGCGATAAAGTTGATGAAAAACTTTTTAAATCATAGAAGATAGTAGATTTTATGCTCTATTTGACTCTTCTAATGGATTGCTTATTTTCGCTGCAGTTGTTGATCTAAAACTTGTTGTCTATTATATTCTATCAGTTGTTATACTATTGAAGACTAAGGATAATTTATTCTGCATTATCTTAGTCATAATATTTCTTACTGGGCTAGTTGAGCTCACACTTTCTTTTATTGTTCTCTTCAGGAAATGAGAATATAGCTAGGACGAGTCGGGGAATGGAGTGATGATCCAGTATAAGTGGCTTTAGTAGTCCTCACTATTCTACGGAATAATGTAATAATAATTGTAATGAGAACTCCATTGAGTGTGGATATTGTCTAGATGATAATATTCTTGTTTAAACTCTTAGCTATATTTTGTCGTATTTTACACGACTGTTGTATAATTAAGTTGTATTTGAATTTATGTACCATGTATCTGGCGACTCAAGATGGGTGATGTATACCTATTTTGCGGGCGTCACAGTTGGTATCAAAGCTTAGGGATATGATCCCTGGCTAAGATGTGAGACAAGAGCTAGGAGGGTCCTCGCAGTTCTCCCTTTAACACCGGGGAATTCCTTCGCTAGTATGACCTACCTAAATTTATTTAGTATTTAATTGATCGGTCAGAGTATAGGGATAATATGTGATATGTTAATTAACCCTTGTTTTGTGACAGTGTTTGAAAATGGCATCTGATAATTTTGAGATTAGCAATGAAGCACATGAGACCGTTGAGTCACCAACGATCAATACCCAGGATAATGTGCAACACGAAGACAATAATTCTCAGGTAAACAATAATACCGATGAAATGGTGAACAATGGGATGATCAAAGGCTTTATGTAATTCATGCAACATTAGGCAAGAGCGGCTCCTGTTTAAAATGAAGGTGGAAACACTGGTAACTCTCGGACTGATCCAACGCTAAGCAGATTCAAGGAGCTGGGACCACGAGTTTTGGGAAGCTTGAGAACCACTTAAGGCGGTGACGTGGATAAAGTAGATCACCAAGATATTTGATGTCTTGGGATGCTCCGAGGAGCAAAAGGCTCCCTTTGCCCCCTTTATGTTGCGTATAGAGGCAGATTACTGGTGGAAATCTGTAAAAGCATTACCGACTGGCCGACTCAAGATGTCTTAGGAGAAGTTCCAAGAGTCATTCAACGACAAGTACTTTCCCGAAAGTATTCGTCACATGAAGGAGGTGGAGTTTATCAAGTTGGAGCAAAACAATAATATCGTGTCATAGTACGAGGCTAAGTTTGTCGAGTTATCCCGGTTCGCATCCCATTTGGTCGATAATGAGGAGCGAATGACGCGAATGTTTCTAAGAGGTTTGAAACCCGAAATACGTCAATACCTCATTTCTCACAAACTTTGTTTATATTTAGATGTTGTGAATATGGCTCAGTTATTGGAGCGCGATAATGAGTCAGCACAACCAAAAGGCAACGACCAACAATACGATAATAATCGTACCGGTGGCAACGGCCATCGGAACAATGATAACCATCGTGGGGGAAATTATCACGCCAAGAAGGGTAACCACTTCAATGGTAATCATGGTCAAGATAATAGAAGTGGAAATTTCAAGAAGAGAAGATTAAATAATGATGGAAAGATAACAACACCAGCACCTGTTAAGGAAGGAGAACGACCGTCGATTGTATGCTTCAAATGCGGAGGGGAGGGACATATCAGTCCAAACTGCGTGATGCAGTCCAAAGCATGTTACAATTGTGGAAAAGAAGGTCACCTAGCCCGATTTTGTCGTGCACCAAAGTCAAGTCCAGTTGGGACGGTGGTACCAAAGGTGGATACAGATAAAAAAAAGTCGGTGGTTTCAGGAAGAGCATTGTTCGTGACTTCTCAAAAAGCGAGTAACCCGAATGAAGTTAGTACGAGTTAGTTAATTATAAATTCTTGCGAAGTCTATACCTTATTAGATACCGGTTCAACCCATTCTTTTATCTCTCTTGCTTGCGCTCAACGTTTAAATTTGACCCCATAGAAGTTAGACTTTGACTTATTGGTTGAAACTTCATTAGTAGAAACCTTCGTTACCTCCACTGTTTATAAATCTTGTTGATTCAAATCGACACTTTCACGTTACCTGTCGATCTTATCTCTTTGAAAATATTTGCCCTTGATGTGATTTTAGGAATCGATTGGTTAACTACTCATCATGCCAAAATTGATTATTTTCGTAAGGTTACTAGCTTTCATATTCTTAACCAACCTGTTATGCGAATTCAAGCAACCAAACCACTAAAGTAAATCACTGTTATATCAAGCCATAAGTAAAGAGCCCCGAGCCTTTCGCTGGTGACTTCCTTGTGTGGAATGCACCGAAGCCAGACTATCTATAGGGGACGCTGTGAATGACGATGGCAAGTTGATAGGTATCAATGTGACGTGTTATCCAAGTCTTGGGATGAGAGTCACAGTTTTGAATGATATTTCTATCGTTAATAAATTTCCTGACGTATTCTTAAAGACTTCCTAGCGTACCCCTAGAGCGTGAAATCAAATTTTGTATTGACCCCAGTACAAAACCCATTTCTAAAACCCTTAAATATTTCTTCAACCAAAACGAACGTATAATGCGCCAAATTTATCAAAGCATAATTTTAAACATCTAAACAACAAATTTATCAAAGCATCAAAGATCTAGCTATGAATTAGGGCTTGCACCTTTCTTGCTTGATTTTGGATTCTAGCTTATGAATTAGTTGCTGCTATCACCCAGGCTTGATTTGGTATGTTTATAAGAGTGTCTAGGCTTATAGAATTCATGAGTTTACACTGAGCTTGGGTCTCCTTTTATAGAATTCTTTAACTTGGCTTTTTGGTCATTTTTCCACCTACTTGCCTCCTAAAAGATCTGATCTGTGACTCTCCTGGTGCTTGGGAGTTTGGAAGCATGTCATGTGATGTTTTAGGACTTGTGTGGCTGATTCATAACCTACTTGTAAACTTGTTGACCAAATTAGTAGCTTAATTATGCCCCAATCTACACTAATCTTGATTAAGGTTTTGTTTTTAATGATTAAGGTTGTTTAATGATGTTTATTCGTACCTAATTGAAGTTTAGTAATCATGATTAGGTGTTAGGATAACCTGATTAGGGTTAATTTAGCTAATTAGGGTTAGGTTTATAAATTAGGGTTATGTTTTTGTTAATTAGGGTTAGGGTTTGTTAATCTAGGGTTACTAACCTAGCTTTCCCACTAATCCTAATAAGCAAAACAAAGTGTTTTGTTAGTATAAGCATGACAAAGCAGCTTATCAAAGCAAATATATCGAAAAGTCTATTTTCGGAAGAAAAAAAATTAAGCACGAGGTGTCAAACACGTCAATTTTTGGACAATTTTTATTAGACCAAATTTGTTAAACAGTGTATATATAAACACAACACTTTCAGAACAGAGATATTTTATTAATATAACTGAATTTTACATATCCGAGTCTTATTAGGGTTTTGGGTTTTTACATTCACCCCCACTAATAATAATTTCGTCCTTGAAATTATAGTACAGGTTAAGTAAATAATTTGGGATAGTTCTCTCGCATTTTATCTTTGAGTTCCCATGTAGCCTCTTCAACGTTCTGATTCCTCTAGATCACTTTGGCCGATGCTATCACTTTATTTCTCAGGACTTGCTCTTTACGGTCGACGATCTGCACATGTTCTTCTACATAAGAAAGATAGTCTTCGATTTTATTTGGCTCATAATTTATAACGTGTTTATAATAAGGTTTGTATGGTCATAATACGGACACATGAAACACATTATGAATATGGTTCAAATCATGAGGTAGTGCTATTTCATAGGCAACTTCACCTATCCTCCTCAAAATTTCAAAAGGTCCAATGAATCTCGGACTTAGTTTTCCTTTCTTGCCAAAACGTATCTTGCCCTTCCAAGGAGATAATTTCAAGAATATGTGGCTTTCTACGTTAAAGTTTTGTTGTTGACGATGTGGATCATCCTATTTCCTTTGTCGATCATGAGATGCTTGTAATCGTTCACGTATAATTCTGATGGTTTTAGTAGTTTGTTGAATTATTTCAGGTCCTAGCATTTGCATTTCCCTGACCTCATCCCAACACAAAGGTGTTCTATATTTTCTCCCATATAAGGCTTCATAGGGTGGCATACCTATGCTAGAATGATAACTATTGTTATAAGCAAATTCTACCAAAGGTAACTGATCTTCCCAACTTCCTTTGAAGTCTATGATACATGTTCTCAACATATCCTCTAATTTTTGTATGGTTCTCTTACTCTGTCCATCAGTCTGAGGGTGATAAGCTGTACTCAATCTTAATTGTGTTCCTAAGTTTTTCTGAAGGCTTTTCCAAAAATTTGAAGTAAAACGTGGATCTCGATTTGATACTATAGAAACAGGCACTCCATGCCTAGAGATAATTTCATTAATGTACAACTTGGCAAGGTGATCTAAGTTATGAGTAACTTTAATAAGTAAAAAGTGAACTGATTTGGTTAAACGGTCAACTATTACCCAAATGGCATTATAGCCCTTTTGTGTAGCTGGAAGGCCTACAACAAAGTCCATGGTTATATGTTCCCACTTCCACTCAGGAATCGGTAAGGGTTGAAGTAAACCACTCGGCTTTTGATGCTCAGCCTTAACCCTTTAACACGTGAGACATTTGCTTACCCATTCAACTATTTCTCTTTTCATATTCGACCACCAAAAGTGTCGACTTAAATCTTTGTACATTTTAGTACTACCAGGATGTATGGAAAATTTAGAATTATGAGCTTCATTTTAGATTTCGTCTTTTAAGGCTTGATTTAACGGAACCCATATTCTATCTTCATATCTTATTATTCCACCCTTATCTATTTTGAATTTTTTATACTTAACATGAGTTAGATTATACATATACTTCTGACATTCTTCATCTATTTCCTGCATCTCTTTGATTCTATCAAGTAGAGATGAAACTCCCTTTATAATGAATAATTTTTGGGTAGAGGTAGTTGGACATTCCACCTTAATATCTAATTTTTCAAAATCTTTTATTAACCTATCATTGGTGGTTATTGCGTTCAACTTTTCCAGATTCTTTCTACTCAACGCGTCAGCTACGACATTGGCTTTATCGGGATGATATAAGATTTCACAATCAAAATCCTTTATCAGTTCTAACCATCTTCTCTGCCTTAAATTTAGTTCCTTTTGTGTAAAAATATATTTCAGACTTTTATGATCTGTATATATCTTGCACTTCTCCCCGTATAAGTAATGTCTCAAAATTTTTAAAGCAAAGACTACCGCATCTAACTCTAGGTCATGAGTAGGATACCTATTCTCATAATCTTTGAGTTGTCGTTATGCATAAGCAATCACTTTCCCATGTTGCATTAACACACACCCTAAACCTCTATGTGATGCATCACTAAATATTACAAGGCCTCCTATATCATCCGGTAAAGACAATAATAGAGCCATGCTCAATCGCTTCTTCAACTCTTGGAAGCTCTCTTCACATTTATCTGTCCAGACGTATTTCACCGTCTTTCGAGTTAAATTGGTTAGTGGGGTTGATATTTTTAAAAAATCTTTTATAAATCGCCGATAATAACCCGCTAAACCGAGAAAACTTCTTACTTCTGTTGGAGTTGTTGGTTGTTCCCAATTCACAACAGTTTCGATCTTAGTTTGATCTACTGATATTCCATTCTTGTCAATTACATGACCTAAAAATTGAACTCTCTTTAACCAAAATTCACACTTGGGAAACTTTGCATAAAGTTGTTCCTTTCGCAATATCTCCAAAACGACCCTCAAGTGTTCAGTATGCTCTTCCCGTGTTTTTGAGTATGCCAGAATATTGTCGATAAAAACTACAACAAATTTGTCCAAGCATGGTTTAAACACTCGATTCATTAAATCCATAAATGTTGCCGGTGCATTTGTCAATCCAAAAGACATTACAAGAAACTCATAATGTTCATTGCGTGTCCTAAATGCTATTTTCGACACATCCTCCTTTCTTACCTTCAATTGATGATAATCTGTCCTAAGGTCAATCTTTGAAAAGTGTTCGACCTCCTTTAATTGGTCAAAAAAATCATCAATACTTGGTAAAGGATTTTTATTCTTAATGGTTAATTTATTTAGTTCTCTATAATCTATACATAACCTCATAGTTCCATCTTTCTTCTTTACAAACAATACTGGTGCTCCCCAGGGTGAAACACTAGGTTGTATGTACTTTTTATCTAAGAGTTCTTGTAATTGTATGAGTAACTCTTTTAGTTCTATAGGTGCCATTCTGTACGGTGCCTTAGAAACTGGTGTCGTTCCCGGTGCAAGATCAATGACGAACTCAATTTCCCTATTTGGAGGTAAACCTGGTAACTCATCCGGAAATACATCGGGAATATCCTTAACTATTGGTATTTGATCTAGTTTTACTCCTTCCTGTCGAGTATCAACTTTATAGGCCAAATACCCTAAACAACCCTTTCTAAGTAATATTTATGCCTGAACTATAGTCAAACATCGAGATTGCTTAGGTGAACAACTACCGTTGAACACTACCTTTGACTTCGATGCAGTCAGAAGGTTTATACATTTTTTATGACAATCAATCATCGCGTTATGGTTAACTAACCAATCCATTCCTAAAATTATATTGAATTCTCCCAACTGAATTGGTATAAGATATACCACAAAATTGTGTCCTTTTATTACCACACTACAGTTCCTGTGTATGGTTTTAACCGGAATCCTTTCATTATTCGCAATTTCTACACAAAATAGTTTGTCTAAATTTTCACAAGGTATATTCAAGTTTTTAAAAACACTTTTAGACACAAAAGAACAAGTAGCACCAGAATCGAATAACACTTATGGATTTAAAGTGTTGTTAGGGATGATACTTGTCACCACGTCTTGTGAAGCAACAACATCCCTCACCGTCATATTAAATGTTCTCGCGGTAGGTCTATTCTAAACTCTAACTGCAGCTACTGTTGACTGATGATTCTCTGGTACTCTATTCCCCTTTCCTCCTTGGTTCTTGGTTTTGGGATAATTCTGTGAGAAATGGTCCGACGAACCACAATTAAAACATTTATTTTTATTTGGAAGAGGACATTGTGGAGAAAGATGTCTCGATTGTCCACAATTATAACATTTGCTATGAAAACATATTCCTTTATGTTTCTTTCCACAAGTAGAACAAGGTTTAATGTTATTATTACTAAAGTTATTATTAGTATTACCCATCTTTTTCCCCGGGTTATTGGAAAAACTAGTATCCCATTTCCATTTGTTATTAAACCCACCAAAGCTGGGTTCGGTCTTAAGTTTCCCTTTCTCATTTTGACTCTTCTTTTCCTGGTGAAATTTAGTGAGACTTTTATTTTCGCTTTCGGCTATAGTAGCTTTCTCGAGTATTTCTGAGAAAGTCTTTATTTGAAGTACCGACAACTTACTTCGTATCTGAGGTTTCAAACCTTCCTGATACCTACGAGTCTTTTTAAGTTCAGTGGTTACCTGATGAGGAGCAAACCTGGACAGTTCGTTGAACTTGGCTGTATACTAAGTTACAGTCAGGTCTCCTTGTTTTAATTCTAGAAATTTTACTTTCATACAATCTTTCAGGGATTGGGAAAAATAGTTTTCAAAGAACAACTCTTTGAATCTATCCCAAGGAACAATTTTAGTTTCTACCCGACCCTTGGTTGATTCCCACCAGTAATTAGCCTCACCAATTGTCTTTTGATTATTATTGATATTGGTTACTAGAAAAAAATTCTCTATTTTAGAAATCCAAATTTTTGCATCGACAGGTTCTGATGTACCTTTAAATTCAGGTGGTTCAACTAATTTGAAATCTTTAAAAGATGTGTTTTGGTTCATAGGTCTATTCATAGCTCCTAACATAAGGTCTACTAATTGTTAGGTAGAATTATCATCATTATTCATTTCTCTTTGGGGTTTTCTGGTTGGTGGCATGATTCTACAACAACAAAAATTCACATAAGAATTTGAATAACACAAACATATCGTTTATTTATATATCACAAGAGTTGTACAAAACAACTTAGTAGTTTACACATACTACTAGCTTACATACCACTGGTTATTTTATAAACTTTGAATGCTTCTTTATTCATACTAATATAGAGCATTCAAACACCTACACTACCCTCTAGAATTCATTGATATCATCAAAGTAATCCTGGATCATGTGGCATACCATAGATCAATCTATCAGATAGGCAGTTTTCTTCTCCTCCACCGGATATCGAACTACTCGGTGCTGTAAATCATTAAAAGTATCTCGAACACCTAGAGATGTTTTAAGGAGTCTTGATTGAATTTCCTTTCTGCCCCTTTGTGCATGGTGCATTTGTACTTTTAGTCGGTAACTAGTTCCCCTCTCATGTTGTAGCATTCCATCAGCTATATCTGCCCTAAACTTCATTTTATTATTCTCATATTCTGTTGCCTTCATTAGTGATGTCATTGCTTCATCATGTTCATCAATTCTCATTAATTGTCCTGCTACTGGATCTTCCTCTTCCTCAACATCTAGAAGCTGTTGATCATGAAGAAATTCTTCATCCTCTGCATCACTAGCTATAAATGACTCAATTTGTGGTTGATTGTTTACTATTTTCGAGGTCGGGATTTTTATTTGTCCCTTTTCTGTTCTTGTTCTTTGGTGTTCTTATGTTAGGTGAGATTTGTTTGAAAAAACAAGTTGTGAAAAGGTCCGACATATATATGTCATTGATTGAACCGTAAGAGTCGCTTGATTGATTTTTAAATAGTTGTACCAACACACCGAGAAAAGGTTTGCACATTGACCCGATAATGTGACATCGCTAAAGCAGATACGTGAAACCGAGATTCATTAGGGTCAGGGGGGCTTGATTATGGGGAGGAAGGTGTTAAGCACACCCCCCAAACATCCGTGTTACCATGGTGACCGCCACTTTTCAAGAAAGCTGTTATATGAATGTGTGTGTGGGGAATGATGTCTTTGTTTACATGGAAGTAGTCGAGAGGCCTCGTTAGCACCTATATATATGTGGTTTGAATTTGTGTAAAAATTCAGTTTTAAACAAGATATGGCAGTGATGTTTTGTAAAAAAAGTTTTTCAAATCCTTATGCTCAATAGTAATTGAGACCTTTTACACTTCCATTTTTATCAAGTGTTCAGCCTAATTGCTTTTAAATTTCGAGATGCGAAGCATCTTTGAGAATATAATGTACAAAGCAGTGCCGAACTCGTGGGCATGAAAACCATCTGAGGAAATCCAGATACCGTGATTAAATTTACAAGCTGCTTACTGCTAAAAATGTCCATCACGGGAACCGAATCTAGATCCAGTAATCTGAATTTGTGATCACATGATTCCTAGGCTCACATGATGCCCTAATTGATATGAAAGCAGTAAGCAGTTATATATATAAAAGCTATAAATATATATATATATATATATATATATATATATATACAGACATGATCAGCCACCACAAAGCACCTCCACGGGGGATCAGAAATATAAATAAAGCTGTAAAAGTAATCAACCGACACGGAGTAAACTTCAGGCGGGACGAAAAGTAAATACATATATATATATATACAAAAGCAATAAACGCACCAGATGTAAAATTCAGGCTCATCGAACGGAGTTCGACAATAGTTGATAAATATAAGTATATATATATTAAAGCAGAAAACACATCGGATGTAAAATACAGGCTCATCGAACAGAGTTCGACACACAGTTCATATATATATATATATATATATATATATACGAAAAACAAATAAATGCTCCAGACATAAGTCTAGGCTTAATCGAGGCATAACTCGATAATGTTAGTCCATATATATATATATATATATATATATATATATATATATATACAAACTAAAATGAAACCACGGACCAAAGTTCAGGCATACACACGCAACACGACTCTCAACGTGAAGAATGGTGTGTGCAAAGATGAAGAGAAAGGCTTTAAAGTGTGTAAGAAGGCTTACAGTGGGCTGCCAAAGAAGACTTCTATAACTTTAAGTGGATGAACACTCGGCTCCCGCCAGTAAAAATAGTAGCTATATATAAGCTCACAAGTGTTTAAAATGAGAAAGCACTCAGTTTAGGGTGTGTATCCGAGCAAATTTGACAGGGCTTCATCGCCTTTTCCTCTTTCAAAATGGCCACCCCAAGCTCTCTATTTATAGAGGGGGGGAGCCGCACGTGTACCTGCGGCTGCCCGGGGTGCCCCGAGCTCTGCGGGTCCTGCCATCTTGAAGTACGCGCATGCATGCACTGTGATGTCCGCTTGAACTTTCAGAATTGCAATCCGGGCATCCTATTGAGGTGTATAAGACCTATTTCAGAATAGTGGCGTATACATAAATAGTAACCCCGACACAAAAAGGTAGAAATTCCATAATAAAATCCATACCAATATTTCGGTATAATGATATTGAAAGAATAACATCATTATGAAGAAAATAACATCCCTTACCTCAAAATAACAGTACTTCTGATCGAAATATCGGTATATGGCTGAAGGAAACTTGAACTGATGAATAGCAACTCACAAAGTATCTAAATACTCATAAAATACGCTCGATAATATAGAGAGAGAAAGAGAGAAAACTTGTTTCTGGTGTGATTTTCAATTCTAACTAAGCACCATATTTATAGAAAAATGCTTAGAACGTCATAGCAGACTAACCTGCTACCTGATGGCTTTACCTGCTACTATTCAAGCCCACCACTTTTGACATGGGATTAGAGTTTGTAAGAAATCAGGAAGATGGGACCATGACCTCCGATCTTCAAGCTTCAAATTCTATCCGGTGTGCTGCCTTGCGTAGTAGTCACTCGGGATTGGACCTCCTTGGTTCTTGTAGGACATTTCTGTGTAGAAATGTATGTATGAGATGTTGAGACGACGCAATGTGGGGTCAAGGTGACAAGATGACGACTTCGCCCCTCACCGGGGTTATCTCTGATTTGGGCTGATAAAGCAGATGTTGCTCAAGGTTATCTCTGAGATTGGACTGCTGCAAGTGTTGAAGGTCCTCAGTGTCATCTCTAAGGTGTGCCTGTCTTTCCGGTGTTATCTCTGGGTCTTGTACTGAGTGCCTCAGTGTGAGTGTCGAGGTTGAAGCTGACTGCATGCATTTGAAACAAGCATTTAGGAGTTATCTCTAAGCTATGCCTGCACTCCTTGGGGTTATCTTCAAGGTTGGGCCGCTACTCTCCCAATATTATTTCTGGGATGAGCCCTGAATATCTAGGGGTTATCTTTGAGATGAATC
The DNA here is from genome assembly GCA_020205605.1 of Panax ginseng. NCBI lineage: Eukaryota > Viridiplantae > Streptophyta > Magnoliopsida > Apiales > Araliaceae > Panax > Panax ginseng. The sequence continues at coordinate 56,670,545 of CM035143.1, read as the reverse complement.
GGCCTTTCTCCGGTGGAATTTAGATATTTGAAGCTGCATGCCTCGGGGTTATCTCCGAGGTTGGAACTGATACTCCCGGTGTGTGTTCTAGGGGTTGAGACTGAACTTCCGGTGGTATCCGGACTGGATATAAGTTGTCTTCTAGGGTTATCTCTGAAAGACGAATATGCCCTCCTACAATGTTAGTGACAGGTGTGCAGAAAATTTCGAGTGTCTACAGATGCCCCTCTTTATCATATTCAAGCAATGTAATTGCATGGATAGGATAAAGAATCCTAGACACTTGAAATATTAGTATGTATCAACATATGATTAAATACAATGGTTATCCAAGTGGGGACACTTGTCTAACCCTATATACGAATTAACGAACAGAATAAATATTTGAATTATACAATAATACAATGGTCGGATAATGTAAGAACTTGTATGAATACAAAGATTTGATACATAATTAATAATAATAGAGTTAATAATCTGGCACAATAATAATATAATTCTGAAACTTTCTTACTCGTGTCCATTGCATAAAGTAAATACAAAAGTAGGATACTTGCACAATGTAAATAATAGATCAGATACTTGCTCAATAATAATTTGAGTAAGTTTAGGAAACTGCATAACATGATATACTGTTTGCACGAAATAAAAGTAGTGCATAAGGTTTAGAATCTTGCACAGTCAGCCGCTATAATAACGTGACTTAGTTCTATCGTTTATATCAAAACCTATCATTAATAAGATCATTCATTCGATTAGAATAATATATCATATCACATAATCTTTGCTAATTGCGATTCGATTACATAACCTAATCACATTGTCACATATGTTTAACAGTCATTACATCATAAACAAACATGTATCTAGTAAAATTATCTAAGTTCAAATCGGTTTAAATATGCTTGATTAATAAGCTGCTTTATCGGGTAATTATCGAGTCTAAGACTCTACCGTGTAGTTCAATATTAATTTAGATATTCTAAATATCAGTCATATTATTTTCCATAGCCTTATAATAATTTTTAAATAATTATTATACTTTATCATGAATTTTCAAACTCTGAAATCATTATTAAATGATTTAAATATTAACTAATTCTATTATCATTAATATTTAATTAATATTAAACCATTAATGAAACCATTGCCAAAATATTAAAGTTATTTATAATAACTCAAAATATTTTTTAAAGTATTAATATTACCCTTAAATGATTTTTAAAATATTTAAAATTATTTTTAAATAATTACCATTAATATTAGAATATTAGTTTATTATTTATCAAAATATTAAAAGTCATTAGTTATAACTTCAAATATTTTTAATTCATTTAATTCCTTTTTAAATGATTTTTAATTCAATAAAACAATTTTAAACTATTTATTTGATATAGTTATTAAATAAAATTAATATCATTAATATTAATTATTAATGAAATTTACCTTTAAATATCAAAAGTTAGATTTTATAACTTAAAATATCTTTAAACTATTTATTTTCATTTAAAATGATTTTTACAATATTAAAATCATTTTTAATTAATTTATTAAATATAATTACTAAATAAATCTAATATCATTAATATTTAATAATTAATAAAACTTATCTTAAAATATTAAAAGTTATGTTTTATAATTTAAAATATTATTAAATACCTTATTGTTATTTAAAATGATTTTTAATACAATAAAATCATTTTTAATTAATTTATTTAATGCATTTATTAAATAATTTAAATACCAATAATATCCAAATAAATATTAATATTTATGAAAAATATGTCAAATTATTAAAAGGTTATAACTTAAAATAATTTTTAAAACTATTTTTGTAATTTTAGAATTTATTTACTATTTTAAGCGATTTTTTAGAAATTAAATTAAATAAAATTACAAAGTCATCGCTATAGCCTTTAATGACGTAAAGTGTAGCCTAATGTGTTCTTTAGCCTTCATAGGCATGGTTTCTAGGTACCAACTTTGACCATGATTAATTCGTTATGTGTAGTGTTTACGGGCTAATTATAACTTTGATCTTGTAGTATTGATGTAATACTACAAGTGTAAATTAATATCTGGGTCGAGATCATAACACGAAAGCAAGATATAAATATTTGAAATCAACATCCGGACATGTTCATCATGTTTTCGGGCCGCCAATTTACGGTCATGGCCGCATTAACGCCTTTTGTGGCCTTCTAACTTGAAATCTGTTCAAGGTAAAAGTTTTCTGCTCGTCGAGTTGTCTAGATAAACTATCAGAGAACATGTTTCAATCCATGGTCAAGTCTAAACACCATTAAACAAACCGAGCTAAGCTATTGAAAAAGTTGTCAGAACTGTTCTTCATTTTCTGGGTTACCCAGAAATGAAGAAACGATTAAATCTTAAGTATATTGGGCTTCCACAACTTGTTGTATTTGCATTGTTTTTGTGATATAAGGTTTCCAGATTGTAGCCAACATGTAGGTGAAGAGATCTATTACATAAAAACAGTATAACAACAACAGATCAAGCAGATCTAGGCCGGTCAAACCATGTCAGAAGACATGTTCTTGAATTTTCTGGAATTTCCAGAAAAAGATTTCGTGAACGAGTAAGCTTGTTTGACCTTCCACTATGTTCAATATAATGATGATATAAGGGATCTAAAGGCATATATCCATAGTAAACATAACAAGCTACAACTTAGTTACCATAACAGAATCAAAACAGATAACATACGAAAGATCTGTAGACATGAACATATTGTCAGAACGTTCTTGGCAGCATCTGGGTTACCCATATTGGCTTGGTCATGGTCAGTCAACCGACTTTGACCATCGATAACTTTCACTCTACAACAGATCTGACTCTGAATCAAGTTCTAGATTCAAGATCTCTGACGATACTACAACTCCAAAACAGAAAACACACCAAATCATAAACAGAGAGAGATCTACAACCTCTGACTTTTGCTTGTCAGACACAAAAATAATCTTTTACCAGATTTTGAAAAATGACAAATCCGAGCCTCTAGATGTTATGGATCTAACATCGAGCAACCCAGATCATCATTATATACTACATATTACATGTTTAACACAAAAATACTAACATCTAACACTTTGATCAAGATCAGATTTCTTCTAGGGTTCTTACCTCTTTATGAACAAATTCTGATTTCTATGCTTCTGATTTGTTGTTAGTGTTCGTGGGGATTGATTTGGGACTGATATAAAACTATAATTTCGTGGGTTTGGTCTTGAGAGAGTATGTCTAGGTATGAGTGAATAATTTAGGCCAAAATGAGCACTTTCTCTCTCTTGAATCTATATAAATAATGGTACAATGCACATGGCAAGTGAGTTGAATCTGATTTGCTAGCATGCTATAGCTCATAGCTAGGTCTAGGGGGTGGCTGGCTAGATTTGCAAAGATTTGGCTAGCAATAATGCATGAATGGGACAAAAAAGGGCACTTTGGTAATTTTGCAAATAAGTCAAAGGGTATTCTTGTCTAAGGTGCTTGAATCTAGGGTTTAATCACTAGATTTTTAACCTTAAAGTTTCCCAAATAATTACTAGGGTTTGGACAATTAAAAATTAAAGTGTAATAAAATTTTAATTTTAAACACACTAATTAAATTAGGGTTTTAATAGAAAACTAGGGTTTAAATAATTAGGGTTCCTTAATTATCATTAGGGTTTCCAAATTAACAATTAGAATTTCCTAATTATCATTATAATTTACTAAAACAGTAATTAGGGTTTCTAAAATTTGCAATTAGGGTTCCTAATTAGCAAATTAGAGTTTCTAATTTTAAATTAGGATTTTCAAATATTAATTAGGATTTTCTCTAATTAACATTAAATCTAATAATACACAACATAAATCCTATAACACCAATACTACACAGTGTTGAACTCGTAATTGAGTTTCAAAATAAATTTTAACAAATTGATATAAGGTTTTGACATTAAACACCATAATTGACCAACACATACAATATATATTCATAACACTGAAAATTAATATTATATTTTATATATTATTATTATTCTCATTCATAGCTAAAAATTCAAAATTAGGGTTTGGATTCCATATCGATTATCTTTCATATATAACATTAATAATTAAGCTAAAATAATTAACTTAAATTTTACGAACAAATTCATATAATAAAATATTAATTATATTAATTCCAATAATCATTTCATATATTATTTAAATAATATAAAAATCATATTTTCATAGAAAATAAATAATAAAGACATTTCTACTATAAAATTAATTATTATAAGTATATACTTTATAATGAGTAACAATTCTAAAATAAAATTATTTGAAATTATTCATGTGATAAATAAATTTTATTTATCACATATATACATACACATTACTTGGCACATATTCCCATCTTTAAAATAAAAAAAAAATTAATATGCAAAATTTCTTATTTATTTATATAGAAAATATCATGTTATTACATTCACTCTCCCTTATAAGGATTCCGTCCCCGGAATCACCATGTTAAAACTCATACTTACAAGGGTACATAGCATACACACAGTCATTTCAAATAAATCTTGATCAGATTCGATTGAACCGATCTTTAACTAATCAACATTAAGCTTGTCTCTCTGATTAAACAGAAGTTTGATTTCTAAAAGAACTCAAATTTCTCCTTCAAAATTTCTTTATAAAATAATTTATTATATATATAAGAAAATCATATATATCAAAATATAAAAGTTATACGAATAATACCTGGAGTTGTATTCTCAACTGCCACCGTATACTGGACCGTAATATTGAAAACTCTTCCGGTTGATTCTATTGGTTGTTTGAAGTTGGTTTCGCTATCTCTAGAGTCCCGCTGCCTTTTCCTTTATTCGCAATCCATGTACCCCCTCCCTTTTTCGAACAGTCCTTCACCTTATGCGCCGTTGATCCACACATGAAACACCCTATGTTAACACTACAAAAAAATGGGGCTTCAGCAACAACCGATTTTCGTTGCTAAATGTGTCAAATTTCGTTGCAAAAGAGTTTTGACAACGACTTTACTGTCGTTGCGTCTTTCGTTGCTCAATGAGCGTTTCTAATTGTTCCGCAACGAACATATTTTTTTCGTTACCAAAAGTAATACATTTTGCAACGAAATTTGGCTTTCGTACAGAGACATCGAACATTTAGCAACAAAATATATTGTTGCAGAATAATTAAAATTTTGTTGCTAAAAACCCCATTTCGTTACAAAAGCCTACTAATTGGCAACGAAATGAACTCTTTTTTTTTGCAACGACCATGCATTTTCATTGCAATTGACACCATTTTGCAACGACATTTTTCGTTGCAGTAAATTATGAAAATTGTTGCCTAAGCTTGCTTTCGTTGCAGAATATAAACTTTTTAGCAACAATTTTCGTTGCTGATTATATTATTTGGCAACGACATTATGCTGAATCAGCAACAAAAATATTTGTTGCTAGTTATTTTTCGATAACAATGAAAGTCGTCGATTAGCAACGACATTATATGTTGCCGTTTCTTTATATGTGCAACGAAAGTTGATATGATTTGCAACGATAAAAAATGTTACCTTTTATTTTAGTATTAGCAACAATATCCTCTCCGTTGTTATTAGGTTAATTTTTCGTTGCCAAATATTATATTTTTAATGCCATTAACAACAAAAATTTATTGCTAAATGTATAAAAAATTGTTGCTATATTAAAACTTGTTCAATGCTTTGGTTATATTGTTGTCAAATCAAAATTTGACATTCTTTTTGTGCACCTGACTAGCTCAATGTCCCCATAAAAAATACTGGCAAAAATACAAAAAACTAAAATATTATTAACTTAATAAAATCATCCACTACATAATCATTCATTATCTTTACAATTAACCATCTAAAGCTACTACAGTTCTTCAATCAAAGTATATATCTACATATATAGAGAGAGTACACTTCATAATTTCGTCCCTTGTCTTCCGTAAACGTAGAATGAAAATTTGATACCCAGTATTGTAAGGCAGGTCTTAAAAACAGTCTTCCTACACATATTTAAAATGTGTTGATCTAACTTGTTACAGCTTGTCTTTCAATTTTAAATGTGTTGATCTAACTCGTTACATTATCACCAACCTTAAAAGAATAATCAAAATCAGCCTTTAAGAATTTTGATGTTTACACCAATAAATAAATTTATTAATCTAAACAAGAAAATCATGCATATTTTCACCAGCCTACAAGAATAATTTCAATGTAAATCTAAAATTAATATTCCAAGTTGAAGAAGAAAACAAAAGATAAGAACACAAAGAAAGAAAAAGATTAATTATGCCTTGCAAATTTTTCTTTCAACAACCATTTCAGCGAAAATCCACCTAATCAAAATGATTAAATCAGATTCAAAATGTGTGCACCAGAAAAGAGAGCAAACAAACTTTTGATATGTAAAATCCACTTATGCAACCAAAAGAAGAACTGAAGTACCAAAATAGAAAGAAAAAAAATACAAATTTCATAGGATTAATCCTAGAAAGAGTTGTTTTCATTAAATCAAAACATTATTGTAATAAATAATTTAATCAACAAAATTATCCATCTCTAACACAAACAAGTAATATGAATTACAGAGGAGACATAATCATACCTTCTGCAAGCTTGTTCTTACTATCCTTCAAATACAAAAAAAATACTCTGAAATGAAACCAAAATCTGTGGATTCAAAGTGACCTAATTTCTGCTCCCAAAACCCATAAAATGCAACAGAAAATCAGCCAAACATTTTAGGGAGAAAAAAAACTTGCCCCACGTGCAAAAAGAGAAAAAGATAACAAAAGGGCATCCACAAATTAAAGATTCATTTTACATGGTAGAAGAAAAATCTCCAGAATCTCCAAAAATCAAAACTACTTTTTTTAAATCAATCAAAATCACCATATAAAATAGGAAAAAAAACAGGGAATCAAGGATTCTGTAATGAGAAAGAACCTTGAGAATTGCAAAAGTGAGTGATCACTCAATTTCAGCAACAAATAGAAAACCCCACTTAATTAGTCCTACTATTTTTGAACAAATAATCATCTTCATTAATTTTGAACAAATACTCAAAAATATTATAAAAAAGTAACATGAGCCGAAAGTAAATTGTGAAAACACCTCTAATAAAATTTTATATTCACATTCTAAGATGGATAAATAATAATATAACCTTTTTATATGTAAAAAAATAAAAAAATAAAAAAAGAAGTGCTTCTACTAACCAAAACTGAGAAGTGACAACAAATGAAGCATGAAAAATATGGCACATCTAATACAACAATGGTCTTTGAAAACCATATACTCGCATATTACAAAGTCATACGTAAGGTGTATATTCTCTTACTATATATTTAGAAAAGCTCAGAAACCATAGAAAGCATGCCAACGGGACAAAAACTAATTAAGCATCCAAGTGCGTTGCTTAAAAATTCAGGGATTTCAAATGGAAATATCATCATAGTAGACTACTAATACTACCTACTGCGATTAATGGTTACTAACAAATTTATAATAAAAAGAAATATTGTTAGAGATTAACCCTTTTTTCTAAATGAATCTTACTAAAGTTTAACCTTTAATGCATCTTTGTGTTGGTCAATCGCGTGTTTGAAAACTCTGATGTATAAAGTCTTCCTCTATTTTTTCTCCGTTTGATTACATGAAAAACAAGATAGTAGCTATCCCTGAAGTGGGATTACCCCAAAGAGTAGTGATCTTTTCTAGTTCATCGTCCATTTTTCTCTTAGATTCATAAAATCATATTTGTGTATCAATCATGCATGCTTTTAAAAGGGAACGAACACGCACGCATGCACACTGCCACACTGGTATTAATGTCTATTTCTCAAGTAAAATCCTTCACAAATTAAAATTTTTTAAATAAAAAATTAATTGATAAATAATCAAAATTCATTGCAAATTAAAATTAATTTTCAAACTAGTGATTTCATATTTATTATTATTATTATTATTATTAATCTCTATAAGAAATATTAAATTTAATATTTCAAGTAAATATAAATAGCATACTTGTTTCAAACTAATTGATAAACTAATGTATAAAGAGCTAATAAAACTAATACTCCACATATAAATAGATAATGCTCAAGTCAAGATGATTACAAAATTTGTTATTGTATATGAAAGCATTAGAGCCCAAGCCATAATCGTGTACTTACAAAAGTTTAAAGGTGATGTTGTCTTATAGAATTAACTTTACCATGTAACACCAAAAATAAAGTTGGTGGATTTCCATTAGTTGGATGCTGAACAACATATTCCGCGGGGACCTTACTGCAGATATACCAGAAAAGATTATGCAATACATAGCAAGACTAAATTGGCACCATGAAAAAAATAAGCAGGCACACCAAAAAAAGATACTACAATACGTCACCTCAAAGTTTCTGCGCCTAGAATCTGTTCATGTGGAATCCATCAATAAATATTAATGAGATTTAACCAATGGCCAACGATATCAATATTAGATATCCATGCTAATATGGATATCCCATCGCCTATTCAATTCAAGAAAGAAAAAAAAAAGTGCATCACAAATGATATATCTCTTTTTCTGGATTGAAGAAAAAAGGGACATTAATGCAAGTAACATGGGTGCAATGTGTATGTTTCTATGTTGGTTTATATATTTACTAATAAATTTTTGGAATGTTCTTGCCAGAGCAAGTGTTGCATCATGTGCATCATAGGATACACAATGTTTTAACAATGACAAACATTGCTTCGATTATATCACTGCCCATTTGATAATGCTCTTTTTGTAGCGCAAGAAGACTATGCTTTTGCAGATAGATGTTGTGATGATGTAGTTTTGATTGCAAATGGTTTTCCAATATAAGGGGATGAAACGACAAAGAGTGTCTGGAAATTTGAATCGGACATTAAGATTACTAGAAATCTAAAATTACTGGTAACTGCATCGAGTGTATTACAATCTAAAAAACATTAAAGAAAATATTTTCTGCGTAATAAAGTGGGTCTTTTTTTACAATGTTCAAGTTTATCAAAGTAAACTTCAACATATATTCTTTATTTTAAATAATAAATTAAGGCCTGAATTTATGTTTGAAAAAGAAAACATCAAAGAAAATGAGAACCAGTCCTCATCAAACCTTAACACGAGTTAAGAATAAAAATAACTCTCCTTTTTGAACGAAGGAATTGAAAGGGTATGTAAGCTTAAAAAAATAAATAAAAGTAAATATTAGTGAATTACAGATTTGACTTTTAAAAGTGAATTAGAAATATTTTCAAATTCAAAATTGATGTTATTCATTTAATGTTTCCCTCAACCAATCCTCAAAATACAATGACCCAACACGAACGTCAACTAAAATACTACTCACATTGATCTGAGTCTCCAACAACCACATTTCAGTCTTCACAGTGATGGAATTTCAAAATTGAAATTATTCTTTTCACCTCATTCTTACTCAGAAAAACAAAAAATTTAAAAGCAAAATTTTGGAGAATTTTAAGCTTTGGAGTGGCAAAAATTTAGTACAAAAGTTCTTAGTTCCCATTATGTTACGAATATGTTCAAACTTCAAAATTCAATAGAAAATCTGACAAAGGATTTTGTGTGTGCTAGAAAACTCGCACTATAATTAACTTAAAACAGATACGGGAAATATACATTCAGAGGAATATTATGGAATTTATTGTTTAACCACCACAAACTTGTACCCTTGGAGAGAAAAAATAAATCTTATTTTAAAGCTATTACACTCTCCATAATTAGAATCAATGTTGCTAACACCTCATTTTTCAAGCTTGTTGGGTTACAAAGGAAGTATTATGATGTGTAAATTTGTTCACTTTAAACAAATAGAGTACAATTTTACTGTTGATTCTATCATATATCAGCAAATTTTTAAACACTAATATAACTAACCTGATATGTCCATTGTTGTGCCGAGAGATCAATAGTGGAGCCGTTTTTAAGCTTTTGAGCTGCACTGGACCGGTGATTCCAGCACCCGTTTAATCAAAGAATGCTCTATCATTCTAGAGACAGTAATAGGAGATGGATAATATTACTTCGACCTAGTGGTATCTTTCTGTTTAGAAATTTCTCATATCAAATCAATGCGGAAACACCGTGCAAAAATACCAGATAACAATCTTTTAACATTATTCATGAAAAGGACATTTTATCGAACTACTAATGAGCATAAATTTATGCATTGTTCTTATTACAGATTACAGAGTGTGACATTTTATCAAACACTTCATGTGCATTACACACACAAACACTTCATTTTAAAATACTCAAAACCATAAACATGAATTGACCTTTATAAACATGGAATTCCCACAAACTGATGATTATTATGATATAAGAAAAGTAAAAAAGTTAATTACAATATATTAAATATTCTCAATTGAGTTTTTCGTCTTAGTCCAATTCCGTAATTCATGAGCCATAGATTCTTATTTCAATACAATTCATGCCTATTTTAAAATGTCCATAGACATGTTCAAACCCTAGCCTTAATTCGTTGAATGAAGAACAAAAACCAAAACAATTGACGTACCAGTAGTCAGTAGAGCGGAGGCAGAGATGCGGAGACACGGAGAGGTCGGAGGGCGGAGACGCGATTAGGGGTTTTGGGTTAGGGTAGGCAGACGGTGAGAACTGAGACATAATTTGTTTGTGGAGAGGAGAAACCTCTCTGTTTCACGTGTAACTCCAGACTAGGTGCTATTTGTTTAGGTCTGATTGTTTCGTAACGGACCGTCTCTTATTCGCTAAAACGCATGATAATGTTTGTTTTATTTTTTTTTACTTCTGAATGCCTCTTAATCGATAAGACAGAAAATAAAATCTTAATAATTAAGAAGTACCTCTTAATGAAAATTTTTTTGATAATTTTTTTTATATAAATATATTCAACAATATTATGCACTCATTTTATTAAATTTAATATTTAAAATTATTAAATAAAATTTTACCCTTTAAAATGGTAAAATAGTGTCATTAAGAGAATGACTTACTTTTAGTTATCAAACAATTTTTAGATTCGCACCTGTGTAACCATTCAGATGATCTAATTTATTAAGACATCATAATCATTCAGATCTTAAATAAAATTATTATTTTAAAAACTTAAGTAGATTTAAATTTAAATCTTAGGATGTCATAAATTAGTTAATAAAAAACTAAAATATAACTCTTTAGTGGAAGGAGAAAGTAAATTTAACAAATTTGTGATATGTTCCACAAAAAGAGTCTTAATTATTATGATTTTTTTATAATTTATATAATTTTAAAATTTGAATTATTGCAACTTAATATTTTAATTAATAAAATATTTAATATTATAAATTATTTAAAAATTATTATTAAGAATAAAATTCTATTTTGAAAAATTAATTATATTACAATTTGAGTTGTAGGATACCATAAATTTACTAAAAATAAAACTCAAACTTAACCCTTCCTGCAGAATAGATGAGTAATTTTTTAGCATTTGTGGTCTATTCCACAGAAGAGCCTTATCTACCATTTTTTTCAAGGTCAATGTATGCAATTTTAAAGTTTAAATTATTGTAAATTTATTTACTTTGATTAAAGAAATAGTCGGTATCGTAAGTTACTTAAAAAGTTTTATTAAAAAAAATTGTTACTGTAAAAAAAATATGTATTTATATTCACCACAATTAATTCTAAATAAATTATTTAGAACAAAATAATGATTAATTTTATCTCTCGCAAAAAACTTCTGAACAATAATATATAGTGAGTAATAATTCCTTCATTAATATGTTTTTCCCTCGCAAATTTTTAACATAAATTGGCACCAAATATCCTTCTACCACTTCAATTTTGCGAAAGAAAAAAAATTAAATTGTGAATGATGTCTCTTTCGCTAATAATGACTTATAAGTCAAAAAATAGTATGACAATTTTGCATAAAAAATATAGCACGTGAAGCATAAATGTTAATTTTATTATTTTTAATAAATATAATGATTAATGTTTTAAATTATAATTCGAGTAAGTTTTTATCATTTTTGAAATATTCAATTTTAAAATGAATACTTTAATTACAACTATAGTTAGAATAAGTAAAAAATATAAGAATGTTTTAAAGTATAGTATTAATGAATGAATGTTAATTTATTTATTTTTAATAAATACAATAATCAATAATCTAAATTACAATTCAAATAACTTTTCATCATTTTTGAAATTCTAAATTTTAATTTTAAAATGAATGCTCTAATTACAATTATAAATAGAATAAGAAAAAAATAATGAATTTTAAAATATAGTTCATTAATTCTAAATTAATTCGAACTTTTTCCAAAAATTTGTCTCTCCACTAACTTGAACTCGCAAACTCAAGTTTGAAACTTTAGTCATATAACCATTGTAGCACCACAAGCCAGTTGTTAATATCTTGCAAGGATTAATCTTTATATCAAAATATTTCATTTCCCCCCAAAAAATTAAAATACTACACTGTTACTACAATTTTGCTACATTTCACAACTTTTTCCTAATTTTAATGAGGGGGTGGGTGGGTGATCTCAATTTCCACCATCAAGATCTTAGTGGCACAACAAATGAATCAGAAAAAATAATAATTCTATTTCGACATTAAAATCTTATTGAATCCTTGTTCAAAGAATTAAATGTAAGACCCCGAATTTTATGAAATAAAAGTATTCAATTTTTCTATTTAGTAAATGGTTAAATTGATAAAAAGATAAAGTTAAGGGTGATATATATAAAATTTTCAAAATACGCAAGTGGTTATAAAATATTCATTGTTGTCGGGGAATATTCGTTTGGTCGTGGAATATTCTTTCTGTCGGGGAATATTCTTACGACGGCGCAGCCATTTATGGGCCCCATAACGGATAACTGTCAGATGAAGAAAATGACAAATTTGAGTTTTTATAAATAACGGCGTAATCGTTACCATTAACACTTTGTTGGAATACAAATTGGGTAAAATAAAGTAATACGCGTTGTTGTTGCCACAAGAAGATTACGGTTTTGCATGCAGTATTTTTGAATTATTGATTCTTACGTAAGAAGGCACTACTCAATAATTGTTACAGTAATTAATGTTCAATATTTTATTTTATTGGTTCAATAATTGCTGCGTTGATATTTTATATTATTGTTGTTTCAATAATTATCACTGCACAGTATCTCCATTATCAGATCAATAATTCATATTATTTGGAATAATATTATTAGATAATATTATTGGCAATGTCTAGAAAGTTCTGTCAAGGAGAGGTTTGGTCACCTAATTGCGCGCCAGTAAGAAGAAATCTTTATTGAAAAGCCCCCTCTTTCTCACGGAACCGCTTGGTTGTTATAATTGTGATTGATTCGTAATATTATTTGTGAATAATTAATTATTGATTTATATGATAAGGAAATATTTATTTGATGTGGATATAAATGATGAATTTATTTATGTGGTTATAAAAGAAGGAATTAATGTTGAGGTATTTTATCAATATTTTGTCGGATTGGAGGTATTAAAAGATCAAATCGGTGTTCTTAAAACTCTATTGCGTGAGTTATAATTTTGATCTGACTGTTGGATCGTTGTGATTTTTTGTTATGTTATACATATATGAGTTGGGTATATGTTCACAAATTTTGAACCGTTGAAAATTAACGCATGATTTGTTATGAATTTTAAAAGGTGTTGAAACGATGTTTAAAATAATCCGTTTGTGGATTTCGGATATTTTTGGTCTGGAATTTGGAATAACTTTCTTCTGTAAAGTTGTAGAGAATTCGATTTCGTTTGGAATGGACATAAAATTCATATTTTTCTGATAAACGAGATATTTTCTATGAATTGTTGAAGTTTCGGAAAATAAAATAATTTTTATTAAAATAGGGCGGGACCCACTTTTGGTTGTTGAGAAAAAATATGTGCTGATTTTGGGTGGGCCCCACTGTGGTGGCTGAGAATTTGGTCTAGCTTGGCTGTGTAGGAGAGAAGAAAATAATATAATATTATTTTATTAATTTAGTCTTCTTTGGCGTTCTAGCATTTTCCTATAAATAGGTGCTTATGTTAGAATTGAAATTCACACCAGGAACAAGTTTTCTTTCTCTCTATATTGTCGAGCATATTCTAGTGAGTATTTAGATACTTTGAGAGTTGCTATTCAATGCAAGTTTCCTTCGGCTTTTCATCCGATATTCCAGTCAGAAATACTGCTCTTTTAAGGTAAGGGATTTTAAGGGTTGTTATGTTTTTTATGTTTCGTAACTTTTTAGACCTTCAAAAATTCTGGAAAAATTTGAAATGATAATTTGATAAGTTTTATTGATTGTGTCCAAAAATGGCGATTTTTGGATGTATAGATTAAGAGTTATGAATTTTACGGAAAAAGACTATTTTAAAAGAAAACCCTTATAACTCCTTGTGGTTAACTCAAAATTGGTGAAATTTTTATTGGGAGTACATGTATATAATGAATATACTCTATAAATTTTGAATTTTTGATAAAATTACAATTTATGATAAATGTCTAAATATTTAATTTGTTTTGGCCATATGAAAAATAGTAAATGAATTTTAAAAATTAGGAAAAATATATGTTCAATATGGGACTATATTCGCTAAATTCGGAAAAAAGAAATATTTTTGGGACTGATTTGGTATTTTTCATGAAAATGGACTAGTTATGAGTAAATGAATTAAATATGTTATGTGAAGTAAGAAAATTGGAAAATAGGATTTTATGACTTGAGAATCCTATATGTGGTATATGCAGATTTTTCATGAGGGTTTTGGTTATTGGTGATGAAATCTTATGAGTTTGGCATTTTAGGATGATTAAATACATTATTTAGTAAAGTGTAAACAATTCAAATAAATTGTTTATAAGTTTAAGAAATGTTATTCTTTCAATATCATTATACCGAAATATTGGTATGGATTTTATTGTGGAATTTCTACCTTTTTTATGTCGGGGGTTACTATTCACGAGTTACTATTTACGAGTATCTATTCATGAGTTACTATTCACGAGTTACTATTCACGATAAAATTGGTTTCTTTTTCTGACCAAATTATAGTTGATTTATGAATATTACTCTTGAGATTAAATCTATATGTTGATTATATTGATTTTATTATCACATATAACATTTTTATAACCCTAATGATGATATTTCTCTTTGACTTGAGTGTAAAGATGGGTAGATTGTTAGTATGATCATGACTATGGGTTCTCTTTGGCGATGGTGCAAAGTTGAATTGTTATTTGGTATGATCATGACCATTGAATTTATAATTGAATATCTTTAGCTTAAGTGCAAAGGTGAATTGATCAATATGGTTATAATTATTGTTTATATAAATTCTGAAATGATTATATATTTCTTTGAGATATTAATATCTTTGGCCTGTAGTGCAAAGATGAACTGTTGTTGAATATCTTTGGCCCGTAGTGCAAAGATGAATTGTTGATGAATATCTTTGGGCCGTAGTACAAAGATGAACTGTTGTTGAATATCTTTGGCCAGTAGTGCAAAGATGAACTAGTGATGAATATCTTTGGCCCGTAGTGCAAAGATGAATTTATTAGTATGATTATGAATAGGAGCTGTGATTTGGTATAACCATGATCTTTGATGTTTCAGGTAAAGATATGTGATGAAAATTATCTTCGTCCTGGATGAGAAGAGGAATTTAGAACTATAATTATGATTATGAGTTATTCATATGATTGTGGACCAAAATTGTTGATTGACGTTACAGGAATAAAACATTGTTGGTGAAATTTTAACATGGAGAAGATAATAGACATTATAGTCTATTTGACTCTTCTAATGGATTGCTCGTTCCGCTGCAACTATGGTTGAAATTTTTTATCATCTACCATATGTTCTAAATCTCTGATTTATTATTGATGAAGGCTATTGATAATTTAATTATCTTTAGTCATGATATTCTTTACTGAGCTAGTTGTGCTCACCCTTTTGCTTCACAATTCCTTTCAAGTAATAAGAGTGTAGCTGGGTCGAGCGGGGATAACAAGGGAATAGAACGGTGGTCATCATTTAGTAGTTATATTTGGTGAATCAAATAGGGTGAGGCGAACCCAACGTTATAAGGGTGTTTTGCCACTATCATACAAGATGTTTAAAGACATACAACCTCGTGTCATCATAAGACAGGGTTGTGCACATCCACTTACTGAGTATATCTACGAGCACTACCTATATGATCTTGGAGTTTATTTGAAATATAATTCTCACTTGGAGACAACGGAGATAATTATATGTCAAGAGAAGACTCACCACTGGAAAAAATATGATAGTAATCTTCTCATTTTTCTTTGGGGTCTATTAGGTCAACCAAGGATAATTCTGTGGGCATATGATATCTATTATAACCTAGACGCATGACCTCCCATGTACGAAGGTTTTCTTGATCATTTTTCAAAGATTTTAATTTTTAAAACAGTTATTGACTGTACCTTTATGTAAGGTGCCATTGTGACGAGATATCCAAGTTGGTGTCAAGAGTCACAGTTGGTATATATTTGTATCAAAACTCACAACATATGTGTTGTTGTATTTTGCACGACAATTGTTGTAATAAAGTTGTAGTTGTTTTTTACATACCATGTATTTGATTTGACTCGAGAATAGGTTGGATGGATTGGACCTGTTTTGGGGGTGTCACATTAAATAGTTTAAAATAATGTTAAATTTAAACAAATAATTTAATTCTAAAAAATAAACATGGTGGTTATGTTAGGTATATAGATAGGTATTTCTTTACTCTTTAGTTTTTCACCTTTTCTTTTTATTTATTTATTTATATATTTTTATTTTTTGGTTTCTAGTTTTCAAGTAGTATTTTGTTAGTGGTTACTTTTAGAAAGAAAATCGTGGCGTGGCCGCGTAGGTAATGGGAGGACTGGACTGAATATAAATTATTTTCATTAGAAAATGTAATGGGAGAATTGTTATAAAAAAAACTCTTGTTCTGTAATGATTGTCGTGTGTTTCATTTACACATCTTAAATTATTATAAATTAAAAAATAATAATACATTTCAAATTTATTCTGGATAAAAATTTAATTTGAAAAAAATATTGTATGTGGTTATTATTTATTTATAAAAATATTTACTTGAAAAATATATTTAAGTCCATAATCATAAATTATCCATCATTTTTTTGAAAAATGTTAAAAATTCTCTTTTATTTTTATATTACTATAAAATACCATAAAAATTTTAACATGTCCTTACTTTTATTATCAAGTAATTACATTTTTAATTAATATTACAAAATAATTAGGAAAAATTAAAATTTTAAGTAAAGATTATCATTTTATAAAATAAGCGAAGCTAAAGCCTTTAAAAGTATTTGTAAAAACATGAGTATATATACGACTGGATCCATCTTATGCAAAAGTTCTGTGTAGTATTTACATAATTACATCATTTAGTATAATTGATATAATATGTTATGATGTAAATGATGTAAATATGATAATATGTTATGTTATGATGTAAATGATGTAAATATGTTATGATTTTAGTATTTTAATGATGTAATTTGAATTTTTGTTCTTTTGATTAATTAACAAAATAATTTGAATTTTAGTATTTTTTAATTTGTTTTTTTAGTATTTTTTTAATTAGTATTTTTAGTATTTGATGTAAATATGTAATTAGTATTTTTAGTATTTTAGTGTCGGGTAACTAACTTTATAATAAAAAAAAAATCCTTATAGCTTAGTTGGTTTAATCATTTGTTTAAGGAGAGTGGGAGGTCTAGAGTTCAATTCTCAAGGAGAGCATTATTTTATTTTATTTTTAAAAAAGCCCGCGGGCCGGGCCATGCTTTTTTATTATTAGTACTATTATAATTATTGTAATAATTATTATTATAATTATTGTAATAATAATTATTATAATTATAATTATAATAATAATAATTATTATTAATAATAATAGTAATAGGAATAATAATAGTAATTATAATAATGATTAATAACAATAATAATAATAATAATAGTTATAATAATAGTAATAGTAATAATAATTATAATTATTAATAACATTTATAATTATAATAATAATAATAATAATAATAATAATAATAATTATTATAATAGTAATAATAATTACAACAATAATAATAATAATAATAATAGTAACAATAATAATTATTATAATAATAGTAATAATAATAATAAAAATAATAACAACAACAACAACAACAACAACAACAACAACAACAACAACAACAATAATAATAATAATAATAATAATAGAAATTATAATAATAGTAATAATTATAAGTATTATAATAATAAAATAATAATTATAAGATTAGTAATAATTATTCTAATAATAATAGTAAATATAATAATAATTATAATAATAGTAATAGTAATAATAAAAATAAAATATAGTACATGAAGCATGAAAATCTCATGTTTTAATATAAATATTAATCCTTGCAAGATATTAACAGATATCTTGTGTTACTCCAGCGGTTAAATGACCAAAGTTCCAAATGATAGGTCACAGGTTCGAATATGTTTTGTATTTGGACATAATTTTTAAATACTAAATACGAATATTTTTTGACAATTTTCCGAATACCGAATATAATTTTAAAAAAACATGCTTATTGGGATTATCTTAATTTAAGGTACATTTTAATAGTCGTTGCAAAAAGTTGTATAAGAAATGTAACGAAAATAAAAATTATTGCCAATGAATGTGGTCCATATTAAATAAACGAAATATAAACAACAAAAAATTCCGTTGCTTACGATGAGGAGAAATCAAGTGGTTAGAAATTTTGCGGCTAATTTCTAGCTAATTTTGTTTCCAAATTTTGCAACGACTTATGAATTTCGTTGCAAAAAGTGAAAGCCTGATACAATCTGCAACGAAGGATAAGTTTCGTTGCTAAACATACACTTTTAGCAACGACTTATAAAGTTGTTGCTTGAAAAATCGTTGTTAAAGCCCCATTTTTAGCAACAAAAAAACTTTCGTTGCCCACGATGATGGGAAATCAAGTGGCCGAAAATTTTGCAACGAATTTCTAACGATTTGTTTTCCCGCCAATAATTAACAACGAAATTTTGCAACGACTTATGAATTTTGTTGCAAAAAGTGAAAGTCTGACACAAATTGCAACGAAGGACAAATTTCATTGCTAAACATATACTTTTAGCAACGACATATAAAGTCGTTGCCAGAAAAATCATTGCTAAAGGCCCATTTTTGTGTAGTGTCATCCTTGGATTGGGGTAGTTGGGAGAGATATGTCCCTCCTGCCCACACTTGTAACACGCAAACTTACCCTCAAGATCATAGTATTTGATGTAAATATGTTATGATTTTAGTATTTTAATGATGTAATTTGAATTTTTGTTCTTTTGATTAATTAACAAAATAATTTGAATTTTAGTATTTTTTAATTTGTTTTTTAGTATTTTTTAATTAGTATTTTTAGTATTTGATGTAAATATGTAATTAGTATTTTTAGTATTTTAGTGTCGGGTAACTAACTTTTATAAAAAAAAATCCTTATAGCTTAGTTGGTTTGATCATTTGTTTAAGGAGAGTGGGAGGTTCAGAGTTCAATTCTCAAGGAGAGCATTATTTTATTTTATTTTTAAAAAAGCTCATGGTAAAGGTCATGCTTTTTTATTATTAGTACTATTATAATTATTGTAATAATTATTATTATAATTATTGTAATAATAATTATTATAATTATAATTATAATAATAATAATTATTATTAATAATAATAGTAATAGGAATAATAATAGTAATTATAATAATGATTAATAATAATAATAATAATAATAATAGTTATAATAATAGTAATAGTAATAATAATTATAATTAATAATAACATTTATAATTATAATAATAATAATAATAATAATAATAATAATAATAATAATAATAATTATTATTATTATTATAATAGTAATAATAATTACAACAATAATAACAATAATAATAGTAACAATAATAATTATTATAATAATAGTAACAATAATAATAAAAATAATAACAACAACAACAACAACAACAACAACAACAACAACAACAACAACAACAACAACAACAACAACAACAACAACAACAATAATAATAATAATAATAATAATAATAATAGAAATTATAATAATAGTAATAATTATAAGTATTATAATAATAAAAATAATAATTATAAGATTAGTAATAATTATTCTAATAATAATAATAATAAAAATTAATAATAATAATAATTATAGTAATAATAATAATAGTAAATATAATAATAATTATAATAATAGTAATAGTAATAATAAAAATAAAATATAGTACATGAAGCATGAAAATCTCATGTTTTAATATAAATATTAATCCTTGCAAGATATTAACAGATATCTTGTGTTACTCCAGCGGTTAAATGACCAAAGTTCCAAATGATAGGTCACAGGTTCGAATATGTTTTGCATTTGGACATAATTTTTAAATACTAAATACGAATATTTTTTGACAATTTTCCGAATACTGAATATAATTTTAAAAAAACATGCTTATTGGGATTATCTTAATTTAAGGTACATTTTAATAGTCGTTGCAAAAAGTTGTATAAGAAATGCAACGAAAATAAAAATTATTGCCAATGAATGTGGTCCATATTAGGCAACGAAATATAGCAACAAAAAAATTTCCGTTGCCCACGATGAGGAGAAATCAAGTGGTTAGAAATTTTGCAACGAATTTCTAACGAATTTTGTTTCCAAATTTTGCAACGACTTATGAATTTCGTTGCAAAAAGTGAAAGCTTTGATACAATGCAGCGAAGGATAAGTTTCGTTGCTAAACATACACTACTTTAACGACTTATAAAGTTGTTGCTTGAAAAATCGTTGTTAAAGCCCCATTTTTAGCAACAAAAAAACTTTCGTTGCCCACGATGATGGGAAATCAAGTGGCCGAAAATTTTGCAACGAATTTCTAACGATTTGTTTTCCCGCCAATGAATTAACAACGAAATTTTGCAACGACTTATGAATTTTGTTGCAAAAAGTGAAAGTCTGACACAAATTGCAACGAAGGACAAATTTCATTGCTAAACATATACTTTTAGCAACGACATATAAAGTCGTTGCCAGAAAAATCATTGCTAAAGGCCCATTTTTTTGTAGTGTCATCCTTGGATTGGGGTAGTTGGGAGAGATATGTCCCTCCTGCCCACACTTGTAACACGCAAACTTACCCTTAAGACACTTTCCTGAGTGATTCTTTCCGCAATTCCCACACTGCGCAACCTGTTTCTTTCCACCTCCTGGCCTACTTCTGCTATTCCCAAAATTATCTCCTTTTCTTTTCCTAGTCTTACTGCCACTATTTTCTTCTCCGACTCTAGCTTGATTTGTTTCCTACCAAAAATTCGCTTTGCCTTTCATCGTATATGTGACAAAAGCTGTCTTTTGCCCCTCCGTTACTCTAGCTGTCACAAACACCTCTATAGGGTCAGTTGATCCTCTAAATCCTGGCGGTTCGATTGCTTTGAAGTCTTTGAAGTTTTTCAATCGATTATCTGGCTGATTTCCCACGGCTGGTAATCCATTATGCATAACTTGAGCGTCCATATTCACCAAATTTTGTGTCGGGTCTGGTTGTCCTCCAGCTTTGTTGACAGGTTCTTCTGCCTTTTGGTTTCGTTTACGTCCTGGCGGCATTATCTGATTAAACAAGATCATATTCATCTAACTAATTCATCTTACTTTTCATAGCATAGCACATACTGCTTTAAACATATGCTATCCCCTTTGTGACATAAAAGTCAGGAATCATTGCTACAACTTATACAAAAGTTTAGAATATTACTTTACTCAGACATACTTATCGTATACGCATCATAGAATCATACATATTCAAATAACACTAATACTACTCATTTCTTACGCCTTCAGTAAGGATCATATGCTTAGTAATCTATATATTCCTATTATCCTCAATAATCCATTCTCACATAACTATACCTAGTTCGTCAAACCTTCCACACATTATGAGTTTAAGAACTCACCACAAACATATGAGTTCAATAACTCGAGCTTGATCTTATATCCTCTACCTATCAGTTATACTATCATTTCTAGGTCCGGTACTACACTTTTCTAGTAGAATCGCCTCATTAGGGTTGCTTTCAAATTGAGCCTCTAATTCAATTATTTACTTTGATATTGGCTCGGATATGGAGGTTGACTCCTTCTTTAAGATATGAGGTATTCTAATTCTTTCTATCTGACATCTACACCAAACTATCTTGATTAACACGTAGTATATACACACAATAATTAATAATTTTATACAAGTTATCTTTCATTTTGTTCAACGATGAATTTATTCAATTCATCTCCTTTTAAACTCTAAATGAGTTGTTTATATTTTCGACGTTTCCCCCTGTCTTAAGGGTATAGCCTAAGGTCGATTCCACCTAAGGTTTCTAACCCTAAAGCTTTGATACCAACTTGTAACGCCCCTAAACTCGGGTACTTGAAACCCGAACTTGGTGCTTTACAATACCATTTCTATGAGCGAAATAATACTAATAATAATAACAATAATATAAATATCAAACTAAATTTACATATATCAAAGTCTAATCCCAAGTACGCAACCTTTACTACAATACATTACATGATAGATAATAAATATCATTGTCTTAATACTGTTTAACTATTACAAAAGATAACATAAGATTATTCTCGATTGCTTTCCTTTTTCCTTGTTACGCCTTTGAACATTTAGGTTGATCATGCTTAGTGAAAACATTTAAATTTAAAGCAAGGATGAGCATTTAATTGCCCAAACAAGTAATAGCAACAATAAATATAATTTGAAATGATTAAATGTTTTCTTTGAATAACTCTTCTACAACGAATCAGATGATTGTTGAAGAAAAAGTGAACCAATAATAACAACATACCAAATCTATCTCAAATTTTTGAAACTACGTCTTGATTATAAGCGGAGAGCATTCGACATACTATGAACATTATTTTTAATTTTCATTTAGGGTTTAGTAGAACTTCATCCATAAAACCGTCATAACTTACACGCACGAGGGTGATCATTAATACATACTGTATTGATCAATACTACATGCAAGAACGATATTATCGTTTACTCTATCCACCTTAGGTGCACAAAAGTTTTCCCATATTCGGGATGTTCATACTTAGTCGGGAATTCGAACCAAAACAATCTGGTTGGATACAATAACGTTCTATCTTGTCCAATAATATTTTTATGTCTAGCTAAATCAAATAGCTTAGATGACTTTTAAGTCAACATATACATACTCGAAATCAATAAGTATGTATCAATATATGATTAAATACAATGGTTATCCAAGTGGGGACACTTGTCTAACCCTATATACGAATTAATGAACATAATAAATATCTGAATTATACAATAATAGAATGATCGGATAATGTAAGAACTTGTATGAATACAAAGATTGGATACATAATTAATAATAATAGAGTTAATAATCTGGCACAATAATAATATAATTCTGAAACTTTCTTACTCGTGTCCATTGCATAAAGTAAATACAAAAGTAGGATACTTGCACAATGTAAATAATAGATCAGATACTTGCTCAATAATAATTGGAGTAAGTTTAGGAAACTTGCATAACATGATATACCTGTTTGCACGAAATAAAAGTAGTGCATAAGGTTTAGATACTTTTTGAGTTCTTTGCTTACAATAACGTGACTTAGTTCTATCTTTTATATCAAAACCTATCATTAATAAGATCATTCATTCGATTAGAATAATATATCATATCACATAGTACTGCTAATTGAAGTCAGTACATAACCTAATCAAATTGTCACATATGTTTAACAGTCATTACATCATAAACAAATATGTATCTAGTCAAATTATCTAAGTTCAAATCAATTTCTGAAACATGTCGGTGTACCGACGACTTTATCAGGTAATTATCGAGTCTAAGACTCTACCGTGTAGTTCAATATTCGTTTAGATATTCTAAATATCAGTCATATTATTTTTCATAGCCTTATAATAATTTTTAAATAATTATTATACTTTATCATGAATTTTCAAACTCTGAAATCATTATTAAATGATTTAAATATTAATTAATTCTATTATCATTAATATTTAATTAATATTAAACCATTAATGAAACCATTGCCAAAATATTAAAGTTATTTATAATAACTCAAAATATTTTTAAAGTATTAATATTACCCTTAAATGATTTTTAAAACATTTAAAATCTTTTTTAAATAATTACCATTAATATTAGAATATTAATTTATTATTTATCAAAATATTAAAAGTCATTAGTTATAACTTAAAATATTTTTTAATTCATTTATTTCCTTTTTAAATGATTTTTAATTCAATAAAACCATTTTAAAACTATTTATTTAATATAGTTATTAAATAAACTTAATATCATTAATATTAAATAATTAATGAAATTTACCTTTAAATATCAAAAGTTAGATTTTATAACTTAAAATATCTTTAAACTATTTCTTTTCATTTAAAATGATTTTTACAATATGAAAATCATTTTTAATTAATTATTAAATATAATTACTAAATAAATCTAATATCATTAATATTTAATAATTAATAAAACTTATCTTAAAATATTAAAATTTATGTTTTATAACTTAAAATATTATTAAATACCTTATTGTTATTTAAAATGATTTTTAATACAATTAAATCAATTTTAATTAATTTATTTAATGCATTTATTAAATAATTTAAATACCAATAATATCCAAATAAATATTAATATTTATGAAAAATATGTCAAATTATTAAAAGGTAAATTTTATAACTTACAATAATTTTTAAAACTATTTTTGTAATTTTTTTAATTTATTAACTATTTTAAATAATTTTTTAGAAATTAAATTAAATAAAATTACAAAGTCTGTCGCTATAGCCTTTAGCGTACGAGAAAAGTGTAACCTAATGTGTTCTTGAGCCTTCATAAGCAGGTTTCTAGGTACCAACTTTGACCATGATTAATTAATTATGTGTAGTGGTTTCGGGCTATTTATAACTTTGATATTGTAGTATTGATGTAATACTACAAGTGTAAATTAACTGTCTGGGTCGATCATAACATATGAGCAAGATATAAATATTTGAAATCAACATCGGACATGTTCATCATGTTTTTAAAGTCGCCTGCAATTTACGGTCATGGTAGGTCAACATACTTTATTGGCCTTCTAACTTGAAATCTGTTCAAGGTAAAAGTTTTACGCTTCGTCAATTGTTTGTCAGATAAACTATCGGAGAATATATTTCAATCCATGGTCAAGTCTAAACACCATTAAACAAACCAAAGCTAAGCTATTGAAAAAGTTGTGGAATCGTTTCTTCATTTTACGGGTTACCCGAAATGAAGAAACGATTAAATCTTAGCTATATTTGGGCTTCCACAACTTGTTGTATTTGCATTGTTTTTGTGATATAAGGTTTCCAGTTGTAGCCAACATGTAGGTGAAGAGATCTATTACATAAAAGCAAGATAACAACAACAGATCAAGCAGATCTAGGTTTGGCCAAACCATGTCGGAAGACATGTTCTTGAATTTTCTGGAATTTCCAGAAACAGATTTCGTGAACGAGTAAGCTTGTTTGACCTTCCACTATGTTCAATATAATGATGATATAAGGGATCTAAAGGCATATATCCATAGTAAACATAACAAGCTACAACTTAGTTACCATAACAGAATCAAAACAGATAACATATGAAAGATCTGTAGACATGAACATAATGTCAGAACGTTCTGGGTAGCATCTGGGTTACCCAGATTAGCTTGGTCATGGTCGGTCAACCGACTTTGACCATCAATAACTTTCACTCTACAACAGATCTGACTCTGAATCAAGTTCTAGAGTCAAGATCTCACAGCATACTACAACTCCAAAACAGAAAACACACCAAATGATAAACAGAGAGAGATCTACAACCTCTGACTTTTGCTTCTCAGACACAAAAATAATCTTTTACCAGATTTTGAAAAATGACAACCCGAGCCTCTAGATGTTATAGATCTAACATCGAGTGTGACGCCACCAAAATAGGTATACATCACCTATTACGAAGTAAATCAAATACATGGTGCGAGAATCAAATACAACTTAATTATACAATATGCGTGTCGTGTAAAGTATGACAAAATATAAGTCGTGAGTTTTAATACAAATATTGTTGTCTCAGACAATATACAAACTCAAATTCAATATTATTACATTTATTTTCCACTATTTCCTTTGAATAGTGAGGACTACTAATGCTATCATCTAGTCCGTCACTCCGTTCCCCGACTAGTCCTCATTACGTTCTCATTTTCACGAAGAGAACAATAAAAGTAAAAGGTGAGCTCAACTACACGAGGGAAATATTATGACTAAGATAATGCGAGAATATATTATTGTTAGCCTTCAACGAGTGTTAAACCGATACAATATAACAACCATCAAGTTTAAGCTGCGGTGAACAAGCGATCCATTAAAAGAGTCAAGTAGAGAATAAAATCTACTATCTTTTATAATTTAGAAGGTTTTTCATCACTTTTATCATTGGGACTCGAATTTTAATAAATAATCCACATCATCGAATCACCCTGCACTCTGACCAAGGATATTCTTTAGTATCACGACCACAATTATCCATGCACTACGGGCCAAGAATATTTGTGTATTCAATAATGGTCATGATCATGCCAACAACTGTCCATCAATGCACTACGGGCCAATGAGGACTTTTACCACATCCTTTGTAACATTACGGTCATGATTACACCGAATAATCCCTAGTCATAATCATACCAAGTCCATCTATGCACTACAGGCCACAGATGACTTTCAACAAAATATAAACATGAGGATGATGACAATGATATAAGAATTCAATGAAACAAGTTCAAGAATTTATTTGTCCAGGAACCAATAACGTCCAAATTGTCAACATGATATTTCTTTGTGGAGTAAAATTCAAGAATGCTCGGAAGAATATTTACATGAAAAGATATTGGATGAAGCACAAATATCAAGGATATTCCACTAATTTCATGGATTATAGAAGTCAAAACATTAACCAACTGAGTATAATAAAAAATGGAATAACAAAAGAAATCACCAAGCACGTCACGATAGACGCGCAGACGAGTTATTCCAGCGAGAATAATAAATAACGGAATCGAAGTGCGGCGTAAACGCATGCATGAGGATATTCATTCCGAGAATAATTAAAGCGGAATCAGGTCCGCGTAAGCGCATGCATGTGCGGATATTCCAGCGAGAATAATAAAAGGCGGAATCGCCCTGGCGTAAACGCAGCATACGACATGATATTCCAATGAGAATAATAAAAGCGGAACCAGTCCGTGAGAACGCATGAGCAGGATGTTCCAACAGAATAATAAAGATTGGAATAATAGAAGAATTTCACCAAGTATAGGGTAGTCCGCGTATACAGGTTATTCCAATAGAATAATAAAGAATGGAATAACCGAAGTTCTCTTCATGAATAAGAAAGAAATAATACTCCCTACGTTAGAAAAACTGGATACTGGAATAGTGAAGTAGCAGACTTCTCTTCTTCTTTCTATAATAATCGCTCTAAAGCTTTTGTGAATTGGTGAGAAATGAAGGAAGAATGAGCTTCTATTTATAAGAAAATATAGTTTCGATAATTGCACGTTTTGGGGCTCGAAAAATTACAGTACAATACCTCCAACTTTTCCTTTATTTTTAATTTAGTCATTGAAGTATTATCAAACTTGCACCACCTCCCCTAATAGTAAATAATGTGATTCAATAGTAAATTATGTGAATCAATAGTTCTAGACATGTGAAAATACTGAATTACTGATTATAGTACCTCCATCTATACCTCTATTTTTAACTTAGTCATGCAAGTATTATCAATCTGCACCAACTCCCCTAATAGTAACAAGAATGTGAAACAATAGTATACACATTTGAACAAATAGTTATAATCATTTGAAATAATAGCAATTAATTGCTCATTTATCCAGGTTAAATCTTGGAATTGGTCAATATAACCTCCGGACATCAATTATTATCGAAATAATTGTCGATTTTCACTAACACAAATAATTCCAACACAATGAAACCATTTTATCAAAAATATAAATTTTGAAATTTTGAAGTTTGACTTTTCTCGAAAAAGTCAACTGTTGACTTTTTGACCAAATAGTGAATTCCGGAAAATTTTGTGTTTATAGACCACTACACTAAAAATGGCCTCTAGCGAAGGAAATTTTGTGAAGGAATTTATTCCTTCACATGAGGAGTTGTTTAGCGAAGGAACAACGAAGGAAAAAAGTTTAGTGACAATATAGTTATTAGCGAAAGAAACATCCTTCACAATATATATTTTTTTCCTCACAAAATTGGGGCGATAGAAAGATTTTTGGAGCCAATTTATGATAAAAATTTGCGAGGAAAAAATCTATTTAGTGAATGAATTATTACTCACTATATATCATTATTCAGAAGTTTTTTGCGAGGGATAAAATTGGTCGCTATCTTGTTCTAAATAATTTTTTGATTTATTGTGGTGAATATAAATACCTTAAATTTTTACAATAATAAATTTAATTTTAATAACACTTTTAAGTAAACTTATAATATCAACTATTTATTTTAATAAACTATAAAGTAAATAACTTTACACTATGTTAAACTTTAAAATTTCTCCATAAAATTTATTTTTATGATCATAATTAAATAAAGTTAAAATTAAATAAAATAAAATTAAATAATCCAAGACTTTAAATTTTATTTTAAGTATATAATATTAATCCAAAAAGTCTTTTGGAGATTAATTTAAAGCAACTTTATTTTTTGGTATTGTATTTAATATTCAGTTAAATAACAATTTAGGAGGGCTTTAATTAAGAAACACTTTTGGATTATTTAATTTTATTTTTAATTGGTTCAGTACTAAACCATAAGAAAAATCAAAAAAACTGAACTTTATTTATTTGAAGTACAGTACTATGCTTCACCAGTACAAAACTATAAAAAGACAACACTTAAAAGATGACGTTGTTATAAAAAACGTTGTTGTATTTTTTTTACAACGTTTTTTAACAAAATGTTGTAGATATATATGAAAAAACGTTATATATTTATAAGCACAATTTTTGGTTTTAAATAAATAACGTTTAAAAAAAAATGTTATCTGTATAAAAACGCAGAGCAAAAAATAAAAATGCCAACTGAAAATTTGAAATTAAAATAAGGACTGTACTTTCTCTCTCTTCAGTGTGGCCATCATGTTGAGGAGGCACGTCGGGAGAAGATCTTTTTTTCTTCATTCACTTCGTCGGTGGCCAAGTCAGTAGTTGAATTTGAAGACTCTCTTCCCACATTGTGAGAGAGAAAGATGAAATGATCATGACAGATTCCATGACCGAGGAGCGAGCCCATGAAAGGGGACAAAGATAAAGTAAACGATCGCCACCGCGGCGAGAGAAGCGAGAAGAAGGACGGTGGCGGGATGCCGCCATGGTGGTGTCGGACTTCATTGATGGCATCGTGTCGGACTTGATGGGTTTAATCGACCTTTACTGCTTGAACGTAATCGTTGATTTTGATTTCTTAGAGGTTAGGGTTTCTTCATTCTTATATTTTCATGTTTTTCTCCCTTATTAGCAAATTAATTATATTATACTTTTCGATGTGTTAAATCAGTCTATGCTAAATGAATTTGTTCTATTCGTTTTTGTCATTGTTGTTGTGGATGGATTCTGTGGAAGTTTGTTAGTTTAGTCTATGATGAAATTTTTCCTCAATTGATTCTGTGGTGTTCGTGTATTAGTTCTTAATGATTATAGATACCTGATATGAAAAATAATGAGATTTTGTTCATAGCTCTTTAATTTTTCTTGTTATATATTTACCATCGTGTGAGATATTCCTCCCCTTTTAGATGGTTGATGTATTTTAGTGAAAATTAAGTGACTTTAGGAATTAACTCCACTAAACTATTCAATAATTATTTATATATGCCGTAATTGCATTATACATGTAGGTAAATATAGAACTTTAGAGAATTTTAGTCAAGGATGTTGATATTTCAGATATGTCTTAACTATGGATACCTTGTTCCTTGTTCAGCTTTTTTTTTTAAAATTGAACCAAATCACCAATCCTTATAATTTGACTCTCATGAAGTTAGTTGGTTGTAGGTAAACCATCCTAGAGAAAGAATGCATGCAAATTGCATGATCTGTTACTAGAATGCTAAGAACACCGCAGTGAACAGAGAAGATAATTGATGGGTTCTGAGAGGGACTTAGGGAGGAAGTCGGAAAAAAGACTTTTTCGGAGAACTTCGATAGCTTGATTGGGTAAGTTGCAAATGGAGCTAATGAGATTGATAGGAGTTGAACATGCTTTGAGGAAGGAAGTGGAATCTTATAGGAATGAAGTCGATTCTCTTTGTCATGAGAATACAAACCTCTTACATCATCTAAAGGGAATTAGTAAGGAGGGTAGGTCGACTTTCAACTTAGATCGGGAAATTTGGGAACCGTGTTTGTTGCTTGCGAGAATCGGCCAATAACGCTTTCAATGAGAGTATTCATTTCTGTATGAAGCTATTAGAGCACATAAAGAGAGAGCACACCATTCTTCTAATATCAAGCATGTTTTTGAAGTCATTAAGAATGGTTTAGATGGGCAATTTGTTGTTGAATCGATATGAAGCTACATGGTTTTATGCAGGGAGCCGAGAACCTAATGTGGAGCTTCTGAGAATGTATCTTCTCTCATTAAGAAAAAGCGTATCCAACCCAATTGTGGAATCTCAATCACATAGCTTGAGAAAGTGGGATGGGCGGATAAATGATCGAACTCGAGAGGTACTTGGTGCTAATATTTATTTGTTTATGTACTCCTAGAACTTACTCGATTAATGTTAGTCTTTTCTTACATTTGTTTTTTCTAATCGAGAAATTAGATGTTGATGAAAAACAAAAGATATTTACGTTTTTAAAGAGAAGGATACCTTTCCGTTGCACTGACTCAAATTTCGAACACTAACACTAAACATCTAGATGAAAAACCTTGAGGTCCGGAGATCTAGACCAAATCGATGTTACTTACGATCTTTACTTGATGACTAACCTTTGTTTAGAGAATATACAATCATAAAACCATATTAATCAATATTAGTTCAAAATAGTTCTTACATAATGAACAGTTTCCATATTTTATAATTCCCCCCACCCCCAACAACTTATATCTAGTTTCAACATCAATAAACATATGATTCAATGTTAGTCTTTTCCTTGTCATTTGAAGTTTTGATGTTTCTTGTTAACTTACATAGCCTTAATAAGGTCGAGCTCAAAGTAGAACTTTTGCTAACAAGCTTATTCTGAGACAAGTTGTACTCGAAGGAATTTGGATGTGGAGCAACTTCAAGGTGAGCTAGCAAAGAAATTGTTAGAGGTAATGATATTCTCCAGATGTGAAGTGCAAAATGTAATGGATACCCTATCCTACATGACCCACAAGATGAAAGACCTTGAACTTCGTGTAAGCTTATGATAATGATTCTGCCTCTTTGAAGTTAATTGTTGATTTAATACATTTTCATTTGTGGTGTTGTTGCTTTCAATATGTGTGGGCCCGAGCTCTTGCGTGTTTGCATTTGTAACATATTAATAATTGACATAATTAAGAAGGCTTTGCTATCTTTTTCTTTTAAATATACTTTTATTTGCCAAAACAAGCTTTTAGATTAATGCATTATACATTTTTAAAAGCTAGAAATAGCACCCCTGAGGGAAAGCAGTTGTTATTGTGGCCCAAAACCTCGCTAATTTATTTTTTAAAAAAGTTGTTGCTTGATACATAAGCAGTTATTATACACAAGCTTTTTGTAATGTATACAAGCCAAAATTCAATATAATAGCCCAACAAATCCGCTAGTTTTAACAAGGAGAAATATGGCTTGAAGATTAAGTGATATTTACTGATATTTTTATAATATTTGTTCTGGAAGTATCTATTTATCAGACCTCTTTGTGTGCTTTCTAATGTTTGTTGCAATGAGATACTCCTGTCTCTAGAGTTTTTAAGGAAATTTTATTATTGGAGACCTATATATGTATTATTACTGAATGCTGAGTAAGAGCTGCATAATAGAATCTATGGTAATGTATTGTGTTTTTGGAAAATTATACATTGCATTATATATAACTGAATCAAACTATAATTTAAGCAATCAACATCGATCTAACCATTTATTTAAATGTATATGACATTTTAAATATATCTGAAAATGCAACTCCCTTCTCCAAGTCATTCTTTCCATCTTCTTCTTCTTCTTTCCCTTTTTAAATTCAAATATATAACAATCCAAGCTATATAAATAGGAAAAGAAAAGACAAAAGAAGTATACATAATTGACAATCAACAGCTTCTGAAGGATCTTAAAATATCAAATTCATGTACTTTTGAATCTCAAACTTGTGACACCTCCTATATAGTTTTACCTTGAGACCATGCTTCATGTACATGGTCAGTACTTTTGGTTGGTCTTCATGCTTTATTTTTACTTTTAAAGTAATAGATAAATGAATGATTCAGTGAATGTCTTGTATTATGTTTTTACTTCTTGTATTGTGAGGCTTTGTTCAGTTAGCTCTGCAACTCAATGGCTCACACTTACACTTCCTTACACACCTTGATCATTGTTATCTATACTAAGGAACATAACCTTACTATCTCGAGGAACACCATCCTTCTTGCTATATGGTTATCCAATTCAAACATTAAACATGGTACCTTAAGCATTTCGGTGAAGGACTTGCATTCTAGAGGCGAACTAGTGATGTGCTCATATTTATTTGTGAAAGAAATAAGAAACAATTTTCATTCCAAGTTTTTTTAGACTTGCCTGCTTATTCTTTAGGTAATTGCTAATGTTTCACAATATGCGACACCCATCATTTCAAAAGGGAATCAATGTTATCTCCTATCCTCCAGGTTCATGATCGTTATTAGAGTTTGTATTTGGAACTTGTTATTGTTCAGATTATTATTTTCTTTGGGCACCTCGGAGATTGATATCTGGTTTATCAGCGATGTATGGCGAGATATTACCGCTTGCCTATTTCAACTTTATGGTGCATCCATGATATTAAACCCGATAAACTACCTCATGCACATGAGTTTTGTTGTGAGTTCTTTAATTCCTTTCTTACTCAAATTTATTCACCTCAAGGTTTCTCAATAGACATGATCATGTTTATTGCCACAATTCTTATATTTGTATAAAACAATTTGGCTTAACAGGATGGTGCTCCATTGTGGTGCATTGGCTTTCAAAAAGATCAAAATCAAGGGACATAAATTCTTGGAGGTTAGTGATATTATTAAAGTGGCAAAAATTTCTTTTGTGAATTTATTTCATGTATAATGCAACTTGTTACATTGCAATGTCTATTAAGCAATATTACAACTTGTGGATTGGAACTAGATATCTAAACCACGATTTTAGTAGAGTTGTAGAAAAAGTTTTTTTGTTTTTATTTATCTTGATTTTATTTCTTTCGTCTTTATTTGGCATGCATTTAGATGGTATCTTAGTTAGTGATGGTGATAAGTTTTATTATTTTGATGATTTTCTCTTTCAATAACCTGACATAAAACATTTGGGGTGGAATCACTTGAGAAAACGACTCATGATGATATTAGAAAGCTTGCTTCAGAAAACGGCTCGTTACGAATTTGTCATTCTCTGTTGAATTCGGGGATTGAATTGTTTTTTGATCCCACATTTGAACTAGATAGTAAAATAATGAAATATTTATCTGTCAAATTTTTTGCAATGGCTGATTATTAGCCTTTTAGAGATATTACCTTGAAGCCTGAACCTACGTGCTTCTTAGATTGCTATAATTTGTTGGTCTTCAAGTCGATCCTCCCTGTCTAGCTGGTCTGATAATTCTTTTGATTTGTCAAGAGGTTTGGGCTCAAGGGAAAACTTCGTATGCAGGACTGCGAATATGGATGCTAGTATGCTAGTTTTGATATTGGTGTTTTTCAGAGCGTTCATAAAATTGGTATGAGTAAATTTATTGTGTATTTTTAATTGAGGCGGTGGTAAATCTAATTTCAAATTTGAGTATGATTTTTTAGAATTAACATTGGGTTGGGTTTGGACTGGCAGGGGATATTTCTGGTATACCCGATGTATCTATTGATCTTGTGGTCAACACAATTGAAGGTTTTAACCTCGTCATTTCAATTTCTTTTAAATGTTATGAAGGAGGAAATTCCGGTGTCTTGTGGAGCTAATTTTAGATGTGAGTTTGTTGATTTATTTTTCCCTGTACTTTAGATGCAAAGAAACCTGTTGTTATTGCTATACAAGGTCTTGCACTCGGGGGTGGCTTAGAATTGGCATTGGTTTGTATTTTATGGCAGCAGCTGTTTTTTTTTTGTGAATACATTTTATTTTTCATGAAATGTCTTTTCTCCATTCCTTGTATTTAGGGATGCCATACACGTATTACAACACCTAGAGCTCAACTTGGCTTGCGAATTGACCCTTGGAGTTATTCCTAGATTTGGAGGTACAACTGTTAATTAGAATTATATGCCTTACATTTCTTCTTTGTTTTTATAGACTCTAGTGATGGCTTCTTTTGTTTCGTACAAACCACTTTCAAATGGAATATTGTAACTTAACAAAAATTGGCCTTTTTTGAATAAAAGGAACTTGCTCACTAACAATTCAAAACAAAGTTACTAGCTCGAGTGAATGTGTTATATAAAATGCTCTTTCAAGTGATTAGAGTGGAGTAGCTATTTGCATCTTGTTAGTTTTATCTATCTAATGGCGTTTAGTCGCCAATCCTCTATTCCGATTGCAAAATTCATAAACAGCGATCAAACTGTCTTACTTCCCCCACCTAAACCTTGTGAATTCATTTTTAAATGGTTCATGAAATTGGTTTTGTACATTTTTAAGATCAGCCAATTCTTTCCCCATTGATTTCTTATAGTGCGGATGCCATCGAGCGTGCTTGGCAGATCTCGGATCAAATTCTCGAAGAGCCCTTTGGTGCATATAGTCATAGTCGGTACCAAGCCTCTTTTGGATCCAACAATACTTTTAATTAATATATTATCCATGCATAACGTTGTTAGTTGTATATATCACTCCCCATTCTTGTTCTCGACATCGAGGGTATCAAGGGGTTACGTGATACAATTCTTGCTTTGGTATTGAAGCTCGTGATGGTTTTCCTCACCGATCCTAATGATCTTTTCTTGTGAGATGGTGCAAGTCCGGTGATAACTTATGGTTTTAACGTTCTTCTTCTTAAATATATCAAATTTTTGTAATCATTGAAAGTCTCGAGCATGAATAACATATATTTTATTCTCCTCTTCTCAAGTTCATATGATGATGCAGTTACTAATAACATCGAAGAAGGATGGAATCCTTTCTCCCATTCCACATTACCCTTTGTACTCTGCTTCAATAGCCCTCCATGGCAGAACTCTTGTATGCCTTTTTAATTTAAAATAATATTTGATAAGATGTACTTATGTGCTAAGTTTTGGCTTGGGTAGAATCTCATGTTTTTTTTGAATTGAGGAATGATTTTTGTGACGGTTTTGCACAAGCATTACATTTAGTTTATTCAGTTCGTTTTGAGCTCTCTATTGTTTTTATGCAGGTTCCTTATTATCTTTTCTAGGTTATCCTTCATCCAAAGCGGAGATGAGTCCTAATCGTCCTTGAAAATGCAAGACTACAAGGGTTCCTGATTGCTACAAGCTTTTTGGGCACAAGTGGATCTAACATGTCACACTTTATTCCTTCTAGTTCATTGTTATTCTTTCAGTTTTTTTATGTTACTTAATAAATTTTGTAGGTACTATGGTCCTTGTGAGACCAAGATACAATGACAAATTTTGTAGTTATTGTGATTTAGAGTATTATGATCTATTTATATGAAAGTTTTGATTTTATTAGCTCTTTGTGTTAGCTTATCAATTGGTTTGAAAAAGTATGGCAATATTTATATTTACTTGAAAAGTAAATTTAATATTTCTTATAGAGATTAATAATAATAATAAATATGAAATCAATGATTTAAAAATTAATTATAATTTTTAATGAATTTTATTTATTTAACAATTAATTTTTTATTTATAAATTTATAATTTGTGAAGGAATTTTTCTCTCACTAATTTGAAGAAAGATTCTCAATTTATAATTAGTGAAGGAAAATATTCTCTCGTTAAATAAATTTGTTCCTTACAATATATAATTTGTGAGGGAATCAAGTTATTCACTAATTTTAAATAGTCCTTCTTAAAATATTATTTGTGAAGGAAACCAATCTTTCACTAAATAACAATATTGCATTACTAAATACAATTTGTGAATAAAAAAGGTATTCACAATATATCCTTCATAAAAAACATTTAGTTACTACTTAGCGAAGGATACCCAATTGCGAGGAGGTCTAATGAGAGCACTCGTGTGAAGGAAATATTTTTTCGCAATAAATCACTTGTGAGTGATATAGGGCCTCTAGTGAAGGATTTGTCCTTCACTAGAGACCATTTTTGGTGTAGTGACTATTTTTACTAATTTCATCGTTCCGGACTCAAATACCACGACGTCTCCAAATTCAACTCCGAACACAACTTCAATTTTAATAACATTAATCATTAATATTATAACTCACAATATTTATTAACCAGGTCTTTCCCAGGAAAGATGGGGCTTTCCAATAAGGATTTCTCGCTATTGTCGCACAATTAGGTGACCAAACCTCTCCTTGACAGAACTTCTAGACATTGTAAATATTGCAATTTAATAATATGAATAACTTTGTCGTCTCAATTATTGATTTAATAAAATAACATATTATGCAGATGATACTATGACAATAATCGAATCAATAATATGAGAGATATGATCGACAATTCATCAGAAGCAATAATTGAGTATAATGAGTGACTTCTCACGTAAGCATCAATAATCAATCTGGTGTGCTACTCTTATGCAACCACAGCGATAATAACTGTACTTTTACTACCGGGTAGTTCAACAGTTAACGGTAAAATTTCCACCGTTATTTTCATAAAGTATTTTTGTCATTTTCTCAATCCGACAATAATTCCGTTGTGGGGGTCCACCAATGATTGTGTCTTTGTACGAATATTCCCTGTTAAAATGAATATTCCCCAACCAATCGAATATTATATAACAACTTGCGTACTTTGTAAAATTTGTAAATATTACCCACAACTATAACATTATATCAAATCCACACCATAATATTCAAAAATATATTTCGAGAAAATTAAATCTTTATTCAAAAAGTTGGGGTCTTACAACCTCCCCTTTTTATGAAATTTCGTCCTCGAAATTAGGGTACGTACTTGGTATGTCGAAGAGGTAAGGATATCTTGATTTCATCTCAGATTCTAACTCCCAGGTCATTTCTTCCACATCGTGGTTTCTCCACAAAACTTTGACTTGAGGTATAACCTTGGAGCGTAGAATATGATCCTTTTTATCCAAGATTTTAACAGGTAACTCTTTATACGTTAAATCTTCCTCTATCTCGTCTGGTTCTAATTCAATAATGTGGTTCGGGTCTTTCACATATTTACGTAACATAGATATGTGAAAAACGTTATGGACACGAGACATACTTGGCGGTAAAGCGAGTCTATACGCCACAGTTCCTACTCGATCGAGGATTAAAAATGGGCCAATGAATCGAGGGTTGAGCTTTCCTCTCTTTCCAAATCTTGTAACTCCTTTCCATGGAGCAACACGTAACAACACATTCTCTCCAATATCGAATTCTACGTCCTTTTGATGAAGATCAACATAACTCTTTTGTCGATCTTGTGAGGTTTTTATACGTTGTCGGATCATTTGTATATTTTCCGTAGTCATACGTACCAACTCCGGTCCCAACAATGTTGCTTCACCCACCTCATCCCAGCATACTAGAGAATGACACTTTATTCCATACAACGCCTCAAATGGAGCCATGCCAATACTTGCTTGATAACTGTTGTTGTAGGAAAACTCCACCAATGGTAGGAACTTATCCCAACTTCCTTGAAGTCAAGGACACGAGTCTTAATAGATCTTCAAGAGTTTGAATGGTCCTCTCATTGCCTCCGTCAAATCGAGGATGATATGCCGAGCTAAATCGTAAATCCGTGCCCATAGCTTTTTGCAAACTAACCCAAAATCTTGAAGTGAATCTTGGGTCTCGATCAGAAACTATGGATAATGGCATACCATGCAGTCTTACAATCTCATTTATGTACGTACGAGCAAGACGTTCAAGTGTATAAGTTTCTCGTATAGGTAGGAAATGAGCAGACTTGGTCAATCTATCAACAATGACCCAAATTGTATCTATGCCTTGAGAAACCTTGGGAAGACCAGTAACGAAATCCATAGTAATGTGTTCCCACTTCCATTCTGGAATTTCAAGTGGTTGAAATGGACCATTTGGTAATTGATGCTCCGCCTTGACTCGTTGACAAGTTAAACACCTTGAGATAAACTCTGCTATCTCTCTCTTCATATTGATCCACCAAAATGTATGTCGAAGATCACAATACATTTTGGTACTCCCAGGATAGATTGAAAACGGTGTGTTGTGCGCCTCCATCATGATTTTATACTTTAAATCATGGTCGTTAGGAACACAAAGTCTGGAGTTGACTCGAAGTATTCCTTCCTCATCGATTCTTGCTTCCAGCATAGCACCTTCTTGCACTTTCTTCTTCATACGCATTAGCTCCAGGTCTGTAGCTTGAGCAGCTTTAACTTTATCGATTAAAGTCGGTAATACTCGTATGGTTGCCATCATCATGTGGGTCCTTGGAGTCTTTAACTCTGTCTCCATCCTTTGCAAGTCATACAAAATGGGCCTTTGCATTGACAATATCGCACTCGTACTTGCATATGATCTTCTACTAAATGCGTCAACTACCACGTTCGCTTTTCCAGGATGGTATTGGATGGTATGATTATAATCTTTCAACAATTGAAGCCAACGTCGTTGTCGCATGTTGAGTTCCTTTTGAGTGAAGAAATATTTGAGGCTTTTATGATCCGTAAAGATTTCCACTTTCTCCCCATACAAGTAATGCCTCCAAATTTTAAGTGCGAAAACGACAGCTGCCAACTCTAGATCATGTGTAGGATAATTCCTCTCATATTCTTTGAGTTGCCGTGAGGCATAGGCTATGACTTTCCCATGTTGCATGAGAACACATCCTAACCCTTTGCCCGAAGCATCACTGTAGATGACAAATCCCTCCGAGCCAGATGGTATTGTCAGAACAGGTGCTGAAATGAGTCTCCTCTTGAGTTCTTGAAAACTCATCTCACATTCCACGCTCCAACCGAATTTTGCATCTTTTCGAGTCAGCTGAGTTAATGGAGTAGCGATTTGAGAAAACCCTTCTACGAATCTCCGATAATAACCATCTAAACCGAGATAGCTACGTACTTCGATCACTGATTTAGGTTGCTCCCAGCTTTGAATTGCTTCAATCTTTGCCGAGTCAACAGATATCCCATGATTTGATATCACGTGCCCAAGGAATGAAACTTCCTTAAGCCAGAACTCGCATTTCTTCAACTTGGCATATAGCTTTTTTTCACGAAGCTTTTAGAGTATCAGCCTCAAGTGTTGCTCATGATCTTCACAGCTTTTGGAATATATGAGGATGTCGTCAATAAAGACGACCACAAAATGATCCAAATATTCATTGAATAGTCGGTTCATCATATCCATGAAGGCAGTAGGAGCATTAGTCAATCCAAAGGACATGACTAAGAATTCATAATGCCCGTACCGAGTTCTGAAAGCCGTCTTTGGAATGTCATCGATTCTAATCTTCAATTGATGATATCACGAGCGAAGATCAATCTTTGAAAAGAATTTGGTGCCTTGCTGGTGGTCAAACAGGTCATCAATACGTGGCAATGGGTACCTATTTTTGATGGTGACATGATTCAACTCCCGATAGTCAATACAAAGTCGCATACTCCCATCTTTCTTCTTCAAGAATAGGCTGGAGCACCCCAAGGAGACGTCTTGGGGACGAATGAAACCGATGTCTAACAATTCTCGCAATTGGGTCTTTAACTCACGAAGTTCAATAGGAGCCATTCGATATGAGGCTTTGAAAATGGGGTTTGTCTTTGGGTTCAAGGTCGATACAAAATTCAATTTCACGCTCTGAGGGTAGTAGCCGGGGAAGTTCTTGAGGAATACGTCGGAAATTTATTAACAACAAAAATATCATTCAAAACTGACGTATTTTTGTTTAAATCCGTGACATGAGCTAAGAAAGCTTGACATCCATTTTTCAATAAACGAACATCTTTATGGCTTGAGATGACCGTGATTGATTTTAATGGTTTGGTCGCTTGAATTCGCATAATAGGTTTATTAGGAATATGAAAGCTAACAACCTTACAAAAATAATCAATTTTAGCATGAGGAGTAGTTAACCAATCAATCCCT
Source organism: Panax ginseng (assembly GCA_020205605.1). Taxonomy (NCBI): domain Eukaryota; kingdom Viridiplantae; phylum Streptophyta; class Magnoliopsida; order Apiales; family Araliaceae; genus Panax; species Panax ginseng. Next base: position 56,629,840 of record CM035143.1, on the reverse strand, counting down.
AGAATCACGGCAAATGCAAGTATTTTTAAGGAGATAAGATCGACAGGTAACGTGCGGTTACCGATTTGCATCAAACAAGACTTATAAACAGTGGATGTAATAAAGGTTTCTCCTAATGGAGTTTTAACAGATAAGTCAAAGTCTAATTTCTCCGGAGTTAAATTTAAACGTTGAGCGCAAGTAGGAGAAATAAAAGAATGGGTAGAACTGGTATCAAATAAGGTATAGAATTCACTAGAGTTTATGATAAGCTTACCCGTGATAACCTCGTTCGGGTTCCTTGCTTTCTGGGAGGTCACAACATACGCTCTCCCTTGCATTACCGGCTTTGACTTTTCTGGGATGGCCTTTGGTGCCTCCATCCTAGCTGAACTTGTCTTCGGTGAACGAAAAAATCGAGCTAAGTGACCTTCCCTTCCACAATTATAACATGCTTTGGACGGCATCGCGTAGTTTGGAATGATGTGTCCCTCCCCTCCGCATTTGAAGCATATGATAGGTGGTTATTCTCCTTCCTTGACAATGGGTGTTGGTGCTGACGTCTTTCCATCATTGTTGAATCTCCTCTTCTTGAAATGTCCATTCTTATTGTCTTGGCTATGATTACCGCTGAATTGGTTACCATTTTTGGCCTGTTGATTCCCTCCACGCTTGTTGTCACCATTTCGATGACTGTTACCACTGGTACTTTCATGCTGCCGGCTGCTTTCCCTTGGTTGCGTTGACTCGTTATCGTGCTCCAATAACTGAGCCCTATTTACAACATCTGAGTACAAACACAGTTTATGAGAAATAAGATATTGATGTATCTCCGGTTTCAAACCTCTTAAAAATATTGGCGTCATTCGCTCCTCATTATCGACCAAATGGGATGCAAAAGGGATAACTCATAAATTTAGCCTCGTATTGCGACACGGTCATATTGTTTTGTTCCAACTTGATAAACTCCACCTCCTTCGTGTGACGAATACTTTCGGAAAGTACTTGTCGTTGAATAGCTCTTGGAACTTCTCCCAAGACATCTTGAGTCGGCCAGTGAGTACGTTTATAGATTCCCACCAATGTCGCCTCTTCACGCAACATGAAGGTGGCGAAGGGAACCTTTTGCTCCTCGGAGTATCCCAAGACATCAAATATCTTGGTGATCTGCTTTATCCCATGCTTGACCTTAAGTGGTTTTGGCTCTCCAATAAACTCCGGTGGTCCCAGCTCCTTGAAGTGTTTAGCGGTAAGAGTCATCCCGAGTTTCGAGTGTTTCCACCTACATTTTGGATAGGAGCCCCTCTCGCTTGATGTTGTATTAATTGCATAAAGCCTCTGAACATTCCATCGTTCATCATTTGGTCAGTGTTGTTGTTTGCATGAGGATTGTCGCCTTCCTGATGCATATTATTCTGATTGTTGATCTATGGAGACTCAACGGTTTCTTGTGCTCCATTGATATTCTCAATATTCTTGGATGCCATTTTCAAATACTGCCACAAAACAAGGGTTAATTGACATGCAACATATTATCCATATACTCTGACCAACCAATTAAATACCAAATAAACTTAGGTAGGTCATACTAGCGAAGGAATTCCCGCCTCTCCCTCCTAGTTCTAGTCTCACATCTTAGCCAGGGATCATATCCCTAAGCTTTGATACCAACTGTGACGCCCCCAAAATAGGTATACATCAACTATTCTGAGTCGTCAAATACATGGTATAGAATACAAATACAACTTAATTATACAACTGTCGTGTAAAGTACAACAAAACATAAGCTGTGAGTTTTAATACAAATATTGTCGTCTAGACAATATACAAACTCAAATTCAATATTATTAAATTTGTTTTCCACTATTTCACTGAATAGTGAGGACTACTAATGCTATCATCTGGTCCGTCACTCCGTTTCCCGACTAGTCCCTGCTATGTTCTCATTTCCTGAAGAGAACAATAAAAGTAAAAGGGTGAGCTCAACTAGCCCAGTAGGAAATATTATGACTAAGATAATGCAAAATATATTATCGTTAGCCTTCAACAGTGTTAAACTGATACAATATAACAACCATCAAGTTTAACTACAGCGGAACAAGCAATCCATTAAAAGAGTCAAGTAGAGAATAAAATCTACTATCTTTTATGATTTAGAAGGTTTTTCATCACTTTTATCATTTGGGACTCGATTTTAATAAATAATCCACATCATCGAATCACCCCTGCACTACGGCCAAGGATATTCTTTAGTATCACGACCACAATTATCCATGCACTACGGGCCAAGAATATTTGTGTATTCAATAATGGTCATGATCATGCCAACAACTGTCCATCAATGCACTACGGGCCAATGAGGACTTTTACCACATCCTTTGTAACATTACGGTCATGATTACAAAGAATAATCCCTAGTCATAATCATACCAAGTCCATCTATGCACTACAAAGCCATGAGATGACTTTCAACAAAATATAAACATGAGGATGATGACAATGATATAAGAATTCAATGAAACAAGTTCAAGAATTAATTTGTCCAGGAACCAATAACGTCCAAATTGTCAACATGATATTTCTTTGTGGAGTAAAATTCAAGAATGCTCGGAAGAATATTTACATGAAAAGATACTGGATGAAGCGCAAATATCAAGGATATTCCACTAATTTCACCAAGCAGTCGATAGACTGCACAGACAGGTTATTCCAACAGAATAATAAATAACGGATTCAGGTCTGGCTTAAAACGCACAGACAGGATATTCCAATAGAATAATAAAGACGGAATCAGGTTCGACGTAAAACGTACAGACAGGATATTCCAATAGAATAATAAAGACGGAATCAGGCCCGACGTAAAACGCACAGACAGGATATTCCAACAGAATAATAAAGATGGAACCAGGTCCGGCGTAGAACGCACAGACAAGATGTTCCAACAGAATAATAAAGATTGGAATAACAGAAGAATTTCACCAAGTATAGGGTAGCCCGCGTATACAAGTTATTCCAACAGAATAATAAAGAATGGAATAATAGAAGTTCTCTTCATGGATAAGAAAGAAATAATACTCCCTACGTTAGAAAAATTGGATACTGGAATAGTGAGGTAGCAGACTTCTCTTCTTCTTTCTATAATTTCTCTCTATAATAATCGCTCTAAAGCTTTTGTGAATTGGTGAGAAATGAAGGAAGAATGAGCTTCTATTTATAGAAAAATATAGTTTCGATAATTGCACGTTTTGGGGCTCGAAAAATTACAGTACAATACCTCCAACTTTTCCTTTATTTTTAATTTTTCACCACCTCCCTTAATAGTAAATAATGTGATTCAATAGTAAATTATGTGAATCAATAGTTTTAGACATGTGAAAATACGAATTACAGTATAGTACCTCCATCTATACCTCCATTTTTAACTTAGTCATGCAAGTATTATCAATCTTGCACCAACTCCCCTAATAGTAACAAGAATGTGAAACAATAGTATACACATGTGAACAAATAGTTATAATCATGTGAAATAAAAGCAATCAATTAATCATTTATCCGGTTAAATACCCGATTGGTCAATATAACCTCCAGACATCAATTATTATCGAAATAATTATCGATTTTCACTAACACAAATAATTCCAACACAATGAAACCATTTATATCAAAAATATAAATTTTGAAATTTCAAAGTTTGACTTTTCCCTAAAAAGTCAACTGTTGACTTTTTGACCAAATAGTGAATTCCGGAAAATTTTTGTTTATAGACTTTTTTTTACTAATTTCATCGTTCCGGACTCAAATATCACGTCTGCGTCTCCAAATTCAACTCCGAACACAACTTCAATTTTAATAACATTCATCATTAATATTATAACTCACAATATTTATCAACCAGGTCGTTCCCAAGAAAGAGGGGCTTTCCAATAAGGATTTCTCCCTATTGGCGCAATTAATTAGGTGACCAAACCTCTCCTTGATGTAATTTCTAGACATTGTAAATATTGCAATTTAATAATATGAATAACTTTGTCGTCTCAATTATTGATTTAATAAAATAACATATTATGCAGATGATACTATAACAATAATCGAATCAATAATATGAGAGATATGATAAATCAATTACTGTAGCAATAATTGAATATAACTGAGTGACTTCTCACGTAAGCATCAATAATCAATACCGTGTGCTACTATTATGCAACCCAGACAGCGTATTCTTTGTACTTTTACTATCGGGTAGTTTAACAGATTAACGGTAAAACTTCCGTAGTTATTTTCATAAAGTATTTTTGTCGTTTTCTCAATCCGACAATAATTCCGCTATGGGGTCCACAATGATGATTGTGCCGTTGTACGAATATTCCCTATTAAAACGAATATTCCCTGACCAATCGAATATTATATAACAACTTGCGTACTTTATAAAATTTGTAAATATTACCCAAAATTATAACATATATCAAATCCACACCATAATATTCAAAAATATATTTCGAGAAAATTTAATCTTTATTCAAAAAGTTGGGGTCTTACATCGAGCAACCCAGATCATCATTATATACTACATATTACATGTTTAACACAAAAAAACTAACATCTAACACTTTGATCAAGATCAGATTTCTTCTAGGGTTCTTACCTCTTTATGAACAAATTCTGATTTCTATGCTTCTGATTTGTTGTTAGTGTTCGTGGTGATTGATTTGGGACTGATATAAAACTATAATTTCGTGGGTTTGGTCTTGAGAGAGTATGGCTAGGTATGAGTGAATAATTTAGGCCAAAATGAGCACTTTCTCTCTCTTGAATCTATATAAATAATGGTACAATGCACATGACAAGTGAGTTGAATCTGATTTGCTAGCATGCTATATCTCATAGCTAGGTCTGGGGGCTGGCTGGCCAAATTTGCAAAGATTTGGCTAGCAATAATGCATGAATGGGATAAAAAGGGCACTTTGGTAATTTTGCAAATAAGTCAAAGGGTATTCTTGTCCAAGGTGCTTTAATCTAGGGTTTAATCACTAGATTTTTAACCTTAAAGTTTCCCAAATAATTACTAGGGTTTGGACAATTAAAAATTAAAGTGTAATAAAATTTTAATATTAAACACACTAATTAAATTAGGGGTTTTAATAGAAATTAGGGTTTTTAATAGAAAACTAGGGTTTAAATAATTAGGGTTCCTTAATTATCATTAGGGTTTCTAAATTAACAATTAGGGTTTCTTAATTATCATTATAATTTACTAAAATAGTAATTAGGGTTTCTAAAATTTGCAATTAGGGTTCCTAATTAGCAAATTAGGGTTTCTAATTTTAAATTAGGATTTTCAAATATTAATTAGGATTTTCTCTAATTAACATTAAATCTAATAATACACAACATAAATCCTATAACACCAATACTACACAGTGTTGAACTCGTAATTGAGTTTCAAAATAGGTTTTAACAAATTGATATAAGGTTTTGACATTAAACACCATAATTGACCAACACATACAATATATATTCATAACACTGAAAACTAATATTATATTTTATATAATATTATTATTTTTATTCATAGCTAAAAATCCAAAATTAGGGTTTGGATTCCATATCTGATTATCTTTGATATATAATATTAATAATTAAGCTAAAATAATTAACTTAAATATTCTGAACAAATTCATATAATAAAATATTAATTATATTAATTTCAATAATCATTTCATATATTATTTAAATAATATAAAATCATATTTTCATAGAAAATAAATAATAAAGACATTTCTACTATAAAATTAATTATTATAAGTATATACTTTATAATGAGTAACAATTCTAAAATAAAATTATTTGAAATTATTCATGTAATAAATAAATTTTATTTATCACATATATACATACACATTACTTGGCACATATTCCCATCTTTAAAATAAATAAAAAAAAATTAATATGCAAAATTTCTTATTTATTTATATAAAAAATATCAGGTTATTACATGCTTCAACTATAAATGAGAGTTAAAGAATTCTCATGACAATAAATCGTTAAACAAGACATTAGAGTTAGAAAAATTGCATAAGTATAACGTAATAGTGAAAAGTAACTTTGTTGAATAATAAAGTAGCAAATGTTAGGGAACTTGCCTCTTGTATAAGCTATACAATTACAATTCACGTACTCCAATATCCTACACATACCATTAGGAATATCACATCAATTAGCTACATACATTAACCTCATAGATTTATTTCTCATCTTAGTTAAGTTATAACCTTTAGTTTAAGGTCTATCCATAATACTAAACCACATAACACTTAATCGAAAACTCACTAACACCTACATAAGACTTTTAACATCCAAATTTCATATTTTTAACTCTTATTAATCAATACTACACTTCTCCTTAATCGAACTTGAATTTCAACCAAGTATTTAAGTCTTCCTAGGATTCAATGGTTTTATATTAATCATCTTCCATATCTTAGTGCTCATTTCAGAAATCATAAGTGTTAACATCACAAGACTTATTCACCATTCATTGTATACATTAAGTCATAACGCGTTCGTAACTTACTAATCCTTTAAAACCTTGAAATTATCAATGACATGACACAATTCTGTTTTAACCTCCATGTTACATGTTTGACACATTAACACAACCTTAGACCAAGTTACATGGATATCCCAAGTCTGCAGAACTAACACGAATTTCACCCACAAAACAATGAATTTAACACAAACAATTGATTTATAACTATCACAACCATGTTTCCTCACATAATCAACCAATCAGAACAATTTAACAACAACTTCAACTAATTAAATTCCTTAAATTTAATGTTTTTACACAAAACTCCATTTTTTGTCATCCTTCACAAAAATCATCACTGTGATTACAATTCTACACCGAATCACTTCGTTCAAACTACGTTTTCTTCGTTTCTTAATGAACTAACATAAACAAGACCCAATTTACAGATTAGCATACGAATTGACCACCAAAATTGGTACTTACATAAGCCATATGAAAAATACAAACAATGTCATTATTTTTGCTACTTTTGACTATAATTAGCATACAAATCTTATTTAACCACAACTCTAATCCTCATAAACATATACCATAACAAGTAATCCATTTGTATATTAACAATTCAAAAAGATGAATTCACAGTGTGACACCCCCAAATTCTTTTACTTCATTAACTCAAGATTTGGTGTTCACGTAATCAAAACATTCATAATTAACTACCCAATTATAATAAATTGAATAATAAAAACCTGCCCATACATGATTACTTAAATAAAACATTATCTCCTAGGTTCTCTAACCTTTAATACAATCATTCAAGTGCGGAAATAAAATTATTATATCACATCATTATTAAAAGTCTATCATTAATGATAAAACAAAATTACAAGTCTTTATCACTTGTACATTTTTTCCTTTCCTTTGCTAGTTGTAGGTTTATCTACCTTCTCATTCATAGCTGCAATAAATGTATAAATATGCAAGAGTGAGAAAACAAAGCTCACTTGAGATAAGAATAATTATCTTTACAACATTTGCCAAATAATAGGCTCAATAGAACTGAATGTGTCAGGAATAAGCATGTGAATGCAATTCCTATTTATATATGATTTGATTATGATATATATATATATATATATATATATATATATATATGAATGAATAATATGCAAGTATGCTTGCATTAAGAAAAGCTGTAAAGTCCTTTGATAGATAATAGAAGTATATGTACAAGGACTTAGAATGAATTGATCAAATATGTTAGGTTAATCCTACATAAGAAAAATAGTTTTGTAAAGTCCTTAAAAAGAAATGATGTACAAGGACTATAAATATAGAAAGATCAAGCTTGTTAGGTTGATCTTATGATGTAATAGATAGGCTAGTCGATCGTCGAGAGCCTTTGCACTGTAAGTCGTAGTCCGCCAGGTGAGTCAAGGTTAACTCGAGAGCTATCAAGGCAGACAAGGAGTATGCAAGATAGTAGATCTCGGAGTTCGTAGACTGCCAGGGGAAACGAAGAAGGATTATAGTGTATCGAGTAGAGCTTCCTCGGGATCGTAGTGTCTTTGAGGAAGTCATGTTCGAATCGAGAGACGGACACTTTCACGAGCCGACCGGTCATCTGCCGAAGCCAAGACAGAAACGTAGACTACACTCAGAGTCATTGAGTCTACTGATGCCAAAGCCAAGTCAAGGATTGTAGATCACACTCTGAGTTCGTAGAGTCTATTGATTACATGCAGAGATTGTAGTCAAGCAAGATCAGATGAAGACAACAACCATAAGGCAGAAATCATAGAGTGTCAAGATCTGATCTCGGGATCGTAGTGTCTGCACCAGCCGAAGCTGAATCGTAGAGTGAAGAACTACAACCTCAACAGAAGTGCTCACAGTGCCAAGGAAAAATCGTAAAGCATATACGGTTCTCAACATATGAACATTCCCAGAATATCCAAAGGAACGAAGCCTCTAGTTCAGGATGAAAGCTACATCTAAGGAAACCAGAGAGCACTCAACAAATAGCATGCAGGCTAACAGAAGATCTCAGCACCAACCCAATCAGCATCAAGATTGAGGTGTAAGGCCATTCGTGATGAAGTCTTCCACAAGGAGATCCAAAGAAGACTTCAGAAGTTGACCAAGGAAAGTCACTACGCGCAGAGCTATCAAGTGAGAAGAAGAAAGCGATCTTGGAAGCAACCAAGATCGTAGTGTTTTCAAACAAAGAAGGAACTGATGGAAGGTGAACCGAGATCTTGGTCGACCTCACGAATATCAAGGCTAAAGTGATTAAGTGCAGGGTCATTTCATTGATGATAAGTGAACGGGAGATCACAAGGAGAAAGCAAGCTGGACGCGCCACAAATCTGAAGTGTCTTGATATTCAGAAGGGGACCAGAGCAAGGAATTAGGCCATCAGTCTCTGAGAACAGTCGAAGCAAACAGAAGTATTGAAGCAATGCACAATACAAGGAAGAGGTGATCTACATTGAAGATCCAATCAACACTCTTCAAGATCGTAGTGTTAAACCTACCAGTCAATGAGCAACACTCAACAAGACACTACGATCTAGTCCTTGAAGATGTGCATCAGAATCGTAGAGTCCGAATAAACTGAAGACTGAAGCATTGGCAAAGGTTCAATCTGAAGGGTAATATTTGGACAAGTACTTATTCAGAGCATCGATGCAATAGGACAACCTCTGATCGAGGAATTAGAAAGAGGTAATAAAGTCTTCGACCTGCCCAAGACATTAAAGTGATACATCTGACAGGGTAGGTGAAACAGTAGACTGCAGCGTCAGAAAAAGTATGACAAGTCACACCAACCAGTCTACATCAAGCAACTTGAGATCTGTAGAGATATTTAAATAGCCTTCAACGGCTACTTTCCAACAGAAGTATTAGGGAAGGAGTATAAATAAGGAAGAGCTTCAAAGATCAAAGGCTGCTGGAGTTGCTGAGTTTGGAGAGAAGGTGGACTGATCTAAACCACGTGAGATAGTGAGTCCGAAGTCTCACTCTATGATCCACCAAGAACACTCAGAAGTCAGAATAAGAAAGAAGTAGAAGTGTGAGTTCTACTATATAGAAGTGAGAGTTCTACTACATGAAGAGTGTTCTGAACTGCCGAGAGAAAGAAGAGCATCATGTCATCTTGATGTCCATCATAGGAAGACTCTAAGTACAATAGAGAAGAGCCTATAGTCATCTTAGCAAGTCCATCATGAGGAGGCATCAAGTAGCAGAAGGGAGATCATAAAAGCCATCTTGGTGTCAAGCATGAGAAAACTTATAAGTACCTAATAGAAGAACCTACTGTTAGCATAGAAGCCTCTCATGTGCAGTCATCAAGTACCAAGGAGAATGATCTTCAAGGCAGTTCAACAAGGGGTCATCCAAAGTGGTTGAGTAACCAAAGAAGCTGAGCATCATGCAACACTCAGCTGCACTTCAAGGATGAACAAGCCAAGCTGCTAAGTATAGAAGATGTTCAAAGCATGAAGACATCTTAGCAGCTCAGCACCGAATCCAACAACAACAAACAAACAACTCAACAAAGCCAGGACCAGAAGGGTCCTTGTCCAAAGGGACTAAATGAAGTAGGGCCTGTGGGGTCCTTGTCCAGAGGGACTAAACAAAGTAGGGCCAGAAGGGTCCTTGTCCGGAGGGACTAAACAAAGTTCCAAGGCTGCTGGCCTTGAAGAGTTCTTAGTGAACTGAAGTCCCAAGGCAGCTGGCCTTGAAGGAATCTTAGTGATTCAGGGTGCTGCCCTTCCTTAGTGGAAATCCTGCTAGTTGAAAGTAGAAGAGTGGATTAGGAGCTTGAGTCTCTGAACAACTTAAAACCCATTGTGTCTTTTACATTATGTCATTTACATTATGTATTATAACTACTATAACTGCTATGTATGTGTTAACTACTTACAACTAAACTTACTCTATGAACAATGTATGTATGATTATGAATATATCAATGAAGGGGATCTTTTACTTATTCCGCTGTGCTTGAAAAGATTCTTATGTTTGTCATATGCTAATTATGAACAATAAAATATAAACCAGAAAAGTATTTGAAATAAAAAGGATCTATTCAACCCCCCCTTTTAGATCTATTGTGCCCTCTGGGAACTAACAGGATGATATGTTCTATTAACTTTTCAACATTTGCCAACTCATAGGCTCAATAGAACTGAATGATATGTTCTATTAACCTTTCAACATTTGCCAACTCATAGGCTCAATAGAACTGAATAATTTATTCTATTAACATTCTTAAATAAATAACTGAGGGTCAAGTGACCATGAACCATGTCCACAGTTATAAGTAATCTTTCAACTTTAACTTTAACAGTCATATGACTATAAGAACTCCACGTACTCAGGGGGATCAATCCTTCGTACAATGTATTGTGCACAACCATTTCAACGCTAAGCGTAAACCCCTAAACATTGGGTTGTTCATCTGAGTATTTAGAGTACAAGTCCACACCAAAGAAAGTTTGGTTTGGATAAGCTTTCAAGGGTAATTGAAGTTTAATGATCATCAACTAGGGAACTAGTTGAATCCACAATGTTTGATAATACAACAATTGTTTAATAACAACATAACTTAGAACATTTGAGAATCATAAATGAATTGATTCTATACATTTAACTCATGCTTGAAATAACTATAGAGCATAAGTATTCAATTGAATGAATAAAATGGTTAACCTTTGCTTGAATAGTAAAATAAGCTAGGTCCAAATTTAATAATATATAAAAATGAATTCCTGAACTTTTAAGAAACTTGCTTGACTGTAAACAGGTTAGAAAGAATCAATCAATTGAGAATTTTTGATAATACTATAGTTAGAGTTTGCTCCAATGAAATTTGAAAACAATAACATTTGATATAAAAAGCTTGCTCAATCAAAAGCATGTATTTATAATAATAGGACTAACTCAACGAAAATGTAGAGTTTAAAGAATTACATAAACGTAACAAACTAACTCAATGAAAGTATGGAGTTAGAAAACTTGCCTCGAGCATAAGCTAAAATATTAAACTCACGTTCACCTAAACACAGTATTAAAACCATAACATCCATTAGACATACTAATATTCAAATTTCAATATAAAACGCATTACTAGCTAAACTTGTTATTTTTAACACAAGTCTTGTGTTATGCTTTACATTTCAGAATTCCCAAGTGTTAATCATCATAACACCTCACTATCGTTCATTGTATAAACTATGTTATCACATAACGCCTTTTTGATTTGATAATCATTTTTGCAACTTTGATCATACTAACCACAACTCACTATGTTATGTTAACCTTAACATCACATATTTAACATGTTAACAAAATCTCAGATCATGCTATGACACTTCCCCAATTCTGCAGAATTAGCAGAAGTCAGTATCTCAAACCGAGGTATAAGCGCAATTGCCGCCATACTGAGCTTAGGGCCGTGGCAATTGCTACAGCCGTGTTGAGACAGACGCAGCGAAGCGTGCTATGAGCGAGCAAACTTTAGCCCAATAAACACAAATTTCACCCAATAGACAGTAATATTAACACGTAGAATAAATACAACAATATCATAAACATGATTGCTCACATTTACAACCAACTAGCACAATTTAACACTAACTACAACTATTTTAATTTCTCAAAACTCATGTTTTTCAAACAAAACTCCATTTTCGAGTCCCTTCACAAAATCGAACAATGTGTTTTCAATTCTTGTCCAAATTACCTCATTCAAATTACGTTATACTCATATCTCATTTAACTAACATATTCAAGCCTCAATTTACAGTATAATACAAGAATTGACCAACTAAATTGGAACTTTTCATGAACACGTGAAAATATATGTATAAACATACACTATCAAACTTTTTCTTCACTGTCAAACGAATTTAACATGCAATTTCTTGTTTGAACATAAACTCTAGCATTATAAACATGTATAATCATAATTACCAACTATATAGCAACAATTCACAAATTTTGATTTTCACAGAACATGTAAAAGTTTTGCCGTAAACCCATATATATGTATATATAATATAGAGTTAACATACCTTCAAATAACTGTACACAATCGTTGTTAAACACAGAAATCGTTGTGGAAATCCTAAGCTTTTCTCAAGTTCTCTCTCAACCCTTCTCTCAATTTCCTGTGAAGCTCTCTAGGCTAGCAACTAAGTTTTGTGCCAAAAACTAACTGACTAATAAGCGTAAACAAAAGAAACTGCCATAGGCTTAATACACATAATAATTAACCTTAGTTATTAGGATAAACGTATATAACATAAATATATTATATTTATTATTTTAATTAAATTACTTATTTTATTTCATTTAATAAAACTAGAAATCTCAAAAGCCATAAGGCTTATTTGGCAAAACCATTTAATTTTAAAGAATTAAAATTCTTAAGCCTTGTTTGATAAAAACTAAATTAAACTACTTTAATTTAATAACTCCTTGCAATATAGTTATTTGTCACACTATATTTAATCAAGCTTTCATATTCATCTTAATTAATTCAAATCACAATTAATTAAATAAATACTTTAATCACATAACACAATACAAATAATATATCATTTAATTGAAATATCACTATAATAATCATTTCCTTAATTCATCAATTATTTACTAAACAAATAATTCTACAAATAATATTAAATCAATAAAACAAATATTCATTTATTGATAATCATATCCATTAAATATTTATATAACTCAATAAATATTAAAAATTACATTTGAAAATTCTGGAATGTTACATCATTCCCTCCTTAAAAGGATTTTGTCCTCAGAATCACAATTTAAACAATCAAATCGTCACATTCTTCCATACTTATAAAGATTCTGTCCCCAGAATCGAAGACATAGATTAAACAATTAACTCAGGGTAACTTTTCATCATTTCAGTTTCGAGTTCCCACCTTACCTCTTTGACATTGTGGTTTCTCCATATCACCTTCACAGAAGGTATCATTTTATTTCTGAGCACTTGTTCTTTCCTGTCAACTATCTGGATATGAAATTCTTCATAAGACAAATCTTTATCGAATTGCAATGGTTCGTACTCGATCACGTGTTTGTAATCGGGTTTATACGGTCGTAACATCGAAATGTGAAAAACATTATGAATGTTTTCCAATTCTGGAGATAGAGCTACCTCATAAGCCACTTCCCCCACTCTTCGTAGTATCTCAAACGGTCCAATAAATCTTGGGATGAGCTTTCCTTTCTTGCCAAAATGAATCTTCCCCTTCCAAGGAGAAACTTTTAGGAAAACAAAATTTCCTACTTCAAATTTGCGGTTCTGCCTATGTTGATCGACATACTTTTTCTGTCGGTCTTGGGCTGCTACCAATCTTGTCCTGATGAGTTTGACAACTTCAGTAGTTTGTTGTACCATTCTGGTCCTAACAGTTGGTGTTCACCGATTTCATCCCAGTACAGTGGAGTTCTGCACTTTCTACCGTACAATAATGCCTCGTAAGGTGGCATACCGATGCTCGCGTGGTAACTATTGTTGTAGGCAAATTCCACCAATGGTAAATGTTCATCCCAGCTTCCTTTGAAATCCATGATGCATGCTCTCAGTATATCTTCCAATGTTTGGATTGTTCGTTCACTCTGCCCATCGGTTTGTGGGTGATAAGTTGTACTCATTTGCAACTGTGTTCCCATACATTCTTGTAGTCTCTTCCAGAAGTTTAATGTAAACCTTGGATCTCTATCCTACACAATTGACACTAGAACTCCATGTCTTGACACGATCTCTTTAATGTATAGTTTCGCTAGCTGATCAAGATTAAATCTAATATTTATTGGCAAAAGTGTGCAGATTTTGTCAATCTGTGCACTATAACCCATATCGCATCATATCCTTTCTGAGTCGTTTGAATTCCTACCACAAAATCCATTGTGATATGCTCCGACTTCCATTCCGGTATTTCCAACGGTTGAAGTAACCCGCTTGGTCGTTGATGTTCAGCTTTCACTTTCTGACACGTCAAACATTTTGCAACGTATTCTGCAACATCTCTTTTCATATTCGGCCACCAAAAATGACGCCGCAAATCTTGATACATCTTTGTACTTCTTGGATGAATCAAATATCTTGTGTTGTGTGCTTCGGTCAAGATCTCGTCTTTAAGCTGTGGTACTGCTGGAACCCAAATTCTTTCCTCGAATCGTAGTAGTCCTCCGGTGTCGATCTTGTATTTTACATCGCTACCCTCAACCACTTCCTCTTTGATCGTTTCGCATTCTTTATCTTGTAGTTTAGCACTCTTCACTTTGTCCACCAAAGTTGGACTGATATCTATCTGGAATAGTCGTTCATCGAATTCCTTTGGAAATTTAATTTCCAATTCTAGCTTTTCCATTGCTGAAATAAGCTCCTCCTGAGTAGTTATCAGCATCAACTTCTCCCGACCTTTCCTACTCAAAGCATCTGCAACCACATTTTCTTTGCCTGGGTGATAAAAGATCTCACAATCGTAATCCTTTATCAATTCCATCCATTTCCTTTGTCGCATATTCAGGTCCTTCTGTGTGAAAATATACTTTAGACTTTTATGGTCTGTATAGATTTCACATTTCTCTCCATAGAGATAGTGTCTCCATATCTTGAGAGCAAACATTACTGCAGCAAATTCCAAATCATGAGTCGGATAACCTTTCTCATAATCCTTCAGTTGTCTTGATGCATACGCAATAACTTTGCCGTTCTGTATAAGAACACATCCCAACCCTTTATGTGAGGCATCACTATACACCACAAAGTTACCTGTACTATCTGGTAATGACAACACAGGTGACATGCTTAATTTCTTCTTCAAATCCTGGAAACTTTCTTCACATTTCTCTGTCCAAACAAATTTCACAGCTTTCCTGGTCAGATTTGTTAATGGAGTAGTTATCTTAGAATTTTTTTGAATAAATCGTCTTTAATACCCGGCCAGTCCCAAGAAACTCCTCACTTCCAACGGTGTTCTTGGTTGTTCCCAATTTATTACAGCTTCCACTTTTGATGGATCCACAGAAATCCCATCTTTGTCAATCACGTGTCCAAGAAATTGCACACGATCTAGCCAAAATTCGTACTTAGAGAATTTTGCGTACAACTTTTCTTTTCTTAGTGTTTCCAATGTCAAACGTAAGTGTTCCACGTGTTCTTCTTGAGTTTTGGAATACACTAGAATGTCATCGATGAATACCGCTACAAACTTGTCTAAGAATTGTTTAAACACCTTATTCATCAAATCCATGAATGCAGTAGGTGCATTGGTTAAACCAAAAGACATCACCAGAAACTCGTAATGTCTATACCGAGTTCTGAATGCCGTTCGTGGTATATCCTCCTTCCTCACTTTCAATTGGTGATACCCACTTCTCAAATCTATTTTCGAAAAGTATTTAGCACCCTTCAGCTGGTCAAACAAGTCATCTATTCTTGGTAATGGATATTTGTTTTTAATAGTGACTTTGTTTAATTCTCTATAATCAATGCAAAGACGCATTGACGCATCCTTCTTCTTCACGAATAACACTGGCGCTCCCCACAGTGATACGCTTGGTTGAATATACTTTTTGTCTAATAATTCTTGCAACTGTACCATCAGTTCCTTCATTTCTACTGGAGCCATTCTGTACGGGGCCTTTGATATCGGTGCTATCCCCGTCACTAAGTTGATCACGAACTCAATTTCTCTGTCAGGCAAAAGTCCTGGCAAATCCTCTGGAAACACATCCTCAAATTCCCTCACCACTGGTATCTTTTCCAGTTTCACATTCTTTTTCTGAGTATCAACTATGTAAGCTAAATAGCCCACACAGCCTTGACTCAACAATTTCTTGGCCTGCATAATCGTTAGACATTTCATTTGTCTAGGCGATTTGCTACCATAGAATACTACCTTTGACGGAGTCATAAGGTTTATACATTTCTTTTGGCAATCAATTACCGTTCCATATTTGAACAGCCAATCCATTCCCAAAATTACATTAAACTCTCCCAATCTAAACGGAATAAAATCTACAATTAGGATATTCTCCTTAATATTCACCCTACAGTTCTTGTATACGAATCTAACAGGGATTATTTCTTTATTCGCAATCTCTATGCTCAAAGGGAAATTCAGTTCTTCTCTAGGCAATTCTAGCCTCTTAGCAAATTCATCAGAGATAAACGAGCAAGTAGCACCCGAATCAAATAATACATAAGCATCAATATCATTGATTGGGATAATACCTGACATGACATCCTTTGATAGCACAACATCTTGCATAGTCACGTTGAAGGTTCTAGCTGTGGGTTTGTTTGACGCTATACCTCCTTTGTTACCTCCATTGCTTCTGGTTATCACTCCATCCTTTTTTTAGGGCATTCACGAGCAAAGTGATCCTTGGATCCACACGTGAAGCACACGTTCTTCTTAGGTTGTGTGCAATTTGGGACGATGTGACCCTCCTGGCCACAATTGAAGCATACTCGTTTCCCCATCAAGCACGCACCCTTGTGAAACTTACCGCATGTAGCACATGCTTCAAACTTCTTGCTTTGCTGGTTACCCTGCAGGTTTCCAGCACCCATGTTTCTATTCCACTTCCTCTTCAAGTTGTTGTTGTTATTGTTGTTTTTTCCACCACTACCACCTCCATTCTTGATTTCCACCTCATTCTTCTTCTTCTTCTTCTTCTTCTTCTGTTCCTGATTGAACTTTGTCACTACCTCGCCTCCACCTTCAGCGAGTATTGCTTTCTCCATCACTGCTGCGAAAGTCTTCAATTGAAATAGGGAAACCCTACTGTACAACCAGGGCTTCAGTCCCTGTTCAAACCTCTTTGCCTTGCGTTCGTCCGTGCTGACTTGATAAGGCACAAACCTCGCCAACTCGTTGCACTTAGCGGCATACTCAGATACCGTCATCGTTCCCTGCCTCAGTTCCAGAAATTGTACTTCCAGTTGACCCTTCGAACTCTCGGGAAAATAGGTCTCGAAGAATATCTCCTTAAACCTATCACAGGTCATCATCCCTGGTCCTTCTCGAGTTTTATTGGCCTGCCACCAATAACTAGCTTCTGCTTTTAACATGAATGTTGCGAAAACAGTCTTCTGGTCATCTCTTACCCTAGCAACATCGAACACCTTCTCTATTTCCATAATCCAAGTCTGTACCTCGACTGGATTCACTGACCCTCGAAATTCAGGTGGTCCAACCACCTTGAATTCCTTAAACATTGTTCCTTGGTTCTGTGGTTGATTCTGCAATGCTCCTGTCAGTAACGTCACTAATTGTTGAACTGGGTTAGCATCAACATTATCGTTATTGTTGGTTCCTTCGTTGGCTCTCTATCATGGTGGTTGACGTCTAGGAGCCATTTTCTGTTTAAAAATACACCCATTAGATTATTACTCAACTCGTTTAAGTAATTTCTATTTAACTTGCTTCTACAAAAGAAATAACCACAAATCACATAACACTTTGAATAAAATAACAACTTTTATTTATTCATAACCTCTTTGAAAACATAAAACAATAGCATTACTGCTATTTACATTACTTTCCTGAACTATAAAGTTTCAGGACAACATCATCCTCATATCCCATAGGTTTCATAACACTTAGGATTTACAATTATTTAACATTTTATTCATCGTACAACAACTACGATGTTCTACTAAGATACTTCTTAGCCTTACTACGTTCTTCCTCCATGACTCGGTACATTGTTCTGCGATCTAATACGTACGATGGCAGCGTCTCGAATTGAATAGGATATTCCATGACCTGATCCTGAGCTCGATTGACCATGGTGTTGAATACTCTATTCATATCTTCCATCTTCATTCTTTTTGCATGTGTGTCTTTCACTGCTATCCCGGCTTGTTGAAACATTACTTTATATGTGTCATCGGCTCTTGCCCTCTTCGTAGCTTCTTCCCTTAGCTTATTCTTCAGTTCAGCGACCTCCTCGATCAGTTGGTCTTTCTCTCCTTCAGTCTGTCCTAGTTTTTCCTTGACATATGTCAGTCGTTCCTCACGATCTAGGATCTCATCATCTTTCTGTGTCATTTTAGTCTGTTGTTCAGCTACTATCTCTTGCAATTCCTCGACTGTATTCTGAAGTTCCACATTATAGTCATAGACTTCATCGTACATTCGAGCAGCTATCGAGGTTAGTGGAGTCTCCTCCTCCTCGTCCTCATCATTCTCATCCTCATGTGGCAACTCAACGAGATCCTCCTCATCCGTCTCCACATCATCATCCTCGTCTTCAACCACTGTGACCAACGGGGCTGACTCCCGTGGCAGTAGTTGTTCCCAACTAACATGAATGTCTCAAGGCTCATCCTCTATAGGCATCTTAGGTCTATCCTCCCTAGCCTGACTGGATACTCTGACATTAGTCATCCTGACATCAAAATTTTAAGTTTAATCATTAATCATTACTACTCGACACTCACGAGCACATAAGTATAAACACATAATCACATAAGTGTTTTATTATTTCTTCCTTAAAAATCGATAAGAGTTAATCACCACTATCTTTTCAAAGGTTACTTCCTAAGGCTTTTCCCCACCTAAGGTTCATAAACCTAAAGCTTTGATACCAACTTGTGACACCCCCAAATCCCTGTACTTCATTACCTCAAGATTTAGTGTTCACGTAATCAAAACATTCATAATTAACTACCCAATTATAATAAATTGAATAATAAAAACCTGCCCATACAGGATTACTTAAATAAAACATTATCTCCCAGGTTCTGTAACCTTTAATACAATCATTCAAGTGCGGAAATAAAATTATTACATCACATCATTATTAAAAGTCTATCATTAATGATAAAACAAAATTACAAGTCTTCATCACTTGTACATTTTTTCCTTTCCTTTGCTAGTTGTAGGTTTATCTACCTTCTCATTCATAGCTGCAATAAATGTATAAATATGCAAGAGTGAGTAAACAAAGCTCACTTGAGATAAGAATAATTATCTTTACAACATTTTCCAAATAATAGGCTCAATAGAACTGTATGATATGTTCTATTAACTTTTCAACATTTGCCAACTCATAGGCTCAATAGAACTGAATGATATGTTCTATTAACCTTTCAACATTTGCCAACTCATAGGCTCAATAGAACTGAATAATTTGTTCTATTAACATTCTTAAATAAATAACTGAGGGTCAAGTGACCATGAACTATGTCTACAGTTATAAGTAATCTTTCAACTTTAACTTTAACAGTCATATGACTATAAGGACTCCACGTACTCAGGGGGATCAATCCTTCGTACAATGTATTGTGCACAACCATTTCAACGCTAAGCGTAAACCCCTAAACATTGGGTTGTTCATCTCAGTATTTAGAGTACAAGTCCACACCAAAGAAAGTTTGGTTTGGATAAGCTTTCAAGGGTAATTGAAGTTTAATGATCATCAACTAGGGAACTAGTTGAATCCACAATGTTTGATAATACAACAATTGTTTAATAACAACATAACTTAGAACATTTGAGAATCATAAATGAATTGATTCTATACATCTAACTCATGCTTAAAATAACTATAGAGCATAAGTATTCAATTGAATGAATAAAATGGTTAACCTTTGCTTGAATAGTAAAACAAGCTAGGTTCAAATTTAATAATATATAGAAATGAATTCCTGAACTTTTAAGAAACTTGCTTAACTGTAAACAAGTTAGAATGAATCAATCAATTGAGAATTTTTGATAATACTATAGTTAGAGTTTGCTCCAATGAAATTTGAAAACAATAACATTTGATATAAAAAGCTTGCTCAATCAAAAGCATGTATTTATAATAATAGGACTAACTCAACGAAAATGTAGAGTTCAAAGAATTACATAAACGTAACAAACTAACTCAATGAAAGTATGGAGTTAGAAAACTTGCCTCGAGCGTAAGCTAAAATATTAAACTCACGTTCACCTAAACACAATATTAAAACCATAACATCCATTAGACATACTAATATTCACATTTTAATATAAAACGCATTACTAGCTAAACTTGTTATTTTAACACAAGTTTTGTGTTATGCTTTACATTTCAGAATTCCCAAGTGTTAATCATCATAACACCTCACTATCGTTCATTGTATAAACTATGTTATCACATAACGCCTTTTTGATTTAATAATCATTTTTCCAACTTTGATCATACTAACCAAAAATCACTATGTTATATTAACCTTAACATCACATATTTAACATGTTAACAAAATCTCATATCATGCTATGACACTTCCCCAATTCTACAGAATTAGCAGAAGTCAGTATCTCAAACCAGGGTATGGCGCAGCTGCGCCATACAAGGCTTGAGGCTGGCGCATTGCGCGCCATTTTTTTAACTTTGGCATCACAAGAATCAGCGGTGTTCGTGTCAGATGACGCAGAAAGGCTATGAATAGTAGGCGACTTTAGCCCAACAAACACAAATTTCACCCAATAAACAGTAATATTAACACGTAGAATAAATACAACAATATCATAAACATGATTGCTCACATTTACAACTAACTAGAACAATTTAACACTAACTACAACTATTTTAATTTCTCAAAACTCACGTTTTTCAAACAAAACTCCATTTTCGAGTCCCTTCACAAAATCGAACACTGTGTTTTCAATTCTTGTCCAAATTACCTCATTCAAATTACGTTATACTCATATCTCATTTAACTAACATATACAAGCCTCAATTTACAGTATAATACAAGAATTGACTGTGACACTCCCAAATCCGAGTACTTCATTCCCACAGGATCTGGTGTTCACTTAATAAAAATATTCATGTGTAACTACTCAAACATAATGAATTTGAATAATAAACCTTCCCATTAAAGGATTACATTAATAAAAATCTCCCAGGTTATCTAACCTTTAAATACAAATATTCATATACGAAAAAATTAAATAACTTCATTACATTACTGAAAATATAGTCTGACAACAAAATGTCAACATAATTACAAGTCTTCAATACTTGTTCATCTTTCATTTCCCTTTACTGGTGCTAGGTACATCGACCTTCTCAACTTTAGCTGTAATATTTATATAAGCAAAAGTGAGAAAACAAGGCTCACTTGAAATAATAATGAATAAAACTTTACAACAATTGCCAAATAGTAGGCTCAATAGAACTGAACAATAGGTTCTATCAGTGATAATCAAAATCTGAATCATATATCTGAGGGTCACAAGATCACGAACTATGTCCATAGTTATAAGTAATCTTTCAACTTAAACTTTAACAGTCATAAGACTATAGGGACTCCTCGTACTTAGGGGGATCAACCCTTCGTACAATGTGTTGTGCACAAACATTTCAACGCTATGCGTAAATTATCCCCTAATAATAGGGTTGTTCATCTCAGCATTTAGAATACAAGTCAGCACCAAAGTAAGTTTGGTGTGGATAAGTTTCAAGGTAATTTTGGAATTCAACGAACATCAACTACGGAGTAGTTGAATAAAAAGGTAGTAACATTATGTTATGGAATCAATCATAATGGAATAAACATTGTATACTAAGGTCATGCTTTAGGAATAATCTAAAAGCCTAAACATTGAATAATTATAATATACCTTGCTTGAATAATATTAAGCCAATGTTATTTAGAATTGAGTAGTAAGCATGCATAACAAATAGTAAATTGAACCATAAAACTTGTTCAACATTAGTATATCGGAATATATAAACTTGCATGCTAAATAACAAGTTACAGACAAGAATAACTTGTTCAATATCAAAATAAGGTTTAGAAAACTTGCTCAATGAAAAAAAGTTAAAACAAGAATAACTTGCTCAATATAATCGAAGTAACTTGCATACAACAAAACAATAGAGTTAAAGATAAGAAAACTTGCTCAACGAAAATGTAGAGTTAGAAAACTTGCGTACTTGTAAATGAAATAGGGTAAGTAAACTTGCACAATAATAACAAGGTAGAGTAAGAAACTTTCCTTGCGTGTAAGCTAAACCGTAATAGTTTGATTCACAATGTCCTAATAACATATCATTAGGATACAATTAGTCATTACCAATACTCTATATACAAATAAGTACCTATTTCATGTATGTCTTGATTTTTAATCACATAATCATGTTACATCAATAACACTCGTTAAGTGTTAATAACATGATCATTCATAGCACTATAATACTACAATAAAAAAATTAAATTTTTAACCGATATAATATATCATTATACCAACAACTATAGCCTCTGTGTAAAAGAAAACTCATTCGACCCTCGCTATCGCTAACGTTGCGGCTACTACTACGGTTTATCTTGTGGTAGAGACTACTGACACGGCGTTAATCATATTGCAGCTGAATCACATCACATGATGCGGCATCATTGTATACCGACTTTAATATTCATGACAAGACGGCTTCGAGGCTACGCCGAACTTAAAGAACTGAACATGAACAACAGAACAAAGCTAACTTTGTTGCTGTGTCTAACTTTCTAACACCAATTTATTATGTATAACTTACATAATTTACACATAAACGTTACCAAGCGTACCTATACTAATTTAACACAACTAAACAACAATTTTAGAAAGATTAAATCTTTAAATCCATATTTTAAAAACCAAAACTCCATGCTTGACATTATATGACAAAACTAACTGTAATTCCATAATTATACCCCAAATTGATTCTTTTGAACTACGTTCTTTTTATTTACTAACAAATTAACATATTCCGGTTAAATTTCACAAATTCGTATACAATTTAACCACTAAATTGTTACTGTCATAAGTCATGTATATGAACATACACTGGAAAATATTTTCTCTTTCTTTTAAACGTAATTAACATAATAATTCTTGTCTAAACTCTAGTTTTAACATCACAAACCCATATAATCACCATAATGCAGTTGTATAACAACAATTACAGAAATTTTGAATTCACAGTAAGTATAAAAACTCGTGAACATAGAACATCATGTATATAATATTAAAGTGTAGTAAGAATACCTTTTCTTGCTTTGAAACTCCTTGCTAACCACTGAGAATCGATTCAAAACTCAGAACATTCTCTCAATCTTTCTCCAGTCTCTCTCAAATTCTCTCTGAAAACCTTCTTTCCTTTTCTATGTAACTCTCTTCTTAGGCTTAGGTTTAACCAGATACACTATACGTAAATTAAACAAAACCAACGCACAATTTAAAAACGTCTAAAACCGATGTCTACTAATTGTCCCTATTAAATTATCAATTACCATAATTTAATATATATTATTTATATTTTATTTATATTATTATAATTCAAAATTCAAAAAGTCAAAAGCCATAAGGCTCTGTTTGGAAAAACTCTTTAAAAATTAAAACTTAATATATTTAAGCCTTGTTTGGCAAAACTAAATTAAACTCATTTAATTTATTTTAATAAACCATTTATAATATAGTTTATGGTCACACTTAATTTACCAAATTAAATTAAAATATTATAATAATTCATTTAATCATGATAAACTCTCTAACTTAATTATTAAATTAAATTAGAATGTTATCTCATAATAATTAATTTTCTTAACTCCTTAATTATTTATTTAACAAATAATTTACCAATCAAATCAAATAAAATTCAACAAATATTTATTCAACAATAAACACATCCATTAAATATTTATATAATTCAATAAATATTCAAAAATTATAATTAAAATTCTGGATTGTTACATCTTTCTCTCCTTACAAGGATTCTGTCAATTAAAATTCTGGATTGTTACATCCTTCCCTCCTTGCAAGGATTCTGTCCTAAGAATCACAACTCAAATAAATCATTCGTCACATTTTTCCTTACTTACAAAGATTATGTCCCCAGAATCGAAGACACAGATTAAACAAATAACTCAGGGTAATCTTTCATCATTTTAGCTTCGAGTTCCCACGTAGCTTCTTCAGTATTGTGGTTCCTCCATATCACCTTCACGGAAGGTATTACTTTATTTCTGAGCACATGTTCTTTCTTGTCAACTATTTGGATAGGAATCTCTTCATAGGACAAATCATTATCAAAATGCAATGGTTCGTACTCGATCACGTGCTTGAAATTTGGGTTTATACGGTCGTAACACCGAAACATGAAAAACATTGTGAACGTTTTCCAACTCTGGAGGTATAGCTACCTCGTAAGCCACTTCTCCTACTCTTCGTAGCACTTCGAAGGGTCCAATAAATCTCGAGCATAGCTTTCCCTTTTTACCAAAATGAATTTTCCCCTTCGAAGGAGAAACTTTTAAGAACACGTAATTACCTACGTTAAATGCACGATCTTGTCTATGTTGATCAACATATTTCTTCTGTCAGTCTTGAGCAGCTATAAATCTTGTTCTGATGAGTTTGACAACCGCAACAGTTTATTGTACCAATTCTTATCCTAACAGTTGGCATTCACCGACTTCATCCCATCATAGTGGAGTTCTGCACTTCCTGCCGTATAATGCTTCGTAAGGCGTCATGTCGATGCTTGCGTGGTAACTGTTGTTGTAGGCAAATTCCACCAATGGTAAATCTTCATCCCAGCTCCCTTTGAAATCCATGATGCATGCTCTCAGCATATCTTCTAATGTCTGGATTATTTGTTCGCTTTGGCCATCCGTTTGTGGATGGTATGCCGTACTCATTCACAACTATGTTCCCATGAGTTCTTCTAGTCTCTTCTAGAAGTTTGACGTGAATTGCGGATCTTTATCTAACACAATTGACATTGGCACTCCATGTCTCGAAACGATCTCTTTAACGTACAACATTGCCAACTGATCAAGATTGAATCTAATCTTTATTGGCAAAAAGTGTGATGACTTTGTCAGTCTGTCCACTATCACCCAAATCACATCGCATCCTCTCTGAGTAGTTGGAAGACCCACCACAAAATCCATTGTGATGTGTTCCCACTTCTATTCTATTATTTCTAACGGTTGATGTAATCCGCTTGGTCTTTGATGCTCGGCCTTGACTCTTTGAAATGTCAAGCATTTCGTGACACATTCTGCAACATCTCTTTTCATGTTTGGCCACCAAAAATGACGTCGTAAATCTTGATTCATCTCTGTAATTCCTGGATGAATCTAGTATTTTGAATTATGAGCTTCAGTCAAGATTTCTTCTTTAATATCTGGTACTGCTGGAACCCAGATTCTTCCCTTGAATCTTAGTAACCCTTCGGTATCGATCTTGTATTTCACTTCATCACTCTCAACCACTTTCTCTTTAATTTCCCCGCATTCTTCATCTTGTAGTTGAGCATTCTTCACCTTGTCTACTAAATTTGGACCAGCTTCTATCTGGAATAGTCGTTTATCAGATTCTTTTAGAAATTTTATTTCCAACTCTAGCTTTGCCATTGCTGAAATATCCTCCTGAGTGGTTATCAGCATTAACTTTTCCCGACCTTTCCTGCTCAAAGCATCTGCAACCACATTCGCTTTGCCTGGATGATAAAAGATCTCACAATCATAATCTTTTATCAATTCCATCCATATTCTTTGACGCATGTTAAGGTCCTTCTAAGTGAAAATATACTTCAGACTTTTATGGTCTGTGTAAATCTCACATTTTTCTCCATAGAGATAATGTCTACATATCTTTAGAGCAAATACCACCGTTGTGACACCCCCAAATCTAGGTACTTCATTCCCACAGGATTTGGTGTTCACTTGATAAAAATATTCATATCTAACTACCCAATCATAATAAAATTTAATAATAAAACCTTCCCATTAAAGGATTACATTAATAAAAAATCTCCCAGGTTGTCTAACCTTTAAATATAATCATTCAAATGCAGAATTTAAATAACTTCATTACAATAATTCAAATAAAGTCTGATGACAATATATTAACATAATTACAAGTCTTCAATACTTGTTCATCTTTCCCTTTCCCTTACTGGTGCTACATCGACCTTCTCAACTTTAGTTGTAATGTTTATATCAAGAGTGAGCCAACAAAGCTCACTTGAAATAATAATGAATAAAATCTTTACAATAATTGCCAAATGATAGTCTGAACAAAATGATTTATCAATGATAATCTGAATCATGAAATATTTAACTGAGGGTCATGAGACCACGAACTATGTCCATAGTTATAAGTTATCTTTCAACTTAAACTTTAACAGTCATAAGACTATAGGGACTCCACGTACTTAGGGGTATCAGCCCTTCGTACAATGTAATGTGCACAAATATTTAAACGCTATGCGTAAATTATCCCCTATAATAGGGTTGTTCTTCTTAGTTTTAGAGTATAAGTTTGTACCAAAGAAATTTTGATTTGGATAAGCTTTCAAGGTAATTTAAAGTTTCACAAATCATCAACTAAGGGATTAGTTGAATCAACACGACTTAACAACACTACGAGTGACCAATAATAGTTTAATATTGGAAACGAATATAAGTAAATTAACTATATATTAAACCCATGCTTACAAACAACTAAAAAGCATAAGTATTGAATAAAACAATAAACCTTGCTTGATCAATATTAAGCTAAGGCTAAGATCTCGAGGCAAAAGAGTTAAGTTAAGAACATGTACTAAGGAATCACAAGCTTATAATGAAACTTTCTCAAAACAACAATAATATTTCGATTTACGATAAATAAATGAAATAGAATAACTAGTTAGAGATTTGAGATCAAGAATAGGCATTTATCACAAAAGAATAGAACTTAAGAAAACTTGTTTAACTATAAACAAGTTAGAACAACTCAACAATGATTAGAAGTCAAACTTGCTTGAATAACGTTAGAATTAGAGCTTGCTCGAATAAATATTAAGAATAAAAAAATTCGCTTAATCAAAGTTTTAAAGTAAGTAACTTGCTCAAAGTAAAGAGGGAAGGTGTAGAAACTTGCCTCAAGCGTAAGCTATGATATTAAAACTCACGTTCACCTACACATTGTGACGCCCCCAAAATAGGTATACATCACCCATCTTGAAACGCCAAATACATGGTACAAAATTCAAATACAACTTAATTATACAACAGTCGTGTAAAATACGACAAAACATAATCTAAGAGTTTTAATTAGAATATTTTCATCTAGACAATATCCACATTCAATGGAGTCCTCATTACATTTATTGTCACACTATTTAACAGAATAGTGAGGACTACTAATGTTATCATCTCGGACCGATCACTACTGTTCCTCGACTAGTCCCGGCTACGTTCTCATTTCCTGAAGAGAACAGTGAAAGAAAGGGTGAGCTCAACTAGCCCAGTAAGAAATATTATGACTAAGATAATGAAGAATAAATTATCATTAGCCTTCAACAGTGTTAAACTGATAAAATATAATAAACATCAAGTTTAACTGAAGCAGAACAAGCAATCCATTAGAAGAGTCAAGTAGAGAATAAAATCTATATCTTCTATGATTTAAAATATTTTTCATCACTTTTATCGCTGAGACTCAGCTTAATAAATAAACCACATCATCCCTGCACTACGGCCAAAGATATTCATTAGTATCACGACCACAAATTATCCATGCACTACGAGCCAAGAATATTCGTGTATTCATCAATGGTCATGATCATACCAACAACTATCCATCACTGCACTACGGCCAATGAGGACTTTTACCACATCATTTGTAACATTACGGTCATGATTATACCGAATAATCCCTGGTCATAATCATACCAAGTCCATCTATGCACTACATGCCACAAATAACTTTTAACATATTATAAATATGAGGATGATGACAATGATATAAGAATTCAATAAAACAAGTTCAAGGATAAATTTGTAAAGATTTATAATTTAATTTATCCAGAAATCAATAACGTCTAAATTGTCAACATGATACTTCTTTGTGGAGTAAAATTCAAGAATTC
Source organism: Panax ginseng (assembly GCA_020205605.1). Classification (NCBI taxonomy): domain Eukaryota; kingdom Viridiplantae; phylum Streptophyta; class Magnoliopsida; order Apiales; family Araliaceae; genus Panax; species Panax ginseng. The sequence goes on along the minus strand of CM035143.1, from coordinate 56,601,399 downwards.
TCAGAAGAATATTTCCATGAAAAGATACTGGATGAAGTGCAAATATTAAGGATATTCAACTGAGGATATTAGAATATATGAAACCGCAAATGGATTTTTGCCGCCATGCAGTAATCCACGTAGACAGATTATTCTAACAGAATAATAAAGAATGGAATAACAGAAGAATTCACCATGCGTGCATAATTCGCACAGACATGTTATTCCAACAGAATAATAAAGAATGGAACTAGGTCATGCGTAATCCGCACAGACAGGATGTTCCAACAGAATAATAAAGAATGGAACCATGTCATGCGTAATCCGCATAGACAGGATGTTCCAACATAATAATAAAGAATGGAACCAGGTCATGCGTAATCCGCACAGACATGATGTTCCAACAAAATAATAAAGAATGGAATAACAGAAGAATTTCACCATGTATGCGGTACTTCACATAGACAGGTTATTCCAACATAATAATAAAGAATGGAATAACAACCCTTACGAGTATTGAAGGAAAATAACTCTCTTCATGAATACGAAAGAATAATACCCCTTACCTTAAAAAAACTGGATACTGGAATAGTGAGGTAGCAGACTTCTCTTCTTCTTTCTGTCTATAATAATTGCTCTAAAGCTTTTGTGAATTGGTGAGAAATGAAGGAAGAATGAGCTTTTATTTATAGAAAAATATAGTTTCGATAATTGCACGTTTTGGGGCTCGAAATATTACAGTATAATACCTTCCTCTTTTTTTTCATTTTTAATTTAGTCCTGCAAGTATTATCAAACTTGAACCACCTCCCCTAATAGTAAATAATGTGAATTAATAGTTCATTCATGTGACTCAATAGTATAATCATGTGAAAAAACTAATTACAGTATAGTACCTTCAACTATACCTCTATTTTTAATTTAGTAATGCAAGTATTATCAATCTTGCACCACCTCCCCTAATAGTACATGAATGTGAATCAATAGTACACACATGTGAACAAATAGTTATAAGCATGTGAAATAATAGCAATTAATTGCTCATTTATCCGATTATTTACCCGATTGGTCATTATAACCTCAAGACATCAATTATTATCGAAATAAATGTCGATTTCCACTAACACTAATAATCCCAACACAATGGAACTATCAATTTCATCTTTAATCAACACAACTTATTTATCATTAATATTATAACTCACAATATTTAACAACCAGGTCGTTCCCAGGAAAGAGGGGGCTTTCCGTTAAAGATTTCTCCTTATTGGCGCGCAATTAGGTGACCAAACCTCTCCTTGACAGAACTTCTATACATTGTCAATATTGCAAATAATAATATGAATAACTTTGTCGTCTCAATTATTGATTTAATAATAATAAATATTATGCAGATGATACTGTGACAATAATTGAATAAATAATATGAGAGATATGATGCATCAATTACTGTAGTAGTAATTGAGTATAACTTAGTGACTTCTCACGTAAGCATCAATAATCAATACCGTGTGCTACTATGCAACCATGCCAGCATTCATCGTATTTTTTACTACCTGAAAGCGGTTTAACGGTTTTAACTTGGTAACACTTTCGTAGTTATTTTTATAAAAAATAATTACATCGTTTTCTAACTACGACAATACTTCCGTTGTGGGGTCCACTAATGATGTCTTCGTAAATGCGAATATTCCTATTAAAAGCGAATATTCCCAGGACCAATCGAATATTATATAACCACTTGCTTACTTTGCAAAATTTGTAAATATTATCCACAACTATAACATTATATCAAATCCACACCATAATATTCAAAAATATATTTCGAGAAAATTATTCTTTATTCATAAAAGTTGGAGTCTTACAACCTCCCCTTCTTATGAAATTTCGTCCTCGAAATTAGGGTACGTACCTAGTATATCGAAGAGATGAGGATACCTTGATTTCATTTCAAATTCTAACTCCCAAGTCATTTCCTCAACATCGTGGTTTCTCCACAAAACTTTGACTTGAGTTATAACTTTAGAGCGTAGAATATGATCCTTCTTATCCAAGATTTGAACAGGAACCTCTTCATACATCAAATCTTCCGCTATTTCGTCTGGTTCTAACTCAAAAATGTGGTTCGGGTCTTTAACATATTTACGTAACATGGATATGTGAAAAACATTATGAACACGAGACATACTTGGCGGTAAAGCGAGTCTATAGGCCACAGTTCCTACTCGATCGAGGATTAAAAATGGGCCGATGAATCGAGGATTGAGTTTTCCTCTCTTTCCAAATCTCGTAACTCCTTTCCATGGAGCAACACGCAACAACACATGATCTCCTATATCGAATTCCACGTCCTTTCGATGAAGATCAGCATAACTCTTTTGTCGATCTTGTGAGATATTTATACGTTGTCAGATCGTTTGAATCTTTTCCGTAGTCATACGTACCAACTCCGGTCCCAACAACGTTGCTTCACCCACCTCATCCCAGCATACTGGAGAATGACACTTTCTTCCATAGAACACCTCAAATGGAGCCATGCCAATACTTGCTTGATAACTGTTGTCGTAGGAAAATTCTACTAATGGTAAGAACTTGTCCCAACTTCCTTTGAAGTCAAGGACACAGAGTCTTAATAAATCTTCAAGAGTTTGAATAGTCCTCTCCGACTACTCGTCTGTCTGAGGATGATATGCCGAGCTAAATCGTAAATCCGTGCTGATAGCTTTTTGTAAACTAACCCAAAATCTTGAAGTGAATCTTGGGTCTCGATCAGAAACTATGGATACCGGCATACCATGCAGTCTTACAATCTCGTTTATGTATACAAGCAAGACGTTCAAGTGTATAAGTTTCTCGTATAAGTAGGAAATTGTAATAACCTGAATATTTTCTACACAAATAAATAAGAAATTTTGCATATTAATTTTTTTTTTTTTTTTTATTTTAAAGATGAGAATATGTGCCAAGTAATGTGTATGTATATATGTGATAAATAAAATTTATTTATTACATGAATAATTTCAAATAATTTTATCTTAAAATTATTGATCATTATAAAGTATATACTTATAATAATTAATTTTATAGTAGAAATGTCTTTATTATGTATTTTCTATGAAAATACAAATTTTATATTATTTACATAATATATGAAATGATTATTGGAATTATTATAATTACTATTTTATTATCTGAATTTTAGTTGATTATTAAGTTAATTATTTTAACGTACTTAATAATGTTATATATATGAAAGATAATCGGATATGGAATCCAAACCCTAATCTTGGATTTTGAGCAATGAATGAGAATAATAATATAATATTAATTATATTTTTAATTTTTAGTGCTATAAAAATGTATTGTATATGTGTAGACTGATAATGGTTGGTCAATTATGGTAAATTATGTCATAACCCTTATATCGTGTTATTAAACCCTAATTGTTAAACTCAGTTATGAGTTTAAGACTGAGTCGTAATCGTGTTATATGTATTATACTATGTATTATAGAATTTCTGTAATTAGGAGAAACCCTAATTTGCTAAATTTAGAAACCCTAATTATTATTTTAGTAAATTATAATGTTAATTAGAAAACCCTAATTGTTAATTTGAGAACCCTAATAATATTTAGGAACCCTAATATTTAAACCCTAATTTTCTATTAAAAACCCTAATTTTATATTAGTGTGTTTAATTAAAATTTTATTACACTTTAATTTTAATTTTTTAAATCCTAATAATTATTTGGGAAACTTTAAGATGTAAAATCTAGTGATTAAACCCTAGATTCAAGCACCTTGGAAAAAAATACCCTTTGAATTGTTTGCAAAATTACCATTTTGCCCTTTTTGTCCAATATGGTGAATTATTGTTAGGAAATCTAGCAAAATCTTGCTAGCCACCCTAGTCTAAAGCTATGGACCTATAAGACTACAACCATCATCCATTACAATTAGCCACATGCATTGTATACAAGTTTTTAATATAGATCAAGAGAGAGAAAATTCATTTCTAAGCCTCTTTTGTGATCAAATACTCAACCAAGCCCTCTCCCTCTAAAACCCACGAGATTTCCTTGCTAGATCAGTCATAAATCAAGCCCCACTATCACACTTAACAAATCAGAAGCCTATAAAACAGAATTGGATCATAAAAAGGTAAACCCTAATCTAGAAATTTGACTTTTGATCTTGTGTTAGATGTTATGATTTAATGTTAAAACATGTTATTTGTAGTATATTTAGGTGATCTGGGTTGCTAGATGTTAAATCCATAACATCTAGAGGCTCGGATTTGTCATTTTTCAAAATCTGGAAAAATTTTACTTTATGTTCTGACAACGACTGTCAAAGGCTGTAGATTCTTTGATGTTTAATATTTTTGTTGTTTTATGATTTGGATCTATAGTCTAATATGAGGTCTTTCATCTGAAAGTGAAAGCAGTGTCATTGGATGTCTAGATCAAAAGTTATTGATGGTCAAAGGTCGTTGACCGACCATGACCGAGTATGAATCTGGGCAACCCAGAAAGCTTCTTCAGCGTATGACAATGTTTTGGAAGGCTTAGATCTGTCAGTTTGTAAATTATTTGATGATGTTATAGTATCCAGTTTATAGCTTGCCATATGTACTTTATATTTGTGGCTTTTGATCTTTTAAATAATCAATTGATCGAACTTAGAGGATGGTCAAACCTGGCCCCTCGTTCACGATTTTGATTTCTAGGAATTTCCAGTAAATATGAAGAACAACTTTCTGACCATGTCTGACCGTGTCATAGATTGTTATTTTGTTGTTGTTTTGCTGACTTTGTGTAATAGATCTCTTCTTTGTCATGAGGACTTCAAGTCCAGCACATTCTCGAACCTTGGAAAACAAAGGATCAGATGTAGTAATCAGTCAAAATGCGTTGACCGTTATGCTTTTGTTTCTAGGTAACCCAGAAGTTACCCAGATGGGTCTGACAGTTTGTTCATGAGTCTCAATCTCTCTTGCGTTATGTGATTTGTTTGTGTTGTTGTATCCGTGTTATAGTATGTTATATGGGCTACATATGAAAGCCTTGATATCACCTAAATGACGGGAATGATAAAAGTAATGAACGGTCAAAGTAGGCAGTATGAACATGATATTCGTTTTTTGGAATTTCTAGAAAATCAAGAACACGGTTCTGACAGGGTTTGACCGACTTAGATCTGGCGATTGTGATGTAGTTAGACTAATTAAGGGTAATAGATCTCTTCCTTGGCATGGGTACTACAATCTGAAACCACTAAACAACCAAAACCTTACCTGGAAATATAGTTATGGAAGCCCAAACGTAGTACCTAAGAATTGTCTTGGGTTTCTGGGTAACCCAGAAAACCAAGAACAGATCTGACAATTACTTTGCAAGCCCAGATCTCATTCGTTTTAAGTTGTATTGTCATGATTGTTGTTGTAGCATGTAGTTAGACACTAGTACTACAAGATCCATGTATTAGCTTGCCTAGAAACATCAAGATCTGACAATTATTGTTGGTCAAACTTAGTCCCTCGATAACTGGTTATGAGTGTTCTTGAGCCTCAAGAACACCTAAGGCGACAGATTCTGTCGCCAAAGGGCTTTAACGACAGACTTGGTAAAAATGAATTAATTTAATTTCTAAAAATTATTTTAAAATAGTAAATAAATTGTGAAAATTACAAAAATAGTTTTAAAAATTATTTGAAGTTATAAAATGAACTTTTAATAAATTGACATATTTTTCATAAATATTAATAATTAGTTGAATATTATTTGTATTTAAATTATTTAATAAATACATTAAATAAATTAATAAAAATGATTTTATTGTATTAAAAATCATTTTCAATAATAATAAGGTGTTTAATAATATTTGAAGTTATAAAACATAACTTTTAATATTTTTAGATAAATTTCATTAATAATTTAATATTAATGATATTAAGTTTATTTAATAATTATATTAAATAAATGGTTTTATTGAATTAAAAATCATTTAAAAATGAAAAATGAATTAAAAATATTTTAAGTTATAATTAATGACTTTTAATATTTTGATAAAAATTAATTAATATTCTAATATTAATGTTAATTATTTGAAAATGATTTTAAATGTTTTAAAATTATTTAAGGGTAATATTAATACTTTAAAAATATTTTGAGTTACTATAAATAACTTTAATATTTTGGAAATAGTTTTATTAATAGCTTAATATTAATTAAATATTAATGATAATAGAATTAGTTAATATTTAAATTATTTAATAATAATTTAAGTGTTTGAAAACTCATGATAAATTATAATAATTATTTAAAAATTATTATAAGGCTATGAAAAATAATATGACTGATATTTAAAATATCTAAACGACTATTGAACTACACAATAGAGTCTTAGACTCGATAATTACCCGATAAAGCCGTCGGTACACCCACTGTATTAATGATTGTTTATGATTCAATGACTGTGGAATATGTGTGACAATGTGATTAGGTTATGTGCTGACTGCAATAGACAATATTATGTGTTGTGATATGTTATTCTAATCAGTAAAATGATCTTATTACTGATAGGTGATTACATAAAAGATAAAACTAAGTTGCGTACTGTAAACAGCAGATCAGGTAAGTCTCTTACCTTTATTATTTTGAAAACCCTAATTTGCTAAATTTAGAAACTCTAATTATTATTTTAGTAAATTATAATGTTAATTAGGAAACCCTAATTGTTAATTTGGGAACCATAATAATATTAAGGAACCCCAATATTTAAACCCTAATTTTCTATTAAAAACCCTAATTTTACAGTAGTGTGTTTAATTAAAATTTTATTATACTTTAATTTTAATTTTTTCAAACCTTAATAATTATTTGGTAAACTTTAAGATGTAAAATCTAGTGATGAAACCCTAGATTCAAGCACCTTGGACAAGAATACGCTTTGAATTATTTGCGAAATTACCATTTTGTCTTTTTTATCCTATATGGTGAATTATTGTTAGGAAATCTACCAAAATCTTGCTAGCCACCTTAGTCTAAAGCTATGGACCTAGAAGACTACAACCATCATCCATTACAATCAGCCACATGCATTGTATACAAGTTTTTAATATTGATCAAGAGAGAGAAAATTCATTTCTAAGCCTTTTTTGTGATCAAATACTCAACCAAGCTCTCTCCCTCTAAAACCCACGAGATTGCCTTGCTAGATCAGTCATAAATCAAGCCCAACTATCACATTTAACAAATCAGAAGCCTAGAAATCAGAATTGGATCATAAAGAGGTAAACCCTAATCTAGAAATTTGACTTTTGATCTTGTGTTAGATGTTATGATTTAATGTTAAAACATGTTGTTTGTAGTATATTTAAGTGATCTGGGTTGCTAGATGTTAGATCCATAACATCTAGAGGCTCGGATTTGTCATTTTTCAAAATCTGGTAAAATTTTACTTTATGTTATGACAACAAATGTTAGATGCTGTAGATTCTTTGATGTTTAATATTTTTGTTGTTTTATGTTTTAGATCTATAGTCTAATATGAGGTCTTTCATCTGAAAATGAAAGCAGTGTCATTGGATGTCTAGATCAAAAGTTATTGATGGTCAAAGGTCGTTGACCGACCATGACCGAGTATGAATCTGGGCAACCCAAAAAGCTTTTTCAGCGTCTGACAATGTTTTAGAAGGCTTAGATCTGTCAGTTTGTAAATTATGTGATGATGTTATAGTATCCAGTTTATAGCTTGCCATATGTACTTTATATTTGTTGCTTTTGATCTTTTAAATAATCAATTGATCGAACTTAGAGGATGGTCAAACCTGGCCCCTCGTTCACGATTTTGATTTCTGGGAATTTCTAGTAAATATGAAGAACATCTTTCTGACCATGTCTGACCGTGTCATAGATTGTTATTTTGTTGTTGTTTTGCTGACTTTGTGTAATAGATCTCTTCTCTGTCATGAGGACTTCAAGTCCAGCACACTCTCGAACCTTGGAAAACAAAGGATCGGATGTAGTAATCAGTCAAAATGTGTTGACCGTTAAGTTTCTGTTTCTGGGTAACCCAGAAGTTACCCAGATGGGTCTGACAGTTTGTTCATGAGTCCCAATCTCTCTTGAGTTATGTGATTTGTTTGTGTTGTTGTATCCGTGTTATAATATGTTTTATGTGCTACATATGAAAGCCTTGATATCACCTAAATGGCGAGCAGGATCAAAGTAATGAACGGTCAAAGTAGGCAGTATGAACATGATATGCTTTTTCTGGAATTTCCAGAAAATCAAGAACACGGTTCTGACAGGGTTTGACCGACTTAGACATGGCGATTGTGATGTAGTTAGACTGATTAAGGGTAATAGATCTCTTCCTTGGCATGGGTACTACAATCTGAAACCACTAAACAACCAAAACCTTACCTGGAAATATAGTTATGGAAGCCCAAACGTAGTACCTAAGAACTGTCTTGGGTTTCTGGGTAACCCAAAAAACCAAGAACAGATCTAACAATTACTTTGCAAGCCCAGATCTCATTCGTTTTAAGTTGTATTGTCATGATTGTTGTTGTAGCATGTAGTTAGACACTAGTACTACAAGATCCATGTATTAGCTTGCCCATAAACATCAATATCTGACATTTATTGTTGGTCAAACTTAGTCCCTCGATAACTGGTTATGAGTGTTCTTGAGCCTCAAGAACACCTAAGGCGACAGATTCTGTCGCCAAAGGGCTTTAACGACAGACTTGGTAAAAATGAATTAATTTAATTTCTAAAAATTATTTTAAAATAGTAAATAAATTGTGAAAATTACAAAAATAGTTTTAAAAATTATTTGAAGTTATAAAAATGAACTTTTAATAAATTGACATATTTTTCATAAATATTAATAATTAGTTGAATATTATTTGTATTTAAATTATTTAATAAATACATTAAATAAATTAATAAAAAATGATTTTATTGTATTAAAAATCATTTTCAATAATAATAAGGTGTTTAATAATATTTTAAGTTATAAAACATAAATTTTAATATTTTAAGATAAATTTTATTAATAATTTAATATTAATGATATTAAGTTTATTTAATAATTATATTAAATAAATAGTTTAAAAATGGTTTTATTGAATTAAAATCATTTAAAAAGGAAATAAATGAATTAAAATATTTGAAGTTATAATTAATGACTTTTAATATTTTGATAAATAATAAATTCATTTTCTAATATTAATGGTAATTATTTGAAAATGATTTTAAATGTTTTGAAAATCATTTAAAGGTAATATTAATACTTTAAAAATATTTTGAGTTTTTATAAATAACTTTAATATTTTGGAAATAGTTTCATTAATAGTTTAATATTAATTAAATATTAATGATAATAGAATTAGATAATATTTAAATCATTTAATAATAATTTCAGTGTTTTTAAACTCATCATAAATTATAATAATTATATAAAAATTATTATAAGGCTATGAAAAATAATATGACTTATATTTAAAATATCTAAACGATTATTGAACTACACAATAGAGTCTTAGACTCGATAATTACCCGATAAAGCCGTCGGTACACCGACATGTTTCAGAAATTGATTTGGAGTTAGATATTTTGACTGTATTAATGATTGTTTGTGATTCAATGACTGTGGAATATGTGTGACAAGGTGATTAAGTTATGTGCTGACTACAATAGACATTATTATGTGTTGTGATATGTTATTCTAATCAGTAAAATGATCTTATTACTGATAGGTGATTACGTAAAAGATAAAACTAAGTTGCGTACTGTAAGCAACAGATCAGGCAAGTATCTTACCTTTGCATTTCCTTTATGTAATGGACATGAGTAAGAAGTTTCAGAATTATATTATTATTGTACTAGAATATTAACTTTATTGGCGTATATATTATATCCGATCATTGTTTATCAACATGATATTATATTATATAACTCATATATATATTACATTGTTAATTTTGAAATATGGTTATACAAGTGTCCTCACTTGGATAATCATCAGAAGTTAAACACATGTTGATATATATGAGTTAAACACATGTTGATATATATATATATATATATATATATATATATATATATATATATATATAAGCCGCCTGCAATTTATTTGACCCGGTAGACGCATTTAAAAATATCGTTGAATATGATAAAACCTTTTTGTATCCAATCAAATTGTTTTGGTTTGGATTCCAGACTAAGTATGAACATCCTGAACACGGGAAAACTTTTATGCATCCAAGGTGGTCACAGTGAACGATAATATCGTTCTTGTATGTAGTATTGATCGATCATCACAGCATATATCAAGAGATCACCCTCGTGTCCGTAAGTTATGATTTGATTTGCGGATGAAGTTACATTAAATCTTAGCGAAAATGAAAAACAATGTTCATAGTATGTCACCTTAACCCCATTTATAGTCAGTATGTAGTTTCAAAAATTTGATAGAGAGTTGTTATGTTATTATTATCGGTCCAGATTACTTCACAACTTTTGATTTGTTGTAGAAGGGTAGTACAAAGAAAACATTTAATCCTTTCAGCTAATTATATTTATAATTTTTATTATTTGTTGGGCAATCAAATGCTCATCCTTGCTTAATTTAAATGTTTTCAGCTAAGTGTGAACGGTTAGAAGGTTCGGCCAAGAACAAGGGAAATAGGAAAGCAAACAGAATATGTTTAATGGTATCTTTTGTAATAATTAGACAATATATAGACTATGATATTTATTATCTATCATGTAATATATTGTAGTAAAGGTTGCGTACTTGGGATTAGACTCTGATAAATGTAAGAAAAGTTTGATATTTATATTATTGTTATTATTATTAGTATTATTCCGCTCATAGAAATAGTATCGTGAAGCACCGAGTTCGGGTTTTCAAGTTCCTGGATTTGGGGGTGTCACAGAAATGAGCAGACTTGCTCAATCTTTCAACAATGACCCAAATTACATTTATGCCTTGAGAAACCTTGGGAAGACCAGTAACAAAATCCATGGTAATGAGCTCCCACTTCCATTTTGGAATTTCAAGTGGTTGTAATGGACCTTTTGGTACTTGATGCTCCGCTTTGACTCGTTGACAATTTAAACACCTTGAGATAAACTCCACTATCTCCCTCTTTATATTGCTCCACCAAAATGTATGTCGAAGATCACGATACATTTTGGTACTCCCAGGATGGATTGCAAACGGTTTGTTGTGCGCCTCTATCATGATTTTATACTTTAAATCATGGTTGTTAGGAACACAAAGTCTGGAGTTGACTCAAAGTATTCGTTCTTCATCGATTATTGCTTCCGGCATAGCACGTTCTTTCACTTTCTTCCTCATACGCATCAGCTCCAGGTCTGTAGCTTGAGCAGCTTTAACTTTATCGATTAAAGTCGGTTCTACTCGTATATTCGCCATCATCAGATGGGTCCCTTGAGTCTTTAACTCTATCTCCATCCTTTGTAAGTCAAATAAAATAAGCCTTTGCGTTGACAATAATGCACTTGTACCAACATATGATCTTCTACTCAATGCATCAGCTACTACATTCGCTTTTCCAGGATGGTATTGAATGGTATGATCATAATCTTTCAACAACTCAAGCCATCGTCGTTGCTGCATGTTGAGTTCCTTTTGAGTGAAGAAATATTTGAGGCTTTTATGATCCGTATAGATCTCCACCTTCTCTCCATACAGGTAATACCTCTAAATCTTAAGCGCAAAAACCACTGCTACCAACTTTAGATCATGAGTAGGATAATTCCTCTCATATTCTTTGAGTTGTCGTGAGGCATAGACTATGACTTTCCCATGTTGCATGAGAACACATCCTAACCCTTTGCCTGAAACATCACTGTAGATGACAAATCCCTCCGAGCCAGTTGGTATTGTCAGAACAGGTGCTGAAATGAGTCTCCTCTTGAGTTCTTGAAAACCCTTCTCACATTCCTCGCTCCAACCGAATTTTGTATCTTTTTGAGTCAGCTGAGTTAATGGAGTAGCGATTCGAGAAAACCCTTCTACGAATCTCTAATAATAACCAGCTAAGCCGAGAAAGCTACATACTTTGGTCACTGATTTAGGTTGCTCCCAGCTTTGAATTGCTTCAATCTTTGTCGGGTCAACAGATATCCCATGATTTGATATCATGTGCCCAAGGAATGCAACTTCCTCAAGTCAGAACTCACATTTCTTCAACTTGGCATATAGCTTGTTTTCACGGAGCTTTTGGAGTATCAGCCTCAAGTGTTGCTCATGGTCTTCACGGGTTTTGGAGTATATGAGGATGTCATAAATAAAGACGACCACAAAGTGATTCAAATATTCCTTGAATACTCGGTTCATCATATCCATGAAGGCAGCATGAGCATTAGTCAATCCAAAAGAGATGACTAAGAATTCATAATGCCCGTACCGAGTTCTAAAATCAGTCTTTGGAATGTCATCAGTTTTAATCTTCAACTGATGATATCCGGAACGAAGATCAATCTTTGAAAAGAATTTGGCTCCTTGCAACTGGTCAAACAGGTCATCAATGCAAGGCAACAGGTACCTATTTTTGATGGTGACAAGATTTAACTCCCGATAATCAATACAAAGTCGCATACTTCCATCTTTTTTCTTCACGAATAGAACAGGAGCACCCCAAGGAGACGTACTAGGACGAATAAAACCGATGTCTAACAATTCCTGCAATTGGGTCTTTAACTTTTGAAGTTCAATAGGAGCCATTCGATATGGCGCTTTGGAAATGGGTTTTGTATCGGGTTCAAGGTCGATAAAAAATTCAATTTCACGCTCTGGGTGTAGGCCAGGAAGTTCTTCGGGGAATACGTCAGGAAATTTATTAACAATAAAAAGATCATTCAAATCTGACGTATTTTTGTTTAAATATGTGATATGAGCTAAGAATGCTTGACATCCATTTTTTAATAAAAGAATAGCTTTATGGCTTGAGATGACCGTGATTGATTTTAATGGTTTGGTCGATTGAATTCACATAATAGGTTGATTAGGAATATGAAAGCTAACAACCTTACGAAAACAATCAATTTTAGCATGATGAGTAGTTAACCAATCAATCCCTAGAATCACGTCAAATGCAAGTATTTTTAAAGAAAGAAGATCGACAGGTAACGTGCGGTTACCGATTTGAATTTAACAAGACTTATAAATAGTGGATGTAATGAAGGTTTCTCCCAACGGAGTTTCAATCGATAAGTCAAAGTCTAATTTCTCCGGAGTCAAATTTAAACGTTGAGCGCAAGTAGGAGAAATAAAAGAATGGGTAGAACCGGTATCAAATAAAGTGTAGACTTCGCTAGAGTTTATGATAAGCTTACCCGTGATGACCTCGTTCGGGTTCCTTTCTTTCTGGGAGGTTACGACAAACGCTCTCCCTTGAACTACCGGCTTTGACTTTTCTGGGACGACCTTTGGAGCCTCCATCCCAGCTGGACTTGTCTTTGGTGCATGATAAAATCGGGCTAGGTGACCTTCTCTTCCACAATTATAACACGCTTTGGACTGCATCTCGTAGTTTAGACTGATATGACCCTCCCCTCCACATTTGAAGCATATGATAGGTGGTCGTTCTCCTTCCTTAACAACAGGTGCTGGTGCTGACATCTTTCCATCATTGTTGAATCTCCTTTTCTTGAAATGTCCATTTTTACTGTCTTGGCCATGATTACCACCGAAGTGGTTACTATTTCTGGCATGTTGATTCCCTCCACGTTTGTTGTCACCGCTGATGGATCGCTACCCATCGGTATTATCATTTTGTTGACTGCTTTCTCTTGGTTGAGTTGAATCGTTATCGCGCTCCAATAATTGAGCCCTATTAACAACATCTGAATACAAACACAGTTTGTGAGAAATTAAGTATTGACGTATCTCGGGTTTCAAACCTCTTAGAAACATTCGCGTCATTCTCTCTTCATTATCAACCAAGTGAGACGACAATTCGGCAAACTTAGCTTCGTACTGTGACACGGTCATATTGTTCTGCTCCAACTTGATGAACTCTACCTCTTTTATGTGATTAATACTTTCGGCAAAGTACTTGTTGTTGAATAGTTCTTGGAACTTCTCCCAAGACATCTTCAGTGCGGTAGGTTGAGTACGCTTTAACGATTCCCACCAGTAATTTGCCTCTCCTCGCAACATAAATGTGATGCCCCCAAAATTAGGTATGCATCACCCATCTTGGGTCGCCAGATACATGGTACAGAATTCAAATACAACTTACTAATACAACTGTCGTGTACAATACGACAAAACATAAACTGTGAGTTTGAATACAAATATTATCTACTAGAGATTATACAAACTCAAAAGGAGTCCTCATTACAATTATTATCACACTATTTCACAGAATAGTGAGGACTACTAATGCTATCCTCTGGACCATCACTCCGTTCCCCGACTCGTCCCAGCTATATTCTCATTTTCTAAAGAGAACAGTGAAATGAAGGGTGAGCTCAACTAGCCCAGTAAGAAATATTATGACTAAGATAATGCAGAATAAATTATCATTAGTCTCCAACAATGTTAAACTGATAAAATATAATAGACATCAAGTTTAAGCTGCGCAAATGAACAAGCAATCCATTAAAAGAGTCAAGTAGAAAATAAAATCTACTATCTTTTATGATTAAAAAGGTTTTTCATCACTGTTATCGCTAAGACTCGGCTTAATAAATATTCCACATCATCGAATCACCCCTGCACTACGGCCAAGGATATTCTTTAGTATCACGACCACAATTATCCATGCACTACGGGCCAAGAATATTTGTGTATTCATTAATGGTCATGATCATGCCAACAATCATCCATCAATGCACTACGGGCCAATGAGAACTTTTACCACATCATTTGTAACATTACGGCCATGATTACAACCGAATAATCCTCGGTCATAATCATACCAAGTCCATGTATGCACTTCTGAGTGCCACAGATGACTTTCAAAAAATATAAAATGAGGATGATGACAATGATATAAGAATTCAATAAAACAAGTTCAAGAATTATTTTATCCAGAATTATTAACGTCCAAATTGTCAACATGATCTTTGTTTTGTAGAGTAAAATTCAAGAATGATCGGAAGAATATTTCCATAAAAGATCTTTGGATGAAGCGCAAATATCAAGGATATTCTACTAATTTCATGGAGTATAGAAGTTAAAATTTTAACCAACCTGAGTATAATAAAGAATGGAATAACAAAAGAAATCACCATGCATGTGGTACTCAGAGACAAACGAGTTATTCCAACAGAATAATAATAACGGAACCGTGTCGTGCAAAATTTTCACCCAAGCGGGATGTTCCAACAGAATAATAAAGAGCGGAACCAGTCCGGGTGTAAAACACATGCATGCGAGGATGTTCCAGCAGAATAATAATAAAGCGGAACCAGTCGGTGTAAAAACACATGATGAGGATGTTCCAACGGAATAATAATAATAAAGACGGAACCAGGTCCAGTGTAAAACACACAGACAGGATTTTGCAACATAATAATAGAAGAATGTCACCAAGTATAGGGTAGACCGTGTATACAGGTTATTCCAACATAATAATAAGAAATGAAATAACAACAGTTCTCTTCATGAATAAGAAAGAATAACACCCCTTACCTCGTTCGGGTTCCTTGCTTTCTGGGATGTTACGACAAACGCTCTCCCTTGAACTACCGGCTTTGACTTTTATAGGACAGCCTTTGGTGCCTCCATCCCAGCTAGATTTGTCTTTGGTGCACGACAAAATAGGGCTAGGTGACCTTCTCGTTCACAATTATAACACGCTTTGTGATAAGTGGATTTTTTATACACTTATCCGATATCTTTTACTTGAATTAGTTGCTTATATTCATTTGTCTTAGTTACTTTTCATGCATTTTGTGTTCATTTTGTAGGTTATACGTTTGGGAGCGGTGTGAGCGATTATTGGTAAGGAAAATTAAAGAAAATGCAAAGAAAAGGCAATCCGGACATCATTTGGGCTTTCATGTTACTTCATGTTCATGGCTTGGAATTCGGACTACATTGTAGAGCGTCTTCGTAGCTTTCCAAAACATCTTGAATCGCTCTAATCGGAGTTCGAATGCAAGAGTTATGATCATTGTACCAACGGACGTCAAACTTCGCTGTTTTGGTTAGCCATTTTCATAGCAGTCCCTTCCAGCTCAATTTCAACCTTCATCCGGCCAGAATTTCTCAATCATTAAAGAATTAAAGTTGTAGAGCTCGTCGATATCTTCGATTTGATAGGTGGCAGGCCCCGTAACTCTTGGCGGATCAAACGTTATGGCCATTTTACTAGAGCAGCATTGCAACAGAATCACCATAGCATAGCGCATGAATTTCATGTACGCGCCGACTTACAAAGAGCAAAAAGACGCGATTTTTAGGTTTTTACGGTGCGCCTAACTCAAAGCCAATTCTTCTTGGTCACAAGAACTTTGGGTGCTGACCAACGTTGACTTTTCATTAAACAATGCAATTGAAGCGTAACGGAGAGGGGGATTCAATTATGGCTTATATATTAGACGTATTTCCATTATGTAAAGGAGACACCACCCCTTGGGGGCTGAATCAAGATTACATATGCTCTTTTCTTCTCTTTCTTTTTAGATTAGATTAGAACCCTAGATTAGGTTAGAGTTGAAGATTGAAGCAATTGGAGAGCATAAGGAATTCAGAATTGGAGCAAGAGAGATCAGATTTGCATTCCTAAATCCCTAACTTCTCTTTACTTCTATCTTTATTTCTCAATGTATAATCAATTGTGGATTGTGGGTTTTGATTCTATGATGAACTTAACTCTATTTTGAGATTACAATGGATTCTATGGATTAGTTTAATCTGATATATTTCATTGTTAACCTTATTGATTGCTATGGGATTGTCTATTAAGATTCATGCTTATTTGCTTAGTTGATTGGCCATCTATTACTGTGATAACCCATATGAACTTGAAAGATGAAGTATGAGTTTAGATATGATCTTGATAGCTTGTGATTGTATATTCTGTATTGTGATTGTAAAAACCCAAAACCCTAATAAGACTCGTATGTATAAATCCCGTTATATAAATAAAATTTCTCTGTTCTGAATATGTTACGTGTTATTATATACTTGGTTTGACAAAATTGACCGAATAAATTTTTATCCAAAAAACATCGTGCTTGACACCTCGTGCTTAATTTTTTTTCCATAATTGGACTTTTCGGTAAAATTATTTTGACAAGTTGCTTTGTCGTGCTTACACTGACAAAACGCTTTGTCGTGCTTGTCAGGATTAGTGAGCTAACCCTAATTAGCAAAACCCTAACCCTAATTAGCAAAACCCTAACCCTAATTAACAAAAACCTAACCCTAATAAACCCTAATTAGCTAATCTAACTCAAATTAGCTTATGTTAACACTTAATCATGGTTAGTAAACTTCTATTAGGTACTAATTAACATTACTTAACATTCCTAATCATTAGAAACAAAACCCTAATCAAGATTAGTGAAGATTTAAGCCTAATTAAGCTACTAACTTAATCAACTAGCTCACAAGTAGGTTGGGAGTCACCATTACAAGTTTCAAAACATCACATGACATGCTTCCAAACTCCCAAGCATCAGAAGAGTCACAGATCAGAAGCTAGAATCACAAATTTCTCAAGAAAAGGTGCAAACCCTAGTTCATAAATTTCTCTTTGATCTTATGTTAGATTTGTTGTTTAGATGTTTAGAATATTGTACTAGGATGTTAGAAAGTATGCTAGAGTGGTAGAACACGTTTTCATAACATCTAGATGCCTTAATTAAGCGTTTTATGAAATCTGGGAATTTTGAAAGAAATGGTCCGACGGTAGAATGTCGTGGCTTTTTGATTCATGTGTGTTTATGTTTTGGTACGTTAATCGATTGATATTTGTAGCTTTGTAAGTAGGTCTTTAACTGAAAAGAAAGCGAGTTCGGATGAACCATAGATTCCAAGATATAATCAGTCAAAGTGGGTTGACCATTTACGGAAGCTGATTTTCTGGGTTACCCAGAAAGCTCAAGAACAGCTGAACCGGCTACTTTGACCGACCTGTTTAATCATCTTCTGATTGTTCATTGTTTATGTTTTTGTTATAAATTGGTACTCTGGTATACATACTACATAAATATGATCTTCAATCGAACAAACAACTCATAGGATTACCGAAATTATTGGTCAAAAGTAGTTGACCGAGCATGATCATGTTTTCTGGGTTTTCCGTAAAGCTGAAGAATTCTGAAGAACAGGTTGTTAATCATGACTTTGACCAAACATAAATAGAGATCTTAGAATTACGATTTGTTCATGTTAATGTTATATATATGTACCCTGGTATATAGACTACATGTTACAATAAACACAACATACATCTAATACACCGAATCAAAGTTATTCAAGCCACAAAATCGTTGACCGGCTTGACCACTGTTCGCTTGGGTTACCCAGAAACCCAAGAACAACTCTGACAGTAACTTTAAATCTTTATAATTTCTTGTTAGATGTAGATTAAAGCCTCATTTATTGCTTGATCTTGTCTTTATTACATGAGTACTACAACACCAATACTTGCTCGATCGAAACTCATTACCAAAATCGAAGTTATTTAATGGTCAAACTAGCCACTCGACCACTTTGACAGCAACCACGCTTGAAACTCAAGAACACCTCTGACGACACTTTACATCCTTTGTAGAGCTTTAATGATGGACATAAATTAATTTTTAGAAATAAATTATAAAAATTAGAAATAATTAATAAAAACAGCTTTTAAAAATTATATTAAATTATTATAAATTATTTCAGATATTTCTACAAAAATTTAATAGTTATTTTATTTTATTTAGATATTATTTATAATTAACTTATTAATAAAATAATTAGAATAATTACTTTTAACTACTAAGTAATTATGTAAAAATATTATTATTAAAATAAAAATCATAATAAATGATTATAAATTATTTAATAATATTAAATAATATTTTTTATAAAATTTTAGTAAATATAAATTATTTATAAATAGAAATAAATGGTTTAAAAATCATTTAAAGGATAAATAAAAATTTTAAAAATACTTTAAACCTTCTAAAATATATTATAAGGATAATTAAATTATTTAAAATATAACCAAATTTTATAAATAAAATTTAGTTCGTTTATCAAAGGTATTAAAAGTCAAACCTTGTAGTATTAGATGGTAATCCTGGAACATCTGGAGTAGATAAAGGGAAGCGTCCCTACATAGATTAGATTATATTCTTGTGTGTATGAATACCTTGTAATAAGAACTCGTTATGAGAATTTTGTAATTGAATCATAATATTATGATATATATAACATCTTTTATTTCATGCAATAGTGTTTTCTTACATATATAGATGTAAAGTAAGATGTCTTCTATTCTAGTGGAGATCCTTGGGAACTATTTATCCGAGTGAGGGTGTTAATAGCATGTCTTTGTTCATGTTGTTATTAATACTCGAATTTCAGATAGATAGTTACTATCGATGATAGTATGTATTCGCATGACATGTACTATACATCCGGGTGAGGGTATTGGTAATATAATTTGTTTCATGTTATTACCGATACTACGAATTTTGGATAGATAGACTCTAGTCACAGTATATGAGTTCATATATTCAAGTGAGGGTATCCAAACACAGTAATATTTCTCTTGGGAATTACCATATGTTATGGGATACTGTGAATCTTGAATCTATGGGAATTATAGATAATCCCTCTATCTAATGTAATATTATGAATCAGATACCATGGGTGTATAGATTTAAATGCATTTTGTTAATTCTTTGTAAACACCATACCGGATACCACGAGAGTATAGGTATGGGGGTGTTACAATTTTGGTATCAGAGCTGTTAAGGCTATAGATATAAGGAAGAGTTTTCTTAGTATATAGTCTTCGAGTCCGTAAAAATTTGCAAAAGACATATAAAATATAACATTAAAACTATTATGTTGTGTAAACCTTTATACCAGTATTTATGGAGTTTTCTTTTATAGATGGCCAACTCAATCTTTGAAGAAAGAGTGATCAATCCACCATAAATAGAGTCTTTTATAGCTAGTTATGCAGAAAAAGAAGAATTGCTTCATGATCAACAACTGCTTGATGCTGAAGAAGAAGAAGAAGATCCAGTGGCTGGACAATTAATGAGAATAGATGAGCATAATGAGGCAATGGCATCACTACTGCAGACAACAGAATGTGAGAACAATAAGATGAAGTTTAGAGCAGATTTATCTGAGTGTATGATAATGGATGAAAGGAGTCATAGTCATTAACTGAAAGGACAACTGCACCATGCACATAGGAGCATGAGGGAAATTCAGTCAAGACTTTTTAAAACATCTCTGGGAGTTCGAGATACTTTTAATGATTTGCAGCGTCGTATAACTCGATATCCAGTAGAAGAAAAGAAAACTGCTTATCTTATCGATCGATCAGTGGTTTGTCACATGATCCAAGATTCCTTTGATGATATCAATGAATTCTAGAGAGTAGTATAGGAGGTTGGATGCTTTATATTAGTACAATAAAGAAGCATTCAAAGTTTGTATTGTGATAAGTACTGTGTAATATACTAGTATGTTTAAAGTTGTTGTAAGACTGTGATTTATAAATAAACAATATGTTTTGGTTATCTAAAAATCTTATGTGAATCTTTGTTGTTGTTTTATAGAATCATGCCACCAACCACAAGACCCCAAAGAGAAATGAATAATGAGGATAATCCAACTCAACAGTTAGTAGATATGATGTTAGGAGTAATAAACAGACCTATAAACCAAAATACATCCTTTAAAGACTTTAAATTAGTTGGACCACCTGAATTTAAAGGTACATTAGAACTTGTAGATGCACAGATTTGGATTTTTGAGATAGAAAAAATCTTCCTAATAACTAATGTTAGTAATAACCAGAAGACAACTTTTGCAACTTTCTTCTTAAAAGGTGAAGCTAATTATTGGTGGGAATCAACCAAAGGTCGAATAGAAACTGAAATTATTCCTTGGGATAGATTTAAAGAGTTGTTCTTTGAAAACTATTTTTCCCAATCCCTGAAAGACCGAATGTAAATAAAATTTCTGGACTTAAAACCAGGAGATCTTACTGTAACCCAGTATACAGCTAAGTTTAATGAACTATCCAGGTTTGATCCTCATCAAGTGACCACTGAACTTAGAAAGACTCGTAGGTACCAAGAAGGTTTAAAACCTCAGATTCGGAGTAAATTATCAGTGCTTCAAATCAAAACTTTCTCTAAAATACTAGAGAAGGCCACTATAATTGAAGGTGAAAATGAAAATCTCGCTAAGTTTCATCAGGACAAAAAGATTCAGAATGAGAAAGGAAAAAATAAGACAGAACCCAGTTCAGGTGGGTTTAATAACAAGCGTAAATGGAATAATTCTTTTTCTAACACTTCAGGGAAAAAGATAGGAAATACTAATAACAATTTTAGTAATAATAATATTAAACCTTGTCCTAAATGTAATAAGAAACATAGAGGAGAGTGTCTTCTTAACAAATGCTTTAATTGTGGACAGTCAGGACATTATCTTTTACAGTGTCCTCTTCCAAAGAAAAAAAATAAATATTTTAATTGTGGTTTAATGGATCATTTTTCTAAGAACTGTCCCACAAACCAAGGAGGAAAAGGAGTTAGAATACCAGAGAATAATAAATCAACAGTAGCTGCAGTTGGGGTTCAGAATCGATCTACTGCGAGAACATTTAATATGTCGATGAGGGATGTTGTTGCTTCACATGACGTAGTGACATGTATCATCCCTATCAACACTTTAAATGCATATGTGTTATTCGATTCTGGTGCTACTTGTTTATTTGTGTCTAGAAATTTCTCTACAAACTTGAATATGCCTCGTGAAAATTTAGACAAACCATTTTGTGTAGAAATTGCTAATAATGAAAGAATTCCGGTTAAGACCATATATAGAAACTGTAGTGTGGTAATAAAAGGACATAATTTTAAGGTAGATTTGATACCAATTCAGTTGGGAGAATTTGATGTAATTCTAGGAATGGATTGGTTAGTTAATCATAACGCGATGATTGATTGTCATCAAAAACGTATTAACCTTTTGACTTCTTTGAAGTCAAAAGTAGTGTTCAATGGTATTTGTTCACCTAAGCAATCTTGATGTTTGACTATAATTCAGGCAGAAAGATTACTCAAAAAGGGTTGTTTAGGATATTTGGCCTATATAGTTGATACTCGTCAGGAAGGAGTAAAACTAGATCAAATACCTGTAGTTAAGGAATTTCTTGATGTATTTCCAGATGATTTACCCGGTTTGCCTCCAGATAGGGAGATTGAGTTTATCATTGATCTTGCACCAGGAACGGCACCAGTTTCTAAGGCACCGTACAGAATGGCACCTATAGAACTGAAAGAGTTACTTATTCAATTACAGGAACTCTTAGATAAAAAGTACATACAACCTAGTGTTTCACCTTGGGGCGCACCAGTGTTATTTATAAAGAAGAAGGATGGAACTATGAGACTTTGTATAGATTATAGGGAGCTAAATAAGTTAACTATTAAGAATAAATATCCTTTGTCAAGGATTGATGATTTGTTTGACCAATTAAAGGGGGGCGAACATTTTTCAAAAATTGACCTTAGAACAGGTTATCATCAATTAAAGGTAAGAAAGGAGGATGTGCCGAAAACAACGTTTAGGACACGCTATGGACATTATGAATTTCTTGTAATGTCTTTTGGATTAATAAATGCCTTGGCAAAGATTTATGGATTTAATGAATCGAGTGTTTAAACCATGCTTGGACAAATTTGTTGTAGTGTTTATCGACGATATTCTGGTATACTCGAGAACACAAGAAGAGCATACTGAACACTTGAGAGTCGTATTGGAGATATTACGAAAAAAACTTTATGCAAAGTTTTCCAAGTGTGAATTTTGGTTGAAGAGAGTTCAATTTTTAGGTCATGTAATTGACAAAAATTGAATATCTGTAGATCCAACTAAGATCGAAACTGTTGTGAACTGGGAACAACCAACAACTCCAACAGAAGTACGAAGTTTTCTCAATTTAGCGGGTTATTACCGACGGTTTATAAAAGATTTTTCAAAAATAGAAACCCCATTAACCAATTTAACTCGAAAGACAGTGAAATACGTCTGGACAGATAAATGTGAGGAAAGCTTCCAAGAGTTGAAGAAGCGACTGAGCATGGCTCCAGTGTTATCCTTACCAGATGATACAGGAGGCCTTGTAGTATATAGTGACGCATCACACAGAGGATTAGGGTGTGTGTTGATGCAACATGGGAAAGTGATAGCTTATGCATCACGACAACTCAAAGATTATGAGAAGAGATATCCTACTCATGATTTAGAGTTAGCCGCTATGGGTTTTGCTCTAAAAATTTGGAGACATTACTTATACGGGGAGAAGTGCGAGAGATATATCTGAGATCATAAAAAGTAAAATATATTTTTACACAACGGGAATTAAATTTAAGATGAGAGAGGCGATGGTTAGAAGCGATAAAGGATTTTGACTGTGAAATCTTATATCATCCGGTAAAAGAAAATGTTGTGGTGATCGTTAAGTAGAAAGAATCAAGAAAAATTGAATGTATTAACCACCAATGATAGGTTAATAAAAGACTTTGAAAAGTTAAAAATTGAGGTGGAATGTTCAACTACCTCTACCCAAAAATTATATATTTTAGAAGGAGTTTCATCTCTGCTCGATAAAATTAAAGATATACAGGAGAAGGATGAAGAGTGTCAGAAGTTTAAATCTAATTCCACACATGATAAGTATAATAAATTTCGAATAGATAAGGATGGAATAATAAGATATGAAAATAGAATCTGGATTCCGTTAGATCAAGCTTTAAAAGATGAAATTTTGAACGAAGCACATAACTCTAAATTTGCCATACATCCTGGCAGTACTAAAATGTTCAAAGATTTAAGTCGACACTTTTGGTGGTCGAATATGAAAAGGGAAATAGCTGAATGGGTAAGTAAATGTCTCACGTGTCAAAGGGTTAAGGCAGAACATCAGAAGCCAAGTGGTTTACTTCAACCCTTACCAATTCCTGAGTGGAAGTGGGAACATATAACCATGGACTTTGTAGTGGGCCTTCCAACTACACAAAAAGGCCATAACGCCATTTGGGTAATAGTTGACCGTTTAACAAAATCCGCTCACTTTTTACCTATTAAAATTACTCATAACCTGGATCACCTTGCCAAATTATATATTCATGAAATTATATCTAGGCATGGAGTACTGTTTCCATAGTATCGCATCGAGATCCACGTTTTACTTCAAATTTTGGAAGAGTCTTGAGAAAAATTTAGGAAACAGATTAAAACTAAGTACAACTTATCATCCTCAAACCGATGGATGAGTGAGAGAACCGTACAAACATTAGAGGATATGTTGAGAACATGTGTCATAGACTTCAAAGGAAGTTGGGAAGATCAATTACCTTTAGTCGAATTTGCCTACAACAATAGTTATCATGCTAGCATAGGTATGCCACCCTATGAAGCCTTATATGGAAGAAAATGTAGAAACGCTATGTGTTGGGATGAAGTCGGGGGAAAGACAAATGTTAGGACACGAAATAATTCAACAAACCATTTGAAACTATCGTAATCATACGTCAATGATTACAAGCATCTCAAGATCGACAAAGAAAATATACTGATCCACATCGACAACAACGAAATTTTAGCGTAGGAAGCCATGTATTCTTGAAAGTATCTCCTTGGAAGGGCAAGATACGTTTTGGCAAGAAAGGAAAACTAAGTCCGAGGTTCATTGGACCTTTTGAAATTTTGAGAAGAATTGGAGAAGTTGCTTATGAAATAGCACTACCACCTGAGTTAAACCATATTCATAATGTGTTTCATGTGTCCTTTTTACGACCATACAAACCTGATTATAAACACGTTATAAATTATGAGCCGATCCAAATCGAAGAAAATCTTTCTTATGTAGAAGAACCTGTGCAGATCGTCGACCGTAAAGAGCAAGTCCTCTGTAATAAAGTGATAGCATCGGTTAAAGTAATATGGAGAAATCAGAGCGTTGAAGAAGCTACATGGGAGCTTGAAGATAAAATGCGCGAGAATTATCCTCATCTTTTTACTTAACATGTACTGTAATTTCGAGGACGAAATTCTTATTAGTGGGGGTGAATGTAAAAATCGAAAACCCTAATAAGACTCGTATGTATAAATCCCGTTATATAAATAAAATTTCTCTGTTTTGAATATGTTACGTGTTATTATATACTTGGTTTGACAAAATTGACCGAATAAATTTTTATCCGTAAAACGTCGTGCTTGACACCTCGTGCTTAATTTTTTTTCCATAATCGGACTTTTCGATAAAATTATTTTGACAAGTTGCTTTGTTGTGCTTACACTGACAAAACTCTTTGTCGTGCTTGTCAGGATTAGTGAGCTAACCCTAATTAGCAAAACCCTAACCCTAATTAGCAAAATCCTAACCCTAATTAACAAAAACTTAACCCTAATAAACCCTAATTAGCTAATCTAACTCAAATTAGCTTATGTTAACACTTAATCATGGTTAGTAAACTTCTATTAGGTACTAATTAACATTACTTAACATTCCTAATCATTAGAAACAAAACCCTAATCAAGATTAGTGAAGATTTAAGCCTAATTAAGCTACTAACTTAATCAACTAGCTCACAAGTAGTTTGGGAGTCACCATTACAAGTTTCAAAACATCACATGACATGCTTCCAAACTCCCAAGCATCAGAAGAGTCACAGATCAGAAGCTAGAATCACAAATTTCTCAAGAAAAGGTGCAAACCCTAGTTCATAAATTTCTCTTTGATCTTATGTTAGATTTGTTGTTTAGATGTTTAGAATATTGTATTAGGATGTTAGAAAGTATGCTAGAGTGGTAGAATACATTTTCATAACATCTAGATGCCTTAATTAAGCATTTTATGAAATCTGGGAATTTTGAAAACAATGGTCTGACAGTCGAATGTCAGGGCTTTTTGATTCATGTGTGTTTATGTTTTTGGTCTCATTAATCGATTGATATTTGTAGCCTGTAAGTAGGTCTTTAACTGAAAAGAAAAAGGTTCGGATGAACCATAGATTCCAAGATATAATCGACCAAAGTGGGTTGATCGTTCACGAAGGCGATTTTACGAGTTACCAGAAAGCTCAAGAGCAATTTGAACCGGCTACTTTGATGAATTCGTTTAATCATCTTGATTGTTAATTGTTTATGTTTTTGTTATAAATTGGTACTGGTATACATACTACATATCTATGATCTTCAATCGAACAAACAACTCATAGGATTCAAAATTATTGGTCAAAAGTAGTTGACGAAAGCATGTCCAAGTTTTACGGGTTTTCGTAAAACTGAAGAACACGAAGAAAACGGTTGTTAGGCGTACTTTGACCGACATAAATAGAGATCTTAGAATTACGATTTGTTCATGTTAATGTTATATATATGTACCACGGTATATAGACTACATGTTACAACAAACACAACATACATCTAATACAATCGAATCAAAGTTATTCAAGCCACAAAAGCAGTTGGCCAGGCCTTGACCCTTTATCGCAGGTTACCCGAAACCCAAAACGACTCGACAAATAACTTTAAATCTTTATAATTTCTTGTTAGATGTAGATTAAAGCACGCTTATTGCTTGATCTTGTCTTATTATTATGAGTCTTACAACACCAATACTTGTTACGATAGAAACTCATTACCAAAACCAAGTTATTTAATGGTCAAACTAGCCCACTCGACCACGAGCAAAGCTACGCCCGAAACTCAAGAACACCTACAAATGACACTTTACATCCTTTGTAGAGCTTTAATGACAGACGTAAATTAATTTTTAGAAATAAATTATAAAAATTAGAAATAATTAATAAAAACAGCTTTTAAAAATTATATTAAATTATTATAAATTATTTACGATATTTCTACAAAAATGTAATAATTATTTTATTTTATTTAGATATTATTTATAATTAACTTATTAATAAAGTAATTAGAATAATTACTTTTAAATACTAAATAATTATGTAAAAATATTATTATTGAAATAAAAATCATCATAAATGATTATAAATTATTTAATAATATTAAATAATGTTTTTTTTATAAAATTATAGTAAATATAAATTATTTATAAATAGAAATAAATGGTTTAAAAATCATTTAAAGGATAAATAAAAATTTTAAAAATACTTTAAACCTTCTAAAATATATTATAAGGATAATTAAATTATTTAAAAATATAACCAAATTTTATAAATAAAATTTAGTTCATTTATCAAAGGTATTAAAAGTCAAACCCTATTAAATCTAACCCGATATTAAATAAATGTTTTATTTGAGTATTGTTATCAATACTAACGTGTTAGATTTATATTCTTGAACGTCATAGGTACTTAATAGCGTTCGAATAGTATAACTTGACTGATCTACGCTCAGGCAAGTCTTCTATACCCAATTTATTACTTATGCAAAATTTATCAACCCTATTTATTCGCTGAACAAGATTCTATCTTGCTATACTGTTGATATAATACACCTATGTTGAATTACCTATTATTGAAAAGTTATTGCTATAGTTCCAGCATGACTAAGAAATGAATTATTTATTCATATGATATTGTTTATTGAGCATAAACTGTTGTGTCAAGCCAAATTGTTTTGGTAAGGCAATCGATATCTTGAAGTTGAGTATCCCGTAAAGGGAGCAAAGTGTAGTCGATGAATATATTGATGATGAAATTATAAGTGTAAATGAGCCTTCGTAGGTGATATGAATACTCCTAGGATGTTAATAAGTGATCCCCTATCTCATATCTCGAATGAATTTCTAAGTCTTTGTGGTCGATGAAATGATAAAATTTCGAACTAGTTGGAATTAGAAATCGAGAAATGGTAACAACTATCGGTTGAAATTTGAATTGTTATAATTCTTCAAATCCTATATTGTTATAAATATATAACTTTTTTGAGCATGTCATAGCTCACCCTTGCAAATTATTCCCTGCGGTATTAGATGGTAATCTGGAACATCTGGAGTAGATAAAGGAAAGCGTCCTACATAGATTAGATTATATTATTATGCGTATGAATACCTTGTAATAAGAACTTGTTATGAGAATTTTGTAATCGAATCATAATATTATGATATATATAACATCTTTTATTTACTGCAACCGTGTTTTCTTATATATATAGATGTAAAGTAAGATGTCTTCTATTCTAGTGGAGATCCTTGGGAACTATTTATACGAGTGAGGGTGTTAATAGCATGGATTTGTTCATGTTGTTATTAATACTACGAATTTCAGATAGATAGTTACTATCGATACGATAGTATGTATTCGCATGACATAGACTATACATACGGGTGAGGGTATTGGTAATATGGATTGTTCATGTTATTATGCGATACTACGAATTTGGATAGATAGACTCTAGTCACGAATACAGTTCATATATTCAAGTGAGGGTATCCAAACACAGTAATATTTCTCTTGGGAATTACCATCTGTTATGGGATATGTGAATCTTGAATCAATGGGAATTATATCTGATAGTCCCTCTATCTAATGTAATATTTTGAATCAGATACCATGGGTGTATAGATTTAAATGCATTATGTTAATTCTCTGTAAACACCATACCGGATACCACGAGAGTATAGGTATGGGGGTGTTACAGTGATAGGATGTATGATTTGTGCTTAGGATAGACATATACCGAAGCACCACTCGTAATCAATTGAGAACTTGGGATTAAACCCTAATTATTTGTAAATCACATAGACATATAGTGATTTAGGTAATGTGGGTGTTCATGTGTATTCTATCAATTGTGAATTATATGTGATATGGGTATGGTGCATTGAAAGATGGCTATACTTTACTTTAGTGTTCTCGACTAACAAACCAGTACAATTAGTTTGGGTTAACATGAAATGTATGGATTTGAATGAGTCAATAGATGAAATTGTAATCTCAGGTCTTCGTTATCTAGTCTCACTCTAGAAGTAGTTAGGTTTATTTAATTTCATAGTTTAAATATAAAATATATTGTTATTCGTTTAAATAAGACTGAAATGGTTATGGGTTAATGCTTGGTAAACTTTATTAGTTAATTC
The DNA here is from genome assembly GCA_020205605.1 of Panax ginseng. Classification (NCBI taxonomy): domain Eukaryota; kingdom Viridiplantae; phylum Streptophyta; class Magnoliopsida; order Apiales; family Araliaceae; genus Panax; species Panax ginseng. Next base: position 56,572,108 of record CM035143.1, on the reverse strand, counting down.
CCTGTGAATCGATACGCGACTTACTCTGTATTACTTGTTGACGCATGTATACTTGCATGAGTTAGAGCTCTTTTGTTAATCTTAAAAAAGAGGCAACAAGTTTTTGGCGCCATTGCCGGGGAATTATATTAATAATTTTTGCCAACATTAATTTCAATCAAATTAGGCTTACTTTAAACATTTTATTTTATTTTATTTTATTTTAATTCTTTTCCTATATTTCTCTCTTTTCAGGTACCATGGGTGACTTTTCTTATCAAGGGCCTTATGCAAATAGGACTCAACCAAGGGACATAAGCACTGAGGGACTCAATGTATTTTCTACATTGTCAGCACATATTGCAACACTTTAGGAGAGGTTGGATATTCTTGCAGCCCAACGCACTCGAGAGATAGTAGTTACATGTGAATACTTTGCTGGCGAGCATCCGAGTTATCAGTGCAACATCAAGGTTGGACAAGAACAGTTTGGGGGGATTACCTCAACAACTATGTTTATCCCAATTATCCTCAAGGTTGGGGGTATCACCCAGATTCTGAATGGAGTTATAACTATCCCAATCAATACTGCATCCCAAGTCCAACACATCCATCAGATTTCTCATATCCACCTTCAACGCAACAAGAGGAAAATTCAAGGTTGAAGGAATTCATGTCAAAAAGCATAGAAGACCACGACGAGATGATGATGACTCAGGAGTTATCAAGCCAAAATCTTAACAAACAAACGGAACAACTCATTAACTCCTCAATGAATGGTCCTCAATACATGGATTTTGAAACTGAACAAGAGAATTCAAGAGTGGAGGATTTGTGGTTCAAGTTTGTAGCATCAACTGAGGAGAAGATGATTGAGCAAGGGAGGTCAATTTGGAATCTTCAGAATCAAATGGATCAAATACTCAAAGCCTTGAACAATCGCCCTCAAAACAATTGGTGTTATGACATTGACGATGAAACTGATGGAGAGCCAGAGGTGTGAATGCCACAGAATGAACTGAAAGGAGTGGACATAGAGGAGACAACTGGGGTATGGAAAATGAAGAACATGAGCTGACTTGTATAATACCCCAAGTGCCTTCTCAGTTAGAGTTGAAAAATTCAGTGAAATTTGCACACCCATGTCCTCTAGGTAGTCACATTCAAGGAAATGAGCAGTATGATAAAGATGCCTTGTATAAACCATGGTGGGCTAAAGAAGAGAAAATAAGAAAGGAAGAGTCTGTTGTACTTTCCATACCTCAACGCAACAATTTATTCCCAATTACAACAGACGAGACACCTAGCTATGCAATGGAACTAGAGACATCATGGACAGGAAATACGTTAGGTTGCTTCAATTCACAGACACACATGATGGGGAATCTACCAAAACACATAGTGATTCTAATGGATGGAGGGTTCTTAGCTTATCGTAGAGGAATTGGATAGCGGTGTCAAGAAAAGAGTCCAGCTAACGGACTATAAACCGAGTGCTCGATGAGAGGCACCCCATCCAATCTTTCTCCCTCCTTGTTTAATTCTTTTTTTTTTTTACATTTCCATATTTAGTAGATGTTAGATAGTGGTAAGTCTTAATAATAGTTTTATTGTTTCTCCTCCCAGGTTTAATCCAATTGGTATAAGCATTTAGGATCAAACAGAAGTTAAAAACTAAAATTTGCTGAATCTGAGGTCGTGGCGCGCCAACTTCTAAGACAAACAAACATGACTTGCTTATGAGCTCGATATGAGAAAAAAAATGCTAAATTTTTAGAATTTCTGACTCAAGCATTCGGACAGTTAGAAGCCCACACTCAATCTCCAACTATATAATATCTCAAACTTAGCCATCGCCTGATATACCATCGGATCATGAGGAGGCGAACGGAGATGACATTGCCACTTAGGGGAGTATTCTTTCACTTTTAATTACAATGAGGGCATTGTTTATTTTAAGTTTGGGGGTATTGGGTTGTAGTGAGTAGTTGTTGCATATAGTTAGTTGCATATAGTTTTATTGCATGTTTAAGTTGTATAGTAGGGGTATTTTAGTATGATTTTTTTTATTTTTTTAGTTTTCTTTTGTCTTGTTTATTTAGTATGTGTTTAGTTGCATAACATTGCATAATCCCAGGCTTTTAATTAGTTGAATTCTAATTTGGCCAATGATGAAATAGAAATTTGATAGATTTTTGAATTTGGTTGATATCTTGAGCTTAGTTATAATTTTATACATGATATAATTCATGCTTGTTGTTTAGATGTTACCTGGTAGCATGACAATGTTCCTATTTGCTTGTTGGTTAAGATTAGCATGTTTGTTTACTGAGTAGAAAATGTTATTTTTAAAGATGGAATTATATATAACGTAGACATTGACTATGAAAACACAGATACTCAAACTTTGGGAACACATGGGTATGCTTGCTATTGGGACGAGATGGAGCGTAAAACGCACTCGTTTAAATGGAAATGGAAAGCGAGATGGAGCGTAAAACGCACTCGTTTAAATGGAAATGAAAAGTGAGATGGAGCGTAAAACGTACTCACTATATACGCATATAAAAAAAATATAATAAATAAATAAATAAATAAATCTATCAATAAACACCGCGAGAAAGTGTAAAAATTGCCCCGTGAGTAAAAATAAAGCAGAATAAACCCTTTGTTGATCCTTAGCTTGTACTGATGTGTTGGAGTAGTTGTTGTTTCATTTGTATGCATAGTTCTTTGTTTGAACCTCAGTTTTCTTTCTTAAATAGTATAACATGTGAAATCCTCACCTTTTTCAAGCTTATATGTGAACACATCACACACACACAACATCTTTATAGCAGGTTAGGATTATATGATTGTATGTCATTATGCCTTTAGCTTAGTTTGATGCTTTGTTCTTGAATCTTGATATTTCTATGAGGCATATCTTATTGGAATTCTTAACATGGCTGGAAATCTGGGGATTCATTGTCATAGTAGCGTAGCTTACATAGCATATATATTGCATTATATCGTGTTGCTTGGGGACAAGCAAGAGTTTAAGTTTGGGGGTATTTGATAAGTGGATTTTTTATACACTTATCCGGTATCTTTTACTTGAATTAGTTGCTTATATTCATGCGTCTTAGTTACTTTTCATGCATTTTGTGTTCATTTTGTAGGTTATACATTTGAGAGCGGTGTGAGTGATTATTGGTAAGGAAAAGCAAAGAAAATGCAAAGAAAAGGTAATCCGGACATCATTTGGGCTTTCATGTTACTTCATGTTCTTGGCTTGGAATTTGGACTACATTGTAGAGCGTCTTCATAGCTTTCCGGAATATCTTGAATTGCTCTAATCGGAGTTTGGATGCAAGAGTTATGATCGTTGTACCAACGGACGTCAAACTTCACTGTTTTGGTTAGCCATTTTCATAGAAGTCCCTTCCAGCTCGATTTCAACCTTCATATTGACAGAATTTCTCAATCATCAAAGAATGAAACTTGTAGAGCTCATCGATATCTTCGATTTGATAGGTGTCAGGCCCCGTAACTCTTCTTGGATCAAAAGGTATGGCCATTTTACCAGAGCAGACTACAACAGAAAATCACCTACGCGCGGGCGCGCGAATTCCACATGGCCACGCGACTTACAGTAGCAAAAAGACGCGATTTTAAACTTTTGGTGGCGCATAACTCGAGCCAATTCTGCATGCGACCATGCGACGGGTAAGTCTTGACCAATTGTGGCGCCCCAAAATTAGGTATACGTCACCCATCTTGGGTCGCCACTTACATGGTACATAAATTCAAATACAACTTAATAATACAAATGTCGTGTACAATACGACAAAACATAAACTGTCAGTTTGAATACAAATATTGTCTACTAGAGAATATACAAATTCAGAAGGAGTCGTTATTACAATTATTATTACACTATTTCACAGAATAGTGAGGACTACTAATGCTATCATCTGGTCTTCCCCGACTAGTCCGTGCTACGTTCTCATTTCCTGAAGAGAACAATAAAAGTAAAAGGGTGAGCTCAACTAGCCCAGTAGGAAATATTATGACTAAGATAATACATAATATATTATCGTTAGCCTTCAACAGTGTTAAACTGATACAATATAACAACCATCAAGTTTAGCTGCGGTGGAACAAGCAATCCATTAAAAGAGTCAAGTAGAGAATAAAATCTACTATCTTTTATGATTTAGAAGGTTTTCATCACTTTTATTCTTTGGGACTCAAACTTAATAAATAATCCACATCATCGAATCACCCCTGCACTACGGCCAAGGATATTCTTTAGTATCACGACCACAATTATCCATGCACTACGGGCCAAGAATATTTGTGTATTCAATAATGGTCATGATCATGCCAACAACTGTCCATCAATGCACTACGGGCCAATGAGGACTTTTACCACATCATTTGTAACATTACGGTCATGATTACACAGAATAATCCCTGGTCATAATCATACCAAGTCCATCTATGCACTATAGGCCACAGATGACTTTCAACAAAATATAAACATGAGGATGATGATAATGATATAAGAATTCAATAAAACAAGTTCAAGAATTATTTTAAATAACGTCCAAATTGTCCACATGATACTGCTTTGCAGAGAAAAATTCAATAATGCTCAGAATAATATTTTCATGAAAAGATACTGGATGAAGCGCAAATATCAAGGATATTCCACTAATTTCATGGAGTATAGAAGTCAAAACTTTAACCAACTGAGTATAATAAGGAATGGAATAACAAAAGAAATCACCGGTATGCGATGTAACCCTTGCATGGTAGGTTATTCCAACGGGATAATAAATAACGGAATCGGTCCGGCATAAAATGCATGAGACGAGGATATTCCACGAGAATAATAAAGAAGGAATCGTCCACAGTAAAAGCGCATGAGACGAGATATTCCAACGAGAATAATAAAGATGGAATCAGTCCCGTAGAACACATGCAGACGAGGATATTCCAATGAGAATAATAAAGCGAGAATCGGATCCGGCGTAAAAACACACAAAGCAGAATATTCCAGCGAGAATAATAAAAAGGCGGAACCGGTCCGGCGTAGACGCATACGAGATAGGATGTTCCAACAGAATGATAAAGAATGGAACAACATAAGAATTTCATCAAGTATAGGGTAGCCCGCGTATACAGGTTATTCCAACAGAATAATAAAGAATGGAATAACAGAAGTTCTCTTCATAGATAAGAAAGAAATAATACTCCCTACGAGTACAACAAATAATATTCCCTACCTTGGAAAAAACTGGATAATGGAATAGTGAGGTAGCAGATTTCTCTTCTTCTTTCTCTCTATAATTTCTCTTTATAATAATCGCTCTAAAGCTTTTGTGAATTGGTGAGAAATGAAGAAAGAATGAGCTTCTATTTATAGGAAAATATAGTTTCAATAATTGCACGTTTTGGGGTTCAAAAATTACAGTACAATACCTCCAACTTTTCTTTCATTTATAATTTAGTCCTGCAAGTATTATCAATCTTGCACCAACTCCCCCAATAGTAAATAATGTGAATCAATAGTTCAATCATGTGAATCAATAGTATAATCATGTGAAAAACACGAATTTTAGTATAGTACCTCCATCTATACCTCCATTTTTAATTTAGTCATGCAAGTATTATCAATCTTGCACCAACTCCCCTAATAGTAAATAATGTGATTCAATAGTACACATATATAAACAAATAGTTATATAAGCATGTGGTTTAGTAGCAATTAATTGCTCATTTATCCGATAAATTACCCGATTTATCAATATAACCCCTAGACATCAATTATAATCGGAATAAATGTCGATTTTCACTAACACAAACAATTCCAACATAATGAAACTATTTTTATCAAAAATTTAAATTTTGAAAATTTAAAGTTTGACTTTTTCCAAAAAAGTCAACTGTTAACTTTTTGACCAAATAGTGAATCCCTAAAATTTTTGTGTTTATAGACTATTTTTACTAATTTCGTCGTTTCGGACTCAAATATCACGTCCGCGTCTCCAAATTCAACTCCGAACAACATTCGTTATTAATTTTATAACTCACAATATTTATCAACCAGGTCGTTCCCAGGAAGAGGGGGCTTTCCAATAAGGATTTCTCCCTATTGGCGCACAATTAGGTGACCAAACCTCTCCTTGACAGAACTTCTAGACATTGTAAATATTGCAATTTATAATATGAATAACTTTGTCGTCTCAAGTATTGATTTAATAAAAAAAACATTTTATGCAGATGATACTGTGACAATAATTGAATCAATAATATGATAGATATGATGCAAGTAATTCTGTGTAGCAATAATTGAGTATAAGCGAGTGACTTCTCACATAAGCATCAATAATCAATACTGGTGCTACTATGCAACCACGCCGACATTATTATTTCTTTTAACACTTAGGGGTGTTTCAACAGTTAACGGTAAAACTTTCGCCGTTATTTTCATAAAAATTTTTGTCGTTTTCTCAATCCAACAATAATTCCGTTAATAGGGTCCACCAATGATTGTCTTGGTTATCGAATATTCCTGTTAAAATGAATATTCCCAGACCAATCGAATATTATATAACAACTTGCGTGTACTTAGCAAAATTTGTAAATATTACCCACAAATATAACATTATATCAAATCCACACCATAATATTCAAAAATATATTTCGAGAAAATTTAATCTTTATTCAAAAAGTTGGGGTCTTACAACTCCCCTTCTTATGAAATTTCGTCCTCGAAATTAGGGTGCGACTGGTATGTATGTCGAAGAGGTAAGGATATCTTGATTTCATTTCAGATTCTAACTCCCAGGTCATTTCCTCAACATCATGGTTTCTCCACAAAACTTTGACTTGAGGTATAACCTTGGAGCGTAGAATATGTTCCTTCTTATCCAAGATTTTAACAGGAACCTCTTCATACGTTAAATCTTCCTCTATTTTGTCCGGTTCTATCTCAATAATGTGGTTCGGGTCTGTCACATATTTACGTAACATGGATATGTGAAAAACGTTATGAACACGAGACATACTTGGCGGTAAAGCGAGACTATACGCCACAGTTCCTACTCGATCAAGGATTAAAAATGGGCCAATGAATCGAGGGTTGAGCTTTCCTCTCTTTCCAAATCTCGTAACTCCCTTCCATGGAGCAACACGTAATAATACATGATCTCCAATATCGAATTCCACGTCCTTTCGATGAAGATTAGCATAACTCTTTTGTCGATCTTGTGAGGTTTTTATACGTTGTTGGATCGTTTGAATCTTTTCCGTAGTCATACGCGTACCAACTCGGTCCCAACAACGTTGCTTCACCCACCTCATCCCAAAGATCTTGGAGAGCGACACTTTTTCCATACAAGCGCCTCAAATGGAGACATGCCAATACTTGCTTGATAAGCTGTTGTTGTAGGAAAACACCACCGATGGTAGGAACTTATCCAACTTCCCTTGAAGTCGAGGACACGAGTCTTAATAGATCTTCAAGAGTTTGAAAGGTCCTCTCGACCGCCCATCCGTCTAAGGATGATATCCGAAACTAAATCGTAAATCTGTGCCCATAGCTTTTTGCAAACTAACCCAAAATCTTGAAGTGAATCTTGGGTCTCGATCAGAAACTATGGATACTGGCATACCATGCATTCTTATAATCTTGTTTATGTACATACGAGCAAGACGTTCAAGTTTATAAGTTTCTCGTATAGGTAAGAAATGAGCAGACTTTGTCAATCTATCAACAATGACCCAAATTGCATCTATGCCTTGAGAAACCTTGGGAAGACCAGTAACGAGATCCATAGTAATGTGTTCCCACTTCCATTCTAGAATTTCAAGTGGTTGCAATGGACCTTTTGGTACTTGATGCTCTACCTTGACTCGTTGACAAGTTAAACACCTTTAGATAAACTCTGCTATCTCTCTCTTCATATTGCTCCACCAAAATGTATGTCGAAGATCATGATACATTTTGGTACTCCCAGGATGGATTACAAACGGTGTGTTGTGCGCCTCCATCATGATTTTATACTTTAAATCAGGGTTGTTAGGAACACAAAGTCTGGAGTTGACTCGAAGTATTCCTTCCTCATCGATTCTTGCTTCCGGCATAACACCTTCTTGCACTTTCTTCTTCATACGCGTTAGCTCCAGGTCTGTAGCTTGAGCAGCTTTAACTTTATCGATTAAAGTTAGTTCTACTCGTATGTTTACCATCATCATGTGGGTCCCTGGAGTCTTTATCTCTAACTCCATCCTTTGCAAGTCATACAAAATGGGCCTTTACGTTGACAATATTGCACTCGTACCCGCATATGATCTTCTACTCAGTGTGTCAGCTACCACGTTCGCTTTTCCAGGATGGTATGATCATAATCTTTCAACAGTTCAAGCCAACGTCGTTGTCGCATGTTGAGTTCCTTTTGAGTGAAGAAATATTTGAGGCTTTTATGATCCGTATAGATTTCCACTTTCTCTCCATACAAGTAATGCCTCTAGATCATGAGTAGGATAATTCCTCTCATATTCTTGAGGCATAGGCTATAAGCATGTGGTTTAGTAGCAATTAATTGCTCATTTATCCGATAAATTACCCAATTTATCAATATAACCCCTAGACATCAATTATCATCGGAATAAATGTCGATTTTCACTAACACAAACAATTCCAACATAATGAAACTATTTTTATCAAAAATATAAATTTTTGAAATTTCGAAGTTTGACTTTTCCCAGAAAAGTCAATTGTTGACTTTTTGACCAAATAGTGAATCCCAAAAATTTTTGTGTTTATAGACTATTTTTACTAATTTCGTCATTCCGGACTCAAATATCACGTCCGCGTCTCCAAATTCAACTCCGAACAATATTCATTATTAATATTATAACTCACAATATCTATCAACCAGGTTGTTCCCAGGAAAGAGGGGGCTTTCCAATAAGGATTTCTCCCTATTGGCGCGCAATTAGGTGACCAAACCTCTCCTTGACAGAACTTCTAGACATTGTAAATATTTCAATTTATAATATGAATAACTTTGTCGTCTCAAGTATTGATTTAATAAAAAAACATTTTATGCGAGATGATCTTGTGTGACAATAATTGAATCAATAATATGATAGGTATGATCACGGCAATTCATGTAGTAATAATTAAGTATAACCGAGTGACTTCTCACGTAAGCATCAATAATCAATACCGTGTGCTACTATGCAACCACAGCGTATTCTTTATTTTTTAACAGGGTGTTTCAGCGATTAACGATAAAACTTCCGCCGTTATTTTCATAAAGTATTTTTCTCGTTTTCTCAATCAAACAATAATTCCGTTGTGGGGTCCACCAATGATTGTGCCATTGCATCACGAATATTCCCTGTTAAAACGAATATTTCCCGACCAATCGAATATTATATAACAACTTGCGTACTTTGCAAAATTTGTAAATATTACACACAACTATAACATTATATCAAATCCACACCATAATATTCAAAAATATATTTCGAGAAAATTTAATCTTTATTCAAAAAGTTGGGGTCTTACACCAACGTTGACTTTTCATTAAACAGTGCAATTGAAGCTTAACGAAGAGGGGGATTCAATTAGGGCTTATATATTAGACGTATTTCCATTATGTAAAGGAGACACCACCCCTTGGGGGCTGAATCAAGATTACATATGCTCTTTTCTTCTCTTTCTTTTTAGATTAGATTAGAACCCTAGATTAGGTTAGAGTTGAAGATTGAAGCAATTGGAGAGCATAAGGAATTCAGAATTGGAGCAAGAGAGATAAGATTTGCATTCCTAAATCCCTAACTTCTCTTTACTTCTATCTTTATTTCTCAATGTATAATCAATTATGGATTGTGGGTTTTGATTCTATGATGAACTAAACTCTATTTTGAGATTACAATGGATTCTATGGATTAGTTTAATCTGATATATTTCATTGTTAACCTTATTGATTGCTATGGGATTGTATATTAAGATTCATGCTTATTTGCTTAGTTGATTGGCCATCAATTACTGTGATAACCCATATGAACTTGAAAGATGAAGTATGAGTTTAGATATGATCTTGATAGCTTGTGATTGTATATTCTGCATTATGATGGGATGTATGATTTGTGCTTAGGATAGACATATACCGAAGCACCACTCGTAGTCAATTGAGAACTTGGGCTTAAACCCTAATTATTTGTAAATTACAGACATATAGTGATTTAGGTAATGTGGGTGTTCATGTGTATTCTATCAATTATGGATTATATGTGATATGGGTATGGTGCATTGAAAGATGGCTATACTTTACTTTAGTGTTCTCGACTAACAAACCGATACAATTAGTTTGGCTTAACATAAAATGTATGGATTTGAATTAGTCAATAGATGAAATTATAATCTCAGGTCTTCGTTATCTAGTGTCATTCTAGAAGTAGTTAGGTTTATTTAATTTCATAGTTTAAATATAAAATATATTGTTATTCATTTAAATAAGACTGAAATGGTTATGGGTTAATACTTGGTAAACTTTATTAGTTAATTCCCTGTGGATTGATACTCGACTTACTCTGTATTACTTGTTGACGCATGTATACTTGCATGAGTTAGAGCTCTTTTGTTATTCTTAAAAAAGAGGCAACACTTTGGACAGCATCGCGCAGTTTGGACTGATATGTCCCTCCCCTCCGCATTTGAAGCATATGATAGGTAGTCGTTCACCTTCCTTAACAACGGGTGCTGGTGTTGACGTCTTTCCATCATTGTTGAATCTCCTTTTCTTGAAATGTCCATTTTTACTGTCTTGGCCATGATCACCACCGAAGTGGTTACCATTTTTGGCATGTTTATTCCCTCCACGTTTGTTGTCACCGCTTCGATGACTGCTACCACTGGTATTATCATTTTGCCGCCTGATTTCTCTTAGTTGAGTTGACTCGTTATCGCGCTCCAATAACTGAGCCCTATTAACAACATCTGATTACAAACACAGTTTGTGAGAAATTAAGTATTGAGCGTATCTCGGGTTTCAAACCTCTTAGAAACATCGCGTCATTCTCTCCTCATTATCAACCAAGTGAGACACAAGCAAGGACAACTCGGCAAACTTAGCTCGATCTTGTGACACGGTACCATGTTTCTGTTCCAACTTGATGAACTCTACCTCTTTCATGTGGCGAATACTTTCGGAAAGTACTTGTCGTTGAATAGTTCTTGGAACTTCTCCCAAGACATCTTGGTCTGGCGAGGTTGAGTGCGCTTTACCGATTCCCACCCGATGTCTGCCTCTCCTCGCAACATAAAGGTGGCAAATGGAACCTTTTGCACCTTAGAACATCCCAAAACATCAAAAATCTTGGTAATCTGCTTTATCCACGCTTCCGCCTTAAGTGGTTTTGGCTCACCAATAAACTCTGGTGGTCCCAGCTCCTTGAACTGTTTAGCGGTGACCGTCCGAGAGTTTTCAGTGTTTCCACCTACATTTTGGACAGGAGCCGCTCTCGCCTGATGTTGCATGAATTGCATAAAGCCTCTGAACATTCCATCGTTCATCATTTGGTCAGTGTTGTTGTTTGCATGAGGATTGTCGCCTTTATGATGCACATTATCCTGATTATTGATCTGTGGAGACTCAACATTCTCATGTGCTCCATTTCTATTCTCAACATTCTCGGATGTCATTTTCAAATACTGCCACAAAACAAGGGTTAATTGACATGTCACATATTATCCCTATACTCTGACCGACCAAATAAATACCAAATGAACTTAGGTAGGTCATACTAGCGAAGGAATTCTTCGTCTCTCCCCTCCTAGTTCTTGTCTCACATCTCAGCCAGGGATCATATCCCTAAGCTTTGATACCAACTGTGACACCCCCAAAATAGGTATACATCACCCATCTTAAGTCGCCAAATACATGGTATAAAATTCAAATACAACTTAATTATACAACAGTCATGTAAAATACGACAAAACATAATCTAAGAGTTTTAATAAGAATATTGTCATCTAGACAATATCCACACTCAATGAAGTCCTCGTTACATTTATTGTCACACTATTTAACAGAATAGTGAGGACTACTAATGCTATCATCTGGACCGTCACTCCGTTCCCCGACTAGTCCCAGCTTTGTTCTCATTTACTGAAGAGAACAGTGAAAGAAAGGGTGAGCTCAACAAGCCCAGTAAAAAATATTATGACTAAGATAATGTAGAATAAATTATCATTAGCCTTCAACAGTGTTAAACTGATAAAATATAATAAACATTAAGTTTAACTGCAGCGGAACAAGCAATCCATTAGAAGAGTCAAGTAGAGAATAAAATCTACTTTCTTCTATGATTTAAAAGGTTTTTCATCACTTTTATCGCTGAGACTCAACTTAATAAATAAACCACAACATCCCTACACTACGGCCAAGGATATTCATTATTATCACAACCACAAATTATCCATACACTACGGGCCAAGGATATTCGTGTATTCATCCATGGTCATGATCATGCCAACAACTGTCCATGAATGCACTACGGCTAATGAGGAGTTTTACCACATCATTTGTAACATTACGGTCATGATTATACCGAATAATCCTTGGTCATAATCATACCAAGTCCATCTATGCACTACAGGCCACAGATGACTTTCAACATATTATAAACATGAGGATGATGACAATGGTATAAGAATTCAATAAAACAAGTTCAAGGATAAATTTCTAAAGATTTATAATTTAATTTATCCAGAAATCAATAACGTCCAAATTGTCAACATGATACTGCTTTGTGGAGTAAAATTCAAGAATGCTCAGAAGAATATTTCAATGAAAAGATACTGGATGAAGCACAAATATCAATGATATTCCAGTAATTTCATAGAGTATAGAAGCCAAAACTTTAATCAACTGAGTATGATAGAATATATGAAACCGCAAATGGATTTTTTTCGCCATGCGGTAATCCACGTAGATAGATTATTCCAACAGAATAATAAAGAATGGAATAACAGAAGAATTCACCATGCGTGCATAATCCGCACAGATAGGTTATTCCAACAGAATAATAAAGACAGGATGTTCCAACAGAATAATAAAAAATGGAACCAGGTCATGCGTAATCCGCATAGACAGGATGTTCCAACAGAATAATAAAGAATGGAACCAGGTCATGCGTAATCCGCACATGCAAGATGTTCCAACAGAATAATAAAGAATGGAATAACAGAAGAATTTGACCATGTATGCCGTACTTCGCATAGACAAGTTATTCCATCATAATAATAAAGAATGGAATAACAACCCTTACGAGTATTGAAAGAAAATAACTCTCTTCATTAATATGAAAGAATAATACCCCTTAGCTTAGAAAAACTGGATATTGGAATAGTGAGGTAGCAGACTTCTCTTCTTCTTTCACTCTATAATTTCTCTCTATAATAATTGCTCTAAAGCTTTTGTGAATTGGTGAGAAATGAAGGAAGAATGAGCTTCAATTTACAGGAAAGTATAGTTTCGATAATTGCATGTTTTGGGGCTCGAAATATTACAGTATAATACCTGCCTCTTGTTCTTCACTTTTAATTTAGTCCTGCAAGTATTATCAAACTTGCACCACCTCCCCTATTAGTAAATAATGTGAATTAATAGTTCATTAATGTGACTCAATAGTATAATCATGTGAAAAAAATAATTACAGTATAGTACCTTCAACTATACCTCCATTTTTAATTTAGTCATGCAAGTATTATCAATCTTGCACTACCTTCCCTAATAGTACATGAATGTGAATCAATAGTACACACATGTGAACAAATAGTTATAAGCATGTGAAATAACAACAATTAATTGCTCATTTATCCGATTAATTACCCGATTGATCAATATACCCTCCAGACATCAATTATTATCGAAATAAATGTCAATTTTCACTAACACTAATAATCCCAACACAATGGAACTATCAATTTCATCTTTAATCAACACAACTTATTCATCATTAATATTATAACTCACAATATTTAACAACCAGGTCGTTCTCAAGAAAGAGGGGGCTTTCCGATATTGATTTCTCCTTATTGGCGCGCAATTAGGTGAACAAACCTCTCCTTGACAGAACTTCTAGACATTGTCAATATTGCAAATAATAATATGAATAACTTTGTTGTCTCAATTATTGTTTTAATAATAATAAATATTATGAAGATGATATTATGACAATAATTGAATCAATAATATGAGAGATATGATGCAGCAATTACTGTGGCAATAATTGAGTATAACTGAGTGACTTCTCACGTAAGCATCAATAATCAATACCGTGTGCTACTATGCACTCACGCGTAGACATTGTACTTTTACTACTAAGGGTAGTTCAACGGTTTTAACGGTAACACTTTCACCGTTATTTTTATAAAAGATAATTACGTAGTTTTCTAACTACGACAATACTTAGTTAATAAGGTCAACAATGATTGTGTGCCGTCAAATGCGAATATTCCCTGTTAAAACGAATATTCCTCGACCAATCGAATTTTATATAACCACTTGCTTACTTTCCAAATTTGTAAATATTACCCACAACTATAACATTATATCAAATCCACACCATAATATTCAAAAATATATTTTGAGAAAATTATTCTTTATTCATAAAAGTTTGGGTCTTACACACATAGTATTAGAACCACAATATATTAGATATATTAACGTTCACGTATCAAAATAACACTCTCTTCTAGTTAGACTTGCTATTTCAATACAAGTCTTACGTAAATTAATATATATAATAATTTCCAAGTGTTAACCTTCACAACACTTATTTACTAATCCTCATGTTCAATAAACCACAACATGTCATTTTCATCATTTACTAACTTCTTATAATTTTAGAATTACTAATCACGTGACAATATGCTGTTTAAACCTTGTTGCTACATGTTTATTACATTAACACATCATAAGACTAAGTTATAATGGTATCCAAGGGTCTGCTACGATGAGTTGAAGCCAGCATCACGAGATCGAGTATGGGCGTATTTGCGGCATACAGGCTTGGAACAAGTGTCTTGCTGCGTCATACATACGAGGCTTAGGCAGAGTGCGATTGCTAAGATAATCAATTCTGATTTTAGCCTTGGCTAGCACAACAGTACCTTTGGTGCCTGATGCGAAGCAGAGACAAGACGGTGAACAATAGCCATTTTTAGCCCAACTAACACGAATTTCACCCACAAAACAGTGAAATTAACATATACAATTGGTACAGAACTATCACAAACATGGTTGCTAACATATTCAACCACTTAGAACAATTTAACAACACTTTTAACCATTTTAATTCCTTGAATTTCATGTTTTCATACAAAGCTCTATTTTTTTACATTCTTCCCAAAATTTGACACTGTGATCACAATTCTTGTCCAAATCAAACTACGTTATCTTCGTTTCTTAATGTACTAGCATAAACTAAACTCAATTCACAGTTTAACATATAAATTGACTACAAAAATTGGTACTTTCACAAGCCATATGAGAAATACAAACACTGTCATTATTTTTTCTACTTTTTAAACGAAATTTGTGACAACCCAAATTTTTATAAGTTATTAAAATAAGAATTTATTAATTAAAATTCTTATTATGAGATGTTTTGAGTTTGAGTATATACATATATGTGCTATATATGTTGAAATATGTGATCTGGTGTGAAGAGAAATATATTCATATATTGGGAAAGTGAGGTTTAATAGTTAAGTTAATTATTGAAGGAATTAAAACAATTTTGTAATTAATTTTAAATATTTATTGAATTAAATAAATATTCTAATTAATTTATTTTTTGAGATAAATAAATAATTGATAAATTGTGGTGCATTAATTTAGTAATGAAATTGAATAATGGTAATTTTAATTTGAAAGATTTAATTTAATGAATTAATTAAATTAAATGAGTTGTTTAATATGAAAGAAAATAAGTAAATTAAATAAAGCGATGTTTAAGTCTAATTTATTAATTAAATTAGATATGTGATTATTTATTAATCATCAGAGGAATTATAATAAAAATTGTAATTATTATAATTATTATTGTAAGTTATGTAAATTGGTTACAAGTGTGACAAATCAAAACTATATAATATAATCTTATCAAAATAAATTGTAATGAGGGGAATTGTGTGTAGCAAAACAAGGCCTTGTGGCATTTGGCTTATTGTAACAGACGCAGACGTATTATTTGTTGTAACTAATGAACGTGGAAGAAAGCCATATCATTTGTTTTTTGCGTATAACCTAAAGCCAAGAGAGAAAACAGAGTGTGAGAAG
This sequence comes from Panax ginseng, assembly GCA_020205605.1. Taxonomy (NCBI): domain Eukaryota; kingdom Viridiplantae; phylum Streptophyta; class Magnoliopsida; order Apiales; family Araliaceae; genus Panax; species Panax ginseng. The sequence goes on along the minus strand of CM035143.1, from coordinate 56,555,777 downwards.
AGGAAAACACAGAGATTTTTGAGAAGGAATAATCATGGTGGTTTTGAGGGAGGGTCACCATCTCTTGCTAGCCTACAACTAGGATTGTAAAGGTATATTTTACTTCTAATGTGATGTTTTGAGTTTCCATGACCATTCTCTGTAAATGGTTAAATCGTGTTGGATTGATATATATATATATATATATATATATATATATATATATATATATATATATATATATATATATATGGTGTTATAATCTATTAATTGTCGTTTGTGAGGGCTATTTGATGATCAAATTCGTGAGAGTTGGGTTATAGTAAAAGATTTCAAAACAATAGTGTTTATGTTATAGAATATGGCTTAGAAAGTACAAAATTTCATGGTCAATACTTGTTGTAATTTGCGAATTGGTGATGGATTATGTTAGTATATGAAGAACCGAAAACAACGTAGTTTAAATCGTGTTAATTGGTTAAGAAACGAAGTCGTGGTGATCGAATTCGCTAAAAGTGTAAAAAATGAAGAAATTTGTAAAATTAAGGTTTTGATTCTTCAAATATGTGTATATGTAATGTTTATGTATTTGGAATGGTGTATAGCATGTTTATTGATGTTATTACATAAGTTTAGATGTTAAGTTCATGAATTTAAGTAGGAATTGGGTTGGTTTTGGGAGTCAGGCCTGAAGCAGAGCTGCTGCAGTTTCTCTCTATGTAGGTAGTGATTCTTGAGCAATACCATAACCAAAAAATGGCGCAAATTTGTGTCTTTGTTGGTCTTTGTAAATCACACCAGGCTGGCATTTGGCTAGTGCAGAGAGCTTAAAGACAGTGCATGTTGCCGTGCCCCTGAGCCTAGGCAAAGAAGTCTGTCTATTTGAGGATTGTCAAGCATGGGTCTAATCTAGTTTAGCATGCAAGATAATGATGTAGAAACATAAGTGAAGAACTTAACCACATGTTAAGTATCAATTAAAAGAAATAACTTGAAAGTATAAAATAAAAATTAAATAATGATAGGAAGGTTAAGTTAATTAATTTAACCAACCTAATATACATCTAAAAGGATGTAGATGCAAGATTGTAAGAACTTGACTAAATGTTATGTAACCATTTGAATGAAGTAATTTAAAATCATGAGATGGAAGTTGATTTAATTAACTTTAATGAAGATAATACATTAATATAATGTAATATCAAGCTATGATGACTTAACCAAATGCTAAGTGTCGACAAAAAGAGAAGTATAAAGAAATACGAGACGAAGGTTAACTAAAATAATGTTAATAACCATTATATGTCTAAGGTGATATAAAGGCAAGGTTAAAGACTTAACCGAATGTCAAGTGTCAATTAAACTGGAATGTAATGAGAAGTAAAAGGAATTTTAATGTAATTAAACTGATTGAACAAAGAGATGTCGTAACAAGACTTGAACACTAGATTGAACATCGAGTAACGATTAGAAGGAAATGTTTTGAAAGAAAAGGATAACAGTCAATGCAATCTAATTGATTTCATTGTGTATATGCAACTGATGCTTGTATATATTAACTTCTAAACTATTGTAGGAAAAACGCAAAACAGTAAGCTGTAGTTGGTAAGCAACGAATCATGCAAGTCTTTCAGTTCTTATTTACTATATGAACTTGATGATTAACTATTTTAAATCTTTATTGCAAATAACATGATGTGCTATGTTTATGTTGAAAGCATGAAACGTTAAAGTCAACTTATGACTACGTTGATTGAGTAAAGCATGCTGATTGAGTAAGGAACTCAATCTTTATACTTGTTATATGAACTATAGTATATATGTTATGATAGTGCAATGTTTAAGAGATATATGTTGAGCATATTATTATATGCTACGTTATGCATGAAAACTGTTAGATTTTGCTGGTCTGTCAAGCTCAACTTTGCAAATAACCATTTTTGCAGGTTAAGGATTGAAGGTAACACTATGTGGTACTTGAAAGACATGAATTAGATGTAATACACAAAAATTGTTATTTTAGCTAAAGTTGTTATTTCTTTAAACCATGATTAAGGTTCATGAGGTGTACTCAATGTTTTATGTATGTATATTTATGTTGAGTTGTAATGTTAAAGTTAGAACCGTCCGATTTATAAAGGATATCGATTTGATATGTAAGTATATATATTAACTCTGATGAAGCGAATCATAAGTTAAACTTGATTCAGAGATATGTGAATGATAAAGGTTTTGATTCAGGGAATTAAAGTAAGATGAAAGAAAAGTTTTAATTATTCCGCATTCTAGTAAGTTTAACATTGAATAATGATGTAAAAATCAGAAGTTAGATATGTTATTAACGACCAATGTTGATAATTGAATTGTATGAATTTTGGGGTCGTTACAGTTGGTATCAAAGCTGTAGGTTATAAACCTTAGGTAGGAGTACCGTAGGCTATAACCTTAGAGAAGAGATGTGAAGATAATGAAAGAATAATCTCAGATAGAGTTTGAACAATAATAAGTAATTTAAGAAACGTATGGAGATGGGATTAAAGCATGCGTGAAAGGATTGATAGGATCTCAAAGAAGTTATAAGGAATATGAATGTGGGGTTACCCAACTCCAATAATAAGAATTTAAGGTGATAACAAATAGACAATGTCTATAAGAAGAGATTTTTAAGGAAGTTAAGAATAAAAGTTATAGTTAAGTATGGTACAGTTGTACTCTTTAGTAGTTGATGTATTGTATCTGGGCTAAACGATTCCTTCACAGAGCGAAGGTATATACGAACTAGCAACTCGAAACCTAGTTTGTTGGTTGTTTTTGGGAAACCACTCAGCGTACCATATTAAAACTGTTAGACTCTCGATGTGTACCAAGTATAGAAAATGGATACATATGATGAAAATGTGAAACTCGAATGAAATGTTGAACAATATAAATGAAGTTAGAAATTCTTAAAAGAGGAATTATTATATAAACAAGAAAATTCAAAGAAGAATCTTGAAGAGATATAAAGATAAAAAAAATTGGAGTTGCCTAACTCCAATAGCCAAGATAACTAATAATGTTGTAAATGAAAGGAAAGAAAGGGGATCGTAAAAAAAAATGATCACGAGTTAAGAAAAGAATTTTAAGGGAGATGATTATAGAATAAGATCACGACGTGATCTGTTTAAGTTATAAAAGAAAGATGGTCTGTATTGTTTGAATAATTATATCTTGATGCTATGAAGATAATGTACTATGATATAGTACGAGGTAAACTCACGAGGAGTTGTAGATAATGTGATACGAGGAATTCGTCCTAAGCAAGTTAAGAGCAAGTTATGAGTAAGGTAAAGTTAGGTGGGATTTCAATTGAGGACTCATGTTATGGCTGAGTTGTACAAACCTTTGTATGGGTGAGGGTTTTGTGCTTGCACTTGTTTTATCACATTGATAATCAGTGGAATGTTGGTGTCGCGCTATCAATGTATATGTGGTGAAAAGGTGATTCTTCGCTCATGTGTATATTTGATAGTTAGAAACTATTAAGATTAGTCAGATATTATTAGGATTAGGTACGGTTCTTTAAACTAATGCATATGGTAAGTTCGTGACTCATAATAATATGGTATATTTTGAACCCCTCAGCGAATGGACGCCTATGGTCTGACTAGGATAAGTTCTTAAACTCATATTATTGTGGCAAGTCCCAAACTTCTAACGTGAGGTAAGTTTGATGAATTGGGGTATAATTAAGTTATGAATGAAGAATTGAGGATGATAGGAATAGATAGACCTATTAAGCAATGGATCAGTATAGAAAGTGGAGACATAGGTTTTTCCAAATCATTTAGCTTTGATAGATTTTTGAAATTTATTGACTTCGTGCCAATGATTGTACTTTTAATTTTTGAAAAATATTGGATCACACTAGTGAACCAAAGAATTTTTAAAAGCGGCTATTATTATTATTTTTGCGTATTTATCTTTAGTTGTTTAATTTAGATAAAAAAATGATGATTTTTAAAATTTCAAAATATATTTTAATTATATGTATCGGGTGATATGATAAACGATGAAGTCATCAATGCAATGGAACCTGGTGTTGGATGTGATCATATGATCGTCAGCCCACTATGGTGAGATGTAGTATGACAACATCATAATCATGACGCCATAAAAAGATTTTTGAGATTTCTTCAAGATATGAGAATATATATATATATATATATATATATATATATATATATATATATATATATATGTGTGTGTGTGTGTGTGTGTGTGTGTGTATGTATATTTCGATTGATGTCCGAATTGTTGTAGAAGTCTATGCTATTTGATTAAACTAGACAAATATTGAAAGATGTTCATGAAATTCAAGCGTTTCTTGAGAAGTTATACCAAACCAAATTGTTTTTGTGCAGATTCAGATGTTAAAAAGCTGAGGTGAACAACCCTGTAAAAGGGGACATGTTATCAGAGACAATGGTTCTGAAAGTAATGCATATAGTTGTTACGAATTTAAGATGTAATCGTTGTGCACTTATATAGAATACGATAAGTGATCACCTAGAGTACTTGCGGAGAGTGTTTTCGATCTTTGTGATTACTAAACATTACATTAATGATGATTTATAGATGGTGATGTCTTTATTAAACACCGGGGAAGAGTTCAAGGTCCGTATAGTCTTATAAATGTTAAAGGTTTAAGTTGAGATACTTCATAACCTAGGGACGTAGTTCAAGGTCTTATGACCCCTCAACATGATTTGGAATCTTTTAAATTCCTGTTATTCATATCGCTTCCCAATTATTGGGCAATTGTGGAAGATTCTTATTATTCTAAAAGGTGAAAGTGGAAAGGATGAGAAAATTAAGCAAAGCATAATAATTTCAAGAAAGAAATAAAATTCCAGAAAGAAGAGAAATGTGAAAATCTTAAAAGAGGATGAGGTGAAGAATATGATGATCTTAGAAAGATCCTTAGAGAAAAAATTTGGTTGCAGAACCTAATGAATAAATAGATATTAACATAAAATCTATTTTGATAAATGGAATGAATGAATATAAGTAAGTCAAAAATTTTGAGGACAAAATTCTTAGAAGAATGGGTGAATGTAATGTCTCGAGAGTTTGAGAATATAGTATATGATAATGATCCTTAAAGAAAGATAATGAACGGGTCAAAGAATATGTAATACTCAAATATAATTGAGTCTAAGTAAAGGTTATGAAATAAAACTTACAAGAATTTATTATGAATAAAGGTGGGAGTAAGAAATATAAAACATATATTAATGTAATGTGTTGAAGTTATTCAACGATAAATTTTGAAAAGAGATTTGGTGAAAACTTGAGTAAGGTAGGGTTTTGGTGATTCCGAGAACTGAATCCTTATAAGGGGGGAAGATGTGGCAACCCAAATTTTTATAAGTTATTAAAATAAGAATTTATTAATTAAAATTCTTATTATGAGATGTTTTGAGTTTGAGTATGTACATATACGTGCTATATATGTTGAAATATGTGATCTGGTGTGAAGAGAAATATATATATTCATATATTGAGAAAGTGAGGTTTAATATTTAAGTTAACTATTGAAGGAATTAAATGAATTTTCTAATTAATTTTAAATATTTATTGAATTAAATAAATATTCTAATTAATTTTTTATTGAGATAAATAAATAATTGATGAATTGTGGTGCATTAATTTAGTAATGAAATTGAATAATGGTAATTTTTATTTGAAAGATTTAATTTAATGAATTAATTAAATTAAATGAGTTGTTTAATATGAAAGAAAATAAGTAAATTAAATAAAGCGATGTTTAAGTCTAATTTATTAATTAAATTAGATATATGATTATTTATTAATCATCAAAGGAATTATAATAAAAATTGTAATTATTATAATTATTATTGTAAGTTATGTAAATTGGTTACAGGTGTGACAAATCAAAACTATATAATATAATCTTATCAAAATAAATTGGAATGATGGGAATTGTGTGTAGCCAAATAAGGCCTTGTGGCCTTTGGCTTATTGTAACAGGCGCAAACGTATTATTTGTTGTAACTGATGAACGTGGGAGAAAGCCATATCATTTGTTTTATGTGTATAACCTAAAGCCAAGAGAGAAAATAGAGTGTGAAAAGAGGAAAACACAAAAATTTTTGAGAAGAAAGAATCATGGTGGTTTTGAGGGAGGGTCACCATCTCTTGCTAGCGTACAACTAGGGTTTTAAAGGTATATTTTACTTCTAATGTGATGTTTTGAGTTTCCACGACCATTCTCTTTAAATGGTTAAATCATGTTGGATATATATATATATATATATATATATATATATACACACACACACATATGGTGTTATAATCTGTTAATCATCGTTTGTGAGGGCTATTTGATGATCAAATTTATAGAGAGTTGGGCTTAGAAATCAATGAATTGATGATGGATTATCATGAATTATGATGGATTAGAAGTATGTGAAGAAACGAAAACAACGTAGTTTAAATCGTGTCAATTGGTTAAGAAACGAAGTCGTGGCGATCGAATTCGCTAAACGTGTAAAAAAATGAAGAAATTTGGAAAATTAAGGTTTTGATTATTCAAATATGTGTATATGTAATGTTTATGTATTTGGAATAGTGTATAGCATGTTTATTGATGTTATTACATAAGTTTAGATGTTAAGTTTCATGAATTTCTGTAGGAATTGGGTTGGTTTTGGGAGTCGGGCTAAAAGCGAGAGATCTCATAGTTTACATGCAGTGTCCAAAGTGGTATTGCTGAAGATTAATACCCAAAAGCGGCAAACAATTGTAGATTGGTCTTTTTTGTAATTTGCACTCAATAAGCATACCTTGGCAAGATGCCAAGGCTTGGGGATGCGGTAGCAAGCTGCTGTAGTTCCTCCAAGCCTAAGCGAGAGAAGTCTGTCTATTTGAGGATTGTCAAGCAAGGGTCTAATCTAGTTTAACATTCAAGATAAAGATGTAGAGACATAAGTGAAGAACTTAACCACATGTTAAGTATCAATTAAAAGAAATAACTTGAAATTATAAAATAAAAATTAAATAATGATAGGAAGGTTAAGTTAATTAATTTAACCAACCTAATATACATCTAAAAGGATGTAGATGCAAGATTGTAAGAACTTGACTAAATGTTATGTAACCATTTGAATGAAGTAATTTAAAAGCAAGAGATAAAAGTTGATTTAATTAACTTTAATGAAGATAATACATTAATATAATGTAATATCAAGCTATGACGACTTAACCAAATGCTAAGTGTCGACTAAAAGAGAAGTATAAAGAAATACGAGATGAAGGTTAACTAAAATAATGTTAACCGCCATTATATTTCTAAGGTGATATAAAGGCAAGGTTAAAGACTTAACTGAATGTCAAGTTTCAATTAAAGTGGAATGTAATGAGAAGGAAAATTAATTTTAATGTAATTAAACTGATTGAACAAAGAGATGTCGTAACAAGACTTAAACACTAGATTGAACATTGAGTGACGATTAGAAGGAAATGTTTTGAAATAAAGGGATAAGATGAAGAGTCAATGCAATCTAATTGATTTCATGGTGTATATGTAACTGATGCTTGTATATATGAACTTCTAAACTATTGTAGGATAAACGCAAAGCAGTAAGTTGTAGTTGGTAAGCAACGAATCAGGCAAGTCTTTCAGTTTCTATTTGCTATGTGAACTTGATGATTAACTGTTTTAAATCTTTATTGCAAGTAACATGATGTGTTATGTTTATGTTGAAAGAATGAAATGTTAAAGTCAACTTATGACTACGTTGATTTAGTAAAGCATGTTGAATGAGTAAGGAACTCAATCTTTATACTTGTTATATGAACTGTAGCATGTATGTTATAATAGTCCAATGTTTAAGAGATATATGTTGAGCATGTTATTATATGCTACGTGATGCATGAAAACTGTTAGATTTTGCTGGGCTGTCGAGCTCAACCTTGCAAATAACTATTTTGCAGGTTAAGGATTGAAGGTAACACTATGTGGTACTTGAAAGACATGAATTAGATGTAATACACAAAAATTGTTATTTTAGCTAAAGTTGTTATTTCTTTAAACCATGATTAAGGTTCATGAGGTTTACTCAATGTTTTATGTATGTATATTTTATGTTGAGGTGTAAAGTTAAAGTTTGAACTGTTCGATGTATAAAGGATATCGATTTGATATGTAAGTATATATATTAACTCTGATGAAGCGAATCATAAGTTAAACTTGATTCAGAGATATTTGAATGATAAAGGTTTTGATTTAGGGAATTAAAGTAAGATGAAAAAAAAGTTTTAAATATTCTGCATTTTAGTAAGTTTAAAATTGAATAATGATGTAAAAATCAGAAGTTAGACGTGTTATTAACGACCAAAGTTGATAATTGAATTGTATGAATTTTGGGGTCGTTACAAAATTAGCATACAATTCTTGTTTAAACACAAACTCCAATCATCATAAACACATACAACTACAAGTACTCAGTAGTATAATCATCAATTTAAAATTTTGAACTCACAGAACATCTATTATGTCGTATTCATACATATACATATATATATATATATATAAAATAATAATAATAATAATAATAATAATAATAATAATAATAATAATAATAATAATAATAATAATAATAATAATAATAATAATAATAATAATAATAATAATAATATGGAAAATACCTTCAACTTGCTAAGATAACCCTTGCCAATCAACTAAAATTGCTTTGGAAAATTCTAAGGTTTTCTCTCAAATCCTCTCTCAGCTTTCCTCTGAAATTATCAGTGTTCTTTTCAGGCTTAACAACTAGTTTATGTGTAAAACCAAACTGCTAAACCAATGCGTAAAAAGAAACTGATATGGCCATAATAAGCCTAATCAATTACAAAATATAACGTATAGTTTTAAATATATTATATTTATTATTTATTTTATTTACTTTATTTAAAATTTAAAAATCAAAAAAATCCCAAAAGCCATAAGGCTTTGTTTGGCAAAAAGTCTTTAAAATAAAGACTTAATATTTTAAGCCTTGTTTGGGTTAAATCAACTTAAAACTACTTTAATTATTTTAATAAACAATTTATTTTATAATTTATAATCACATATTATTTATTTGGATTTCCATATCCAACATTAATCAAATAAATTAATTATACATACTATATTTTAAATAAAATTCCACTTAAACAAATATCACAAAATTATAATCTCATTATAATTTTATTTAATAATTTAACATACCACTTTAAATTATTAAAACAACAATATAACATCTCATGTTATATTACAACTCCCTAAATTATAAATTACTTTAATTTAGAATATTATCTACTAAATTTAATTCATAAATATTTACTAATAACCATCACACCAATAAAATATTTATTTCATAAATATCAACAATAAACACATCAAATAAATATTTATATAATTCAATAAATTTTTAATATTACAATTTGAAATTTCGGATTGTTACATCCTTCCCTCCTTACAAGAATTTTGTCCCCAGAAACACAATTGAAATAATCAAATCGACACATTCTTTCATTCTTACAAAGATTCTATCCCCATAATCGAAGACACAGACTAAACAAATAACTCAGGGTAATTCTTCATCATTTCAGCTTCGAGTTCCCACGTAGCCTCTTCGACATTGTGGTTTCTCCATATCACCATCACAAAAGGTATCACTTTATTCCTGAGCACTTGTTCTTTCCTGTCGACTATCTGGATAGGAACCTCTTCATAAGACAAATCTTTACTGAATTGCAACGGTTCATACTCGATCACATGCTTGTAATCGGGTTTATATGGTCGCAACTCCGACACATGAAAAACGTTGTGCACATGTTCTAATTCTGGAGGTAAAGCTATCTCGTTAGCCACTTCTCCCACTCTTCGTAGTATCTCGAAAGGTCCAATAAACCTTGGGATGAGCTTTCCTTTCTTGCCAAAATGAATTTTCCCTTTCCAAGAAGAAACTTTTAGAAAAACGAAATTTCCTAATTCAAATTCACAATCCTGCCTGTGTTGATTAGCATATTTCTTCTGTCTGTCTTGAGCAGCTACCAATCTTGTTCTGATGAGTTTGACAATCTCAGCAGTTTGTTGAACCAGTTCTAGTCCTAATAGTTGGCGTTGACCGACTTCATCCTAGCACAGTGGAGTTCTGCACTTCCTGCCGTATAATGATTTATAAGGCGGTATGCATATGCTTGCGTGGTAACTGTTATTATAGGCGAATTCTACCAACGTCTGGATTGTTCATTTGCTTTGCCCGTCGGTTTGCGGGTAATATGTTGTACTCATCCTCAGTTGCGTTCCTATGCATTCTTGTAGTTTCTTCCAAACATTTGATGTAAATCTGGGATCTCTATCAGATACTATTGACACTAGAACTCCATGTCTGGACACGATCTCTTTGACATATAGTTTTGCCAGCTGATCAAGATTAAATCTAATTTTTATTGTCAAAAAGTGAACTGATTTCATTAATCTATCCACTACCACCCAAATCACATCGTATCCTTTCTGAGTTGTTGGAAGACCTACCACAAAATCAATTGCGATATACTCCCACTTCCATTCCGGTATCTCCAATGGTTGATGTAATCCACTTGGTCTTTGATGCTCGACCTTCGTTCTCTGACATGTCAAACACCTTGCAACGCATTCTGCAACGTCTCTTTTTATATTTGGCCACTAAAAGTGTTGCCGGAAATCTTGATACATTTTTGTACTTCCCGGATGAATCAAATATCTTGAGCTATGAGCTTCTGTCAAGATTTCGTCTTTAATCTCCAGTACTACTGGAACCCAAATTCTTCCCTCGAACCTCAGTAACCCTTCGTTATCGATCTTGTATTTTATTTCACTACCCTCAACCACTTTCTCTTTGATCCTTCCACATTCTTCATCTTGTAGTTGAGCATTCTTCACTTTGTCCACCAAAGTTGGACTAGCTTCCATTTGGTATAATTTTTCATCGAATTATTTTGGAAATTTGATTTCCAACTCTAGCCTTGCCTTCACTGAAATAAGCTCTTCCTGGTTGGTTAACAACATCAACTTTTCCCGACCTTTCCTGCTTAAAGCATCTACAACCACATTCGCTTTTCCTGGATGATAAAAGAACTCACAATCATAATCTTTTATTAATTCCATCCATCTCCTTCGACGGATGTTTAGGTCCTTCTGTGTGAAAATATACTTCAGACTTTTATGGTATGTGTAGATCTCACATTTTTCTCCATAGAGATAGTGTCTCCATATCTTCAGAGCAAATACTACTGCACCCAACTCTAAATCATGAGTCGGATACCCTTTCTCATAATACTTCAGTTGTCTTGATGCATACGCAATAATGTTGTCGTTCTGCATAAGAACACAACCCAACCCTTTATGTGAGGCATCACTATACACAACAAATTTTCTCATACTATCTGGTAATGACAACACAGATGCCACACTTAACTTCTTCTTCAAATCTTGAAAACTTTCTTCACACTTCTCCGTCCAAGCAAATTTTACAGCTTTCCTTGTCAAATTTGTTAGCGGAGTGGCTATCTTGGAAAAATCTTGAATAAATCTTCTATAATAACCGTCCAGTCCCAAGAAACTCCTCACCTCTGACGGTGTTCTTATGATGGATCCACTAAAATCCCATATTTGTCAATCACGTGCCCAAAAATTCTCTAAGTGCAAAAATTCGCACTTAGAGAATTTCGAGTACAACTTTTCCTTTCTTAGTGTTTCCAACGTCAAACGTAAGTGATCTACGTGTTCTTCTTGAGTTTTGGAATACACCAGAATGTCGTCGATAAATACAACTACAAACTTGTCAAAGAATGGTTTAAACACCCTATTCATCAAATCCATGAATGCAGCAAGGGCATTGGTCAAACCAAAAGACATCACCAGAAACTCGTAATGTCCATACTTAGTTCTGAATGCCGTTCTAGGTATATCCTTCTTTCTAACCTTCAATTGCTGATACCCACTTCTCAAATCTATTTTTGAGAAGTATTTAGCACCCTTTAATTAATCAAACAAGTCATCTATTCTTGGCAACGGATATTTATTCTTAATAGTGAATTTGTTTAATTCGCTATAATCAATGCAAAGACGCATTGACCCATCCTTCTTCTTCACGAATAACATCGACTCTCCCCATAATGATACGCTTGGTTGAATATACTTCTTATCTAACAGTTCTCACAATTTTACCATCAGTTCCTTCATCTCTACCGGAGCCATTCTATACGGGGCCTTCGATATCGGTGTTATTTGTAGCGCTAAGTCGATCACGAGCTCAATCTCTCTATCAGGCGGAAGTCCTGGGAAATCTTCCGGAAATACATCTACAAATTCCCTAACCACTTGTATCTCTTCCAGTTTCACACCCTTCTTCTGAGTATCGACTATGTAAGCTAAATAACCCATACATCCTTGACTCAACAACTTCTTAGCCTGCATAATCGTCAGACATCTCATTTGTCTAGGCGATTTGCTACCATAGAAAACTACCTTTGACGGAGTCATAAGATTTACACATTTCTTTTGGAAATCAATTACCGCTCCATAATTGAATAGCCAATCCATTCCCAAAATAACATCAAACTCCAAGTTTAATCAGAATCAAATCTACCATCATGACATTCCCCTTAATATTCACCCTACAGTTCTTGTGTACGAACCTAAAAGGAAATACTTCCTTATTCGCAATTTCTATGTTTAAAGGGAAATTCAATTCTTCACTAGGCAAACCTAACCTCTTAGCAAATTAATCAGATATAAACGAACAAGTAGCACCCGAATCAAATAATACATAAGCATCAATATCATTGATTGGGATAATACCTGACACCACATCTTTTGATTGCACAACATCTTGCACAGTCATGTAAAAGGTTCTGGCTGTGGGTTTGTTTGATGTCGTTAGTCCAGCAATGGCCCATGTACCTCCACTGCTACCTCCCTTGTTTCTAGTTGTCTCTCCAACTTTCTTCTCAGGGCACTCACGAGCAAAGTGATCCTTCGACCCGCACGTGAAGAACACGTTCTTCTTGGGTTGATTGCAATTTGGGGTGATGTGACCCTCCTGGCCACAGTTAAAGCATACTCATTTCCCCATTAAACAAACACCCTTGTGAAGCTTCCTGTATGTAGTACATTCTTCGAACTTCATAATTTGTTGGTTACCCTGCTGATTTCCAGCACCCACATTTCCGTTCCATTTCCTCTTCAGACTATTGTTGTTGTTTCCACTACTACCACCACCATTCTTGACCTCCACTTCATTCTTCTTCTTTTTCTGCTCTTAGTTAAATTTCGTTACTGCCTCGCCTCCACCTTCAGCGAGTATTTCCTTCTCCATTACTATTGCAAATGTCTTCAGCTGGAACAGGGAGACCCTACTGTACAACTAGGGTTTCAGTCCCTGCTCAAATCTCTTAGCATTGCGTTCATCTGTGCTGACTTGATATGGCACAAACCTCGCTAACTCATTGAATTTTGAGGCATATTCTGATACTGTCATCGTTCCCTGCTTCAGTTCTAAAAACTGCACCTCTAGCTGACTCTTTGAACTCTCTGGGAAATAGGTCTCGAAGAATATTTCCTTAAACCTATCCCAGGTCATAACCCCTTGACCTCCTCGAGTTTTATTGGCCTGCCACCAATAACTAGCCTCTGCTTTCAACATGAATGTTGCAAAAGCGGTCTTCTGATCCTCCCCTACTCTCGCAACATCGAATACCTTCTCTATTTCAATGATCCATGTATGTGCCTCCACTAGATTTATGGACCCACAGAATTTAGGTGGTCCAACAGCCTTAAAATCCTTAAACATTTTACCTTGATTCTAAGGTTGATTCTGTAACGCTCCTATTAATAACGTCACTAGTTGTTGAATGGGGTTAGCTTCAGTATTATCGTTATTAGTTCCTTTAGTGGTTCTCTGTCGGGGTGGTTGACGTCTTGGAGGCATTTTTTTGTTAAAAATACACTCATTAGATTATTACTCAACTCTTTTAAGTAATTTCTACTTAACTTAAATCTCATAAAAGAAATTATCACATAACACTTTGAATAAAATAAAATAATAACTTTTATTCATTCAGAATCTTGTTGAAAACATCATAATAATAGCATCACTGCTATCTACATTACTTTCCTGAACTACATAAGTTTCAGGACAACATCATCATCATATCCCATAGGTTACATAACACTTGGGATTATATATAATTTAACATTTTATTAATCGCATAACAGCTACGATGTTTTACTAAGATACTACTTAGCCTTACTACGTTCTTCCTCCATAATCCGGAACATTGTTCTGCGATCTAATATAAATGATGGCAGTGTCTCGAACTGAATAGGATAACCCATGACCCGATCTTGAGCTCGATTAATCACGGTGTTGAATACGCTATTCATCTCGTCCATCTTCATTCTCTTTGCTTGTGCGTCTTTCACTGCTATCCCGGCTCGTTGAAAAGCTTCCTCATACGCATCTTCGGCTCTTGCCCTCTTAGTAGACTTTTCCCTCAGCTTGTTCCTTCTCTTCTTCACTGTGGACCAGCTTTTCTTCGACATTAGTCAGACGTTCATCTCGATCCAGGATTTCATCGTCCTTGTGTGCCATCGAGGTGTGTTGCTCAGCTACTATGTCTTGCAACTCCTCGAAGGTATCCTAAAGTTCCACATTGTGATCGTAGACTTCATCGTACATACGAGCAGCAATCGAGGTCAGTGGAATTTCTTCCTCCTCGTCCTTATCATCCTCATTCTCTTGCGGCAGCTCAATGAGATCCTCCTCATCCGTCTCTACATCATAATCCTCATCTTCAACCACTGTGATCAACGCGACTGACTCCCGTGGAAGTAGTTGTTCCCAAACCACTTGAATATCACGAGACTCATCTTCTCTAGGCATCTGAGGTCCCTCCTCCCTATCCTAACTAGATTCTCCGACATTAGTCATCCTGATAACAAAATTTTAAGTTTTAATTATTAATCATTATTACTTGACACTTACAAACACATAAGTTGTAAACACATAAGCACATGAGTGTTTTATTAGTTCTTTCTTAAAACTCGACTAGAGTTTATCACCACTATCTTTTCAAAGGTTACTTCCTAAGGCTTTTTCCCCCCACCTAAGGTTCATAACCTAAAGCTTTGATACCAACTTGTGACACCCCCAAATCCAGGTACTTCATTCCCACAGGATTTGGTGTTCACTTTATAAAAACATTCATATCTAACTACCCAATCATAATAAAATTGAATAATAAAACCTTCCCATTAAAGGATTATATTAATAAAAATCTCTCAGGTTGTCTAACCTTTAAATACAATCATTCAAATGCGGAATTTAAATAACTTCATTACAATAATTCAAATAAAGTCTGAAGACAATATATCAACATAATTACAAGTCTTCAATACTTGTTCATCTTTCCCTTTTCCTTACTGGTGCTAGGTACATCGACCTTCTCAACTTTAGCTGTAATGTTTATATAAGCAAGAGTGAGCCAACAAAGCTCATTTGAAATAATAATGAATAAAATTTTTACAACAATTGCCAAATGATAGGCTGAACAAAATGTTTTATCAATGATAATCTGACTTATGAAATATTTAACTGAGGGTCATGATACCACGAACTATGTCTATAGTTATATGTAATCTTTCAACTTAAACTTTATGATATAAGACTATAGGGACTCCACGTGACTTAGGGGATCAAATTTCTTCATACAATGTATTGTGCACAAATGTGACGAAACGAGATTTTTGTAATTTAATTTTAATATTTATTGAAGTAAATAAATATTTTCGATGATTTAATTATTAGATTAAATAATTAATTGATGCAATTGTGGTAGATTAATTTAATTATATGTGTTACATTTATTAAATTAATGTAGAGAATTTTATTATCGAAGTATGTGATTATGTGAGCTTATTGTATTAAAAGAAATATTTAATAAGCCTATTGGTATTTTAATTAATTATTAATTAGAGAGTTAATAATTTGACATTATTTATTAATGAGAAATTGCATTATGTGACTATGTGAATTTATGAGAAATTATTATATTTTATTTAAAGTAAATGAAATAAGATATTGATTTTTTTTATAAAGGAGTGTGACATTAATTAAACTATATGATAAAGCTTTATTAAATTAAATGGTTTTGAAATCTATTAAGCTTAGCCAAACATGGCCTTAGTGAGAGTTGAAGGAAGTTACCCATGACTGGGTTAACTGACCTCCAAAACGCGTCAGTTCCTTTTCTATTTATTTCATACGTCTTATTCTTCTTCATTTTTCTAAGTCTGGCATAACATCACAGAGAGAGTTGAGAAATTGTTGAGTGAGAGTGTGAGTTGTGTGATTGAAGAGTTTGAGAAGAGTTTCAATTTTTCATCCTTATTCACACTACGCTTGGGTAATTCTCTCCAACCCAATTCTTATTTTACGTCTTTTAAAGTTTTCATGAATATGGCTTAAAGTCTCTATAATTGGGAAATTGTGTTGTTATATGGACATATGTAATAATACGAGTAGCATAACATGTTATATATATATTGTATATGATTCCATATCATAAGTTTGATAATACTATGACTTGTTATTTCAAAAAAATTACAGAGTATGGGTTAGGGCCATATGGCCCTCATACGTAACTTTAATACGTCAACCATAAATTTTTCTACAAAATTTCCACTTGTATATGATTAGGCATGCTAAAACGAACAAAACGAAACTTGAATGGTTGGATTTGGCCTTATAACGAATCCGTGGCGTTGAATTTTAGGAATTTATGTTCAACACTTCAAGAACATCAAGAACAGTGAAATTTACAAATTTTAATTCTGTAATTATGTGTTTTAATTGGTTAAAATCACTCTATAAAGATTGGGTAATGATCATATATGAATTATAGTATTTGGGTATGCTTAAATTAATATATGGACAAGGAAATTAGAAGTTGTGGCCATGTTCTCTGTATTCTTCACAAGAACATATGGGTGAACTTGGGAGATTTTTGTTGGCCCAACCTTGTTACGTGTGAACTGCAGAATCGAAGTTCAGGTAACCTCAGCCCCGTGGTGTTACCAAACTAAATTACCTTACTGAAAAAAAAAAATAAATAAATAAATAAATAAATATAAAAATAAAAATAAAAATAATTAATTAAAATATTTCTTAAATAAAATAAATATTTTAATTGAGATATTTATGGAGTAAAATAAATATTCGATGAAAATTATAATTAAAATATTTATAAAATAAAATAAATATTTTAATTGAGATATTTATGGAGTAAAATAAATATTCGATTAAAATTATTATTAAAATATTTATAAAATAAAATAAATATTTTAATTGAGATATTTATGGAGTAAAATAAATATTTGATGAAAATTATTATTTAAATATTTATAAAATAAAATAAATATTTTAATTGAGATATTTATGGAGTAAAATAAATATTCGATGAAAATTATTATTAAAATATTTATAAAATAAATAAATATTTTAGTTGAAATATTGATGGAATAAAATAAATATTCGATGGAAATTATTATGAAATAATTTATTCGAGTGTAATAATAGTAAGGGAATGAAAATATTACAGGGTAATGATTTGTTAAATAAAGTGGAGTTTATATTAAATAATTAAGTGAAAATCTAACTAATGAATGTCGTGAATACATATGGTATGTGTGTAGGATTTGTGGTGAGCGGAAGTAGTAATCGTTTAGTTTACTTACTTGACGAGGCAAGTTTCCTAACCCTACTTGTTATCGTTATATAAGTTGATTAATTCACCTTTCTACATCGAAAGCGGGTTCTCATTATTATTGATCAAGGTCATGTCTTGTATATTAAAGTTATTAATCTTTCAAGCATGATGTTTGTTATACAATACTTATTCTATTGTATACCTTTTGAGATTCTATTCAAGTTAATTTATCAATTATTGTTAAACCTTGTTGTTAGACTAGCGTAACCCTTTATGATTCGGACTAGTCCATAGTTGATAAAGCGTTCTAAATTTGTAACCCTTGATGAATTATCCAAACCAAACTTCCTTTGGTGCGGACTCGAATGTCAAACTGAGATGAACAACCCTGTATAGGGGAATTACTTATGCGTTAGTGTTAAGATATTGTGCAAAATATGGTACTAAGGGCTGATCCCCCTAAGTACGAGAAGAAGAGTCCATAATATTATGGATGTTAAAGGTTTCAAGTATAACCCTTGATAACATAGGACATAGTTCAAGGTCTTATGACCCTCAGAAATCTTTTGATTCTTATTATTCGTTCTTGATTTAAAAGTTGAGCTTTTATTTCAGAAGTCTTGGATTTATTCGCATGTTATTATTTCATTAATATATTGTTATACTTGTGGAAATCGTGCTCACTCTTGCGTAATAATAACATTGCGATTAAGAAACGAAAGAGCGATTTAACCTTCCACTAGTAAAGGCAAGGGCAAGCTTAGCAAGTAATGAAGATTGATTATTTATGTGGTTATGTAATGATATTTAGAATTGATGTTACTTAAGACTTATTTGTTTATGTTTCCGCACAGATGATTTAAGGTTAGAGTAACCTAGGATTTATTTATTATGTAGTTGATGTAACCCCATAAGGGGAGATTTATTATTATTTCTATCTATTGCATGGTTTGTATTTATTTATGGGTAGATAGATGGATGATGTTTTTACAGTGAACACCAAATCCTATGGAAATGGAAGTACCGGATTTGGGGGTGTCACAGGTTGGTATCAAAGCTGTAGGTTATGAACCTTAGGTGGGGGAACAACCTTAGGTAGTAGCCTTATAGAAAGAACATAGTGATGGAAAACTCTTATCGAGTTCTAGGAAATGAATTTTTGTAATTCATTAAAGATAATAAAAGACTTTATGTGCTTATGTGTTAAATTATGTGCTCACTAGTACGACTTAGTAACTAAAACTCGAAATTTTGTTGTCAGGATGTCGGACGTTGGAGGAACTAGTCAAGTAGGGAAGGAGGAATCCCGAGTACCTACAGAGGAGGAGCCCTGAGACATTCATGTTGTTCGGGAACAGTTGATACAGAGGGAGTTATCTCCATTGATCACCGTTGTTGGTCAGGAGCATGAACCTGAGACTGATCCTGAGGAGGATCCTGAGGAGGAATTTAATGAGGAAGAGGAGGAAGAGGAGTATCCGCAGCACTCCATTGATGCTGAGATGTACGACGCGTTATACGACTGTAACGTGGAGTTAATTGATGAGGTGCATGATTTGACTTAGCGGGCGATTATTCAGCAGATTACTCTCGAGGAAAAGGAGAGGGAGATTTTGACTGTTCACTCACGACTGGGAAATGTAGAATGGTCAAACCGAAGATAAGACCGTAGAGATAGGAAAGTTGAAGAAGGAACTAAAGGAAAGCTCTGAAAGGCTGATCATAGCAGAGGAAGGCTGGGTGAGAGAGTCACGTCGTGCTGATCTTGCGGAAGAGGATGGTCGTGCAATGAAGGAAAAGCTTGGAGAGACATACTCTACACTTAATCATGCAATGGATGAGGCCCAGGATCGAGTTTTGAGGTACCCCATCCAATTCGAAGAACTTCCATCGTACATGCTGGATCGCAGGACGATGTCTCGTATCATGGAAGAGGAGCGTAACAAGGCTATTCAGCGCCTTGACAGACAGTGATAGAATTTCTTTAATTATGTGAAAGACTTAACTAGTTTTTTTTATATGTAAATTCCGATGTGTTTATGAATGAAGGAATATGTTAATATTTTAAATCCCGTAGATTCTTTATCTCAGGATAGATGATGTAAATAGCAGTGATGCTATCGTTTGAGGTTAAAACTTTTAGTTTGAATGAATATATATCAAGTTGTTTGAGATGATGTGTTATATAAGTATGTTAAATTGTTGAGTAATGTCTTAACTATTTAGAGAAATAAACAAAGATCTAATAAGAATATATTTTAACAGAATTATGCCGCCAAGAAGAAGACAACAACGTCAACCAGCTCAGTAAGAGTCTACGAATAACAACAATAACGCCAATGCTAATCCTGTTCAGTAATTGGTTAACTTGCTAGCTGGAGCAATGAATAATCAACCTTAAGCTCCACCAAATACTACATTTAAAGATTTCAAGGCGGTGGGACCACCAGAATTTAAAGGTTCCATGAACCCGATCTAGGCTCAAATATGGGTTATGGAGATGGAGATGGTTTTCGATGTTGCTAGGGTTAAAGAAGACCAGAAGACCAGAAGACCGCTTTTGCAACGTTTATGTTGAAGTCTGAAGCTAGCTATTGGTGGCAAGCAAACAAAGTTCGTGGAGGTGAAGGTGTAATTACTTGGTAAAGATTTAAATAGATGTTCTTCGAGATATATTTCCCGACCAGCTCACAGAACCAGATGGAGGTTCAATTTCTAGAATTGAAGCAGGGAAATATGAGCGTACCTGATTATGCGGCTAAATTCAACGAGTTGGCGAGGTTCGCCTCGTATCAAGTACACTCGGACAAGAAAAAAGCCAGAAGATTAGAACAAGGACTAAAGCCTTGGGTATATAGTAAGGTATCAATGTTTCAGATAAACACTTTTGCTGGAGTACTGGAAAAGGTCATCCTCGTTGAAGGTGGAAGCGATGCGGTGACCAAGTATAATCAAGAGTAGAAGAAGAAGAAGAGTGAGAATGAAGGTAATAACAAGACTGGTGGGAGTAGTACTGGGGTAGTCATAATCAGAAGAGGAAGTGGACGGATAACTTGTCAGATGGAAGTCAACAAAGAGGGCAAAAGAAGAAGATCGAAGTGTGCTCAAGTTGTGGAAAAGCTCATCTGGGAGTTTGTATGAAGGGAAAAAGAGTGTGCTACAATTGTGGTCAGGAAGGCCACATAGCACCTAACTGTCCTAACCCAAAGAAGGGTGCCTTCTTCACCTGTGGTTCGAAGGACCATCTGGCAAGAGACTATCCTAAGAAGGGATCAGGAAGGTCAGGATCAGGAGGAAACCGGGGAAACAACAGTGGAAATGCCTTAACTATCACCGGACCAACCGCTTAAACCGACCGACCACCAGGACATTCAACATGACGGTGCAGGATGCAGTTCAGTCTCGGAATGTGGTGTCAGGTATCATTCCGATCAATAAAATTAATGCTTATGTTTTATTTGATTGGGGTGCTACTTGTTCCTTTATATCCGATGACTTTGCTAAGAATTTAGATTTGCCTAGGGATGAATTGGATTACCCCATGAACATAGAAATTGCGAATAGAGAAATAATCCCTGTTAAATACGTGCATAAGAACTGTAGAGTGGATATTAAGGGTAATATCATGAACGTAGATCTTATCCCTATTCGACTTGGGGAATTTAACGTTATTTTGGGAATGGGCTGGTTATTCAATTACGGGGCTGTAATTGATTGCCAAAAGAAGCGTATTAACCTTATGACCCCGTTAAAGGTTGTGTTTTATGGTAGCAAGTCGCCTAGACAAGCGAGTTGTCTGACGATGATGCAGGCTAGGAAGTTGTTAAGACAAGGCTATGTAGGATACTTAGCTTACCTAGTCGACAGTCGAAAAGAGAATCCGAAGGTAGAAGAAATACCAATTGTGAGGGACTTCGTCGACGTATTTCCAGACGATTTGCCAGGACTTCCACCAGATAGAAAGGTAGACTTCGTGATCGATTTGGCACCAAGAACTGCTCCAATATCGAAGGCACCATACCGAATGGCACCAATAGAGATGAAAGAACTAATGGTACAACTACAAGAATTGTTGGACAAGAAGTACATTCAACTGAGTGTATCGCCGTGGGGAGCGCCGGTGTTATTTGTGAAAAAGGACGGATCGATGCGGATCTGTATTGACTACAAAGAACTGAATAAGGTCACGATTAAGAACAAATATCCATTACCGAGGATCGACGACCTATTTGATCAATTGAAGGGAGCGAGATACTTTTCCAAGGTAGACTTAAGAAGTGGTTATCATCAATTGAAGGTGAGACCAGAGGATGTACCGAAGACAGTGTTTAGAACACGATATGGTCACTACGAATTTTTGGTAATGTCATTTGGTCTAACGAATGCTCCTGCAATATTTATGGGCTTAATGAATGGAGTGTTCAAGCCGTTTTTGGACAAGTTCGTAGTGGTATTTATAGACGACATTTTGGTATATTCAAAAACCAAAGAAGAACACGAAGAGCATTTGAGATTAACGTTGGAGGTATTGAGAAGGGAGAAGTTGTATGCTAAGTTTTTGAAATGTGAATTTTGGATCGAGCGAGTACAATTTCTTGGTCACGTGATCGATAAAAACGTAATTTCGGTAGATCCATCAAAAGTCAAAGCCATGATTAACTGGGATTAGCCGAGAACGCCGTCGGAAGTAGGAAGTTTTTTTTGGATTGGCAGGATATTATAGAAGATTTATTCAGGATTTTTCTAAGATCGCGACTCCGTTAACAAATTTAACTCGAAAAGCTGTGAAATTTGTTTGGACGGATAAGTGTGAGGAATGTTTTCAAGAATTGAAGAAGAGATTGAGTACGGCTCCTGTGTTATCTCTCTCGGATGATACAGGAAATTTTGTTGTTTATAGTGATGCCTCGCATAAAGGACTTGGCTATGTGCTGATGCAAAACAGCAAAGTCATTGCGTATGCATCACGACAATTAAAGTATTATGAGAAGGGATATCCGACCCACGACTTGGAGTTAGCTGCAGTTGTTTTTACTTTGAAAATTTGGAGGCACTATCTCTACGGGGAGAAGTGTGAAATATATACTGACCACAAGAGTCTGAAATATATTTTTACACAGAAGGATTTGAATATGCGTCAAAGAAGATGGTTGGAATTAATTAAGGATTACGACTGTGAGATTTTATACCATCTGGGTAAAGCAAACGTGGTTACCGACGCCTTAAGTAGAAAGGGTCATGAGAAGTTGATGAGGTTGACTACTCAGGAGGAGTTAATTTAGAAATGGAGAAACTGGAGTTAGAAGTGAAGTATCCTCTGGAGATTGATGAAAAGCTATTTCAGATGCAATCTGGTACAACCCTACTAGATAAAGTTAAAGAGGCTCAGCTTCAGGACGACGAATGCAAAAAGGTGACAAAGAAGATATTTGAAGGATCTGAACCGAGGTTCAAGATGGATAATGAAGGAATACTGCGATTTGAGGGCAGAATTTGGGTACCGCCAGTACCAGAGATTAAGGAAGACATTTTGAGTGAGGCTCATAGTTCACGATATTCGATTCACCCTGGTAGTACCAAGATGTACCAAGATCTATAACAACATTTCTGGTGGCCGAATTTGAAACGTGATGTTGCAGAATGTGTTGCCAAGTGTCTGACCTATCAGAAAGTAAAAGTAGAACATCAGAGACCAAGTAGATTGCTACAACCGTTGGAGATCCCAGAATGGAAATGGGAACATATTACAATGGACTTCGTGGTTGGCCTTCCGACGACTCAGAAAGGTTACGACGCAGTATGGGTTATCGTTGACCAATTGACGAAATCCGCACACTTCCTTCCGATCAAAATCAGATTCAACTTAGATCAGTTGGCGAGGTTATACGTAAAAGAGATTGTTTTGAGGCACGGAGTTCCGGTGTCAATTGTTTCTGATAGAGATCCGCGCTTCACATCAAATTTCTGGAAATGTCTTCAGGAATGCATGGGTATGCAATTGCGAATGAGTACAGCATACCACCTTCAAACAGACGGACAGAGCGAAAGAACGATTCAGACATTAGAAGATATGCTAAGAGCCTGTGTGATGAACTTTAAAGGAAATTGGGATGATCACCTACCATTAGTAGAGTTCGGCTACAACAACAGTTACCACGCTAGTATTGGCATGCCACCTTATGAAGCGTTATACGGCAGAAAGTGCAGAACTCCGCTTTACTGGGATGAAGTTGGTGAATGGCAATTGCTAGGGCTAGAATTGGTACAACAGACAGTAGAAATAGTCAAAGTTATCCGAGCACGACTGGTAGCAGCTCAAGATAGACATAAGAAATACGCTGATCCACATCGTAAAAATATTGAATTTGAATAAGGTAGTTATGTTTTCTTGAAGGTCTCTCCTTGGAAGGGAAAGATCATGTTCGGAAAGAAAGGGAAATTGAGCCCAAGATTCATTGGACCATTTGAAGTACTGAGACGAATCGGAGAAGTTGCGTACGAGGTAGCCCTACCTCCCGCACTCGAGAATGTCCATAACGTCTTCCATGTTTCTATTTTACGACCCTACAAACCCGATTACAAGCAAGTAATTAAATACGAACCCCTATATTTTGAAAAAGACTTATCTTACGAAGAAATTCATGTTCATCAATTTAAAATTTTGAACTCACAGAACATCTATTATGCCGTATTCATACATATACATATATATATATATATATATATATATAAAATAATAATAATATGGAAAATACCTTCAACTTGCTAAGATAACCCTTGCCAATCAACTGAAATTGCTTTGGAAAATTCTAAGGTTTTCTCTCAAATCCTCTCTCAGCGTTCCTCTAAAATTATCAGTGTTCTTCTCAGGCTTAACAACTAGTTTATGTGTAAAACCAAACTGCTAAACCAATGCGTAAAAAGAAACTGATAAGGCCATAATAAGCCTAATCAGTTACAAAATATAACGTATAGTTTTAAATATATTATATTTATTATTTTTTATTTACTTTATTTAAAATTCAAAAATCAAAAAAATCCCAAAAGTCATAAGGCTTTGTTTGGCAAAAAGTTTTTAAAATAAAGACTTAATATTTCAAGCCTTGTTTGGGTTAAATCAACTTAAAGGTACTTTAATTATTTTAATAAATAATTTATTTTATAATTTATAATCACATATTATTTATTTGGATTTCCATATCCAACATTAATCAAATAAATTAATTATACATACTATATTTTAAATAAAAATTCCACTTAAACAAATATCACAAAATTATAATCTCATTATAATTTTATTTAATAATTTAACATACCACTTTAAATTATTAAAACAACAATATAACATCTCATGTTATATTACAACTCCCTAAATTATAAATTACTTTAATTTAGAATATTATCTACTAAATTTAATTCATAAAGGTTTACTAATAACCATCACATCAATAAAATATTTATTTCATAAATATCAACAATAAACACATCAAATAAATATTTATATAATTCAATAAATTTTTAATATTACAATTTGAAATTTCGGATTGTTACATCCTTCCCTCCTTACAAGGATTTTGTCCCCATAATCACAATTGAAACAATCAAATCGGCATATTCTTCCCCTTTTACAAAGATTCTGTCCCCATAATCGAAGACACAGACTAAACAAATAACTCAGGGTAATTCTTCATCATTTCAGCTTTGAGTTCCCACGTAGCCTCTTCGACATTGTGGTTTCTCCATATCACCATCACAAAAGGTATCACTTTATTCCTGAGCACTTGTTCTTTCCTGTCGACTATCTTGATAGGAACCTCTTCATAAGACAAATCTTTACTGAACTACAACGGTTCATACTCGATCACATGCTTGTAATCGGGTTTATATGGTCGCAACACCGACACATGAAAAACATTGTGCACATGTTCTATTTCTGGAGGTAAAGCTACCTCGTAAGCCACTTCTCCCACTCTTCGTAGTATCTCGAAAGGTCCAATAAATCTTGGGATGAGCATTCCTTTCTTGCCAAAACAAATTTTCCCTTTCCAAGAAGAAACTTTTAGGAAAACGAAATTTCCTAATTCAAATTCGCAATTCTGCCTGTGTTGATCAGCATATTTCTTCTGTCTGTCTTGAGCAGCTACCAATTTTGTTCTGATGAGTTTGACAACCTCAACAGTTTGTTGAACCAGTTCTGGTCCTAATAGTTGGCGTTGACCGACTTCATCCTAGCATAGTGGAGTTCTGCACTTCCTGCCGTATAATGCTTTATAAGGCGGTATGCATATGCTTGTGTGGTAACTGTTATTATAGGAAAATTATACCAACGTCTAGATTGTTTGTTTGCTTTGCCCGTCAGTTTGCCGGTAATATGTTGTACTCATCCTCAGTTGCGTTCCCATACATTCTTGTAGTTTCTTCCAAACATTTGATGTAAATCTCGGATCTCTATCTGATACTATTGACACTAGAACTCCATGTCTGGACACGATCTCTTTGACATATAGTTTTGCCAGCTGATCAAGATTAAATCTAATCTTTATTGTCAAAAAGTGAGCTGATTTCGTTAATATATCCACTACCACCCAAATCACATCGTATCCTTTCTGAGTTGTTGGAAGACCTACCACAAAATCAATTGTGATATACTCCCACTTCCATTCCGGTATCTCCAATGGTTGATGTAATCCGCTTGGTCTTTGATGCTCGACCTTCATTCTCCGACATGTCAAACACCTTGCAACGATTCTCGCAACTCTCTTTTATATTTGGCCACCAAAAGTGTTGCGGAAATCTTGATACATTTTGTACTTCCGGATGAATCAAATATCTTGAGCTATGAGCTTACGTCAAGATTTCGTCTTTAATCTCCAAGATTATCGAACCCAAATTCTTTCACTCGAACCTCGTTAACCCTTCTAGATCGATCTTGTATTTTGCTTCACTACCGTCAACCACTTTCTCTTTGATCCTTCCACATTCTTCATCTTGTAGTTGAGCATTATTTACTTTGTCCACCAAAGTTGGACTAGCTTCCATCTGGTATAATTTTTCATCGAATTATTTTGGAAATTTGATTTCCAACTCTAGCCTTGCCTTCGCTGAAATAAGCTCTTCCTGGTTGGTTAATAACATCAACTTTTCTCGACCTTTCCTGCTTAAAGAATCTACAACCACATTCGTTTTGCCTGGATGATAAAAGAACTCACAATCATAATCTTTTATTAATTCCATCCATCTCCTTCGACGGATGTTTAGGTCTTTCTGTGTGAAAATATACTTCATACTTTTATGGTATGTGTAGATCTCACATTTTTCTCCATAGAGATAGTGTCTCCATATCTTCAGAGAAAATACTACTGCACCCAACTCTAAATCATGAGTTAGATACCCTTTCTCATAATACTTCAATTGTCTTGATGCATACGCAATAACGTTGTTGTTCTGCATAAGAACACAACCCAACCCTTTATGTGAGGCATCACTATACACAACAAAGTTTCTCGTAATATCTTGTAATGACAACACAGATGCCACACTTAACTTCTTCTTCAAATCTTGAAAACTTTCTTCACACTTCTCCGTCCAAGCAAATTTTATAGCTTTCCTTGTCAAATTTGTTAGCGGAGTGGCTATCTTGGAAAAATCCTGAATAAATCTTCTATAATAACCGTCCAGTCCCAAGAAATTGCTCACCTCTGACGGTGTTCTTATGATGGATCCACTAAAATCCCATATTTTTCAATCACGTGCCCAAGAAATTGTACACGATCTAGCAAAAATTCGCACTTAGAGAATTTCGAGTACAACTTTTCCTTTCTTAGTGTTTCCAACGTCAAACGTAAGTGATCTACGTGTTCTTCTTGAGTTTTGGAATACACCAGAATGTCGTCGATAAATACCACTACAAACTTGTCTATGAATGGTTTAAACACCCTATTCATCAAATCCATGAATGCAGCAAGGGCATTGGTCAAACCAAAAGACATCACCAGAAACTCGTAATGTCCATACTTAGTTCTGAATGCCGTTCTAGGTATATCCTTCTTTCTAACCTTCAATTTGTGATGCCCACTTCTCAAATCTATTTTTGAGAAGTATTTATCACCCTTCAATTAATCAAACAAGTTATCTATTCTTGGCAACAGATATTTATTCTTAATAGTGACTTTGTTTAATTCTCTATAATCAATGCAAAGACGCATTGACCCATCCTTCTTCTTCGTGAATAACATCGACGCTCCCCACAGTGATACGCTTGGTTGAATATACTTCTTATCTAACAGTTCTTGCAATTATACCATCAGTTCCTTCATCTCTACCGAAGCCATTCTATACGGGGCCTTCGATATCGGTACTATTCATGGCGCTAAGTCGATCACGAGCTCAATCTCTTCATCAAGCAGATGTCCTGGGAAATCTTTCAGAAACACATCTACAAATTCCCTAACCACTTGTATCTCTTCCAGTTTCACACCCTTCTTCTGAGTATCGACTATGTAAGCTAAATAACCCATACATCCTTGACTCAACAACTTCTTGGCCTGCATAATCGTCAGATATCTCATTTGTCTAGGCGATTTGCTACCATAGAAAACTACCTTTGACGGAGTCATAAGGTTTACACATTTCTTTTGGAAATCAATTACCGCTCATAATTGAATAGCCAATCCATTCCCAAAATAACATCAAACTCTCCAAGTTTAATCAGAATCAAATCTACCATCACGACATTCCCCTTAATATTCACCCTATAGTTCTTGTGTACGAACCTAAAAGGAAATACTTCCTTATTCGCAATTTCTATGTTTAAAGGGAAATTCAATTCTTCACTAGGCAAACCTAACCTCTTAGCAAATTAATCAGATATAACGCGAGCAAGT
This sequence comes from Panax ginseng, assembly GCA_020205605.1. NCBI lineage: Eukaryota > Viridiplantae > Streptophyta > Magnoliopsida > Apiales > Araliaceae > Panax > Panax ginseng. The sequence goes on along the minus strand of CM035143.1, from coordinate 56,527,116 downwards.
AAACCTGAATCAAATAATACATAAGCATCAATATCATTGATTGGGATAATACCTGACACCACATCTTTTGATTGCACAACATCTTGCACAGTCATGTAAAAGGTTCTGGCTGTGGGTTTGTTTGATGTCGTTGGTCCAGCAATGGTCCATGTACCTCCACTGCTACCTCCCTTGTTTCTAGTTGTCTGTCCAGCTTTCTTCTTAGGGCACTCACGAGCAAAGTGATCCTTCGACCCGCACGTGAAGTACACGTTCTTCTTGGGTTGATTGCAATTTGGGGTGATGTGACCCTCCTGGCCACAGTTAAAGCATACTCGTTTCCCCATTAAACAAACACCCTTGTGAAACTTCCCGCATTAGTACATGCTTCGATTTTCTTAATTTGCTGGTTACCCTGCTGATTTCCAGCACCCACATTTTCGTTCCATTTCCTCTTTAGACTATTGTTGCCGTTCCACTACCACCACCACCATTCTTGACCTCCACTTCATTCTTCTTCTTTTTCTGCTCTTAGTTAAACTTCGTTACTGCCTCGCCTCCACCTTCAGCGAGTATTTCCTTCTCCATTACTATTGCAAATGTCTTCAGCTGGAACAGGGAGACCCTACTGTACAACCAGGGTTTCAGTCCCTGCTCAAATCTCTTAGCCTTGCGTTCATCTGTGCTGACTTGATATGCACAAACCTCGCTAACTCATTGAATTTTGTGGCATATTCCGATACTGTCATCGTTCCCTGCTTCAGTTCTAAAAACTGCACCTCTAGCTGACTCTTTGAACTCTCTAGGAAATAGGTCTCGAAGAATATTACCTTAAACCTATCCCAGGTTATAACCCCTTGACCTCCTCGAGTTTTATTGGCCTGCCACCAATAACTAGCCTCTGCTTTCAACATGAATGTTACAAAAGCAGTCTTCTGATCCTCCCCTACTCTCGCAACATCGAATACCTTCTCTAGTTCAATGATCCATGTATGTGCCTCCACTAGATTCATGGACCCACATAATTTAGGTGGTCCAACCGCCTTAAAATCCTTAAACATTTTACCTTGATTTTGAGGTTGATTCTGAAACACTCCTATTAATAACGTCACTAGTTGTTGAATGGGGTTAGCTTCAACATTATCATTATTTGTTCCTTTAGTGGTTCTCTGTCGGGGTGGTTGACGTCTTGGAGGCATTTTCTGTTAAAAATATACTCATTAGATTATTACTCAACTCTTTTAAGTAATTTCTACTTAACTTAAATCTCATAAAAGAAATTATCACATAACACTTTGAATAAAATAAAATAATAACTTTTATTCATTCAGAATCTTGTTGAAAATATCATAATAATAGCATCACTGCTATCTACATTACTTTCCTGAACTACAAAAGTTCAGGACAACATCATCATCATATCCCATAGGTTACATAACACTTGGGATTTACATATAATTTAACATTTTATTAATCGCATAACAACTACGATGTTCTACTAAGATACTGCTTAGTCTTACTACGTTCTTCCTCCATAATCCGAAACATTATTCTGCGATCTAATATAAATGATGGCAGTGTCTCGAACTGAATAGGATAAACCATGACCCGATCTTGAGCTCGATTAATCACGGTGTCGAATACGCTATTCATCTCGTCCATCTTCATTCTCTTTGCTTGTGCGTCTTTCACTGCTATCCCGGCTCATTGAAAAGCTTCCTCGTACGCATCTTCGGCTCTTGCCCTCTTAGTAGACTCTTCACTCAGCTTGTTCCTTCTCTTCTTCACTGTGGACCAACTTTTCTTCGACATTAGTCAGACGTTCATCTCGATCCAGGATTTCATCATCCTTGTGTGCCATCGAGGTCTGTTGCTCAGCTACTATCTCTTGCAACTCCTCGACAGTATCCTGAAGTTCCACGTTGCGATCGTAGACTTCATCGTATATACGAGCAGCAATCGAGGTCAGTGGAATTTCTTCCTCTTCGTCCTCGTCATCCTCATTCAATTGCGGCAGCTCAATGGGATCCTCCTCATCCGTCTCTACATCATAATCCTCATCTTCAACCACTGTGATCAACGCGACTGACTCCCGTGGAAGTAGTTGTTCCCAAACCACTTGAATATCACGAGACTCCTCTTCTCTAGGCATCTGAGGTCCCTCCTCCCTAGCCTAACTAGATTATCCGACATTAGTCATCCTGATAACAAAATTTTAAGTTTTAATTATTAATCATTATTACTTGACACTTACAAACACATAAGTTGTAAACACATAGGCACATAAGTGTTTTATTAGTTCTTTCTTAAAACTCGACTAGAGTTTATCACCACTATCTTTTCAAAAGTTACCTCCTAAGGCTTTTTCCCCCCACCTATGGTTCATAACCTAAAGCTTTGATACCAACTTGTGACACCCCCAAATCCAGGTACTTCATTCCCACAGAATTTGGTGTTCACTTGATAAAAACATTCATATCTAACTACCCAATCATAATAAAATTGAATAATAAAACCTTCCCATTAAAGGATTATATTAATAGAAAATCTCCCAGGTTGTCTAACCTTTAAATACAATCATTCAAATGCGGAATTTAAATAACTTCATTACAATAATTCAAATAAAGTCTGAAGACAATATATCAACATAATTACAAGTCTTCAATACTTGTTCATCTTTCCCTTTTCCTTACTGGTGCTAGGTAAAACGACCTTCTCAACTTTAGCTGTAATGTTTATATAAGCAAGAGTGAGCCAACAAAGCTCACTTGAAATAATAATGAATAAAATTTTTACAACAATTCCCAAATGATAGGCTGAACAAAATGTTTTATCAATGATAATCTGACTTATGAAATATTTAAATGAGGGTCATGATACCACGAACTATGTCCATAGTTATATGTAATCTTTCAACTTAAACTTTAACAGTCATAAGACTATATGGACTCCACGTACTTAGGGGGATCAGCCCTTCGTATAATGTATTGTGCACAAATGTGACGAACGAGATTTTTGTAATTTAATTTTAATATTTATTGAAGTAAATAAATATTTTCGATGATTTAATTATTAGATTAAATAATTAATTGATGCAATTGTGGTAGATTAATTTAATTATATGTGTTACATTTATTAAATTAATGTAGAGAATTTTTATTATCGAAGTATGTGATTATGTGAGCTTATTGTATTAAAAGAAATATTTAATAAGCCTATTGGTATTTTAATTAATTATTAATTAGAGAGTTAATAATTTGACATTATTTATTAATGAGAAATTTAATTATGTGACTATGTGAATTTATGAGAAATTATTATATTTTATTTAAAGTAAATGAAATAAGATATTGATTTATTTTATAAAGGAGTGTGAGATTAATTAAACTATATGATAAAGCTTTATTAAATTAAATGGTTTTGAAATCTATTAAGCCTAGCCAAACATGGCCTTAATGGGAGTTGAAGGAAGTTACCCATGATTGGGTTAACTGACCTCCACAACGCGTCAGTTCCTTTTCTATTTATTTCATACGTCTTCTTCTTCTTCATTTTTCTAAGTCTGGCATAACATCACAAAGAGAGTTGAGAAATTGTTGAGTGAGAGTGTGAGTTGTGTGATTGAAGAGTTTGAGAAGAGTTTCAATTTGTCATCCTTATTCACACTACGCTTGGGTAATTCTCTCCAACCCAATTCTTATTTTACGTCTTTTAAAGTTTTCATGAATATGGCTTAAAGTTTCTGTAATTGGGAATTTGTGTTGTTATATGGATATATGTAATAATACGAGTAGCATAACATGTTTTATATATATTGTATATGATTCCATATCATAAGTTTCATAATACTATGACTTGTTATTTCAAAAAAATTACAGAGTATGGGTTAGGGCCATATGTCCCTCATACGTAACTTTAATACGTCAACCATAAATTTTTCTACAAAATTTCCACTTGTATATGATTAGGCATGCTAAAACAAACAAAACGAAACTTGAATGGTTGGATTTGGCCTTATAACGAATCCGTGGTGTTGAATTTTAGGAATTTATGTTCAACACTTCAAGAACATCATCAAACGATTGAAATTTACATATTTTAATTCTGTAATTATGTGTTTTAATTGGTTAAAATCACTCTATAAAGGTTGGGTAATGATCATATATGAATTATAGTATTTGGGTATGCTTAAATTAATATATGGACAAGGAAATTAGAAGTTGTGGCCATGTTCTCTGTATTCTTCACAAGAACATATGGGTGAACTTGGGAGATTTTTGTTGGCCCAACCTTGTTACGTGTGAAGAACTGAATCTGAGTGCAGGTAACTCCCGGTCAAAGTGTGTTACTAAACTAAATTACCTTTCCGTCCTAAGGCAAAAAATAAATAAATAAATAAATAAAATAAAAATAAAATAATAATAATTAATTAAAATATTTCTTAAATAAAATAAATATTTTAATTGAGATATTTATGGAGTAAAATAAATATTCGATAAAAATTATAATTAAAATATTTATAATATAAAATAAATATTTTAATTGAGATATTTATGTAGTAAAATAAATATTAGATTAAAATTATTATTAAAATATTTATAAAATAAAATAAATATTTTAATTGAGATATTTATGGAGTAAAATAAATATTTGATGAAAATTATTATTTAAATATTTATAAAATAAAATAAAATTTTAATTGAGATATTTATGGAGTAAAATAAATATTCGATGAAAATTATTATTAAAATATTTATAAAATAAATAAATATTCTAGTTGAAATATTTATGGAATAAAATAAATATTCGATGGAAATTATTATGAAATAATTTATTCGAGTGTAATAATAGTAAGGGAATGAAAATATTCTAAGGGTAATGATTTGTTAAATAAAGTGGAGTTTATATTAAATAATTAAGTGAAAATGTAACTAATGAATGTCGTGAATACATATGGTATGTGTGTAGGATTTGTGGTGAACGGAAGTAGTAATCGTTTAGCCTACGCATGAGGCAAGTTTCCTAACCCTACTTGTTATCGTTATATAAGTTGATTAATTCACCTTTCTACATTGAGCAAGTTCTCATTATTATTGATCAAGGCTGTCTTGTATATTAAAGTTATTAATCTTTCAAGCATGATGTTGTTATACAATACTTATTCTATTGTATACCTTTTGAGATTCTATTCAAGTTAAGTATCAATTATTGTTAAACCTTGTTAGACTAGCGAACCCTTTATGATTCGACTAGTCCATAGTTGATGAGCGTTCTAAATTTCAGAACCCTTGATGAATTATCCAAACCAAACTTCCTTTGGTGCGGACTCGAATGTCAAACTGAGATGAACAACCCTGTATAGGGGAATTACTTATGCGTTAGCGTTAAGATATTGTGCATAGTATGGTACTAAGGGCTGATCCCCCTAAGTACGAGAAGAAGAGTCCATAATCTTATGGCTGTTAAAGGTTTCAAGTATAACCCTTAATAACCTAGGACATAGTTCAAGGTCTTATGACCCTCAGAAATCTTTTGATTCTTGTTATTCATTCTTGATTTAAAAGTTGAGCTTTTATTTCAGAAGTCTTGGATTTATTCGCATGTTATTATTTCATTAATATATTGTTATACTTGTGGGCAATCGTACTCCCTCTTGCGTAATAATAACATTGCAGTTAAGAACGAAAGAGCAGACGAACCTTCCACTAGTAAAGGCAAGGGCAAGCTTAGCAAGTAATGAAGATTGATTATTTATGTGGTTATGTAATGATATTTAGAATTGATGTTACTTAAGACTTATTTGTTTATGTTTCCGCACAGATGATTTAAGGTTAGAGTAACCTAGGATTTATTTATTATGTAGTTGATGTAACCCCATAAGGGGAGATTTATTATTATTTCTATCTATTGCATGGTTTGTATTTATTTATGGGTAGATAGATGGATGATGTTTTTACAGTGAACACCAAATCCTATGGAAATGGAAGTACCGGATTTGGGGGTGTCACAGGTTGGTATCAAAGCTGTAGGTTATGAACCTTAGGTGGGGGAACAACCTTAGGTAGTAGCCTTATAGAAAGAACATAGTGATGGAAAACTCTAATTGAGTTCTAGGAAATGAATTTTTGTAATTCGTTAAAGATAATAAAAGACTTTATGTGCTTATGTGTTAAATTATGTGCTCACTAGTACGACTTAGTAACTAAAACTCTAAATTTTGTTGTCAGGATGTCGGACGTTGGAGGAACTAGTCAAGCAGGGGAGGAGGAACCACGAGTACCTAAAGAGGAGGAGCCCAGAGACATTTATGTCGTTAGGGAACAGTTGATACAAAGGGAGTCATCTCCATTGATCACCGTTGTTGGTCAGGAGCATGAACCTGAGACTGATCCTGAGGAGGATCCTGAGGAGGAATTTAATGAGGAAGAGGAGGAAGAGGAGTTTCTGCAGTACTCCATTGATGCTGAGATGTATGACGCGTTATACGACTGTAACGTGGAGTTACGAGATGAGGTGCATGATTTGACTTACCGGGCGATTATTCAGCAGATTACTGTCGAGGAAAAGGAGAGGGAGATTTCGACTCTTCACTCACGACTGAGAAATGTAGAATGAGATTTGGTCCACGAGTAGGGTCAAACCGAAGATAAGACCGTGGAGATAGAAAAGTTGAAGAAGGAACTAAAGGAAAGCTCTGAAAGGCTGATCATAGCAGAGGAAGGCTGGGTGAGAGAGTCACGTCGTGCTGATCTTGCGGAAGACGATGGTCGTGCAAAGAAGGAAAAGCTTGGAGAGACATACTCTACACTTAATCATGCAATGGATGAGGCCCAGGATCGAGTTTTGAGGTACCCCATCCAGTTCGAAGCACTTCCATTGTACATGCTGGATTGCAGGACGATGTCTTGTATCATGGAAGAGGAGCGTAACAAGGCTATTCAGCGCCTTGACAGACAGTGATAGAATTTCTTTAATTATGTGATAGACTTAACTAGTTTTTTTTATATGTAAATTTCGATGTGTTTATGAACGAAGGAATATGTTAATATTTTAAATACTGTAGATTCTTTATCTCAGGATAGATGATGTAAATAGCAGTGATGCTATCGTTTGAGGTTAAAACTTTTAGTTTGAATGAATATATATCAAGTTGTTTGAGATGATGTGTTATATAAGTATGTTAAATTGTTGAGTAATGTCTTAACTATTTAGAGAAACAAACAAAGATCTAATAAGCATATATTTTAACAGAATTATGCCTCCAAGAAGAAGACAACAACGTCAACGAACTCAGGAAGAGTCTATGAATAACAACAATAACGCCAATGGTAATCCTGTTCAGCAATTGGTTAACTTGCTAGCTGGAGCAATGAATAATCAACCTCAAGCTCCACTAAATACTACATTTAAGGATTTCAAGGCGGTGGGACCGCTAGAATTTAAAGGTTCCATGAACCCGATCGACGCTCAAACATGGGTTATGGAGATGGAGAAGGTTTTCGATGTTGCTAGGGTTAAAGAAGACCAGAAGACAAATTTTTCAATGTTTATGCTGAAGTCTGAAGCTAGCTATTGGTGGCAAGCAAACAAAGTTCGTGGAGGTGAAGGTGTAATTACTTGGGAAAGATTTAAAGAGATGTTCTTCGAGATGTATTTTTCCAACCAGCCGCAGAATCCGGATGGAGGTTCAATTTCTGGAATTGAAGCAGGGAAATATGAGCGTACCTGATTATGCGGCTAGATTCAACGAGTTGGCGAGGTTCGCCCCGTATTAAGTACACTCGGACGAGAAAAAAACCAGAAGATTCGAACAAGGACTAAAGCCTTGGGTATATAGTAAGGTATCAATGTTTTAGATAAACACTTTTGCTGGAGTACTGGAAAAGGCCATCCTCGTTGAAGGTGGAAGCGAAGCGGTGACCAAGTATAATCAAGAGCAGAAGAAGAAGAAGAAGAGTGAGAATGAAGGTAATAACAAGACTGGTGGGAGTAGTACTGGGGGTAGTCATAATCAGAAGTGGAAGTGGACGGATAACTCGTTAACTGGAAGTCAACAAGGAGGGAAAAAGAAGAAAATCGAAGTGTTCTCAAGTTACGGAAAAGCTCATCTGAGAGTTTGTATGAAGGGAAAAAGAGTGTGCTACAATTGTGGTCAGGAAGGCCACATAACACCTAACTGTCCTAACCCAAAGAAGGGTGCATTCTTCACCTGTGGTTCGAAGGACCATCTGGCAAGAGACTATCCTAAGAAGGGATCGGGAAGGTCAGGATCAGGAGGAAACCAGGGAAATAACAGTGGAAATTCCTTAAATATCACCGGACCAACCGCTACATACCGACTGATCGCCAGGACTTTGAATATGACGGTGCAGGATGCAGTTCAATCTCGAAATGTGGTGTCAGGTATCATTTCGATCAATAAAATTAATGCTTATGTTTTATTTGATTGGGGTGCTACTTGTTCCTTTATATCCGATGACTTTGCTAAGAATTTAGATTTGCTTAGGGATGAATTGGATTACCCCATGAACATAGAAATTGTGAATAGAGAAATAATCCATGTTAGAAATGCGCATATAAAGCTGTAGAGTCGATATTAAGGGTAATATCATGAGCGTAGATCTTATCCTATTCGACTTGGGGAATTTGACGTTATTTTGGGAATGGTGGTTATTCAATTCGAAATTTGTAATTGATTGCCAAAGAAGCGTATTAACCTTATGACCCCGTCAAAGGTTGTGTTTTTTAGTAGCAAAGTCGCCTGACAATGAGTTGTCGGCGATGATCGATGGTGCTAGGAAGTTGTTAAGACAAGGCTGTGTAGGATACTTAGCTTACATAGTCGACAGTCGAAAAGAGAATCCGAAGGTAGAAGAAATACCGATTGTAAGGGACTTCGTTGACGTATTTCCAGACGATTTGCCAGGACTTTCACCAGATAGAGAGGTAGACTTCGTAATCGATTTAGCACCAGGAACTGTTCCAATATTGAAGGCACCATACCGAATGGCACCAGTATAGATGAAAGAACAAATGGTACAACTACAAGAATTGTTGGACAAGAAGTACATTCAACCGAGCGTATCGCCGTGGGGAGCGCCGATGTTATTTGTGAAAAGAAAATGATCGATCGATACATGTTGAATTGACTACAAAGAACTGAATAAGGTCACGATTAAGAACAAATATCCATTACTGAGGATCGACGACCTGTTTGATTAATTGAAGGGAGTGAGATACTTTTCCAAGATAGACTTGAGAAGCGGTTATCATCAACTGAAGGTGAGACCAGAGGATGTACCGAAGACAGTGTTTAGAACACGATATGGTCACTACGAATTTTTGGTAATGTCATTTGGTCTAACGAATGCTCCTGCAGCATTTATGGGCTTAATGAATGTAGTGTTCAAGCCATTTTTGGACAAGTTCGTAGTGGTATTTATAGACGACATTTTGGTATATTCAAAAACCAAAGAAGAACACGAAGAGCATTTGAGATTAACGTTGGAGGTATTGAGAAGGGAGAAGTTGTATGCTAAGTTTTTGAAATGTGAATTTTGGATCGAGCGAGTACAATTTCTTGGTCACGTGATCGATAAAAATGTAATTTCGGTAGATCCATCAAAAGTCGAAGCCGTGATTAACTGGGATCAGCAGAGAACGCCGTCGGAAGTAAGAAGTTTTCTTGGATTGGCAAGATATTATAAAAGATTTATTCAGGATTTTTCTAAGATCGCGACTCCGTTAACAAATTTAACTCAAAAAGCTATGAAATTTGTTTAGACGGATAAGTGTGAGGAAAGTTTTCAAGAATTGAAGAAGAGGTTGAGTACGACACCTGTTTTATCTCTCCCGGATGATACAGGAAATTTTGTTGTTTATAGTGATGCGTCGCATAAAGGACTTGGCTATGTGATGATGCAAAACGGCAAAGTCATTGCGTATGCATCACGACAATTGAAGGATTATAAGAAGGGATATCCGACCCACGACTTGGAGTTAGCTGCAGTTTTTTTGCTTTGAAAATTTGGAGGCACTATCTCTACGGGGAGAAGTGTGAAATATATACGGACCACAAGAGTCTGAAATATATTTTTACACAGAAGGATTTGAATATGCGTCAAAGAAGATGGTTGGAATTAATTAAGGATTACGACTGTTAGATTTTATACCATCCAGGTAAAGCAAACGTGGTTGCAAACGCCTTAAGTAGAAAGGGTCATGAGAAGTTGATGAGGTTGACTGCTCAGGAGGAGCTAATTTCAGAAATTGAGAAACTGGAGTTAGAAGTGCAGTATCCTATGGAGATTGATGAGAAGCTATTTCAGATGCAATCTGGTACAACCCTACTAGATAAAGTTAAAGAGGCTCAAACTTCAGATGATTTAATGCAAAAAAAGGTGACAAAGAAGATATCTGAAGGATTTGAACCGAGGTTCAAGATGCATAAGGAAGGAATACTGCGATTTGAGGGCAGAATTTGGGTACCGCCAGTACCAGAGATTAAGGAAGACATTTTGAGTGAGGCTCATAGTTCACGATATTCGATTCACCCTGGTAGTACCAAGATGTACCAAGATCTTCGACAACATTTCTGGAGGCCGAATTTGAAACGTGATGTTGCAGAATGTGTTGCCAAGTGTCTAACCTGTCAGAAAGTAAAAACAGAAAATCAAAGACCAAATGGATTGCTACAACCGTTGGAGATCCCAGAATGGAAATGGGAACATTTTACAATGGACTTCGTGGTTGGCCTTTCGACGCACTCGGAAAGGCTACGTATTTGATATGGGTTATCGTTAATGGATTAATGAAATCGCACATTTCCTTCCGATCAAAATCAGATTCAACTTAGATCAGTTGGCGAGGTTATACGTAAAAGAGATTGTTTTGAGGCACGGAGTTTCGGTGTCAATTGTTTCTGATAGAGATCCGCGCTTCACATCGAATTTTTGGAAACGTCTTCAGGAATGCATGGGTACGCAATTGCGAATGAGTACATCATACCACCGTCAAACAGACGAACAGAGGAAAAGAACCATTCAGACATTAGAAGATATGCTAAGAGCCTGTGTGATGAACTTTAAAGGAAATTGGGATGATCACCTACCGTTAGTAGAGTTCGGCTACAACAACAGTTACCACGCTAGTATTGGCATGCCGCCTTATGAAGCGTTATACGGCAGAAAATACAGAACTCCGCTTTACTGTGATGAAGTTGGTGAAAGGCAATTGCTAGGGCGAAAGGAATTGTAGTGCAAAGACGGTAAAAATAGTCAAAGTTATCAGATACCCACGAGATAGCATTTCAAGATAGAGCGGAAGAAATCGTTGATCCACATCGTAAAAATATCGAATTTGAATATGGTAGTTATGTTTTCTTGAAGGTCTCTCCTTGGAAGGGAAAGATCAGGTTCGGAAAGAAAGGGAAATTGAGCCCAAGATTCATTGGACCATTTGAAGTACTGAGAAGAATCGGAGAAGTTGCGTACGAGGTAGCCTTACCTCCTGCACTCGAGAATGTCCATAACGTCTTCCGTGTTTTTATTTTACGACCCTACAAACCCGATTACAAGCAAGTAATTGAATATGAACCCCTACATTTTGAAAAAGACTTATCTTACGAAGAAATTCATGTTCAAATTGTCAACAGAAAAGAACAAGTTCTCAGAAATAAAGTAATACCTTCTATTAAGGTAATTTGGAGGAACCACAATATCAAGAAGCTATGTGGGAACTCAAGAGAATATGATGAAGAATTACCTCATTTATTTACTTAATTTATGTGTAAGCGATTAAGGGACAAAATCTTTTAAGGGGGAGAATGTAATTGGTCAAATTTATTGAGTCGTGATTCGGGGACGTAATCCTTTTAAGGGGAAAGATGTGATTGAACGAGATTTTTGTAATTTAATTTTAATATTTATTGAAGTAAATAAATATTTTCGATGATTTAATTATTAGATTAAATAATTAATTGATGCAATTGTGGTAGATTAATTTAATTATATGTGTTACATTTATTAAATTAATGTAGAGAATTTTATTATCGAAGTATGTGATTATGTGAGCTTATTGTATTAAAAGAAATATTTAATAAGCCTTTTGGTATTTTAATTAATTATTAATTAGAGAGTTAATAATTTGACATTATTTATTAATGAGAAATTTAATTATGTGACTATGTGAATTTATGAGAAATTATTATATTTTATTTAAAGTAAATGAAATAAGATATTGATTTATTTTATAAAGGAGTGTGACATTAATTAAACTATATGATAAAGCTTTATTAAATTAAATGGTTTTGAAATCTATTAAGCCTAGCCAAACATGGCCTTAATGGGAGTTGAAGGAAGTTACCCATGATTGGGTTAACTGACCTCCACAACGCGTCAGTTCCTTTTCTATTTATTTCATACGTCTTCTTCTTCTTCATTTTTCTAAGTCTGGCATAACATCACAGAGAGAGTTGAGAAATTGTTGAGTGAGAGTGTGAGTTGTGTGATTGAAGAGTTTGAGAAGAGTTTCAGTTTGTCATCCTTATTCACACTACGCTTGGGTAATTCTCTCCAACCCAATTCTTATTTTACGTCTTTTAAAGTTTTTATGAATATGGCTTAAAGTCTCTGTAATTGGGAAATTGTGTTGTTATATGGATATATGTAATAATACGAGTAGCATAACATGTTATATATATATTGTATATGATTCCATATCATAAGTTTCATAATACTATGACTTGTTATTTCAAAAAAATTATAGAGTACGGGTTAGGGCCATATGGCCCTTATACGTAACTTTAATACGTCAACCATAAATTTTTCTACAAAATTTCCACTTGTATATGATTAGGCATGCTAAAACGAACAAAACGAAACTTGAATGGTTGGATTTGGCCTTATAACGAATCTTTGGCTTTGAACTTTAGGAATTTATGTTCAACACTTCAAGTACATCAAGAACAGTGAAATTTACATATTTTAATTCTGTAATTATGTGTTTTAATTGGTTAAAATCACTCTATAAAGGTTGAGTAATGATCATATATGAATTATAGTATTTGAGTATGCTTAAATTAATATATGGACAAGGAAATTGGAAGTTGTGGCCATGTTCTCTGTATTCTTCACAAGAACATATGGGTGAACTTGGGAGATTTTTGTTGGCCCAACCTTGTTACGTGTGAACTGCAGAATCGAGTGCAGGTAACCCCACTTTTGGTGGGTGTTACCAAACTAAATTAATACCATAGCCGCAAAAAAAAAAAATAAAAATAAAAAAAAAAAATAAAAATAAAATAATTAATTAAAATATTTCTTAAATAAAATAAATATTTTAATTGAGATATTTATGGAGTAAAATAAATATTCGATGAAAATTATAATTAAAATATTTATAAAATAAAATAAATATTTTAATTGGGATATTTATGGAGTAAAATAAATATGCGATGAAAATTATTATTAAAATATTAATAAAATAAAATAAATATTTTAATTGAGATATTTATGGAGTAAAATAAATATTCGATGAAAATTATTATTTAAATATTTATAAAATAAAATAAATATTTTAATTGAGATATTTATGGAGTAAAATAAATATTCGATGAAAATTATTATTAAAATATTTATAAAATAAATAAATATTTTAGTAGAAATATTTATGGAATAAAATAAATATTCGTTGGAAATTATTATGAAATAATTTATTCGAGTGTAATAATAGTAAGGGAATGAAAATATTCTAAGGGTAATGATTTGTTTAATAAAGTGGAGTTTATATTAAATAATTAAGTGAAAATATAACCAATGAATGTCGTGAATACATATGGTATGTGTGTAGGATTTGTGGTGAACGGAAGTAGTAATCGTTTAGCCTACGCACAAGACAAGTTTCTTAACCCTACTTGTTATCATTATATAAGTTGATTTTTTTCACCTTTCTACATTGAGCAAGTTCTCATTATTATTGATCAAGTCTGTCTTGTATATTAAATTTATTAATCATTCAAGCATGATGCTGTTATACAATACTTATTCTATTGTATACCTTTTGAGATTCTATTCAAGTTAAGTTATCAATTATTGTTAAACCTTGTTAGACTAGCGAACCCTTTATGATTCGACTAGTCCATAGTTGATGAGCGTTCTAAATTTCAGAACCCTTGATGAATTATCCAAACCAAACTTCCTTTGGTGCGGACTCGAATGTCAAACTGAGATGAACAACCCTGTATAGGGGAATTACTTATGCGTTAGTGTTAAGATATTGTGCACAATATGGTACTAAGGGCTGATCCCCCTAAGTACGAGAAGAAGAGTCCATAATATTATGGATGTTAAAGGTTTCAAGTATAACCCTTGATAACATAGGACATAGTTCAAGGTCTTATGACCCTCAGAAATCTTTTGATTCTTATTATTCATTCTTGATTTAAAAGTTGAGCTTTTATTTCAGAAGTCTTGGATTTATTCGCATGTTATTATTTCATTAATATATTGTTATACTTGTGGGAAATCGTGCTCACTCTTGCGTAATAATAACATTGCAGTTAAGAACGAAAGAGCAGACGAACCTTCCACTAGTAAAGGCAAGGGCAAGCTTAGCAAGTAATGAAGATTGATTATTTATGTGGTTATGTAATGATATTTAGAATTGATGTTACTTAAGACTTATTTGTTTATGTTTCCGCACAGATGATTTAAGGTTAGAGTAACCTAGGATTTATTTATTATGTAGTTGATGTAACCCCATAAGGGGAGATTTATTATTATTTCTATCTATTGCATGGTTTGTATTTATTTATGGGTAGATAGATGGATGATGTTTGTACAGTGAACACCAAATCCTATGGAAATGGAAGTACCGGATTTGGGGGTCTCACAACAAACATTTCAACGCTATGCATAAATTATCCCCTATAATAGGGTTGTTCTTCTAAGTTTTAGAGTACAAGTTCGCACCAAAGAAAGTTCGGTTTGGATAAGCTTTCAAGGTAATTTAGAGTTTCACAAATCATCAACTAAGGAATTAGTTGAATCAACAAGACTTAACAACACTACGATTGACTAATAATAGTTTAATATTGGAAACAAATATAAGTAAATTAACTATATATTAAACTCATGCTTATAAACAATTAAAAACCATAAGTATTGAATAAAACAATAAACCTTGCTTGAACAATATTAAGCTAAGGCTAAGATCTTGAGGCACAAGAGTTAAGTTAAGAACATGTACTAAGGAATCACAAGCTTAATAATGAAACTTGCTCAAAACAACAACAATATTTCAATTTACGATAAATAAATGAAATAGAACAACTAGTTAGAGATTTGAGATCAAGAATATGCATTTATCACAAAAGAATAGAACTTAAGAAAACTTGTTTAACTATAAACAAGTTAGAACAACTCAACAATGATTAGAAGTCAAACTTGCTTGAATAACGTTAGAATTAGAGCTTGCTCAAATAAATATTAAGAATAAAAGAATTCGATTAATCAAAGTTTCAAAGTAAGTAACTTGGTCAAAGTAAAGAGGTAAGGTGTAGAAACTTGCCTCAAGCGTAAGTTATGATATTAAAACTCACGTTCACTTACACATAATATTAGAACCACAATCTATTAGATATACTAACGTTCACGTATCAAAATAACACTCTCTTCTAGTTAGACTTGCTATTTCAATACAAGTCTTATGTCACTTCATAAATATCAGAATTTCCAAGTGTTAACCTTCACAACACTTATTTACTAATTCTCGTGTTCAATAAACCACAACATGTCATTTTCATCGTTTACTAACTTTTTATAATTTTAGAATTGCTAATCACATGACACTATTGTGACAACCCGAATTTTTATAAGTTATTAAAATATGAATTTAATAATTAAAATCCTTATTATGAGATGTTTTGAGTATTAGTATGTATATATACGTGCTATATATTTGGAGATACGTGACCTGGTATCAAGAGAAGTATATATATCTATATATTGGGAAAATGAGGTTAATAGTTAGTTTAACTATTAAAGATAGTAAACGAAGTTGTTGTGAAAAGGAGTATGGTGGCGAAGGAAATTAACTGAATAATATTAGTTAATTTAAAATTAAGATAATAATTATATTATGAAATAATATAATTTGAATATTAAAATCTTGGATGGCAAGGGTGTTTTTGTGAGTTAAATGAAGGATTTATCCACTTAACTAAAATAGTGAATTAACGTAAATATACATTGTTTTAATGAAATGAGAGATATAATATATTACATATAAATGTAATACAGTTATGTAATGGCCTAATGTATTATATTATGCCAAGCGTATATAAATTGGTCTATAAATAAATATTGGTGTCAAGACTAATAAATTGAGTTAATATTTAAGATGTGGCTAATATATATAGATTAAATAAATTGTTTTGGGGGAATTTATAAATGGAAAGAAATTAAATATTATACATAATAATTGTATAATTTATTAAAATAATGAGTCGGTTAAATATTAATTATTTTACTGAAAATATTTATTTGAATATAGATGTTTATTTTAATTATGAATGTGAATTCATAATTGTATGAGAAATAATATAGTTATCTATATGGATAATTGGAGAAGTGTAAGTGTGCCATTTTTATTTCAATTAAAGGAAGAAGAGGTATCATAGCATATAGTAAAAAGGAAAAATAAAAATATACCGTGGAGCAATTGAGCTCTCCCAAACATGGCATTAGACCCTTTATATTTTCCTAATTGCTGAGGTCTTTTACGTTCTGTAACTGAGCAACCCAATTTAAAAGTCACACTTAAGCCCCATTCTTTAGTTTATTCCCTATACGTTCATTTGCAATGAGAAGACTGAGTTTTTTTACAGAGAGAGTGTGTTTGGGAATTTTCTACTAGAATTTGGAAGAAAGCTCAAGGAAGAAGAAGATTGATAAAGTAATTGATCATCTAACCAAGCTAAGAAGGAATCAAGAGGTAAGAAAGAACTTCAAAACTCCTAATTCCTATTTCTTAAGTTTTGCTATATTGAGAGTTATTTTGGTTAAAAACAATGGAGAAGAAATCAATCGTGTTAATTGATTAATAACCTATTAGATGATTTGATAATAGTATACCAAGAATAATTAAACCAATTGATTTTAAAATTTGTATAAAGAAGAGAAGAATTAGTCTTTTGGTTTAATATGTATGTTATGGTCTGTTTAGAGACTAAAATTAGTTATGAATCCATGATTAAAGTTATAAATTGATGGATATATGTTGTTCTTCTCTGAGAAACAAAAACAACGAAGTTTAAATGGATCGATTTGGTTGAATAACGAATTCACTAAATGTGTTTAAAACATGAAAATAGAGTATGAACATGTGTTTTGGGTCAAATTTTAGGTTGCTTAATGTTTTTATAAATTGTTAGAATTCTGGTATGTTGTAGTTCTATGAATTACGAGTCCAACAAATAGAACACCAACTAATTCAGACTTAAAATGAGAAAGTTATGACCAAAATTGTGTTCTATATGAAGCCTCATGGAGGCTGGGTAACTTCTTTATGCTTGGGCACACATCCACGAAATTTGGCAATATTACTTACTTGCGCAGTGGCGCGTGAGTATTTTGAGAAAAGGTAGTGCCGCCCGTGTTCGATTATGACTGCTTTGACCTATTTTGGTAAAAAAGTCATAACGTTTTCATACGAACTTCGATTGAGGTGATTCAAGATGATCCGGAACGAGGACGAATAGACCTACAACTTGTATTCTTTAATTTGTTCAATTTGAGGTCTGGAGCAGGGGCAAAATGGTCATTGTTAGGACTGTTGTGTTTTCAGAGGCAATCGGGGGGCGTCGAGCATGCACGTATGCAAGTGTAGTGCTCTTGACGATAAAAGATGTTGTTCTAAGTTATAGAACATGAATATTATGAAGTATAATAATGCTTAACATTAATAAATGATGTATTAGATAAGTTGTATATGCATACTAAGCACACACAAGAGAGACAAATTGGGCGTGTGATGAATAAACGTCGAAACGCCGTGATAAGTGATAATGAACGTAAAAAGTGTTTTAAATCAAATGAAATGAATATTATAAGATATTGAATAGTGTTAATATAAAACTAATAAGTAGTCCTAGCAAGACTTAAACATTTGAATGAACTTCAAATATGAGATACAGTGAGATATAAGTTGAAAGTTAACACAATCAAATTGAACATTGTGTATTTATGATGGGAAGGGTTATGAGATGTAGAGTAAAGTTTAAATTACAACTACTATGCGTTGCTATGTGACTAATAGATAATGTGAATGATTATATAATTGTGTAGGGCACGTGAAGTGAAGATATCTGTAAGCTGTTAAACTGTTATTGGTAAACAACGATCAAGGCAAGTCTTTCAGTTCCTATTTGCTATGTTTACTTGGTGATTATCTGTTTTAAATCTTTATTGCAAAGAGAATGATGTGTTATATATATGTTGAATGTATGAAATGTTAAAGTAGACTTATGACTACGTTGATTGAGTAAAGCACGCTGATTGAGTAACGACCTTGATCTTTATTCTTGTTATATGAACTGTAGCATGTATGTTATGTTAGGCCGACGTTTATGAGATATATGTTGAGCATGTTATTATGTGCTATGTGATGCATGAAAACTGTTAGATTTTGCTGGGCTGTCGAGCTCAACCTTGCAAATAACCATTTTTGCAGGTTAAGGATTGAAGGTAACACTATGTTCTACTTGAATGACGTGGATCAGAAATAATACACGAAGATTAATATTTTAGCTAAAGTTGTTATTTCTTAATACCATGATTAAGATTCATGAGATGTACTAAATGTTTTATGATGTATAGTTTTATGTTGAGTTCTAAAGCTAATGTTAGAGTTATCTGATATGTAGAGGTTATCAGATTGAAATGTAAAATTTTATATAATAACAGTGATAAAGTGAATCATAAAATAAGATTGATTCAAAGACATGTAGATGATAAAGGTTTTGATTCAGGGAGTTAAAGTAAAAAGACATAAAAGTTTAAATTATTCCGCATTTTATAAAGTTTAACATCGAATAATGTTGTAAAATCAGAAGGTAGATGTGTTATTAACGACCGAAGTTAATAATTAAATTGTATAAAATTTTGGGTCGTTACAGTTGGTATCAAAGTTGTAGGTTATAAACCTTAGGTAGGAGCACCGTAGGCTATAACCTTAGAGAAGAGAGGCGAAGATAATGAACGAATAAGCTCAAATAGAGTTTGAACAATAAGAAGTAATTTATGAAATTTATAAAGAAGGGATTAAAACATGCGTGAGAGAATTCAAAGAAGAATCTCACAGAGTTATAAGGAATATGAAAGTGGGGTTACCCAACCCCAACAATAAGGATGTAAGGTGATAATAAATAGACAATGTCTATAAGAAGATAATGATAAAGAAGTTAAGAATAAAAAGTTATATTTAAATATGGTACAATTGTACTCTTTAGTAGTTGATGTATGGTATCTGGGCTAAACGATTCCTTCATAGAGCGGAGGTATATACGAACTAGCAACTCGGAACCTAGTTTGTTGGTTGTTTATGAGAAACCACTCAGTGTATCATATTGAAACTATTAGAGACTCGATGTGTACCAAGTATAGAAATGGATATATATGATGAAAATGTGGAACTTAAATGAAATGTTGAGCAATGTAAATGAAGTTAGAAATTCTTAAAAGAAGAATTGTTATATAAACATGAGAATTCAAAGAAGAATCTTGAAGAGATATAAAGATAAGAAATGGGAGTTGCCTAACTTTAATAGCCAAGATAACGAATAATGATGAATAGACAAAGTCTGTAAGATTAAAAGCATAAATGATGTCGTAAATGATGAAAAGGGAAAGAAAGAGGATCGTAAAACAAAACGATCACGAGTTAAGAAAAGAATTTTAAGAGAAATGATTATAAAATAAGATCATGGTGTGATCAGTTTAAGTTATAAAAGAAAGATGGTATGTAAAGTTTGAATAATTATAGCTTGATGCTATGAAGATAATGTACTATGAAATAGTACGAGATAACTCACGAGGAGTTATAGATGATGAGGTACGAAAAAAATTTGTATCGAGCAAAAAAAAAGTTCTAAGCAAGATAGAGTTAGGTGGAATTTCAATTGAGGACTCATATGATGGCTGAGTTGTACAAACCTTTGTATGGTCGAGGGTTTTGTGCTTGCACTCAGTTTATCACATTGATAATCATTGAAATGTTGGTGTTGCGCTATCAATGTATATGTGGTGAAAAGGTGATTCTTTTCTCATGTGTATGTTTGATAGTTAGAAACTATTAAGATTACTCAGATAATATTAGGATTAGGTGCGGTTCTTAAAACTAATGCATATGGTAAGTTCACGACTCACAATAATATGGTATCTTTTGAACCCCTCAGCGAATGGATGCCAATGGTCTGACTAGGATAAGTTCATAAACTCATATTATTGTGGCAAGTTCCTGAACTTCCAATGTGTAGTAAGTTTGATGAACTATTTTGGGTAGAAAACAGTTATTGTATAGAGAGCATTGATGAAGTTGAAGTAAAGATTGAAGTTGATGGATACCTGGATATTCTAAATCTACTAGTTATGCTAGAATTTCAAAATTTATTGACTTCGTGCTAATGTTTGAACTTCTATTTTCTTGAAAAACATTGGATCAAACGATGAAACCAATGAGTTTAAAAAACAATACCGTTATTCGTATGTCTATGCTAATTGCTCCGGCTAGACAAAAATGATTTGAAGTATATCAAAATTTATTTTTATATCGTCAATGTGTCATGGAACCTGGTGCAGAGATGAAAAAAAAATGATGTAGTCATCAATGCAGTATTACTTAGTGTTGGATGTGATCTAAGGATCGTCAGCCCACTATGGTATGATGTAGTATGATAAAATCACCAAAACGACGGAATCCTCAAGCTGATTTGTAAATACTGATGCAGTATTATAACGTCATAAAAAGGATTTTTTGAGATTTCATTAAGATATGAGAATATATATGTATATATATATATATATATGTATATGTATATATATATATATATATATATATATATGTATATTTCGGTCGATCTCTAGGATTGTTGTAGAAATCATGCTATTTGATTTGATTTAGATGAATATTGAAAGATGTTCATGAAATTCAAGCGTTTTTTTTTGAGAAGTTATGCCAAACTAAATTGTTTTGGTGCAGATTTAGATGTTGAAAAACTGAGATGAACAACCCTTTTATAGGGGATTATACGGAAGCGTTTTGGTGTTTGTGCACAATACATCGTACAAAGGGCTGATCATCCTTAGTACGAGAGTCCCTATAGCCTAATGACTGTTAAGGTTTAAGTTGAAAGAGTACTTATAACCGTGGACAAAGTGCACAATACATTGTACGAAGGGCTAACACCCTAAGTACGGGAGTCCCTATAGTCTAATGACTGTTAAGGTGTAAGTTGAAAGAGTACTTATAACCGTGGACGTGGTTCAAGGTCTTATGACCCTCAGCATGATTTGTAATCTTTTAAATTCCTGTTATTCATATCTCTTCCCAATTATTGAGCAATTGTGGAAGATTCTTGTTATTCTGAAAGGTGAAAGTGGAAAGGATGAGAAAATTAAGCAAAACATAATAATTTCAAGAAAGAAATGAAATTCTAGAAAGAAGAGAAATGTGAAACTCTTAGAAGAGGAAGAGATGAGGAATATAATGATCTTAGAAAGATTCTTAGAGAAAGAATTTGGTTGTAGAACCTAATGAATAAATAAAGTATTAGTATAAAATCTATTTTGATAGATTGATTGAATGAAGATTAATAAATAAAATTTCGAGGATGAAATTCTTAGAAGAATGAGTGAATGTAATATCCCGAGTGTTTATGATAACGATCCTTAGAAAAGGAAATGAATGGGTTAAAGAATATATAATATTTGGTATGTGACTGTATTTAATTGACGGTTATGTAATAAAACCTAAAAGTTGTTGAAGAAATGAATGAAATATATGTGCAATTAGTTTAATTTGGTATGTGACTTTTAGGTATTCATAACACATATGTGCAATTAGCATCGTTTTGGTTGAAAATATGCTTCGTTTATGCTTTTCTTGAAATATGATACACAAGCATGTTATATATACATGTATACTACACGAGTGAGTCTAAGAGTGTCATTAACATGATCACAAATGTCAGATTCTAACCCTCAAGGTAGTTTGACAATATTCACGTTCAAGGCTTACTAGTAGGTTCAACATGTTCATGCTTGCTTAGTAGCCTCATAAACACCATCTAAATGTTTATTCATGCGTGTCTAAGTCATACTAACATGTTTTCAAAGTCAGAATATAAACTATGTAGAAATCATGCATGATAGCTCACTAGACTAAGCTTTTTCTTGAAAACATCTCTAACACAAGGCTTAACAAGTTTGGTCATGATCAAAAGAACTAAGTACACTATAGCATGCTCATCTATGTGTAGAATCAGTCATGTATATAGATTACTAAGCTCATAATTTGCATAATATGGTCTCTAACATAGTTGGTTTCCAAAGCTTAAAGTCCAATTCTCCATCTAAACCATATTCTTTCGTTAATCATGCAAATCTATTAAAACATGCCCAACTTAGATTAATATACTTATACCTATACATTACACATGCTTCCATGCTAGTTTAAGCCATAATGGTTGATCAACACATAACATATTTTAAAATAGAAGCTCCAACTAAACTCAGGAACCGGCGCAACTACGCTGCGCCTTAGTGTTAATACGGCGCAGCTGCGCTGTACCTGGTTCGAGCCAGGAACAGTAAACTTCAGCAACTGTTTAGCCCAAACACCGAAATTACTCATAAATTCATTTCTAAACACTCATGTATCAGTTTAAACATGCTTATAAGGTCATATAACAATCATATAAACATTACCCAACCTCATTAACATATAATTTCACAAAATCACGAATTTGAATTTTAGGAACTCATGAACTCTGTTTAACAGAAATTGAAATGGAAGCAAGGAAAAGAACTTATACATCTGCAATATGAACTAGCTTGCTCCTAATGAACTCCAAATGTCCTAGAATGCTCTCAATCTCTTAGAAATCTCAGACAACTCAAGCAACACAAAGAATGAATGGAAGGGTTCATTTTATAAAAATTCCCTGGTCCATGCTAAGCCATTGTCCAAGAAATCAAACCAAAGGATGGAAGAATTGCATGAAGGTTAACAAGGAGTTGGTAAATGGGTTGGTGATTTTCATCATTATACCCATTCTCTCCATGATCATAGTCTAGCAAAGCTTTGAGAAGGAATAGGCCATAGCCTTTTTGGTTTATACGTGACTGGGAAATGAGGCAATTGGACACTCATTTTGGGACAAACTAATTATCTCAGTATACTTGCAACACTTAGCCAACACACTTGTACACTTTTTTACTCTTATGCTATATCAACCATACATTATCTATAACTTAATGTCACAATTTTAATAATTAATGTTTCAAGGTAGTAGATGTAATATGGAAATGTAACATACATATAATCCATGTAAATTTTATCACATTGGTACACTTTATTAAAATAATAGTTTACAGTATGCTCATGTTATATTATTTTAATATATACCCACATACATATTGTCACATAGATATTTCATAATGTATTTATAACATATAGTTCCAATATGTTTAATCATGTTGCCTCATACAATATAGTTTTATTAGACTTAATATATAGCCACATAAATGTTACACCTCATTATATAGTTATATTTTAAATTATTTCTCATATGCCCATGACAATCAATATAATCCTTATTATATTAATAACTTACTTATTTGTTTTATGTCAAATAAATAAATTATCCCTTTCATTTATTAATGTATTTATGGATCTCCATAACCATTAATTTATATAATTCTTATTATATCTATAGATATATTGCAAATAATAATAATCATATATTAATTACCAAGTAATCAATATTCTACCACAATTAATCAATATTAATTAATTATTTAACAATTCCATTGTCGGACATAACATACTTTAATTTATGATTTATTAATGTCACACATATCACATAATTGTTCCATTTAATTTCCAAAGTGAAACATTTATTTTCTCCAACTGACTACTGGCACAGCTGCGCTAGTTTGTACTGCTGGGATGGTGCAGCTGTGCCATGCTCTGGCAGTGTCAAGACTAGTTTAGCTTCAGCCTGTGCCAAACTTTCATCGCTAAACTCGTTTTATACGACCTGAATTACTGTCTACGAGAGAAATATTACAAGTCTAAGAGCGTACTTATTAACTACATGAAATTTCATGATCCATCCGATTAATCTTCCTAATTCTCGTTTTAATTCGCTTAATGGATTTTCTCATTT
Source organism: Panax ginseng (assembly GCA_020205605.1). Lineage (NCBI taxonomy): Eukaryota > Viridiplantae > Streptophyta > Magnoliopsida > Apiales > Araliaceae > Panax > Panax ginseng. The sequence continues at coordinate 56,502,692 of CM035143.1, read as the reverse complement.
CACATTATGCCACACAATGCATTTTACACTTCTCATTTACAATGCACACTTCTTAATACGCATTGATCTAATACGAATCAATTATATTAACCAACTCATAAAATAATAACACTTATATTCACATAAATAGTATTTCCATTAATATAATCATTTAATAATACGTGAAAATTCTCGGGTATTACAATTTCACGTACAACTTTTCCTTTCTTAGTGTCTCCAACGTCAAATGTAAATGTTCCACATGTTCTTCTTGAGATTTAGAGTATACCAAGATGTCGTCGATAAATACCACTAAAAACTTGTCTAAAAACGGTTTAAACACCATGTTCATCAAATCCATGAATGCAACAGGGGCATTGGTCAAACAAAAAGAAATGACCAGAAACTCGTAATGTCCATACCGAGTTCTGAATGCCGCTCTATGTACGTCCTCCTTCCTTACCTTTAATTGATGATACCCACTTCTCAAATCTATTTCTGAGAAGTATTTAGCACCCTTCAATTGATTAAACAAGTCATCTATTCTTAGCAACGAATATTTATTCTTAATAGTGACTTTGTTTAATTCTCTATAATCAATGCAAAGACGCATTTACCCATCCTTCTTCTTCACGAATAACATCGGAGCTCCCCACGGTGACACACTCGGCGGAATGTATTTCTTGTCTAACAGCTCCTGTAGTTGTACCATTAGTTCATTCATCTCTACCGGAGCCATTCTGTACGGGGCTTTCGATATCGAGGCTGTTCCTGGCACTAAGTCGATCAGGTACTCAATCTCTCTGTTAGGCGGAAGTTCGGGAAAATCCTCCGGAAAGACATCTACAAATTTCCTAACCACTGGTATCTCTTCAAGTTTCACACCCTTCTTCTGAGTATCGACTATGTAAGCTAAATAACCCACACAGGCTTGACTCAACAATTTCTTGGCCTGCATAATCCTCAGACATCTCGCATGTCTAGGCGATTTGCTACCATAGAAAACTACCTTTGACGAAGTCATAAGGTTTACACATTTCTTTTGGCAATCAATTATCACTCCATAGTTGAACAGCCAATCCATTCCCAAAATAACATCAAACTCTCCAAGTCTAATCGGAATTAAATGTACCATCATGATATTCCCCTTAATATTCACCCTACAATTCTTGTATATGAACATAACATGAATTACTTCCTTATTCACAATTTCTATGTTTAAAGGGAAATTCAATTATTCACTAGGCAATCCAAATCTCTTAGCAAATTCATCAGATATAAACGAGCAAGTAGCACCCGAATCAAATAATACCTAATCATCTATATCATTGATTGGGATAATAACTGACACAACATCCTTTGATTGCACATCATCTTGCATAATCATGTTGAAGGTTCTGGCTGTGGGTTTCTTTGATGTTGTTGGTCCAGCAATGGCCCATGTATCTCCACTGCTACCTCCCTTACTTCATGTTGTCTCCCCAGCTTTATTCTTAGGGCACTCACGAGCAATGTGATTGTAACGACCCCAAAATTCATAGAATTCAATAATCAACTTCGGTCGTTAATAACACGTATAACTTCTGCTTTTTACATCATTATTAAATGTTAAACTTAAAAAAATGCAGAATAATTAAAACTTTTCTTTCATCCTACTTTAATTCCCTGAATCAAAACCTTTATCATTCACATATCTCTAAATCAAGTTTAACTTATGATTCGCTTCATCAGAGTTAATATATATACTTATATATCAAATCGATATCCTTTATACATCGGACGGTTCAAACTTTAACTTTACAACTCAACATAAAACTATACATCATAAAATGTTTAATACATCTCATGAATCTTATCATGGTTTAAAGAAATAACAACTTTAGATAAAATATAAATATTCATGTATTATTTCTGATCCACATCATTCAAGTAGCACATGGTTATTTGCAAGGTTGAGCTCGATAGCCTAGCAAAATCTAACAGTTTTCATGCATCACGTAGCACATAATAACATGCTCAACCTATATCTCATAAACATTGGACTAAAATAACATACATGCTATAGTTCATATACAAGTATATAGATTGAGTTCCTTACTCAATCAGCATGCTTTACTCAATTAATGTAGTCATAAGTTGACTTTAACATTTCATACATTCGACATATATATAACACATCATGCTCTTTGCAATAAAGATTTAAAACAGCTAATCACCAATTTCACATAGCAAATAGGAACTGAAAGACTTGCCTGATTCATAGTTTATGAAGTATGACTTAACTGCTTATCGCTTATCTGCACTTCGTGTATTCCTACACAGTTATATCATTATTCACACTTACTATTAGTCACATAGTAATGCATAGTAGCTATAATGTAAACTTTACTCTACATCTCATAACCCTTCTTATTAATCAATACAAAATGTACTAACATCCTTTTTCCAACATAACACTTATTTCTAGTTAAACTTGTTATTCTGGTACAAGTCTTACATTACCATTTATATTTCAGAAATTCCAAATGTTGACTTCACAACACTTGTCTAACATTCATTGTGTATACTAAGTTATCACAAAATGCGTTTGTAACTTACTAATCATTTTCATAACTTTGAATTTACTAACCACACAACACGACTCTGTTTAAACCTTGTTGTTACGTGGTTCTCACATTAACATATCATTAAGCTAAGTTAGAATGAATGTCCAAAGTGTGCAGAAGTAGCGATCTTGATGTTCATGATCGATCGATCATGGCAGCGCTGCGCCAAAGAGCTTTTTCTTATCACAAGACCACTTTGGCCTTGCGAAATAGCCTGTATCATTGGCCGAGCGCTCAAATCTTGAAAGCGCCCATGCCTGTAGCGCCCTGCCAGTCTGCGCACACACACACGAGTTCAATTTTTATAGAACATGAAATTAGACTCTGCTATAGGCCAAAAATCCAAATTCCACAGAAATTCACCTAACTTCAACATCTAAATCTTTGTAATATCATAGTTAAGCATGTTATACACCATTCTATATACAAAAAAAAAATACATATACATCATTTTGAGGAATCAAAACCATAGTTTTTCCAGATTTCTTCATTTTTACACTTTTAACGAATTCGATCACCATGAATTCGTTTCTTAATCAATTGACATGATTCAAACTACGCCGCTTTCGTTTCTTAACATATTAACATAATCCAATAACAAATTACAGATTATAACACATATAGAGCATCACTTAGTACTTAAACAAGCCATATTATAGGAACATATCAGTGTTATATGAACTCTTTCTACTACAATTCAATTTCATGTTTTTAATCATCAAATAACACTTACATAATAGATAACAGATTATAAATCATATATATATATATGTGTGTATCAATCTAACACCACTATTAATATAAATTTCAAGAAAACAAGAGTTAAAATTAGAATTGGTTATACCTTATTCTTTGATTGTTGGCTAGCAAAAGATGATACAAAGCCTTCCCAAAACCCTCCTTTTCCAAATCTCAAAATCACTGAGTTTTTCCTCTTTTCTTCCAAGCTCTCTCTCTCAACTCTGTTCTTTCAGCCTTAGTAGAGAAAAAAATTAAGACGCAAAAGAAAATAAATGATATAGCTTAACTCTCCCACGTTCTCTTTCAGTTAAAAACAATGCGCCTTCATCAGTTAAGTTAGACCAAAGGCCACAAGGCCTTGCTTGGCTAAGCACATACCTCCCAAACTAGATTATTTTATTAACCTTATATAATATAGTTTTTATTTGCTACACATGTAACCCATTTACATAACTTACAATGATAATTATAATAATTATAATTTTTATTATAATTATTCTGATGATTAATAAATAATCATATATCTAATTTAATTAATAAATTAGACTTAAACATCGCTTTATTTAATTTACTTATTTTCTTTAATATTAAACAACTCATTTAATTTATTTATTTCATTAAATTAAATCTTCAAATAATAAAATTTACCTTTGCTTTAACTTAATTATCATACACACGTAACTAAATTATTATACCACAATTTCATAAATTATTTATTTTTCTCAATAAATAAATTATTTAAAATATTTATTCAATTCAATAAATATTTAAGATTACCTACAAAAATTATTTAATTCCTTCAATAGTTAACTCAACTATTAAACCTCACTTTCCCAATATATGAATATATATTTCTCTTCACACCAGATCACATATTTCAAAATATATAGCACGTATATATACATATTGTCGACGTCGGGATTTTTATTTGTCCCTTTCTGTTACTTGTTCTTTGGTGTTCTCATGTTAGGTGAGATTTATTTGAAAAAACAAGTGAAAAAGGTCAGACATGTATAATGTCGACAATGGACTGTTAAGAGTTGCCAGTTGGTTTTTTAAATTGTTGTACCAACACAACCGAGAAAAGATTTGCACATTGACCCAGTGATGTGACACTTCTAAACGGGTCGGTGAAACCGAGATTTATTAGGGTCTGGGGACGTGATTATGCGGAGGGAAGGTGTTAGGTACCCCCGACATCTATGTTACCACGGTGACCGCCTCTTTTCAAGAAACTGTTATCTGAATGTGTGTGTGTGTCGGTCAATGTGCTTTTTATTTGAAAGTGGTGTGAGGCCTCGTTCGCACCTATATACACAGGGTTTGAATTTATGTAAAAATTCAATTTTTAGCAAGATATGGCAGTGATGTTTTATAAAAGAGGTTTTTCAAACCCTTGTGCTCAATAGTAATTGAGACCTTTTATACTTCAAATTTATTAAGTGTTCGGCTTGATTGATTTTATTTTTCGAGATGTGAAGCATCTATAAGAAAATAATGTACAAAATAATTCCGATTTCCTCGTGGGTATGAAAACCATCTAAGGAAATTCAGACACCGCAAATAAATTTACAAACAGCTTACAGCTGAAAATGTCCATCACGGGAACCGAATCTAGATCCAATAGGCTGAATCTGTGATCACATGATTCATAGGCTCACATGATACCACAATTTGTATGAAAGCAGTAAGCAGTATATATATAAAAATATATATATATATATATATATATATATATATATATATATATATATATATATATATATATATATATATATATATATATATATATATATATATATGACATGATCATTCTAAGACGAAGCACAACCATGAGGGATCAAAAGTGTAAATAAAGTTGTAAAAGCCATCAATCGCCACTTGAGGAAACTCGAGGCGAGACAAAACGTAAAGAAAGCTGTTAAAGCGATCAACCACCACGGAGGAAACTCCAGGCGGGACAAAACATAAAGAAAGCTGTAAAAGCGATCAACCACCATGAAGTAAACTCCAGGTGGGACGAAATATATAAACGCTCCAGATCAAAGTCTAGTCTCATCGAACAAAGTCCAGAACACAGTTCATATATATATATATATATATATATATATATATGTGTGTGTGTGTGTGTGTGTGTGTGTGTGTGACCCCAAATTTTATGAATAAATATTTAATTTTCTCAAAATAATTTTTTAATATTATGGTGTGTGTTATAGTTGTGGGTAGTATTTATAAATTTTGAAAAGTATGCAAGTTGTTGTATAATATTCGATTGGTCGGGGAATATTCTTTTTGTCGGAGAATATCCGCACGATTGCACAATCATTGGTGGACCCTATAATGTAATTATCATTTGATCGAGAAAAACGACAAAAATATTTTATGAAAATAACTATGGAAGTTTTACCGTTATCTGTTGAAACACCCGGTGTTGTTAAAAGTGCAAGAATATGCTTGCGTGGTTGCATAGTAGGACACCAGATTAATTATTGATGCTTACGTGATAAGTCACTCAGCTTTTGTTGGTATTATTAATGTAATAATACGTAAAAGCTTTTTATATAAAACATAATACTTTTATAAAGTTATTCTATAAATAGAATATATTTTATTATGCATAGTGTTGTATAGTGTATCAAGATAGTGTTTTGCATAGTAAAATCTTTTTATATAAAATAGAATACTTTTATAAAGTTATTCTATTAATAGAATATATTATATTTTATTATGCATAGTGTTCATAGATAGTACTCAGATAGTGTTTTTGCATAGTAAAATCTTTTTATATAAAATAAAATACTTTTATAAAGTTATTCATTTTATTAGATTATAAATAGAATATATTATATTTTATTTAAAAGATTTTTCTTTAAATATGGACCGTCAGATTAAAGTAAATCAAACGGACCATTCATGAGTTAGTTACTATTATGGGTCCATTTTTCTATAAATAGAAGCTCATTCCTTCATTATTTCTTACTTAATTCACTTTGAAACTCTAGAGAGATAAACTATAGAGAGAAAGAAGAAAAGTATTCTACTACTTCACTACTCATATATCCAAGACTCTTCTTCTTAAGGTGGGAGTATTATTTCTTTTGTATTCATGAAGAGAACTTACATTATTCCATTCTTTATTATTTCGTTGAATAACTTTTGATAATGTGAGCTACCCTATACTTGGTGACATTCTTCTATTATTTCGTCTTTACTATTATGTTGAATATATCGTCTGCATGCGTTTACTTAATGGGACCGATTCCATCTTTATTATTCTCGTTGGAATATCCTCGTCATGCATTTTATCTTGGGACTGGTTAAAATCTTTATTATTATTCATTTGGAATATCCTGTCTCATGAGTTTTACCGACTTGATTAAAATCCTTATTAGTATTCTCGTTTGAATAACCTATCTATGCTAAGTACCGCATACATGGTGATTTCGTTGTTATTCCATTCTTTATTATTACATTGGAACATCTTGTGATTGGCAAAATTTCTCTGACTGGTCTCATTATTTAGTATTACGCTGAATAACTACCTTTGTCATGCAAGTACCGCATGCATGGTGATTTCTTTTGTTATTCCATTCTTTATTATACTCAGTTGGTTAAAGTTTTGACTTCTATATTCCATGAAATTAGTGGAATATCCTTGATAATTGCGCTTCATCCAGTATCTTTTCATGGAAATATTCTTCTGAGCATTCTTGAATTTTGACATGTTGACAATCTGGACGTTATTGGTTCTTGGAAAAATTAACTCTTGAACTTGTTTTATTGAATTCTTATATCATTGTAATCATCCTCATGTTTATATTTTTTTTTTGAAAGTCATCTGTGGCCTGCTGTGCATAGATGGGCTTGGTATAATTATGACCCGGGATTATTCAGTGTAATCATGACCGTAATGTTACAAATGATGTGGTAAAAGTTCTCATTGGCCTGTAGTGCATTGATGGACAGTTGTTCGCATGATCATGACCATTAATGAATACACAAATATTCTTGGCCCATAGTGCATGGATAATTGTGGTCGTGATACTAAAGAATATCCTTGGTAAAGAAAGTGCGTAGGTGATTCGATGATGTGGATTATTTATTGTCGAGTCCCAACGATAAAAGTGATGAAAAATCTTTTAAATCAGAAAAGATAGTAGATTTTATTCTCTACTTGACTCTTTTAATGGATTGCTTGTTCCGCTGCAGTTAAACTTGATGTTTGTTATATTGTATTAGTTTAACACTGTTTAAGGCTAATGATAATTTATTCTGCATTATCTTAATCATAATATTTCTTACTGGGCTAGTTGAGCTCACCCTTTTCTTTTACTATTCTCTTCAGGAAATGAGAATATAGCTGGGACGAGTCGGGGAACGGAGTGATGCACCAGATGATAGTATTAGTAGTCCTCACTATTATGTGAAATAGTGTGATAATAATTGTAATAAGGACTCCTTTTGAGTTTGTATACTCTCTAGCAGACAATATTTGTATTCAAACTCATAGTTTATGTTTTGTCGTATTGTACACGACAGTTGTATTATCAAGTTATATTTGAATTCTGTACCATGTAACTGACGACTCAAAATAGGTGATGTATACCTATTTTGGGGGCGTCACAATATATATATATATATATAACTGAAATAAAACCACGGACCGAAGTTCGGGCAAAAACACGCAACACGACTCTCAACGTGTAGAAGGGTGTGTGCAAAGATGAAGAGAAAGGCTTTAAAGTGTGTGAGAAGTCTTACAGTGGGCTGCCAAAGAATACTTCTATATCTATAAAGGGATGAACACTCGGCTCCCGCCGGTACAAAAGTAGCTATATGTGAGCTCACAAGTGTTTAAAATTAGAAAGCACTCAGTATATTATAAGTACGGAACAAATTTGACAAGGCTTCCTCGCCTTTTTTCTCTTACAAATGGCCACCCCAAGCCCTCTATTTATAGAGGGGGGAGCCGCAGGTGTACCTGAGGCTACCCGAGTTTTACGGGTCACGTCGTCTCGTAGTACGTGCACGTGGGCACTATAATGTCCGCTCGAACTTTCAGAATTGCAATCCGGGCATCCGACTGAGGTATATAGGACCTATTTTGGATCGCTGTTGTCGAGAGTTACACAATAGCATGGGATTAGAGGTTGTACGAAGTCAGGAAGATGGGAGGGTGCCCTTCGGTCTTCAAGCTTCAAATTCCACCCGTTACCCTGCGGAATAGTCACTCGGGATTGGTTTTCCTTGATTCTTGTGGGACATTGTTCTATAGAAATGTATGTATGAAATGTTGAGATGGCGTTATGTGGGATTAAGTTGGCGAGATGACGACTTTTCCGATTTGGGCTGGTAAAGCAGACGTTGCTCAGTGTTATCTCTTAGATTGGACTGCTGCAAGTGTTGAAGGTCCTCAGTGTCATCTCTGAGGTTTGCATGTTTCCCTGGTGTTATCTCCGAGTCTGGTCTCGAGTGCCGAGGTTTAAACTTATGACATGCATTTTGAAAGAAACATTTTTGGGGTTATCGTCGGAAATGCATTCCTTGGGGTTATCACCAAGGTTGGTAGCTGCTACTCCTAGTGTTGGGACTAAGATTGGATATCTCTGGGTTATCTCTGAGATTAATCGGTCTTCTCTGGTGGAATTTTTGGTTTTGGATCTGCATGCCTCGGGGTTATCTCTGAGGTTGGAACTGTTACTCCTGGTGTGTGTTCCGGGGTTGAGACTGAACTTTCGGTAGTATCCAGACTGGATATGAGCTGTCTTCCAGGGTTATCTCTGAAAGACAAATCTGCAATCCTGCAAAGTCAGTTACAGGTGTACAGAAAATTTCGAGTGTCTACAGATGCCCCTCTTTATCATATTCATGCAATGCAATGCATGGGTAGGATAAAGAATCCTAGACACTTGAAATGCAAATGATGCAAATGTATGATGCATGTGTGCGGGGTTGTTGCCCATCATGATGGGGATGATAACCAAATCCTCGTAGCTTTTACCATGGATTGGCAAATATGACCATATTGGATGTGTTATCCAAATCTTCTAGCATGTAGACGTTGGGGCTGTCACCAAAGTCCTTAATCCTTGATACAGACTTGATTCCAAAGCGGTGTCTTTTATGGGTAAGAGATCTGTGGGGACAATGCTCTGTCTGTTTGAGGATGTGTATAACATATTTCATCATCGACCATCCTTGATTATGCTGACCTTTTCTTGGTTTGTATCGCCAGAATATGTCAATGTTCTGTTGGATTCACTGCCAACAACATATGTTTTCAGGGTTGCCTGACCTTCGTTGATGTGTACTTCACCGATGTGTGAATAAACGAATAAAAACAATGTGGTAGATTGTCAAGGCTGCTTGACCTTCGCTGACGTGTGAATCAATGGCTGAGATGCGTTGGAACCCCCGCCGGGGATCCGCTGGGGAATATGAATATCAAATACATAATCATTGAATAGCTTTCGATGCCTCTATGGGTTTACTTGCCATCGGCTGAAATAACGTCAAGGCTGCTTGACCTGCATTGATATGTACATCAATGGATGGAAATGCGTTGTAACCCCCACCGGGGTTCTCTTGATCCTCGCTGATGTGTGTATCAATGGTTGATATCATCGGATGGCTTCCGATGCTTCATTGGATTTAATTGCCAATGGTCATACTGATGTCAAGGCTGCTTGACCCTCATTGATATGTGTGTCAACGGATGAACACACATTGTAACCCCCGCCGGGGATTGCTTTTGAGATTACGTTTTGACCCCCGCCGGGGAATGTTAGAGAATTAGGGTGTCGACCCTGAATTGGTGGCATTGGACCTGCACAAGGTATTACTGAGCGTGACTGGTAACATTTGAGATCATTGGTATAGTGTACCCGGTGTTTGGGCGAATACGAACGAGTGATGGAGACCCAAGGTTCAATCTGAGAAGACCAGGATTTGTAAGCTATTCTGCTCAACCGCGTAGCGTTTTTATCCCTGATTTGACCTTTACAGTCTGTAAGAACTCCTTTGCAACTCGAACTGGACCGAGCCTGAGGGGTGGGACCCACATAGGGGTGTCGCAAGTACACCTGCTTCAGCCACAGATGGACCTACGGCCAACCATGGATACTAAAAACCAGCAGGTTGCTTTCATAAGTCATTTTCAACTTGCGCCGCGAAGAAAATCCGAGAGCTCTTCTTCAGATCTGCTGAGTTCGGGTGATTTTCTGCAAATTCTGTCACCGTACAAGTGTTCTACACTATCCTGGTAACGTATGCATGTATTTTTTTCCAGTTCTTATCCGTTGGAAAATGACTTATCACATGAAATGCATTTAAACACATACTAGTGATTATGTATGCTCCAATAACTTGATAAAAAATATTCAACATAGTAAATGTTAGTATTAAACCATGCTGGACATAATGATGTGAAAAAATTTGACTTTTGAGACAGTCAAATTCGCACCTTTTTCTGCTATTTTTTTATCCTATTTGAGGACAAATGAGCAAAAGGTAAAAAGGAAAAGTTCTCCTGGTATTGAGGTTAACCTTATGGATTGATGACTTTGATTTTTAATGCATATATTATGTATATGACTTTGGACAGGTGTGCTACTGAATGGCCACCTAGTCATGCCTATGTGCATGTGGATAGTCCTCTTTACAAAGGGGACTATGTCAAAATTTTCAAAAATGTATGCATTTAATTAGTCATGCATTTTTAACTCTACCGTAGATGTATGTTAAAGTAAGGCATGCATGCATGTAGTCATAAAATGCATTTTGAAAAGTTCCAAGTTAGAAAATACCACACCCTTTTGGAGGTGATTTGGAGACTTGTTGTCCATATATTATGGATCCAGATCAGCCGAGTAGTTCCCATAGGACCACTTTTGGTGTACGGAAGGAGGGCTTCTAAAGTGCCTCGTCGGTTAGTGGAGGCGCTAATACGTCCAGTCCATGTTGATGTGCCGGACGTTGAGGGTGAGGAGGAGGATGTTCCGGTTACGGACCCCGCTCCTGCTGCGCATATTCCCCGTAGGGACCTCCCTAGTATCCAGGTGGCAAACCTAGAGCTTCTGGGTGATTTGAACATATATCCCTTGATGTATTTGCATGCCAACGAGGTACGTCGTTAGATCTTGATCTTCTTTCTTTCCTATTTATGAGGAGTAAAGGATTTTGATGTTGATTTACATTTCATATAGGTTCCCGGCTTCACACAGCCTTGAGGGAACTGGTTTAACATACACTCCATGTACTAGGCTATTCATCCTGACTATAGAGCGACTGTGTATGACTGGGGATTTGGATCATTCTTTTCCATCCTTCCCCGTCGTTGTCCCTGGTGTTATCTCAGGGCATTATCTGAGCGATGGTTTCATTAGACTCAGTCACTCCATTTGCTAGACTGTGAGGTGACGATGACGCCGATGGATTGGTGGTTCATCACAGGTATGGAGTTTGGAGGGGAACCAGTTCCATGTATGGCGGATATTACCCTTACTGTCATCAGATCATTGCTAGGAGTTCCGACGGAAGTGCTCAAAGGCAGGACTGTCCGTGCAGGTCCTTTGAGCGTAGATGCTATGAGTGGGGTTTTGAGTTAGACCATTCCCGATGATTTCAGAGTCAGGGAGTACATTCTTCGGCGATTGTTCCTGATGATCATTAGAGGCAGCTTCATATCAGATAACTTTACTACGGTGTCATTTGCTTTGGTCAGCGCCACACGTCATGTGGACCGTATTGGAGAGTATGATTGGAGTTTCTATACCTTTGCCTATTTCCTCAGGGGCATGCGTATGTGCTCGCAGGGTTTGATTGAGGCTTGGTTAGGATTCTACCCATTTCTGCTGGTGAGTATTTCTCTTGTCATTTCCCATGTATAGGTTCAGAGTGTTTACTAACCGCAGATGTTTGCCTTTGTGTTGGCAGTTTTGGGCCTATGAGAGGCTTCCATGTTTGCGTCCTGTGACCGTGTTAGGTTTAGATACCTATCCACGAGGATGACGATGACATCAATCCATATTGGCGGAAGTCCATGTAGCTGAGGGTTTAACTCATTGCCGCCTACAGCTGGAGTAGTTGACAGCTGATATTATTACATGGATTCCCTATTTTGGGGAGCACTTGGCCATCGATTTTTGAGGATAGGTACCCGACTGGCGTCGAGTATGTGATCTCCACCCGGAGAGTTCCTCTCTTTATAGATGGATGATGGGAGCTCTATTTAGGAGAGTGTGCTATTAGGAGCACCACATGGGAGATTCGTATGCCGATCTTGCCTCCTGCCAGGCATCATTGGCCTGTATCGCAGTCACCCGTCACTGATATCCCATTGTTGGGGGTTGACGGTTTTGCATTATCAGAGGGTCCCTGCACTCAGGAGCTATTCCAGCGTTGGTGGTTCCTTGGCACTATTGGAGCCTAGACCCGCGCCACTCAGTTCATGGGGGAGATGGTTCCAGGATCCGTGATGATGGCGGATTGGCTAGCCTGTGTCCAAGATTCGACTCATGTGACACAAATTGAAAGTTTGACCTAACGACTGGACCGGGCACATTTCTTTATCCAGCATTTGGGCAGATTCGTTTGATCCTTCCAGCTCAGGCGCTGACCCCTCAGATGACCCATTTGGCTTTGCTGGTGCAGATCCTACTTTGTATAGGCCTGACATCCCTGCTGATAGAGATACAGTGAATCAGGAGGAGTTACATCAGGTGGACAGGATTGATGATGTAGATATTGACACCATTTTCTTCTTCTGATGTGTATTCTCGTTATCTCTTTTGATAGGCCTCTATTAGCTATTGGGTGCCTGTGCCCCATTCTCTCTATATCTTTTGATAGGCCTCTATTAGTAGTAATGCGTCTGTGCCCCATTCTCACTGTATTTTAGTTGTACAGAGATGATGTATGTAGATGATGATATAATTAGGAATGTATGTACAGTTTTCTATTCCCTATATCATATTTCCATCTATTACCTGTAATGCATATATCATGTTATGCATATGTATGTATTTCCAGAGATATTCAGCATTGACCCCTGAATGGTCTTATGACATGGCTCGTACAGATGTCTTCTTCGACAGTTAGCCGTATTGATCATACCCCACCATTATTGGTGGCATCTGCTATGCGATCATGGTATTATAGCATGTCACCATCAGATAGGGTGACCGTAGATCACTTATTGCAGTATACTATGACCTTGTTGATGTTTTAGGTTCCTACAGGATTCGTGGATAGCATGCTGGCGCACTGGGCATCAGATAGGCATGTTTTCTTATTCGGGACCCATGAGTGGACTCCCACTCTGGAGGAGTATACACAGTTGACGATGCTGCCACTAGACAGACCTTGCGTGCATATGGCTTTGGGGGACATGAGTCGACGGTTCATGACCCTCACTGGATTAAGGCGTAGGGTGGTGCATGATGAGCTTACATCTGGCCACGTTATATCCCAGCATTTTCTGTTTGAGAGATTTGGCTCTGAGGATAGTTATACACGACATTCTGGGGATTTCACCACACCAGAGGATCATTGGCGTCTAGTCAGGGTGGATGTACTGCTATTGTGCGTACATGGATGAGTTAGACATAAGAGTTATTGTGGCAGTGAGAGCTCTCAGGGAGGGCCATACCATCATACTGATGATTATAGCAGAGACTTTGAGGTCAGCTACATACTGCTGTACTTATCCGACATGAGTGTTTACGGGCAGTTCGGTCATGCTGTACATGTGGTTTATGTCATACTTGAGACCGATCGGCACTCTTAGACGGCATGGGTATTGTTTCACCCATGATATAGCCATGTCTAACTCCTTTCCGCCTGTAGAGTGCTTAGATGTTATGTCTTGGTCTGTATTTTTGACAGAGATCAATGATTCGTTTAGCATATTTCTGTGTTCAGGGCTCACCTCACCCTACAGCTTTATTACTCATGCTCCGGGCATGGATTATCTCCCTCTGGATAGTTTGAGGGGCATGACTATATATCACTCGATGGTTGTGATGTCGTAGTTTGATCAGTTTTAGGATTTTCACCTTTTTGAGGGGGCGCTGGGCCAACTTTTAGCTTCACGCTATCTCTCAGCAGAGGATCGATCCCGTGTGTATGCTTGTTGGGATCAATGTGAGGTAGCTGCTTTCTCTGTTAGCCATCCGGGATGTTCGCCAGAGTGTGTTGCGTGGATGGAGACAGAGATTTCATCAGCTGCGGCAGTATCTATAGTACCGAATAGTGATTCAGATGATGGAGAACCCATGTAGGACATTGATTCCCACCTCGAGGAGGAGCTACTTGTCGGGTTGCCGGCATCTTCTTTAGATTCTCTCAGTACTAGCACTGTTATGATACATCATTCGGCACAGTACTTCGAGCAGAGTCTCCATCTGATGACCTTTGAGAAAGACCAGGCTAGAGCCTTGATGTTAACTGCACTTGAAGGGAGAGACGCAGCTCTGTTAGAGAGAGATGATGCATTAACTCGCAGAGACGCCACTGTTGTCGAGCAGGATGAGGCCAGATCAGCCAGAGATGCAGTGATAGTTGAACGGGATAGTGCCATATCTGCCCGGGATGTAGCCGTCACAGATAGTACTGCAGTGAGGTCCCTTACCACTAGCATGATTGTAGAGATGAGCATTACATTGATGAGCATATGGTCACCATGTAGATGGCTGTAGGTCTGTTGGGTCGTGTGGATACCCTCGTACAGGAGACCACAGCTTCGCCTCCTTCAGGGATGCCATGTTAGGCTTGTTAGCTCACATATATCCTAAGTTGTAGATGGGCTTGATATTTTCCTGCACAGACTAGCATAGCCATTTTGTCCTGTACAGTTTACATTGTGTATATCAAACAACATTATATATAGCAGGAAAATATATTTTTGATCGTTTCCCTTTTTGGATATGCTCTGAAATCTGCTTGATATTTTGCCTGCTTCTTCAAGACTTGTGATCTTGATGTATTCTGAATTCCTCCTTGATGGATGGACATTGAGTTGTCACTGGATAGTTCAGAATGGATCATTGATCTGTGTGTATCCCTACTATCTTTAGTGTCTTGGGACTGGTTTCTGTATTGAAATGTGGAGAGGAATGTGGCTTTCCTCTTTGAGATTGATCGCACCACAGATGGTCGCCAATACTTCTATTTAGGAGAAGACTAGTTAATTCCATCTCTTATTGATTGGTGTTGCTCTTTGAGGAACAACCGCAGCTTAGATGGTCGCCGAATCTCCTATTTGGGAGGAGTTTAGGTAATTCCATCCCTTTGGTCTGAAGCCGAATGAAATGTGATGGATTGAAGGATGATCCTAGTACCAATTGACAAGTGTTTGTATTTTGGTAGGGGGTGAGACCGAACCATAAATGGCTGCCTATGTACTCCTATTGAAGAGGAGATCAGGTCTGCGTAGTTCAAACCTGGTGTAAGAGGTTCAACACTGTATGCGGCAGGAATGGTGTAGGAATGTTTTTTGTTGTTTTTGTTTTTATAAGGAGAAGGGGGTAGAAATGTTTTTGTTGTTTTTGTTTTATTGCGATCGGGCCATGTAAAATTGTTGCCTACGTACTCCTATTGAAGAGGAGATCAGGTCAGCGTAGTTCACCCCTCAGGGCGAGTTAAAAAGCGTGATCACATGTGTATGTCAAACTACGGGGAAGAGAAAGTTTGATCCTAGGTTGATGATAAACTGCAGGCGTGAAAAGTTTGATCCCATGTTTGGTGGCAACAAACTGTAAGCGCGAAAAGGTTCAATCCCTAGTGGGATGACCGAAGTCGTAAGAACACAGTGAAGCCAGGCTGCTGGCTTGAAAAGTATGTTTCTATGAGGGGCAAAGTGTGGAAAAAAAGTTGTATGTGGTGAAGGGGTTAAAGAATCGGAATGACTGGTGATCTGATAATCCAACACCAGGATGTTTTCTTGATGGTAACTTCAGACATAGTACCGTTTCACGGTGTCCAAGTTGATGAGTTGTGGAAATTCATCGTCGTCCATTTCTTGCAATCTGAGAGCACCTCCTGTCAATACTTCCTTGACAACAAATGAGCCTTCCCAGTTAGGAACGAATTTTCCCTTAGATTGATCTTGGTTGTCAATGATCTTCTTCAAAACCAAGTCATGTTGTTTAAACTGACGTAGCCAGACTTTTCTGTTGTAGGATCTGGCGATCCTCTGTTGATATAGCCGACCATGGAAGATAGATGTGGTTCGCCTTTCGTCTATTAGAGACAATTGGTGAAACATGTCTTGTACCCATTGGTCTTCATCTAGCTGAGTGTCTATCAACACTCTGAAGGATTCTATTTCTACTTCTATGGGGAGCACTGCTTCCATTCCATAGGTTAATGCGTAGGGGGTTTCCCTAGTGGAAGTGCGCATTGAGGTTCTGAAGGCTAACAGAGTAAGAGGCAATAAGTCAGGCCATTTTTTGTGGTTGGTGGACATCATTTGCATAATCTTCTTAATGTTTTTGTTAGCCGCTTAAACAACACCATTCATCTTTGGACGATAGATGACAGAGTTAAGATGTTTGATGTGGAATTTACTGCATAATTCCTCCATCATCTTGTTGTTGAGGTTCTTAGCATTGTCTGACAAAATTACCTCTTATTGTTTATATCGACAAATGGCATTGGTTCTGATGAAAGCAATGATGACTTCTTTGGTAACCCTGGGGAAGGAGGCTGCTTCTACCCACTTGGTGAAGTAGTCGATCATGGTGAAGATAAATCGATGTCCATTACTGGTTTTAGGCTCAATGGGCCTGATAACGTCCATTCCCCACATTGAGAACGGCCAAGGCGAACTCATATTGTGGAGCTCCCGTGGAGGGGCGTGGATAGCATTCCCATGAATTTGGCACTGATAACATCTTCTGACGTGGTCATCACAGTCAGCTTTGAGAGAGAGCCAGTAATGTTCGGTCATGAGGAATTTCTTAACAAGGAGGGGGCCACCCTTGTGTGGGCCACAGACCCCACCATGGATCTCATCCGTAAGTCTTTGAGCTTGGTCTTTATCTAAACATCTGAGGAGACCTTATCCTGCATCTCTTTTATAGAGTGCATCTTCGCTCAGGTAGAATCTCATAGCAAGTCGATGGATCCGCCTTTTCTTAGTCGGGCTCGCCTCAGCGGGTGTAGATCCATCTCGTAGGTACAGTTTGATATGTTGATACTAAGGATGCTGGATGGGAGGTAGCTCATCTGATACTTCTCCAGTGTAGTTACCATAGGCTGGTGCCTTGTGCAGGGAAATTGTGACGCTTGGCAAGTGTCCCTTGTCAGGTGTGTTAATCAAGGAGGCCAAAGTTGCTAATGCGTTCGCAAAGTCATTCCTATTATGAGGAATGTGTAGAAAAGAGATTTCTTTGAACTCCAAAACCATCTGTAAAACTTGTAGATGGTAAGGCAACAAATATAGCTCTTTGGTTTGATAGATTCTCGTGGATTGTCTGATTACCAACTCTGAATCCCCAAAGACAGTTAACCACCTGATGCCCATTGAATGGGAAAGTTTTAGCCCCATGAGACAGCCTTCATACTCAGCTATATTGTTGGTTCTGACAAACTGCAATTTAACGACGACGGATATCGCTCTCCTCGCATCTGGGATACTAGAATCGCTCCCAACTCCGTAACCTTCCATATTAACAGCTCCATCAAAATACATCTCCCATGTTTGGCGTGTATCGTACCGATGGTGTTGCTAAACTGTCATTACTCCTTCATCGGGGAAGTATATCTCCAAGGGTTTGAAGTCCCCTGCAGGTGCGATGACCAATTGATCCACAATTCTTTGACCTTTGATGGACTTTTGAGTCACGTAGATGATGTCAAATTGTTGTAGGATCAACTGCCATCTGGACAGCTGACAATTTAAAATTGGTTTGTTGAACACGTACTTGAGAGGATCTACACGGGATATGAGATGGGTTGTGTGACCATGGACGTAATGATGTAACCTCATGGAAGCCCATGCTAAAGCACAACAAGTCTTCTCAATTAGAGTGTACTTGTGTTCACTGCTGCTGAATCTTTTGCTGAGGTAATAAATAGCTCATTCTTGGCCTCTATCGTCTTTCTATTCCAGCATGCAACCCATGGCGTTGTCACTTACGGACAGGTACATGAACATGGGAAAATCATCCATGGGTGGTACCAAAATAGGAGCTTTGACTAGCTGTTCTTTGATTGTGAGGAAGGCCTTCTGGCACTCATGATTCCATTTCACAGAGGAGTTCTTCCTTAATAGCTTGAAGATTGGCTCACAGGTTGCTGTGAGTTGAGAGATGAACCTGCTAATGAAGTTGATTCGTCCCAAAAATCCCCGTATTTCCTTATCTATCTGAGTAATGGCCATTTCCGTAATGGCCTAGATATTGGTAGGATCCAGCTCAATCCCTTTGTGGCTGACTAGAAATCCTAGCAACTTTCCTGATTTAACGCCAAAGGCACACTTGGCTGGATTCAACTTCAAGTTATACTTACGCAACCTGTTGAATAGCTTTCTGAGATGGTCTAAGTGGTCCTCCTCCTTCCGGGATTTGACAATGATGTAATCCATGTAGATCTCGATCTCTTTGTGCATTAAATCGTGGAAGAGAGCCACCATAGCTCGCTGATAGGTGGCTCTGGCATTGATGAGGCCGAATGACAACCGTTTATAGAAAAAGGTTCCCCAAGGTGTGATGAAAGCAGTTTGATGATACCCCACAAAGTAATCAGCAAAGGAGTACATGCAGTATTGAGCTGTATTGTCAATTAGAATGTGGATAAAGGCCACGAGAAAGCTATCTTTAAGGCAAGCTTTGTTCAAGTCCTGATAATCTACGCAAACTCGCACCTTTCCTCCAGGTTTAGGCACGGGAACAATTTTGGATATCAACTCAGGATATGTGGACACCATGATGATGCCAACTTGAAATTATTTCACAATTTCTTCTTTCACCTTTAGACTCCACTCAAGTTTCAACCGCCTGAGCTTCTGCTTGACTAGCTTGAATCCCTCTTTAATGGGAAGGCGATGAAGTACAATGTCAGTGGACAAACCCACCATGTCTTCATGAGACCATGCAAACACATCCTGGAATTGGGTTAGTAGCGTAACCATGTCATTCCGCTAGTTTGGGGTAAAGTCTGAACCAATCTGGATTAAGTTAGGGCTTTCTAAGGTTCCGAGATTGAATGAAGTGGTTTTCTCAAAGTTGGGTTTAGGTTTGTCTTTGACCCATTCTTGAAATTTCGGAGGCACCTCAATGTCCTCATGGATTTCCATCAAGGCTGAATTCATCTCTACATCAAAGTTACAATCTTTGTGGAGAAGAGGCACCGTATCAGCATGTATAGGTACATCTAAATTTAGTGTCCAGAAACAAAATATTCTTTCACTTAGTATATATGAAAAGGTTTGATTATACAAAGTGTTAGCACGTACTATCACAAAGATTGCAAATACTGTACAAAAACGTAAGCAATTATGATATCTATAGGGTATAAATAGTTTCTGCCCATTTTACCCTTGTCGACCAATGCAAGGAGTGCTGCTCCAATTGGCAAGGGCAAAGTCCCGGTAGATTGCAGTGATGGAGGGGATGTCATCGTCCTCCTGATCTCGAAAGATGGCCATTACGTCTGAGCAATCATCGTCTGGGGTGTATCTGTTTGTAAGTTCATCATGGACAATGATGCGTATGCCTGACATCATCCAGATGATGTCTTGTTTAATTCTTTGTTTCTCTTCCTCCACGGCGGGATCTGGAACAAAGACTTCTTTTGCCTTCACCGGTACCGGCTTGGGAAATAATATAGCCATCACATTAGCTGGCACCTTTACAAGAGGTTGTGCGGACTCAGCAGTTGTAAGTGTAGACAAACGCCGTGTAACTGAAGCTGGAGGAATCTGAGGATGTTTATATGGATTCTTGTTACTAGAACTGGTAAAATAGCCTAGCCTAGCTGTCCCAGTTTGACTGATAACTTGGATGGGGTACTTGATACCCTGATGATCTTTACCCAGCCCTTGTCCTGGCCGATGACCCAATGATATCATTTCTTGAGTAGCCGACATTACTTCGGCCGAAATCTTGGGTGTGAGAGGTGGCATTCCAATAGCATGGTACTGAGTGTTGCTCACCTCCAAGGCATGAAAACTAACCGGTTCAACATCTGAATTGACGTTGATGTATGGTATATCACTATGTGGAGGACATTCCGGTTCAGCGTTGACCGTGACTATGCTATTGTTGATAATGTATTTCAGTTGTTGATGAAGGGTGGAGGGGACTGCCCCGGCCATATGAATCCACAGTCTTCCCAAGAGCAGGTTGTATCCTGAATCTATCTTGAGTACGTGAAAAGACACGCAGAATGTATGGGGACTAATTTCGATTGGCAGTTCAATTACTCCGATAGAGTTACGATGGGCTCCATCAAAAGCTTTGATAACCGCATGGCTGCTCCGGATTCGGTTGAGATTGACATTCATCTTCAACAATGTAGCATATGGACAGATATTTAGAGATGAGCCTCCATCTATCAAGACTCCAGCTAGCATGTATCCGGAGGACAAGACCGCAATGTGCAACGGCTGATAATTACCGGTCCCTTCGAGAGGTATGTCATCATCAGTGAAGGATATCACATTGTTGTTTAAAATGTGATCAACCAAATATTGAAATTTTTCCACATCCACTAATTTTGGTAGATAGGCTTCTTCTAAAACCTTCAGCAAGATCGTCCGGTGATCCTCAGAAGTTAGGACTAAGTCCAAAATTGAGATTTGGTGTGGAGCTTCTTTTAAGCTTAAAATCACCTTGGCTTCATTATGACCCATAGTGCAGAGGAATTTTTAATCTTCTCCATAGGTATTTTCCCCTTTAATTTGATGGTAGACTTCATCACCCATTGGGGAAGATACAGTGGATTTTACTCCGACACTGCAGCAGTTGTATGCGAGGTGGATCCTTCACCTTCTCCATAATTCCATGGAACTTTGTGTAAGCTAACAATAGGATATTATGCTCTTCATGGTAAGTTGATTGGCTCTGGAGCGACCACTTTCAAAAGATTGTTGTTTCCTCTGAGTTGAATTACTGGTATGGTGAGTGATTTGCTAGTCCCATCAGTTTTCGTGATATAACTGATACCAACCCCTTCCACTTAGTAGGACTTGTATTTTCACTCTCACGTAGCACAGTATCATCGTCTGCTAGTTGCAGGACACCGCTGTCAATTAGATTCTGGATAAGGTGGCGGAGTTCCCAACATTCTTCTATGATGTGACAACGAGAATGGGAGTGATATTGACATACTCCATCAGAATTGAACCGTCCGGAACGTGGATTAACCGGAGGAAGAAGGGAAGTGATTCTTCCTTCATTGATTAGCATCTGCAGGATTTCCTCCATAGGTTGGCCCAGGAATGTAAATTCCCTTTTATTGGCGAAATCCCGACGGGCTTTGGCATTTGCTCTCCTTATCACTTTGTCCTCCAGTATTTCATTTTCTGAAGGTGACGAGGGTATATTTGTGACAAGAGGGAGGAGACTAGCATGATCCTGGCTGACCAACTGGCATTTTACTTGATGCTGATAAGTCACCAGTTCTGCCAACTGCTCAATGTGCTTACACAGAGCTTTCATCTTATGTTCCATTACAAACTAGAATTTGGCATAATCCCATTTGTTAACACCGTCTTTGCCAGTCTGAGATGAATTTCTGCTGAAATCGTAACTCTGTCCATTGCTCCAATTAATCATGTTGACCTCTTCTTCTTTGTGTTGAAGAAGAGGATTATCTTTTATGTGAAGTTGATCTGTTTTGGTGACCACGATCTCACTGTGGTCTATTAGGTCTTCGTTCTTGTGTTTCAAGGCCCAACAATCCTGAGTATCATGTACAGGTGCCCCGGCATGATAAGCACATTTCCGAGCAGCATTGAAACCCCTTCCATTAGGGCTGGCTGGTGGGAATAGATGCGTGATTTTCTTCTGTGTTGTCAGAAGAGTGAGAATATTCTTGAGTGAGTCCCCTAAAGGTTGTGTACACTCGAGGGCGTTTGACTTCTCCACCTTTTGGCATTAGAGGGTTTGAAGACTGTGCTTGAAAGGGAGTGTAATTTTTCCTCTGGATAGGCATGTTTTGATTGCCTTTTTGACCCTGTAGTATCAGGGAAACATCTTCCTCTTTCTTTTTATTGACCCTTTGGGGGTTGTTTCAATAATTTCTGGATTGGATGTGGTCAGCAACAGCTTCAAGGGCAGCTAGGTCTTGAATCATTCCTGACTTCAATCCCATCTCAGCCATCTCCCCATGTTTGATCATTTCAGAAAATAGTTTACCGATGCCGGCTAAGACTCTTTCATAGAAAGGAGCTTCTTGTATGTGTATGAAAGTCATGACCATTTCTGATTCTGTCATGGAAGGAATAACTTGGGCAGCCAGGCACCTACACCTTTGAGCATACGCTCTGAAAGACTCGTTAGACTGTTTCTTGACCTTGGTAATCTGATACTGGTCATGAGCCATCTGAGACTGGAAGCTGTATTGTGTGAGGAAGGTGTGTGCTAGCTCTTCCCAACTATGGATCTTTGAGTTGTCTAATCTGGTATACCACGAATGATCTTCTCTAGTCAAACTCTTTTGGAACAGCTGCATTCTGAGCTTCTCGTTATTTACATAAGATCCGAGTTCTCCAATAAACACCTTTAAATGTGCGTAAGGATCTCCTAACCCATCATACTTTTCGAAGTCAGGAGTCTTAAACTTTTTTGGATAATGAACACCAGGGAATATGCAAAGGTTAGCATATGAAACACTCTCGTGTGTTCCAATTCCTTTGATAGCACGAAGGGTCTCTTCCATTTGAAGGACTTTCTTTCTGATGTCACTGGTGTCTGGATCTCCTGTGAGATGGGTGGCATCATGAATTTTGTTGGTCGTATCCAACTACAGTTCAGGTATCCTAATGACCTGGGTTCCCCCTTGTGTAGAGGATTTAGCATGTACGGGTATCTTTGGAACCTGAGTAGATTGGTGTAGTTCTTTAAGCAGAACAGCCAAATCTGTAATTTTTTTGCTTAATCCGTCGAATTCATTGCGAGAAACTGGATTAAGGTCAGTATGGTCGGATGACGATAATTGACTGTAGGGTTGCACCCTTTTTGGATTTTGACCGGGTAGTAGGTCCGATTAGTTCCGTGCGAAAGACTTGTATAGTTTAGTCTTTAGGGAATGTGTAAATAATAACATGCTATGTGATGTTTCCTTTTTAGGAATTTTATCCTGCAAAACGGATGTCAGCTGTTTGTAATACAGGATAGCATGTTAAATTAAATATGTATGTGTACACATTTCTTCATATTTCTCATTACATGGAGATGAATATGGAATGAAATTACAAGTAATTGATTTTACGAGTAATTAACAATGAGAAAGCATGAAGAGACTTTCCTCCGTGTTGGGTTTATCAGAGGCTGACCTATCTTAGGTTACTCTCGCGGCTTTTTGGCATGAAGGTTCCCAAATCATTGCAATTTTACTCAACGGGAAATTAATCTGGTCTTTCAATTGGAGCGAATTTGGGTGGTGCCTTTCTTGAGCATCGCGGGAATTAGTCTTCCTACGAGTCCAGTAATCAAACATCGACAGGATAGACTCCTGGTGGAGGGACCACACAACATACATTCACATACATCACGTCTCACCGTATGGAAATGATGACATGTGCGAAACACTAATATCACAAGCAGATATGGTGTGAAGCACTAAGTGCAATAAGTAAATACATTCGTACACATTCAACATAAATGTAAATGCAACATCCACACACAAGAAAATAATAGTTTTGAAAAAATTGAAATAGTGGCTAAGTCCCCTTACTGGAGTCCCCAGCAGAGTCGCCACCTGTCGACGTCGGGATTTTTATTTGTCCCTTTCCATTACTTGTTCTTTGGTGTTCTCATGTTAGGTGAGATTTGTTTGAAAAAAGAAGTGAAAAAGGTCTGACATGTATAATGTCGATGATGGACTGTTAAGAGTCCCAGTTGGTTTTTTAAATGGTTGTACCAACACAACCGAGAAAAGGTTTGCACATTGACCCAGTGATGTGACACTGCTAAACGGGCCGGTGAAACCGAGATTCATTAGGGTCCGGGGACTTGATTATGCGGAGGGAAGGTGTTAGGCACCCCCCGACATTCGTGTTACCACGGTGACCACCTCTTTTCAAGAAACTGTTATCTGAATGTGTGTGTGTGTGGGTCAATGTGCTGTTTATTTGCAAGTGGTGTGAGGCCTCGTTCGCACCTATATACACAGGGTTTGAATTTATGCAAAAATTCAATTTTTCGCAAGATATGGCAGTGATGTTTTATAAAATATGTTTTTCAATCCCTTGTGCTCAATAGTAATTGAGAACTTTTACTCTTCCATTTTATTAAGTGTTCGACTTGATTGATTTTATTTTTCGAGATGTGAAACATCTATAAGAAAATAATGTACAAAATAATGCGGATTTCCTCGTGGGTATGAAAACCATATGAGGAAATTCAGACATCGCAGATAAATTTACAAGCTGCTTACAACTGAAAATGTCCATCATGGGAATCAAATCTAGATCCAATATGCTGAATCTGTGATCACATGATTCCTAGGCTCACATGATACCCCAATTTGTATAAAGCAGTAAGCAGGTATATATATAAAAGCTATAAATATATATATACAGACATGATCGTATACAAAGCACCTCCATAGGGGATCGGAAAATGTAAATAAAGGTATAAAAGTTATCAACCGCTACTTGAGGAAACTCCAAAGTGAACAAAATGTAAAGAAAGTCAGAAAAGTGATCAACCACCATGGACGAAACTCTAAAGTGAGACGAAACATAAAGAAAGTTGTAAAAGCGATCAACCACCACGTAAGTAAATTCTGTGTAGGTAAATAATATATATATATATATATATATATATATATATATATATATATATATATTAAAGTAGTAAACGCTCTGCATCAAGTTCAGGCTCATCGAACAAAGTCCCACACACATTCTATATATATATATATATATAATATATATATATATATATATATATATATATATATGTTAGTCCATATATACAAAATATATATATATATATATATATATATATATATATATATGTATATACAAACTAAAATAAACCCATCAATCAAGTAGGGCAAAAACACGCAACACGACTCTCAACGTGTAGAAGGGTGTGCACAAAGATTAAGAGAGAGGCTTCAAAGTGTGTGAGAAGGCTTACAGTGGGCCGCCAAAGAAGACTTCTATATCATTAAAGGGATGAACACTCGGCTCTCGCCGGTACAAAAGTAGCTATATGTGAGCTCACAAGTGTTTAAAATTAGAAAGCATTCAGTATATTATAAGTACGGAGCAAATTTGACAGGGCTTCCTAGCCCTTTTTCTCTTACAAATGGCCACCCCAAGCCCTCTATTTATAGAGGGGGAGCTCATGACTCCGCCGCAGAGTGTGCTTGAGGCTACGGGTTGCCCGGGTTTTTCATGGGTCACGCTATCTCGTGAAGACGTGCACATAGGCACCAGAATAATGTCCGCTCAAACTTTCAGAATTACAATTCGGGAATCCGACTGAGGTATATAGGACCTATTTTGTACTGTCGTTATCGAGAGTTACGTAATGGCATGGGATTAGATGTTGTACGAAATCAGGAAGATGGGACGGTGCCCACCGGTCTTCAAGCTTCAAGTTTCATCTGTTACCATGCGTAATAGTCATTCGGGATTGGTTTTCCTTGATTATTGTGGGACATTGTCGTGTAGAAATGTATGTATGAAATGTTGAGACGACGCTATGTGGCATTAAGTTGGCGAGATGACGACTTTGCCCCTCACCGGGGTCATCGCCGGTTTGGGCTGGTAAAACAGTCTGAGATTGGACTGCTGCAAGTGTTGAAGGTCCTCAGTGTCATCTCTAAGGTGTGTCTATTTCCCCAATTTTATCTCCGAGTATGGTCCTGAGTGCCTTAGTGTGAGTGCCGAGGTTGGAGTTGATGGAATGCATTTTGAAATAAACATTTCCGGGGTTATCGTCGGAACTGCATTCCTTGGGGTTATCGCCGGAACTGCATTTAACGCATTAACATATCAAAAAGTTTTACATATATATACTTCATTAATTTCTTCAACAACTTTTAGGTTTTATTACATAACCTTCAATTAAACACAATCATTTATCAAATATTATATATTCTTTAACTCATTCATTTCTTTTTCTAAGGATCGTTATCATAAACACTCGGGATATTACATTCACCCTTTCTTCTAAGAATTTCATTTTCAAAATTTTATTTATTAATCTTTATTCATTCAATCTATCAAGATAGATTTTACGTTAATATCTATTTATTCATTAGGTTCTGCAACCAAATTCTTTCTCTAAGGATCTTTGTAAGATCATCATATTCCTCACCTCTTCCTCTTCTAAGAGTTTCACATTTCTCTTCTTTTTGGAATTTCATTTCTTTCTTGAAATTATTATATTTTGCTTAATTTTCTCATCCTTTCCACTCTCACCTTTCAGAATAACAATAATCTTCCATAATTGCTCAATAATTGGGAAGCGTTTTGAATAACAGGAATTTAAAAGATTAAAAATCATGTTGAGGGGTCATAAGACATTGAACTTAAACTACGTCCCTAGGTTATCAAGTATCTCAACTTGAACCTTAAACAGTCATAAGACTATACGGACCTTGAACTCTTCCCCAGGTTTAACAGTGCATCACCACTATAAACCGTCATTAACAGAATGTTTAGCAATCACACAGACTGAAATCACTCTCTGCAAGTACTCTAGGTGATCAGCCTATCGTACCCCTACGTTGTACACAACGTATTACATGTTAACTTCGTAACGACTATATGCGTTACTTTCAGAACCATTGTCTCCAATAACATGTCCCCTTTTACAAGGTTGTTCACCTCAACTTTTCAATATCTGAATCCGCACCAAAACAATTTGGTTTGGCATAACTTCTCAAGAAAAACTTGAATTTTATGAACATCTTTCAATATTCATCTAGCTGAATCAAATAGCATAGACTTCTACAACAATTCGGATATCAATCAAAAATATATATATATATATATATATATACTTATATATATATATATATATATATATATATATATATATATATTCTAATATCTTAAAGAAATCTCAAATATCTTTTATGGGCGTCATGATTATGACGTTATCATACTACATCTCACCATAGTGGGCTGACGATCATATGATCACATCCAACACCAGGTTCCATTGCATTGATGACTTCATCATTTATCATATCACCTGATACATATAATTAAAATATATTTTGAAAATTTAAAAATCATCATTTTTTTATCTAGCCGAAACAAACAGCATAGATACGCGAATAATAGCAATGTTTAAAAAAATTCTCTGGTTCACTAATGTGACCCAACATTTTTTTTTTCAAAAATCAAAAGTATAACCATCGGCACAAAGTTAATAAATTTTAAAAATCTAGCAAAGCTAGAAGATTTGGAATATCTAACTTTCTCCATCAATTTCAATCTTTATACTAAATATTCTGGTATTTCAACTTACAGTCCTCATATATCCCCAGTATAGTTCATCAAACTTACCGCACATTGGAAGTTCATGAAGTTGCCATAATAATATGAATTTAAGAACTTATCCTAGTCAGACCATAGGCGTCCATTCGCTGAGGGGTTCAAAACATACCATATTATTATTAGTCACGAACTTACCATATGCATTAGTTTTAAGAACCGCACCTAATCCTAATAATATCTGACTAATCTTAATAGTTTCTAACTATAAAATATTCACATGAGAAAAGAATCACCTTTTCACCACATATACATTGATAGCGCGACACCAACATTCCAATGATTATTAATGTGATAAACTGAGCGCAAACACAAAACCCTCGCCCATACAAAGGTTTGTACAACTCAGCCATCACATGAGTCCTCAATTGACATCCCCACCTAAATCTATCTTGCTTATAACTTGCTCTTTGCTCGATACGAATTTTTCGTACCTCATCATCTATAACTCCTCGTGAGTTATCTCGTACTATTTCCTAGTACATTAACTTCATAGCATCAAGCTATAATTATTCAAACATTACAGACCATCTTTCTTTTATAACTTAAATTGATCACGTCGTGATCTTATTTTATAATCATCTCCCTTAAAATTCTTTCTTAATTCGTGATCGTTTTGTTTTACGATCCTCTTTTTTTTTCATTTTTCATCATTTACGACATTATTCGTTATCTTGGCTATTGGAGTTAGGTAACTCCCATTTCTTATCTTTATATCTCTTCAAGATTCTTCTTTGAATTTTCTCTATTATATAACAATTTTTCCTTTAAGAATTTCTAACTTCATTTACATTGCTCAACATTCCATTAAAGTTCTACATTTTCATCATACGTATCAATTTTCTATACTCGGTACACATTGAGTCTCTAACAGTTTCAATATAGTACGCTGAGTGGTTTCACACAAATAACCAACAAACTAGGTTATGAGTTGCTAGTTCGTATATACCTCCGCTCTATGAAGGAATCGTTTAGTCCAGATACCATACATCAACCATTAAAGAGTACAATTATACCATACTTAAATATAACCTTTTTATTCATAACTTATTTATCATTCTCTTTTTATAGACACTGTCTATTTATTATCACCTTACATTCTTATTATTGGAGTTGGGTAGCCCAACATTTATATTCCTTATAACTCTGTAAAATTCTTCTTTGAATCCTTTCACGCATGTTTTAATCCCTTCTTTATACGTTTCTTAAATTACTTCTTATTGTTCAAACACTATCTGAGCTTATTATTTCATTATCTTCACATCTCTTCTCTAAGGTTAAAGCTTAAGGTACTCCTACCTAAGGTTTATAACTTACAACTTCGATACCAACTGAAACGACCCCAAAATTCATACAATTCAATAATCAACTTCGGTCGTTAATAACACATCTAACTTCAGGTTTTTACATCATTATTAAATGTTAAACTTAATACAATGCGGAATAATTAAAACTTTTCTTTCATCTTACTTTAATTCCCTGAATCAAAACCTTTATCATTCACATATCTCTGAATCAAGTTTAACTTATGATTAGCTTCATCAGAGTTAATATATATACTTACATATCAAATCGATATCCTTTATACATCGGACAGTTCAAACTTTAACTTTACAACTCAACATAAAACTATACATCATAAAACGTTTAATACATCTCATGAATCTTATCATAGTTTAAAGAAATAACAACTTTAGATAAAATATTAATCTTCGTGTATTATTTCTGATCCACGTCATTCAAGTAGCACACAGTGTTACCTTCAATCCTTAACCTGCAAAAATGGTTATTTGCAAGGTTGAGCTCGACAGCCCAGCAAAATCTAAAAGTTTTCATGCATCACGTAGCACATAATAACATGCTCAACATATATCTCATAAACATTGGACTAACATAACATACATGATACACTTCATATAACAAGTATAAAGATTGAGTTCCTTACTCAATCATCATGCTTTACTCAATCAACGTAGTCATAAGTTGACTTTAACATTTCATACATTCAATATATATATAACACATCATGCTCTTTGCAATAAAGATTTAAAACAACTAATCATCAAGTTCACATAACAAATATGAACTTAACGACTTGCCTGATTCGTAGTTTATGAACTACGACTTAACTACTTATCGCTTATCTACACTTCGTGTATTCCTACATAGTTATATCATTATTCAAATTAACTATTAGTCACATAGTAACGCATAGTAGCTATAATGTAAACTTTACTCTACATCTCATAACCCTTCTTATTAATCAATACACAATGTACTAACATCCTTTTTCCAACATAACACTCATTTCTAGTTAAACTTGTTATTTCGGTACAAGTCTTACATTACAATTTACATTTCAGAAATTCCAAGTGTTGACTTCACAACATTTGTCTAACATTTATTGTGTATACTAAGTTATCATATAACTCGTTTGTAACTTACTAATCATTCTCAAAACTTTGAATTTACTAACCACACATCACGACTCTGTTTTAACCTTGTTGTTATATGGTTCTCGCATTAACAAATCATTAAGCTAAGTTACAATGAATGTCCAAAGTCTGCAGAAGTAGCAGACTTCACAGTCTGTGATTGACTACTGGCGCGATCGCGACAGTATTACCTTTAATTCTTGCGCCAGCTTACCTTAACGACTTTGCCTTGCGTGCCCAGTCTACGCTTGCATGTGAAGTCTGCTTGCATCGCCTAAGAGGTTGTCTTTCATGGCGACACACCAGTTCCAGTTTTTACAAAACACGAAATTAGACTCTCCTATAGGCCAAAAATCCCGATTCCACAGAAATTCACCAAACTTCAACATCTAAAACTTTGCAATATCATAGTTAAGCATGTTATACACCATTCTATATAAAAAAAAACATTACATATACATCATTTTGAGGAATCAAAACCATAGTTTTTCAAAATTTCTTCATTTTTACACTTTTAACGAATTCGATCACCAGGAATTCGTTTCTTAATTGACATGATTCAAACTACGCCGCTTTCGTTTCTTAACATATTAACATAATCCAATAACAAATTACAGATTATAACACATATAGAGCATCAATTTTCGTACTTAAACAAGCCATAATATATAAACATATCACTGTTATATGAACTCTTTCTACTACAATCCAATTTCATGTTTTTAATCATCAAATAACACTTACATATGATAGATAACAGATTATAAATCATATATACATATATGTGTATCAATCTAACACCACAATCAATAGAAATTTCAAGAAAACAAGAGTTAAAATTAGAATTGGTTATACCTTATTCTTTGATTGTTGGCTAGCAAAAGATGATACAAAGCCTTCCCAAAACCCTCTTTTTCCAACTCTCAAAATCACTAAGTTTTTCCTCTCTTCTTCCAAGCTCTCTCTCTCTCTCTCTCTTAACTCTACTCTTTCAGCCTTAGGAGAAAAAAAAATAAGACGCAAAAGAAAATAAATGAATATGGCTTAACTCTCCCACATTCTCTTTCAGTTAAAAACAATGCGCCTTCATCAGTTAGACCAAATGCCACAAGGCCTTGTTTGGCTAAGCACAAAACTCCCAAACTAGATTATTTTAATAACCTTATATAATATAGTTTTTATTTGCTACACCTGTAACCCATTTACATAACTTACAATGATAATTATAATAATTATAATTTTTATTATAATTCTTCCGATGATTAATAAATAATCATATATCTAATTTAATTAATAAATTAGACTTAAACATTGCTTTATTTAATTTACTTATTTTCGTTAATATTAAACAACTCATTTAATTTAATTAATTCTTGAAAGAATAAAATTTACCTTTGCTTTAACTTAATTATCATGACACGTAACTAAATTACTATACCACAATTTCATAAATTATTTATGTTTCTCAATAAATAAATTATTGAAAATATTTATTCAATTCAATAAATATTTAAGATTAACTACAAAATTCATTTAATTCCTTCAATAGTTAACTCAACTATTAAACCTCACTTTCCCAATATATGAATATATATTTCTCTTCACACCAGATCACATATTTCAAAATATATAGCATATATATATACATATTCAAACTCAAAACATCTCATAATAACAATTTTAATTATTAAATTCCTATTTTAATAACTTATAAAAATTCGGGTTGTCATAGTGATCCTTGGACCCGCTCGTTAAGCAAACGTTCTTTTTGGGTTGATTGTAATTTGGGGCGATGTGACCCTCCTAGCCACAGTTAAAGCATACATGTTTCCCCATTAAGCACACACCCTTGTGAAACTTCCTGCAGTTAGCACATGCTTCGAACTTCTTATTATACTGGTTACCCTGCTGATTTCCAGTACCCACATTTGCATTCCATTTTCTCTTCAGGTTATTGTTACCGTTTCCACTACCACCACCACCATTCTTAACCTCCACTTCATTCTTCTTCTTTTTCTGTTCTTGATTAAACTTAATCACTGCCTCGTCTCCACCTTCAGTGAGAATTATCTTCTCCATTACCGCTGTAAATATCTTCAGCTAGAATTGGGAGACCCTACTGTACAACCAGGGTTTCAGTCCCTACTCAAACCTCTTAGCTTTGCATTTATCTGTGCTGACTTGATATGGCGCAAACCTCGCCAACTCGTTAAATTTTACGGTATACTCCGATACCGTCATTGATCCATGCTTCAGTTCTAAAAATTGTACCTCTAGCTGACTCTTCGAACTCCGTGGGAAATAAGTCTCGAAGAATATCTCCTTAAACCTATCCCAAGTCATAATCCCTTGACCTCCTCGAGTTTTATTGGCCTGCCACTAATAACGAGCCTCTGCTTTTAACATGAATGTTGCAAATGTAGTCTTCTGATTCTCCCCTACCCTCACAACATCAAACAATTTCTCTATCTCCATGATCCATGTATGTGCCTCAACTGGATTTATGGACCCACAGAATTCTGGTGGTCCAACCGCCTTGAAATCCTTAAAAGTTGTAGCTTGATTCTGCGATTTATTCTGCAATGCACCCGCTAGTAACGTCACTAGCTGCTGAACTGGGTTAGCCTCAACATTGTCGTTATTGGTAGCTCCCACAGTGGTTCTTTTTCAAAGTTGACGTCTTGGAGGCATTTTCTATTAAAATACACCCATTATAGTGTTTCTCAATTCTTTTAAGTATTTTCTACTTAACTTGCATCCCATAAAAGAAATCATCACATACCACAGAACACTTTGAGTAAAATAAAATAATAACTTTTATTCATCCATAATCTTTTTAAAAACATAATAACAATAGCATCACTGCTATTTACATTACTTTCCTGAACTATTAAAGTTTCAAGATAACATCATCATCATATCCCATAGGTTACATAACACTTGGGATTTACATATTATTTAACATTTATTAATCGCATATCAGGTACATTCCCTACGATGTCCTACTAAGATACTATGTAGCCTTACGACTGTGACGACCCGAAAATTCGGGTTGTCCAAAATTGAAGTTTAAAGAATTAGTTATTAATAAAATGAATTTTTTTAATACTATTACGTGCTATGTGTTTGTTAATCGTCCTATAACCTAGGATAATTATAAATTGGGAGGATTCTGGCTACGAGCTAGACTGAACGAATAAGAATTTTCAAGACTGAAATAAAAAATTTCCGGGAACAAAATATTTTTGGGGAAAAAGACGAAATAGGCACTATTCACCCGACGAAATCCTAAGGGTTAGGGTTTGAATAATCTAGGTCATTCCGAGAGTTCGGTTTGTTGAAATGACATTCCTTCGAAAGATTTTACGATAATATGTAGTGAAAAATTAAGTAAGACGATAAAAGTTTTTCTCAAAAAACGTGCAGAAATCGGACGAAATAAAAATGATGAAAAGTACTGCTATGTACTTTTCATTCGTTTAATTACGTTAGGGTAAAACGTGAAGGAAAATGCTTAACGTCAGAAAGTGTTTTTCAGTTTTTTGAAGATCCAAAAAATACGTAAAAATTAGTCAGTAAAGGAAAGACAAAATATCCAAAATTATTTGGATTCCGAGAATCGAAGTTTTCGAACTGTCGGACGAAACCTGAAAGACGGAACCACGAAACTTCCAAGGGAAGTCTCGTGAATAGTAAGGAGGTGTATTGAGGAGGTGGGAATAGTAAGGAGGTGTGAATAGTAAGGAGGTTGGGGGCGAAATGACTAAAATACACCTAGCTTGGAAATTCTATAAATAGGAAGCTTGAGCTCATTATTTTGGGATTTTGAAAAATCCTCCAACTTGAGAGAGAGAGAGAGAGAGGTCGGATGAGAAGGAGAAGGAGGAGGAAGAGCTTGCTCATGTGCAAACTTTTTCCGATGGGAGAAGATTAAAGGAGAACGGTAATCCGAAACCTAGTCTCTTACAATTTTTCTTTAAGTTTCTGAAGCGCCCCCAAATTCGGGTATCTTCCAACCCGACAGATGGTGCTATACTGTACAACATTCATACATTCATTCAATTGAAAAGTCTCAAAGAACGAACATAACTTCTATATATTTAAAGTAATATTTATATTTCCCAGGTTCTATACCCATTACAAAGGTTCTTTGTCATAATATCAGTTACATTACAACAATAGACCTATACTATTACAAGACAGCTCAGTAATCTTCCTTAGCTTTTCCCTTATCCTTTTTCGATCCTTCGGGACGTTCAGTCTTAGCTGCATTTATATGGTTCAAGCAAGAGTGAGCATAACTAGCGCAACAAGTATAACAATTTAATAACAACATGCTTGACACATACAAATTGTATATCTTCAATAACTGAACAATAGTTATGAAGTACTATTGATAATTCAGAATAGAACTTCTTCTTTTCTTTCAAAATATTTTACAATAATAACAATATTTAGTAAAACATTCACTCCGGTCAAAGACCTCGAGTATTCATTATTTATTGGAAAAGGACAACGGGAAGCAAGTCCATGGCTTGGCAGATATTACTTACGAGCACTTCTAGGTGATCAGCCTATTTAACTCTATGTTGATCAACACTACATCCATTAAACGTATGCACGTTTAAGCATTTGGCAACCTCACGTGCCTATCATTTTACCGACAAAACATTTGTTTAACATTTCAATCTTCTTTTGAAAACCATATCAAGTACTTAACAAAAGATAGTAACATTTGATAATAAATGAATAGATTATCAATATATCAAGTCTAGCCAAAGGAATTGGCTTAAACTTCAACATACCTTAATTCATGCGAAAGAATACATGAACCTCAAAAACTTCTTCAGTTTAAACTGAGACAAGAGTTAGAATACTTGCCTTTAGCGTCTGCTATGGTATATTAACTTTATGTTCAAGTCGTTCAAGTCTCTACAATACATGATCACATAATGCCTTACATTAGGTCAATATAATCTAGTATGTATATGACTATGTCATACTTTCATCTCAATTTAACTGTGTTTTAGATTCAGTTACTATTCGTTCTGGTTTATCATTATCCTTACATTACATTCGACTAGGTTATCTCAACCTTTATACAACATCCTTAAGGTTTAACAAAGTTTAAACAATGTTACATTTCCTTCCTTAGGTTGTGTTTACTTCGAAATCAATTAGCTTTCCTTTCTTTATACTTAGAAACCTTCATTACTATCCTTGTTACGAGATCTGGTGTCTTAGCTGCGGCTTGACTTTATATTTACATCTCATGTTGCCAAGTGCGAGCTTATATAGTAACATTGTACACGACTTGGGCTACTGCGGCGCCAAAAATTGTACTATAGTTCGCGTTGCGGCGAACTCTTGTAGTGTACTCGAACAACATTCTTGCGGCTATGATGCGACTAATTTAGTTTAGGGTTGGCCATGGCGGCTCAACTTTTTGTGAACCAAAAAATAATTTCAGTTTATGAATTTTGTGAACTTCCCGGACGCATAACTTCTTTGTTATAAGTCCGGATTGGCTTGTTCAAAAGCCTACGGTTTACAAATTATGTAATCTACATGTTCATGCAAGAATTTTATCTATTTGACTTCGTTCGCTAAAAATTCACCTATTGGTTCATTTTTAATGAAAACAATAAATGTTCGTGAACGTTCAACGCTCGTTTCTTCGTTCTAAGTTGGAATCCGGTCATTTTTGAGTCCGCAACTCTTAAATGACAAATATGACTTGTCTCTATTGGAAAACAATGGTTCCTAGTTCAAACACAAAATTTGACTTCTATTCCGAGAATTTTACGAATTCGACGATTATCGTCCAATCGTGCAATTTTCGGCAAATCTTCGTTCTTATGATTTGTTCAACATTACAAATGAACTTCATTCATCACGCGAACATCTTAACATACTTATTACAACAACTAATAATCATTGTTGGTTTTTGGACTTATTCTTCATGAGCTTATAACTTGTCAAATTATAAACTACTAAAGATTTTATTGTTCATGACTTATGACGATTAAAGTTTCTTAATCATCATTCTTTATATGTTTCTTAACATATAACTTTACTTATGTATACATGATACATAAGATCATACAAATTCTTTTACATCCTTATTACTTCTCTTAATGAACTCATTACAATTTCATAATTTTTATACTAACATTCAAGGTTAACTTATAATAAGTTTATAACTTTTATAAGTTCAAATAACTTATTGCCAACTTATGTGGCTTAAGTTCATGATTTACACATTCTTCTTACTTCTTATCATTCATGTTTCTTAATCCATCTTTTCTTATCAACCTATCATGGTAGAGATAGAAGATAATGGAGAAGAAGTCTTACTTTTGTGTGGTCTTGGTAAGGTAACTTTCTTCTTCTTCTTACTTATGGAATGACTTATTTGTAGCTTATTCTCTCTAACACTCAAGCACTTTGAAATGTTGGATTAATTGAACAAGTGTTAAATGGCTTGTAAGCCTCCTATATTTATAGAAGTTGCAAAACTAGGGTAGTTTAGTCTTTAAATCATCCCACCTCCTTAAGCCACCTCCTTACTATTCATTACTTGTCTAGCACAAAACCTACCCTTTGCTTGACCACCACTCATAAGTCTTGGTCATTACATTAACTTGATCACCACATATTACCCATGTTAATATGGTTTGCCCCATGGGTCAATCAATTCATTGCACTCTAGTTTGGGCTTGGACCAACTAAATCTTTGGGCTTTGCATTAATAAAAACAAATTGGTTCATTAATTTATGATTGGGCCTTAACATTTTAATCTACTTGGACTTGAATATAATTGTTAACTAATCTTCCAAGTCCATTAACATTACTTAAATACATATACATATAGTTTATGTATTATTTTCGTATTCCAATTCATATAGGATTTATATACGATATTTCATCCTTCATACAAACTCGTATAATACTTCGTATTATACTCGTTTTCATTACTTTGTAAAATACCAAGGTATCATACCATTATCACTTATTCATTACTACTTCGCCTTCCTTAACGTTTATAAATTAAGTCCGCAAGCGAAATATTACATTTTCCATAACTAGATTTTTAT
Source organism: Panax ginseng (assembly GCA_020205605.1). NCBI lineage: Eukaryota > Viridiplantae > Streptophyta > Magnoliopsida > Apiales > Araliaceae > Panax > Panax ginseng. Next base: position 56,465,145 of record CM035143.1, on the reverse strand, counting down.
TGCATAGTCCATCTTACCTTGTTATTTCATCATTACGTATTTCTCTGAAATTCAAAAATATATCCCAAGAAATTACCGATGAATAGTGTTTTTCAAAAAATCTCTCGGAAAACTTTTATTTTCGTCTTGGAAATTCAAACACTTTAATTCATCCGCGTAGCTCAAATACTACGACATTCTAACCTCAATAGGTTATACAATGACAACCATCTTGTTAACACATAGAATATGATATTATTATTATTTAATTTAACAAAATCATTTTACAATAAGATCCGAATTTCTCGGTCGTTACATTCTTTCCCCCTTATAAAGATTCTGTCCCCAGAATCTCGTCTTACTTTAATCAAATAGATGAGGAAAATTTTTCTTCATCTTTTCTTCTAGTTCCCACGTTGCTTGTTCAGCATCGTGGTTCTTCCATAATACCTTTACTGATGGTATTACTTTGTTCCTCAGAACTTGTTCCTTTCTATCAATGATCTGCATCGGCGATTCTTCATATGTTAAGTCTTTCTCGATATGAATCGGCTCATACTCGATTACATGCTTATAGTCCGGCTTATATGGACGTAATATAAATACGTGAAATACATTATGTATTCATTCTAGGTCTGGAGGTAATGCTATCACATAAGCTACCTCTCCCACCCGTTTTAATACTTCAAAAGGTCCTATAAACCTTGGACTTAACTTTCCTTTCTTTCCAAAGTGTATCTTTCCTTTCCAGGGAGATACCTTTAGAAACACATACGAGCCCACCTCAAACTCTCGACTTAGTCTATGCGAGTCCGCATACTTCTTCTGTCTGAGAATGACAAAACATGTGTTTCACTTAATCTTTTCTTCAGTTCTTGAAAACTATCTTCACATTTGTCCGTCCATACATATTTCACCGTCTTCCTTGTTAAATTAGTCAACGAGGTAGCTATCTTCGAAAAATCTTGGATAAATCTTCGATAGTACCCTGCTAACCCTAGGAAACTCCGCACTTCCGTTGGCGTTTTCGGTTGTTCCCAATTCATTATTGCTTCCACCTTCGCTGGATCCACTAAAATCCCCTCTTGGTCAATGACATGACCTAAAAACTGTACCTTTTCCAGCCAAAATTCACATTTGGTGAATTTGGTAAATTCTAAATTTGTTTGTTCAACTGTTATGACATGCTGGGCAATTGAATGCTCACTCTTGCTTTAAATGAAAAACAATTTTCAGCGAACAAGGTTAGAAGAACTTAAGGATCCCAAAAAGATCAAGTTGACGGTATCCAGAAGAAGGACATTCAGAATGTGAATGATCGAGAAGAGCAAATGAAGACTTTTAATGTAAAAAGATAAAATTGAATTATAAACTAGTTTAATGAACTATTATGTATCCTTGGTGGCGGATATAAGTCACTCTTGTAAGATGAAATGAATAATGTATTTATTAATATTTGTAATGAAAAAGGTTATAAGGTTTCCATAACCTGGGATTTGAGAATGTATGTCGTTATATTTCAGTATATAATGATGTGTGTTGGATGAATGATGTACTCGTGATGTACGGAATTCGAGTGTGAAGATAGACCGGATTTCGGGGCGTTACAACGACGCTCTTCCTCCATAATCCTAAACATTGTTCTGTGATCTAATATGAACGATGGCAGTGTCTCGAACTGAATCAGATAACCTATGACCATATCTTAAGCTCAATTAATCATGGTGTTGAATACATTATTCATCTCATCCTTCATCTTCTTTGCTTATGCATCTCTCTTTGCTATTCCGGTTAGTTGATAAGCTTCTTTGCACGCGTCTGCGGCTTTTACCCTCGTAGTAGATTCTTCCTTCAGCTTGTTCTTCAGTTCTGCAATCTCCTCGGTCAGTTGTTCATTCTCTACTTCAGTGTGGATTACCTTCTCTTCGACATTATTCAGACGTTCCTCTCGATCTTGGATCTCGTCGTCCTTTTATGCCATCGAGGATTGTTGTTCAGCTATTATCTCTTCCAACTCCTCGACTGTATCCTGAAGTTTCACATTGCGGTCGTAAACTTCATAGTACATACGAGCATCTATCGAGTTTAATGGAATCTCTTCCTCCTCGTCCTCGTCATCCTCATTCGACTGTGGTAGCTCAACGAGATCCTCCTCATCCGTTTCCACATCATCATCCTCATCAGGTAAACCCTCCTATTCAACCACTATGACCAACAGAGCTGACTCCCGTGGAACTAGTTGTTCCCAAACCACCTGAAAGTCACGAGACTCCTCCTCTCTAGGCATCTGAGGTCCTTCCTCCCTAGCCCAACTGGATTCTCCTACATTAGTCATCCTGACAACAAAAATTTTAAGTTTTAATTACTAATCATTACTACTCGACACTCACGAGCACATAAGTTGTAATCATATAAGCACATAAGTGTTTTATTACTTCTTCCTTAAAACTCGATAAGAGTTTATCACCACTATCTTTTCAAAGGTTACTTCCTAAGCCTTTCCCCCACCTAAGGTTCATAACCTAAAGCTTTGATACCAACTTGTGACACCCCCAAATCTGGGTACTTCATTCCCTTAGGATCTGATGTTCACTTAATAAAAATATTCATTTGTAACTACTCAAACATAATGAATTTGAATAATAAACCTTCCCATTAAATGATTACATTAATAAAAATCTCCCAGGTTATCTAACCTTTAAATACAAACATTCATATGTGCAAAAATTAAATAACTTCATTACATTACTGAAAATAAAGTTTGACAACAAAATGTCAACATAATTACAAGTCTTCAATACTTGTTCATCTTTCCTTTCCCTTTACTGGTGCTAGGTACATCGACCTTCTCAACTTTAGCTGTAATATTTATATAAGCAAGAGTGAGCAAACACGGCTCACTTGAAATAATAATGAATAAAACTTTACAACAATTGCCAAATAATAGTGTGACGCCCCCAAAATAGGTATACATCACCCATCTTGAGTCGCCAAATACATGGTACCGAATTCAAATACAAACTTAATTATACAACAGTCGTGTAAAATATGACTAAACATATGTTGTGAGTTTTAATACAAATATTGTCATCTAGACAATATACAAACTCAATGGGGTCCTCATTACATATATTATCACACTATTTCACAGAATAGTGAGGAGTACTAATGCACCATCACTCTGTTCCCCGACTAGTCCCTGCTACGTTCTCATTTTTTGAAGAGAATAATGAAAGTAAAAGGGTGAGCTCAACTAGGCCAGTAAGAAATATTATGACTAAGATAATACAGAATAATTTATCATTAGCCTTCAACAGTGTTAAACTGATAAAATATAACAAACATCAAGTATAACTGCAGCGGAACAAGAAATCCATTAGAAGAGTGAAGTAGAGAATAAAATCTAATATCTTCTATGATTTAAAAGATTTTTCATTACTTTTTATCAGTGAGACTCAACTTAATAAATAATCCAAATCATCCCTGCACTACGGCCAAGGATATTAATTAGTATCACGACCACAAATTATTAATGCACTACAAGCCAATGATATTCGTGTATTCATCGATGGTCATGATCATGCCAACAACTGTCCATCAATGCACTACGGCCCAATGATGACTTTTTACACATCATTTGTAACATTACGGTCATGATTACACCGAATAATCCCTGGTAATAATCATACCAAGTCCATCTATGCACTACAGGCAACATATGACTTTCAACATAATATAAACATGGGAATGATGCCAATGATATAAGAATTCAATAAAACAAGTTCAAGAATTAATTTATCCAGGAACTATTAACGTCCAAATTGTAAGACCCTGAATTTTATGAAATAAAAGTATTCAATTTTTTCTTATAATTACTATTCAGGAAATGGTTAAATTGATAAAAGGTTAAAGTTAAGGGTGATATATGAATTTTTTTCAAAATACGCAAGTGGTTATAAAATATTCATTGTTGTCGGGGAATATTAGTTTAGTCGTAGAATATTCTTTACGTCGGGGAATATTAAATTGACGTAGTAGTGATCATTTAATGGGCCCCATAATGAGAATAAGCTGTCGGATGAAGAGAATGACAAATTTGAGTTTTTATAAATAATAGCAGCGTAATGGTTCTGAATTAACTTCTATTTTGGAATACCCGGTGGTTAAAATACGAGAATAATACGTTATTACGCGAAGCTTTACGGTATTGCCATGATATTTTTGAAATTATTGATTCTTACGTATGAAGACACTACTCAATAATGGTTACAATAATTACTGTTCAATATTTTATTTTATTGATTCAATAATTGCTACATTGATATTTTATATTATTGTTGTTCAATAATTGTCACTTCACAGTATCTCCATTATCAAATCAATAATTCATATTATTTGAATAATATTATTAGATAGCATTATTAGCAATGTCTAGAAAGTTCTGTTAAGGAGAGGTTTGGTCACCTAATTGCGCGCCAGTAAGGAGAAATCCTTATCGAAAGCCCCTCTTTCTAGGAACCGCTTTAGTTGTCATTATTGTGATTCTGTAATATTATTTGTGAATAATTAATTATTGATTTATATGATAAGAAATATTTATTTGATGTGAATATAAATGATGGATTTATTTATGTGGTTATAAATGAAGGAATTAATGTTGAGGTGTTTTATCAGTATTTTATAGGATTGGAAGTATTAAAAGATCAAATCGGTGTTCTTAAAGCTCTATTTCGTGAGTTATAATTTTGATCTGACCGTTGGATCGTTGTGATTTTTGGATATGCTATACATATATAAGTTGAGTATATATCCAAAAATTTTGAACCGTTAAAAATGAACATATGATTTGTTATGAATTTTAAAGGTGTTAAAAATCATCCGTTTATGGATTTTGGATATTTTCTATCTGGAATTTGGAAAAACCTAAAGCTACAAAGTTGTGGAGAATTCAATTTCGTGTGGAATGGAAATAAAATTCTTATTTTTCTGATAAACGGGCTATTTTCTATGAATTATTTAAGTTTCGGAAAATAAAATGATTTTTATTAAATTATGGGTGGGACCCACTTTTGTTATTTTAAAACATGTGGGCTGCTATTTCTTTGTTCCAAGTTGGCTGATTCAAGGTGGTGGTTGGTCTTGGTAGGTGGCATAGAAGAGAAAAATAAATAATATTATTTTATTATTTAGTCTCCTTTGGCGTTCTAGCATTTTCCTATAAATAGGCGCTTAAGTTAGAATTGAAAATCACACCAGAAAAAAGTTTTCTTTCTCTCTATATTATCAAGCATATTTTTATGAGTATTTAGATATCTTGAGTGTTGCTCAGCGTTATATCCGATATTCAAGTTAGAAATACTGCTCTTTTGAGGTAAGGGATTTTAAGGGTTGTTATGAGAAAATACTATTTTAAAAGAAAACTCTTATAACTCATTGTGGTTAACTCCAAAATTGGTGAAATTTTAATTGGGAGTACATCTATATAATATCAGTATACTCTGTGAATTTCGGAATTTTTGGAGAAAAGTACAATTTATGATAAATGTTTAAATATTCGGCGGTTTTGGCCATATGAAAAATAGTAAATGAATTTTAAAAATTTTGAGAAAAATATATGTTCAATATGGGACTATATTCTACTAAATCCCAGAAAAGAAATATTTTTGGAACTGATTTGATATTTTTCATGAAAATAGTCTAATTATGAGTAAATGAATTAAATATGTTATGTGAATTAAGAAAATTGAAAAAAATGATTTTATGGCTTGAGAATCATATATGAGTTATATGCAGATTTTTGATGAGGGTTTTGGTTATTGGTGATGAAATCTTAAGAGTTTGGCATTTTATGATGATTAAATGTATTATTTAGTAAAGTGTAAACAATTAAAATAAATTGTTTATAAATTTAAGAAATGTTATTCTTTCAATATCATTATACTGAAATATTGGTATGAATTTTATTGTTGAATTTCTACCTTTTTCATGTCGGGGTTACTATTCATGAGTTACTATTCACGAGTTACTATTCATGAGTTACTATTCACGGGTACTATTCACAACAAAATTGGTTTCTTTTTCTGACCAAATTATCATTGTTTTATGAATCTTACTCTTGAAATTAAATGCAGTTGTTGATCATATTGTTTTTATTATCATATATAACATTTTTATAATCTTAGTGATGAAATTTTTCTTTGACTTGAGTGTAAAGATGAGTAGTTTATTGGTATGATCGTGACTATGGGTTCTCTTTGGCCAGTAGTGCAAAGTTGAATTGTTGACTGGTATGATCATGACCATTAAATTTATAATTGAATATCTTTAGCTTAAGTGCAAAGGTGAATTGATCAACATGGTTATAATTATTGTTTATATAAATTCTGAAATGATTATATATTTCTTTGAGATATTTATATATTTGGCCTGTAGTGCAAATATGAATTGTTGAGGAATATCTTTGGCCTGTAGTGCAAAGATGAATTGTTGATGAATATTTTTGGCATGTAGTGCAACGATGAATTGTTGATGAATATCTTTGGCCCGTAGTGCAAAGATGACATGTTGTTGAATATATTTGGCCAGTAGTGCAAAGATGAACTGTTGACGAATATCTTTGGTCGTAGTGCAAAGATGAAGTTATTAGTATGATTATAAACAAGAAATGTGATTTGGTGTAACCATGATCTTTGATGTTTCAGGTAAAGATAGGTGATGAAAATTATCTTCGTCCTGGATGAGAAGAGGAATTTAGAACTACAATTATGATTATGAGTTATTCATATGATTGTGTACCAGAACAGTTGATTGATGTTACAGGGATAAAACATTGTTGGTGGATTTTTAACATGGAGAAGATAATAGACTTTATGGTCTATTTGACTCTTCTAATGGATTGTTCGTTCCACTGCAACTATGGTTGAAATTTTTATCATCTACCATATGTTCTAAATCTCTGATTTATTATTGATGAAGGCTATTGATAATTTAATTATCTTTAGTCATGATATTCTTCTTGAGCTAGTTGTGCTCACCCTTTTGCTTCACAATTCCTTTCGTGTAATAAGAGTGTAGTGTATTTGGGTCGAAGCGGGGGTATGAGGGAATAGAACGGTGGTCATCATTTAGTAGTTATATTTGGTAAATCAAATAGGGTGAGGCAAACCCAACGTTGGAGGAGTGTTTTGCCACTATCATACAAGATGTCTAAAGACATACAACCTCGCGTCATCATAAGACAGGGTTGTGCACATCCACTTACTGAGTATATCTACGAGCACTACCTATATGATCTTGGAGTTTATTTGAAGTATAATTCTCAATTAGAGTCAGTTGAGATAATTATATGTCAAGAGAAGACTCACCATTGGAAAGAATATGATAGTAATCTTCTCGTTTTTCTTTGGGGTCTATTGGGTCAACCAAGGATAATTTTGTGGGCATATGATATCTATCATAACCTAGACGCATGGCCTCCCATGTACGAAGGTTTCCTTGAGCACTTCCCAAAGATTTTAATTTCTAAAACAGTTTTTGACTATACCTTTATGTAAGGTGTCATTGTGACGTGCTATCCAAGGTTGGGATGAGAGTCACAGTTGGTATATATTTGTATCAAAACTCACAGCATATGTGTTGTTATTTTTTGCACGACAATTGTTGTAATAAAGTTGTAGTTATTTTTTGTACCATGTATTTGGTGACACAGAATAGGTTGGATAGACTGGACCTGTTTTGGGGTTGTCAAAGTTGGTATCAGAGCTTATGGATATGGTCTCCGGAGGAGATCGGGGAATATAACTAGGAGGGGAGAAATGAGTAAATCATTCGCTAGTGTGTCCTACCTAAGCTTAATTGTTGGTCAGTCATAATATCGGGATTTTATGTGATATGTTAATTTGTTTAATTAACCCTTGTTTTATGGCAGTATTTGAGAATGGCAGCTGAGAATGTTAATAATGGAGTGAATGAGATAGTGGGGATACCTTTAATCACCAAACATGATAATGTGATGTCAGGCGAAGAAGGAATTAGAGATATTCTTGTGGTGAGAGAAGAATTAATAGTTGCACCCGAACTAGTCGCAGAGGTAGCAGCTGAGAGTGAGGAAGAAGATGAACCTGAGGAGAATTTATTAGAGGTATTTTATGATCAAAATATAGAATTGCAAAATCGTACTCATGAGTTAGAAGAGCAGGCTGAAGAACGACAGACGGTCGTGGAGCAAAAGGATGCAACGATTCAAGCTTGTGTTACCCGATATGTGATGCTTGAACAGAAGCATTCTTTGGCAGAGTATAAGATGATAAAGCTGGAATCTGAGCTCAAAGAAGAAACAACTGAACGAGTGAGAATGAGTGATGCATGGGTAAAAGCCACACGACGCGTTGATATTGTGGAAAGAGATATCCGATCTAAGAAGGCTAAAATAGATGATATGAATTTCTCTTTTTGAACAGCAATTGGGAGAACCCAACATCGAGTTTTAAATTACCCTGTACATAGCGATCAACCTGAATTCGATATGGCTCGAAGATTGATGATTCAGATCATGAATCAGGAGTACAACGAGGCAGTTGAGGGAGGAATATGCCCTATAAAAAAGTATATTCCAACGGTAGTGATGACGCCAAATGCTGCCCCAGATAAGTCAAAGCCGAGTAGTTCGAGGGATAGCGGTTGTCATGACTTCCCAACAAGTGAGGAACACAAATAAAGTTATCACGGGAGATGAGAAATGGAGAAATCATGATGATCGGAGAGATAGAATATGAAATGAAAGCAAGGTATTCTCAACTCTCCGAAATACCAAGTACGTAAATTTCGGGGACGAAATTTCATAAGGAGGGGAGATGTAAGACCCCGAATTTTATGAAATAAAAATATTCAATTTTTTCTTATAATTATTATTCAGTAATGGTTAAATTGATAAAAGGTTAAAGTTAAGGGTGATATATAAATTTTTTTTTCAAAATACGCAAGTGGTTATAAAATATTCATTGTTTCGGGGAATATTAAATGCGATGGCGTATATGATCATTTGTGGGCCCCATAATAGAATAACTGTCGGATGAAGAAAATGACAAATTTGAGTTTTTATAAATAACGGCGTAATGGTTACAATTAACATCATTTGGAATACTGGAAATTGGTTAAAAAATCTTTATGTCTGGCGTTATTACATAGTATTACTCAGTATTTTTGAAATTATTGATTCTTACGTAAGAAGACACTACTCAATAATGGTTACAGTAATTACCATTCAATATTTTATTTTATTGATTCAATAATTGCTATGTTGATATTTTATATTATTGTTGTTCAATAATTGTCACTGCACAGTATCTCCATTATCAGATCAATAATTCATATTATTTGAATAATATTATTAGATAACATTATTGGCAATGTCTAGAAAGTTCTGTCAAGGAGAGGTTTGGTCACCTAATTGCGCGACAGTAAAGAGAAATCCTTATCGAAAAGCCCACTCTTTCCTGGGAATTGCCTGGTTGTCATTATTGTGATTCTGTAATATTATTTGTGAATAATTAATTATTGATTTATATGATAAGAAAATAATTATTTGATGTGAATATAAATGATGGATTTATTTATGTGGTTATAAATGAAGGAATTAATGTTGATGTGTTTTATCAGTATTTTGTCAGATTGAAAATATTAAAAGATCAAATCGGTGTTCTTAAAGCTCTATTTCGTGAGTTATAATTTTGAACCGACCGTTGGATCGTTGTGATTTTTGGATATGCTATATATATATAAGTTAAGTATATATCCACAAATTTTGAACCATTAAAAATGAACATATGATTTGTTATGAATTTTAAAGGTGTTAAAAATCATCTGTTTGTGGATTTCAGATATTTTCTATCTGGAATTTGGAAAAACTTAGAGCTACAAAGTTGTGGAGAATTCGATTTCGTGTGGAATGGATATAAAATTTGTATTTTTCTGATAAATGGGCTATTTTCTATGAATTATTGAAGTTTGGGAAAATAAAATAATTTTTATTAAATTATGGGTGGGACCCACTTTTGTTATTTTAAAACATGTGGGCTGCTATTTCTTTGTTCCATGTTGGCTGATTCAAGGTGGTGGCTGGTCTTAGTAGGTGGCATAGAAGAGAAAAATAAATAATATTATTTTATTATTTAGTCTCCTTTGGCGTTCTAGCATTTTCCTATAAATAGGCGCTTAAGTTAGAATTAAAAATCACATCAGAAATAAGTTTTCTTTCTCTCAATATTTTCAAGAATATTTTTGTGAGTATTTAGATATCTTGAGTGTTGCTCAGTGTTATATCCGATATTCAAGTCAGAAGTACTGCTCTTTTGAGGTAAGGGGTTTTAAGGGTTGTTATGTTTTTCATGTTTCGTAACTTTTCAGAACTTCAAAAATTCTGGAAAAATTTGAAATGATATTTTAATGAGTTTTGTTGATTGTGTCCAAAAAAGGTGATTTTTGGATGTATAGATTAAGAGTTATGAATTTTATGAGAAAATACTATTTTAAAAGAAAACCCTTATAACTCCTTGTGGTTAACTCCAAAATTGGTGAAATTTTTATTGGGAGTACATCTATATAATATCAGTATACTCTGTGAATTTTGGAATTTTTGGAGAAAAGTACAATTTATGATAAATGTCTAAATATTCGGCGGTTTTGGCCATATGAAAAATAGTAAATGAATTTTAAAAATTCCGAGATAAATATATGTTCAATATGGGACTATATTTTGCTAAATCCCAGAAAAGAAATATTTTTGGAACTGATTTGGTATTTTTCATGAAAATAGTCTAATTATGAGTAAATGAATTAAGTATGTTATGTGAAGTAAGAAAATTGAAAAATATGATTTTATGGCTTGAGAATCATATATGAGTTATATGCAGGTTTTTGATTAGGGTTTGGTTATTGGTGATGAAATCTTAAGAGTTTAGCATTTTATGATAATTAAATGTATTATTTAGTAAATTGTAAACAATTAAAATAAATTATTTATAAGTTTAAGAAATGTTTTTCAATATCATTATACCGAAATATTGGTATGGATTTTATTGTTGAATTTCTACCTTTTTCATGTCGGCGTTACTATTCATGAGTTACTATTCGTGAGTTACTATTCACGAGTTACTATTCACGGGTACTATTCACAACAAAATTGGTTTCTTTTTCTGACCAAATTATCATTGATTTATGAATCTTACTCTTGAAATTAAATGCAGTTGTTGATCATATTGTTTTTATTATCATATATAACATTTTTATAATCTTAGTGATGAAATTTCTCTTTGACTTGAGTATAAAGATGAGTAGATTATTGGTATGATCGTGACTATGGGTTCTCTTTGGCCAGTAGTGCAAAGTTAAATTGTTGACTGGTATGATCATGACCATTGAATTTATAATTGAATATCTTTAGCTCAAGTGCAAAGGTGAATTGATTAACATGGTTTAAATTATTGTTTATATAAATTCTGAAATGATTATATATTTCTTTGAGATATTAATATATTTGGCCTGTAGTGCAAATATGAACTTTTGAGGAATACCTTTGGCCTGTAGTGTAAAGATGAATTGTTGATGAATATCTTTGGCCTGTAGTGCAAAGATGAATTGTTGATGAATATCTTTGGCCCGTAGTGCAAAGATGACATGTTGTTGAATATCTTTGGCCAGTAGTGTAAAGATGAACTGTTGACGAATATCTTTGGCCGTAGTGCAAAGATGAAGTTATTAGTATGACTATGAACAGGAAATGTGATTTGGTGTAACCATGATCTTTGATGTTTCAGGTAAAGATAGGTGATGAAAATTATCTTTGTCCTGGATGAGAAGAGGAATTTAGAACTAAAATTATGATTATGAGTTATTCATAAGATTGTGGACCAGAACTGTTGATTGATGTTATAGAGATAAAACATTGTTGGTGGATTTTTAACATGGAGAAGATAATAGACTTTATGGTCTATTTGACTCTTCTAATGGATTGCTCGTTCTGCTGCAACTATGGTTAAAATTTTTATCATCTACCATATGTTCTAAATCTCTGATTTATTATTGATGAATGTTATTGATAATTTAATTATCTTTAGTCATGATATTCTTTACTGAGCTAGTTGTGCTCACCCTTTTGCTTCAAAATTCCTCTCAGGTAATAAGAGTGTAGCTGGGTTGAGCGGGGGTAATAGGGGAATAGAACGGTGGTCATCATTTAGTAGTTATATTTGGTGAATCAAATAGGGTGAGGCGAACCCAACGTTGGAAGAGTGTTTTGCCAATATCATATAAGATGTCTAAAGACATACAACCTCGTGTCATCATAAGACAGGGTTGTGCACATCCACTTACTAAGTATATCTACGAGCACTACCTATATGATCTTGGAGTTTATTTGAAGTATAATTCTCAATTAGAGACAGTTGAGATAATTATATGTCAAGAGAAGACTCACCATTAGAAAGAATATGATAGTAATCTTCTCGTTTTTCTTTGGGGTCTATTGGGTCAACCAAGGATAATTCTGTGGGTATATGATGTGAGACCCTATATTTTATGAATAAAGATTTAATTTTCTCGAAATAATTTTTTTATATTATGGTATTGATTTGATATAATGTTATAGTTGTGGGTAATATTTATAAATTTTGCAAAGTACGTGTTATAAAATATTCGATTGGTCGGGGAATATTCGTTTTAACAGGGAATATTCGTACAACGGTACAATCATTGGTGGACCCCACAACAAAATTATTGTCGGATTGAGAAAACGACAAAAATACTTTATGAAAATAACGGTGGAGGTGTTACCGTTAAAACTGTTGAACTACCCGGTAGTAAAAGTATAGTAAGAAGTCATTTAGCTATACTCAATTATTGCTACAGTAATTGCTGCATCATATTTCTTATATTATTGATTCAATTATTATTACAGTCTCCTCTGCATTATATGATATATTATTAAATCAATAATTGAGACGGCAAAGTTATTCATATTATTATTTTCAATATTGACAATGTCTAAAAGTTCTGTAAAGGAGAGGTTTGGTCACCTAATTGTGCACTAATAAGGAGAAATCCTTATCGGAAAGCCCCTCTTTCCTGGGAACGACCTGGTTGTTAAATATTGTGAATTATAATATTAATGATGAATAAGTTCGTGTTGATTAAAGATGAATTTTATAGTTCCATTGTGTTGGACTTATTTGTGTTAGTATAATTGATGTCTGGAGGATATATTGTTCAATTGGGTATTTCGGACACTTTTCGTGTCGGAGTTACAATTCATGAGTTACTATTCATGAGTTACTATTCATGAGTTACTATTCACGAGTTACTATTCATGAGTTACTATTTATGAGTTACTATCCACGAGTTACTATTCATGAGTTACTATTCACTCTAGTATTGTACATTCTGGTATTTGGGTACAATATTATTCCATGAGGAGATGTGCTACTTTTTCAGACTGTTGGTTGAAGATATAATAGTAAGTCAATATGGACCGCTGGTGGAGTTATAATAGTAAATCAATATGGATCGCTGGTTTAAAGTTTTAATAGTAAATTAGTATGGACCGTTGTTTTAAGTTTTAATAGTAAACCAATATGGACCGTCAGTTTAATAGTAAATTAACTGACCGTTCATGAATTAGTTACTTATTCATTCCATTTTCTTATAAATAGAAGCTCATTCCTTCATTATTTTCTTACGATTTCTTTGAAACTCTAGAGAGAGAATTAAAAAGAACCTATAGAAAAGTATTACGCTATTTCCCTACTCTTATATTGGGTTTCGCAAATGCAGTAAGGGGTATTATTTCTTTTGTATTCATGAAGAGAACTTATGTTATTCCATTATTAATTATTACATTGGAATAACTTTTGATCTGTGAGCTACCCTATACTTGGTGAAATTCTTACATTATTTGTCATGCGTTACTGTGGGACACGGTTCCATTATTTATTATTACGTCGAGAATATCACATGCACTTGCGTTTAAAGGGACCAGGGTTCCATTATTTATTATTCGCCGGAATATCACATGCATGCGTTTCTGTGGGACCGGTTTACATTATTTATTATTCTATTGGAATAACATGCCTGTGCGGTCTATCGCATGCATGGTGATTTCTTTTGTTATTCCATTCTTTATTTTACTCAGTTGGTTAAAACTTTGACTTCTATACTCCATAAAATTAGTGGAATAGCCTTGATATTTGCGTTTTATCCAGTATCTTTTCATGGAAATTTTTTTCTGAGCATTCTTGAATTTTACTCTATAAAGCAGTATCATGTTGACAATTTGAACGTTATCAGCTCCTGGATAAATTAATTCTTGAACTTGTTTTATTGAATTCTTATATCATTGTCATCATCTTCATGTTTATATTATGGTGAAAGTCATCTGTGGCCTGTAGTGCATAGATGGACTTGGTATGATTATGACCAGGGATTATTCGGTATAATCATAACCGTAATGTTACCAATGATATGGAAAAAGTCCTCATTGGCCCGTAGTGCATTGATGGACAGTTTTTGGTATGATTATGGCTATGGATTCTCTTTGGTTGTAGTGCAAAGATGAATTATTTTATGGCATGATCAGGATCGTTGATGAAAACATGATTATCTTAAGTCGTAGTGCATGGATAATTTGTGGTTGTTATACTAAAGAATATCCTTGGCCGTAGTGCAGGGGTGATTTGATGATGTGGATTATTTATTAAGCCGAGTCCCAGCGATAAAAGTGATGAAAAACCTTTTAAATCATAGAAGATAGTAGGTTTTATTCCCTACTAGACTCTTCTAATGGATTGCTTGTTCCGATGCAGATTAAACTTGATAGTTATTATATTTTATCGGTTTAACCTTTGTTGAAGGCTAACGATAAATTATTACGCATTATCTTAGTCATAATATTTCTTCTTGGGCTAGTTGAGCTCACCCTTTCTTTTTCACCGATCTCTTGAGGAAATGAGAACGTAGCTGGGACTAGTCGGGGAACAGAGTGATGGTCCTAGATGTGCATTAGTAGTCCTCACTATTTCGTGAAATAGTGTGATAATAATTGTAATGAGGATTCCTTTTTGAGTTTGTATAATCTCTAGTAGACAATATTTGTATTCAAACTCACAGTTTATGTTTTGTCGTATTGTATTACATGCGACGGTTGTATTATTAAGTCATTTGAATTGAATTCATACAATGTATATCTGGCGACTCAAAATGGGTGATGTATACCTAATTTTGGGGGCGTCACATATGATATCTATCATAACCTAGACGCATGGCCTCCCATGTACGAAGGTTTCCTTGAGCACTTCCCAAAGATTTTAATTTCTAAAACAGTTTTTGACTATACTTTTATGTAAGGTGCCATTGTGACGTGCTATCCAAGGTTGGGATGAGAGTCACAGATGGTATATATTTGTATCAAAACTCACAGCATATGTGTTGTTGTTTTTTGCACGGCAATTGTTGTAATAAAGTTGTTGTTATTTTCTGTACCATGTATTTGGCGACTCAGAATAGGTTAGATGGACTGGACCTGTTTTGGGGTTGTCACACAAATTGTCAACATGATACTTCTTTGTGGAGTAAAATTCAAGAATGCTCAGAAGAATATTTCCATGAAAAGATACTGGATGAAGCGCAAATATCAAGAATATTCCACTAATTTCATGGAGTATAGAAGTCAAAACTTTAACTAACTTAGTATAATAAAGAATGGAATAATAAAAGAAATCACCAGGCATGCGATAAACCGCATGCATGAGGTTATTCCAAGAATAATAAACAACGGAACAGTCATGCGTAAACGCACGCATGTGAGGATATTCAAACTGAATAATAATTAATGGAACCAGGTCATGCGTAAAGCACAGACAGAATGTTCCAACAGAATGATAAATGTAATCATTTAATGGGAAGATGTTCCAATATATATATATATATATATATATATATATATTTTATTTAAAATCTAATAAAACAAATAACTTTATAAAAGTATTACATTTTATATAAAAAGATTTGACTATGCAAAATACTATGCAGGCACTATGCAACACTATACATAATAAAATATACTATATTCTAATTATTATCTAATAAAACAATTAACTTTATAAAAGTATTCTATTTTATATAAAAAGATTTTACTATGCAAAATACTATGCATAATAGAATATTATATATTCTATTTATAGTCTAATAAAACGAATAACTTTATAAAAGTATTCAATTTTATATAAAAAGCTTTTCTGTTTTATTACATTAATAATACTAATAACACAAAACTCATCATCATTAGTATAATTCACAATATTAATCGATCAGGTCGTTCCCAAGAAAGAGGGGGCTTTCCAATAAGGATTTCTCCCCATTGGCGCGCAATTAGGTGAATAAACCTCTCCTTAACAGAACTTCTAGACATCGTTAATATTGCAAATAATAATATTAATAACTTTGACATCTCAATTATTGATTATAAAATATTGACAATAATTGAATCAAATAACGTGAGATATTATGCAGCAATTACTATAACAATAATTGAACAAAACTGAGTGACTTCTCACGTAAGCATCAATAATCAATACAATTTGTTATTGTGCAACTACGCGTACTACTGTACTTTTAACACCGGGTGTTTCAACAGTTAACGGTAAAACTTCCGTCGTTATTTTCATAAAGTATTTTTGTCATTTTCTCAATCCAACAATAATTTTGTTGTGGGGTCCACCAATGATTGTGTCGTTGTATGAATATTCCCTGTTAAAACGAATATTCCCCGACCAATTGAATATTATATAACAACTTGCGTACTTTGCAAAGTTTATAAATATTACCCACAACTATAACATTATATCAAATTCATTCCATAATATTCAAAAATGATATTTATAGAAAATTCATCTTTATTTATAAAAGTTGGGGTCTTACAGTCTCCCCTTATGAAATTTCGCCCTTGAAATTAAGTACGACACGGTATGTCGAAGAGGTAAGGATACCTTGATTTCATTTTTGATTCTAACTCCTGGTCATTTCCTCAACATCGTGGTTTCTCCACAAAACTTTGACTTGAGGTATAACCTTGGAGCGTAGAATATGTTCCTTCTTATCCAAGATTTGAACATGAACCTCTTCATATGTAAAATCTTCCGCTATTTCATCCGGTTCTAACTCAATAATGTGGTTTGGGTCTTCCATAAATTTACGTAACATGGATATGTGAAAAATGTTATGAATACGAGACATACTTGACGGCAAAGCGAGTCTATAAGCCACAGTTCCTACTCGATCGAGGATTAAAAATGGGCCAATGAATCAAGGATTGAGCTTTCCTCTCTTTCCAAATCTCGTAACTCCTTTCCATGGAGCAACACGTGACAACACATGATCTCCAATATCGAATTCCACGTCCTTTCGATGAAGATCAACATAACTCTTTTGTCGATCTTATGAGGTTTTTATACGTTGTCAGATCATTTAAATCTTTTTTGTAGTCATACGTACCAACTCCAGTCCCAACAACGTTGCTTCACCCACCTCATCCCAGCATACTGGAGAACAACACTTTCTTCCATACAACGCTTCGAATAGAGCCATGCCAATACTTGCTTGATTATTGTTGTTGTAGGAAAACTCCACCAATGGTAAGAACTTGTCCCAACTTCCCTTGAAATCAAGGACACAGAATCTTAATAGATCTTCAACAGTTTGAATAGTCCTCTCCGACTGTCCATCCGTCTGAGGATGATATGCCGAGCTAAATCGTAAATCCGTGCCCATAGCTTTTTGCAAACTAACCCAAAATCGTAAAGTGAATCTTGGGTCTCGATCAGATACTATGGATACTGGCATACCATGCAATCTTACAACCTCGTTTATGTACATATGAGTAAGACGTTCAAGTGTATAAGTTTCTCGTATAGGTAAGAAGTTAGCAGACTTAGTCAATCTATCAACAATGACCCAAATTGCATCTATGCCTTGAGAAACCTTGGGAAGACCGAATGCTTGAAATCCATGGTAATGTGCTCCCACTTCCATTCTGGAATTTCAAGTGGTTGCAATGGACCTTTTGGTACTTGATGCTCCACTTTAACTCGTTGACAAGTTAGACACATTGAGATAAGCAGCGATATCTCTCTCTTCATATTGCTCCACTAAAATGTACGACAAAGATCATGATACATTTTGGTACTCCCAAGATGGATTGCAAACGGTGTGTTGTGCGCCTCCATCATGATTTTATACTTTAAATCAGGGTCGTTAGGAACACAAAGTCTGGAGTTGACTCGAAGTATTCCTTCTTCATCGATTTTGGCTTCCGGCATAGCACCTTTTTGCACTTTCTTCCTCATACGCATCAGCTCCTGGTCTGTAGCTTGAGCAACTTTAACTTTATTGATTAAAGTCAGTTCTACTCGTATTTTCTCCATCATCACATGGGTCCCTGGAGTCTTTAACTCTATCTCAATCCTTTGCAAGTCATACAAAATGGGCCTTTGTGTTGACAATATCGCACTCGTACTTGCATATGATCTTCTACTCAATGCGTCAGCTACCACGTTCGCTTTTCCAGGATGGTATTGGATGGTATGATCATAATCTTTCAACAGTTCAAGCCAACGTCGTTGTCGCATGTTGAGTTTCTTTTGAGTGAAGAAATATTTGAGGCTTTTATGATCCGTAAAGATCTCCACTTTCTCCCCATACAAGTAATGCCTCCAAATTTTAAGTGCAAAGACAACAGCTGCCAACTCTAGATCATGATTAGGATAATTCCTCTCATATTCTTTGAGTTTTCGCGAGGAATAGGCTATGACTTTCCCATGTTGCATGAGAACACATCCCAACCCATTGCCCGAAGCATCACTATAGATGACAAATCCCTCCGAGCCAGATGGTATTGTCAGAACAGGTGCTGAAATGAGTCTCCTCTTAAGTTCTTGAAAACTCTTCTCATATTCTTCGCTCCAACCGAACTTTGTATCTTTCCTAGTCAGCTGAATTAATAGAGTAGCGATTCGAGAAAATCCTTCCATGAATCTCCGATAATAACCAAATTAAACCGAGAAAGCTCGTGCTTGATTCTTGATTTAAGTTGCTCGACTTTGAATTGCTTCAATTTTTGCCGGGTCAACAGATATTTTATGACTTGATACTACGTGCCCAAGGAATGCTACTTCCTAAAGCCAGAACTCGCATTTCTTCATCTTGGAATAAAGCTTGTATTCACGAAGCTTTTGGAGTACCAGCCTCAAGTGTTGCTCATGATCTTCACGGCTTTTGAAATAAATAAGGATGTCATCAATAAAGATGACAACAAAGTGATCCAAATATTCCTTGAATACTCGGTTCATCATATCCATGAAGGCAGCAGGAGCATTAGTCAATCCAAAGGACATGACTAGGAATTCATAATGCCCGTACCGAGTTCTAAAAGCCGTCTTTGGAATGTCATCTGTTCTAATCTTCAATTGGTGATATCCGGAACGAAGATCAATCTTTGAAAAGAATTTGGCTCTTTGTAATTGGTCAAACAGGTCATCAATACGTGGCAATGGGTACCTATTTTTGATGGTGACATGATTCAACTCTCGATAATCAATACAAAGTCGCATACTCCAATCTTTCTTCTTCACGAATAGAACAGGAGCACCCCAAGGAGAAGTCCTAGGACGAATAAAGCCAATGTCTAACAATTCCTGCAGTTGGGTCTTTAATTTCTGAAGTTCAATAGGAGCCATTTGATATGGGGCTTTGGAAATGGGTTTTTGTACCGGGTTCAAGGTCGATACAAAATTCAATTTCACGCTCTTGGGGTAGGCCAGGAAGTTCTTCAGGGAATACGTCAGGGAATTTATTAACAATAGAAATATCATTCAAAACGGACCTATTTTTGTTTAGATCCGTGACATGAGCTAAGAAAGCTTGACATCCGTTTTTTAATAAACGAATAACTTTATAGCTTGAGATGACCGTGATTGATTTTAATGGTTTGGTCGCTTGAATTCGTATAATAGGTTGATTAGGAATATAAAAGCTAACAACCTTACGAAAAAAAATCAATTTTAGCATGATGAGTAGTTAACCAATCAATCCCTAGAATCACATCAAATGTAAGTATTTTCAATAAAATAAGATCGACAGGTAATGTGAGGGTACCGATTTGAACCAAACAAGACTTATAAATAGTGGATGTAATGAAGGTTTCTCCCAACGGAGTTTCCACAGATAAGTCAAAGTCTAATTTCTCCAGAGTCAAATTTAATCGTTGAGCGCAAGTAGGAGAAATAAAAGAATGGGTAGAACCGGTATCAAATAAGGTATAGACTTCACTAGAGTTTATGATAAGCTTACCCGTGATTAACTCGTTCGGGTTCCTTGCTTTCTGGGAGGTCACAACAAACGCTCTCCTTCCACTTGGCTTTGACTTTTTCTCGACCTTTGGTGCTTCCATCCTATTTGAACTTGTCTTGGTGAGCGACAAAATTGGGCTAAGTGACCTTCTCTTCCACAATTATAACATGCTTTGAATGATCATCGCTTGTTTGGTGATGTGTCCTCCCCTAAGCATTTGAAGCATATGATAGGTGGTCGTTCTCCTTCCTTAACAACGAGTGCTGGTGCTAACGTCTTTCCATCATTGTTGAATCTCCTCTTCTTGAAATGTCCATTCTTATTGTTTTGGCTCTAATTACCACCGAAGTGGTTACCATTTCTGGCATGTTGATTCCCTCCACGCTTGTTATCACCACTTTGATGACTGCTCTCACTGGTATTATTATTTTGCCGGCTGCTCTCTTTTGGTTGCGTTGACTCGTTATCGCGCTCCACTAACTGAGCCCTATTTACAACATCTGAATACAAACACAGTTTATGAGAAATAAGATATTGACGTATCTCCGGCTTCAAGCCTCTTAAAAACATCCGCGTCATTCTCTCTTTATTATCAACTAAGTGGGATGCAAACCGGGACAACTCGAAAAACTTAGCTTTGTACTGCGACACGGTCATATTATTCTGCTCCAACTTGATGAACTCTACCTCCTTCATGTGACGAATACTTTCGGGAAAGTACTTCTCATTAAATAGTTCTTGGAACTTCTCCCAAGACATCTTCAGTGCGTCAGGTTGAGTACGCTTTACCGATTCCCACCAGTAATATACCTCTCCTCTCAACATAAAGGTGGCAAAGGGAACCTTTTGCTCCTCGGCGCATCCCAAGACATCAAATATCTTGGTGATCTTCTTTATCCACGTTTCCGCCTTAAGTGGTTTTGGCTCTCCAATAAACTATGGTGGTCCCAACTCCTTGAACTATTTAGCGGTGACCGTCCGAGAGTTTCTAGTGTTTCCACCTACATTTTGGACGGGAGCCACTCTCGCCTGCTGTTGTATAAATTGCATAAAGCCTCTGAACATTCCATCATTCATCATTTGGTCAGTGTTGTTGTTTGCATGAGGATTGTCGCCTTCCTGATGCATATTATCTTGATTATTGATATGTGGTGAATCAATGGTCTCCTGTGCTCCATTGTTATTCTCAACATTCTCGGATGTCATTTTCAAATACTGCCACAAAACAAAGGTTAATTGATATTTAACATATTATCCCTATATTCTGACCAACAATTTAAATACCAAATAAACTTAGGTAGGTCATACTAGCGAAGGAATTCCCCGTCTCTCCCCTCCTAGTTCTATTCTCCCATCTTAGCTAGGGATCATATCCCTAAGCTTTGATACCAACTGTGATGCCCCCAAAATAGGTATACATTACCTTCTTGAGTCGCCAAATACATGGTACAAAATTCAAATACGAACTTAATTATACAACAGTCGTGTAAAATATGACTAAATATATGTTGTGAGTTTTAATACAAATATTGTCATCTAGACAATATACAAACTCAATGGTGTCCTCATTACATTTATTATCACACTATTTCACAGAATAGTGAGGACTACTAATGCACCATCTAGGACCATCACTCTGTTCCCCGACTAGTTCCTGCTACGTTCTCATTTCCTGAAGAGAATAATGAAAGTAAAAGCGTGAGCTCAACTAGCCCAGTAAGAAATATTATGACTAAGATAATGCAGAATAATTTATCATTAGCCTTCAACAGTGTTAAACTGATAAAATATAACAAACATCAAGTTTAACTGCAGCGGAACAAGCAATCTATTAGAAGAGTCAAGTAGAGAATAAAATTTATTATCTTCTATGATTTAAAAGGTTTTTCATTACTTTTTATCGCTGAGACTCAGCTTAATAAATAATCCACATCATCCCTGCACTACGTCCAAGGATATTCATTAGTATCATGACCACAAATTATCCATGCACTACAGGCCAAGGATATTCGTGTATTCATCGATGGTAATGATCATGCCAACTACTGTCCATCAATACACTACGGGCCAATGATGACTTTTTCCACATCATTTGTAACATTACGGTCATGATTACACCGAATAATCCTTGGTAATAATCATACCAAGTCCATCTATGCACTACATGCCACAGATGACTTTCAACATAATATAAACATGAGGATGATGCCAATGATATAAGAATTCAATAAAACAAGTTCAAGAATTAATTTATCCAGGAACTATTAACGTCCAAATTGTCAACATGATACTTCTTTGTGGAGTAAAATTCAAGAATGCTCAGAAGAATATTTCCATGAAAAGATACTGGATGAAACGCAAATATCAAGGATATTCCACTAATTTCATGGAGTATATAAGTCAAAACTTTAACCAACTGAGTATAATAAAGAATGGAATAACAAAAGAAATCATCAGGCATGCGTAAACGCACAGACAGTATACCCCAACAGAATAATATTTAACGTAACCAGGTCAAGCGTAAAGCACAGACAGGATGTTCCAACAGAATGATAAATAATGGAACCAGGTCATGCGTAAAGCACAAACATGATGTTCCAACAGAATAATAAAAAAATGGAATAACAGAAGAATTTCACCAAGTATAGGGTAGCCCGTGTATATAGGTTATTCCAAAAGAATAATAAAGAATGGAATAACAGAAGTTCTCTTAATGAATAAGAAAGAAAGAATACCCCTTATGAGTACAACAAATAATATCCCTTACCATAAAAGAATAGTATTCTGACTGGTAGGGCGAGGATATTCTTGAAGAAAACTTACACTATGCTCAAAGCTTCTTAAAACTCTAAAGAAATACACTCAAGATTATAGAAGAATTCTATGAACTTCTGGTGTGATTTTTAATTCTAACTAAGCATCCTATTTGTAGGAAAATAGAAAGGATACTATGCTGCACTATGCAATAAAATATAATATATTCTAAATATATATATATATATATATTTATATATTTTATTTAAAATCTAATAAAACAAATAACTTTATAAAAGTATTCTATTTTATATAAAAAGATTTGACTATGTAAAATACTATGCGCAGGCACTATGCAATACTATGCATAATAAAATATAATATATTCTAATTATTGTCTAATAAAATAAATAACTTTATAAAAGTATTACATTTTTATATAAAAAGATTTTACTATGCAAAATACTATGCATAATAGAATATTATATATTCTATTTATTGTCTAATAAAACGAATAACTTTATAAAAGTATTCTATTTTATATAAAAAGCTTTTTGTTTTATTACATTAATAATACTAATAACACAAAACTCATCATCATTAGTATAATTCACAATATTAATCGACCAGATCGTTCTCAGGAAAGAGGGGGCTTTCCAATAAGGATTTCTCCCCATTGGCGCGCAATTAGGTGAACAAACCTCTCCTTAACAGAACTTCTAGACATCGTTAATATTGCAAATAATAATATTAATAACTTTGACATCTCAATTATTGATTATAAAATATTGACAATAATTGAATCAAATAACGATGAGATAGTATATAAAAGAATTCTTTGTAATAATAATTGAACAAAAGCCGAGTGACTTCCCACGTAAGCATCAATAATCAATCTTGTGTGCTCTTTGTAAGCAACTACGGCGTATTCATTGTACTTTTAACACCGGGTGTCTCAACGAGTTAACGGTAAAACTTCGTACCGATTATTTTCATAAAAAGTATTTTTGTCGTTTTCTCAATCAAACAATAATTTAGATTATAGGGTCCACCAATGATTGTGCCATTATACGAATATTCCTGTTAAAACGAATATTCCCCGACCAATCGAATATTATATAACAACGTGCGTACTTTGCAAAATTTATAAATATTACCCACAACTATAACATTATATCAAATTCATTCCATAATATTCAAAAATGATATTTATAGAAAATTCATCTTTATTTATAAAAGTTGGGGTCTTACAAATAGGCTCAATAGAACTGAACAATAGGTTATATCAGTGATAATCAAAATCTGAATCATATATCTGAGGTTTACAAGACCACGAACTATGTCCATAGTTATAAGTAATCTTTCAACTTAAACTTTAACAGTCATAAAACCCTAGGGACTCCTCGTACTTAGGGGGGATCAGCCATTCGTACAATGTATTGTGCACAAATATTTCAACGCTATGCGTAAATTATCCCCTAATAATAGGGTTGTTCATCTCAACATTTAGAATACAAGTCCGCACCAAAGTAAGTTTGGTGTGGATAAGTTTTAAGGTAATTTGGAATTCAACGAACATCAACTACGGAGTAGTTGAATAAAAAGGTAGTAACATTATGTTATGGAATCAATCATAACGGAATCAACATTATATACTAAGGTCATGCTTTAGGAATAATATAAAAGCATAAACATTTAATAATTATAACATACCTTGCTTGAATAATATTAAGCCAAGGTTATTTAGAATTGAGTACTAAGCATGCATAACAAATAGTAAATTGAACGATAAAACTTGTTCAACATTAGTATATGGGAATATATAAACTTGCATGCTAAATAACAAGTTACAGACAAGAATAACTTGCTCAATATCAGAATAAGGTTTAGAAAACTTGCTCAACAAAACAAGTTAAAACAAGAATAACTTGCTCAATATAATCGAAGTAACTTGCATACAATGAAATAATAGAGTTAAAGATAAAAAAACTTGCACAATGAAAATGTAGAGTTAGAAAACTTGTGTAATTGTAAATGAAATAGGGTAAGTAAACTTGCACAATAATAACAAGGTAGAGTAAGAAACTTGCCTTGTGTATAAGCTAAACCGTAATAGTTTGATTCACAATGTCCTAATCACATATCATTAGGATACAATTAGTCATTACCAATACTCTATATACAAATAAGTACATATTTCATGTATGTCTTGATTTTTAATCACATAATCATGTTACATCAAAAACACTCGTTAAGTGTTAATAACATGCTAATTCATAGCACTATAATACTACAATAACAAAATTACATTTTTAACAGATATAATATAGCATTATACCAACAACTATAGCCTCTGTGTAAAAGAAAACTTATTCTCGACCTTATCGCTAACAATATGACTGGCTACACGATTTATCTTGTGGATTTGACTATGGCAAGCAAATCACAACACATATATGGTGCATGGTCATGCGGTGCGAAGTTGGCGTTGTGGCACTAAATTTGATATTTGTGGTGCGAAGCTTTCAAGGCTAGGGCATCGATTTTGGGCTAGAGGCGGCGAACTTACAAATCGAACACGAACAATGTAACAAAGCTAACTTTGTTGCTGTGTCTAAATTTCTAACACCAATTTATCATGCATAACTTATATAATTTACACATAAACGTTACCAAGAATACCTATACTAATTTAACACAATTAAACAACAATTTTAGAAAGATTAAATCTTTGAAGCCATATTTTAAAAACTAAAACTCCATGCTTGACATTATCTGACAAAACTAACTGTAATTCCACAATTTTACCCCAAATTGATTCCTTTGAACTACGTTCTTTTTATTTCCTAACAAATTAACATATTCCGGTTCAATTTCACAGATTTGTATACAATTTAACCACCAAATTGTTACTGTCATAAGCCATTTATATGATCATACACTGAAAACAGTTTCTCTTTCTTTTAAACGTAATTAACATAATAATTCTTGTCTAAACTCTAGTTCTAACATCACAACCCCATATAATCACCATAGTTCAGTTGTTTAACAATAATTACAAAAATTTTGAATTCACAGCAAGTATAAAAACTCATGAACATAGAACATCATATATATAATATTAAAGTGTTGGAAGAATACCTTTTCTTGCTTTGAAACTCCTTTCTAACCACTGAGAATCTCTTGAAAACTCAGAACTTTCTCTCAATCTCTTTCTAGTCTCTCTCAAATTCTCTCTGAAAACCTTCTTTCTTTTTCTCTGTAACTCTCTTCTTAGGCTTAGGTTTAACCAGATACACTATACGTAAATTAAACAAAACCAACACATGATTTACATACGTCTAAAACCTACGTCTACTAATTGTCCCTATTAAATTATCGGTTACCATAATTTAATATATATTATTTATATTTTATTTACTTTTTGTATATTATTATAATTCAAAATATAAAAATTCAAAAGCCATAAGGCTCCGTTTTGCAAAATTCTTTAAAAATTAAAGACTTAATATATTTAAGCCTTGTTTGGCAAAACTAATTTAAACTCCTTTAATTTATTTTAATAAACCATTTATTATAGAGTTTATGGTCACACTTAATTTACCAAATTAAATTAAAACATTATAATAATCCATTTAATCATTATAATCTCTCTAACTTAATTATTAAATTAAATTAGAATGTTATCTCATAATAATTAATTTCCTTAACTTCTTAATTATTTATTTAACAAATAATTTACCAATCAAATTAAATCAAATTAAACAAATATTTATTCAACAATAAATATATCCATTAAATATTTATATAATTCAATAAATATTTAAAAATTATAATTAAAATTCTGGATTGTTACATCCTTCCCTCCTTATAAGGATTCTGTCAATTAAAATTCTAGATTGTTCCAATAACTTTGATGAAGCGAATCGTAAATAACTTAATTCATAGATGTGTAAATGATTAAGGTTTTGATGCAGTGAATTGAAGTAAGAAGACAAAAAGAGTTTTTAAAAAAATCCCATTTTATTAAGTTTAACATCGAATAATGATGTAAAATCAGAAGTTAGATATATTATTAACGACCGAAGTCGATAGTTGAATTGTATGAATTTTCGGGTCGTTACAATATGTGTATTCCATGGTTATACAAATCTTTTAGTATTTGTACAAGTGTTCAAGATATGTTTGGACATGAATTGTTTAAGAAAGTGTCGATGCCATTTGTTTCAGCTAGGAGAAAGTTAAAATATTTTGTCGATTTATTTATAAGTCTTTCAAAATATTATTGAATAATATCCTAAACTAATTGATTTGGTAAGGATTCAAAGGTAAGCTTGAGGAAGAATAAACGAATAGTTTTAATCAAATTTATGACTGGCACTCAAGGTTGGAAAAACTTAAACGTAAATACGTTTAATCGAATAAGTGTTATACAACATAGAGTACTATAGGCTGATCTCCTAGAATTGCTCGTAAGAAATATCGGACTTACTCTTTTAATGTCGAGTTGTCCTTTTCAAGTAAAGAAGAAAAAAGTTCTTGGTCAATGACCAACTCAGAATTTAAATGACTGATATGTCATCTAAAACTGTTTTAAAGGAAAGAAAAGTGCTATTTTGTTATTCATAGTACTTCATAACTAAAAGTAGTATTCCCTCAAGCCAATTACATTTGATGTAATAAGCATTTACTTTGCAATCTTATTCATTTATTAGTAAGAGAATTTATTTATAAAAGACTTTCTTTATCCATTTTAATCAGTTGAACTAATAAATGAGATAAACATATAGTTAGAGTTGGATCTATGACAATAAATGCACGAGGAGGGTATTCTTTTTTCATTACTTTCACTGATGATCATTCAAGATTTGGATATGTGTATTTGATGAAATACAAATCTGAATCATTTGAAAGGTTCAAAGAGTTAAGAAGTGAACTTGAGTAACAAATTGGCAAAAGTATTAAGATTCTTTGATCAGATCGAGAAAGTGAATACTTGGGCAATAAGTTTCTCAGTCATCTTAAGGATAATGGCAGCCTCTCACAATTGACGCTTCCTGGTACACCACAGCTTAACGGAGTATCTGAAAGGAAGAATCGTACCTTGTTAGACATGGTGCGGTCCATGATGAGTTTCACCAATCTTCCAATATCCTTCTAGAGTTATGCCCTAGAGACAACTGTGTATCTACTAAATAAGGTCCCCTCAAAATCTATTCTGAAGACTCCATATAAGATGTGGATAGGGAAGAAACCTAGTCTTAAGCATGCTAAGATTTGGGGATGTCCAGCTTATGTGAAAAGTTTTAGAATGATAAGCTTGGGACAAGATCTGATAAATACATATTTGTGGGATATCCTAAAGAAAGTTTAGGATACTATTTTTATAATCCTACTGAACAAAAGGTTTTTATTGCCAAACACACTACCTTCTTGGAAAAGGAGTTTATCTTCGAAGGGGCTAGTGGGAGAAAAATAGATCTTGAAGAAGTTTAAGAACCAAAAACCACTTCAGGTCAACTGGACGAACCTGTCCAAATAGAAATACCTTTTGTACCACATCCAACTCATAAATCTGGAAGAGTATCGAAGATACTTGACATGTATGGATTCATCATAGAAGATGATAAAGAGGTACGCGTCATAGATGATGATGATCCAATTACATACGATGAGGCAATGAGTAGTAAAAACTTAGAGAAATGGCAAACTACCATGAAATCTGAAATGGACTTCATGTATGAGAACTAAGTATGGACTTTGGTTGAACAACCGGAAGGCATAATGTCTATAGGGTGTAAATGGGTCTTTAAGAGAAAGACTGGGGCAGATGGCAAGGTGGAGACCTATAAGGCCATATTGCTGGCAAAAGGTTTCAACCAAAGAGAAGGAGTTAACTATGGCAAAACTTTCTCACCAGTTACAATGGTTAACGCCATTCGAATTTTGATTGCTATTGCAGCTTACTACAACTACGAGATCCGCTAAATGGACGTGAAAATGATCTTCCTCAATGGGAAACTAGAAGATAATGTATGCACGATACAACCATAAGAATTTGTTTCAAAAGTTGGAACAAATAAAATCTATAAGCTACAATGATCCATTTATGTATTGAAATAAGCTTCTCATAGATGGAACATTCGTTTTGATGAGACAATCAAAGATATTGATTTTATCAAAAATAAGGATGAACCTTGTGTATACAAGAAGGTTAGTTGGAGCACTGTGACATTCCTTGTACTATATGTTGATGATATTCTACTGATAGAGAATGACATACCTATGCTACAATCAGTAAAGATTTGGTTGTCTACACACTTCTTCATGAAGGACTTGGGAGAAGCATCATGTGTATTGGGGATAAAGATCTATAGAGATAGATCTAAATGGATGATTGGCTTGACCCAAGGAATGTATATTGAAAGGATGCTAAAGAAGTTTGGCATGTCCAACTCCAAGAGAGGGCTCATACCGATGAGTTTTGGAGTGAATCTCTCTAAGAAAATGTCCCCAAAGGGACCTGAATAGAGAGATCGCAATAGTAAGATGTTTTATACTTCGGCAATAGGATCTATCATGTATGGGATGATATGTACAATACCTGATATTGCTTTTGCACTTGGAATGACAAGCATATAATAGTCAAATTTTGGAAAAGAACATTAGAAAGTCATAAAGAACATTCTAAAGTACTTAAGAAAGACTAAGAATGTGTTTCTAGTGTATGATGAGTTTGATTTGAAACTAGAGGGATATACAGACTCAAGTTTTCAAACTGACCAAGACAATAACAAATCCACCTCAAGTTATGTCTTTATCCTAAATGGTGGTGCAGTGAGTTAGAAGAATTACAAGCAACAAATAGTTTTTGATTCAGTGACAGAAGCGGAGTATGTAACGAATGAGAATTTTTTGATTAATTTTATTAATTTTAAATATTTATTGAATCAAATAAATATTTGAGTTGATTTATTTATTGAGATAAATAAATATTTGGCGAAATTATTGTGCACTAATTTAGTTAAACTGTGTTATAATAATTAAATTAATGTGTGATAATTTTATGATTTTAAGATTTAATTTAATGAGACAATTGAATGAATTATTAAATAATTATAATGTTGTTCTAATTTAATTTAATAATTAAATTAGAGATTTATTAGTTTGTTAGATAAAATTATAATTTATTGTGTAAATTATAATTATATGACAAATGTTAATTTGAATTGTGAATTGAATAAATTATTTGATATAATGAGTGTGAAAAATTGAACCATATGATATAGGTAATATAAAAATAAATTAGAAGGCCTAATCTAAGATGCAACCAAAAATGGCCTTGTGGCCTTTGGCATATTACAACTAATGTAGCCCTTTGTTATTTTAACTGATGAGTACGTGGGTTATATGCGTATATCAGTTTAAGTTTATGTGTTTTTCCTAAGGCTAAGAACAAAGAAGCTAAGTGTGGCGCCCCCAAATCCGGGTCTCTTCCAACCCGACATATGGTGCTACACGGTGCTACAGTTCACACAAACATTCAATTGAAATGCCTCAAAAGAACGAATATGTCTTATAAATTTTTTGAAATAATACTACCATTCCCCAGGTTCTTTATAACTATTACATTTGTTCTTATCATAATATCAAATATTATCATTACAAACCTATACTATTATATAGGTAATCTACTGGTTCGCCTTAGCCTTCCATTTATCCTTGCCGGATCCTTCGGTCCGTTTGGTCTTAGTTGCATTCATATGGTTCAAGCAAGAGTGAGCATAACAAGCTCAACAAGTACATCAATTTCATGTAAACAACATTCTTGAAACATATGAATCGTATATCTTCAATAACTGGATAATAGTTACGAAGTACTATCGATAATTCAAAATACTACTTCTTTTCCTTCAAAACATTTTACAATGACAATATTCAGTAAAACATCACTTCTGGTCCAAGACCATGAGCATTTCATAATTTCTTTGAAAAGGACAACCCGACACTAAGTTCGTAAGTCTGACATAGCTTACGAGCACTTCTAGGTGATCAGCCTATAGTACTCTATGTTGATCAACACTACATCCTGTTAAACGTATGTACGTTTAAGTTTTGGCAACCTCACGTGCCCATCGAAGAATCGATGAAAAATACATTTATTTATTCATACTCAGGCTTACCTTGAATCCGTACCAAATAATTGGAGTAGGATAGCGTTAACAATTTTATATTGAAAGACTTGTAAATAAATCAATCAATCTTTTCAAGATTAGTCTAGCCGAGTTAAAATTGGCATCGACCCTTTTGTAAAACAATTCATGCGTCTCGCAGCATGAATCACTGAAAACCTGGCTAACACGAAGGTTAGACAAGCGATAAGAAAAACTTGTCTTCAGCGTCTGCTATAGTAAAATTACTTTTTGTTTGAGTCTTTACGATCTCTACAACACATAACCACATAACATACCACATTAGGTCATGAATGAACATACATGGTTTCTAATAACTCTTACCCTTCTTCTCAATCTAACTATATATTACATTTGTTATTATTGGTTCCGGCTTGCCGTTTATAATTTACATCGTTCTTACCAACCTCTTTCTCTTCTAGAACTTAATTGAAATTATTTCATTAATACAACTTGGTTCGAGTTAATCATCCTTTCTCACGGCTTAATAACATCCATACATTATTAATCGATACTTGATCGTCATTTAGTGAAGTACCAACGTTAAATACCCTTCACGGTTTACTTAATTACCCTTCACGTTCTTCATTTACTTATTCTTTCTTTCAACCTCTAGTGTATTATTTAACGATTATTAATCATAAATGATGTTACATTAAGTTAATTAAGGATTTAATTTACTCTTCCTTCACTTCTCTTTTACTTTACATTCAAAAATATTCTCATCTATGCTCCACTTTAGTGTCTTTGGCCACTATGGCACCATTTTTTTTCTCTCAACTCATATTGGCATGGCCGCGGTCTTCTTGTTCCTAGAACTTCGATTCTGGTCTTTGCTACTCCATATCTTTCACTATTAACCGTGATACGGCGCCAAACTTCAGTAGCTCACATCTATACTTGGCCATGCTACACACACATTTTTTCTTATTTCAGCCATGGCAGCAAGTCCTCAACAACACCGAAAAATTTTGACAAAGAAATTTTTTTATGTGAGATTCCCGGACCCATAACTTCTTCGTTATAAGTCCGAATTGACTCATTCAAACGTGGTTAGTTCACAAATTACATTGTCTACGTATTCATGAAAGAATTTTACAGTTTTGAATCCGTTAACTCAAAATTCTCCTTTTAGTTCATTTTAACAAAAAGGATAAACGTTTGTGAATGTTCATCGCTCGTTTCTTCGTTCTAAGTCAGAATTCGGACATTTTTAAGTCCGCAACTCTATAATGCCAAATGAGACTATACTCCATCGAAAACAAATGTTTCCGAACTCAATATCAAAATTCGACTTCCATTCCGAGACTTTCACGAATTCGATCGATGATTATCGTCCAAACTCGTGAATTCCGCCAAAACTTCATTTCTTATGATTTGTTCTTTGTTTCGAATGGATTCAATCCATCATACTCACATCTTGACATACATATTTCCTTAACTTATAAACATAATAAGTTCTTGCTTGTTCAAAACTTCATTTCTTTCTTATCTTTCCATATGACTTATTCACGGCTTAAGTCTTTTGATTAATCATTCCTACTCCTTAGCATACATATTCTACCACTACTCACTTCTCTAACAATAAAAGAGAAAGAGAATCATTGTTTAGGATTTCTTACCCTTGAATATCACTTGGTTAGTCTTTAATCTTCTTCTTGTTTCTTGAATTGAAAAGTCTAACTTTCTAGCTTTCTAGCTTTTTCTCTCAAGCCAATAAGCTCTTATAATGTTTGGATGAAATGTGTAATAACCCGATATTTTCTATATAAATAAAACAAAAAAATTTCATATAATTTGTTTTTATTTAAAATAAATATGGGGAAAATATGTGCCAAGATAAGGTGTATATATATTTATGTGATAAATAAAATATATTTACTACATGAATAATTACAAATAATTTTATTTTAAAATTATTGATCATTATAAATTATATTTCTATAATAATTAATTTTTATTATAAAAATGTTTTTATTATTTATTTTTCAAAGAAAATATGATATTATATTATTTAAATAATATATGGAATGATTATTTATTTATATGAATTTTAACTCAGATTAATGAGTTAAGTATTTTAACTTAATTAATAATGTTGTTTATGAAAGATAAATCAGATATGGAATCCAAACCCTTATATTGGATTTTGATCAATGAATGAGAATGATAATTTAATATTATTTTTTTTTGTGCTAAACATGAATTGTATGCATACGGACTGACAATGGTTGGTCAATTATGGGGTATTATGTCAAACCCCAGTTTTACTGTGTAAAACCCTAATTTGAGATCCAAATTAGAGTACGAAATTGTTATGTAATTGTGTATTGTGATTTATGACAATTATTATAAATATTAACATTAATTAGGAAAATCCTAATTGTTGGAACTGATATTTAGAAACCATAACTGATATTTAGGAACCCTAACTGTCAAATTGGGAAATCCTAATTGCTAATTTAGGATGTTTAATACTCATTAGCGGACTTTAAACCCTAATATTCATGATTAATGTGATTAGAAAACCTAATTTACAAAATTTTAACCCTAATTATTAAATTGTTAATCCTAATTAGTAAATTGTTAACCCTAATTATCAAATGGGTGCTCTAATTGATAAATTAGTGATCTTAATTATAATTAGTAAATTATAAACCCTAATGTTCCTGTATAATATAATTACTAAACCTAATCTAATTAGGGATTTCTAAATTACAATTTTAGAAACTAAAATTTTACATTTTACAAACCCTAAGTGCTAAATTTTATAAATCCTATATGCTAAACCTTAGGGTTAAACCCTAAGGGTCAAACCCTAAGGGTTTGCTAAGTTACTAACATGCCATTAAAATCATAAACCAAATGACCATTATACACTTATGTGCATTATTGATGCTAACTTGTCAATGCTTTAGTTGGTGAACCACTTTAACAACTCCATTGACTTAAATTTCCAGCACATCAGCCATTTATCTAGCCCAATTCATTGCATGGGAGTTATATATATTGCTCAAGAGAGAGAAATGTGCATTATTTTGCCATTTGAGCACCAACTCACCTCCAAGACTCTCTCTCTCTCTCTAAAACCCACGAATTCTCTTAGCATATCAGTCCCATAAATCAGCCCCACAAAATCCAATAACAAATCAGAAGCTTAGATCCAAGGATTTGTTCATAAAGGTATAAAACCCTATTTTAAAATCTGACCATTGATCCATTTTTAAAAGTTATATTTTAGTATTAAAACATGTGGTTTATAGTTTATTATGATGATCTGGGTTGGTATTATACAGATCATATCATCTAAGTGTCCAAAATAGAGTATTAAGAAAATCTGGGACATTTTTTTTGTGTTGTCTAACAACGAATGTCAGACTCGGTAGATCTTTCTCTATTTATGGTTTTGTTTGTTTTAAACTTCCATCTTGTAGTATGTTATGAGGACTTTATTCTGGAATTTGAAGCAAGTCTAGATCATGCACAGATTGCATGTTATTCATGGTCAAAGGTCGTTGACCGACCATGACTAAACAAAATCTGGGTAACCCAAATCTTTCCCAGAACGGTCTAACAAGGACTTTGTGGCCTCTGATTTTACTGTTTGTTGTCGACTTGTTATTTTTTATGCATCTAAGTGGTAGTATGTCGGTTAGACTACATTATTGTACCTTTACATCACTTAAAAATCAAACTGGATGATTACAGTGGACGGTCAAACTAGGACAGACGAGCATGGAAGCTGTTTTCTGGGTAACCCAGAAAACGCTTGAACATGTCGTCTGACATGGTTTGACCGGCATAGATCAGCTTGATCTGTTGTTGTTATTGTGATATAATGTGATAGAGCTACTCTCTTACATGTTGGCTACACACTGTAACTTTTAAATCACAAAAACATTACAAGATCAGCAAGTTGTGGAAGCCAAAAACTAGCCAGTCGAACTGTTCTTCATTTCTGGGTAACCCAGAAAATGAAGAACAACTCTGACAGATTGTTCTAGGCCTCAGATCTCGCTTGTATTGTGCTTGTTGGTCATGATTGTTGTTTTATCATGTAGTATTAAATTAGTTCTACAACTAGTGATTAATAGATAGCCCAGAAACATCATGTTCTGATCAGTGTTCTTGGTCAAACTAGCTAACCCGAAGCTGGCTATGAATGTTCTTGAGGGCTCAAGAACACAATAGACTACACTTTCTGTCGCTAAAGTCCTATAGTGACAGTTTTATTAATTTTATTTAATTAAATTTTCAAAACTCATTTAAAAATAGAAATAAATTATTAAAAATTCCAAAAAAAATTTGAAGTTATAAAAATTAACTTTTAATAATTTAGCATATTTTTCATAAATATTAGTATTTATTTAAATATTATTGATATTTAAGTTATTTAATAAATGTATTAAATAAATTAATTAAAAATTATTTTATTATATTAAAATATTTAAAATAATTTATCTGTGATTCAATGGTTGTTAAACTTACATAACAATGTGATTAGGTTATGTGCAAACTGCAAATAGCAGTACAATATGATATGATATGTTATTCTAATCAAACGAATGATCTATTTAATGATAGGGCTTGATATAAAAGATAAATCTAAGTTGTGTAAGCAGCAGACAAGGCAAGTATCTAACCCTTTTCATTTACTTTATGCAATGGATATGCGTAAGATAATATCTGAACTATTCTTTTCATTGTTCAAATATTTCAACCTTTGTATATACTTATGCAATGATTCTGTATAAGTTATTAAATTATAATATTGTGTACAAGTTTCTTAATTCTTTATTATAGATCAAGATATATATTTTGTTCGTTAATTTCCAAACATGGTTATACAAGTGTCCTCAGTTGGATAATCATTATATTTTATCACATGTTGATACATACTTATCGGTGTCCAGTATGTATACGTTGAATTAAAAGCTGTCTAAGCTATTTGATCCAGTTAGACATAAATTTAAAATTTATTGTTGAACAAGATAGAACTTTATTATTATCCAACCAAATTGTTTTGGTTCGGATTCTAGACTGCTATGAACATCCCAAATATGGGAAACTTTTATGCGCCTAAGGCGAATATGCTGGACGAAAATATCGTTCTTTAATGTAGTATTGATCAATACGATTGCATAATTTGATCACCTTCGCGTGTGCTAAGTAAGTTATGACAGTTAACGAGATGAAGTTACATTTAACCTTTTCAAAAATAGAAAACAATGTTCATAGTCTGTCAACTGATCCTCATTTATAGTCATTACGTAGTTTCAAAAATTTGAAATCGAAATGATATGTTGTTTATTATTGTTTCAGCTTACTTCACAACTGTTGATACCTTTAAGTGCCCAGCAAGTAATAACAACAATACCAGTTAGCTGAAATGTATACGTTGGTATTGTTGCTATAGGAAATCCAATAACAAATCAGAAGCTTAGATCCAAGGATTTGTTCATAAAGGTATAAAACCCTATTCTAAAATCTGACCATTGATCCATTGTTAAAAGTTATGTTTTAGTGTTAAAACATGTGGTTTATAGTTTTTTATGATGATCCGGGTTGGTATTATACAGATCCATATCATCTAAGTGTCCAAAATAAAGTTTTAAGAAAAGCTGGGAAAATTTTTTTGTGTTGTCTGACAACGAATGTCAGACTCGGTAGATCTTTCTCTATTTATGGTTTTGTTTGTTTTAAACTTCCATCTTGAAGTATGTTATGAGGACTTTATTCTGGAATTTGAAGCAAGTCTAGATCATGCACAGGTTGCATGTTATTCATGGTCAAAGGTCGTTGACTGACCATGACTGGACAAAATCTGGGTTACCCAGATCTTGCACAGAATGGTCTGACAAGGACTTTGTGGCCTCTAATCTTACTGTTTGTTGTCGACTTGTTATTTTTTATGCATCTAAGTGGTAGTATGTTGGTTAGAGTACATTATTGTACCTTTACATCACTTAAAAATCAAACTGGATGATTACAGTGGACGGTCAAACTAGGATGACGACGAAGCATGGAAGCCGCATTTTACGGGTAACCTGTAAAGCGCTTGAACATGTCGTCGACATGGTTTGAATAAGCATAGATCGACTTTGATCTGTTGTTGTTATTGTGATATAATGTGATAGAGCTACTCTCTTACATGTTGGCTACACACTGCAACTTTTAAATCACACAAATATTACAAGATCAGCAAGTTGTGGAAGCCCAAAACTAGCCAGTCGAACTGTTCTTCATTTCTAGGTAACCCAGAAAATGAAGAACAACTCTGACAGCTTGTGTTGTGCTTGTTGGTCATGATTGTTGTTTTATCATGTAGTATTACATTAGTTCTACAAATAGTGATCAATAGATATCCCAAAAACATCATGATCTGATCAGTGTTCTTGGTCAAACTAGCTAACCCGAAGCTGGCTATGAATGTTCTTGAGGGCTCAAGAACACAATAGACTACACTTTATGTCGCTAAAGGCCTATAGCGATAGTTTTATTAATTTTAATTAATTAAATTTTCAAAAATCATTTAAAAATAGAAATAAATTATTAAAAATTCCAAAAATTATTTTAAAATTTCTTTTAAGTTATAAAAATTAACTTTTAATAATTTAGCATATTTTTCATAAATATTAGTATTTATTTAAATATTATTGATATTTAATTTATTTAATAAATGCATTAAATAAATTAAATAAAATGATTTTATTATATTAAAAATCAATTTAAATAATAATAAGGTATTTAAAAATATTTTAAGTTATAAAATATAACTTTTAATATTTAAAGGTAAATTTCATTAATTATTTAATATTAATGATATTAGAATTTATTTAATAATTATATTAAATAAATTAGTTTAAAAATGATTTTAATATTATAACAATCATTTTAAATAAAAATAAAGTGTTTAAAAATATTTTAAGTTATAAAATATAACTTTTAATATTTAAAGGTAAATTTTATTAATTATTTAATATTAATGATATTAGAATTATTTAATAATTATATTAAATAAATTAGTTTAAAAATGATTTTAATATTATAACAATCATTTTAAATGAAAATAAAGTGTTTAAAAATATTTTAAGTTATAAAATATAACTTTTAATATTTCTGAGGATAATTTCATTAATAAATTAATATTTATGATAATTATTTTATTTAATAAATATAATAAATAAATTATGGAAAATAGAATTAATGATTTAAATATAGTATAAAAATTATTTAAGTGATATAAAGATATTTTAAGTTATAAAATATAACTTTTAAAATTTAAAGTTAGATTTTATTAATAATTTAAAACTAATGATATTAATTTATTTAATAATTATATTAAATAAATAGTTTTATTGATTTTAAAATTATTTAAAAGGGTTATAAATGAATTAAAAATATTTTAAGTTATAATTAATGACTTTTAATATTTGGATAAATAATACATTAATATTTTAATATTAATGGTAATTATTTAAAAATGATTTTAATTATTTTAAAAATCATTTAAAGGTAATATAAATGTTTTAAAAATATTTTAAGTTATTTTAAATAACTTAATATTTTGACAATGGTTTCATTAATAGTTTAATATTAATTAAATGTTAATGATAATGAAATTACTTAATACATAAATCATTTAATAATAATTAAGGTATTTCAATAATTATGATAAATTGTAATAATTTTTTAAAATTATTATAAGGCCATGAAAAATAATATGACAGATATATAAGTCATCTAAATGGATATTGAACTACTGTATAGTGTCTTAGACTCGATAAATACTCGATAAAGTTGTCGAAGACAATTGCAACATATTTGAAATTGATCTGACTTAGATAGGTTGACTTGATAAATGTTTATTTGTGATTCAATGGTTGTTAAACTTACATGACAATGTGATTAGGTTATGTCTTTATTTGCAAATAGCGATACAATATGATATGATATGTTATTCTAATCAAGCGAATGATCTATTTAATGATAGGGCTTGATATAAAAGATAAATCTAAGTTGTGTAAGCAAGAGACAGGCAAATATCTAACCCTTTGCATTTACTTTATCACAATGGACATGCGTAAGATAATATCTGAACTATTCTTTTCATTGTTCAAATATTTCAACCTTTGTATATACTCATGCAATGATTCTGTATAAGTAAGTTATTAAATTATAATATGTTGTACAAGTTTCTAAATTCTGTTATTTTAGATCAAGATATATATTATGTTCGTTAATTTCCAAACATGGTTATACAAGTGTCCTCACTTGGATAATCATTATATTTTATCACATGTTGATACATACTTATCGGTGTCTAGTATGTATACGTTGAATTAAAAGCTGTCTAAGCTATTTGATCCAACTAGACACAAATTTAAAAATTGTTGTTGAACAAGATAGAACTTTATTATTATTCAACCGAATTATTTTGGTTCGGATTCTAGAATGGTATGAACATCCCATATATGGGAAACTTTTATGCGCCTAAGGTGGATATGCTGGACGAAAATATCGTTCTTTAATGTAGTATTGATCAATACAAGGCATAGAAATTTGATCACCCGTGCGTAAAGTAAGTTATGACAGTTCTGAGATGAAATTCTTTTTAACCTTTTCAAAAATAGAAAACAATGTTCAAGTCTGTCAACTGATCCTAATTTATAGTCATTACGTAGTTTCAAAATTTTGAAATCCAAATGATATGTTGTTTATTATTGGTTCAGCTTACTTCACAACTGTTGATTCGTTGTAGAAGTATCGTTCAAAGAAAACATTTAATTAGATTCAAATTAAGCATTATTGTTCTTTATTACTTGCTGGGCACTTAAATGCTTGCTTAATTTAAATGTTTTCAGCTAAGTTTGAACAACCTGAAGGCTCTGCCAAGAACAAAGGGAAATGGAAGGTCGCTGAATGAATGATAATGCCATCTTTTGTAATAACTAGACTTTATTAGGATAAGATTGATATATATTAACTATCATGTAATGTAACGAATGTTTAAAGGTTTCGTACTTGGGATTGAAAACTCTGATAATATGTAAATTATTTTTGATAAACTATATTATTTTTATTATTATTAGTATTATTCTGCTCATAGAAATGGTATCGTGAAGCACTGAGTTCGGTTTTCAAGTACCTGAATTTGGGGGCGTCACAAAATGAAACAACTAACAAATGAAATCCTAAGCTTGATATTTATAGGATTTCTATGGTTAGGGTAGTTTAGTCTTTTAGGTCATTCCACCTCCTTACTATTCCTTACTTAATTAAGCATTAAGTTAACTAGCTCCCCACCTTATTTACTTGGCCATCACAACACTTAGCCTTTAAGTTACTTGATCATCACCTAGCTTATCTCTTACTTAGCCATAAAACATAAGCACTTTACTTAGCCTCTAAGTTTACTTGATTACCACACTTACTTAGCCTTTAAGTATACTTGATCCCTACTTTGGATCATCCATGGTTTACCCCATGGTTCATACTTACCCATTAGTTTAATAGTTTGGGCTTAAGGTTTAATTAACCTAACTTATACATTGGACTTGCTTTAATCCACATTGGATTATACATTACAAACACTTGGGCTTTAACATTACTCCTTATTGGACTTACAATCCTTACACAAATCAACAAGTCCATTCCATATGGCTTAAAGCCTTATAACGTATAATCTACGTATTAATCTCTCATTCTAACTCGTATACTTATTCATCATAAAAAACATACCATCACTGATACATACTCGTTATAATACCTCGTATCTTACTCATATTCATTACCTCGTATAATACCTACGTATTATACGATCATCGCTTTAATTCATTATACACATTTAAATTCCTTCTCGGAAATCACTTTCCCTAACCGTTAGGTTTTAAGTCCGCGGGTGAAAAACTGTGTTTTCCATAACTAAAACATTATTGGATATTCCATCTCACTTTGATATTCTATCGTTACGTATTTCTCGGAAGTTCAAAAATAATACCCGAGAAGAAATGCGTGAATAGTATTTTTTGGAAAATTTCTCGGGAAGCTTTTATTTTTGTCTTGGAAATTCAAACACTTTAATTATATCACGTAGCCAAAATACTACGACGCTCCGACATATCTAGGTCATAGAACGACCTTCAAATAGCTTACTCCCATAAATAATCAATTAAATTCATTTAAATCCACATAATCAAATAAAAATTTAATTCTCATAAAAATCCTATTTTTCTGGGGCGTTACACTCTTCCCCCCTTATAAGGATTCTGTCTCCAGAATCTTGCTACTAATATATACACCATTGAGTAAAAAAAAATCCATCATTGTAATCTCGAGTTCCCATAATGCTTCTTCGACATTGTGGTTCTTTCATTTCACCTTCACCGAAGGTATTATCTTATTTCACTTGTCTTGTCCCTTCCTATCAATAATCTGAGTTAGAAGTTAAGCACTTACTAACACATTACACTATCTCCCTCTTATAAGTTCTCTTTTTATCTTTAGAATTATATGGAACTCAAATTTCTCATTCAAAACAAGATTATACTTAATCTTCTCTTCATCCTACATCCTCTTCTTCATTCGCTTGCATTCATCGTTACCTAGTTGTACTGACTTAAATTGTTCCTTTATCGTGAATTGAGTCTACGTTGTGAATAACATTTCTACCGCTTCATTCCGTAATTTAACTTCTAACTATGTTCTTGCCATCTCTCTTAT
Source organism: Panax ginseng (assembly GCA_020205605.1). Classification (NCBI taxonomy): domain Eukaryota; kingdom Viridiplantae; phylum Streptophyta; class Magnoliopsida; order Apiales; family Araliaceae; genus Panax; species Panax ginseng. The sequence continues at coordinate 56,423,107 of CM035143.1, read as the reverse complement.
TAACTCATGCTGAGTCGCTAACCTTGATACCTTTTCCCTACCCTTCCTTACTTAACGCGTCGGCTTCTAAGTTTACATTCCCTGTATGATATAAGATATCATAGTCGTGATCTTTTATCCATTCTAGTTACCTTCTCTACTTCTTATTCAACTCCTTCTGTGTGAAGATATATTTCAGACTCTTAGAGTCCGTGTATATCTCACCTATCTCACCTTTCTCACCATATAAATACTATCTTCATATTTTTAATTCAAAAACTACAGCTGCAAATTATAGATCATAAGTAGGATAGACCTTCTCATAATCCTTTAACTGGCATGATGCATACACAATGACCTTGCCATGCTACATGAACACGCAATCTCTTTATCCATGCGAAGCATCGAGATACACTACAAAATTCGTCATATCATCTGATAAAGACAATACAGGTGCCAAACTTAACCTTCCTTTTTAGTTCCTGAAAACTATGTTAATCACTTCTCATTTACAACTTACCTATCAATTTTCCACCGACAATACCCTCTATGCAAATATATCTTAAAAAAATTCCTTGCACATATCAACTAATCAATTAGATCATCGATCCTGGGCCATGGGTATTTATTCTAAACCGCTAACCGAATAGTCATATATTTGACTTACGCATTGATTTACTTAACTTTATTTATTAGGGTTCGCATTTTTTTCGAACTAAGTTTACGTGACCTACTTTCATTACCAGCTTACAGCTTCATGACATACGGAGATGTCTTACTTAATACATTCAGATTTACATTCTTATCTTCTTCTTATTAGTTCTCTAGGACTCAGCACACATCGCTTCTCTACTAGTAGTCCATATGGTACTCTGAGTGGTTTCCCACAAACAACCAACAAATAAGTTCCTGTCTCATCTACACTGCCATCACAGTGAGTTAGATCGGTTGCCAGTTTCGTACATACCTTTGTTCTCTAAAGGAATTGTTTAGCCCAGCTCCCATATGTCAACCATCAAAGGTTACGATTGTACCACAACCTAAACTTATCTTAACATTTTTCTAGATTGCGTTATGATTAGACAACAATAAAGTTCCGGTGATTTATTACCGTATATTATTACCTTGGGTTTTCTTAGAAAACCGAAGATTCATACTTTTATTCTAACAATTTATTAAAGTTCTATGATTAATCAACCCATTCATACCGAGAATTACTTCAAATTCTCTCAACCTCATCGGTACTTATCTACTGATACTTTATTATCTCCATTATTCATGAAACAATTCCCATGAATATATTTAACGAGAGTGATTTTCTAATTCTTTACCTTAACGTTTAAAGGTATTTAAAATCCTTTCGGAAATGAACTTAGTCACTTAACAAATTCAAATGCTATAAAAAAAAAAGTAACACTCCAATCAAACAACACATAAGCATTCATTGTATTGACTGGAATGATACCTTCTATTAAATCCGCTGATGCAACCGCATCATGGACCGTAATATTAAAAGTACGGGCCATAGGTCTACCCGATGATGGTGGTCATGTAATGGCTAACTTACCACTAGTAACACCCTTACTCTCCTCTGACCCCTTCTTTGGGTAATTTCTTGCCATGTGGTCCAACGACCCACATACAAAATAGCCATTGTTTTTCATAGGATTAGGACAATTGGGTGATGTATGACCCTCATGTCCACAGTTATAACAAACTGATTTCCCTTTCAGACAGACTCCTAGATTGGTCTTTCCAAATATCTTACACACTCTTATTCTTTCTCTCTCTCTTTGTGGTATTGGGTTAACGCCTCACTACCACCCTCCGCTATAATTGCCTTCTCCAGAATGGTCATATAGGAAACACTCTGGAACACAGAAATCATAATATAGAGCCAGGGTTTCAGGCCCTAATCAAACCTACGAGCCTTCCTCTCCTCAGTGTCTATTTAGTGTGGAGCAAACTTTGCCAATTCATTAAATTTGGTCGCGTATTGGGGAATCGCCATGTCCCTTTTGCTTAAGTTCTAAGAACTTAATCTCCATCCCCTTTGCATGCTTGTAGGGAAGTAATTCTCGAAGAAAACCTTCTTAAATTGTTCCCACGTTACCGTATCTATTCTAGCCCCCACTCTGGTAGGCCTCCCATCAAAAGTTGGCTTCTCCCTTCATCATATAGACCGCAAAAGAAGTCTTTTGTTCATCACCTACATTTGTAATAACAAATGCCTTCTCTATTTCTTTCACCCAGGTATGGGCCTCTATTGGGTCTGTCGTTTATTTGAACTCCGGCGGACCTACACTTTTAAACTCTTTAATGGTAGTCATTCGGGCTACCCTAGGTCCCGTTGGTACTCTACCCCCGGTTTAGTTAAATGCAGCCGTAAAATTGTTTTTTTACGAACTCTTGCATAGGGTTGTTTTTACCCCCTTGGTCATCATTATGTGATTCAGCTTCCGGATTACGTTGTTTTCTTCTTGGCAGCATTTTCTGATTAAATAACTAAAATTTCATTATTATCTATTTACTTACTTTGTTAATATTCATCACATAACAACTCATATCATAACAAAGCATATTAAATGAAAACTTCATTATATTCATATGATCTTTCATAGTTTGAAACTATTTACAATTTGTTTCCATAGCCAAAAGCTATTACATTTCTATCTCGCAATTGAACTTCGCAAAAATTAGGATTTACAAAAAGACTACCCTTTTATACAAAAGAGGGTTTTATGTCACTACACACATGTTTATTACTCTAGACTTCTAACAATGCATAACAGCATCCTCATGCTTCTCATTTGCAATCATTGCTACAGTATCCCAACTAATAGTATGACGGGTTTGTCCTGACTCAATGGAGTAACAAGCAACTTTCATTTTGAAATTCTCATGAGTACTCTTATGGATAAAAGACATCCATGCTATCTTCTGGTCTTTCTCAACCAGTTTATCACGAAGCTCATCAACCTCTTCCTTATAGTCCCTAGCTTACTCTGTCATAAGCACTTGCTTATCGTGCTCTGACTCAAAATCTGCTTCTGCAGACATCTTAGCTTCGTGGAGATAATTAATCTCTTCACTCTGATTCTGCACAACTGTACTCAGTTGCACATTCCTGTCAAGCACTGCCAGATACAATGGTCTTATTTCATCTGGAGGTGATTACTTATGTGTAGGTACCACCGTATTAACCGATGTTACATCCATTCCTTCCTCCTCATCACTCATCATATTAAGATATGATGCTATATCCATATCTCCCTCGGAGTAGTCATCCTTAGAAAAGTACTCATCTGGATTCGACTCCTCTAGAATCACTAAGGGTACCTCTGCCACTGGCATGGGTACATGCTTTACTCTGTTCACCAACTCTTCGCTCACCACGTGTATATCTCTATACATCAAGCTATCGATCGATATCCTACAATAACACATAACATGTTGATTAATACATTATACACAATAGTAAAAGCACAAACCACATTTAATTTATTTAGGATTAATTTACATCTTTTAAATCTTTTGGTACTGAGTTTCCTCAATACCTTATTGACTCATTCAACTCAAGTTAAGCTCGAGTTTACTTCCTGCGGACTTTTTCTTCCTTAATGACGTTATTAGCCTAAGGTTCTCCCCCCCCTTAAGTTTTATAACCTAATGCTTTGATACCAACCTGTGACGCCCCCAAATCTGGGTCTCTTCCAACCCGACAATGGTGCTACACGGTGCTACAGTTCACACAAACATTCAATTGAAATGCCTCAAAAGAACGAATATGTCTTATAAATATTCCAAAACAATACTACCATTCCCCAGGTTCTTTATAACCGTTACATTTGTTCTTGTCATAATATCAAATATTATTATTACAAATCTCTAATATTACATAGGTAATCTACTGGTTCGCCTTAGCCTTCCCTTTATCCTTGTCAGATCCTTCGGTCTGTTTGGTCTTAGCTGCATTCATATGGTTCAAGCAAGAGTGAGCATAAGAAGCTCAGCAAGTACAACAATTTCATTTAAACAACATACTTAAAACATAGGAATCGTATATCTTCAATAACTGGATAATAGTTACAAAGTACTATCGATAATTCAAAATAACACTTCTTTTCCTTCAAAATGTTTTACAATGACAATATTCAGTAAAACATCAATTCTGGTCCAAGACCATGAGCATTTCATAATTTCTTTGAAAATGACAACCCGACACTAAGTCCGTAAGTTCGACATAGCTTACGAGCACTTCTAGGTGATCGCCCTATAGTACTATATGTTGATCAACACTACAACATGTTAAACATATGTACGTTTAAGTTTTGGCAACCTCACGTGCCCATCGAAGAATCGATGAAAAATACATTTATTTATTCATACTCAGGCTTACCTTGAATCCGTACCAAACAATTGGCGTAGGATAGTGTTAGCAATTCTATATTGAAAGACTTGTAAATAAATAAATTAATCTTTTCAAGATTAGTCTAGCCGAGTTAAAACTGGCATCAACCCTTTTGTAAAACAATTCATGCGTCTCATAACATGAATCACTGAAAACCTGGCTAACACGAAGGTTAGACAAGCGATAAAAAAAACTTGCCTTCAGCGTCTGCTATAGTAAAATTACGTTTCCTTGAGTCTTTACAGTCTCTACAACACATAACCACATAACATACCACATTAGGTCATGGATGAATATACATGGTTTCTAATAACTCTTACCCTTCTTCTCAATCTAACCATATATTAGATTTGTTATTATTGGTTTCGACTTGCCGTTTATAATTTATATCGTTCTTACCAACTTTTTTCTCTTTTATAACTTAATTGAAATTATTTCAATAATACAACTTGGTTCGAGTTAATCATCCTTTCTCATGGCTTACTAACATCCTTACATTATTAATCGACACTTGATCGTCATTTAGTGAAGTACCAACGTTAAATACCCTTGACGGTTTACATAATTATCCTTCACGTTCTTCGTTTAATTATTCTTTCTTTCAACCTCTAGTGTATTATTTAAGGATTATTAATCCTAAATGATGTTACATTAAGTTAATTAAGGATTTAATTTACTCTTCCTTCACTTCTCTTTTACTTCACATTCAAAACTATTCCTATCTATGCTTCACTTACTACTTTATGTGTGGCTACGCATCTTTTGCTTTCTACAACTCACTATGCAAGACGGCTCTCTTGTTCCTAGAACTGGGGTCATTTATCAGCTGCGGCTCCATATCCTTCACTATTAGCCGCGTTGCGCTGCAAACTTCAAGAACTTGATAGCTCACGGCTATACTTGGCTTGGCCATTTATTACCACATTTTTTTCCTGACTGGGGCCACGACGCCACTCCTTAGCACCAGAAAATTTTTGACAGTAAAATTTTTATGTTAGATTCCCGAACTAATAACTTCTTCGTTATAAGTCCGAATTGACTCATTCAAACTCCGTTAGTTCAAAAATTACATGTTCTACGTATTCATTCAAGAATTTTACAATTTCGAATCTGTTAACTAAAAATTCACCTTTTAGTTCATTTTAACGAAAATGATAAATGTTTGTGAACGTTCATCGCTCATTTCTTCGTTCTAAATCGGAATTCGGTCATTTTTGAGTCCGTAACTGTGACGCCCCCAAAATAGGTATACATCACCTATTCTGAGTCATCAAATACATGGTACAGAATACAAATACAACTTAATTATACAACTGTTGTGTAAAGTACGACAAAACATAAGCTGTGAGTTTTAATACATATATTATCGTCTAGACAATATTCAAACTCAAATTCAATATTATTACATTTATTTTCCACTATTTCACTGAATAGTGAGGACTACAAATGCTATCATCTGGTCCGTCACTCCGTTCCCCGACTAGTCCCTGCTTCGTAATCATTTCCAGAAGAGAACAATAAAAGTAAAAGGGTGAGCTCAACTAGCCCAGTAGGAAATATTATGACTAAGATAATGCAAAATATATTATCGTTAGCCTTCAACAGTGTTAAACTGATATAATATAACAACCATCAAGTTTAACTGTATTGGAACAAGCAATCCATTAAAAGAGTTAAGTAGAGAATAAAATCTACTATCTTTTATGATTTAAAAGGTTTTTCATCACTTTTATCGCTGGGACTCAGCTCAATAAATAATCCACATCATCGAATCACCTCTGCACTACGACCAAGGATATTCTTTAGTATCACGACCACAATTATCCATGCACTACGGGCCAAGAATATTTGTGTATTCAATAATGGTCATGATTATGCCAACAACTGTCCATCAATGCACTACGGGCCAATGAGAACTTTTACCACATCATTTGTAACATTACAGTCATGATTACACCGAAAAATCCCTGGTCATAATCATACCAAGTCCATCTATGCACTATAGGCCACAGATGACTTTCAACAAAATATAAACATGAGGATGATGACAATGATATAAGAATTCAATAAAACAAGTTCAAGAATTATTTTATCCAGGAACTAATAACATCCAAATTGTCAACATGATACTGCTTTGTAGAGTAAAATTCAAGAATGCTCAGAAGAATATTTCCATGAAGAGATACCGGATGAAGCGCAAATATCAAGGATATTCCATTAATTTTATGGAGTATAGAAGTCAAAACTTTAACCAACTGAGTATAATAAGGAATAGAATAACAAAAGAAATCACCTGGCATTGGATAGACCGCACAGGCAGGTTATTCCAACAGAATAATAAATAACAGAATCGGTCCGGCGTAAAAGCGCACAAATAGGATATTTCAGCGAGAATAATAATAAAGCGGAATCAGTGCGTAAAAGCGCATGAGGCGAGGATATTCCAACGAGAATAATAAAAGGCGGAATCAGTCCGTGAAGAAGAACGCACATCTGAGGATATTCCAATGTAATAATAAAGAGCGGAATCGGTCCGGCAGAAAGCGCATGCATGGATATTCCAATGAGAATAATAAAGAGCGGAACTGTGTGCGGCGTGAAACGCATGAGATAGGATGTTCCAACAGGATGATAAAGAATGGAACAAAAGAAGAATTTCACCAAGTATAGGGTAGCCCGCGTATACAGGTTATTCAAACAGAATAATAAAGAATGGAATAACTGAAGTTCTCTTCATAGATAAGAAAGAAATAATACTCCCTACCTTTAAAAAAAAGCGGATCTTTGGAATAGTGAGGTAGCAGACTTCTCTTCTTCTTTCTATAATTTCTCTCAATAATAATCGCTCTAAAACTTTTGTGAATTGGTGAGAAATGAAGGAAGAATGAGTTTCTATTTATAGAAAAATATAGTTTTGATAATTGCACGTTTTGGGGCTCGAAAAATTTCAGTACAATACCTCCAACTTTTCCTTTATTTTTAATTTAGTCATGGAAGTATTATAAAACTTACACCACCTCCCCTAATAGTAAATAATGTGATTCAATAGTAAATTATGTGAATCAATAGTTCTAGACATTTGAAAATACGAATTATAGTATAGTACCTCCATTTTTAACTTAGTCATGCAAGTATTATCAATCTTGCACCAATTCCCCTAATAGTAACAAGAATGTGAAACAATAGTATACACATGTGAACAAATAGTTATAATCATGTGAAATAATAGCAATCAATTGCTCATTTATCCGGTTAAATACCCGATTGGTCAATATAACCTCTAGACATCAATTATTATCGAAATAATTGTCGATTTTCACTAACACAAATAATTCCAACACAATGAAACCATTTTATCAAAAATATATATTTTGAAATTTTGAAGTTTGACTTTTCCCAAAAAAGTCAACTGTTGACTTTTTGACCAAATAGTGTATTCCGAAAAATTTTGTGTTTATAGACTATTTTACTAATTTCATCATTAGGACTCAAATATCACGTCGCGTCTCCAAATTCAACTCGAACACAACTTCAATTGTAATAACATTCATCATTAATATTATAACTCACAATATTTAGCAACGAAGTCGTTTCGAGGAAAGGGGCTTTCAATAAGGATTTCTCCATATTATTAGCGCAATTAGGTGACCAAACCTCTCCTTGATGAACTTCTAGACATTATAAATATTGCAATTTAATAATATGAATAACTTTGTCGTCTCAATTATTGATTTAATAAAATAACATATTATGCAGATGATACTATGACAATAATCGAATCAATAATATGAGAGATATGATGCAGCAATTACTATAGCAATAATTGAGTATAACTGAGTGACTTCTCACGTAAGCATCAATAATTAATATCGTGTTCTACTATGCAACCACGCATATTACTGTACTTTTACTACCGGGTAATTCAAAAGTTAACGGTAAAACTTCCGCCATTATTTTCTTAAAGGATTTTTGTCGTTTTTTCAATCCGACAATAATTCCGTTGTGGGGGGTCCACCAATGATTGTGCTGTTGTACGAATATTACCTGTTAAAACGAATATTCCTCGACCAATCGAATATTATATAACAACTTGCGTACTTTGCAAAATTTGTAAATATTACCCACAACTATAACATTATATCAAATCCACACCATAATATTCAAAAATATATTTCAAGAAAATTTAATCTTTATTCAAAAGTTGGGGTCTTACAACCTCCCTTCTTATGAAATTTCATCCTCGAAATTAGGGTGCGTACCTGGTATGTCGAAGAGGTGAGGATACTTTGATTTCATTTCAGATTCTAACTCCCAGGTCATTTCCTCAACATCGTGGTTTCTCCACAAAACTTTGACTTGAGGTATAACCTTGGAGCGTAGAATATGTTCCTTCTTATCCAAGATTTCACATATTTACGTAACATGGATATGTGAAAAAAGTTATGAACACGAGACATACTTGGCGGTAACGCAAGTCTATAGGCCACAGTTCCTACTCAATCGAGGATTAAAAATGGGCCAATGAATCGAGGATTGAGCTTTTCTCTCTTTCCAAATCTTGTAACTCCTTTCCATGGAGCAACACATAACAACACATGATCTCCAATATCAAATTCTACGTCCTTTCGATGAAGATCATCATAACTCTTTTGTCGATCTTGTGAAGTTTTTATACGTTGTCGGATCATTTGAATCTTTTTCGTAGTCATACGTACCAACTCTGGTACCAAAAACGTTGCTTTACCCACCTCATCCGAGTATACTAGAGAATGACACTTTCTTTCATACAACGCCTCGAATAGAGCCATGCCAATACTTGCTTGATAACTATTGTTGTAGGAAAACTCCACCAATGGTAAGAACTTGTCCCAAATTCCCTTGAAGTCAAGGACATAGAGTCTTAATAGATCTTCAGGAGTTTGAATCGTCCTCTCCGATTGCCCGTCCGTCTAAGGATGATATGCCGAGCTAAATCGTAAATGCGTGCCCATAGATTTTTGCAAACTAACCCAAAATCTTGAAGTGAATCTTGGGTCTCGATCAGAAACTATGGATACTGGCATACCATGCAATCTTACAACCTCGTTTATGTACATACGAGCAAGAAGTTCAAGTGTATAAGTTTCTCGTATCAGTAAGAAATGAACAGACTTGGTAAATCTATCAACAATGACCCAAATCGCATCTATGCCTGGAGAAACTTTGGGAAGACTGGTAACGAAATCCATGGTAATGTGCTCCCACTTCCATTCTGGAATTTCAAGTGGTTGCAATGGACCTTTTGGTACTTGATGCTCCACTTTAATCCATTGACAAATTAGACACCTTGAGATAAATAGCGCTATCTCTCTCTTCATATTGCTGCACCAAAATGTATGACGAAGATCACGATATATTTTGGTACTCCCAGGATGGATTGCAAACGGTGTGTTGTGCGCCTCCATCATGATTTTATACTTTAAATCAAGGTCGTTAGGAACACAAAGTCTGGAGTTGACTCGAAGTATTCCTTCTTCATCTATTCTTGCTTCCGGCATAGCACCTTCTTAAACTTTCTTCCTCATACGCATCAGCTCCGGATCTGTAACTTGAGCAACTTTAACTTTATCAATTAAAGTCGGTTCTACTCGTATATTCGTCATCATCACATGGGTCCCTGGAGTCTTTAACTCTATCTCCATCCTTTGTAAGTCACACAAAATGGGCTTTTGTGTTGTGACTATTGCACTCGTACCCGCATATAATCTTCTACTCAACGCGTCAGCTACCACGTTCGCTTATCCAAGATGGTATTGGATGGTATGATCATAATCTTTCAACAGTTCAAGCCAACGTCGTTATCGCATGTTGAGTTCCTTTTGAGTGAAGAAATATTTGAGGCTCTTATGATCCGTAAAGATCTACACTTTCTCTTCATACAAGTAATGCCTCCAAATTTTAAGTGCGAAGACAACAGCTGCCAACTCTAGATCATGAGTAGGATAATTCCTTTTATATTCTTTGAGTTGTCTTGAGGCATAGGCTACGACTTTCCCATGTTGCATGAGAACACATCCTAACCCTTTGCCCGAAGCATCATTGTAGATGACAAATCCCTCCGAACCAGATGGTATTTTCAGAATAGGTGCTGAAATGAGTGTCCTTTTGAGTTCTTGAAAACTCTTCTCACATTCCTCGCTCCAACCGAACTTTGTATCTTTCCGAGTCAGCTGAGTTAATGGAGTAGCGATTCAAGAAAATCCTTCCACGAATCTTCGATAGTAACCAGCTAAATTGAGAAAGCTACGTAATTCGGTCACTGATTTGGGTTGCTCTCAGCTTTGAATAGCTTCAATCTTTGCTGGGTCAACAGATATTCCATGACTTGATACTACGTGCCCAAGGAATGCTACTTCCTCAAGCCAGAACTCGCATTTCTTTAACTTGGCATAAAGCTTATATTCACGAAGCTTTTGGAGTATCAGCCTCAATTGTTGCTCATGATCTTCACGACTTTTGGAATAAATAAGGACGTCATCAATAAAGACGACCACAAAGTGATCCAAATATTCCTTGAATACTCGGTTCATCATATCCATGAAGGCAGCAGGAGCATTAGCCAATCCAAAAGACATGACTAAGAATTCATAATGCCGTCATCGAGTTACGAAGCGGTCTTTGGAATATCCTCGATTTTAACCTTCAATTTGATGATATCCGAGCGAAGATCGATCTTTGAAAAAAATTGTGCTCCTTGTAATTGATCAAACAGGTCATCAATACGTGGCAATGGATACCTATTTTTGATGGTGACATAATTCAACTCTCGATAATCAATACAAAGTCGCATACTCACATCTTTCTTCTTCACGAATAGAACAGGAGCACCCCAAGGAGACGTACTAGGACAAATGAAACCAATGTCTAACAATTCCTGAAATTGGGTCTTTAACTCCTGAAGTTCAATAGGAGCCATTCGATATGGGGCTTTGGAAATGGGTTTTGTACCGGGTTTAAGGTCGATACAAAATTTAACTTCACGCTCTGGGGGTAGGCCAGGAAGTTTTTCAGGGAATACGTCAGGAAATTTATTAACACTAGAAATATCCTTCAAATGTGACGTATTTTTGTTTAAATCCGTGACATGAACTAAGAAAGCTTGACACCCATTTTTCAATAAACAAATAGCTTTATGGCATGAGATGATCGTGATTGATTTTAATGGTTTGGTCGCTTGAATTCGCATAATAGGTTTATTAGGAATATAAAATCTAACAACCTTATGAAAACAATCAATTTTAGCATGATGAGTAGTTAACCAATCAATCCCTAGAATCACGTAAAATGCAAGTATTTTTAAGGAGATAAGATCGACAAGTAACGTGCGGTTACCGATTTGAATCAAACAAGACTTATAAACAGTGGATGTAATGATGGTTTCTCCTAATGGAGTTTCAACAGATAAGTCAAAGTCTAATTTCTCTAGAGTCAAATTTAAACGTTGAGCACAAGTAGGAGAAATAAAAGAATGGGTAGAACCGGTATCAAATAAGGTATAGACTTCACTAGAGTTTATGATAAGCTTACCCGTGATAACCTCATTCGGGTTCCTTTCTTTCTGGGAGGTCACAACAAACGCTCTCCCTAGCACTATCGGGTTTGACTTTTCTGGGACGGCCTTTGGTGCCTCCATCCTAGCTGAATTTGTCTTCGGTGAACGACAAAATCGAGCTAAGTGACCTTCTCTTCTACAATTATAACATGCTTTGGACGACATCGCGCAGTTTGGACTGATGTGTCCCTCCCCTCCGCATTTGAAGCATTTGATAGGTGGTCGTTCTCCGTTCTTAACAACAGGTGCTGGTGCTGACGTCTTTCCATCCTTGTTGAATCTCCTTTTCTTGAAATGTCCATTTTTATTGTCTTGGCTATGATTACCACTAAAGTGGTTACCATTTCGCATGTTGATTCCTCCACGTTTGTTGTCCTTTGCTTCGATGGTTGTTACCTTTGGTATTTCATTCATTCTGTAATTTGCTTTCTCTTGGTTGCGTTGACTCGTTATCGCGCTCCAACAACTGAGCCCTATTTACAACATCTAAATACAAACACAGTTTATGAGAAATAAGATATTGTCGTATCTCCGGTTTCAAACCTCTTTAAAACATTCGGGTCATTCGTTCCTTATTATAAACCAAATGGGATGCAAACCGGGATAACTCCGCAAATTTAGCCTCGTATTGCGACACGGTCATATTGTTTTGTTCCAACTTGATAAACTCTACCTCCTTCATGTGACGAATACTTTTGATAAAGTACTTGTCGTTGAACAGCTCTTGGAACTTCTCCCAAGACATCTTGAGTGCGTTAGGCTGGGTACATTTTACAGATTCCCACCAGTAATCTGCCTCTTCCTGCAACATAAAGGTGGCAAAGGTAAACTTTTGTTCCTCAAAGCATCGCAAGACATCAAATATCTTGGTTATCTGCTTTATCCATGCTTCCGCCTTAAGTGGTTTTGGCTCTCCAATAAACTTTGGTGGTCCAAGCTCCTTGAACTGTTTGGCGGTGACCGTCCGATAGTTGCCAGTGTTTCCACCTGCATTTTGGACAGGAGCCGCTCTCGCCTGATGTTGCATGAATTGCATGAAGCCTCGGAACATTCCATCGTTCATAATTTGGTCAGTGTTGTTTGCATGAGGATTGTCGCCTTCCTGATGCACATTGTCTTGGTTATTGATCTGTGGAGACTTAACGGTCTCCTGTGCTCCATTGATGTTCTCAACATTTTTGGATGCCATTTTCAAATACTTCCACAAAACAAGGGTTAATTGACATGAAACATATTATCCCTACACTCTGACTGACTAATTAAATGCCAAATAAACTTAGGTAGGTCATAGTAGCGAAGGAATTCCCCGTCTCTCCCCTCCTAGTTCTAGTCTTACATCTTAGCTAGGGATCATATCCCTAAGATTTGATACCAACTGTGACGCCCCCAAAATAAGTATACATCACCTATTCTGAGTCGACAAATACATGGTAGAGAATATAAATACAACTTAATTATACAACTATCGTGTAAAGTACGACAAAACATAAGCTGTGAGTTTTAATACAAATATTGTCGTCTAGACAATATTCAAACTCAAATTCAATATTATTACATTTATTTTCCACTATTTCACTGAATAGTGAGGACTACTAATGCTATCATCTAGTCCAGTCACTCCGTTCCCGACTAGTCCTCGCTACGTTCTCATTTCTGAAGAGAACAATAAAAGTAAAAGGGTGAGCTCAACTAGCCCAAGAGGGAAATATTATGACTAAGATAATGCGAGAATATATTATCGTTAGCCTTCAACGATGTTAAACCGATATAATATAACAACCATCAAGTTTAGCTGCGGTGGAACAAGCAATCCATTAAAAGAGTCAAGTAGAGAATAAAATCTACTATCTTTTATGATTTAAAAGGTTTTTCATCACTTTTATCATTTGAGACTCGACAATAAATAATCCACATCATCGAATCACCCCGCACGCTACGACCAATGATATTATTTAGTATCACGACCATAATTATCCATGCACTACAGGCCAAGAATATTTGTGTATTCAATAATGGTCATGATCATGCCAACAACTGTCCATCAATGCACTACGGGCCAATGATGACTTTTACCACATCATTTGTAACATTACGGTCATGATTACATCGAATAATCCCTGGTCATAATCATACCAAGTCCATCTATGCACTATAAGCCACATATGACTTTCAACAAAATATAAACATGAGGATGATGACAATGATATAAGAATTCAATAAAAACAAGTTCAAGAATTATTTTATCCAGGAACTAATAACGTCCAAATTGTCAACATGATACTGCTTTGTAGAGTAAAATTCAAGAATGCTCAGAAGAATATTTCCATGAAAAGATACCGGATGAAGCGCAAATATCAAGGATATTCCATTAATTTTATGGAGTATAGAAGTCAAAACTTTAACCAACTGAGTATAATAGGGAATAAAATAACAAAAGAAATCACCTGGCATTGGATAGACCGCACAGGCAGGTTATTCCAACAGAATAATAAATAACAGAATCAGGTTCGGCGTAAAACGCACAAATAGGATATTCCAACAGAATAATAAAGACGGAATCAGGTCTGGCGTAAAACGCACTAGAATAATAAAAAGGCGAAATCAGTCCAGGCATAACGCATGCATGTGAGGATATTCCAACAGATTAATAAAGGCGGAATTAGGAGTGCGAAAAAAGCGCATGCATGAGGATATTCAATGAATAATAAAGACGAGAACCGGTCGTGTCGTGAGAACGCATGATAGGATGTTCCAACAGAATGATAAAGAATGGAACAAAAGAAGAATTTCACCAAGTATAGGGTAGCCCGCGTATACAGGTTATTCAAATAGAATAATAAAGAATGGAATAACAGAAGTTCTATTCATACATAAGAAAGAAATAATACTCCCTACCTTTAAAAAAACTGGATACTGGAATAGTGAGGTAGCAGACTTCTCTTCTTCTTTCTATAATTTCTCTCTATAATAATCGCTCTAAAACTTTTGTGAATTGGTGAGAAATGAAGGAAGAATGAGTTTCTATTTATAGAAAAATATAGTTTTGATAATTGCACATTTTGGGGCTCGAAAAATTTCAGTACAATACCTCCAACTTTTCCTTTATTTTTAATTTAGTCATGGAAGTATTATCAAACTTACACCACCTCCCCTAATAGTAAATAATGTGATTCAATAGTAAATTATGTGAATCAATAGTTCTAGACATTTGAAAATACGAATTATAGTATAGTACCTCCATTTTTAACTTAGTCATGCAAGTATTATCAATCTTGCACCAACTCCCCTAATAGTAACAAGAATGTTAAACAATAGTATACACATGTGAACAAATAGTTATAATCATGTGAAATAATAGCAATCAATTGCTCATTTATCCGGCTAAATACCAGATTGGTCAATATTACCTCTAGACATCAATTATTATCGAAATAATTGTCGATTTTCACTAACACAAATAATTCCAACACAATGAAACCATTTTATCAAAAATATAAATTTTGAAATTTTGAAGTTTGACTTTTCCCGAAAAAGCCAACTGTTGACTTTTTGACCAAATAGTGTATTCCGGAAAATTTTGTGTTTATAGACTATTTTTACTAATTTCATCGTTAGGACTCAAATATCACGTCAAGCGTCTCCAAATTCAACTCAGAACACAACTTCAATTTTAATAACATTCATCATTAATATTATAACTCACAATATTTATCAACCAGTCGTTCCTGGGAAGAGGGGATTTCAATAAAGATTTCTCCCTATCAGCGGCGCAATTAGGTGACCAAACCTCTCCTTGACAAACATTGTAAATATTGCAATTTAATAATATGAATAACTTTGTCGTCTCAATTATTGATTTAATAAAATAACATATTATGCGAGATGATACTATGACAATAATCGAATCAATAATACGAGAGAGATATGATGCAACAATTCTGTAGTAATAATTTAGTATAAATTGGTGACTTCTCACGTAAGCATCAATAATCAATATCGTGTGCTACTATGCAACCACGCCATTCATCAACATACTTTTACTACCGTAGTGTAGTTCAACGATTAACGGTAAAACTTCCACCGTTATTTTCATAAAGTATTTTTGTCATTTTCTCAATCGACAATAATTACATTGTGGGGTCCACCAATGATTGTCTTAGTTGTACGAATATTCCCTGTTAAAATGAATATTCCCCACCAATCGAATATTATATAACAACTTGCGTACTTTGCAAATTTGTAAATATTACCCACAGCTATAACATTATATCAAATCCACACCATAATATTCAAAAATATATTTCGAGAAATTTTAATCTTTATTCAAAAAGTTGCGGTCTTACAGTAACTCTATAATGCCAAATGAGACTATACTCCATCAAAAACCAATGTTTCCGAACTCAATATCAAAATTCGACTTCCATTCCGAGACTTTCACGAATTCGACGATTGTCGTCCAAACTCTTGAATTTCGCCAAAACTTCGTTTCTTATGATTTGTTCTTTGTTTCGGATGGATTCAATCCATCATACTCACATCTTGACATACATATTTCCTTAACTTATAAACATAATAAGTTCTTACTTGTTCCTCATAAGTTTAAAACTTCATTTCTTGTTTATCTTACCATATGACTTATTCACGGCTTAAGTCGTTTGATTAATCATTCCTACTCCTTCTTAGCATACATTTTCTACCACTACTCACTTCTATAACAATGGAAGAGAAAGAGAATCATGGTTTAGGATTTCTTACCCTTGAATATCACTTGGTTAAACTTTAATATTCTTCTTGCTTCTCGAATTGAAAAGTCTAACTTTCTAGCTTTTCTAGCTTTTTCTCTCAAGCCAATAAGCTCTTATAATGTTTGGATGAAATGAAACAACTAACAAATGAAATCCTAAGCTTGCTATTTATAGGATTTCTAAGGTTAGGGTAGTTTAGTCTTTTAGGCCATTCCACCTCCTTACTATTCCTTACTTAAGCATTAAGTTAACTTTGCTCCCCACCTTATTTACTTGGCCATCACAACACTTAGCCATTAAATTACTTGATTATCACCTAGCTTATCTCTTACTTAGCCACCAAGCATAAGCACATTACTTAGCCCCTAAGTTTACTTGATTACCACACTTACTTAGCCATTAAGTATACTTTCTCCCTACTTTGGATCATCCATGGTTTGCCCCATGGTTCATACTTACCCATTAGATTAATTGTTTGGGCTTACGGTTTAATTAACCTAACTTATACATTGGACTTGCTTTAATCCATATTGGATTATACATTACAAACACTTGGGCTTTAACATTGGGCTTGCACATTACTCCATATTGGACTTACAATCCCTACACAAATCAACAAGTCCATTCCATATGGCTTAAAGCCTTATAACGTATAATCTATGTATTAATCTTTTATTCTAACTTGTATACTTATTCATCATATACAACATACCATCACTCATACATACTCATTATAATACCTTGTATATTACTCATATTCATTACCTCGTATAATACCTACGTATTATACGATCATCGCTTTAATTCATTATACGCATTTAAATTCCTTCTAAGAAATCACTTTCCCTAACCGTTAGGTTTTAAGTCCGCAGGCGAAAAACTGCATTTGCCATAACTGAAATATTATTGGATATTCCATCTTACCTTGATATAATATCGTTACGTATTTTTCGGAACTTCAAAAATAATTCCCGAGCAGAAATGCGCGAATAGTTTTTTTTGAAAAATTTCTCGAAAAGCTTTTATTTTCGTCTTGGAAATTCAAACACTTTAATTCTATCACGTAGCCAAAATACTACGACGTTCTGACATGTCTAGGTCATAGAATGACTTTCAAATAGCTTACTCCCATAAATAATCAATTAAATTCATTTAATCCACATAATCAAATAAAAATTTAATTCTCATAAAAATCTGATTTTTCTGGGACGTTATACTAAGAAGAATAGAGAAAATACAGAGAAAGAGAGAGTGGGCTAGGGAGAGAAATTGAGAGAGAATTGAGGACTTAGACAAGGGAAATCAAGGGAACAAGCTTGCTAATCATCGTTGCTAGTGAAAATAAGGAATTCAATGTATAATCTAACTTATATTTTCAGTTATATGTTCTTGAGTTTCTCTAAAAGTGAAAATAAGGAATTCAATGTAAGAACTTGGGTTATATGTGTTAATTAGTTTATATAATTCATTGGTTATCATCTATAAACTAATTTAAGTAAGAAAATTAAAGAAAAATATGTTTTGTGTTTTTGAGTTTTCTTGGGAAAAAGGGAAATTTTGGTTGATGATTTGTTATGTATGTAATGGATAGTTTATAATCTGTTATATGTAGTTTACAAATGATTTTGGTGTATCAAATTCATGAGTAGTCATAACTGAGAAGAAGGAAATTGTTGTGGTTGAATATATGTAAAATGGTTTACTTTGAGACCAAAATTGGTTGTTGATTCATGTAATCCACTGTAAATTGATGATCATTTGTGTTAATACATTCAAAAAAAATAACTCAAGTTGAATGAATCAATTTGGTTAAGAAACGAATTGGTAGTGAATGAATACGCTAAACATGTTAAAACATGAAAATTTAGTATAAACATGAGTTTTGGGTCAAGATTTGGGTTAGTTAATGTTTCTGTAAATTGTTGATTCTTTGTTATGTAGTAGTTCTATGAATTACGAATCCATAGAATCGAAAACAGACTAAATTGGATGTGTATAGCTTGAGTTATGAAGATTATTAAGAGAAAAAGGGTGAAAATCGCAAGAACAGTAAGCTGCTAATTCTGGTTCTGCTATTAGGTGTTGTTGCACTGTGCCCTAAGTCTATTGGGGTGCAATGGCTCTTTAGGACATAGCTTCACTGTTCCCAAGGCTTATTTGGGCGCAGCTGCACTTATAGAGTGTCAGGTGTGACTATTTTGATATCCTTTGGTAAAACGACCATAATTGTTTCGTACGAACTCCGACTGAGGCGATTCAGGATGATTCAAAAAGATAACGAGTAGCCCCACAACATTCATGCTTTAATATTTTCGATTGGAGTTAGGGAATAGTGGTAAAAATGGCCATATTTAGGACTGATGTGAATTCTGAGGCAATCAGAGGGCGTCGGGCATTCACGTATGCAAGTGTAGTGCTTTTGACGATAAAAAATGTTGTTCTAAGTTATAAAACATGAATATTATGAATTATAATGATGCTTAACATTAATAAATGATATATTAGAATAGTGGTATAATCATACTATGCATTTACAAGAGAGACGAATCGGGCGTGTGACGAATGAACGTCGAAACGCCGTGACAAGTGTTAATGAACGTAAAAAGTGTTTCAATTCCATTAAAATGAACATTATAAGATACGAAATGGGGTTAATATAAAACTAATAAGGAGTCCTCATAAGACTTCAACACTTGAATGAATTTTGTGTATTAGTAAGAAGAAATATAGTATTGATTAATAAGTTATATCATATTGAAACTCAACGTTGTAAAAGTTGAGAATGTGATTTGTATATAAAAGTCTTATGTTATATTTTAGTGAGTTTTCAGATTCGTGTTATGTGGTTGATTAATGTGGTTAAACCTTAAGTTAAAGGTTATAACTTAACTAAAATGAGAATTAAATCTATGAGGATAATATGTATGTAGCTAATTGATGTGATAATCCTAATGGTATGTGTAGGATATTGGAGTACGTGAGTCATAATTGTATAACTTACGTAAGAGGCAAGTTCCCTAACCTTTGCTACTTTATTATTCAGCAAGGTTTACTTTTCGCTGTCATGTTATACTTATGCAAGTTCTCTATCTCTAATCTCTTATTGAGTAGTTAAGTTATTATTTTTACGCAATTTTTCTAACCTTACTTTATGTTATGCAAGTTTCTTGAAGTTATTGTTCAATTGAGCAAGTTCTCTAACTTTAATATATTATTATGCAAGTTCTTGTTCCTAACTTGTTATTGTTATGCATATTCTTTAACTCTGAATTATTGTTGAGTAAGTTTCTAAATTACGCTTTTCATTGAGCTAGTTAATTAATATTTACTCTTTCATTTCAAGCGAGGTTGTTTTGTTTATTTAAAGTTTGTACTATTGTTGGAAACCTTGATCTTGTTGAAAAATATTTGTTCAGCTAAAATTAAATGTTGTTCAATATCTGATCACCAATGTCATTGCAGTATCTTACATTGTTGTACCGAACTCTTAGTTGACTAGCGATTCTTTATTAATTCAACTAATCCTTAGTTGATGAATGTTCTAAACTCTAAATTACCCTTAAACTCAATTCAAACCAAACTTCTTTTGGTTTGCTTATGAATCTGTACATATTTAAGAGTGTATAGTCAATGACTAATACTTGTTCAGCTGATAAACCATTGATATCCTATCTCTTATTGATACATTGGCATAATTTGATTGTAACCAAACTCTTGAATAGTTATTGATCCCTACTTGATTCAACTAGTACTTGGTTGATGAGCGTTCTAATGATCAAGAATTCCTTTGAAGCTAATTCCAAACCAAACTTCATTTGGTATGGAACCTAATTATCTAAGCTGAAATGAACAACCATATATCAGGGGATTATTTTAGATCTACACAATAGCGTTAAAATGTTTGCGCAATACATAGTACAAAGGGTTGATTACCTGGAGTACCAGACGATTGTCCATATAGGTATTTAGACTGTTAAAGGTTACAATAGAAATGCTTGTTAACCTAGGATATAGAGGATGATTATGGTCTTTTAGACCGTTAAAGGTTAAAGTAGAAATACTTGACAAACTATAACATAGTTTGTGGTCTTGTGACCCTCAGTGTATTCCTTTGATGTTGATATATGTTGTTAACTTAAAAGATCATTATTCATTTTAACTCATAGCTTTTGAATTAGAGTTTATTATTCCAGTAAGAGTACTTTACCATTGAAATCTCAGTTAATTGTTAATCATAGAATGTTATTGTATACTATCCTTCGTGTGGGCAATTGTTTGTTCACTCTTCCACAAAACAATACATATGAAGTTAAGAAGTTTGAAGAGCTTTCTACAAGCAATGGCACGAGCAATGTGATAACCCGAGAATTTATACGATTTATAAAATCTAAATTGATTAATTAAAGGTTGAATAATAAGACCTAGACTAGAAATAAGGTATGGATTTAACAAATTTCTGTGAAAGACTTATGGTTTTGTGTATTGTTATATTGAGTAATTTCATATGAATAATATGTGTTTGTTTTAATTTTTTTATTATAAAATAAATAAGAGAAGCTAAGGTAACCTAATTATATATTAGGAATGAAAAATTGAATAACTTAAGGGTTATGATATGGGAGAATATTAGTATATAATATATATACTAATTTTAAGAGATTTATTTTATACATTTCGGTTAATTAATTTTATAACATAATTATAGCAAGTCTAATTGGGTTAAGAAATTAAGGGCATGTAAGTAAGGAATTAAGTTATAATTAATGAGATGAAAACCCTAATTAAATAATTAGGGAATGAGAATATTAAAAGTATTGGACATAATCTATTTTTCATGGCCCAAGAAATTAATTTAGAAGCCCAAAAGAATTAAAAGAATAAGAGCCCAAACTTGGAGCCCATTTGAAGAAAGGGCACTTTGGACATTATGTACACTAGATATTACATTAAAAGAAAGCAAGTCTTGGAAGATAAAAGGGCCACATGGCCGGATTATTGTAGGAAGAAAAGGAGAGGAAATGATGGTTACACATCATCACTTTATAAACCACACGTGTGGCAAAAGATTTTTCCAATTTAGGCTAGGTGTCAAATTCTTTATGAAGCCACTCATGTTAGCTAACATGTGGATGGTAGAGAGGCCAAATGGCCGGTGGTGGTGGAAGGGGAAACAAGATGAGTGGGGAGAGGTATTAGATATACTTTATGTATATTTAATAACATCAAACAAAAAATCTATTTTTCTTTCTTTCTTTTCTCCCATCTATTCTCCTTTCATGAAAGCTAACATAAGAACTAACTAGAAAGAGGAGAGAGACGGATGGGGTAAGGAAAAAGGTGAAGAGGCTTTGATCTTCTTTTTACCCAAAATCATCTCCTAATTTGGAAGAATAAGGAAGGGTAGCCACAAATTAAAGGTATAAACCCTTTTGTTTATGTAATTTTTTATTATTGTAAATCAAACCTTGAATCTATGTTTCTAAACTCAAAAACTATGAATATACATGTTTATGAGTGTTTCATGTTTAGATATACCCATATTGGGTGTTGTTTTAGTTGATAATCAAAATTAAGAAAAGTGATTTTTCTAGTTTATAAACCCAAAAATTTCTATGTACTTTAGATTTTTACCATTTGTGATCTACACCTTCTTTTTGCGATCCGTCAAAGAGAGGTGCTAGATATATAAGTTAACTACTAAACCCAAGTGCTAGCACTCAAAAATGTTTAGTACACGGTCCGTAGTGACTAATTTAGCAAAAATTGTTTTGTGTTTTTAAGGAAAAACTGACTATTTTGGACAGTCAAAGGGTAGGTGTAGTTTAGTCTGTTTTCAGACATTCAAAACTTCTGGAAATATTTGAGATGATAATATGATAAGTTTTCTAAGATCTCCAAGTGGAATCACTGAAAAAGGAGTTGTAGATTTCCGTATGAAATATTTTTAACAAAGCACGAAAAAGTTGCAAAATGGCCATTTCGCTACTGCCCAAAATTTTAAAAGGGCTGTTTCAGCCACTTAATTTGTGAAATAAATTCTGACCTTTTGTAAAATTAACCTATATGGTATTAAGTACCTCCTATCCAAAAATGAGATCATCCCAACTTAAAATGACCAGGTTATGACCATTTCAATTTTGTGATTTTCCGACGAAAACGGTTATAACCGGAGTTCTATAACTCCGATGGTAATGAAATTTAAACTTGAGGCTCATGTTAACACATATAAGATTGTGTCAAAAGATGGGAATTTCTGGAGTTAAGCATGATGTAGCTAATTTCTTAAGGAATTAACTAAAACTGATTTTTGAAAAATAACAAAGGAAGTTGGAAAATTATGGAAAACAAATTTTTGTGTATGAAATATATGTATATATGTTTGGACAAAGGATAGAAAAATAATAAGTTGATTTGGTATTTTTGTAAAAAGGATATTGAATACAACTTTGTTGGATTGGATGATGAATCGATGAATCCAAATTCTTGAATTGGAAATCGGTTCTTGAATTGAAAATATGATTGAATCTAATTTTTGGATTTGGAATTGCTTTGGATGCGATTTGGTTTTCTTGGATTGGCCATCTAGGTTGATAGATTTGGAATCCAGTTTGATTTGGAATCCAATCTTTGGATTGGCGATTTTAGTTGCTAAATTTAGAATCTAGGTTCTTTGGATTAGTATTTGACTTATTAGAGTTTAAAGAACTTATAATATATAATATTAGAGTGTTAAATCATAATGTATATGATATAGTGATTAAATAATTATCAAAGAATGATAATAATACTAATGTTGTAATGTGTTATCTAATATTTAATTATGTGATTAAGTGTTAGATAATTGATTGATAAAGTAGTTGTATTATGATACAAAGTATGATATGCTAATTGAAAGACCAATCTTATTAATGATAGGTCTTACAAAAGAAGTTAACTTAAATTGCATAGTAGTAGTCAACGAATCCGGCAAGTTTCCTTAACTCAACCTTGAGTTAGATACTTTTAATTATTATGTTGGTTAATTACTGTTGATTAGACCACGTCTGAGAATTTATTGTTGATTATTCGCAGTTAGTGCATGTTTATTATTTCAAATTGAAATAGTGATTCTAAGAATGTATTTGGAGAATAACTATTATTGGATATTCACATCCGTAGAAGTTATTAGTGATTGCAACTAGTACAAATAATCCCTGTCTATTGTTGAATCGTGTTGAGAAATGTCATAAGCTAATTGTTCTGGCTAGACGAACATATATTAGAACTTGATAGGTTCGAGAAGAGAAGAGAAGAGAATTCAATTATTTTTGATAGATCGATGCCAATATTTTCAGCTAAATCGAAAAAGAAAACTTGATAGCTTTGAGAAGAGAAGTGATTAGATATTGAAATCATTGTATTTCGTTGTTTAATCAAATTCTGATTCAAAAACTGAGAAGAACAACCTTTTATATAAAGGTAACATTTTTGGTCATACATTCGGCCTTTGCGCGCGTTTGAATATTATGCATAATATAGGGTATACTAAAGCTGATCACTTTATATACTTGCAAAAGGGTATGATTTAATCTTTATGGTTATCTGATACACCTGGGTATATCAAAGTCAAATCTATGATAGGTACTCAAGAAGAGAGGTTCTAGATCCATTGTTATCACTCAGTATAAATTTTGGAAAATATTTCCATCTTGTTATTTGGGTATATCAAAGTAAATCTTTGATAGTTACTCGAGAATAGAATTTCAAGATCATTTAAGTTCATTCAGTATAAACTCTGGAGAGTATTTCTAAATTGTTATTCAATAGAATATCGTAGAAACGTTGAAAGCATTGTATTCTTTCGTTAATGTGTTGCATAGGATACGAGAAGATTGGTTAGAGACGAATAAATTATTCCGCTATTTCAAAGTTCCCCGAACTTTGGTGTCATTCTATCAAAATAAATAGTCTGTTTGTTCTGATTCTTATACATTCATTGTATATATCTTAACTTACGGGGCAAATTTATTGCTCACCCTTGCTAAATAAAACATTTGCAGCTAGGGACGAAGTGGCTGGAGGTGCTGTGAAGAACAAAGGCAAAGGTGTTATGCTGTAATAACTATGGTTAACATTATTATTATGTTGTATTTGTAAACCCTTTTGTATATCTAAAGGGTATGTTTGTAATATAAAGGTTAGAGAACCTGGGACGAATGTATTAACTAAATAAGTTAATGAGATGTATGTTCATATTCATAAATAAATGGGTAGTTAGATGGTATTTATATAGTGGATCGTGAACACCAACCTTGGGGGGTCGGGTAACCCAGATTTGGGGGCGTCACTGGTTGGTATCAAAGTTGTAAGTTATAAACCTTAAGTGAAGTGGGAAAAACCGTAGGATTATAACCATAAGCGAGAGATAGAGAATACTCATTTGGAGTACTAAGTGATTGATTGATAAAGTGTATCAATAGTGAGATGTGTGGACATCGTGTGTATTATGTTTGTACTGGTGAAGTACTAATCAAGTTGTTTAACTTACTGTAGGATGTCAGGAGAAGATGAAATAAGTGTGAAGATGTTGGTAATTTGTTGCACCAATGCCGATAAGTCGAGGTAACAGTATAAGCTTAGTCGATTGAAGAAGTGGGAAAAGATGAACCCATGATGAATCTGGGGAGTGATCATGATGATTATCTTGAGATATATTTGAGTGGAGATGAGGAGGTAGAGTCTGAGGAAGTTAAGGTGGAGAAAGACAATAAGACCAAAGTTGGAGAAAAAGATCAAGAATCTGCAGAAGTTCAAGAACTCCGGAGTAAAGTATTTCTCTTGGAGGAGTTGTGGAAGACTGAGTGAGCACTACGCGAGATGACCGAAGAACGAAACGACTTGAAGGCGCAAGTGGAAAGAATGAAGGCTGAAGGTGGTGGATCATCTGAAGGAACCGTCAAGAAGCAGAAGGGCAAGAATAAGAGAAAGAGGGAGAACGACAGTGATAATTCAAAACGTTCAAACCCGAAGAAGAAGCAAGTCTGTGGTAAGTGTTAAAAGACTCACTTGGGAGAGTGCATGATGTGGAAGAACGTGTGCTTCAATTGTAAGCATGAAGGACATATTTCCCTACATTGTCTTAAGCCGAATATGAAAAAGTGTTTTTCATGTGGGAGAATGGGTCACAGATTCAACAAGTGTCCCGGTAAGAAGAAGACTGTTGAAGGGAGTGGAAGGTAGACAACTAAAGTATAAGCGATAGTATCTTTTGATAGTGTGTGATATTAAAGGTTGTAATATCGAGAATGATGTGTAAACATATGTAAATAAATATATTTTTGTACGAATCTTTATTTTCTACATGAACATAAGATTAAGATTAATTTTTGTGTTCCTAAAACTCATACTTATGGTAAGTTCATGACTCATAATTATATGAAATGTTTCTGAACCCCTCAACGAATGGACGCCAATGGTCTGACTAGGATAAGTTCATACAGTCATATAATTGTGGCAAGTTCATGAACTCATAAGTGTGGTAAGTTTGACGAACTAGGAATAGTTATGTGTGAATGGTGAATTACAACTTTTTGTGTAAAGTCGGGGAATTACAACTTTTTATATGAAGTTGGAGAATTTTAACTTTTTGTGTAAAGTTGTGTTGTTAATCCTAATATTATTAAAAAGGGATAGTTGTATATGTTGAGTACTAAATGTACTATGTTCTATTTAAATAAATATGCAATTATATGAGAACTTTGTGTTAAATTCTTATTATGTGATTAATTAGAATTTTTATAGAGAAAGAGAATTAATGTAAGATTTATATTTAAATTAGATAATGCCGCCTAGACGACAAAATCAAAATCAAAGAGAAGAGCAGTCAGTGAATAATGAAGGAGGTCAAGTGGACCCGATGAAAAACTTTGCAAATATGATAGCCGAAGCTATGGGAAATAGAGCTCTAGCAGCAAGAGGAATAGCGAGAGAATAGCCAACAGATAGATTGGAAAATTTCAAAGACTTTAAACCCGTAGGACCGCCAGAATTCAAGGGGACCACGGATCCAATTGAAGCCCAAACTTGGGTGAAAGAGATGGAGAAAGCATTCATCATTGCGCATGTGGCAGAAGAGCAAAAGACATCTTTTGCAACATATCTGATGAAGGAGGAGAAGCTTGGTGGGAGACTAATCAAGCGAGAGTTGGTATAAATTGTGGTTACTTGTACAAGATTCAAGGAGTTGTTCTTTGAGAACTACTTTTCATCGAGTAAGCAATCCAGGATGGAAGTCAAATTTTTAGAACTGAAGTAGGAAAATATGTCGGTTTTTAGAATATGCTGCCAAATTCAACGAGTTGGCGAGATTTTCACCTCATCAGGTGGACACAGAGGCGAGAAAAACGAGAAGATTTGAGAATGGACTGAAGCTGAGGATATTTAATAAGGTAGCAGTATTGCAGATCAATACGTTCGCGACATTGATGGAGAAAGCGATAATTGCTAAAGGGGGAAGCGAAGCTGCATCCCTTTATAATCAGGATAAGAAGAAGAAGAAGGAAAATGATGGAGGTATTAGTGGTGGAAGTAATCTGAATAAGAGAAAATGGAGTGAGAATACCCAGTCGGGTAATAAGTCAGAGGAGAAGAGAAAAGGAGGTGAGCCATTTGCGATTTGTGTGAAGAATCATTCAGGAATTTGTCTGAAGAAGAAGGGAGTCTGTTACAACTATGGTCAAAAGGGACACATGTCGTCCTATTGCCCCAGTTCGAAGAAGATACAAGGCTGTTATTCCTGTGGCTCAACTGATCATCTGGTTCGGAACTGTTCGAAGAGAAATTTGGAAAAGAAAAGTGTCAACAAGGTACCTAGAAGCGAAACCTTGGCGATTCGAGGACCTGCATAGTCAGGAAGGCTAACGGCCCATTCATTTAACATGACGGTGCATGATACAATGGCTGCCCAGGAGGTGGCGACAAGTAACGATTTTGTTGAGAAATTAAATTACGCAAGTAATATTGGATAGATAATGTTGTGAATAGTTTCTTTTATAGATCCAAATCACAGGTTAGAATATGAGACACAAAATAATATTGTGTTGATATAAGTGAATTGATGATACAACTTTAAAAGATTGTAGAGATAAGAAAGAGGTGATTCCGAGGATGAAATCCTTATAAAGGGGGCGGGAGAATGTGATAACCCGAGAATTTATACGATTTATAAAATCTAAATTGATTAATTAAAGGTTGAATAATAAGACCTAGACTGGAAATAAGATATGGATTTAAAATTTTTCTATGAAAGACTTTTATGGTTTTGTGTATTATTATATGTGACTAATTGCATATGAATAATATGTGTTAGTTTTAATTTGTTTATTATAAAACAAATAAGAGAAGCTAAGGTAACCTAATTATATATTAGGAATGAAAAATTGAATAACTTAAGGGTTATGATATGGGAGAATATTAGTATATAATATATATACTAATTTTAAGAGATTTATTTTATACATCTCGGTTAATTAATTTTATAACCTAATTATAGTAAGTCTAATTGGGTTAAGAAATTAAGGGCATGTAAGTAAGGAATTAAGTTATAATTAAAGAGATGAAAACCCTAATTAAATAATTAGGGAATGAGAATATTAAAAGTATTGGACCTAATGTATTTTTCGTGGCCCAAGAAATTAATTTAGAAGCCCAAAAGAATTAAAAGAATAGGAGCCCAAACTTGCAGCCCAATTGAAGAAAGGGCACTTTAGACATTATCTACACTAGATATTACATTAAAAGAAAGCAAGTCTTGGAACATAAAAGGGCCACATGGCAGAATTATTGTAGGAAGAAAAGGAGAGGAAATGGTGGTTACACATCATCACTTTATAAACCACACATGTGGCAAAAGATTTTTCCAATTTAGGCTAGGTGTCAAATTCTATATGAAGCCACTCATGTTAGCTAACATATGGATGGTAGAGAGGCCAAATGGTCGGTGGTGGTGGAAGGGGAAACAAGATGAGTGGGGAGACGTTTTAGATATACTTTATGTATATTTAATAACATCAAACAAAAAATCTATTTTTCTTTCTTTCTTCTCTCTCATCTATTCTCCTTTCATGACATAAGCTAATATAAGAACTAACTAGAGAGATGAGAGAGATGGATGGGGTAAGGAAAAAGGGGAAGAGGCTTTGATCTTCTTTTACCCAAAATCATCTCCTACTTTAGAAGAATAAGGAAGGGTAGCCACAAATTAAAGGTATAAACCCTTTTGTTTATGTAATTTTTGATTATTGTAAATCAAACCTTGAATCTATGTTTCTAAACTCAAAAACTATGAATATACATGTTTATGAGTGTTTCATGTTTAGATATACCCATATTGGGTGTTGTTTTAGTTGGAAATCAAAAGCAAAGAAAAGTGATTTTTCTAGTTTATAAACCCAAAGATTTTTATATACTTTGGATTTTCACCGTTTGTGATCTACACCTTCTTTTTACGATCCGTCAAAGAGAGGTGCTAGATATATAATTTAACTACTAAAACCAAGTGGTAGCACTCAAAAATGTTGAGTACATGGTCCGTACTGACTTATTTAGCAAAAACAGTTTTGTGTTTTTAAGGAAAAACTGACTATTTTGGACAGTCAAAGGGTAGGCGTAGTTTAGTCATTTTTTAGACATTCAAAAATTCTGGAAATATTTGAGATGATAATATGATACGTTTTCTAAGATCTCCAAGTGGAATCACTGAAAAAGGAGTTGTAGATTTCCGTATGGAATATTTTTAACAAAGCACGAAAAACTGCAAAATGGCCATTTCGCTATTGCCCAAAATTTTAAAAGGGCTGTTTTGGCCACTTAATTTTTGAAATAAATTCCGGCCTTTAGGGACATGAAACGATATGGTATTAAGTACCTCCTGTCCAAAAATGAGTTCATTCTGACTTAAAATGACCAAGTTATGACCATTTTAATTTTTTGTGATTTTCCGACGAAAACGGTTATAACCGGAGTTCTATAACTCCGATGGTAACGAAATTTAAACTGGAGGCTCATGTTAACACATATAAGATTGTTTCAAAAGATGGGAATTTCTGGAGTTAAGCACGAGGTAGCTAATTTCTTAAGGAATTAACTAAAAATGATTTTTGAAAAATAACAAAGGAAGTTGGAAAATTATGGAAAACTAATTTTTGTATATGAAATATATGTATATATGTTTGAAAAAAGGATATAAAAAAAATAAGTTTATTTGGTATTTTCGTAAAAAGGATATTGATTACAGCTTGCTGGATTGAAAAATCTGATGAATCCAGCTTGCTAGATTGGAAATCAGTTTATTGAATTGAAAATATGTTGAATCCAGCTTACTGGATTTGAAATCTATTTTGCTAGATTGCAGTTTGGTTTGCTAGATTGGCCATCTAGGTTCCTAGATTTGGGATCCAGTCTGCTGGATTGGCGATTTGGTTGCTAAATTTAGAATCCAGGTTACTAGATTAGTATTTGACTTATTAGAGTTTAAAGAAGAACTTATAATATATAAGATTAGAGTGTTAAATCATAATGTATATGATATAGTGATTAAAGAATTATCAAAGAATGATAATAATACTAATGTTGTAAGCTGTTATCTAATATTTAATTATGTTATTAAGTGTTAGATAATTGATTGATAAAGTAGTGTATTATGATACAAAGTATGATATGCTGATTGAAAGTCCAATGTTATTAATGATAGGTCTTACAAAAGAAGTTAACTTAAATTGCGTAGCAGTAGTCAACGAATCAAGCAAGTTTCCTTAACTCAACCTTGAGTTAGATACTTTCAATTATAATGGTGGTTAATTATTGCTGATTAGACCAAGTCTGAGAATTTATTGTTGATTATTCGCAGTTAGTGCGTGTTTATTAATTCAAATTGAATTAGTGATTCTGAGAATGTATTTGGAGAATAACTGTTATTGGATATCCACATCCGTAGAAGTTATTAGTGATTGCAAATAATACAGATAATCCATGTCTATTGTTGAATCGTGTTGAGAAATGTCTTAGCTAATTATTTTGGCTAGACGGACATATATTAGAACTTGATAGGTTTGAGAAGAGAAGAGAATTCAATTATTATTGATAGATCGATGCCAATTATTTCGGCTAGATCGAAAAGGAAAACTTGATAGCTTTGAGAAGAGAAGTGATTAGATATTGAAATCATTGTATTTCGTTGTTAAATCAAATTATGATTCAAAAACTGAGAAGAACAACCTTTTATATAAAGGGGACATTTTTGGTTGTACATTCGGCCTTTGCGTGCGTTTGAATATTATGCATAATATAGTGTATACTAAAGCTGATCAGTTTATATACTTGCAGAGGGGTATGATTTAATCTTTATGGTTATCTGATACACCTGGGTATATCAAAGTCAAATCTTTGATAGGTACTCGAGAAGAGAAGTTCTAGATCCTTTGTGATCACTCAGCATAAATTTTGAAAAATATTTCCATCTTGTTATTTGGGTATATCAAAGTAAATCTTTGATAGTTACTCAAGAATAGAATTTCAAGATCATTTAAGATCATTAAGTATAAACTCTGGAGAGTATTTCTAAATTATTATTCAATAGAATATTGTAGAAACGTTGAAAGCATTGTATTCCTTTGTTAATGTGTTGAATAGGATGCGAGAAGATTGGTTAGAGAAGAATAGATTGTTCCGCTATTTCAAAGTTCCCCGAACTTTGGTGTCATTCTATAAAAATAGATAGTCTGTTGTTCTGATTCTTATACATTCATTGTATATCTTAACTTGCGGGGCAAATTTGTTGCTCACCCTTGCTAAATAAAACATTTAATTTAGGGACGAAGTATTTGGAGGTCTTTGTGAAGAACAAAGGCAAAGGTGTTATGCTGTAATAACTATGGTTAACATTATTATTATGTTATATTTGTAAACCCTTTTTGTATATCTAAAGGGTATGTTTGTAATATAAAGGTTAGAGAACTTGGGAGGAATGTATTAACTATATAAGTTAATGACATGTATGTTCATATTCATAAATAAATGGGTAGTTAGATGTTATTTATATGGTGGATCGTGAGCACAAAACTCGGGGGTCAGGTAACCCGGATTTGGGGGCGTCACAGGCAATGTGCTTGATTAGACGACGTTTAATTTACATTTTATTTATGAAGCTTATGTAATAGACTTTATTATGATTATGTTTTAATATTCCGCTGATGATTGTAATAATAAAGGTTAGATAACCTGGGATTTATTTTGAGATTGTGTAACCCTTTAATGGGAGATTTATTATTTAAGCTTTCAAGTTTATATCCTTTGTTTATGGGTAGTTAGTTATGAATTAAATGGACATTGAACACCAAATCTGTAGGATTGAAGTACCCAGATTTGGGGGTGTCATAGAGTACATAGCTACAAGTGAAGCTGTGTAAAGCAATCTATTTTGATGAAAAAGTTCATTATTGATCTTGAAGTGGTTCCGAGCATACAAGGACTAGTGCTTGTGTATTGTGACAACAACGGGGCTGTTGCACAAGCCAAGGAACCCAAGTCTCATCATAAATCCAAGTATGTATAACGGCGCTTTCATCTGATTAGAGAAATTGTGGAAAGGGGAGATATCAACCTAGCGAGAGTCGACTCTCAAAAGAACATTGTAGATCCATTTACTAATGTGTTAACTCAGCAGCAGTTTGATCATCACTTAGAGAAGATGGGTATTAGATACCAAGGCGATTGGCTTTAGTGTAAGTGGGAGATTGAAAGTAGTATGCCCTCAACTCAATTATATTTGATGTAATAAGAATTTATTTATAAAAGGCTTTCTTTATCCATGTTAATTAGTTGAATTAATAAATGAGATAAACCCATAGTTAAAGAGCAATGTTTCTAGAATCATGATGTTGATCATGCTAATGAGTTCTAAATTCTTTATAGCTTAAAACTAAAATGTTCCTAATCGTATGGATCACTAATGTGGGATTACTGATTCCAGATATATACTGAATTAAGTTTTAACATATTTCTTAATACTCTTGAGTATGTTGTAGGGTGTGCTCGAATTTAATAAAGTATATATGGAGATAGGTAAATGATCAACAAATGATCTACCACTTTTAATAAAGGGATAGAATGTCCTATGTGATTCGATAAAGTGATAACATGGAAATCCCTGGCCAGGGTTGAATGGGAATTAGAAAGGATTTTCTAATTTACATTAACTTTTGTTGTGCATTTTAGAATCAAAATACATATAATCAAATAAATAAAACTTGACAGTAATTCCATAATTTTTATATTTGATCGGGACATTGTGTGGTAGAAGGATTGAATTGTACAGTAACTATTCACGAAATATGTTCTTCGTATTCTTTGTGATAAACTTTCTGATTAATATTGAATTCATATTATCCGGATAGTCATGAGACATTATTTATAAGGTGTCACCCATGATATAAAATAAATATTAATTATTTATATTTGAGTTAAAGGAGTTTAGTTCATTATAAATAATATTAGAATTGTTCTAATTTATTTATTCTACTATCGGCTTAATATTGAACCTGGAGGGTGACACCACAAAAGAAAAAAATTTGATTTTAGAGTTGATTGACTTAATAGTTATGATGCCCCTAAAATCAGATACCTGCACCTCAAATCTGGTGCCTCACGACCTAACTTAAACAACATACTGATAATACCTACAACAGAAATAATAATAAAATTTACATTGATAAAATATAAATATTCTCGTCCCAAGTAACACAACAATTACTAATACATTACACAACTTAAACCATAACATAACTTAATACATGATGTTAAATAGTCTTAATACAACATACGAATTAACTTCTAATTTATAAGATCAAAGTTACTCCGTAGCCTTGCCTTTTCCCTTATCCTTGCCTGATGTTCCACAATGTTCTGCATTAACTGAAATATTTAAGGAAAACAAGAATGAGCAACAAATTTTCCCAGTAAATGATATAACAACAAGTGTGAACAGACATATATAAAGCTCATAATCTTAAAGGTATAATGATGAAAGATAGCTCAGGAATTTGAAGAATAATATTGTGAACTTAAGACGGGTGTTAACTTAACTAATGTTAACTATGACACCCCCAAATCCGGGTACTTCAATTCCCACATGATTTGGTGTTCAGTATACAAATATCATATGTCTATCTACCCGTAATAAATGAAAGCATAAATAGATAGAAATAAATCCTCTCCTTAAGGAGTTACATCATCTGAAAATAATACATCAATCCCAGGTCATACTAATCTTAAATCTTAACTACGGAAACATAAACAATTAATCGTCTTACACAACATTAACATAAGTCTAAAACATAAATACATCATCACATAAAACAACAAGTCATCATCACATGTTAATCTTGCCATTGCCTTTGCTAGTAGAAGGCTCGTCGGACCTTTCGTTCGTAACTGCAATGTTATTATTACGCAAAAGTGAGCACGATTGCCCACAAGTAAACAAATGAAACAACAATATAATAACATGTGAGTGAATCAAAGACTTCTGGAATAAAAACACAACTTTTGAATCAAGAATGGATAACAAGAATCAAAAGATTTATGATGGTCATAAGACCTTGAACTATGTCCTAGGTTATCAAGGGTTATACTTGAAACCTTTAACAGTCATAAGACTATGGACTCTTCTACTCGTACTTAGGGGGATCAGCCCTTAGTACCATATTGTGCACAATATCTTAACGCTAACGCATAAGTAATCCATATACAGGGTTGTTCATCTCAGTTTGACATCAGAGTCCGCACCAAAGGAAGTTTGGTTTTCATAAATCATTAAGGGTTCTGAAATTTAAAACGTTCATCAACTATGGACTAGTGGAATCAATAAGGGTTCTCTAGTCTAATAAGGTTAAAAAATAATTGATATTTAAATCGAATAACAATCTCAAGAGGTATATAATAGAATAAGTATTGTATAATAGAATCATAATTTGAAAAGATTAATAAATAATAAGAACTTGCTAGATATAGAACATAAGTCTAGAATTTGTTCAATGTAAAGAGATAAGTTTATAAACTTGTATAACGATAACAAGTAGGGTTAAGAAACTTGCCTCGTGCGTAGATTACATGTTAATTATACATGTTCCTTGATTTAATCCTATATACCATTTACATTCACAATACCAGTCAATTATAACGTAACTAGTTATCACAAGTTCATTCTTTTTGTCTAAATCCTGGTTATGAATGTAATTAGTCAAATTACCATACTTATTGTCACATAATATTACATTTCACGAACAATAAGCTAACTAAGCTTTCAATAATTCAATCCACACGTAAATGCGTTATTGACATGTTAAGAACCTAAGTTAACATCTCATTATATGTCTAACACATTTTTATGTTCATTAGATTAGGTTACCATTACATTCCTAGACTTGAACAATTACAAATTTCATTTCTGGACCAATCTGCAGAATGGCGTTGCGGCTCCACTGTTAGGCTTGTTCTTGGTGCTACTGATAAACGCCGTTGCCATTGGCCTTTTCATGTCATGCATGGGCCTTAAGGCATGGAGTCATTTGGCGTCATGGTACGAACTAATCTAGATAAGTTCGCAATTGCGAAATTGCAGAACACAACCAAAACCTTAAATTAATTTATTCTTACACGAATTTAGACATACCCTAACAGTGTAATACACATATAACTGCTACTCAACCCTTCTAGCATGATTTTAACAAGTTAAAACACATAATTTACATAATCAAAACATGTAATTTTTACTATTCTTGATGTTCTTGAATGTTTTGAACACAAAACATAAAAATTAACACTACGAGTTCGTTAAGACACCAAATCTATCCATGCAAAGTTTGTTTTCTTCGTTTTAACATACATAATCATATGAAAGTATAAATTTATGATGCAACGTATGATTTAACGCATAAAATTTGTGCGTAAGGCCATATGGCCATATTTCTATACTCTATATTTTTGAAGAACCATATACGACATATTTTATGAAACTGATGTTATGGAAATATACAATATATAATAAAACATGTTATAATAACATCTTATCATATATATAACACATAATCATTACTTTTTCCAAATATAGAGATTTTAACAGAACTTGAAAGCAATTTTAATGAAACTTTGAATGACGTAAATAAAAACTGAGTTAAAGAGATTACCCTCAAGAAATCCTTCTGATTCTTCAATATCACAATTTATTCTAACTCTCTCTGACAATTTCTCTGAATTCTCTGTCCCTCAAGTTTTTGTTTCAAAATAATATACGTAATAAAGAAAACTGATGGCACACCTATTATAACCAGTAACGTTGAGGTCAATTAACCCATATGTGGTTAATTGCTCTCAACTTCTCTTAAGGCCCTGTTTGGCCACTCTTAAAAACTCACTCCCATTTAATTTGATAATTCTCTTATACTATAGTTTAATAATGTCACACCCAATTACACAATAATTCAAATATCTCATTTAATTTAATTTAAATAAAATATAATAATTTATCATTAGGGCACATAGTCATATATTTATTTTTCTCATTTATTAATTATGTCAAATTATTAATTTTCTCATTTATTAATTAATTTAAATAAAATAATATTAGGCTTATTACATATTTCTTTTAATTCAATAAACTCAAATAATTACATACTTTGAATAATAAAATTCTCCAAATTAATTTAATAAATACAACACATATAATTAAATTAATCTATCATAACTTCATCAATTAATTATTTTATCTAATAATTAAATCATCGAAACATATTTATTTAATTCAATAAATATTCAAAGAAAGCTACAAAAATCATGTTACATTCCCCCCTTAAAAGGATTTTGTCCTTAGAATCACGACTCAGTTAATTCGTCATGTTACATTCTTCCCCCCCTTACAAAGATTCTGTCGCCAAGATCGCTTACACATAAATTAATTAAATAAATGAGGATAATTCTTCATCATATGCTCTTCGACCCACATTGTTTCTTCAGTGTTGTGGTTCCTCCAAATTACCTTAACAGAATGTATTACTTTATTTCTGAGTACTTGCTCCTTCCGGTCAACAATCTGAACATGAATTTCTTCGTAAGATAAATCTTTTTCAAATTGTAGGGGTTCATATTCAATTACATGCTTATAATTAGGTTTGTAGGGTCGTAAAACGAAAACATGGAAGACGTTGTGGACGTTCTCGAGTGCTGGAGGTAAGGCTACCTCATAAGCAACTTCTCCGATTCTTCGTAGTACCTCAAAGGGTCCAATGAATCTTGGGCTTAGTTTCCCTTTCTTTTCAAACCCGATCTTTCCCTTCCAA
Organism: Panax ginseng; assembly: GCA_020205605.1. Taxonomy (NCBI): domain Eukaryota; kingdom Viridiplantae; phylum Streptophyta; class Magnoliopsida; order Apiales; family Araliaceae; genus Panax; species Panax ginseng. The sequence goes on along the minus strand of CM035143.1, from coordinate 56,386,012 downwards.
AGAGAGACTTTCAAAAACTGTGGATCGGCGTATTTCTTCTGCTTATCTTGATCTGCTACCAGTCTTGTTCGGATCAGTTTGACTATTTATGTTGTCTGCTGTACTAATTCTGGGCCTAGTAATTGTCTTTCACCAACTTCATCCCAGTATAGCGGAGTTCTACACTTTCTGTCGTATAATGCTTCATAAGGCGCCATGCCAATACTAGCGTGGTAACTGTTGTTGTAACCGAACTCTATGCGCGGTAGATGATCATCTCAATTACCTTTAAAATCTATTATAGAAGCTCGTAACATATCTTCTAATGTCTGAATCGTTCTTTCAATCTGCCCATCTGTCTGAGGGTGATAAGCCGTACTCATCCTCGACTACGTACCCATGAATTCATGTAGACGTTTCTAGAAGTTCGATGTAAAGCGAGGATCCCTATCTAAAACAATTGACACCGGAACTCCATGTCTAGAAATAATCTCTTTCACATATAACCTTGCCAACTGCTCTAAGTTGAATCTGATTTTGATCGGAATGAAATGTGCGGATTTCGTCAATCGATCAACGATAACCCATACTGCGTCATAGCCGTTTTGAGTTGTCGGAAGGCAAACCACGAAGTCCATCGTAATATGTTCCCATTTCCATTCTGGGATCTCCAACGGTTGTAGCAACCCACTCGGCCTCTGATGTTCTTCTTTCACTTTCTGACAGGTTAGACATTTTCCAACACGCTCTGCAACATCTCGTTTCAAATATGGCCACCAGAAATGTTGTCGAAGATCTTGGTACATCTTGGTACTACCAGGATGAATCAAATATCGTGAAATATGAGCCTCGCTCAAAATGTCTTCCTTAATATCTGGTACTGGTGGTACACAAATTATGCTCTTAAATCTCAGTATTCCTTCCTTGTCCATCTTGAATCTCGGTTCGATCCCTTCAGATATCTTCTTTTTCACCTTTTGACATTCTTCATCTTGAAGTTGAGCCTCCTTAACTTTATTCAGTAGGGTTGTACCAGATTTCATCTGGAACAGCTTCTCATCCATTTCCATAGGATTCTTCACTTCCAGTTCTAACTTCTCCATGGCTGAAATTAGTTCCTTCTGAGCGGTCAACATCATCAATTTCTCCCGACCCTTTCTACTTAAGGCGTCGGCAACCACATTTGCCTTACCCGGATGGTATAAAATCTCACAATCATAATCTTTATTTAATTCCAACCACCTTCTTTGGCGCATATTCAAGTCCTTCTGTGTAAAAATATATTTTAGACTCTTGTGGTCTGTATATATTTCACTCTTCTCCCCATAGAGATAGTACCTCCAGATTTTTAAATCAAAAACCACTGCAGCAAACTCCAAGTTGTGGGTCGGATACCCCTTCTCATAATCCTTCAATTGTCGTGACGCATACGCAATGACTCTGCCGTTTTGCATAAGCACACAACCAAGTCTTTTATGCGACGCATCACTATAAACAACAAAATTTCATGTATCATCCGGAAGAGACAACACAGGTGCTATCTCTTCTTCAATTCTTGAAAGCTTTCCTCACACTTTTCCGTCCAAAAAAATTTCACAGCTTTTCGAGTCAAATTCGTTAACGGAGTTGCGATCTTGGAAAAGTCTTGAATGAATCTTCTATAATAACCTGCAAATCCAAGAAAACTTCGTACTTTCGACGGCGTTCTTGGCTAATCCCAGTTTATCACAGCTTCGACTTTCGATGGATCTACCGAAATTTCGTCTTTATCGATCACATGTCCAAGAAATTGTACCCACTCAATCAAAAATTAGCATTTCAAAAACTTGGCATACAACTTCTCCCTTCTCAATGCCTCTAACGTTAACTTCAAATGCTCTTCATGTTCTTCCTTGGTTTTCGAATATACCAAAATATCATCTATAAATAACACTACGAATTTGTCCAAAAATGGCCTGAACACTCCATGCATTAAGCCCATAAATGCTGCAGAAGCATTCATTAGACCAAATGACATTAATAAAAATTCGTACTGACCATATCATGTTATGAACGCTGTCTTCGGTACGTCTTCTGGTCTCACCTTCAGTTGATGATAACCACTCTGTCGGGAATAAACATATGAATGATATTCCTATTTACATATGATTTGATTATGATGTATATATGAATGAATATGCAAGTATTCTTGCATTAAGAAAAGCTATAAAGTCCTTTGATAGATAATAGAAACATGTGTACAAGGACTTAGAATGAATTGATCAAGTATGTTAGGTTGATCCTACATAAGCAAAATAGCTTTATAAAGTCCTTATAAAGAAATGATGTACAATGACTATAAATATAGAAAGATCAAGCATGTTAGGTTGATCTTATGATGTAATAGATAAGCTTGTCTGATCGTCGAGTACTGCACCAGAGATCGTAGTCTTCCAGGAGAGTCAAGGATAACTCGAGAGCTATCGAGGCAGAATCGTAGTCTGCAAGATAGTAGATCTCGGAGTTCATAGACTGCCAGGAGAAACGATGAAGGATCGTGGTATATCGAGAAGAGCTTCCTCGGGATCGTAGTGTACTGAGGAAGTCATGTTTAGAATCGTAGAGACAGCCTGTCTACGAGCCAATCGATTATCTGCCGAAGCCAAGTCAGAAACATAGACTACACTCGGAGTCGTAGAGTCTACTGATGTCGAAGCCAAGTCAAGGATCATAGACTACACTCGAGGTCGTAGAGTCAACTGATGCCAAAGCCATGTCAAGGATCGTAGACTACACTCTGAGTTCTTAGAGTCTATTGATTACATGCAAAGATCGTAGTCGAGCTATATCAGATGAAGACAAAAGCACAAGGCAAAAACCGTAGAGTGTCAAGATCTGATCTCAGGATCGTAGTGTCTGCAAAGCCGAAGCTGAATCGTAGAGTGTAGAACTACGACCTCAACAGAAGTGTTCACAATGCATAGGTAGAATCGTAGAACAAGTACGATTCTCAACTAATGAGCACTCCCAGAATATCCAAAGGAACAAAGCCTTTGGTTGGCACTGCAAAGATACATCCTACCTGAAGGGAACCAAAGAGCACTCAACGAATGGCATGCAAGCTAACAGAAGATCTAAGCACCAACACAATCAACATCAAGATTGAGTTATAAAGCCATTCAAGATGAAGTCTTCCACAAGATGATCATAAGAAGACTTCAGTAACTGGCTAAGGAAAGTCAACAAGTGCAGTAGCTGTCAAGTGAACAGAAGACAATGATCTTGGAAGCAACCAAGATCGTAGTGTTTTCCAAATAAAGAAAGAACTGATGTAAACTGAACCGAAATACTAGTTAGCCTCTGAAGAACAAGGCTAAAGTGATTAAGCGTAGGGTCAGTCCATTGATGATAAGTGAATGGAAGATCACAAGGAGAAAGCGAGCTGGACGCGCCACAAATCTGAAGTGTCTTGCTATTCAGAGGGAACCAGAGCTAGGAGTTAGGCCATCAGTCTCTGAGTCAGTCGAAGCAAACAAAAGTGTTGAAGCATTGCACAATAGAATGAAGAGGTGTTCTATATTGAAGATCCAATAAACACTCTTCAAGATCATAGTGTTAACTCTACCAGTCAATGAGCAACACTCAACATGACACTACGATCAGGTCCTCGAAGACATGCATCAGAATCGTAGAGTTCGAATAGTTGAAGACTGAAGCATTGGCAACGGTTCAATCTGAAGGGTAATATTCGGACAAGTGCTTATTGAGAGCATCGATGCAAAAGGACAACCTCTAATCGACAAATCAGAAGGAGGAAATAAAGTCTTCAACCTGCCCAAGACATTAAAGTGACATCTCTGATGGGTAGGTGAAATAGTAGACTGCAATGTCAGAATAAAGTATGATATGTCACATCAGCAGTTTACCTTTGTCAACTCGAGATATGTGAAGATATTTGAATAGCCATCAACGGCTACTTTCCAACGGAAGGATTGGGAAGGAGTATAAATTAGGAAGAGCTTTAAAGATCTAGGGTTGCTGGAGTTGGCGAGTTTGGAGAGAAGGTGGACTATTCTAAACCTCGTAAGATAGTGAGTCTGAAGGCTCACTCTACGATCCACCAAGAACACTCAGATACATGCAAAGGAAGAAGTAGAAGTGAGAGTTCTACTATAAGAAGAGTGTTCTGAACTGCCGAGAGAAAGAAGAGCATCATGTCATCTTGGTGTCCATCATGGGAAGACTCTAAGTACAATAGAGAAGAGCTCACAGTCATCTTAGCAAGTCCATCATGAGAAGACATCAAGTATCAAGAAGGGAGATCGCAAACGTCATCATGGTGGCAAGCATGAGAAAGTTTCTAAGTACCTAGCAGAAGAACTTACAGTCATCTTGGAAACCTATCATGTGCAGCCATCATATATCAAGAGGAAAGATATTCAAAGCAGTCATCAAGGGATCATCCGAAGTGGTTGAGTAACTTAAGAAGCTGAGCATCATGCAACACTCAACTGCACTTCAAGGATGATCACGCCAAGCTGCTAAGTATAGAAGATGTTCAGAGCATGAAGACATTTTAGCAACTCAGCACCAACTCCAACAAACCAACAAACAAACAACAAAAGCCAGGGCCTAAGGGGTCCTTGTCCGAAGGGACTAAATGAAGCCAGGGCCTGAGGGGTCCTTGTCTGGAGAGATTAAATGAAGTTCCAAGCCTGCTGGGCTTGAAGAGTTCCTAGGGAACTAGAGGAGTCCCAAGGTCGCTGGCCTTGAAGAGTTCTTAGTGAATCAAGTCCTGAGACTCTTGGCCTTGAAGGAATCTTAGTGATTCAGGGTGCTGCCCTTCCTTAGTGGAAATCCTGCTAGTTAAAAGCAGAAGAGTGGATTAGGAGCTTGAGTCTCTGAATTTGGATCCTTTGTAAAAGACTTGAAAGAATTAAATAGTGAATAAAATAATATTACTTGTTATTATATGTGTTAATATGATGTATGTCGTTCTATAACCTAGAAATTTCGGAATATCATAGTATTCGAACCGCGTGAGAGAATTAAAGTGTTTGAATTTCCAAGACAAAAATAAATGTTTTCCGAGAAAGTTTACAAAAATCACTATTCACCGTTTATCGCTCAGGAATTATTTTTGAATTTTCGAGAAATACGTAATGTTAGAATATTGAGGCGAGATGGATTATGTAATAATAATCTAAGTATGTAAACGCAATATTTCGCATGTGGACTTAAATTAAGAGCGTTGGGAAAATTAATGTCTAAGGAATGAATTTGTGTAATCTTGTAGGGTGTGCAAGTTCATTAAGCATTAAGGGACAAGCCCAAGTTGTAGTAATGTTTAGCCAAGGGTGGATTAATGGGAAGCCCAAACCAAATGCATGCAAGCCCACAAGAATTAGAATATTTAACTAAACCCAAGCCCAAAGGATGATCTAATGGGTAAAGCAATGATCCATGGGGCAACCCATGGGTTAACTTAGAGAGAAAGAACTTTGTGTGGTGACCAAGTGTTGTGATGGTCAAGAAATAGAAGTGGCTAGCAAGTTTACTTGGTTGCTAGGTTATGAATAGTAAGGAGGTGGAAGTTAAGGAGGTGGGATGCCATAAAGACCATTCTACCCTAACTTTGGGTTGCCTATAAATAGAAAGCTCTCATTTAGTATTTGGTTGATTTGTTTCATCCAACAACTCTCTCTCAAAGAAACTTATTTGTTAGAACCCATAAGCACTTATAAGCCATTTCAACTTTTGTTAGATTTTGCAAAATGAAGTGAAGTAATCTTCAAAGGTAAATGATCTTTTCTTCTTCATCTCTATCATGGTAGGTTGATAAGAGAAGTGTAATCTAATGAACTTAGATGCTAAGAACATAGGAGAAGTTGATAAGCAATGGACCTAAGCCGAATAAGTCATAAGGAAATGAAAATCATATATTAAGAAATTATTGTTATGAACTTATAAATAAGCCATAACCAAATTGGAATATAAGTTATTGTAATACATAAGTTGAGATGTCTAGATAATGGAATGAAGGTGTTTAGAATGATAAACAAATCAATAGTAATTGTGACGCCCCCAAAATAGGTATACATCACCTATTCTGAGTAGCCAAATACATGGTACAGAACATAAATACAATCTTAATGATACAACAAGTGAGGTGTGAGTTTAAATACAAATATTGTCTTCTAGACAATATTCACTCTCAGAATGAGTCCTCGTTACATTTATTGTCACACTATTTAATAGAATAGTGAGGACTACTAGCTAATACTATCATCCGGACCATCAATCCGTTCCCCGACTCGTCCCAGCTACGTTCTCATTTCCTGAAGAGAACAATGAAAGAAAGGGTGAGCTCAACTAGCCTAGTAAGAAATATTATGACTAAGATAATGCAGAATAAATTATCATTAGCCTTAAATAATGTTAAACTGATACAATATAACAAACATCAAGTTTAACTGCAGTGGAACAAGCAAACCATTAGAAGAGTCAAGTAGAGAATAAAATCTACTATCTTCGATGATTTAAAAGTATTTTCATGACTTTTATCGCTGAGACTCAGCTTAATAAATAATCCACATCATCGAATCACCTCTGCACTACGGCCAAGGATATTCTTTAGTATCACGACCACAATTATCCATGCACTACAGGCCACAAATATTTGTGTATTCATTAATGGTCATGATCATGTCAACAACGTTCCATCAATGCACTACAGGCCAATGAGGACTTTTACCACATCATTTGTAACATTACGGTCATGATTACACCGAATAATCTCTGATCATAATCATACCAAGTCCATCTATGCACCACAGCCACGATGACTTTCAAAAAATATAAATATGAGGATGATGACAATGATATAAGAATTCAATAAAACAAGTTCAAGAATTAATTTGTCCAAGAACCAATAACGTCCAAATTGTTAACATGATACTACTTTGTAGAGTAAAATTCAAGATTGCTCAGAAGAATATTTTCATGAAAAGATACTGGATGAAACGTAATTATCAAGGATATTCCACTAATTTCATGGAGTATAGAAGTCAAAACTTTAACCAACTGAGTATAATAAAGAATGGAATAACAAAAGAAATCACCATTCATGCTGTACTTCGCATAGACATGTTATTTCAACAGAATACTAAATAACGGAACCGGTCAAAGTGAAAAATTGCAAGATGGGATGTTCCAATGAATAATAAAGAATGGAATAACAACGAAATCACCATGCAAGCAAAGACTTGAATGAGCAAAAGTTATTCCAACGAGTAATACTAATAAGGACGGAATCAAGTTAAGGCAGAAACGCATGCATAATATATTCCAACTAAATAATAATAAAGAGGCGGAACCCGGTCCGGCGTAGAAAACGCATGAACAGGATATTCCACAGTAATAATAAAAAGGCGGAATCAGTCCCGCGACAACGTCTGAGCAGGATATTCCAACATAATAGTGAAGACGGAATAATAGAAGAATGTCACCAAGTATAGGGTAGCCCGCGTATACAGGTTATTCAACAGAATAATAAAGAATGGAATAACATAAGTTCTCTTCATGAATACAAAAGAATAACAACCCCTTACGAGTACAACAAATAATATTCCCCTACCTTAAGAAGAAGAGTCTTTGGATATATAAGTAGTGAAGTAGCGAGAATACTTTCTTCTTTCTCTCTATAGTTTATCTCTCTAGAGTTTCAAATTGAATTAAGTAAGAAAATAATGAAGGAATGAGCTTCTATTTATAGAAAAATGGACTGCATAGTAACTAACTCATGAACGGTCCAGATTGATTTACTTTAATCTTACGGTCCATATTTAAAGCAAAATCTTTTAAATAAAATAAAATATATTCTATTTATAATCTAATAAAACGAATAACTTTATAAAAGATTTTACTATGCAAATACTATGCAGGCACTATAAAAACACTATGCATAATAAAATATAATATATTCTAATTATTGTCTAATAAAACATATAACTTTATAAAAATATTCTGTTTTATATAAAAAGATTTTACTATAAAAAATACTATGCAGGCACTATGCAAACACTATGTATAATAGAATATAATATATTCTATTTATAGAATAACTTTATAAAAGTATTCTATTTTATATAAAAATATTTTCTGTATTATTACATTAATAATACCAACAAAACTGAGTGACTTATTACGTAAGCATCAATAATTAATATCGTGTGCTACTATGCAACCACGCGTATTACTGTACTTTTAACACCGGGTGTTTCAACAGTTAACGATAAAACTTCCGCCGTTATTTTGATAAAGTATTTTTGTCGTTTTCTCAATCCGACAATAATTCCGTTGTGGGGTCCACCAATGATTGTGCCGTTTGTACAAATATTCCCTGTTAAAAGGAATATTACCCGACCAATCGAATATTATATAACAACTTGCGTACTTTGCAAAATTTATAAATATTACCCACAACTATAACATTATATCAATTTACTCCATAATATTCAAAAATGATATTTATAGAAAATTCATCTTTATTTATAAAAGTTGGGGTCTTACAGTAATAATGTTTCGCTGGAATTTGCCCGATTGGACGATAATAGTCGAATTCGTTAAATTCTCGGAATGGAAGTCGTATTTTGTGTTTGACATTGGAAATGTTGGTTTTCGATGGAGACAAGTCATATTTGGCATCATAGAGTTGTGGACTCAAAAATGGCCGGATTCCGACTTCAAACAGAGAAACGAGCGTTGAACGTTCACGAACGTTTATCGTTTTCGTTAAAATGGACTAATAGGTGAAATTTTAGCAAATGAAGAAAAATAGATAAAATTCTTGCATGAACACATAGAGTACGTAATTTGTGACCCATATGCTCTTGAACGAGCCAATTCGGACTTATAATGAAGAAGTTACGAGTCTGGGAATTTCAACTTTTGAAAAATCTGTCCAAAGTGTCTGGTGCACAGAAGTATAAGCGGCGGCCATGACCAAATTTCAAGCAAATAAGGCAGCGCCATGAGGCCAAAGTGGCCATTATCTCTCACGGAGAGTCATGGCAAGTAGTAAACATATATCACTAAGACTCGCGCCGCGACGCCGAGTCCGGATTTTTGAGGAATAAGTGGCGACGCCGTAGCGCGACACCAAGTGCAATGGTCGGCACTGCAGCGCCAGCCTCGTAACCTAAATAGTGATGAAGGTTTACAAATGAACATGAAGAGTAATTGATAATAAAGATCTTAATGAAACATAGATATGACATATTGAAACTTAAGTATGCTCAGTTAATGTTAAGATTAAGTCAATTACTTATGATGTAAGATTGACCTAATGGAAAGCCAGAACCTATAATAACAAATCTAATACGTAATTAGATTGAGAAGTAGGGTAAGATTCTATAGGAACCATGTGTGATCATTCATGACCTAATGTTCTATGTTATGCTATCATCTAATGTAGAGACCTTAAAGACGTAACGTGCACGTGTTCTATCTATAAGCAGACGCTAAAGGCAAGTACTCTAACCCTTGTTTCAGTTCGATCTGGACAAGTCTTTGTGATTCATGTATTCTCTGCATGAGTTAATGTTTGACGAAGTCAAAGCCAATTCCTTCGGCTAGACTTGTGTTATGTTAATCTATCAATTGTTGACAAGGATTTACCAAACTAATATTGTTTTAGTTTTTCAAAAGTAGACGGAGTATGCTAAATTGTTTTGTCGTCAAACGACAGGCACGTGAGGTTGCCACAACTTAAACGTATATACGTTTAATGAATGTAGTGTTGATCAATATAGAGTACTATAGGCTGATCACCTAGACGTGCTCGTAAGATATGTCAGACTTACGGACTTAGTGCCGGGATGTCCTTTTCAAAGTACTTAGGAAATGCTTATGGTCTTGAACCAAAATTGATGTTTTACTGAATATGGTTGTTGTAAAACGTTTTTAATGAAAAGAAGTGCTATTTTGAATTATCGATAGTACTTCATAACTATTGTCCAGTTATTGAAGATATACGATTCTTATGTTTCAAGCATGATATTTTCCTAGAATTATTGTACTTGCTGAGCTAGTTAGGCTCATTCTTGCTTAAACCATATGAATGCAAACTTAAGACCTAACTTAATCGATGGATCCGTAAGGATAAAGGGAAGGCAAAGGCGAACCCGTAGCTTGCTTACGTAATAGTATAGATTTTGTAAGAAATAATATTGATATTATGACAAAGACAATGTATTGGTTGTAAAGAACCTAGAAAAATGTAAATATTCTTTTGATATATATAAGACATATCCGTTCTTTTGAGGCATTTCAATTGAATGTTTATTTGAATCGTAGCACCGTGTAGCACCATCTATCGAGTTGGAAGATACCCGGATTTGGGGGCGTCACACCCCTTGTGACGCCCCCAAAATTAGGTATACATCACCCATCTTGAGTCGCCAGATACATGGTACAGAATTCAAATACAACTTAATAATACAACTGTCATGTTCAATACGACAAAACATAAACTGTGAGTTTGAATACAAATATTGTCTACTAGAGAGTATACAAACTCAAAAAGAGTCTTCATTTCAATTATTATCACACTATTTCACACAATAGTGAGGACTACTAATGCACCATCTAGGACCATCACTCCGTTCCCCGACTCGTTCCAGCTATATTCTCATTTTTCTCAAGAGAACAAAGGAAAGAAAGGGTGAGCTCAACTAGCCCAAGAAGAAATATTATGACTAAGATAATGCGAGAATAAATTATCATTAGCCTTAAACAAATGTTAAACCGATACAATATAACAAACATCAAGTTTAATTGCAAATGAACAAGCAATCCATTAAAAGAGTCAAGTAGAGAATAAAATCTACTATCTTTTATGATTTAAAAGATTTTTCATCACTTTTATCATTTGGGACTCGATTTTAATAAATAATCCACATCATCAAATCAACCCCAGACTACTACCAAGGATATTTTTTAGTATCACGACCATAATTATCCATGCACTACTGGGCCAAGAATATTTGTGTATTCATTAAAGGTCATGATCATGCCAATAATCATCCATCAATGCACTCTGCCAATGAGGACTTTTACCACATCATTTGTAACATTACGGTCATGATTACAATCGAATAATCCATGGTCATGATCATACCAAGTCCATCTATGCACCACTGAGCCACGAGATGACGTTCAAAAAATATAAATATGAGGATGATGACAATGATATAAGAATTCAATAAAACAAGTTCAAGAATTAATTTGTCCATGAACCAATAACGTCCAAATTGTCAACATGATACTGCTTTGTAGAGTAAAATTCAAGAATGCTCAGAAGAATATTTCCATGAAAAGATACTGGATGAAGCGAAATTATCAAGGATATTCCACTAATTTCATGGAGTATAGAAGTCAAAACTTTAACAAACTAAGTATAATAAAGAATGGAATAACAAAAGAAATTACCATGCATGTGGTACTTCGAATAGACAGGTTATTCCAACAGAATACTAAATAACGGAACCAGGTCAGGCAAAATTCGCACCGACAAGATGTTCCAACAGAATAATAAAGAATGGAATAACAACAGAAATCACCATGCATGCGGTACTTCGCATAGACAGGTTATTCCAACAGAATACTAATAAGGACGGAATCAGGTTCGACGTAAAACGCACAGACAAGATATTCCAACAGAATAATAATAAAGACGGAACCGGTCCGGCAGTAAAAACGCATATGTATGAGGATATTCCAAATGAATAATAAAAGCCTTCAATCAGTCCGACGAAAGCGCATGCATGTGGATATTCCAACATAATAGTGAAGAGCGAAATAATGAAGAATGTCACCAAGTATAGGGTAGCCCGCGTATATAGGTTATTACAACAGAATAATAAAGAATGGAATAACATAAGTTCTCTTCATGAATACAAAAGAATAACACCCCTTACGAGTACAACAAATAATATTCCCTACCTTAAGAAGAAGAGTACTGGATATATAAGTAGTGAAGTAGCAGAATACTTTCTTCTTTTTCTCTATAGTTTATCTCTCTAGAGTTTCAGTAAATTCGTAAGAAAATAATGAAGGAATGAGCTTCTATTTATAGAAAAATGGACTGCATAGTAACTAACTCATGAACGGTCCAGATTGATTTACTTTAATCTTACGGTCCATATTTAAAGCAAAATCTTTTAAATAAAATAAAATATATTCTATTTATAATCTAATAAAACGAATAACTTTATAAAAGATTTTACTATGCAAATACTATCTTGAGCAGTAATTATAAAAACACTATGCATAATAAAATATAATATATTCTAATTATTGTCTAATAAAACATATAACTTTATAAAAATATTACATTTTATATAAAAGATTTTACTATAAAAAATACTATGCGAGCCTTATGCAAACACTATGTATAATAGAATATAATATATTCTATTTATAGAATAACTTTATAAAAGTATTATGTTTTATATAAAAAGATTTTCTATATTATTACATTAATAATACCAACAAAACTGAGTGACTTATCACGTAAACATCAATAATTAATACCGTGTGCTACTATGTAACCACGCCAGACATTATTCGCATATACTTTACTACCGAAAGTAGTTCAACAATATTAATTCAGTAAAACTTCCACCGTTATTTTCATAAAATATTTTGTCGTTTTCAATCGATCAAATAATAATTTAGATTCTTGGGTCCACCAATGATTATGCCATCGCATCGAATATTCCCGATAAAACAAATATTCCCCACCAATCGAATATAATATGACAACTTGCATACTTTGCAAAATTTTTAAATACTACCCACAAATATAACATTATATCAAATCCACACCATAATATTTAAAAAAATATTTCGAGAAAATAAAATCTTTATTCATAAAATTTGGGGTCTCACAATCTCCCCTCATGGAATTTCTCCCTCAAAATTTACGTACGTACCTGGTATGCTGAACAGGTGAGGATACATCGATTTCATTTCAGATTCTAATTCTTAAGGTATAACCTTTGAGTGTTGAATACGATCCTCTTATCCAAGATTTTAACACGTATCTCCTCATACGTTAAATCTTCTGCTATATCGTTTAGTTCTAATTTAATAATGTGGTTCGAATCGTCCACATATTTACGTAACATCGATACGTTAAAAACATTATGAACATGCAACATACTTGGCGGTAAAACGAGTCTATAGGCCACAGTTCCTACTTCATCGAGAATTTCAAATGGGCCAATTAAATCGAGGGTTAAGATTTCCTCTCTTCGTCGATTTTTGCCTCTAGAATAATGCCCTCTTGAACCTTCTTCTTCACATTTATCAGCTCCGGGTGTGTAGCTTGAGCGGCTTTAACTTTATCAATTAAAGTCGATTCTACTCGTATATTCGTTATCTTTACTTGGGTTCCTAGAGTCTTTAACTCTATCTTCATCATTTTTAAGTTGTACGAAATGGGCCTTTGTGTTAACAATATCGCACTCGTAAACGCATACGATCTTCTACTCAACGCGTCAGCTACCATGTTCACTTTCCCACGATGGTATTGAATGGTACGATCATAATCTTCAACAGCTCGAGCCAAAGTCTTTAGCGCATGTTACGTTCATTTTAGTTGAAGAAATATTTGAGGGTTTATAAAATGGGTTTTGTACTGGGGTCAATAAAAAATTCGATTTCACACTCTAGGGGTAGGCTAAGAAGTCTTCAAGAATACGTCAGGAAATTTATTAACAATAGAAATATAATTCAAAACTGTGACTCTCATCCAAGACTTGGATAGCACGTCACATTGATACCTATCAACTTGCCATCGTCATTCACGACGTTGCCTACTGTAAAGTCGAAGCTTGGTGCATTCCACACAAGAAAGTCAACAACGAAAGGACCGGGGCTCTTTACTTATGGCTTGATATGACAATGATTGACTTTAGTGGTTTGGTTGCTTGAATTCGCATAACAGGTTGGTTAAGAATATGAAAGCTAACAACCTTACGAAAAGCATGATGAGTAATTAACCAATCTATTCCTAAAATCACATCAAAGGCAAGTATTTTCAAAGAGATACGATCGACAGGTAACGTGAAAGTGTTGATTTGAACAAGATTTATAAATAGTGCATGTAACGAAGGTTTCTCCCAACATATATATCAAAGTCTAACTTCTCCGGAGTTAACTTCAAACATTAAACACAACTAGGTGAAATAAAAGAGTGAGTAGAACCGATATCTAACATGGTATAGACTTCGCAAGAGTTTATGACTAACATACCCATGATAATTTTATTCAGGTTCCTTGTCACAAAAAAAAAATTCTCTTTCTTAAACTACCGGCTTTAGCTTATCTGGGACATCCTTTGGTATCACTATCCCAGCTGGACTTGACTTCACCATACGACAAAATCGAGCTAGGTGACCTTGTCTTCCACAATTAAAACATATTTTGGATTGCTGCGTACAGTTTGGACGGATGTGTCCCTCCTGTCCGCATTTGAAACATACGATCGGTGGTCGTTCTTCTTCCTTTGAAACGGGTGCTGGTGCTGACATCCTTCCATCATTGTTGAATCTCCTTTTCTTGAAATGTCCATTTTTACTGTCTTGGCCATGATTACCACCGAAGTGGTTACCATTTCTGGCATGTTGATTCCCTCCACGTTTGTTATCACCGTTTCGATGACTGATACCATTGGTATTTTCATGTTGCCGACTGCTTTCTCTTGGTTGCGTTGACTCGTTATCGTACTCCAATAACTGAGCCCTATTTACAACATCTGAGTACAAACACAGTTTATGAGAAATAAGATATTGACGTATCTCCGGTTTCAAACCTCTTAAAAATATTCGCGTCATTCGCTCCTCATTATCGACCAAATGGGATGCAAACCAGGATAACTCCGCAAATTTAGCCTCATATTGCGACACAGTCATATTATTTTGTTCCAATTTGATAAACTCCACTTCTTTCGTGTGACGAATACTCTTGGGAAAGTACTTGTCGTTGAATAGCTCTTGGAACTTCTCCCAAGACATCTTGAGTGCGTCAGGCTGGGTACATTTTACAGATTCCCACCAGTGATCTGCCTCTTCTCGCAACATAAAGGTGGCAAAAGGAACCTTTTGCTCTTCTGAGCATCCCAAGACATCAAATATCTTGGTGATCTGCTTTAACCACTTCTCCGCCTTAAGTGGTTCTGTCTTTTCCAAAAACTCCGGTGGTCCCAGCTCCTTGAATTGCTTAGCGGTGACCAACCGTGGGTTGCCATTGTTTCCTCCTGCATTATGAATAAGAGCCGTCTTCACCTGATGTTGCATGAATTCTAAAAAGCTCCTAAACGTACCGTCGTTCGTCAATTGATTAGTGTTGTTGTTTACAGGAGGATTATCGCCATCCTGTTGTACATTGTCCTGATTATTGATCTGTGGAGAATCAACAATCTCCTGTGCTCCATTGTTTATCTCAATATTTTCAGATGCCATTTTCAAATACTGCCACAAAACAAGGGTTAATTAACATATCACATATTATCTCTATACTATGACCGACCAATTAAATATCAAACAAACTTAGGTAGGTCATACTAGCGAAGGAATTCCCCGTCTCTCCCCTCCTAGTTCTTGTCTCACATCTCAGCCAGGGATCATATCCCTAAGCTTTGATACCAACTGTGACGGCCCAAAAATTAGGTTTACATCACCCATCTTGAGTCAGTAGATACATGGTACATAATTCAAATACAACTTAATAATACAACTGTTGTGTACAATATGACAGAACATAAACTGTGAGTTTGAATACAATTATTGTCTACTAGAGAGTATACAAACTCAAAAAGAGTCCTCATTATAATTATTATCACACTATTTCACAGAATAGTGAGGACTATTAATGCACCATCTAGGACCATCACTCCGTTCCCAGGACTCGTCCAAATTTATATTCTCATTTCAAGAGAAGAAACGGTGAAAGAAAGGGTGAGCTCAACTAGCCCAAGAAGAAATATTATGACTAAGATAATGCAGAATAAATTATCATTAGCCTTAAACAGTGTTAAACTGATACAATATAACAAACATCAAGTTTAATTGCAGCGGAACAAGCAATCCATTAAAGGAGTCAAGTAGAGAGTAAAATCTACTATCTTTTATGATTTAAAAAGTTTTTCATCACTTTTATTGTTTAGACTCAGCTTAATAAATAATCCACATCATCGAATCAGCACTGCACTACGGCCAAGGATATTCTTTAGTATCACGACCACAATTATCCATGCACTACGGGCCAAGAATATTTGTCTTTTCATTAATGGTCATGATCATGCCAACAACTGTCCATCAATGCACTACGGGCCAATGAGGACTTTTACCAAATCATTTGTAACATTACGGTTATGATTACACCGAATAATCCCTGGTCATAATCATACCAAGTCCATCTATGCACTACAGGCCACAGATGACTTTCAAAAAATATAAATATGAGGATGATGACAATGATATAAGAATTCAATAAAACAAGTTCAAGACTTAATTTGTCCATGAACCAATAACTTCCAAATTGTCAACATGATACTACTTTGTAGAGTAAAATTCAAGATTGCTCAGAAGAATATTTCCATGAAAAGATACTGGATGAAGCGCGATTACCAATGATATTCCACTAATATAATGGAGTATAGAAGTCAAAACTTTAACCAACTGAGTATAATAAAGAATGGAATAACAAAAGAAATCACCATTCATGCGGTACTTGCAGATAGACAAAGTTATTCCAACAGAATACTAAATAACGGAACCGAGGTCAAAGTAAATTCGCATGCAAGCGAGGATGTTCCAACGAGAATAATAAAGAATGGAATAACAACAGAAATCACCATGCATGCGGTGATTTCGCGACAGACAAAGTTATTCCAATGAATACTAATAATGAGCAGAATCAGTCCGACGAAAACGCATGCATGTGATATTCTAAGCGAATAATAATAAAATTTGAACCAGTCCCACAGAAAACGCATGAACATGATATTCCAATGAGAATAATAAAAGCGGAATCGAGGTCCAAATAAAATGCATGTGATGAGGATATTCCAAATGAATAATAGTAAAGGCGGAATAATAAAAGAATGTCACCAAGTATAGGGTAGCTGGCGATACAAAAGTTATTCAATAGAATAATAAAGAATGGAATAACATAAGCTCTCTTCATGAATACAAAAGAATAACACCCTTACGAAAGTACAACAAATAATATTCCCTACCTTAAGAAGAAGATTACTAGATATATAAGTAGTGAAGTAGCGAGAATACTTTTTTTTCTCTCTATAGTTTATCTCTCTAGAGTTTCAAAGTGAATTCGTAAGAAAATAATGAAGGAATGAGCTCTATTTATAGAAAAATGGGACTGCATAGTAACTAACTAATGAGCGGTCCGATTGATTTACTTTAATCGACGGTCCATATTTAAAGCAAAATCTTTTAAATAAAATATAATATATTCTATTTATAATCTAATAAAACGAATAACTTTATAAAAGAATTTACTATGCAAACACTATGCAGTGCACTATGCAAACACTATGCATAATAAAATATAATATATTCTAATTATTGTCTAATAAAACATATAACTTTATAAAAATATTATGTTTTATATAAAAAGATTTTACTATAAAAAATACTATGCGAGCACTATGCAAACACTATGCATAATAGAATATAATATATTCTATTTATAGAATAACTTTATAAAAGTATTCATTTTATATAAAAAGATTTTTACGTATTATTACATTAATAATACCAACAAAACTGAGTGACTTATCACGTAAGCATCAATAATTAATACCGTGTGCTACTATGCAACCACGCGTATTATTGTACTTTTACTAATGAGTAGTTCAACAGTATTAAAGGTAAAACTTCCGTCGTTATTTTCATAAAATATTTTTGTCGTTTTCTCAATCCGACAATAATTTCGTTGCGGGGTCCACCAATGATTGTGCCATTGCACGAATATTCCATGATAAAACAAATATTCCCCGACCAATCGAATATAATATGACAACTTGCATACTTTGCAAAAAATTTAAATACTACCCACAACTATAACATTATATCAAATCCACACCATAATATTAAAAAAAATATTTTGAGAAAATAAAATCTTTATTCATAAAATCTGGGGTCTCACACCCCTTGTGTCTTTTACATTATATCATTTACATTATGTACTATAACTGCTATAACTGCTATGTATGTTTTAACTGCTTACAACCAAACTAACTCTACGAACAATGTATGTTTGATTATGAATATATCAATGAAGGGGATCTTTTACTTATTCTGCTGTGCTTGAAAAGATTCTTATGTTTGTCATCTGTTAATGTAATAGCAATACAAAATAAAAGAGAAGATTATTTGAAATAAAAAGGATCTATTCAACCCCCCCTTCTAGATCTATTGTGCCTACTGGGAACTAACAATTGGTATAAGCAGGTTCTCAGGCTATATTCAAAAGCTAATCGCTTTGAGTCTGATCCCAAGCACAAACATTATTCTAAACTTAGTTTAGAAGTAAGTAACTTGTTATATGCAGATGAGCTCACACGTTGGAAATATTGTGTATAGGTTAAATATGTATATATACCTGAAGCTGCTCAGATTGGTCCATGTTCTCGATTGTCATATCAACAAGACCAATCTTTTCTCGCAGTCAATCTTGTAGTCTGAAGATTAGACGAGAGAGCTCGAGAGACATCAATGAAAAAGAGTCAAGCATCCACCAGTCTGAAAGATGAAGAGACTATACATGCTAAGAAATGCTTATCAAGAGAAGAAAGAAGATCTTCTCAAACTTATGTCTGGCTAACCAGCAGCTGGGTGCAAACTTTGTAAACTAAAGGATGTCAAAGATCTTAATGTTGAGATTCTCTTGGCCTACATCTTCAAGACCATGACTGATTGATTAAAGGCCAACACGAGCAACAAGCTGTCAGGAGCAAATGTGAAGCTATGGACATCAATGCCTAAACTCAGTATATCTAAGATAAATGGCTGTTAAGAGACTAACAGTAAAAAGGTACGGTTCCTCACTATTATACATGTGTACATCATTAATGCACCCTCTTATGAACCATAACAATATTCTGTCAAGAAGTAATAATCCACCTAAAAAGGTGAAGAGAGAAAGTAACATGAGGATGGAAACTCAAATGTCTATAAACTTTCTCTCCATCCAAGTTTTAGGTTGAAGATGACATCTTGAAGGAAATCTGAAATTGGTCATAAGAGCATCACAGGTCAAATAAATTTTATGAGAAGTAATCTTTGCTGGTGGGTTAGTATGTATGTACAAATCCATGTTCTAAGTGTTTGATAACACATAAAGTATGATCAGTTCTAAAAGAGTATCTTGATGACGTGTAGAAACTGATCACCTCCATGAATCAACTAGATACTCCTAAATTGTAGAGTTGATTCTCACTCTGTGAACACTTAAACATTGTGAACATAACCCAGCAAATGATGAAACCGTCATAGATAAAGAGTATGTTATTAAATGTCAAATCTTACACACACTCACCTTTATGCACATCAAAATTTATTATCTAAAACTAGTCTTATGCATGAATATGATGTTGGTGATAAATCTGATGATTATCCAAATAAGAGGAACAAGGGTTTAAAAAACTAACCTAGCAGGACCCATTTAATAATGGGTACCAAAAATAGAAATATATTTAAACCTGCGGGTACTTGGTCAGTCTAACCACACTAAGGAATGCTGAAGCAGAAGACTTCAGTCAAGAAGACTCAACCAATAGAAGGCTAAGGACTGTTCAGAGAGATGATTCTGATAAAGTTCATATATGTCCAAGCCTATCCTTAAAGACCCTCTGAGCTAACCATAATGGAGCTCACATGGCTGTTAATCTGTGTATGGAAGCAGGCTAGTCAACTAAAGGATCCTATGTGCTCAAGAGCAAGAAAAGAATGTTATATGAGAAGAATTCTCAAAGAAACTCACAACAAAGGATCATCGAGCATCAGTCTAGAGGAACTCATCGTGGAAGCAGAACTTCACAAACACAAGACTGTCAAAGGAGACTACGATCGTAGTGCTGTCAAAAGATCGTAGAGCGATCAGTCCTAAAAATATCCGTGCCTACGATACAAGGAGATCTAAGTGATAATAATGATTTCAGTCAGAAGGAGATATGCAAGGCTGCTTTCTGACACATTTAGAAAAGGGAATCACAACTGATAAAATAACATCAACAATGGGAGAATAGTGATCTGTTAAGAAGCAACTGTACTGAGGAATTCTATGAAGAAATGTACCGGCTATAGAGTCCAAAAACTTTGTGGCTGATGAACAAAATGAAGATCCATAGTCAGTAGGAACGTCTCAAAATGCACTACTGATAACTCTTCAGCCATCCAACTCAAAATCGTGGAGTGCCTACGATCAAACATCTTATCGCAGTGTAGAAGCACGAGGACACCACGATTACAGCAAATGCAATTGTCCAAAGTTGGTAGAGGACCTGTGACGTCCCCAAATCCGGGTACTTGAAACCCAAACTTGGTGCTTCACGATATCATTTCTATAAGCTGAATAATGTTAATAATAATAAAAATAATATAAAGTTTAAACTTAATTTACATATGCATCAAAGTTTACTCCCAGGTACGAGACCTTTAAAAATTCATTACATCATAGATAATAAGTATCATTGTCTTAATAAACTTTAACTATTACACATAATATTATAAATCTCATTCGAACAGCTTTCTTTTCCCCTTATTCTTGCCTGAACCTTCTGGTTGATCATACTTAACTGAAAATATTTAAATTTAAAGCAAGAATGAGTATTGGATTGCCCAGCAAGTAATAACAACAATATATATTAGGTGAAAGAATTAAATGTTTTCTTTGAAAGACACTTCTACAACGAATCGTGAGTTGTGAAGTAAAATTTGAACCAATAATAACAACATATCACTTCCATATGTAATCTTTGAAACTACATTATAGACTATAAGCGGAGATCACCAACATACTATGAACATTGTTTTCTATTTTCGAAAAGGTTAAGCGAGAATTCATCTATATAAACCGTCATAACTTACGGACGCACGGGGGAGTGATCACCGTTATGCCTGTATTGATCAATACTATATGCAAGAACGATATTATCGTTCACTCTATCCACCTTAGGTGCACAAAAGTTTTCATATATCGGGATGTTCATATTTTAGTCGGGAATCCAAACCAAAATAATCTGTTGGATACAATAACGTTCTATCTTGTTTAACAATATTTTTATGTCTAGCTGAATCAATAGCTTAGACGGCTTTTAAGTCAACGTATACATACTTGAAATCAATAAGTATGTATCGACAAATGATTAAATACAATGGTTATCCAAGTGGGGACACTTGTCTAACCCTATATACGAATTAACGAACAGAATAAATATCTGAATTATACAATAATACAATGATTGGATAATGTAAGAACTTGTATGAATACAAAGATTGGATACATAATCAACAATAATAGAGTTAATAATCTGGCATAATAATAATATAATTTTGAAACTTTTTTACTCATGTCCATTGCATAAAGTAAATGCAAAAGTAGAATACTTGCCTGAGCTGCTGTTTACAATAACTTAACTTAGATTAATCTTTTATACAGCGACCTATCAGTAATAAGATCATTTTGTTCGATTAGAATAACATATCCTAACACAGAACACTGTCTATTGCAGTCAGCACATAACCTAATCAATTTGTCACATATATCTAACAATTATTGATTCACTAACAAACACACATATCTAGTCAATTTATCTAAGTCCAGATCAATTTATGAAATATTTCGGTGTACCGACGACTTTATCGGGTAAATATCGAGTCTAAGACTCTATCGTGTAGTTCAATATTCGTTTAGATATTTTAAATATCAGTCATATTATTTTTCATAGCCTTATAATAATTTTTAAATAATTATTATACTTTATCATGAATTTTCAAACACTGAAATCATTATTAAATGATTTAAATATTAACTAATTCTATTATCATTAATATTTAATTAATATTAAACTATTAATGAAACCATTGCCAAAATATTAAAGTTATTTATAATAACTCAAATATTTTTAAAGTATTAATATTACCCTTAAATGAATTTTTAAAACATTTAAAATCATTTTTAAATAATTACTATTAATATTAGAATATTAATTTATTATTTATCAAAATATTAAATGTCATTAATGATAACTTAAAATATTTTTAATTCATTTATTTCCTTTTTAAATGATTTTTAATTCAATAAAACCATTTTTAAACTATTTATTCAATATACTTATTAAATAAACGTAATATCATTAATATTAAATTATTAATGCAATTTACCTTTAAATATCAAAAGTTATATTTTATAACTTAAAATATTTTTAAACTATTTATTTTTATTTAAAATGATTTTTATAATATTAAAATCATTTTTAATTAATTTATTTAATATAATTACTAAATAAATCTAATATCATTAATATATAATTATTAATGAAATTTATTTTAAAATATTAAAAGTTATGTTTTATACCTTAAAATATTATTAAATACCTTATTATTATTTAAAATGATTTTTAATAAAATAAAATAATTTTTAATTAATTTATTTAATGCATTTATTAAATAATTTAAATACCAATAATATCCAAATAAATATTAATATTTATGAAAAATATGTCAAATTATTAAAAATTAATTTTTATAACTTAAAATAATTTTTAAAACTGATTTTATAATTTTTAGGAATTTATTTATATTTTTAATGTATTTTTCGGAATTTATAAAACAAAAATAATGAAATCTGTCGCTAAAGGCTTTAGTGACAATTTTTGTCGCAATAGGTGTTCTTGAGGCTCAAGAAAACTACAATCAGTGCACAAGGGTACCTACTTTGACCTTCTTTAATTTTTAATCTACACTCTTTCTGGACATTCTATTGATTAAATCTTGTAGTATGTATGTAGGAGTACATGTTCATAACTATTTCGGGACCAAATCATACAACATGAGGGATATCTAAACCTCAGAACATGTTGTCAAAACGTGTTCATCATATTCTGGGCTGCCCAGAATCTCTGGTCATGGCCGGTCAACCCTTTTAGTGGCCTTCTAACACGAATGTTGTTGATGATATGGTTGGTCTAGACGTCGGGCTGTATAGACAAGATAAAAGAGAACAATTTCCAAACATTTGTCATGTCTAAATATCAACAACATGAAGGATATAAGTCATCAAACTCACTGTCAGAGTGTTTCTAGGTTTTTCCAGAAACCCAGAAGTTGAAGTTCCTAATTTCGTGCTCGATTTAATTTAGGTTCCAACCTTGTTTCATGTGATATAATGGTTCATACCTATAGAGTACATGACAATTAACAATAACATAACATGAGATCATCATAACATCAACACGATCAAGATAAATGGGCCGGTCAAAGTAGTGTCCAGAAACTGTTCTTGAACATTTCTGGGTTTTCCAGAAATGTTCTTGAGCAGTTTCGTCAACCCAAGTTTGACCAACTCTCAATTTGATTCTGTTAAGTATTTGGGTAATATAAAAACATATATATGTAGTACTCATGTCATTCTACAATTATATAACAAGAACATGTCCATACTATAACGGATCAGCAAGAACAGAAGCTCTAAAAGCGAGTCGCCGAGAAATTCAGGTTTCGGGTTGCCCGAAACTCGAAATTTCGATCAATCAAACTCATTTGACCACGAATATCTTTTAATCTCTGTAAGCTATGAAACCGATTCAAGTTCCAGATTCAAGATCTCGATGAGTACAAGTACAAAGTTTCAAAACACAAAAACACATAACAGATCGAGATCTATGGGACCTGACATTCACTGTCAAACCACGTAGCTCAAATACTACGACATTCTAACATCAATAGGTTATCTAATGACAACTGTCTTGATAACACAAGGAATACGATTTTATTATTACTTAATTTAATAAACTCATTTTACAATAAGATCCGAATTTCTCGGTCGTTACACTGTCTCCAGTTGAAAATTATATTTTAAATAAACTCCAAGATCATATAGGTAGTGCTCGTAGATATACTCAGCAAGTGGATGTGCACAACCATGTCTTATGATAACACGAGGTTGTATGTCATTATACATCTTGTATGATAGTGGCAAAACACCCTTCCAAAGTTGATTTCACCTCACCTTATTCGGTTCACCAAAATTAAATATCAAATGACGTATACAATACGACACACTTATCTAAAGTTCTCAATAAAATTATTTCCATACTAATTAGGGAGAACCTCAGCATGACTATAGACCCAGATTCTATTCCCCTGTTATCCCCCGCTTTCGACCCGGCTACATTCTTATTACCTGAAAGGAATTGTGAAGCAAAAGGGTGAGCACAACTAGCTCAGTAAAGAATATCATGACTAAAGATAATTAAATTATCAATAGCCTTCATCAGTAATAAATCAGAGATTTAGAACATATGGTAGATGATAAAAAATTTCAACCATAGTTGCAGCGGAACGAGCAATCCATTAGAAGAGTCAAATAGACCATACAGTTTATTATCTTCTCGACATTAAAAGTCCACCAACAATGTTTTATCCCTGTAACATCAATCAACAGTTCATTTCCACAATAATATGAATAACTCATAATCATAATTGTGATTCTAAATTCCTCTTCGCACCTAGGACGAAGATAATTTTCATCACCTGTCTTTACCTGAAACATCAAAGATCGTGGTTATACCAAATCACAGTTCCTGTTTATAATCATACAAATAAATTCATCTTTGCACTACGGGCCAAAGATATTCATTATCATTTCATCTTTGCACTACAGGCCAAAGATATTCATTAATAGTTCATCTTTTCACTACAGGCCAAAGATATTCAACAACAGGTCATCTTTGCACTACATGCCAAAGATATTCAACAACAGGTCGTCTTTGCACCAGGCCAAAGATATTCATCAATAATTCATCTTTGCACTACAGGCCAAAGATATTAATATCTCAAAGAAATACATAATCATTTCAGAATTTATATAAACCATAATTATAACCACGTTGATCAATTCACCTTTGCACTTAAGCTAAAAATATTCAATTGTAAATTCTATGGTCATGATCATACCAGTCAACAATTCAACTTTGCACTACTGGCCAAAGAGAACCCATAGTCACGATCATACCAATAATCTACCCATCTTTACACTCAAGTCAAAGAG
Organism: Panax ginseng; assembly: GCA_020205605.1. Classification (NCBI taxonomy): domain Eukaryota; kingdom Viridiplantae; phylum Streptophyta; class Magnoliopsida; order Apiales; family Araliaceae; genus Panax; species Panax ginseng. The sequence goes on along the minus strand of CM035143.1, from coordinate 56,360,692 downwards.
AAATTTCTTCACCAGGATTATAAAAATTTTATATATGAAAATCAAACATGGATTTAATTTCAAGAGTAAGATTCATAAATAAACGATAATTTGGTCAGAAAAGAAACCAATTTTGTCGTGAATAGTACCCTATGAATAGTAACTCATGAATAGTAATTCATGAATAGTAACCCCGACATGAAAAAGGTAGAAATTTCATAATAAAATCTATACCAATATTTCGGTATAATGATATTGAAAGAATAACATTTCTTAAACTTATAAACAATTTATTTTAATTGTTTACACTTTACTAAATAATGCATTTAATCATCCTAAAATGTCAAACTCATAAGTTTTCATCACCAATAACCAAAACCCTTATCAAAAATATGCATATACCTCATATATGATTCTCAAGCCATAAAATCATATTTTTCAATTTTCTTACTTCACATAACATATTTAATTCATTTACTCATAAAATTCATAACTCCTAATCTATACATCCAAAAATTGCCATTTTTGGACACAATCTAGAAAACTCATCAAATTATCATTTCAAATTTTTCCAGAATTTTTGAAGGTTCAGAAAAATTACGAAAACGGAAAAACATAATAACCCTACAATCCCCTTCCTCAAAAGAGCAGTATTTCTGACTGGAATATCGGATGTAAAGTCAGAAGAACCTTACAATTGAATAGCAACTCTCAAAGTATCTAAATACTCACTAAAATACGCTCGATAATATAGAGGGGAAGAAAACTTGTTTCTGGTGTGATTTTCAATTCTAACATAGCCCTCTATTTATACGAAAATGTTAGCACGCCGAAGCAGACTTGACCTGCTACCGATGGATTTACCTGCTACTATTGCCACCCACCACATTTGAAATAAAATTAAGCACATTTCTTCACCAACCACAAGTGGGGCCCACTCAATTCTAGAATTTTCCACCAAAATTATTTATAAACCTAATTTCCGAATCAGTCACCTCTTAAAATTCATAATAAACTTTACGTTCATTTTTAACGGTTCAAAATTTGTGGAAATATACTCAACTTATATATATATATATAACATATCCAAAAATCATAACGATCCAACGGTCAGATTAAAAATTATAACTCACGCAATATATCTCAAGTACAGTAATTTAATTTTTAATACCTCCATTCCGACAAAATACTGATAAAACACCTCAACATTAATTCCTTCATTTATAACCACATAAATAAATCTATCATTTAAATCTTCATCAAATAAATATTTCCTTATCATATAAATCAATAATTAATTATTCACAAATAATATTACATAATCACATTTATGACAACCAAGCAGTTCCCAGGAAAGACGGGGCTTTCCAATAAGGATTTCTCCTTACTGGCGCGCAATTAGATGACCAAGCCTCTCCTTGACAGAACTTTTTAGACATTGCCAATAATGCTATCTAATAATATTATTCAAATAATATGAATTATTAATTTGATAATGGAAAATACTGTGCAGTGACAATTATTGAACAACAATAATATAAAATATCAACGTAGCAATTATTGAATCAATAAAATAAAATATTGAACAGTAATTACTATAACAATTATTGAGTAGTGTCTTCACGTAAGAATCAATAATTCAAAATTATCGCGGTAATACCGCAAAGTACTCTTGTGTAACAACGCAGACATTTTTACTTTACCCACCGGGTATTCCAATAGTGTTAACGGTAACGATTACGTCGTTATTCATAAAAACTCAAATTTGTCGTTTTCTTCATCCAAGCGCTTATTCATTATAGGGCCCACAAATGGTCAGGTCTTGCCGCATTTAATATTCCCAACGGAAAAAGAATATTCCACGACCAAACGAATATTCCCCAATAACAATGAATATTTTATAACCACTTGCTTATTTTGAAAAATATTTCAAATATCACCCTTAACTTTAACTTTTTATCAATTTAACTATTTACTAAATAGAAAAATTGAATACTTTTATTTCATAAAATCCGGGGTTTTACAATCTCCCCTCCTTATGAAATTTCATCCTCAAAATTTACGTACCTGGTATTTCAAAGAGTTGAGAATACCTTGCTTTCATTTCAGATTCCATCTTCCCTGTCATCATGATTTCTCCGTTGCTCATCTCCTGTATTTCAAATATCATTCTAGAATAAAGCTTCAAAACAAGGGTTAATTGAACAAATTAACATATCACATAATATCCCGATATTATGACTGACCAACAAATAAGCTTAGGTAGGACATACTAGCGAAGGATTTACTCATCTCTCCCCTCCTAGTTCTATTCCCCGATCTCCGCCAGATATCATATCCCTAAGCTTTGATACCAAATGTGAAGCCCCCAAAATAGGTCCAATCCATCCAACCTATTATGAGTCGCCAAATACATGGTACATAAAACAACTACAACTTTATTACTACAATTGTCGTGCAAAATACAACAACACATATACTGTGAGTTTTAATACCAACTGTAACTCATGTCCCAACTATGGACAGCACCTCACATTGGTACATTTCATAAAGGTACAGTCAAAAACTGTTTTAGAAATTAAAATCTTTGGAAAGTGCTCAAGGAAACCTTCATACATGGGAGGCCACGCGTCTAGGTTATGATAGATATCATATGTCCACAGAATTATCCTTGGTTGACCTAATAGACCCCAAAGAAAAATGAGAAGAGTACTATCATGTTCTTTCCAATAATGAGTCTTCTCTTGACATATAACCATCTCCACTGTCTCCAGTTGAAAAATTATATTTCAAATAAACTCCAAGATCATATAGGTAGTGCTCGTAGATATACTCAGCAAGTGGATGTGCACAACCATGTCTTATGATAACACGAGGTTGTATGTCATTAGACATCTTGTATGATAGTGGCAAAACATCCTTCCAAAGTTGGGTTCACCTCACCCTATTCGGTTCACCAAAATTAAATATCAAATGACGTATACAACATGACACACTTATCTAAAGTTCTCAATAAAATTATTTCCATACTAATTAGGGAGAACCTCAACAGCTATAGACCACCGTTCTATTCCAATGTTATCCTCGCTCGACCCAGCTACACTCTTATTACCTAAAAGATATTGTGAAGCAAAAGGGTGAGCACAACTAGCTCAATAAAGAATATCATGACTAAAGATAATTAAATTATCAATAGCCTTCATCAATAATAAATCAGAGATTTAGAACATATGGTAGATGATAAAAAATTTCAACCATAGTTGCAGCGGAACGAACAATCCACTAGAAGAGTCAAATAGACCATAAAGTCTATTATCTTCTCCACATTAAAAGTCCACCAACAATTTTTTATCCCTGTAACATCAATCAACAGTTCCTTTCCATAATTATATGAATAACTCATAATCATAATTGTGATTCTAAATTCCTCTTCGCACCCAAGACGAAAATAATTTTCATCACCTATCTTTACCTGAAACATCAAAGATCATGGTTATACCAAATCACAGTTCCTGTTTATAATCATACTAATAAATTCATCTTTGCAGTACGGGCCAAAGATATTCATTATCATTTCATTTTTGCACTACATGCCAAAGATATTCATTAACAGTTCATCTTTGCACTACAGGCCAAAGATATTCAACAACAGGTCATCTTTGCACTATAGGCCAAAGATATTCAACAACAGGTCATGTGACGACCCCAAAATAGGTCCATTCCATCCAACCCATTCTGAGTCGCCAAATACATGGTACAAAAACAAATACAACTTTAGTAATACAATCGTCGTGCAAAATACGATAACACGTATACCGTGAGTTTGAATACAACTATTGTCTAATAGACAGTATAAAAACTCAAAAGGGGTCCTCATTATAATTATTGATACGTTATTTCACAGAATAGTGAGGACTACTAATGCAACCATCTGGACCGTCAATCCATTCCCCGACTAGTCCCAGCTATATTCTCATTTCCTGAAGAGAACAGTGAAAGAAAGGGTGAGCTCAACTAGCCCAGTAAGAAATATTATGACTAAGATAATATACAAAAAAATATCATTAGTCTTCAACAGGGAAAAATCTGATAAAATATAAAAGACAAAAAGTTTTAGATCAACAACTGCAGCGGAATAAGCAATCCATTAGAAGAGTCAAGTAGAGAAAGAATTCTACTATCTTCTATGAATTTAAAAGTCCATCATCAATATTTTATCCCTGTAACATCAATCAATACACATCTTTAATCAAATATTCATCTTTGCACTGCGGGCCAAATATATTCATTTGTATCACTAGTTGGTCATGTTCATCTCAACACCTGTTCATCTTTGCACTACGGGCCAAAAATATTCATTAGGTAATCATTCATCTTTGCACTACAGGCCAAAGATATTCATAAGTTAATCATTCATCTTTGCACTACAGGCCAAAGATATTCAGTAATATCATCATTTAGGACTGAGGATGATGAAAAATATTTTAAAGGAACGAATCCAGTTAAACAAAATAACAAATATTAGAGATTCGTATTACAGTTTATCCAAGATCAATAATACTTCATAATAACCAATTTTGAAGCAAAATTCAAGAATAAAGATCAAAACATGGATACAATCAAAGATAGTAACCATAATAGATACCTTGGATAAAAAGAAGAAAATTTTATTTTTTGGTGAATAGTGCCGTATTCGTGAATACTGCCGTACATGTGAATAGTGCCGTATACGTGAATAGTAACTCCGACACCAAAAAATAGAAATTCCACATGAAAAATCATCATGCTTCGTGAATAGTACTCGTGACTAGTAACTCATGAATAGTAACTCGTGAATAGTAATCCGTGAATAGTAACCCCGACATGAAAAGTTCCAAATTTGATAAAAAGTTCAGATCAATACTTCGGCATAATGATATTGAAGAAATAATATCATATATGAAGAAAATAACATCCCTTACCTCAAAAAGATAATACTTCTGGCTGGAATACTAGATATAGTGCTGAACGAACTTGCACTATATAGCAACACTCAAAGTATCTAAATACTCACAAGAATACGCTCGATAATATAGAGAGAGAAAAAGAGAAAACATATGAATTCTGGTGTGATTTTCAATTCTAATTAAGCACCCTATTTATAGGAAAATGCTTAGAACGCCATAGAAGACTAACCTGCTACCTGGTGGCTTTACCTGTTACTATTGCCACCCACCACATTTGAAATTCAATTGAGAACATTTCTCACCAACCAATTCTAGAATTTTCAAAAATATTTTATCATTTAAACAATAATCAGAAACTTTAATAATTCATAGAAACTAGCCCGTTATCAGAAAAATACGAATTTTATGTCCATTCCACACGAAATCGAATTCTCTACAACTTTATAGCTTTGAAATTTTCCAAATTCCAAACAGAAAAATACCCGAAATCCACAAACGGATGATTTTTAAATACTTCCAATCCGACAAAATACTGATAAAACATCTCAGCATTAATTCCTTCATTAATAACCACATAAATAAATCCATCATTTATATCCACATAAATATTTCCTTATCATATGAATCAATAATTAATTATTCACAAATAATATTATAGAATCACATTTATGACAACCAGGCAGTTCCCAGGAAAGAGGGGGCTTTCCGATAAGGATTTCTCCTTACTGGCGCGCAATTAGGTGACCAAACCTCTCCTTGACAGAACTTTCTAGACATTGTCAATAATGCTATCTAATAATATTATTCCAAATAATATGAATTATTGATCTGATAATGGAGATATTGTACAGTGACAATTATTGAACAAAAATAATATAAAATATCAACGCAGCAATTATTGAATCAATAAAATAAAATATTGAACAGTAACTACTGTGACAATTATTGAGTAGTGCCTTCTTACGTAAGGATCAATAATTCAACAATATTGTGCAATACCGTGTGCTACTGTGCAACAACGCGTATTACTATATTTTAACCACCGGGTATTCCAACAGTGTTAATGGTAACAACTACATCATTATTCAATTTTTCCGTTTTCTTCATCCGACAGTTATCCGTTATGGGGCCCACAAATAGTTTGCGGCATGTCAAATGCGAATATTAATATTCCCTACGTAAAGAATATTCCACGACCAAACGAATATTCCCCGACAACAATGAATATTATATAACCATTTTCTTATTTTGAAAATTTGCACATTTCACCCATAACCAAAGTATTATATCAAATTAATACCTTATTATTCACAATAATAAATAAAGGAAATTTGATTTTATTCATTAAAAAGTTGGGGTCTTACAACCTCCCCTCCTTATGAAATTTAGTCCTCGAAATTGACGTACGTACCTGGTGTTTCGAAAAGGTGAGGATACCTCGCTTTCATTTCTGATTCCAACTCCCAGGTCATTTCTTCAATAGCATGGTTTCTCCATAAAACCTTAACTTGATGTATAACCTTTGTGCATAGGACATGTTCTTTCCTATCCAAGATCTTAACAGGTACATCCTCGTACGTTAAATCTTCAGCTATCTCGTCTGGTTCTAACACAATAATATGATTCGGGTCATCCACAAATTTACGTAACATCGATACGTGAAAAACGTTATGAACACGTGGTATACTTAGCGTTAAGGCGAGTCTATAGGCCACAGTTCCTACTTGATCAAGGATTTCAAATAAATCGAAGGCTTGAGCTTTCTTCTCTTCATCGACTCTTACTTCTAGAATAACTCATTCTTTCACCTTCTTCTTTATATTCATCAGCTCTAGTGTGTAGCTTGAGCAATTTTAACGTTATCGATTAAAGTCGATTCTACTCGCATATTCGTTATCTTCACGTGGGTCCCTAGAGTCTTTAACTCTATCTTCATCATTTGTAAGTTATACGAAATGGATTTTTGTGTTAACAACATCACACTCGTAAACGCATACGATCTTCTACTCATCACGTCAACTACCACTTTCGCTTTCCCATGATGGTATTGAATTATACGATTGTAATCTTCAACAGCTCGAGCCAACGTTTTTGGCGCATTATACGTTCATTTTGGTTGAAGAAATATTTAAGGGTTTTAGAAATGGGTTTTGTACTAGGGTCAATACAAAATTCGATTTCACGCTCTAGGGGTAGGCTAAGAAGTCCTTTAGGAATACGTTAGGAAATTCACTAACAACAGAAATATCATTCAAATCTGACGTATTTTTGTTTAAATCCATGAAATGGGCTAAGAAAGCTTGACATCTGTTTTTCAATAAACGAATGGCTTAATGGCTTGTTATGAAAGTGTTTGACTTCAATGGTTTGGTTGCTTGAATTCGCATATCAGGTTGGTTAGGAATATGAAAACTAACAACCTTACGAAAATAATCAATTTTGGCATGATGAGTGGTTAACCAATCAATCCCTAAAATCACATCAAAAGCAAGTATCTTTAAAGAGATAAGATCAATAGGTAATGTGATTGTGCCCACTTGGATCAAACAAGATTTATAAACAGTGGATATGATAAAAGTTTCTCTTAACGGAGTCTCCGCAGATAAGTCAAAGTCTAATTTCTCTGGAGTCAAGTTTAATCGTTAAACACAAACAGGAGAAATAAAAGTGTGGGTAGAACTGGTATCTAATAAGGTATAGACTTCGCAAAAATTTATAAATAACTAACCCGTGCTAACTTCGTTCGGGTTACTCGCTCTTTAAGAAGTCACGAAAAATGCTCTTCCTGAACCACCGACTTTGTTTTGTCCGTATCTACCTTTGGTGCCACCGTCCCAACAGGACTTGATTTCGCTACAGGACAAAATCAAGCTATGTGACCGTCTTTTCCACAACTAAAACATATCTTGGAAAGCTGTGAACAGTTTGGACTTATATATCCCTCCTCTCCGCATATGTAGCATCTAACTGGCGATCGTTCTCCTCCCCTAGAATTTGTTGTTGGTGTTGGTGCTGTTGCCGACGTCTTCCCGTCATCGTTAAACCTTGTCTTCTTGAAATTTCCACTTGAATCATTTCTTCTATTATCTTGGCCATGATTACCACTGAAGTGGTTACCATTTCTGGCATGATAATTTCCTCCACGATGGTTATCATTGTTCCGATGACCGTTGTCACCGGTACGATTATTATCGTGTTATTGCTCGTTATCCTTCGATTGGGCTGGCTCATTATCGCGCTCCACTAACTGAGCCCTATTCACAACATCTGAATATAAACAAAGTTTGCGAGAAATGAGGTATTGACGTATTTCGGGTTTCAAACCTCGCAGAAACATTAGTGTCATTCGTTCCTCATTATCAACCAAATGGGATGCAAATCGGGATAACTCCGCAAACTTAGCTTCGTACTGCGACACGTTCATATTGTTTTGCTCCAGCTTAATGAACTCAACCTCCTTCATGTGACGAATACTTTCGGGAAAGTACTTATCGTTGAACAATTCTTGGAACTTCTCCCAAGACATCTTCAATGCGGCAGATTCAGTACGCTTTACTGATTCCCACCAAAGAATCGCCTCTCCTCGCAACATGAAGGTGGCAAAGGGAACCTTTTGCTCCTCGAAACATCCCAAGACATCAAATATCTTGGTGATCTGCTTTATCCACATCTCTGCCGTAAGTAGTTCTGGCTTTCCCAAAAACTCTGGTGGTCCCAGCTCCTTGAACTGCTTAGCGGTGACCGACCATGGGTTGCCATTGTTTTCACCTGCATTTTGAATAGGAACCGCTTTCGCCTGATGTTTCATGAATTGCATAAAGCCTCTAAACATCCCATCGTTCACCATTTCATCGGTGTTATTGTTTACCTGAGGATTATTGTCTTCCTGTTGCACCTTATCCTGGGTATTGATTAAAGGTGTCTCCACTGTCTCATTCACTCCATCGTTAATATTTCCTGATGCCATTCTTAAATACTGCCATAAAACAAGGGTTAATTAACAAATCACATATTATCCCTATACTCTGACCGACCAATTAAATACCAAATAAACTTAGGTAGGTCATACTAGTGAAGGAATTCCCCGTCTCTCCCCTCCTAGTTCTTGTCTCACATCTCAGCCAGGGATCATATCCCTAAGCTTTGATACCAACTATGACGACCCCAAAATAGGTCCATTCCATCCAACCCATTCTGAGTTGCCAAATACATGGTACAAAAATAAATACAACTTCAGTAATACAATCGTCATGCAAAATACGACAACACATATACTGTGAGTTTGAATACAACTATTGTCAAATAGAAAGTATAAAAACTCAAATGGGGTCCTCATTACAATTATTGATACGTTATATCACAGAATAGTGAGGACTACTAATGCAACCATCTGGACCGTCAATCCATTCCCCGACTAGTCCCAGCTATATTCTCATTTCCTGAAGAGAACAGTGAAAGAAAGGGTGAGCTCAACTAGCCCAGTAAGAAATATTATGACTAAGATAATATACAACAAATTATCATTAGTCTTCAACAGGGAAAAATCTGATAAAATATAATAGACAACAAGTTTTAGATCAACAACTGCAGCGGAATAAGCAATCCATTAGAAGAGTCAAGTAGAGAAAGAATTCTACTATCTTCTATGAATATAAAAGTCCATCATCAATATTTTATCCCTATAACATCAATCAATACACATCTTTAATCAAATATTCATCTTTGCACTGTGGGCCAAATATATTCATTTGTATCACCAGTTGGTCATGTTCATCTCAACACCTGTTCATCTTTACACTATGGGCCAAAGATATTCATTAGGTAATCATTCATCTTTGCATTACAGGCCAAAGATATTCAGTAATATCATCATTTAGGACTGAGGATGATGAAAAATATTTTAAAGGAACGAATCCAGTGAAACAAAATAATAAATATTAGAGATTCGTATTACAGTTTATCCAAGATCAATAATACTTCATAATAAAGAATTTTGAAGCAAAATTCAAGAATAAAGATCAAAACATGGATACAATCAAAGATAGTAACCATAATAGACACCTTGGATAAAAAGAAGAAAATTTCATTTTTCGGTGAATAGTGCCGTATTCGTGAATACTACCGTATACGTGAATAGTGTCTTATACGTGAATAGTAACTCCGACACCAAAAGATAGAAATTCCACAAGAAAAATCATCATGCTTCGTGAATAGTACTCGTGAATAGTAACTCGTGAATAGTAACTCATGAATAGTAACTCGTGAATAGTAACTCATGAATAGTAACCCCGACATGAAAAGTTCCAAATTTGATAAAAAGTTCAGATCAATACTTCGGCATAATGATATTGAAGAAATAATATCATATATGAAGAAAATAACATCCAATTACCTCAAAAAGATAATACTTTAATTGGAATATTGGATATAGTGTGAAGGAACTTGCATCATATATAGCAACACTCAAAGTATCAAAATACACACAAGAATAAACTCGATAATATAGAGAGAAAGAGAAAACTTATGAATTCTCGGTGTGATTTTCAATTCTAACTAAGCACCCTATTTATAGGAAATTGCTTAGAAAGCCATAGAAGACTAACTCGCTACACCGGTGGCTTTACATTCTTTATTGCCACCCCCACCACATTTGAAATTCAATTGAGCACATTTCTCACCAACCAATTCTTGAATTTTTCAAAATATTTTATCATTTAAACAATAATCGTAAAATTTAATAATTCATAGAAAATAGCCAGATTATCGTAAAAAATACAAATTTTATGTCCATTCCACAATTAAATCGAATTCTCTACAACTTTGTAGCTTTGAGTTTTCCAAATTCCAAGCAGGAAAAATACCCAAAATCCACAAACGGATGATTTTAAATACTTCCAATCCGACAAAAATCGATAAAACATCTCAAAGATTAATTCCTTCATTAATAACCACATAAATAAATCCATCATTTATATCCACATAAATATTTCCTTATCATATGAATCAATAATTAATTATTCACAAATAATATTACGTAATCACATTTATGACAACCAGTTGTTCCCGTGAAGAGGGGCTTTCCGATAAGGATTTCTCCTTACTGGCGCGCAATTAGGTGACCAAACCTCTCCTTGATAGAAGTTTCTAGACATTGCCAATAATGCTATCTAATAATATTATTCCAAATAATATAAATTATTGATCTGATAATGGAGATACTGTGCAGTGACAATTATTGAACAACAATAATATAAAATATCAACGCAGCAATTATTGAATCAATAAAATAAAATATTGAACAGTAACTACTGTGACAATTATTGAGTAGTGCCTTCTTACATAAGGATAAATAATTCAACAATCTTTCTGCAATACCGTATGCTGCTCTTTGTGCAACAACGCCAGTACATCGTATTTTAACCAATCGGTATTTCAACGTTGTTAACGGTAACAACTACGTCGTTATTTAATTTTGTCGTTTTCTTCATCCGACAGTTATCCGTTATGGGGCCCACAAATAGATGCGCCGTCGTACAAATATTCCTCTACAGAAAGAATATTCCACGACCAAACGAATATTCCCCGACAATAATGAATATTATATAACCACTTGCTTATTTTAAAATTTTGCACATTTCACCCATAACCAAAGTATTATATCAAATTAATATCTTATTATTCACAATAATAAATAAAGGAAATTTGATTTTATTCATTAAAAATTTAGGATCTTACAGGTCATCTTTGCACTACAGACCAAAGATATTCTTCAATAATTCATGTTTGCAGTACATGCCAAAGATATTAATATCTCAAAGAAATACATAATCATTTCAGAATTTATATAAATCATAATTATAACCATGTTGATCAATTCACCTTTGCACTTAAGCTAAAAATATTCAATTGTAAATTCAATGGTCATGATCATACAAGTCAACAATTCAACTTTGTACTACTGGCCAAATAGAACCCATAGTCACGATTATACCAATAATCTACCCATCTTTACACTCAAGTTAAAGAGAAATTTCTTCACCAGGATTATAAAAATATTATATATGAAAATCAAACATGGATTTAATTTCAAGAGTAAGATTCATAAATCAACGATAATTTGGTTAGAAAAGAAACCAATTTTGTCGTGAATAGTAACTCCGACACCAAAAGATAGAAATTCCACAAGAAAAATCATCATGCTTCGTGAATAGTACTCGTGAATAGTAACTCATTAATAGTAACCCCGACATGAAAAGTTTCAAATTTGATAAAAAGTTCAGATCAATACTTCGGCATAATGATATTGAAGAAATAATATCATATATGAAGAAAATAACATCCCTTACCTCAAAAAGATAATACTTGGTGGAATATGGATATAGTCTTTGAACTCAGACCAGATATAGCAACACTAAAAGTATCAAAATACACACAAGAATACGCTCGATAATATAGAGAGAGAAAGAGAGAAAACTTATGAATTCTGGTGTGATTTTCAATTCTAACTAAGCACCCTATTTATAGGAAAATGCTTAGAACGCCATAGAAGACTAACCTGCTACCTGGTGGCTTTACCTGTTACTATTGCCACCCACCACATTTGAAATTCAATTGAGCACATTTCTCACCAACCAATTCTAGAATTTTCAAAAATATTTTATCATTTAAACAATAATCAGAAACTTTAATAATTCATAGAAAATAGCATGTTATCAGAAAAATACGAATTTTATGTCCATTCCACACAAAATCGAATTCTCTTCAACTTTGTAGCTTTGAGTTTTTCCAAATTCCAAATAGAAAAATACCCGAAATCCACAAACGGATGATTTTTAAATACTTCCAATCCGACAAAATACTGATAAAACATCTCAGCATTAATTCCTTCATTAATAACCACATAAATAAATCCATCATTTATATCCACATAAATATTTCCTTATCATATGAATCAATAATTAGTTATTCACAAATAATATTACAGAATCATATTTATGACAACCAAAGTTGTTCCTGGAAAGAGGGATTTCAGATATGGATTTCTCCTTCTTCGGGCGCCGCAATTAGGTGACCAAACCTCTCCTTGTGTAACTTTCTAGACATTGCCAATAATGCTATCTAATAATATTATTCCAAATAATATGAATTATTGATCGATAATGGAGATATTTGTGCGTTGACAATTATTGAACAACAATAATATAAAATATCAACGCAACAATTATTGAATCAATAAAATAAAATATTGAAGCAAGAATTCATCGTGACAATTATTCAAGAGTGCCTTTTACGTAAGGATCAATAATTCAACAATATTGTGTAATACCGTAGTTTTGCAGCAACAACGCCGCGTATCCTTTATATTTTAACCACCGCGTATTCCAACAAAGGTTGTTACTTGGTAACAACTACGTCGTTATTCAATTTTGTCATTTTCTTCATCCGAAAGTTATCCGTTATGGGGCCCACAAATAGCTGCGCCGTCGTACGAATATTCCCCGATAGAAAGAATATTCCACGACCAAATGAATATTCTCCGACAATAATGAATATTATATAACCACTTGCTTATTTTGAAAATTTGAACATTTCACCCATAACCAAAGTATTATATCAAATTAATATCTTATTATTCACAATAATAAATAAAGGAAATTTGATTTTATTCATTAAAATGTTGGGGTCTTACAGGTCATCTTTGTAATACAGACCAAAGATATTCATCAATAATTCATCTTTGCAGTACAGGCCAAAGATATTAATATCTCAAAGAAATACATAATCATTTCAGAATTTATATAAATCATAATTATAACCATGTTGATCAATTCACCTTTGCACTTAAGCTAAAAATATTCAATTGTAAATTCAATGGTAATGATCATACAAGTCAAAAATTTAACTTTGCACTACTGGCCAAATAGAACCCATAGTCACGATCATACCAATAATCTACCCATCTTTACACTCAAGTTAAAGAGAAATTTCTTCACCAGGATTATAAAAATATTATATATGAAAATCAAACATGGATTTAATTTCAAGAGTAAGATTCATAAATCAACGATAATTTGGTTAGAAAAGAAACCAATTATGTCGTGAATAGTAACTCCGACACCAAAAGGTAGAAATTCTACAAGAAAAATCATCATGCTTCGTGAATAGTACTCGTGAATAGTAACTCATGAATAGTAACCCCGACATGAAAAGTTTCAAATTTGATAAAAAGTTCAGATCAATACTTCGGCATAATGATATTGAAGAAATAATATCATATATGAAGAAATTAACATCCCTTACCTCAAAAAGATAATACTTCTAGCTGGAATACTGGATATAGTGCTGAATAAAACTTGCACCGTATAGCAACACTCAAAGTATCAAAATACTCACAAGAATACGCTCGATAATATAGAGAGAGAAAGAGAGAAAACTTATGAATTCTGGTGTGATTTTCAATTCTAACTAAGCACCCTATTTATAGGAAAATGCTTAGAACGCCATATAGAAGACTAACTCTCTTTACTGGTGGCTTTACATTACTATTGCCACCCACCACATTTGAAATTCAATTGAGCACATTTCTCACCAACCAATTCTAGAATTTTCAAAAATATTTTATCATTTAAACAATATTCAGAAACTTTAATAATTCATAGAAAATAGCCCATTATCAGAAAAATACGAATTTTATGTTCATTCCACACGAAATCGAATTCTCCACAACTTTGTAGCTTTGAGTTTTTTCAAATTCCAAATATAAAAATACCCGAAATCCACAAACGGATGATTTTTAAATACTTCCAATCCGACAAAATACTAATAAAACATCTCAGCATTAATTCCTTCATTAATAACCACATAAATAAATCCATCATTTATATCCACATAAATATTTCCTTATCATATGAATCAATAATTAATTATTCTCAAATAATATTACAGAATCACATTTATGACAACCAGTGTCCTCAGAAAGAGGGGCTTTCAATAAGGATTTCCTTCTTGGTGGCGCAATTAGGTGACCAAACCTCTCCTTGTGAGAACTTTCTAGACATTTCCAATAATGCTATCTAATAATATTATTTCAAATAATATGAATTATTGATCCGATAATGGAGATATCTTTATGCGTTGACAATTATTGAACAACAATAATATAAAATATCAATATGACAATTATTGAATCAATAAAATAAAATATTGAATAGTAACTATCGTGACAATTATTGAGTAGTGCCTTCTTACGTAAGGATCAATAATTAAACAATAACACCAGGTGCAATACCTGGTATGCTCTTTGTGCAACAACGCGTATTACTGTATTTTAACCACCGGGTATTCCAACAGTGTTAACGGTAACAACTACGCCGTTATTCAATTTTGTCATTTTCTTCATCCGACAGTTATCCGTTATGGGGCCCACAAATAGCTGCGCCGTCTTACGAATATTCCCCGATAGAAAGAATATTCCACGACCAAACGAATATTCCCCGACAACAATGAATATTATATAACCACTTGCTTATTTTGAAAGTTTGCACATTTCACCCATAACCAAAGTATTATATCAAATTAATACCTTATTATTCACAATAATAAATAAAGGAAATTTGATTTTATTCATTAAAAAGTTGGGGTCATACAACCTCCCCTCCTTATGAAATTTCGTCCTCGAAATTGACGTACGTACTTGGTGTTTCGAAAAAGTTAGGATACCTCGCTTTCATTTCTGATTCCAACTCCCAGGTCATTTCTTAAATAGCATGGTTTCTCCACAAAACCTTAACTTGAGGTATAACCTTTATGCATAGGACAAGTTCTTTCGTATCCAAGATCTTGACAGGTACATCCTTGTACGTTAAATCTTCAGCTATCTCGTCTGGTTCTAACGCAATAATATGATTCGGGTCATCCATATATTTACGTAACATCGATATGTGAAAAACGTTATGAACACGTGGCATACTTAGCGTTAAGGCGAGTCTATAGGCCACAATTCCTACTTGCTCGAGGATTTCAAATAAATCGAAGGCTTGAGCTTTCTTCTCTTCATCAACTCTTACTTCTAGAATAACTCATTCTTGCACCTTCTTCTTTATATTCCTCAGCTCCAGTGTGTAGCTTGAGCAATTTTAACATTATCGATTAAAGTCGATTCTACTCGTATATTCGTTATCTTCATGTGGGTCCCTAGAGTCTTTAACTCTATCTTCATCATTTGTAAGTTATACGAAATGGGTTTTTGTGTTAACAACATCGCACTCGTAAATGCATACGATCTTCTACTCATCGTATCAGCTACCACGTTCGCTTTCCCACGATGGTATTGAATTGTACAATTGTAATCTTCAACAGCTCGAGCCAACGTCTTTGGCGCATTATACGTTCGTTTTGGTTGAAGAAATATTTAAGGGTTTTAGAAATGGGTTTTGTACTGGGGTCAATAAAAAATTCGATTTCACGCTATAGGGGTATGCTAAGAAGTCCTTTAGGAATACGTTAGGAAATTCACTAACAACAGAAATATCATTCAAATCTGACGTATTTTTGTTTAAATCCATGAAATGGGCTAAGAAAGCTTGACATCTGTTTTTCAATAAACGAATGGCTTAATGGCTTGATATGAAAGTGTTTGACTTCAATGGTTTGGTTGCTTGAATTCGCATATCAGGTTGGTTAGGAATATGAAAACTAACAACCTTACAAAAATAATTAATTTTGGCATGATGAGTGGTTAACCAATCAATCCCTAAAATCACACCAAAAGCAAGTATCTTTAAAGAGATAAGATCAATAGGTAATGTGATTGTACCCACTTGGATCAAACAAGATTTATAAATAGTGGATATGATAAAAGTTTCTCCTAACAGAGTCTGCACAGATAAGTCAAAGTCTAATTTCTCTGGAGTCAAGTTTAATCGTTAAACACAAACAGGAGAAATAAAAGAGTGGGTAGAACCGGTATCTAATAAGGTATAGACTTCGCAAAAATTTATAAATAACTAACCCGTGCTAACTTCGTTCGGGTTACTCGCTCTTTGAGAAGTTAGGAAAAATGCTCTTCCTGAAACCACCGACTTTGTTTTGTCCGTATCCACCTTTGGTGCCACCGTCCCAACTGGACTTGATTTATTCTGAGGACAAAATCGAGCTATGTGATAATCTTTTCCACAACTAAAACATATCTTGGAAAGCTGTGAACAGTTTGGACTTATATGTCCCTCATCTCCGCATCTGTAGCATCTAACTGGCGATCGTTCTCCTCCCCTAGAATTTGTTGCTGGTGTTGGTGTTGTTGCCGACGTCTTCCAGTCATCGTTAAACCTTCTCTTCTTGAAATTTCCACTTGAATCATTTCTTCTATTATCTTGGCCATGATTACCACCGAAGTGGTTACCATTTCTGGCATGATAATTTCCTCCATGATGGTTATCATTGTTTCGATGATCGTTGTCACCGGTACGATTATTATCGTGTTGTTGCTCGTTATCCTTCGGTTGGGCTGGCTCATTATCGCGCTCCACTAACTGAGCCCTATTCACAATATCTGAATATAAACAAAGTTGGTGAGAAATGAGGTATTGACGTATTTCAGGTTTCAAACCTCGCAGAAACATTCGTGTCATTCGTTCCTCATTATCAACCAAATGGGATGCAAATCGGGATAACTCCGCAAACTTATCTTCGTACTGCAACACGTTCATATTGTTTTGCTCCAGCTTGATGAACTCAACCTCCTTCATGTGACGAATACTTTCGGGAAAGTACTTGTCATTGAACAATTCTTGGAACTTCTCCCAAGATATCTTCAATGCGGCAGATTGAATACGCTTTACAGATTCCCACCAGTAATCTGCCTCTCCTCGCAACACGAAGGTGGCAAAGGGAACCTTTTGCTCCTCGAAACATCCCAAGACATCAAATATCTTGGTGATCTGCTTTATCCACATCTTTGCCGTAAGTGGTTCTGGCTTTCCCAAAATCTCCAGTGGTCCCAGCTCCTTGAACTGCTTAGCGGTGACCGACCGTGGGTTGCCATTGTTTCCACCTGCATTTTGAATAGGAACCTCTTTCGCCTGATGTTGCATGAATTGCATAAAGCCTCTGAACATCCCATCGTTCACCATTTCATCGGTGTTATTGTTTACCTGAGGATTATTGTCTTCTTGTTGTACCTTATCCTGGGTATTGATTAAAGGTGTCTCCACTGTCTCATTCACTCCATCGTTAATATTTCCTGATGCCATTCTTAAATAATGCCATCAAACAAGGGTTAATTAACAAATCACATATTATCCCAATACTCTGACCGACCAATTAAATACCAAATAAACTTAGGTAGGTCATACTAGAGAAGGAATTCCCCGTCTCTCCCCTCCTAGTTCTTGTCTCACATCTCAGCCACGGATCATATCCCTAAGCTTTGATACCAACTATGACGACCCCAAAATAGGTCCATTCCATCCAACCCATTCTGAGTCGCCAAATACATGGTACAAAAACAAATACAACTTAAGTAATACAATCGTCGTGCAAAATACGACAACACATATACTGTGAGTTTGAATACAACTATTGTCAAATAGAAAGTATAAAAACTCAAAAGGGGTCCTCATTACAATTATTGATATGTTATTTCATAGAATAGTGAGGACTACTAATGCAACCATCTGGACCGTCAATCCATTCCCCGACTAGTCCCAGCTATATTCCCATTTCCTGAAGAGAACAGTGAAAGAAAGGGTGAGCTCAACTAGCCTAGTAAGAAATATTATGACTAAGATAATATACAACAAATTATCATTAGTCTTCAACAGGGAAAAATCTGATAAAATATAATAGACAACAAGTTTTAGATCAACAACTGCAGCGGAATAAGTAATCCATTAGAAGAGTCAAGTAGAGAAAGAATTCTACTATCTTCTATGAATTTAAAAGTCCATCATCAATATTTTATCCCTGTAACATCAATCAATACACATCTTTAATCAAATTTTCATCTTTACACTGTGGGCCAAATATATTTATTTGTATCACCAGTTGGTCATGTTCATCTCAACACCTGTTCATCTTTGCACTACGGGCCAAAGATATTCATTAGGTAATTATTCATCTTTGCACTACAGGCCAAAGATATTCATCGATTAATCATTCATCTTGCACCTATGTGCCAAAGATATTCAGTAATATCATCATTTAGGACTGAGGATGATGAAAAATATTTTAAAAGAACGAATCCAGTGAAATAAAATAACAAAAATTAGAGATTCGTATTACAGTTTATCCAAGATCAATAATACTTCATAATAACCAATTTTGAAGCAAAATTCAAGAATAAAGATCAAAACATGGATACAATCAAAGATAGTAACCATAATAGACACCTTGGATAAAAAGAAGAAAATTTTATTTTTTGGTGAATAGTGTCGTATTCGTGAATAGTGTTGTGTACGTGAATTGTAACTTCGACACCAAAAGATAGAAATTTCATAAGAAAAATCATCATGTTTCGTGAATAGTACTTGTGAATAGTAACTCGTGAATAGTAACTCATAAATAGTAACCCCGACATGAAAAGTTCCAAATTTGATAAAAGGTTCAGATCAATACTTCGGCATAATGATGTTGAAGAAATAATATCATATATGAAGAAAATAACATCCCTAACCTCAAAAAGATAATACTTCTGGCTGGAATACTGGATATAGTGCTGAAGGAACTTGCACCGTATAGCAACACTCAAAGTATCAAAATACTCACAAGAATAAGCTCGATAATATAGAGAGAGAAAGAGAGAAAACTTATGAATTCTGGTGTGATTTTCAATTCTAACTAAGCACCCTATTTATAGGAAAATGCTTTGAACGCCATAGAAGACTAAACTGCTACCTGGTGGCTTTACCTGTTACTATTACCACCCACCACATTTGAAATTCAATTGAGCACATTTCTCACCAACCAATTCTTGAATTTTCAAAAATACTTTATCATTTAAACAATAATCAGAAACTTTAATAATTCATAGAAAATAGCCCGTTATCAGAAAAATACGAATTTTATGTCCATTCCACACGAAATCGAATTCTCTACAATTTTGTAGCTTTGAGTTTTTCCAAATTCCAAATAGAAAAATACCCGAAATCCACAAACGGATGATTTTTAAATACTACCAATCCGACAAAATACTGATAAAACATCTCAGCATTAATTCCTTCATTAATAACCACATAAATAAATCTATCATTTATATCCACATAAATATTTCCTTATCATATGAATCAATAATTAATTATTCACAAATAATATTACAGAATCACATTTATGACAACCAGGTTGTTCCCAGGAAAGAAAGGTCTTTCCGATAAGGATTTCTCCTTACTGGAGCACAATTAGGTGACCAAACCTCTCCTTGACAGAACTTTCTAGACATTACCAATAATTCTATCTAACAATATTATTCCAAATAATATGAATTATTGATCTGATAATGGAGATACTGTATAGTGACAATTATTGAACTACAATAATATAAAATATCAACGCAGCAATTACTGAATCAATAAAATAAAATATTGAACAGTAACTACTGTGACAATTATTGAATAGTGCCTTCTTACGTAAGGATCAATAATTCAACAATACGTGCAATGATTGTCTTTCTTATGCGGCAACAACGCGTATTCTGTATCGATTTTAACCAGGGTAATCCAACGATTGTTAATTGGTAACAACTACGCCGTTATTCAATTTTGTCACTTTCTTCATTCGACAGTTATCCGTTATGGGGCCCACAAATAGCTTTGCCGTCGTACGAATATTCCCCGACAGAAAGAATATTCCACGACCAAACGAATATTCCCCGACAACAATGAATATTATATAACCACTTGTTTATTTTGAAAATTTGCACATTTCACCCATAACCAAAGTATTATATCAAATTAATACCTTATTATTCACAATTATAAATAAAGGAAATTTGATTTTATTCATTAAAAAGTTGGGGTCTTACAGGTCATCTTTGCACTACAGGCCAAAGATATTCATCAATAATTCATCTTTGCAGTACAAGCCAAAGATATTAATCTCAAAGAAATACATAATCATTTTAGAATTTATATAAATCATAATTATAACCATGTTGATCAATTCATCTTTGCACTTAAGCTAAAAATATTCAATTATAAATTCAATGGTCATGATCATTCCAGTCAACAATTCAACTTTGCACTACTGGCCAAATAGAATCCATAGTCACGATCATACCAATAATCTACCCATCTTTACACTCAAGTCAAAGAGAAATTTCTTCACCGGGATTATAAAAATGTTATATATGAAAATCAAACATGGATTTAATTTCAAGAGTAAGATTCATAAATCAACGATAATTTGGTCAGAAAAGAAACCAATTTTGTCGTGAATAGTAACTCCGACACCAAAAGATCGAAATTCCACAAGAAAAATTATCATACTTCGTGAATAGTACTCGTGAATAGCTACTCATGAATAGTAACTCATGAATAGTAACCCCGACATGAAAAGTTCCAAATTTGATAAAAAGTTCAGATCAATACTTCGGCATAATGATATTGAAGAAATAATATCATATATGAAGAAAATAACATCCCTTAGCTCAAAAAGATAATACTTCTGGCTGGAATACTTGATATAGTGCGGAAGGAACTTGCACCGTATAGCAACACTCAAAGTATCAAAATACTCACAAGAATACGCTCGATAATATAGAGAGAGAAAGAGAGAAAACTTATGAATTTCGTGTGATTTTCAATTCTAACTAAGCACCCTAATTATAGGAAAATGCTTAGAACGTAATAGAAGACTAACTCTTTACTGGTGGCTTTACCTATTACTATTGCCACCCACCACATTTGAAATTCAATTGAGCACATTTCTCACCAACCAATTCAAGAATTTTCAAAATATTTTATCATTTAAACAATAATCGAAACTATAATAATTCATAGAAAATAACGCATTATCGTAAAAAAATACGAATTTTATGTCCATTCCACACTTAAATCAATTCTCTACAACTTTGTAGCTTTGAGTTTTCCAAATTCCAAAGCAAAAAATACCAAATCCACAAACGGATGATTTTAAATACTTAATCCGGCAAAATATCGATAAAACATCTCAAAGCATTAATTCCTTCATTAATAACCACATAAATAAATCTATCATTTATATCCACATAAATATTTCCTTATCATATGAATCAATAATTAATTATTCACAAATAATATTACAGAATCACATTTATGACAACGAAATTTGTTCCGAGGAAAGTGGGGCTTTCCGATAAGGATTTTCCTTCTTTGGCGCATGCAATTAGTCGACCAAACCTCTCCTCGATGAACTTTCTAGACATTGCCAATAATGCAATCTAATAATATTATTCCAAATAATATGAATTATTGATCTGATAATGGAGATACTGTGCAGTGACAATTATTGAACAACAATAATATAAAATACCAACGCAACAATTATTGAATCAATAAAATAAAATATTGAACAGTAACTATTGGGACAATTATTGAGTAGTGCCTTCTTACGTAAGGATCAATAATTCAACAATACTATGCAATATCGTGTGCTAGTGTGCAACAACGCGTAGACATCAGATTTTAACCACCGGTATTCCAATGTTGTTAATCGTAATAACTACGCCAAGTTATTCAATTTTGTCGTTTTTCTTCATCCGACAGTTATCTCATTATGGGGCCCACAAATAGTCTGCGCCATCGCATTTAATATTCCTCTACGTAAAGAATATTCCACGACTAAACGAATATTCCCCAAACAACAATGAATATTATATAACCACTTGCTTATTTTGAAAATTTGCACATTTCACCCATAACCAAAGTATTATATCAAATTAATACCTTATTATTCACAATAATAAATAAAGGAAATTTGATTTTATTCATTAAAAAGTCGGGGTCTTACAGGTCATCTTTGCACTACAGGCCAAAGATATTCATCAATAATTCATCTTTGCAGTACAGTCCAAAGATATTAATATCTCAAAGAAATACATAATCATTTTAGAATTTATATAAATCATAATTATAACCATGTTGATCAATTCACCTTTGCACTTAAGCTAAAAATATTCAATTGTAAATTCAATGGTCATGATCATACCAGTCAACAATCCAACTTTGCACTACTGGCCAAATAGAACCCATAGTCACGATCATACCAATAATCTACCCATCTTTAGACTCAAGTCAAAGAGAAATTTCTTCACCGGGATTATAAAAATGTTATATATGAAAATCAAACATGGATTTTATTTCAAGAGTAAGATTCATAAATCAACGATAATTTGGTCAGAAAAGAAACCAATTTTGTCGTGAATAGTAACTCCAACACCAAAAGATAGAAATTCCACAAGAAAAATCATCATGCTTCGTGAATAGTACTCGTGCATAGTAACTCGTGAATATTAACTCATGAATAGTAACTCTGACATGAAAAGTTCCAAATTTGATAAAAAGTTCAGATCAATACTTCGGCATAATGATATTGAAGAAATAATATCATATATGAAGAAAATAACATCCCTTACCTCAAAAAGATAATACTTCTGGCTGGAATACTGGATATAGTGCGGAAGGAACTTGCACTGTATAGCAACACTCAAAGTATCAAAATACTCACAAAAATACGCTCGACATTTGAAATTCAATTGAGCACATTTCTCACCAACCAATTCTAGAATTTTCAAAAATATTTTATCATTTAAACAATAATCAGAAACTTTAATAATTCATAGAAAATAGCCTGTTCTCAAAAAAATACGAATTTTATGCCCATTCCACACGAAATTGAAGTCTCTACAACTTTGTAGCTTTGAGTTTTTCCAAATTCCAAACAGAAAAATACCCGAAATCCACAAACGGATGATTTTTAAATACTTCCAATCCGACAAAATACTGATAAAACATCTCAGCATTAATTCCTTCATTAATAACCACATAATATTACAGAATCACATTTATGACAACCAGGTTGTTCCTAGGAAAGAGGGTGCTTTCCGATAAGATTTCTCCTTACTGGCGCGCAATTAGGTGACCAAACCTCTCCTTGACAGAACTTTCTAGACATTGCCAATAATGCTATCTAATAATATTATTCCAAATAATATGAATTATTGATCTAATAATGGAATCTTCGCAAAGTTGACAATTATTGAACAATAATAATATAAAATACCAACGCAACAATTATTGAATCAATAAAATAAAATATTGAACAGTAACTACTGGGACAATTATTGAGTAGTGCCTTCTTACGTAAGGATCAATAATTCAACAATACTGTGCAATATCGTAGTGCTAGTGTGCAACAACAGCAGACATCAGATTTTAACCACCGGGTATTCCAACAGTGTTAACTGTAACAACTACGCCGTTATTCAATTTTGTCGTTTTCTTCATCCGACAGTTATCTGTTATGGGGCCCACAAATAGCTACGCCATCGTACGAATATTCCTCGACAGAAAGAATATTCCACGACCAAACGAATATTCCCCGACAACAATGAATATTATATAACCACTTGCTTATTTTGAAAATTTGCACATTTCACCCATAACCAAAGTATTATATCAAATTAATACCTTATTATTCACAATAATAAATAAAGGAAATTTGATTTTATTCATTAAAAAGTCGGGTCTTTAGGTGTCATCTTTTACTCTGTGCCAAAGATATTCATCAATAATTTATCTTTGCAGTACAGGCCAAAGATATTAATATCTCAAAGAAATACATAATCATTTTAGAATTTATATAAATCATAATTATAACCATGTTGATCAATTCACCTTTGCACTTAAGCTAAAAATATTCAATTGTAAATTCAATGGTCATGATCATACCAGTCAACAATCCAACTTTGCACTACTGGCCAAATAGAACCCATAGTCACGATCATACCAATAATCTACCCATCTTTAGACTCAAGTCAAAGAGAAATTTCTTCACCGGGATTATAAAAATGTTATATATGAAAATCAAACATGGATTTTATTTCAAGAGTAAGATTCATAAATCAACGATAATTTGGTCAGAAAAGAAACCAATTTTGTCGTGAATAGTAACTCCAACACCAAAAGATAGAAATTCCACAAGAAAAATCATCATGCTTCGTGAATAGTACTGTCGTGCATAAGAATCGTGAATATTAACTCATGAATAGTAACTCGACATGAAAAGTTCCAAATTTGATAAAAAGTTCAGGATCAATACTTCAAAGATAATGATATTGAAGAAATAATATCATCATATAAGAAAATAACATCCTTACCTCAAAAAAGATAATACTTCCGGTGGAATATGGATATAGTGCGGAAGGAACTTGACCAGATAAAGCAACACTCAAAGTATCAAAATACTCACAAAATACGCTCGACATTTGAAATTCAATTGAGCACATTTTCACCAACCAATTCTAGAATTTTCAAAAATATTTTATCATTTAAACAATAATCGAAACTTTAATAATTCATAGAAAATAGCCTGTTCTCAAAAAAATACGAATTTTATGCCCATTCCACACGAAATTGAAGTCTCTACAACTTTGTAGCTTTGAGTTTTTCCAAATTCCAAACAGAAAAATACCCGAAATCCACAAACGGATGATTTTAAATACTTCAATCCAGACAAAATACTGATAAAACATCTCAGCATTAATTCCTTCATTAATAACCACATAATATTACAGAATCACATTTATGACAACCAGGTTGTTCCTAGGAAAGAGGGTGCTTTCCGATAAGATTTCTCCTTACTGGCGCGCAATTAGGTGACCAAACCTCTCCTTGACAGAACTTTCTAGACATTGCCAATAATGCTATCTAATAATATTATTCCAAATAATATGAATTATTGATCTAATAATGGAGATACTGTGCAGTGACAATTATTGAACAATAATAATATAAAATACCAACGCAACAATTATTGAATCAATAAAATAAAATATTGAACAAGAATTCACTCTTTGGGACAATTATTGAGTAGTGCCTTCTTTACGTAAGGATCAATAATTCAACAATATGTCTTGCAATATCGTGTGCTAGTGTGCAACAATGGCAGACATCAGATTTTAACCAACGGGTATTCCAACAATTGTTAATCTTTGTAACAACTACGCCGTTATTCAATTTTGTCGTTTTCTTCATCCGACAGTTATCTGTTATGGGGCCCACAAATAGCTACGCCATCGTACGAATATTCCTCGACAGAAAGAATATTCCACGACCAAACGAATATTCCCCGACAACAATGAATATTATATAACCACTTGCTTATTTTGAAAATTTGCACATTTCACCCATAACCAAAGTATTATATCAAATTAATACCTTATTATTCACAATAATAAATAAAGGAAATTTGATTTTATTCATTAAAAAGTCGGGGTCTTACAGGTCATCTTTGCACTACAGGCCAAAGATATTCATCAATAATTTATCTTTGCAGTACAGGCCAAAGATATTTATATCTCAAAGAAATACATAATCATTTTAGAATTTATATAAATCATAATTATAACCATGTTGATCAATTCACCTTTGCACTTAAGCTAAAAATATTCAATTGTAAATTCAATGGTCATGATCATACCAGTCAACAATCCAACTTTGCACTACTGGCCAAATAGAACCCATAGTCACGATCATACCAATAATCTACCCATCTTTAGACTCAAGTCAAAGAGAAATTTCTTCACCGGGATTATAAAAATGTTATATATGAAAATCAAACATGGATTTTATTTCAAGAGTAAGATTCATAAATCAACGATAATTTGGTCAAAAAAGAAACCAATTTTGTCGTGAATAGTAACTCCGACACCAAAAGATAGACCTTCCACAAGAAAAATCATCATGCTTCGTGAATAGTACTCGTGCATAGTAACTCGTGAATAGTAACTCATGAATAGTAACTCCGACATGAAAAGTTCCAAATTTGATAAAAAGTTCAGATCAATACTTCGGCATAATGATATTGAAGAAATAATATCATATATGAAGAAAATAACATCCCTTAGCTCAAAAAGATAATACTTCGGGCCGAATGGAATTGGATATAGTCTTTGAAGGAACTTGCATATCAGATAGCAACACTCAAAGTATCAAAATACTCACAAGAATACGCTCGATAATATAGAGAGAGAAAGAGAGAAAACTTATGAATTCTGGGGTGATTTTCAATTCTAACTAAGCACCCTAATTATAGGAAAATGCTTAGAACGGAATAGAAGACTAACCTTCTACCTGGTGGCTTTACCTGTTACTATTGCCACCCACCACATTTGAAATTCAATTGAGCACATTTCTCACCAACCAATTCAAGAATTTTCAAAAATATTTTATCATTTAAACAATAATCAGAAACTTTAATAATTCATAAAAAAATAGCGCATTATCAGAAAAATACGAATTTTATGTCCATTCCACACGAAATCGAATTCTCTACAACTTTGTAGCTTTGAGTTTTTCCAAATTCCAAACAAAAAATACCCGAAATCCACAAACGGATGATTTTTAAATACTTCCAATCCGACAAAATACTGATAAAACATCTCACCAATAATTCCTTCATTAATAACCACATAAATAAATCCATCATTTATATCCACATAAATATTTCCTTATCATATGAATCAATAATTAATTATTCACAAATAATATTACAGAATCACATTTATGACAACCAGTTGTTCCTCAGAAAGTGGGGGCTTTAGATAAGGATTTCTCCTTCATGGCGCCGCAATTAGGTGACCAAACCTCTCCTTGACTGAACTTTCTAGACATTGCCAATAATGCTATCTAATAATATTATTCCAAATAATATGAATTATTGATCTGATAATGGAGATACTGTGTAGTGACAATTATTGAACAACAAT
Source organism: Panax ginseng (assembly GCA_020205605.1). NCBI lineage: Eukaryota > Viridiplantae > Streptophyta > Magnoliopsida > Apiales > Araliaceae > Panax > Panax ginseng. The sequence continues at coordinate 56,332,810 of CM035143.1, read as the reverse complement.
AATATAAAATATCAACGCAGCAATTATTGAATCAATAAAATAAAATATAGTACAGTAACTACTGTGACAATTATTGAGTAGTGCCTTCTTATGTAAGGATCAATAATTCAACAATACAGTGCAATATCGTGTGCTAGTGTGCAACAACGCGTATTACTGTATTTTAACCACCGGGTATTCCAGCAGTGTTAACTGTAACAAATACGCCGTTATTCAATTTTGTCGTTTTGTTCATCCAACGGTTATCCGTTATGGGGCCCAATAAATATTGCTACTGCCGCATTTAATATTCCCCGACAGAAAGAATATTCCACGACCAAACGAATATTCCCCGACAACAATGAATATTATATAACCACTTGCTTATTTTGAAAATTTGTACATTTCACCCATAACCAAAGTATTATATCAAATTAATACCGTATTATTCACAATAATAAATAAAAGAAATTTGATTTTATTCATTAAAAAGTTGGGGTCTTATAGGTCATCTTTGCACTACAGGCCAAAGATATTCATCAATAATTCATCTTTGCGATCAGCCAAAGATATTAATATCTCAAAAGAAATACATAATCATTTTAGAATTTATATAAATCATAATTATGACCATGTTGATCAATTCACCTTTGCACTTAAGCTAAAAATATTCAATTGTAAATTCAATGGTCATGATCATACCAGTCAACAATTCAACTTTGCACTACTGGCCAAATAGAACCCATAGTCACGATCATACCAATAATCTACCCATCTATACACTCAAGTCAAAGAGAAATTTCTTCACCGGGATTATAAAAATGTTATATATGAAAATCAAACATGGATTTTATTTCAAGAGTAAGATTCATAAATCAACGATAATTTGGTCAGAAAAGAAACCAATTTTTGTCGTGAATAGTAACTCAAACACCAAAAGATAGAAATTCCACAAGAAAAATCATCGTGCTTCGTGAATAGTACTGCGTGCATAGTAACTCGTGAATAGTAACTCACGAATAGCAACTCATGAATAGTAACTCCGACATGAAAAGTTCCAAATTTGATAAAAAGTTCAGATCAATACTTCGGCATAATGATATTGAAGAAATAATATCATATATGAAGAAAATAACATCCCTTACCTCAAAAAGATAATACTTACAATTTGGAATCTTTGGATATAGTGCGGAAGGAACTGCACCAGTATAGCAACACTCAAAGTATCAAAATACTCACAAGAATAAATTTCGATAATATAGAGAGAGAAAGAGAGAAAACTTATGAATTCTGGTGTGATTTTCAATTCTAACTAAGCACCCTATTTATAAGAAAATGCTTAGAATGCCATAGAAGACTAACCTCCTACCTGGTGGCTTTACCTGTTACTATTGCCACCCACCACATTTGAAATTCAATTGAGCACATTTCTCACCAACCAATTCTAGAATTTTCAAAAATATTTTATAATTTAAACAATAATCAGAAACTTTAATAATTCATAGAAAATAGCACATTATCGAAAAATACAAATTTTATGTCCATTCCCACCTAAATCGAATTCTCTACAACTTTGTAGCTTTGAGTTTTTCCAAATTCCAAACAGAAAAAATACCCGAAATCCACAAACGGATGATTTTTAAATACTTCCAATCCGACAAAATACTGATAAAACATCTCAGTATTAATTCCTTCATTAATAACCACATAAATAAATTCATCATTTATATCCACATAAATATTTCCTTATGATATTAATCAATATTTAATTATTCACAAATAATATTACAGAATCACATTTATGACAACCAGGATGTTCCCAGGAAAGAGGGGGCTTTCCGATAAGGATTTCTCCTTACTAGCGCGCAATTAGGTGACCAAACCTCTCCTTGACAGAACTTTCTAGACATTGCCAATAATGCTATCTAATAATATTATTCCAAATAATATGAATTATTGATCTGATAATGGAGATACTGTGCAGTGACAATTATTGAACAACAATAATATAAATTATCAATGCAACAATTATTGAATCAATAAAATAAAATATTGAGCAATAACTCTTCGTGACAATTATTGAGTAGTGCCTTTTACGTAAGGATCAATAATTCAACAATCATGCAATACTGGTGTGCTAGTGTGCAACAACGCAGACATCTTGTATTTTAACCACCGGGTATTCCAACAATGTTAATCGTAACAACTCTACGCCAATTATTCAATTTTGTCGTTTTCTTCATCCAGAAGCGGTTATCCGTTATGGGGCCCACAAATAGGCTGCTATAGTAAATGCGAATATTCCCCGACAGAAAGAATATTCCACGACCAAACGAATATTCCCCGACAACAATGAATATTATATAACCACTTGCTTTTTTGAAAATTTGTACATTTCACCCATAAACAAAGTATTATATCAAATTAATACCGTATTATTCACAATAATAAATAAAAGAAATTTGATTTTATTCATTAAAAAGTTGGGGTCTTATAGGTCATCTTTGCACTACAGGCCAAAGATATTCATCAATAATTCATCTTTGCAGTACAGGCCAAAGATATTAATATCTCAAAGAAATACATAATCATTTTAGAATTTATATAAATCATAATTATGACCATGTTGATCAATTCACATTTGCACTTAAGCTAAAAATATTCAATTATAAATTCAATGGTCATGATCATACCAGTCAACAATTCAACTTTGCACTACTGGCCAAATAGAACCCATAGTCACGATCATACCAATAATCTACCCATATTTACACTCAAGTCAAAGAGAAATTTCTTCTTTGGGATTATAAAATGTTATATATGAAAATCAAACATGGATTTTATTTCAAGAGTAAGATTCATAAATCAACGATAATTTGGTCGTAAAAGAAACCAATTTTGTCGTGAATAGTAACTCAAACACAAAAGATAGACATTCCACAAGAAAAATCATCATGCTTCGTGAATAGTACTGCGTGCATAGTAACTTTCGTGAATAGTAACTCATGAATAGTAACTCATGAATAGTAACTCCGACATGAAAAGTTCCAAATTTGATAAAACGTTCAGATCAATACTTCGGCATAATGATATTGAAGAAATAATATCATATATGAAGAAAATAACATCCCTTACCTCAAAAAGATAATACTTACAATTCGAATCTTTGGATATAGTGCGGAAGGAACTTGCACCGTATAGCAACACTCAAAGTATCAAAATACTCACAAGAATACGCTCGATAATATAGAGAGAGAAAGAGAGAAAACTTATAAATTATGGTGTGATTTTCAATTCTAACTAAGCACCCTATTTATAGGAAAATGCTTAGAATGCCATAGAAGACTAACCTGCTACCTGGTGCCTTTACTTGTTACTATTTCCACCCACCACATTTGAAATTCAATTGAGCACATTTCTCAACAACCAATTCTAGAATTTTCAAAAATATTTTATCATTTAAACAATAATCAGAAACTTTAATAATTCATAGAAAATAGCCCGTTATCAGAAAAATACAAATTTTATGTCCATTCCACACGAAATCGAATTCTCTACAACTTTGTAGCTTTGAGTTTTTCCAAATTCCAAACAGGAAAAATACCTGAAATCCACAAACGGATGATTTTTAAATACTTTAATCCGGACAAAATCTTGATAAAACATCTCGGCATTAATTCCTTCACTAATAACCACATAAATAAATCCATCATTTATATCCACATAAATATTTCCTTATGATATTAATCAATAATTAATTATTCCCAAATAATATTACAAAATCACATTTATGACAACCAGTTGTTCTCCGGGAAAGTGGGGCTTTTCAGATAAGGATATCTCCTTCTATGCCGCAATTAGGTGACCAAACCTCTCCTTGATGAACTTTCTAGACATTGCCAATAATGCTATCTAATAATATTATTCCAAATAATATGAATTATTGATCACGATAATGGAGATATTGTGCGTTGACAATTATTGAACAACAATAATATAAAATATCAATGCAACAATTATTGAATCAATAAAATAAAATATTGAGCGTAATTCTTGTGACAATTATTGAGTAGTGCCTTCTTACGTAAGGATCAATAATTCAACAATCACATGCGATAATATGTCTAGTAGTGTGCAACAACGCCAGTATTCTTGTATTTTAACCACGGGTATTCCAAATAGTTGTTAACTATAACAACTACGCCGTTATTCAATTTTGTCGTTTTTCTTCATCAAGACGGTTATCCGATTTCTGGGGCCCACAAATAGCTGCGTCAAATTGCATACGAATATTCCCCAGAACAGAAAGAATATTCCACGACCAAACGAATATTCATGACAACAATGAATATTATATAACCACTTGCTTATTTTGAAAATTTGTACATTTCACCCATAACCAAAGTATTATATCAAATTAATCTAGTATTATTCACAATAATAAATAAAAGAAATTTTATTTTATTCATTAAAAGTTGAGGTCTTATAGGTCATCTTTGCACTGTGCCAAAGATATTCATAAATAATTCATCTTTGCGATGACAGAGCCAAAGATATTAATATCTCAAAGAAATACATAATCATTTTAGAATTTATATAAATCATAATTATGACCATGTTGATCAATTCACCTTTGCACTTAAGCTAAAAATATTCAATTGTAAATTCAATGGTCATGATCATACCGATCAACAATTCAACTTTGCACCATCGGCCAAATAGAACCCATAGTCACGATCATACCAATAATCTACCCATCTTTACTCTCAAGTCAAAGAGAAATTTCTTCATCGGGATTATAAAAATTGTATATATGAAAATCAAACTTGGATTTTATTTCAAGAGTAAGATTCATAAATCAACGATAATTTGGTCAGAAAAGAAACCAATTTTGTCGTGAATAGTAACTCAGACACCAAAAGATAGACATTCCACAAGAAAAATCATCATGCTTCGTGAATAGTACTTCGTGTATAGTAACTTTCGTGAATAGTAACTCATGAATAGTAACTCATGAATAGTAACTCAAACATGAAAAGTTCCAAATTTGATAAAAAGTTCGGACTAATACTTCTAAGCATAATGATATTGAAGAAATAATATCATATATGAAGAAAATAACATCCCTTACCTCAAAAAAGATAATATTTTAATTTGGAATCTTTTGGATATAGTGTGAAGGAACTTGCATCAGTATAGCAACACTCAAAGTATCAAAATACTCACAAGAATACGCTCGATAATATAGAGAGAGAGAGAGAAAACTTATAAATTACAATTGTGATTTTCAATTCTAACTAAGCACCCTATTTATAGGAAAATGCTTAGAATGCCATAGAAGACTAACCTGCTACCTGGTGCCTTTACCTGTTACTATTGCCACCCACCACATTTAAAATTCAATTGAGCACATTTCTCACCAACCAATTCTAGAATTTTCAAAATATTTTATCATTTAAACAATAATCGAAACTTTAATAATTCATAGAAAATAGCAGATTATCGAGAAAAAATACAAATTTTATGTCCATTCGCATTTAAATCAATTCTCTACAACTTTGTAGCTTTGAGTTTTCCAAATTCAAGCGGAAAAAATACACGAAATCCACAAGCGGATGATTTTAAATACTTCCAATCCAACAAAATCTTCGATAAAACATCTCAAACATTAATTCCTTCATTAATAACCACATAAATAAATCCATCATTTATATCCATATAAATATTTCCTTATGATATTAATCAATAATTAATTATTCACAAATAATATTACAAAATCACATTTATGACAACCAGGTTGTTCCCAGGAAAGTGGGGGCTTTCAGATAAGGATATCTCCTTACTGCCGCGCAATTAGGTGACCAAACCTCTCCTTGACAGAACTTTCTAGACATTGCCAATAATGCTATCTAATAATATTATTCCAAATAATATGAATTATTGATCTTATAATGGAGATCTTCATGCGTTGACAATTATTGAACAACAATAATATAAAATATCAATGCAACAATTATTGAATCAATAAAATAAAATATTGAACAGTAACTACTGTGACAATTATTGAGTAGTGCCTTCTTACGTAAGGATCAATAATTCAACAATACTGTGCAATACCGTGTGCTAGTGTGCAACAACGGCAGATTATTCTTGTATTTTAACCACCGGATATTCAAAGATTGTTAATCGTAACAACTCTGCCGTTATTCAATTTTGTCGTTTTCATCATCCGACAGTTATCCGTTATGGGGCCCACAAATAGCTGCGTCGTCGTACGAATATTCCCCGACAGAAAGAATATTCCACGACCAAACGAATATTCCGCGACAACAATGAATATTATATAACCACTTGCTTATTTTGAAAATTTGTACATTTCACCCATAACCAAAGTATTATATCAAATTAAATCAGTATTATTCACAATAATAAATAAAAGAAATTTGATTTTATTCATTTAAAAGTTGAGGTCTTATAGGTCATCTTTGCACTTCTGGCCAAAGATATTCATAAATAATTCATCTTTGCAAAGATCTGGCCAAAGATATTAATATCTCAAAGAAATACATAATCATTTTAGAATTTATATAAATCATAATTATGACCATGTTGATCAATTCACTTTTTGCACTTAAGCTAAAAATATTCAATTGTAAATTCAATGGTCATGATCATACCAGTCAACAATTCAACTTTGCACTACTGGCCAAATAGAACCCATAGTCACGATCATACCAATAATCTACCCATCTTTACACTTAAGTCAAAGAGAAATTTCTTCATCGGGATTATAAAAATGTTATATATGAAAATCAAACATGGATTTTATTTCAAGAGTAAGATTCATAAATCAACGATAATTTGGTCAGAGAAGAAACCAATTTTGTCGTGAATAGTAACTCCGACACCAAAAGATAGACATTCCACAAGAAAAATCATCATGCTTCGTGAATAGTACTACTAAATGCATAGTAACTTCGTGAATAGTAACTCATAAATAGTAACTCATGAATAGTAACTCAGAAGCATGAAGTTCCAAATTTGATAAAAAGTTCAGACCAATACTTCGGCATAATGATATTGAAGAAATAATATCATATATGAAGAAAATAACATCCCTTACCTCAAAAAGATAATATTTCATTTGGAATTTGGATATAGTAGTGAGGAAGGAACTTGCAACGTATAGCAACACTCAAAGTATCAAATTACTCACAAGAATACGCTCGATAATATAGAGAGAGAAAGAGAGAAAACTTATAAATTCTGTTGTGATTTTCAATTCTAACTAAGCACCCTATTTATAAGAAAATGCTTAGAATGCCATAGAAGACTAACCTGCTACCTGGTGCCTTTACCTGTTACTATTGCCACCCACCACATTTAAAATTCAATTGAGCACATTTCTCACGAACCAATTCTAGAATTTTCAAAAATATTTTATCATTTAAACAATAATCAGAAACTTTAATAATTCATAGAAAATAGCCCGTTATCAGAAAAATACAAATTTTATGTCCATTCCGCACGAAATCGAATTCTCTACAACTTTGTAGCTTTGAGTTTTTCCAAATTCCAAACAGAAAAAATACCTGAAATCCACAAACGGATGATTTTTAAATACTTCCAATCCAACAAAATACTGATAAAACATCTCAGCATTAATTCCTTCATTAATAACCACATAAATAAATCCATCATTTATATCCACATAAATATTTCCTTATGATATTAATCAATAATTAATTATTCACAAATAATATTACAGAATCACATTTATGACAACCAGGCTGTTCCCAGGAAAGTGGGGGCTTTCCGATAAGGATATCTCCTTACTGCCGCGCAATTAGGTGACCAAACCTCTCCTTGACAGAACTTTCTAGACATTGCCAATAATGCTATCTAATAATATTATTCCAAATAATATGAATTATTGATCTGATAATGGAGATACTGTGCAGTGACAATTATTGAACAACAATAATATAAAATATCAATGCAATAATTATTGAATCAATAAAATAAAATATTGAACAGTAACTACTGTGACAATTATTGAGTAGTGCCTTCTTACGTAAGGATCAATAATTCAACAATACTGTGCAATATCGTGTGCTAGTGTGCAACAACGCGTATTACTGTATTTTAACCACCGGGTATTCCAGCAGTGTTAACTATAACAACTACGCCGTTATTCAATTTTGTCGTTTTCTTCATCCAAAGCGGTTATCCAATTCTGGGGCCCACAAATAGGCTGCGTCGTAAATGCGAATATTCCCGAAGCGGAAAAGAATATTCCACGACCAAACGAATATTCATGACAACAATGAATATTATATAACCACTTGCTTATTTTGAAAATTTGTACATTTCACCCATAACCAAAGTATTATATCAAATTAATACCAGTATTATTCACAATAATAAATAAAAGAAATTTTATTTTATTCATTTAAAAGTTGAGGTCTTATAGGTCATCTTTTGCCTACTGGGCCAAAGATATTCATAAATAATTCATCTTTGCAGTACAGGCCAAAGATATTAATATCTCAAAGAAATACATAATCATTTTAGAATTTATATAAATCATAATTATGACCATGTTGATCAATTCACCTTTGCACTTAAGCTAAAAATATTCAATTGTAAATTCAATGGTCATGATCATACCAGTCAACAATTCAACTTTGCACTACTGGCCAAATAGAACCCATAGTCACGATCATACCAATAATCTACCCATCTTTACTCTCAAGTCAAAGAGAAATTTCTTCATCGGGATTATAAAAATTGTATATATGAAAATCAAACTTGGATTTTATTTCAAGAGTAAGATTCATAAATCAACGATAATTTGGTCAGAAAAGAAACCAATTTTGTCGTGAATAGTAACTCCGACACCAAAAGATAGACATTCCACAAGAAAAATCATCATGCTTCGTGAATAGTACTCGTGCATAGTAACTCGTGAATAGTAACTCATGAATAGTAACTCCGACATGAAAAGTTCCAAATTTGATAAAAAGTTCAGACCAATACTTCGGCATAATGATATTGAAGAAATAATACCATATATGAAGAAAATAACATCCCTTACTCTCAAAAGATAATATTTAAATTTGGAATCTTTGGATATAGTGCGGAAGGAACTTGCCAGTATAGCAACACTCAAAGTATCAAAATACTCACAAGAATACGCTCGATAATATAGAGAGAAAGAGAAAACTTATAAATTATGTTGTGATTTTCAATTCTAACTAAGCACCCTATTTATAGGAAAATGCTTAGAATGCCATAGAAGACTAACCTGCTACCTGGTGCCTTTACCTGTTACTATTGCCACCCACCACATTTAAAATTCAATTGAGCACATTTCTCACCAACCAATTCTAGAATTTTCAAAAATATTTTATCATTTAAACAATAATCAGAAACTTTAATAATTCATAGAAAATAGCAGATTATCGAAAAAAATACAAATTTTATGTCCATTCCGCACGAAATCGAATTCTCTACAACTTTGTAGCTTTGAGTTTTTCCAAATTCCAAACAGAAAAAATACCTGAAATCCACTAACGGATGATTTTTAAATACTTCCAATCCAACAAAATACTGATAAAACATCTCAGCATTAATTCCTTCATTAATAACCACATAAATAAATCCATCATTTATATCCACATAAATATTTCCTTATGATATTAATCAATAATTAATTATTCACAAATAATATTACAAAATCACATTTATGACAACTAGGCTATTCCCAGGAAAGTGGGGGCTTTCCGATAAGGATATCTCCTTACTGCCGCGCAATTAGGTGACCAAACCTCTCCTTGACAGAACTTTCTAGACATTGCCAATAATGCTATCTAATAATATTATTCCAAATAATATGAATTATTGATCTTATAATGGAGATACTGTGCAGTGACAATTATTGAACAACAATAATATAAAATATCAATGCAACAATTATTGAATCAATAAAATAAAATATTGAACAGTAACTACTGTGACAATTATTGAGTAGTGCCTTCTTACGTAAGGATCAATAATTCAACAATACTGTGCAATATCGTGTGCTAGTGTGCAACAACGCGTATTACTGTATTTTAACCACCGGATATTCCAGCAGTGTTAACTGTAACAACTACGCCGTTATTCAATTTTGTCGTTTTCTTCATCCGACAGTTATCCGTTATGGGGCCCACAAATAGCTGCGTCGTTGTAGGAATATTCCCCGACAGAAAGAATATTCCACGACCAAACGAATATTCCGCGACAACAATGAATATTATATAACCACTTGCTTATTTTGAAAATTTGTACATTTCACCCATAACCAAAGTATTATATCAAATTAATACCGTATTATTCACAATAATAAATAAAAGAAATTTGATTTTATTCATTAAAAAGTTGAGGTCTTATAGGTCATCTTTGCACTACAGGCCAAAGATATTCATAAATAATTCATCTTTGCAGTACAGGCCAAAGATATTAATATCTCAAAGAAATACATAATCATTTTAGAATTTATATAAATCATAATTATGACCATGTTGATCAATTCACTTTTGCACTTAAGCTAAAAATATTCAATTGTAAATTCAATGGTCATGATCATACCAGTCAACAATTCAACTTTGCACTACTGGCCAAATAGAACCCATAGTCACGATCATACCAATAATCTACCCATCTTTACACTCAAGTCAAAGAGAAATTTCTTCATCGGGATTATAAAAATGTTATATATGAAAATCAAACATGGATTTTATTTCAAGAGTAAGATTCATAAATCAACGATAATTTGGTCAGAGAAGAAACCAATTTTGTCGTGAATAGTAACTCCGACACCAAAAGATAGACATTCCACAAGAAAAATCATCATGCTTCGTGAATAGTACTGCGTGCATAGTAACTCGTGAATAAGTAACTCATAAATAGTAACTCATGAATAGTAACTCAGAGCATGAAAAGTTCCAAATTTGATAAAAAGTTCGGACCAATACTTGACATAATGATATTGAAGAAATAATATCATATATGAAGAAAATAACATCCTTACCTCAAAAAGATAATATTTTACATTTGGAATCTTTGGATATAGTGCGAAGGAACTTGCAACGATATAGCAACACTCAAAGTATCAAAATACTCACAAGAATACGCATTTCGATAATAGAGAGAAAAGAGAAAACTTATAAATTACATTTGTGATTTTCAATTCTAACTAAGCACCCTATTTATAAGAAAATGCTTAGAATGCCATAGAAGACTAACTCTTTACCGGTGCCTTTTACCATTACTATTGCCACCCACCACATTTAAAATTCAATTGAGCACATTTCTCACGAACCAATTCTAGAATTTTCAAAAATATTTTATCATTTAAACAATAATCGAAACTTTAATAATTCATAGAAAATAGCAGTTATCGAGAAAAATACAAATTTTATGTCCATTCACATTTAAATCGAATTCTCTACAACTTTGTAGCTTTGAGTTTTCAAATTCCAAAGGAAAAAATACGAAATCCACAACGGATGATTTTTAAATACTTCAATCCAACAAAATCTTGATAAAACATCTCAAAGATTAATTCCTTCATTAATAACCACATAAATAAATCCATCATTTATATCCACATAAATATTTCCTTATGATATTAATCAATAATTAATTATTCACAAATAATATTACGAGAATCACATTTATGACAACAATTTGTTCCCGGAAAGTGGGGGCTTTCCAGATAAGGATATCTCCTTCTTTATGGCGCAATTAGGTGACCAAACCTCTCCTCGATGAGAACTTTCTAGACATTGCCAATAATCTTTATCTAATAATATTATTCCAAATAATATGAATTATTGATACGATAATGGAATCTTGTGCGTTGACAATTATTGAACAACAATAATATAAAATATCAATGCAATAATTATTGAATCAATAAAATAAAATATTGAGCGAAGAAACTCTTGTGACAATTATTGAGTAGTGCCTTCTTACGTAAGGATCAATAATTCAACAATCTTCATCTTGCAATATCGTGTGCTAGTGTGCAACAACGCGTATTCATCGTATATTTTAACCACGGGTATTCCAAAGATTGTTAACTATAACAACTACGTAGTTATTCAATTTTGTCGTTTTCTTCATCCAAGCGATTTATCAATTCTGGGCCCACAAATAGGCTGCGTCGCGTACGAATATTCCCAAAGCGGAAAGAATATTCCACGACCAAACGAATATTCCGCGACAACAATGAATATTATATAACCACTTGCTTATTTTGAAAATTTGTACATTTCACCCATAACCAAAGTATTATATCAAATTAATACCGTATTATTCACAATAATAAATAAAAGAAATTTTATTTTATTCATTAAAAAGTTGAGGTCTTATAGGTCATCTTTGCACTACAGGCCAAAGATATTCATAAATAATTCATCTTTGCAGTACAGGCCAAAGATATTAATATCTCAAAGAAATACATAATCATTTTAGAATTTATATAAATCATAATTATGACCATGTTGATCAATTCACCTTTGCACTTAAGCTAAAAATATTCAATTGTAAATTCAATGGTCATGATCATACCAGTCAACAATTCAACTTTGCACTACTGGCCAAATAGAACCCATAGTCACGATCATACCAATAATCTACCCATCTTTACTCTCAAGTCAAAGAGAAATTTCTTCATCGGGATTATAAAAATTGTATATATGAAAATCAAACTTGGATTTTATTTCAAGAGTAAGATTCATAAATCAACGATAATTTGGTCAGAAAAGAAACCAATTTTGTCGTGAATAGTAACTCCGACACCAAAAGATAGACATTCCACAAGAAAAATCATCATGCTTCGTGAATAGTACTCGTGCATAGTAACTCGTGAATAGTAACTCATGAATAGTAACTCATGAATAGTAACTCCGACATGAAAAGTTCCAAATTTGATAAAAAGTTCAGACCAATACTTCGGCATAATGATATTGAAGAAATAATATCATATATGAAGAAAATAACATCCCTTACCTCAAAAAGATAATATTTCTGGCTGGAATACTGGATATAGTGCAGAAGGAACTTGCACCGTATAGCAACACTCAAAGTATCAAAATACTCACAAGAATACGCTCGATAATATAGAGAGAGAAAGAGAGAAAACTTATAAATTCTGTTGTGATTTTCAATTCTAACTAAGCACCCTATTTATAGGAAAATGCTTAGAATGCCATAGAAGACTAACCTGCTACCTGGTGCCTTTACCTGTTACTATTGCCACCCACCACATTTAAAATTCAATTGAGCACATTTCTCACCAACCAATTCTAGAATTTTCAAAAATATTTTATCATTTAAACAATAATCAGAAACTTTAATAATTCATAGAAAATAGCAGTTATCGAGAAAAATACAAATTTTATGTCCATTCACATTTAAATCGAATTCTCTACAACTTTGTAGCTTTGAGTTTTTCAAATTCCAAAGCAGAAAAAAATACGAAATCCACAAACGGATGATTTTAAATACTTCCAATCCAACAAAATCTTGATAAAACATCTCAGCATTAATTCCTTCATTAATAACCACATAAATAAATCCATCATTTATATCCATATAAATATTTCCTTATGATATTAATCAATAATTAATTATTCACAAATAATATTACAAAATCACATTTATGACAACAGACATTTGTTCGAGGAAAGTGGGGCTTTCAGATAAGGATATCTCTCTTCTTCTCTTGCGCAATTAGGTGACCAAACCTCTCCTTGACTGAACTTTCTAGACATTGCCAATAATGCTATCTAATAATATTATTCCAAATAATATGAATTATTGATCTTATAATGGAGATACTGTGCAGTGACAATTATTGAACAACAATAATATAAAATATCAATGCAACAATTATTGAATCAATAAAATAAAATATTGAACAGTAACTACTGTGACAATTATTGAGTAGTGCCTTCTTACGTAAGGATCAATAATTCAACAATACTATGCAATACCGTGTGCTAGTGTGCAACAACGCGTATTACTGTATTTTAACCACCGGTTATTCCGGCGATTGTTAAGCTATGTAACAACTCTGTAGTTATTCAATTTTGTCGTTTTTCATCCAAGCGGTTATCCGTTATAGGGGCCACAAAATAAATAGGCTGCGATTTGCGAATATTCCCCTACGAAAAGAATATTCCACGACCAAACGAATATTCCGCGACAACAATGAATATTATATAACCACTTGCTTATTTTGAAAATTTGTACATTTCACCCATAACCAAAGTATTATATCAAATTAATACCGTATTATTCACAATAATAAATAAAAGAAATTTGATTTTATTCATTAAAAGTTGAGGTCTTATAGGTCATCTTTTGCACTACTGGGCCAAAGATATTCATAAATAATTCATCTTTGCAGTACAGGCCAAAGATATTAATATCTCAAAGAAATACATAATCATTTTAGAATTTATATAAATCATAATTATGACCATGTTGATCAATTCACTTTTGCACTTAAGCTAAAAATATTCAATTGTAAATTCAATGGTCATGATCATACCAGTCAACAATTCAACTTTGCACTACTGGCCAAATAGAACCCATAGTCACGATCATACCAATAATCTACCCATCTTTACACTTAAGTCAAAGAGAAATTTCTTCATCGGGATTATAAAAATGTTATATATGAAAATCAAACATGGATTTTATTTCAAGAGTAAGATTCATAAATCAACGATAATTTGGTCAGAGAAGAAACCAATTTTGTCGTGAATAGTAACTCCGACACCAAAAGATAGACATTCCACAAGAAAAATCATCATGCTTCGTGAATAGTACTCGTGCATAGTAACTCGTGAATAGTAACTCATAAATAGTAACTCATGAATAGTAACTCCGACATGAAAAGTTCCAAATTTGATAAAAAGTTCAGACCAATACTTCGGCATAATGATATTGAAGAAATAATATCATATATGAAGAAAATAACATCCCTTACCTCAAAAAGATAATATTTACATTTGGAATCTTTGGATATAGTGTATGAAGGAACTTACGATAGCAACACTCAAAGTATCAAAATACTCACAAGAATACGCTCGATAATATAGAGAGAGAAAGAGAGAAAACTTATAAATTCTGTTGTGATTTTCAATTCTAACTAAGCACCCTATTTATAAGAAAATGCTTAGAATGCCATAGAAGACTAACCTGCTACCTGGTGCCTTTACCTGTTACTATTGCCACCCACCACATTTAAAATTCAATTGAGCACATTTCTCACGAACCAATTCTAGAATTTTCAAAAATATTTTATCATTTAAACAATAATCAGAAACTTTAATAATTCATAGAAAATAGCCCGTTATCAGAAAAATACAAATTTTATGTCCATTCATTTAAATCGAATTCTCTACAACTTTGTAGCTTTGAGTTTTTCCAAATTCCAAACAGAAAAAATACCTGAAATCCACAAACGGATGATTTTTAAATACTTCCAATCCAACAAAATACTGATAAAACATCTCAGCATTAATTCCTTCATTAATAACCACATAAATAAATCCATCATTTATATCCACATAAATATTTCCTTATGATATTAATCAATAATTAATTATTCACAAATAATATTACAGAATCACATTTATGACAACCAGTACATTCCCAAGAAAGTGGGGGCTTTAGATAAGGATATCTCCTACTCGCTTGCGCAATTAGGTGACCAAACCTCTCCTTGACAGAACTTTCTAGACATTGCCAATAATGCTATCTAATAATATTATTCCAAATAATATGAATTATTGATCTGATAATGGAGATACTGTGCAGTGACAATTATTGAACAACAATAATATAAAATATCAATGCAATAATTATTGAATCAATAAAATAAAATATTGAAGCAAGTAACTCATTGTGACAATTATTGAGTAGTGCCTTCTTACGTAAGGATCAATAATTCAACAATCTTTGTGCAATATCGTGTCTTTAGTGTGCAACAACAGCGTATTCTTGTATTTTAAACCGGGTATTCAAAGTGATTGTTAAGCTGTAACAACTTCGTAGTTATTCAATTTTGTCATTTTCTTCATCAAGCGGTTATCCGTTATGGGGCCCACAAATAGGCTGCGTCGTAAATACGAATATTCCCAAGCGAGAAAGAATATTCCACGACCAAACGAATATTCCGCGACAACAATGAATATTATATAACCACTTGCTTATTTTGAAAATTTGTACATTTCACCCATAACCAAAGTATTATATCAAATTAATACCGTATTATTCACAATAATAAATAAAAGAAATTTGATTTTATTCATTAAAAAGTTGAGGTCTTATAGGTCATCTTTGCACTACAGGCCAAAGATATTCATAAATAATTCATCTTTGCAGTACAGGCCAAAGATATTAATATCTCAAAGAAATACATAATCATTTTAGAATTTATATAAATCATAATTATGACCATGTTGATCAATTCACCTTTGCACTTAAGCTAAAAATATTCAATTGTAAATTCAATGGTCATGATCATACCAGTCAACAATTCAACTTTGCACTACTGGCCAAATAGAACCCATAGTCACGATCATACCAATAATCTACCCATCTTTACACTTAAGTCAAAGAGAAATTTCTTCATCGGGATTATAAAAATGTTATATATGAAAATCAAACTTGGATTTTATTTCAAGAGTAAGATTCATAAATCAACGATAATTTGGTGGAAAAGAAACCAATTTTTGTCGTGAATAGTAACTCAGACACCAAAAGATAGACATTCCACAAGAAAAATCATCATGCTTCGTGAATAGTACTCGTGCATAGTAACTTTCGTGAATAGTAACTCATGAATAGTAACTCATGAATAGTAACTCCGACATGAAAAGTTTCAAATTTGATAAAAAGTTCAGACCAATACTTCGGCATAATGATATTGAAGAAATAATATCATATATGAAGAAAATAACATCCTTACCTCAAAAAGATAATATTTCATTTGGAATCTTTGGATATAGTGCGGGAAGGAACTTGCATCGTATAGCAACACTCAAAGTATCAAAATACTCACAAGAATAAATCGATAATATAGAGAGAGAAAGAAAGAAAACTTATAAATTCTGTTGTGATTTTCAATTCTAACTAAGCACCCTATTTATAGGAAAATGCTTAGAATGCCATAGAAGACTAACCTGCTACCTGGTGCCTTTACCTGTTACTATTGCCACCCACCACATTTAAAATTCAATTGAGCACATTTCTCACCAACCAATTCTAGAATTTTCAAAAATATTTTATCATTTAAACAATAATCAGAAACTTTAATAATTCATAGAAAATAGCCCGTTATCAGAAAAATACAAATTTTATGTCCATTCCGCACGAAATCGAATTCTCTACAACTTTGTAGCTTTGAGTTTTTCCAAATTCCAAACAGAAAAAATACCTGAAATCCACAAACGGATGATTTTTAAATACTTCCAATTCAACAAAATACTGATAAAACATCTCAGCATTAATTCCTTCATTAATAACCACATAAATAAATCCATCATTTATATCCACATAAATATTTCCTTATGATATTAATCAATAATTAATTATTCACAAATAATATTACAAAATCACATTTATGACAACCAGGCTGTTCCCAGGAAAGTGGGGGCTTTCCGATAAGGATATCTCCTTACTGCCGCGCAATTAGGTGACCAAACCTCTCCTTGACAGAACTTTCTAGACATTGCCACTAATGCTATCTAATAATATTATTCCAAATAATATGAATTATTGATCTTATAATGGAGATACTGTGCAGTGACAATTATTGAACAACAATAATATAAAATATCAATGCAACAATTATTGAATCAATAAAATAAAATATTGAAGCGATAACTCTTTGTGACAATTATTGAGTAGTGCCTTCTTACGTAAGGATCAATAATTCAACAATATCATGCAATATCGTGTGCTTTAGTGCAACAACGCGTATTTTGTATTTTAACCATTAGGATATTCCAAGTGATTGTTAAGCTGTAACAACTACGCCGTTATTCAATTTTGTCGTTTTCTTCATCCGACAGTTATCCGTTATGGGGCCCACAAATAGCTGCGTCGTCGTACGAATATTCCCCGACAGAAAGAATATTCCACGACCAAACGAATATTCCGCGACAACAATGAATATTATATAACCACTTGCTTATTTTGAAAATTTGTACATTTCACCCATAACCAAAGTATTATATCAAATTAATACCGTATTATTCACAATAATAAATAAAAGAAATTTGATTTTATTCATTAAAAGTTGAGGTCTTATAGGTCATCTTTGCACTACAGGCCAAAGATATTCATAAATAATTCATCTTTGCAGTACAGGCCAAAGATATTAATATCTCAAAGAAATACATAATCATTTTAGAATTTATATAAATCATAATTATGACCATGTTGATCAATTCACTTTTGCACTTAAGCTAAAAATATTCAATTGTAAATTCAATGGTCATGATCATACCAGTCAACAATTCAACTTTGCACTACTGGCCAAATAGAACCCATAGTCACGATCATACCAATAATCTACCCATCTTTACACTCAAGTCAAAGAGAAATTTCTTCATCGGGATTATAAAAATGTTATATATGAAAATCAAACATGGATTTTATTTCAAGAGTAAGATTCATAAATCAACGATAATTTGGTGGAGAAGAAGAAACCAATTTTGTCGTGAATAGTAACTCAGACACCAAAAGATAGACATTCCACAAGAAAAATCATCATGCTTCAGTGAATAGTACTCGTGCATAGTAACTTCGTGAATAGTAACTCATAAATAGTAACTCATGAATAGTAACTCAGAGCATGAAAAGTTCCAAATTTGATAAAAAGTTCGGACCAATACTTGACATAATGATATTGAAGAAATAATATCATATATGAAGAAAATAACATCCTTACCTCAAAAAGATAATATTTACATTTGGAATCTTTGGATATAGTCTTGGAAGGAACTTGCAACGATATAGCAACACTCAAAGTATCAAAATACTCACAAGAATAAACTCGATAATATATAGAGAGAAAGAGAAAACTTATAAATTACATTGTGATTTTCAATTCTAACTAAGCACCCTATTTATAAGAAAATGCTTAGAATGCCATAGAAGACTAACACTACTACGGTGCCTTTTACATTACTATTGCCACCCACCACATTTAAAATTCAATTGAGCACATTTCTCACGAACCAATTCTAGAATTTTCAAAAATATTTTATCATTTAAACAATAATCGAAACTTTAATAATTCATAGAAAATAGCAGATTATCGAGAAAAATACAAATTTTATGTCCATTCGCATTTAAATCGAATTCTCTACAACTTTGTAGCTTTGAGTTTTTCCAAATTCCAAAGTAGAAAAAATACACGAAATCCACAAGCGGATGATTTTAAATACTTCAATCCAACAAAATCTTGATAAAACATCTCAAAGCATTAATTCCTTCATTAATAACCACATAAATAAATCCATCATTTATATCCACATAAATATTTCCTTATGATATTAATCAATAATTAATTATTCACAAATAATATTACGAATCACATTTATGACAACCAGTACATTTCCGGGAAAGTGGGGCTTTAGATAAGGATATCTCCTTCATCTTGGCGCAATTAGGTGACCAAACCTCTCCTCGATGAGAACTTTCTAGACATTGCCAATAATGCTATCTAATATTATTCCAAATAATATGAATTATTGATCCGATAATGGAGATCTTATAATGCGGTGACAATTATTGAACAACAATAATATAAAATATCAATGCAATAATTATTGAATCAATAAAATAAAATATTGAGCGAAGAATTCTTGTGACAATTATTGAGTAGTGCCTTCTTACGTAAGGATCAATAATTCAACAATATCGCATGCAATATCGTGCTAAGTAATGCAACAACGCGTATTACTGTATTTTAACCACCGGGTATTCCAGCAGTGTTAACTGTAAAAACTACGCCGTTATTCAATTTTGTCATTTTCTTCATCCGACAGTTATCCGTTATGGGGCCCACAAATAGCTGCGTCGTCGTACGAATATTCCCCGACAGAAAGAATATTCCACGACCAAACGAATATTCCGCGACAACAATGAATATTATATAACCACTTGCTTATTTTGAAAATTTGTACATTTCACCCATAACCAAAGTATTATATCAAATTAATACCGTATTATTCACAATAATAAATAAAAGAAATTTGATTTTATTCATTAAAAAGTTGAGGTCTTATAGGTCATCTTTGCACTACAGGCCAAAGATATTCATAAATAATTCATCTTTGCAGTACAGGCCAAAGATATTAATATCTCAAAGAAATACATAATCATTTTAGAATTTATATAAATCATAATTATGACCATGTTGATCAATTCACCTTTGCACTTAAGCTAAAAATATTCAATTGTAAATTCAATGGTCATGATCATACCAGTCAACAATTCAACTTTGCACTACTGGCCAAATAGAACCCATAGTCACGATCATACCAATAATCTACCCATCTTTACACTTAAGTCAAAGAGAAATTTCTTCATCGGGATTATAAAAATGTTATATATGAAAATCAAACTTGGATTTTATTTCAAGAGTAAGATTCATAAATCAACGATAATTTGGTCAGAAAAGAAACCAATTTTGTCGTGAATAGTAACTCAGAGCACCAAAAGATAGACATTCCACAAGAAAAATCATCATGCTTCGTGAATAGTACTCGTGCGTAGTAACTCGTGAATAGTAACTCATGAATAGTAACTCCGACCATGAAAAGTTTCAAATTTGATAAAAAGTTCGGACCAATACTTGACATAATGATATTGAAGAAATAATATCATATATGAAGAAAATAACATCCTTACCTCAAAAAAAAGATAATATTTCATTTGGAAATCTTGGATATAGTGCGGAAGGAACTTTAGTATAGCAACACTCAAAGTATCAAAATACTCACAAGAATACGCTCGATAATATAGAGAGAAAGAAAGAAAACTTATAAATTACATTTGTGATTTTCAATTCTAACTAAGCACCTATTTATAGGAAAATGCTTAGAATGCCATGAAAGACTAACTCGCTACGGTGCCTTTACATTACTATTGCCACCCACCACATTTAAAATTCAATTGAGCACATTTCTCACCAACCAATTCTAGAATTTTCAAAAATATTTTATCATTTAAACAATAATCGAAACTTTAATAATTCATAGAAAATAGCAGATTATCGAGAAAAATACAAATTTTATGTCCATTCACTTGCGAAATCGAATTCTCTACAACTTTGGAGCTTTGAGTTTTCCAAATTACAAAGCAGAAAAAATACACGAAATCCACAAGCGGATGATTTTTAAATACTTCAATCCAGGCAAAATCTCGATAAAACATCTCAAAGCATTAATTCCTTCATTAATAACCACATAAATAAATCCATCATTTATATCCACATAAATATTTCCTTATGATATTAATCAATAATTAATTATTCACAAATAATATTACAAAATCACATTTATGACAACCCGATACATTCCCAGGAAAGTGGGGGCTTTTAAGATAAGGATATCTCTCCTTCGCCGCAATTAGGTGACCAAACCTCTCCTTGATGAGAACTTTCTAGACATTGCCAATAATCTTTATCTAATAATATTATTCCAAATAATATGAATTATTGATCGATAATGGAGATCTTTGTGCGGTGACAATTATTGAACAACAATAATATAAAATATTAATGCAACAATTATTGAATCAATAAAATAAAATATTGAGCAATAACTCATCGTGACAATTATTGAGTAGTGCCTTCTTACGTAAGGATCAATAATTCAACAATACTATGCAATCTGAGTATTGCTAGTGTGCAACAACGCCAGACATCGTATTTTAACCATTAGGTTATTCCAACGATGTTAACGGTAATAACTACGCCGTTATTCAATTTTGTCGTTTTCTTCATTAAGCGAGTTATCAGTTATGGGCCCACAAATAGGCTGGCCAGTAAATACGAATATTCCCCGACAACAATGAATATTATATAACCACTTGCTTATTTTGAAAATTTGTACATTTCACCCATAACCAAAGTATTATATCAAATTAATACCGTATTATTCACAATAATAAATAAAAGAAATTTGATTTTATTCATTAAAAAGTTGGGGTCTTATAGGTCATCTATGCACTACAGGACAAAGATATTCATCAATAATTCATCTTTGCAGTACAGGCCAAAGATATTAATATCTCAAAGAAATACATAATCATTTTAGATTTTATATAAATCATAATTATGACCATGTTGATCAATTCACCTTTGCACTTAAGCTAAAAATATTCAATTGTAAATTCAATGGTCATGATCATACCGATCAACAATTCAACTTTTACCATCTTGGCCAAATAGAACCCATAGTCACGATCATACCAATAATCTACCCATCTTTACACTCAAGTCAAAGAGAAATTTCTTCACCGGGATTATAAAAATGTTATATATGAAAATCAAACATGGATTTTATTTCAAGAGTAAGATTCATAAATCAGCGATAATTTGGTCAGAAAAGAAACCAATTTTGTCGTGAATAATAACTCCGACACCAAAAGATAGAAATTCCACAAGAAAAATTATCATACTTCGTGAATAGTACTCGTGAATAGTAACTCATGAATGGTAACTCATGAATAGTAACCCCGACATGAAAAGTTCCAAATTTGATAAAAAGTTCAGATCAATACTTCGGCATAATGATATTGAAGAAATAATATAATATATGAAGAAAATAACATCCCTTACCTCAAAAAGATAATACTTCTGGCAGGAATACTGGATATAGTGCGGACGGAACTTGCACCGTATAGCAACACTCAAAGTATCAAAATACTCACAAGAATACACTCGATAATATAGAGAGAGAAAGAGAGAAAACTTATAAATTCTGGTGTGATTTTCAATTCTAACTAAGCACCCTATTTATAGGAAAATGCTTACAATGCCATAGAAGACTAACCTGCTACCTGGTGGCTTTACCTGTTACTATTGCCACCCACCACATTTGAAATTCAATTGAGCACATTTCTCACCAACCAATTCTAGAATTTTCAAAAATATTTTATCATTTAAACAATAATCAGAAACTTTAATAATTCATAGAAAATAGCAGTTATCGTAAAAAATACAAATTTTATGTCCATTCCACACGAAATCGAATTCTCTACAACTTTGTAGCTTTGAGTTTTCCAAATTCCAAGCGAGAAAAAAATACGAAATCCACAAACGGATGATTTTAAATACTTCAATCCGACAAAATCTTGATAAAACATCTCAAAGATTAATTCCTTCATTAATAACCACATAAATAAATCCATCATTTATATCCACATAAATATTTCCTTATGATATTAATCAATAATTAATTATTCACAAATAATATTACAGAAACACATTTATGACAACCAGACTGTTCCCAGGAAAGAGGGGGCTTTCCGATAAGGATTTCTCCTTACAGGCGCGCAATTAGGTGACCAAACCTCTCCTTGACAGAACTTTCTAGACATTGCCAAAAATGCTATCTAATAATATTATTCCAAATAATATGAATTATTGATCTAATAATGGAGATACTGTGCAGTGACAATTATTGAACAACAATAATATAAAATATCAACACAACAATTATTGAATCAATAAAATAAAATATTGAGCGGTAACTCGCGTGACAATTATTGAGTAGTGCCTTCTTCACGTAAGGATCAATAATTCAACAATCAATGCAATACACCGTGTGCTAGTATGCAACAACGCCAGACATCGTATTTTTAACCATAAGGGTATTCCAATGATGTTAACGGTAATAACTACGATGTTATTCAATTTTGTCGTTTTCTTCATCAAGCGAGTTATCCGTTATGGGGCCCACAAATAGCTGCGTCGTTGTACGAATATTCCCCGACAGAAACAATATTCCACGACCAAACGAATATTCCCCGACAACAATAAATATTATATAACCACTTGCTTATTTTGAAAATTTGTACATTTCACCCATAACCAAAGTATTATATCAAATTAATACCGTATTATTCACAATAATAAGTAAAAGAAATTTGATTTTATTCATTAAAAAGTTGGGGTCTTATAGGTCATCTTTGCACTACAGGCCAAAGATATTCGTCAATAATTCATCTTTGCAGTACAGGCCAAAGATATTAATATCTCAAAGAAATACATAATCATTTTAGAATTTATATAAATCATAATTATGACCATGTTGATCAATTCACCTTTGCACTTAAGCTAAAAATATTCAATTGTAAATTAAATGGTCATGATCATACTAGTCAACAATTCAACTTTGCACTACTGGCCAAATAGAACCCATAGTCACGATCATACCAATGATCTTATAATGGAGATACTGTGCAGTGACAATTATTGAACAACAATAATATAAAATATCAATGCAACAATTATTGAATCAATAAAATAAAATATTGAACAGTAACTACTGTGACAATTATTGAGTAGTGCCTTCTTACGTAAGGATCAATAATTCAACAATACTGTGTAATACCGTGAGCTACTGTGCAACAACGCGTATTACTGTATTTTAACCACCGGGTATTCCAATAGTGTTAACGGTAATAACTACGTCGTTATTCAATTTTGTTGTTTTCTTCATCCGACAGTTATCCGTTATGGGGCCCACAAATAGTCTTGCGTCGTAAATGAATATTCCCAAATGAGAAAGAATATTCCACGAGCAAATGAATATTTCCCGACAACAATGAATATTATATAACCACTTGCTTCTTTTGAAAATTTGTACATTTCACCCATAACCAAAGTATTATATCAAATTAATACCGTATTATTCACAATAATAAATAAAAGAAATTTGATTTTATTCATTAAAAAGTTGGGGTCTTATAGGTCATCTTTGCACTACAGGCCAAAGATATTCATCAATAATTCATCTTTGCAGTACAGGCCAAAGATATTAATATCTCAAAGAAATACATAATCATTTTAGAATTTTTATAAATCATAATTATTACCATATTGATCAATTCACCTCTCCACTTACGCTAAAAATATTCAATTGTAAATTCAATGGTCATGATCATACCAGTCAACAATTCAACTTTGCACTACTGGCCAAATAGAACCCATAGTCATGATCATACCAATAATCTACCCATCTTTACACTCAAGTCAAAGAGAAATTTCTTCACCGGGATTATAAAAATGTTATATATGAAAATCAAACATGGATTTTATTTCAAGAGTAAGATTCATAAATCAACGATAATTTGGTCAGAAAAGAAACCAATTTTGTCGTGAATAATAACTCCGACACCAAAAGATAGAAATTCCACAAGAAAAATCATCATGCTTCGTGAATAGTACTCGTGCATAGTAACTCGTGAATAGTAACTCATGAATAGTAACTCGTGAATAGTAACTCATGAATAGTAACTCCGACATGAAAAGTTCCAAATTTGATAAAAAGTTTAGATCAATACTTCGGCATAATGATATTGAAGAAATAATATCATATATGAAGAAAATAACATCCCTTACCTCAAAAAGATAATACTTCGGGTGGAATCTGGATATAGTGCGAAGGAACTTGCCTTAAATATAGCAACACTCAAAGTATCAAAATACTCACAAGAATACGCTCGATAATATAGAGAGAGAAAGAGAGAAAACTTATAAATTCTGGTGTGATTTTCAATTCTAACTAAGCACCCTATTTATAGGAAAATGCTTAGAATGCCATAAAAGACTAACCTGCTACCTGGTGGCTTTACCTGTTACTATTGCCACCCACCACATTTGAAATTCAATTGAGCACATTTCTCACCAACCAATTCTAGAATTTTCAAAAATATTTTATCATTTAAACAATAATCAGAAACTTTAATAATTCATAGAAAATAGCCCGTTATCAGAAAAATACAAATTTTATGTCCATTCCACACGAAATCGAATTCTCTACAACTTTGTAGCTTTGAGTTTTTCCAAATTCCAAATGAGAAAAAAATAGAAATCCACAAACAAATGATTTTAAATACTTAATCCAGACAAAATCGATAAAACATCTCAAACATTAATTCCTTCATTAATAACCACATAAATAAATCCATCATTTATATCCACATAAATATTTCCTTATGATATTAATCAATAATTAATTATTCACAAATAATATTACAGAATCACGTTTATGACAACCAGGCTGTTCCCAGGAAAGAGGGGGCTTTCCGATAAGGATTTCTCCTTACAGACGCGCATGATTAGGTGACCAAACCTCTCGATGTGAGAACTTTCTAGACATTGCCAATAATGCTATCTAATAATATTATTCCAAATAATATGAATTATTGATCTAATAATGGAGATACTGTGCAGTGACAATTATTGAACAACAATAATATAAAATATCAACGCAGCAATTATTGAATCAATAAAATAAAATATTGAACAGTAACTACTGTGACAATTATTGAGTAGTGCCTTCTTACGTAAGGATCAATAATTCAACAATACTTTACAAATCCCTTGTGCTAGTGTGCAACGGCAGACATCAGTATTTTAACCACGGGTATTCTAACGATTGTTAATCTGTAAATAACTACTGTAGTTATTCAATTTTGTCGTTTTTTCTTGACGCTTAGTTATCATTATGGGGCCCACAAATAGGCTGCTAGCCGTAAATACGAATATTCCCAAGCGAAAAGAATATTCCATGACCAAACGAATATTTCAAACAACAATGAATATTATATAACCACTTGCTTATTTTGAAAATTTGCACAGTTCACCCATAACCAAAGTATTATATCAAATTAATACCTTATTATTCACAATAATAAATAAAGGAAATTTGATTTTATTCATTAAAAAGTTGGGGTCTTACAGGTCATCTTTGTACTACAGGCCAAAGATATTCATCAATAATTCATCTTTGCAGTACAGGCCAAATATATTAATATCTCAAAGAAATACATAATCATTTCAGAATTTATATAAATCATAATTATAACCATGTTGATCAATTCACCTTTGCACTTAATCTAAAAATATTCAATTGTAAATTCAATGGTCATGATCATACCAGTCAACAATTCAACTTTGCACTACTGGCCAAATAGAACCCATAGTCACGATTATACCAATAATCTACCCATCTTTACACTCAAGTCAAAGAGAAATTTCTTCACCGGGATTATAAAAATGTTATATATGAAAATCAAACATGGATTTTATTTCAAAAGTAAGATTCATAAATCAACGATAATTTGGTCAGAAAAGAAACCAATTTTGTCGTGAATAGTAACTCCGACACCAAAAGATAGAAATTTCACAAGAAAAATCATCATGCTTCGTGAATAGAACTCGTGCATAGTAACTCGTGAATAGTAACTCATGAATAGCAACTCATGAATAGTAACTCCGACATGAAAAGTTCCAAATTTGATAAAAAGTTCAGATCAATACTTCGGCATAATGATATTGAAGAAATAATATCATATATGAAGAAAATAACATCCCTTACCTCAAAAAGATAATACTTCTAGCTGGAATACTGGATATAGTGCGGAAGGAACTTGCAAATAGTATAAGCAACACTCAAAGTATCAAAATACTCACAAGAATACGCATTTCGATAATATAGAGAGAAAGAAAACTTATGAATGCGGTGTGATTTTCAATTCTAACTAAGCACCCTATTTATAGGAAAATGCTTAGAACGTCATAGAAGACTAACCTGCTACCTGGTGGCTTTACCTGTTAGTATTGCCACCCACCACATTTGAAATTCAATTGAGCACATTTCTCACCAACCAATTCTAGAATTTTCAAAAATATTTTATCATTTAAACAATAATCGAAACTTTAATAATTCATAGAAAATAGCACATTATCGTAAAAAATCTGAATTTTATGTCCATTCCACACGAAATCGAATTCTCTACAACTTTGTAGCTTTGAGTTTTTCCAAATTCCAAACAAAAAAATACCCAAAATCCACAAACGGAGATTTTTAAATACTTCCAATCCGATAAAATACTGATAAAACATCTCAGCATTAATTCCTTCATTAAAAACCACATAAATAAATCCATCATTTATATCCACATAAATATTTCCTTATCATATGAATCAATAATTAATTATTCACAAATAATATTACAGAATCACATTTATGACAACCAAATTTGTTCCTGGGAAGAGGGGCTTTAGATAAGGGTTTTTCCTTACTGGCGCGCAATTAGGTGACCAAACCTCTCCTTGACAGAACTTTCTAGACATTGCCAATAATGCTATCTAATAATATTATTCCAAATAATATGAATTATTGATCTAATAATGGAGATACTGTGCAGTGACAATTATTGAACAACAATAATATAAAATATCAACGCAACAATTATTGAATCAATAAAATAAAATATTGAACAGTAACTACTGTGACAATTATTGAGTAGTGCCTTCTTACGTAAGGATCAATAATTCAACAATACTTTACAAATCCCTTGTGCTATTATGCAACAATGCGTATTACTGTATTTTAACCACCGGGTATTCCAACAGTGTTAACGGTAACAACTAAACCGTTATTCAATTTTGTCGTTTTCTTCATCCGACAGTTATCCGTTATGGGGCCCACAAATAGCTGCGCCGTCGTACGAATATTCCTCGACAGAAAGAATATTCCACGACCAAACGAATATTCCCCGACAACAATGAATATTATATAACCACTTGCTTATTTTAAAAATTTGCACATTTCACCCATAACCAAAGTATTATATCAAATTAATACCTTATTATTCACAATAATAAATAAAGAAAATTTGATTTTATTCATTAAAAAGTTGGGGTCTTATAGGTCATCTTTGCACTACAGGCCAAAGATATTCATCAATAATTCATCTTTGCAGTACAGGCCAAAGATATTAATATCTCAAAGAAATACATAATAATTTTAGAATTTTTATAAATCATAATTATAACCATGTTGATCAATTCACCTTTCCACTTACGCTAAAAATATTCAATTGTAAATTCAATGGTCATGATCATACTAGTCAACAATTCAACTTTGCACTACTGGCCAAATAGAACCCATAGTCACGATCATACCAATAATCTATCCATCTTTACACTCAAGTCAAAGAGAAATATCTATGCCGGGATTATAAAAATGTTATATATGAAAATCAAACATGGATTTAATTTCAAGAGTAAGATTCATAAATCAACGATAATTTGGTCAGAAAAGAAACCAATTTTGTCGTGAATAGTAACTTCGACACCAAAAGATAGAAATTCCACAAGAAAAATCATCATGCTTCGTGAATAGTATTCGTGAATAGTAACTCGTGAATAATAACTCATGAATAGTAACTCATGAATAGTAATCCCGACATTAAAAGTTCCAAATTTGATAAAAAGTTCAGATCAATACTTCGGCATAATGATATTGAAGAAATAATATCACATATGAAGAAAATAACATACCTTACCTCAAAAAGATAATACTTCTGGCTGTAATACTGGATATAGTGCTGAAGGAACTTGCACCATATAGCAACACTCAAAGTATCAAAATACTCACAAGAATACGCTCGATAATATAGAGAGAAAGAGAAAACATATGACACTCGGTGTGATTTTCAATTCTAACTAAGCACCCTATTTATAGGAAAATGCTTAGAATGTCATAGAAGACTAACCTGCTACCTGGTGGCTTTACCTGTTACTATTGCCACCCACCACATTTGAAATTCAATTGAGCACATTTCTCACCAACCAATTCTAGAGTTTTCAAAAATATTTTATCATTTAAACAATAATCGAAACTTTAATAATTCATAGAAAATAGCACATTATCGGAAAAATACGAATTTTATGTACATTCCAATTTAAATCGAATTCTCTACAACTTTGTAGCTTTGAGTTTTCCAAATTCCAAGCGAGAAAAATACCCGAAATCCACAAACGGATGATTTTAAATACTTCAATCGACAAAATCGATAAAACATCTCGGCATTAATTCCTTCATTTAAAACCACATAAATAAATCCATCATTTATATCCACATAAATATTTCCTTATCATATGAATCAATAATTAATTATTCACAAATAATATATTCTGAGAATCACATTTATGACCTTGACTGTTCCCGGAAAGAGGGGCTTTACGATTAGGGTTTTTCTTCTTGGTGGCGCAATTAGGTGACCAAACCTCTCCTTGATGAACTTTCTAGACATTGCCAATAATGCTATCTAATAATATTATTCCAAATAATATGAATTATTGATCTAATAATGGAATCTTGTGCGGTGACAATTATTGAACAACAATAATATAAAATATCAACGCAACAATTATTGAATCAATAAAATAAAATATTGAGCGGTAATTCATCGTGACAATTATTGAGTAGTGCCTTCTTACGTAAGGATCAATAATTCAACAATACTTTACAAATCCTTGTCTATTATTATGCAACAATGCGCGTATTCATCGTATTTTAACCACCGGGTATTCCAACAGTGTTAACGGTAACAATTAAACCGTTATTCAATTTTGTCATTTTCTTCATCCGACAGTTATCCGTTATGGGGCCCACAAATAGCTGCGCCGTCGTACGAATATTCCTCGACAGAAAGAATATTCCACGACCAAACGAATATTCCCCGACAACAATGAATATTATATAACCACTTGCTTATTTTAAAATTTGCACATTTCACCCATAACCAAAAGTATTATATCAAATTAATACCTTATTATTCACAATAATAAATAAAGAAAATTTGATTTTATTCATTAAAAGTTGGGGTCTTATAGGTCATCTTTTTGCACTCTGGGCCAAAGATATTCATCAATAATTCATCTTTGCGATGCTGCCAAAGATATTAATATCTCAAAGAAATACATAATAATTTTAGAATTTATATAAATCATAATTATAACCATGTTGATCAATTCACCTTTCCACTTACGCTAAAAATATTCAATTGTAAATTCAATGGTCATGATCATACCAATCAACAATTCAACTTTGCACTTTCTTCGCCAAATAGAACCCATAGTCACGATCGTACCAATAATCTACCCATCTTTACACTCAAGTCAAAGAGAAATTTCTTCTTAGGGATTATAAAAATGTTATATATGAAAATCAAACATGGATTTAATTTCAAGAGTAAGATTCATAAATCAACGATAATTTGGTCGAAAAGAAACCAATTTTTTGTAAGTGAATAGTAACTTCGACACCAAAAGATAGAAATTCCACAAGAAAAATCATCATGCTTCGTGAATAGTATTCGTGAATAGTAACTCGTGAATAATAACTCATGAATAGTAACTCATGAATAGTAATCCCGACATTAAAAGTTCCAAATTTGATAAAAAGTTCAGATCAATACTTCGGCATAATGATATTGAAGAAATAATATCACATATGAAGAAAATAACATACCTTACCTCAAAAGATAATACTTACGTCAGTAATCTTTGGATATAGTCTTTGAAGGAACTTGCACTATATATAGCAACACTCAAAGTATCAAAATACTCACAAGAATACTCGATAATATATAGAGAGAGAGAGAAAACTTATGAATTACGGTGTGATTTTCAATTCTAACTAAGCACCCTATTTATAGGAAAATGCTTAGAATGTCATAGAAGACTAACCTGCTACCTGGTGGCTTTACCTGTTACTATTGCCACCCACCACATTTGAAATTCAATTGAGCACATTTCTCACCAACCAATTCTAGAGTTTTCAAAAATATTTTATCATTTAAACAATAATCAGAAACTTTAATAATTCATAGAAAATAGCCTGTTATCAGAAAAATACGAATTTTATGTACATTCCACACGAAATCGAATTCTCTACAACTTTGTAGCTTTGAGTTTTTCCAAATTCCAAACAGAAAAATACCCGAAATCCACAAACGGATGATTTTTAAATACTTCCAATCTGACAAAATACTGATAAAACATCTCAGCGTTAATTCCTTCATTAAAAACCACATAAATAAATCCATCATTTATATCCACATAAATATTTCCTTATCATATGAATCAATAATTAATTATTCACAAATAATATTACAGAATCACATTTATGACAACCACTGTTCCTCGAGGAAAGAGGGGCTTTTCGATTAGGGTTTTTTCTTCTTCTTGGCGCGCGCAATTAGGTGACCAAACCTCTCCTTGACAGAACTTTCTAGACATTGCCAATAATGCTATCTAATAATATTATTCCAAATAATATGAATTATTGATCTAATAATGGAGATACTGTGCAATGACAATTATTGAACAACAATAATATAAAATATCAACGCAACAATTATTGAATCAATAAAATAAAATATTGAACAGTAACTACTGTGACAATTATTGAGTAGTGCCTTCTTACGTAAGGATCAATAATTCAACAATACTTTACAATACCGTGTGCTATTGTGCAACAACGCGTATTACTGTATTTTAACCACCGGGTATTCCAACAGTGTTAACGGTAACAACTACACCGTTATTCAATTTTTTCATTTTCTTCATCCGGCAGTTATCCGTTATGGGGCCCACAAATAGCTGCGCCGTCGTACGAATATTCCTCGACAGAAAGAATATTCCACGACCAAACGAATATTCCCCGACAACAATGAATATTATATAACCACTTGCTTATTTTAAAAATTTGCACATTTCACCCATAACCAAAGTATTATATCAAATTAATACCTTATTATTCACAATAATAAATAAAGGAAATTTGATTTTATTCATTAAAAAGTTGGGGTCTTACAGTCATCTTTGCACTACTGAGCCAAAGATATTCATCAATAATTCATCTTTGCGATGATGTGCCAAAGATATTAATATCTCAAAGAAATACATAATCATTTCGAATTTATATAAATCATAATTATAACCATGTTGATCAATTCACCTTTGCACTTAAGCTAAAAATATTCAATTGTAAATTCAATGGTCATGATCATCATACGGTCAACAATTCAACTTTGCACTACTGGCCAAATAGAAACCATAGTCACGATCATACCAATAATCTACCCATCTTTACACTCAAGTCAAAGAGAAATTTCTTCACCGGGATTATAAAAATGTTATATATGAAAATCAAACATGGATTTTATTTCAAGAGTAAGATTCATAAATCAACGATAATTTGGTCAGAAAAGAAACCAATTTTGTCGTGAATAGTAACTCCGACACCAAAAGATAGAAATTCCACAAGAAAAATCATCATGCTTCGTGAATAGAACTCGTGCATAGTAACTCGTGAATAGAACTCGTGCATAGTAACTCATGAATAGTAACTCATAAATAGTAACTCTGACATGAATAGTTCCAAATTTTATAAAAAGTTCAGATCAATACTTCGGCATAATGATATTAAAGAAATAATATCATATATGAAGAAAATAACATCCCTTACCTCAAAAAGATAATACTTACATTTGGAATCTTTGGATATAGTGCGGAAGGAACTTGCACCGTATAGCAACACTCAAAGTATCAAAATACTCACAAGAATACGATCGATAATATAGAGAGAGAAAGAGAGAAAACTTATGAATTCTGGTGTGATTTTCAATTCTAACTAAGCACCCTATTTATAGGAAAATGCTTAGAACGCCATAGAAGACTAACCTGCTACCTGGTGGCTTTACCTGTTTGTATTGCCACCCACCACATTTGAAATTCAATTGAGCACATTTCTCACCAACCAATTCTAGAATTTTCAAAAATATTTTATCATTTAAACAATAATCGGAAACTTTAATAATTCATAGAAAATAGCTCATTATCGTAAAAAATCTGAATTTTATGTCCATTCCACACGAAATCGAATTCTCTACAACTTTGTAGCTTTGAGTTTTTCCAAATTCCAAACAGAAAAATACCCGAAATCCACAAACGGATGATTTTTAAATACTTCCAATCCGACAAAATACTGATAAAACATCTCAGCATTAATTCCTTCATTAAAAACCACATAAATAAATCCATCATTTATATCCACATAAATATTTCCTTATCATATGAATCAATAATTAATTATTCACAAATAATATTACAGAATCACATTTATGAAACCAGTTTGTTCCCGGAAAGAGGGGCTTTAGATAAGGGTTTTTCCTTACTGGCGCGCAATTAGGTGACCAAACCTCTCCTTGACAGAACTTTCTAGACATTGCCAATAATGCTATCTAATAATATTATTCCAAATAATATGAATTATTGATCTAATAATGGAGATACTGTGCAGTGACAATTATTGAACAACAATAATATAAAATATCAACGCAACAATTATTGAATTAATAAAATAAAATATTGAGCGGTAATTCATCGTGACAATTATTGAAAGTGCCTTCTTACGTAAGGATCAATAATTCAACAATACTTTACAATACCGTGTGCTATTATGCAACAACGCGTATTACTGTATTTTAACCACCGGGTATTCCAACAGTGTTAACGGTAACAACTAAACCGTTATTCAATTTTGTCGTTTTCTTCATCCGACAGTTATCTGTTATGGGGCCCACAAATAGCTGCGCCGTCGTACGAATATTCCTCGACAGAAAGAATATTCCACGACCAAACGAATATTCCCCGACAACAATGAATATTATATAACCACTTGCTTATTTTAAAAATTTGCACATTTCACCCATAACCAAAGTATTATATAAAATTAATACCTTATTATTCACAATAATAAATAAAAGAAATTTGATTTTATTCATTAAAAAGTTGGGGTCTTATAGGTCATCTTTGCACTACAGGCCAAAGATATTCATCAATAATTCATCTTTGCAGTACAGGCCAAAGATATTAATATCTCAAAGAAATACATAATAATTTTAGAATTTTTATAAAACATAATTATAACCAAGTTGATCAATTCACCTTTGCACTTAGGCTAAAAATATTCAATTGTAAATTCAATGGTCATGATCATACCAGTCAACAATTCAACTTTGCACTACTGGCCAAATAGAACCCATAGTCACGATCATACCAATAATCTACCCATCTTTACACTCAAGTCAAAGAGAAATTTCTTCACCGGGATTATAAAAATGTTATATATGAAAATCAAACATGGATTTAATTTCAAGAGTAAGATTCATAAATCAACGATAATTTGGTCAGAAAAGAAACCAATTTTGTCGTGAATAGTAACTTCGACACCAAAAGATAGAAATTCCACAAGAAAAATCATAATGCTTCGTGAATAGTATTCGTGAATAGTAACTCGTGAATAGTAACTCATGAATAGTAATCCCGACATTAAAAGTTCCAAATTTGATAAAAAGTTCAGATCAATACTTCGGCATAATGATATTGAAGAAATAATATCATATATGAAGAAAATAACATCCCTTACCTCAAAAAGATAATACTTGGTCGTAATCTTTGGATATAGTCTTTGAAGGAACTTGCACCATATAGCAACACTCAAAGTATCAAAATACTCACAAGAATACGCTCGATAATATAGAGAGAGAAAGGAGAAAACTTATGAATTCTGGTGTGATTTTCAATTCTAACTAAGCACCCTATTTATAGGAAAATGCTTAGAATGTCATAGAAGACTAACCTGCTACCTGGTGGCTTTACCTGTTACTATTGCCACCCACCACATTTGAAATTCAATTGAGCACATTTCTCACCAACCAATTCTAGAATTTTCAAAAATATTTTATCATTTAAACA
Source organism: Panax ginseng (assembly GCA_020205605.1). Lineage (NCBI taxonomy): Eukaryota > Viridiplantae > Streptophyta > Magnoliopsida > Apiales > Araliaceae > Panax > Panax ginseng. Next base: position 56,296,908 of record CM035143.1, on the reverse strand, counting down.
ATAATCAGAAACTTTAATAATTCATAGAAAATAGCCTGTTATCAGAAAAATACGAATTTTATGTCCATTCCACATGAAATCGAATTCTCTACAACTTTGTAGCTTTGAGTTTTTCCAAATTCCAAACAGAAAAATACCCGAAATCCACAAACGGATGATTTTTAAATACTTCCAATCTGACAAAATACTGATAAAACATCTCAGCATTAATTCCTTCATTAAAAACCACATAAATAAATCCATCATTTATATCCACATAAATATTTCCTTATCATATGAATCAATAATTAATTATTCACAAATAATATTACAGAATCACATTTATGACAACCAGGCTGTTCCCAGGAAAGAGGGGGCTTTCCGATAAGGGTTTTTCCTTACTGGCGCGCAATTAGGTGACCAAACCTCTCCTTGACAGAACTTTCTAGACATTGCCAATAATGCTATATAATAATATTATTCCAAATAAGATGAATTATTGATCTAATAATGGAGATACTGTGTAGTGACAATTATTGAACAACAATAATATAAAATATCAACGCAACAATTATTGAATCAATAAAATAAAATATTGAACAGTAACTACTGTGACAATTATTGAGTAGTGCCTTCTTACGTAAGGATCAATAATTCAACAATACTTTCAATACCGTGTGCTATTGTGCAACAACGCGTATTACTGTATTTTAACCACCGGGTATTCCAACAGTGTTAACGGTAACAACTACTACCGTTATTCAATTTTGTCGTTTTCTTCATCCGACAGTTATCCGTTATGGGGCTCACAAATTTCTGCTTGTCAGTAAATGCGAATATTCCTCGACGGAAAGAATATTCCACGACCAAACGAATATTCACAACAATGAATAATATTATATAACCACTTGCTTATTTTAAAATTTGCACATTTCACCCATAACTAAAGTATTATATCAAATTAATACCTTATTATTCACAATAATAAATAAAGGAAATTTGATTTTATTCATTAAAAAGTTGGGGTCTTACTGTGTCATCTTTGCACTACAAAAGCCAAAGATATTCATCAATAATTCATCTTTACAAAGATGCGAAGCCAAAGATATTAATATCTCAAAGAAATACATAATCATTTCGTAATTTATATAAATCATAATTATAACCATGTTGATCAATTCACCTTTGCACTTAAGCTAAAAATATTCAATTGTAAATTCAATGGTCATGATCATACCAGTCAACAATTCAACTTTGCACCATCGGCCAAATAGAACCCATAGTCACGATCATACCAATAATCTACCCATCTTTACACTCAAGTCAAAGAGAAATTTCTTCACAGGGATTATAAAAATGTTATATATGAAAATCAAACATGGATTTTATTTCAAGAGTAAGATTCATAAATCAACGATAATTTGGTCAGAAAAGAAACCAATTTTGTCGTGAATAGTAACTCAGGACACCAAAAGATAGAAATTCCACAAGAAAAATCACCGTGCTTCGTGAATAGAACTCGTGCATAGTAACTCGTGAATAGAACTTGTGCATAGTAACTTCGTGAATAGTAACTCATAAATAGTAACTCGACATGAATAGTTCCAAATTTGATAAAAGTTCGGATCAATACTTGAAGATAATGATATTGAAGAAATAATATCATATATGAAGAAAATAACATCCCTTACCTCAAAAAGATAATACTTACATTTGGAATCTTTGGATATAGTCATGGAAGGAACTTGCAATTAGTATAGCAACACTCAAAGTATCAAAATACTCACAAGAATACGCTCGATAATATAGAGAGAGAAAGAGAGAAAACTTATGAATTCTGGTGTGATTTTCAATTCTAACTAAGCACCATATTTATAGGAAAATGCTTAAAACGCCATAGAAGACTAACCTGCTACCTGGTGGCTTTACCTGTTAGTATTGCCACCCACCACATTTGAAATTCAATTGAGCACATTTCTCACCAACCAATTCTAGAATTTTCAAAAATATTTTATCATTTAAACAATAATCGGAAACTTTAATAATTCATAGAAAATAGCACATTATCGTAAAAAATACTGAATTTTATGTCCATTCCACACTAAATCGAATTCTCTACAACTTTGTAGCTTTGAGTTTTCCAAATTCCAAGCAGAAAAATACCAAATCCACAAACAAATGATTTTAAATACTTCCAATCCGGCAAAATCTCGATAAAACATCTCAAACATTAATTCCTTCATTAAAAACCACATAAATAAATTCATCATTTATATCCACATAAATATTTCCTTATCATATGAATCAATAATTAATTATTCACAAATAATATTACAGAATCACATTTATGACAATCAGGCTGTTCCCAGGAAAGATGGGGATTTTCGATAAGGATTTCTCCTTACTGGTGCGCAATTAGGTGACCAAACCTCTCCTTGATAGAACTTTCTAGACATTGCCAATAATGCTATCTAATAATATTATTCCAAATAATATGAATTATTGATCTGATAATGGAGATACTGTGCAGTGACAATTATTGAACAACAATAATATAAAATATCAATGCAACAATTATTGAATCAATAAAATAAAATATTGAACAGTAACTACTGTGACAATTATTGAGTAGTGCCTTCTTACGTAAGGATCAATAATTCAACAATACTATGCAATACCGTGTGCTAGTATGCAACAACGCCATACATCGTATTTTAACCCCTTGGGTATTCCAACAAAGTTGTTAATTTGTGAATAACTTCTGTAGTTATTCAATTTTGTCGTTTTTCTTCATCAAGCGCTTATCCGTTATGGGGTCCACAAATAGTTCTGCCAGGTAAATATCGACTATTCCCAAGACGTAAAGAATATTCCACGACCAAACGAATATTCCCAAGACAACAATGAATATTATATAACCACTTGCTTATTTTAAAAATTTGCACATTTCACTCATAACCAAAGTATTATATCAAATTAATACCTTATTATTCACAATAATAAATAAAGGGAATTTGATTTATTCATTAAAAAGTTGGGGTCTTACAAGTCATCTTTGCACTACAGGCCAAAGATATTCATTAATAATTCATCTTTCCAGTACAGGTCAAAGATATTAATATCTCAAAGAAATACATAATCATTTCAGAATTTATATAAATCATAATTATAACCATGTTGATCAATTCACCTTTGTACTTAAGCTAAAAATATTCAATTGTAAATTCAATGGTCATGATCATACCAGTCAATAATTCAACTTTACACTACTGGCCAAATAGAACCCATAGTCACGATCATACCAATAATCTACCCATCTTTACACTCAAGTCAAAGAGAAATTTCTATGCCGGGATTATAAAAATGTTATATATGAAAATCAAACATGGATTTAATTTCAAGAGTAAGATTCATAAATCAACGATAATTTGGTCAGAAAAGAAACCAATTTTGTCGTGAATAGTAACTCCGACACCAAAAGATAGAAATTCCACAACAAAAATCATAATGCTTCGTGAATAGTATTCATGAATAGTAACTCGTGAATAATAACTCATGAATAGTAACTCATGAATAGTAATCCCGACATTAAAAGTTCCAAATTTGATAAAAAGTTCAGATCAATACTTCGGCATAATGATATTGAAGAAATAATATCATATATGAAGAAAATAACATCCCTTACCTCAAAAAGATAATACTTACGGTTTGAATATCTTTGGATATAAATGAAGGAACTTGCACCATATAGCAACACTCAAAGTATCAAAATACTCACAAGAATACGCTCGATAATATAGAGAGAGAAAAAGAGAAAACTTATGAATTCTGGTGTGATTTTCAATTCTAACTAAGCACCTATTTATAGGAAAATGCTTAGAATGTCATAGAAGACTAACTTTCGCTACACGGTGGCTTTACCCATTACTATTGCCACCCACCACATTTGAAATTCAATTGAGCACATTTCTCACCAACCAATTCTAGAATTTTCAAAATATTTTATCATTTAAACAATAATCGTAAACTTTAATAATTCATAGAAAATAGCACATTATCGGAAAAATACTGAATTTTATGTCCATTCCACACGAAATTGAATTCTCTACAACTTTGTAGCTTTGAGTTTTCCAAATTCCAAGCAGTAAAAAATACGAAATCCACAAACGGATGATTTTAAATACTTCCAATCGACAAAATCTTGATAAAACATCTCGGCATTAATTCCTTCATTAAAAACCACATAAATAAATCCATCATTTATATCCACATAAATATTTCCTTATCATATGAATCAATAATTAATTATTCACAAATAATATTACAGAATCACATTTATGACAACCAGGCTGTTCCCAGGAAAGAGGGGGCTTTCTGATAAGGGTTTTTCCTTACTGGCGCGCAATTAGGTGACCAAACCTCTCCTTGACAGAACTTTCTAGACATTGCCAATAATGCTATCTAATAATATTATTCCAAATAATATGAATTATTGATCTAATAATGGAGATACTGTGCAGTGACAATTATTGAACAACAATAATATAAAATATCAACGCAACAATTATTAAATCAATAAAATAAAATATTGAACAGTAACTACTGTGACGATTATTGAGTAGTGCCTTCTTACGTAAGGATCAATAATTCAACAATACTTTACAATACCGTGTGCTATTGTGCAACAACGCGTATTACTGTATTTTAACCACCGGGTATTCCAACAGTGTTAACGGTAACAACTACACCGTTATTCAATTTTGTCGTTTTCTTCATCCGACAGTTATCCGTTATGGGGCTCACAAATAGCTGCGCCGTCGTACGAATATTCCTCGACAGAAAGAATATTCCACGACCAAACGAATATTCCCCGACAACAATGAATATTATATAACCACTTGCTTATTTTAAAAATTTGCACATTTCACCCATAACCAAAGTATTATATCAAATTAATACCTTATTATTCACAATAATAAATAAAGAAAATTTGATTTTATTCATTAAAAAGTTGGGGTCTTATAGGTCATCTTTGCACTACAGGCCAAAGATATTCATCAATAATTCATCTTTGCAGTACAGGCCAAAGATATTAATATCTCAAAGAAATACATAATAATTTTAGAATTTATATAAATCATAATTATAACCATGTTGATCAATTCACCTTTGCACTTAAGCTAAAAATATTCAATTATAAATTCAATGGTCATGATCATACCAGTCAACAATTCAACTTTGCACTACTGGCCAAATAGAACCCATAGTCACGATCATACCAATAATCTACCCATCTTTACACTCAAGTCAAAGAGAAATTTCTTCACCGGGATTATAAAAATGTTATATATGAAAATCAAACATGGATTTTATTTCAAGAGTAAGATTCATAAATCAACGATAATTTGGTCAGAAAAGAAACCAATTTTGTCGTGAATAGTAACTCCGACACCAAAAGATAGAAATTCCACAAGAAAAATCACCATGCTTCGTGAATAGAACTCGTGCATAGTAACTCGTGAATAGAACTTGTGCATAGTAACTCGTGAATAGTAACTCATAAATAGTAACTCTGACATGAATAGTTCCAAATTTGATAAAAAGTTCAGATCAATACTTCGGCATAATGATATTGAAGAAATAATATCATATATGAAGAAAATAACATCCCTTACCTCAAAAAGATAATACTTCTGGCTGGAATACTGGATATAGTGCGGAAGGAACTTGCACCGTATAGCAACACTCAAAGTAACAAAATACTCACAAGAATACGATCGATAATATAGAGAGAGAAAGAGAGAAAACTTATGAATTCTGGTGTGATTTTCAATTCTAACTAAGCACCATATTTATAGGAAAATGCTTAGAACGCCATAGAAGACTAACCTGCTACCTGGTGGCTTTACCTGTTAGTATTGCCACCCACCACATTTTAAATTCAATTGAGCACATTTCTCACCAACCAATTCTAGAATTTTCAAAAATATTTTATCATTTAAACAATAATCGGAAACTTTAATAATTCATAGAAAATAGCCTGTTATCAGAAAAATACGAATTTTATGTCCATTCCACACGAAATCGAATTCTCTACAACTTTGTAGCTTTGAGTTTTTCCAAATTCCAAACAGAAAAATACCCGAAATCCACAAACGGATGATTTTTAAATACTTCCAATCCGACAAAATACTGATAAAACATCTCAGCATTAATTCCTTCATTAAAAACCACATAAATAAATTCATCATTTATATCCACATAAATATTTCCTTATCATATGAATCAATAATTAATTATTCACAAATAATATTACAGAATCACATTTATGACAATCATGCTGTTCCCAGGAAAGATGGGGATTTCCGATAAGGATTTCTCCTTACTGGTGCGCAATTAGGTGACCAAACCTCTCCTTGATAGAACTTTCTAGACATTGCCAATAATGCTATCTAATAATATTATTCCAAAGAATATGAATTATTGATCTGATAATAGAGATACTGTGCAGGTACAATTATTGAACAACAATAATATAAAATATCAACGCAGCAATTATTGAATCAATAAAATAAAATATTGAACAGTAACTACTGTGACAATTATTGAGTAGTGCCTTCTTACGTAAGGATCAATAAATCAACAATACTGTGCAATACCGTGTGCTAGTATGCAACAACGCGTATTACTGTATTTTAACCACCGGGTATTCCAACAGTGTTAACGGTAACAACTACGCCGTTATTCAATTTTGTCATTTTCTTCATCCGACAGTTATCCGTTATGGGGTCCACAAATAGTTGCGCCGTCGTACGACTATTCCCCGACAGAAAGAATATTCCACGACCAAACGAATATTCCCCGACAACAATGAATATTATATAACCACTTGCTTATTTTAAAAATTTGCACATTTCACTCATAACCAAAGTATTATATCAAATTAATACCTTATTATTCACAATAATAAATAAAGGGAATTTGATTTATTCATTAAAAAGTTGGGGTCTTACAAGTCATCTTTGCACTACAGGCCAAAGATATTCATTAATAATTCATCTTTCCAGTACAGGTCAAAGATATTAATATCTCAAAGAAATACATAATCATTTCAGAATTTATATAAATCATAATTATAACCATGTTGATCAATTCACCTTTGTACTTAAGCTAAAAATATTCAATTGTAAATTCAATGGTCATGATCATACCAGTCAATAATTCAACTTTACACTACTGGCCAAATAGAACCCATAGTCACGATCATACCAATAATCTACCCATCTTTACACTCAAGTCAAAGAGAAATTTCTATGCCGGGATTATAAAAATGTTATATATGAAAATCAAACATGGATTTAATTTCAAGAGTAAGATTCATAAATCAACGATAATTTGGTCAGAAAAGAAACCAATTTTGTCGTGAATAGTAACTCCGACACCAAAAGATAGAAATTCCACAAGAAAAATCATCATGCTTCGTGAATAGTATTCATGAATAGTAACTCGTGAATAATAACTCATGAATAGTAACTCATGAATAGTAACCCCGACATGAAAAGTTCCAAATTTAATAAAAAAAGTTCAGATCAATACTTCGGCATAATGATAATGAAGAAATAATATTATATATGAAGAAAATAGCATCCCTTACCTCAAAAAGATAATACTTCTGGCTGGAATGCTGGATATAGTGCGGAAGGAACTTGCACCGTATAGCAACACTCAAAGTATCAAAATACTCACAAGAATACGCTCTATAATATAGAGAGAGAAAGACAGAAAACTTATGAATTCTGGTGTGATTTTCAATTCTAACTAAGCACCCTATTTATAGGAAAATGCTTAGAACGCCATAGAAGACTAACCTGCGCCACGGGGTGGCTTTACGTTAGTATTGCCACCCACCACATTTGAAATTCAATTGAGCACATTTCTCACCAACCAATTCTAGAATTTTCAAAATATTTTATCATTTAAACAATAATCGGAAACTTTAATAATTCATAGAAAATAGCACATTATCGGAAAAATACTGAATTTTATATCCATTCCACAAATCGAATTCTCTACAACTTTGTAGCTTTGAGTTTTCCAAATTCCAAATGAGAAAAATACTGAAATCCACAAGCGGATGATTTTAAATACTTCCAATCCGACAAAATAATGATAAAACATCTCAGCATTAATTCCTTCATTAAAAACCACATAAATAAATCCATCATTTATATCCACATAAATATTTCCTTATCATATGAATCAATAATTAATTATTCACAAATAATATTATAGAATCACATTTATGACAACCAGGCTGTTCCCAGGAAAGAGGGGGATTTCCGATAAGGATTTCTCCTTACTGGTGCGCAATTAGGTGACCAAACCTCTCCTTGATAGAACTTTCTAGACATTGCCAATAATGCTATCTAATAATATTATTCTAAATAATATGAATTATTGATCTGATAATAGAGATACTGTGCAGGTACAATTATTGAACAACAATAATATAAAATATCAACGCAACAATTATTGAATCAATAAAATAAAATATTGAACAGTAACTACTGTGACAATTATTGAGTAGTGCCTTCTTACGTAAGGATCAATAATTCAACAATACCATGTAATACCGTGTGCTAGTATGCAACAATAGCAGACATCGTATTTTAACCAACGGGTATTCAACGAGTGTTAATTCAGTAACAACTACGCCGTTATTCAATTTTGTCGTTTTTCTTCATCAAGCGGTTATCTCATTATGGGGTCCACAAATAGTTCTTGTGCGTCGCACGAATATTCCCAAAGCGGAAAGAATATTCCACGACCAAACGAATATTCCCCGACAACAATGAATATTATATAACCACTTGCTTATTTTGAAAATTTGCACATTTCACCCATAACCAAAGTATTATATCAAATTAATACCTTATTATTCACAATAATAAATAAAGGGAATTTGATTTTATTCATTAAAAAGTAGGGGTCTTACAGGTCATCTTTGCACTACAGGCCAAAGATATTCATTAATAATTCATCTTTCCAGTACAGGTCAAAGATATTAATATCTCAAAGAAATACATAATCATTTCAGAATTTATATAAATCATAATTATAACCATGTTGATCAATTCACCTTTGTACTTAAGCTAAAAATATTCAATTGTAAATTCAATGGTCATGATCATACCAGTCAATAATTCAACTTTACACTACTGGCCTAATAGAACCCATAGTCACGATCCTACCAATAATCTACCCATCTTTACACTCAAGTCAAAGAGAAATATCTATGCCGGGATTATAAAAATGTTATATATGAAAATCAAACATGGATTTAATTTCAAGAGTAAGATTCATAAATCAACGATAATTTGGTCAGAAAAGAAACCAATTTTGTCGTGAATAGTAACTCCGACACCAAAAGATAGAAATTCCACAAGAAAAATCATCATGCTTCGTGAATAGTATTCGTGAATAGTAACTCGTGAATAATAACTCATGAATAGTAACTCGTGAATAGTAACTCATGAATAGTAACCCTGACATGAAAAGTTCCAAATTTAATAAAAAAGTTCAGATCAATACTTCGGCATAATGATATTGAAGAAATAATATCATATATGAAGAAAATAACATCCCTTACATCAAAAAGATAATACTTCTGGCTGGAATACTGGATATAGTGCGGAAAGAACTTGCACCGTATAGCAACACTCAAAGTATCAAAATACTCACAAAAATACGCTCGATAATATAGAGTGAGAAAGAGAGAAAACTTATGAATTTTGGTTTGATTTTCAATTCTAACTAAGCACCCTATTTATAGGAAAATGCTTAGAACGCCATAGAAGACTAACCTACTACCTGGTGGCTTTACCTGTTACTATTGCCACCCACCACATTTGAAATTCAATTGAACACATTTCTCACCAACCAATTCTAGAATTTTCAAAAATATTTTATCATTTAAACAATAATCAGAAACTTTAATAATTCATAGAAAATAGTCTGTTATCAGAAAAATACGAATTTTATGTCCATTCCACACGAAATCGAATTCTCTACAACTCTGTAGCTTTGAGTTTTTCCAAATTCCAAACAGAAAAATACCCGAAATCCACAAACGGATGATTTTAAATACTTCCAATCCAACAATATACTGATAAAACATCTCAGCATTAATTCCTTCATTAAAAACCACATAAATAAATCCATCATTTATATCCACATAAATATTTACTTATCATATGAATCAATAATTAATTATTCACAAATAATATTACTGAGAATCACATTTATGACAACCGGTACATTAGGAAAGAGGGGATTTCGATAAGGATTTTTCCTTCTTTGGTGCGCAATTAGGTGACCAAACCTCTCCTTGATGAACTTTCTAGACATTGCCAATAATGCTATCTAATAATATTATTCCAAATAATATGAATTATTGATCCGATAATAGAAGATATCAAGGTGTACAATTATTGAACAACAATAATATATAAATATATCAATGACAATTATTGAATCAATAAAATAAAATATTGAGCGAAGACTACGTGACAATTATTGAGTAATGCCTTCTTACGTAAGGATCAATAATTCAACAACAATCTTTATGCAATACCGTGTGCTAGTATGCAACAACGGCGTACATCAGATATTTTAACCACGGTATTCCAACAGTGTTAATTGGTAATAACTACGCCATTATTCAATTTTGTCGTTTTCTTCATCCAAGACGGTTATCATCATGTAATAGGGCCCTAAATAGGCTATACTATCGTACAAATATTCTCAAGCGTGAAAGAATATTCAAGCGACGACAAACGAATATTCCCAAACAACAATGAATATTATATAACCACTTGCTTATTTTGAAAATTTGCACATTTCACCCATAACAAAGTATTATATCAAATTAATACCTTATTATTCACAATAATAAATAAAGGAAATTTGATTTTATTCATTAAACATTTAGGGTCTTACAGGTCATCTTTGCACTTTCTGAGCCAAAGATATTCATCAATAATTCATCTTTGCGATCACAGCCAAAGATATTAATATCTCAAAGAAATACATAATCATTTCGAATTTATATAAATCATAATTATAACCATGTTGATCAATTCACCTTTGCATAAGCTAAAATATTCAATTATAAATTCAATGGTCATGATCGGACCAATCGACAATTCAACTTTGTACTACTGGGCAAATAGAACCCATAGTCACGATCATACCAATAATCTACCCATCTTACATTCAAGTCAAAGAGAAATTTCTTCACCGAGATTATAAAAATGTTATATATGAAAATCAAACATGAATTTAATTTCAAGAGTAAGATTCATAAATCAACGATAATTTGGTCAGAAAAGAAACCAATTTTGTCGTGAATAGTAACTCCGACACCAAAAGATATAAATTCCACAAGAAAAATCATCATGCTTCATGAATAGTATTCGTGAATAGTAACTCGTGAATAATAACTCATGAATAGTAACTCATGAATAGTAACCCCGACATAAAAAGTTCTAAATTTGATAAAAAAGTTCAGATCAATACTTCGGCATAATGATATTGAAGAAATAATATCATTTATAAAGAAAATAACATCCCTTACCTCAAAAAGATAATACTTCTGGCTGGAATACTGGATATAGTGCGGAAAGAACTTGCACCGTATTGCAACACTCAAAGTATCAAAATACTCACAAAAATACGCTCGATAATATAGAGAGAGAAAGAGAGAAAACTTATGAATTTTGGTTTGATTTTCAATTCTAACTAAGCACCCTATTTATAGGAAAATGCTTAGAACGCATGAAGACTAACTTCCTTTACCGGTGGCTTTACACATTACTATTGCCACCCACCACATTTGAAATTCAATTGAGCACATTTCTCACCAACCAATTTTAGAATTTTCAAAAATATTTTATCATTTAAACAATAATCGAAACTTTAATAATTCATAGAAAATAGCAGATTATCGTAAAAATCTGAATTTTATGTCCATTCCACACGAAATCAAATTCTCTTCAACTTTGTAGCTTTGAGTTTTCCAAATTCCAAGCAGAAAAATACCGAAATCCACAAACGGATGATTTTAAATACTTCTAATCCGACAAAATCTCGATAAAACATCTCAAAGCATTAATTCCTTCATTAATAACAACATAAATAAATCCATCATTTATATCCACATAAATATTTCCTTATCATATGAATCAATAATTAATTATTCACAAATAATATTATAGAATCGATTTATGACAACCAAAGTTGTTCCGAGGAAGAGGGGTTTCCAGATAAGGAGTTTCTCTCTTCTTGGCGCCGCAATTAGGTGACCAAACCTCTTCTCGATGTAATTTTTTAGACATTGCCAATAATGCTATCTAATAATATTATTCCAAATAATATGAATTATTGATCCGATAATGGAGATATTGTGCGGTGACAATTATTGAACAACAATAATATAAAATATCAACGCAACAATTATTGAATCAATAAAATAAAATATTGAACAGTAACTACTATGACAATTATTGAGTAGTGCATTCTTACGTAAGGATCAATAATTAAACAATACATGCGTAATACCGATCCGTAGTATCTTCTCTTGTCAACAAGTAAGCATATTATCGTATTTTAACCACCGGGTATTCCAATAGTGTTAACGATAACAACTACGCCGTTATTCAATTTTGTCATTTTCTTCATCCGACAGTTATCCGTTATGGGGCCCACAAATAGCTGTGCCGTCGTACGAATATTCCCCAACAGAAAGAATATTCCACGACCAAATGAATATTCCCCGACAACAATGAATATTATATAACCACTTGCTTATTTTGAAAATTTGCACATTTCACCCATAACCAAAATATTATATCAAATTAATACCTTATTATTCACAATAATAAATAAACAAAATTTGATTTTATTCATTAAAAAGTTGGGATCTTACAGGTCATCTTTGCACTACAGGCCAAATATATTCATCAATAATTCATCTTTGCAGTACAGGCCAAAGATATTAATATCTCAAAGAAATACATAATCATTTCAGAATTTATATAAATCATAATTATAACCATGTTGATCAATTCACCTTTGCACTTAAGCTAAAAATATTCAATTATAAATTCAATGGTCATGATCATACCAGTCAACAATTCAACTTTGTACTACTGGGCAAATAGAACCCATAGTCACGATCATACCAATAATCTACCCATCTTACACTCAAGTCAAAGAGAAATTTCTTCACCGAGATTATAAAAATGTTATATATGAAAATCAAACATGAATTTAATTTCAAGAGTAAGATTCATAAATCAACGATAATTTGGTCAGAAAAGAAACCAATTTTGTCGTGAATAGTAACTCCGACACCAAAAGATATAAATTCCACAAGAAAAATCATCATGCTTCGTGAATAGTATTCGTGAATAGTAACTCGTGAATAATAACTCATGAATAGTAACTCATGAATAGTAACCCCGACATAAAAAGTTCCAAATTTGATAAAAAAGTTCAGATCAATATTTCAGCATAATGATATTGAAGAAATAATATCATATATAAAGAAAATAACATCCCTTACCTCAAAAAGATAATACTTACAAATTTGGAATCTTTGGATATAGTAATCTTGGAAAGAACTTGCACCATATTGCAACACTCAAAGTATCAAAATACTCACAAAAATACGCTCGATAATATAGAGAGAGAAAGAGAGAAAACTTATGAATTTTGGTTTGATTTTCAATTCTAACTAAGCACCCTATTTATAAGAAAATGCTTAGAACGCCATAGAAGACTAACCTGCTACCTGGTGGCTTTACCTGTTAGTATTGCCACCCACCACATTTAAAATTCAATTGAGCACATTTCTCACCAACCAATTCTAGAATTTTCAAAAATATTTTATCATTTAAACAATAATCGGAAACTTTAATAATTCATAGAAAAATAGCACATTATCGGAAAAATACGAATTTTATATCCATTCCACACGAAATCGAATTCTCTACAACTTTGTAGCTTTGAGTTTTCAAATTCCAAGCAGGAAAAATACTGAAATCCACAAGCGGATGATTTTTAAATACTTCTAATCCGACAAAATCTTGATAAAACTTCTCAAAGCATTAATTCCTTCATTAAAAACCACATAAATAAATCCATCATTTATATCCACATAAATATTTCCTTATCATATGAATCAATAATTAATTATTCACAAATAATATTATAGAATCACATTTATGACAAACCAGTTGTTCCCGAGAAGGGGTTTTCAGATAAGGATTTCTTCTTCTTTGGAGCGCAATTAGGTGACCAAACCTCTTCTTGATGAACTTTTAGACATTGCCAATAATGCTATCTAATAATATTATTCCAAATAATATGAATTATTGATCGATAATGGAATCTTTGTGCGTTGACAATTATTGAACAACAATAATATAAAATATCAACATAACAATTATTGAATCAATAAAATAAAATATTGAGCAGTAACTCTTTGTGACAATTATTGAGTAGTGCATTCTTACGTAAGGATCAATAATTAAACAATCATGTGCAATCTGGTAATGCTCTTGTGCAACAACGCGTATTATCGTATTTTAACCACGGGTATTCCAATAGTGTTAACGATAACAACTACGCCAGTTATTCAATTTTGTCGTTTTCTTCCGTCAAGCAGTTATAGTTATAGGGCCCTGAATATTTGTCTGTGGTAAATGCGAATATTCCCAAGCGAGAAAGAATATTCCACGACCAAATGAATATTCACCGACAACAATGAATATTATATAACCACTTGCTTATTTTGAAAATTTGCACATTTCACCCATAACCAAAATATTATATCAAATTAATACCTTATTATTCACAATAATAAATAAAGGAAATTTGATTTTATTCATTAAAAAGTTGGGGTCTTACAGGTCATCTTTGCACTACAGGCCAAAGATATTTATCAATAATTCATCTTTACAGTACAGGCCAAAGATATTAATATCTCAAAGAAATACATAATCATTTCATAATTTATATAAATCATAATTATAACCATGTTGATCAATTCACCTTTTCACTTAAGCTAAAAATATTCAATTGTAAATTCAATGGTCATGATCATACCAGTCAACAATTCAACTTTGCACTACTGGCCAAATAGAACCCATAGTCACGATCCTACCAATAATCTACCCATCTTTACACTCAAGTCAAAGAGAAATTTCTTCACCGGGATTATTAAAATGTTATATATGAAAATCAAACATGGATTTAATTTCAAGAGTAAGATTCATAAATCAATGATAATTTGGTCAGAAAAGAAACCAATTTTGTCGTGAATAGTATCCCGTTGAATAGTAACTAGTAAATAGTAACTCATGAATAGTAATTCATAAATAGTAACCTCGACATGAAAAAGGTAGAAATTTCATAATAAAATCCATACTAATATTTCGGTATAATGATATTGAAAGAATAACATTTCTTAAACTTATAAATAATTTATTTTAATTGTTTACACTTTACTAAATAATGCATTTACACTTTACCAAAACAGCCGAATATTTAGACATTTATCATAAACTGTACTTTTATCCAAAAATTCTGAAATTTACAGAGTATACTTCTATCATATACATGTACTCCCAATAAAAATTTCACCAATTTTGGAGTTAACCACAAGGAGTTATAAGAGTTTACTTTTAAAATAGTCTTTTCCCATAAAATTCATAACTCCTAATCTATACATCCAAAAATTGTCATTTTTGGACACAATCTAGAAAACTCATCAAATTATCATTTCAAATTTTTCCAGAATTTTTGAAGGTTCAGAAAAATTACGAAACTGAAAAACATAATAACCCTTACAATCCCGTACCTCAAAAGAGTAGTATTTCTGACTGGAATATCATATGTAAAGCCGAATGAACCTTGCACTGAATAGCAACTCTCAAAGTATCTAAATACTCACTAAAATATGTTCGATAATATAGAGAGAAAGAAAACTAATTTCTGGTGTGATTTTCAATTCTAACTTAGCCCTCTATTTATAGGAAAATGTTAGCACGCCGAAGCAGACTTGACCTGCTACCTGATGGCTTTACCTGCTACTATTGCCACCCACCATATTTGAAATAAAATTCAGCACAGTTCTTCACCAACCACAAGTGGGGCCCACTCAATTCTAGAATTTTCCACCAAAATCATTTATAAACTTACTTTCTGAATCAGTCACCTCTTAAAATTTATAACAAATTATACGTTCATTTTAACGGTTCAAAATTTGTGGACATATACTCAACTTATATATGTATAACATATCCAAAAATCACAACGATCCAATGATTGATTAAAAATTATAACTCACTTAATATATCTCAAAAGATGGTGATTTAATTTTTAATACCTCCATTCTGACAAAATACTGATAAAACACCTCAACATTAATTCCTTCATTTATAACCACATAAATAAATCCATCATTTAAATCCGCATCAAATAAATATTTCCTTATCATAAAATCAATAATTAATTATTCACAAATAATATTACAGAATCACATTTATGACAACCATGCAGTTCCCAGGAAAGAGAGGGCTTTCTAATAAGGATTTCTACTTACTGGTGTGCAATTAGATGACCAAACCTCTCCTTGACAGAACTTTCTAGACATTTCCAATAATGCTATCTAATAATATTATTCAAATAATATGAATTATTGATCTGATAATGAGAAATACTGTGCAGTGACAATGATTGAACAACAATAATATAAAATATCAACGTAGCAATTATTGAATTAATAAAATAAAATATTGAACAGTAATTACTATAAAAATTATAGAGTAGTGTCTTCTTATATAAGAATCAATAATTCAAAAATACATGCAATACTGGTGCTCTTTGTGAAACAACGCAGACATTACTTTACTTTACCCACGGGTATTCCAACAAATGTTAAGCAGTAGCGATTACGTCGTTATTCATAAAAACTCAAATTTGTCGTTTTCTTCATCCAAGCAGTTATTACATTATAGGACCCATAAATGGGCTGGCTTGCGTCATTTACAAATATTCCCTGACAGAAAGAATATTCCACGACCAAACGAATATTCCCCGACAACAATGAATATTTTATAACCACTTGCTTATTTTCAAAAAAAATTGACATATCACCCTCAACTTTTACTTTTTATCAATTTAACTATTTACTAAATAGAAAAATTGAATACTTTTATTTCATAAAATCCGGGGTCTTACAATTCTCTTCTTTTACTAGAAGCGGTAGATTCTTTATTGATCATACATAATCTCCACGTACAACTTATTATACCTAAGCATACCCTTTGATATACCCTAAGGGTCTTAAGGAATAAGTCAAAGTATAACTTATCATACAGAAGATACTATGATGATCTCAAGTCCAAGGATCACTTGTACTACTATCACTACAGGAATTCCTATTGATAGACAATTAGTAAAACTCTATTAGGTATTCCTTAGCGAGCCACGTTCAGTGTACTTAGTAACCCTAGATTAACAAACCTTAATCCTAATTTGTAAACCTAACCCTAATTAGCTAAATTAACCCTAATTAGGTTATCCTAACACCTAATCATGATTACTAAACTTTAATTAGGTACTAATAAATATCATTAAATAACTCTAATCATTAAAAACAAATCCCTAATAAAGATTAGTGAAGATTAGGGCATTATTAAGCTACTAATTTGGTCAACAAGCTTACAAGTAGGTTATGAATCAGCCACACAAGTCCCAAAATATCACATGACATGCTTCCAAACTCCCAAGCACCAGGAGAGTCACATATCAGATCTTTTAGGAGGCAAGTAGGTGGAAAAATGACCAAAATGCCAAGTTGAAGAATTCTATAAAAGGAGACCCAAGCTCAGTGTAAACTCACGAATTCTATAAGCCTAAACACTCTTATAAAGATACCAAATCAAGCCTGGGTGATAGCAGCAACCAATTCAAAAGCTAGAATCCAAAATCAAGCACAAAAAGTGCAAACCCTAATTCATAGCTAGATATTTGATGCTTTGATAAATTTGTTGTTTAGATGTTTAGAATTATGTATTAGTATGTTAGAAAGTATGTTAAGTTGATAGAACACGTTTTCATAACATCTAGATGCCTTAATTAAGTGTTTTTAGTAATCTGGGAATTTTGAAAATCAAGCCTGACAGTCGAATGTAAAAGCTGTTAGATTCATATGTGTTTATGATTAGGTCTATTATTTGTATGTTATTTGTAGCCTGATAGTAGGTCTTTAATCTGGAAAAGAAAATAGGTTTAGAACCATATATTGCAAGTTATAGGTGGTCAAAGATGGTTGACCGATCACGAGTTCATTTTCGGGTTACCCGTAAAACTCAAGAAAGCTGATTTAAGCCATTACTTTGACCGACCTTTTGATCGATTTTTCATTTGTTGTTTTTGTAATAGATTAACACCTTGATATATACACTACATATCTATGATCTTAAATTACTTAAACAACTCATAGGATTACTGGAATTAATGGTCAAAAGTCGTTGACCGAGCTTGATCAAGTTTTCTGGGTTACCCAGAAAACTAATGAACACGAAGAACAGCTGTTGGTTGTACTTTGACCAGCATAGATCAAGACCTTAGAATTATGTTTTGTCCAAATCAGTGTAATATATATGTGCCTTGACATATATACTACATATTACAACAAACACAACACAAATCTATTACACAGAATTAGAGTTATGATAGCCACAAAACCGCTGGATTAATGAGCCATTAACCTCGAACGCCTAGAAGCTCAAGAACACCTATAGCGACACTTCCTATCACTGTAGGGCTTTAACGACAGACAGAAATTATTTTTCTAGAAATTAATATTTTAAAATTAGAAATAATTAATAAATAAATATAAATAAATAGAAAACAAGTTTTAAAAATTATATTAAGTTATTATAATTAATTTCTGATATTTTTACATAAATTTAATAAATAATTTATTTTATTTGGATATTATTAATAATTAATTTAATAATAAATTAATTAGAATAATTATTTATAAATACTAAATAATTATTGAAAATAATATTAATGATATAAAAATCATAATAAATGGATATAAATTATTTAAAAATAATAAGCAAAGTTTTTGTAAAATTCTAAGTAAATATTAATTATCTAAAAATAGAAATAAATGATTTAAAAATCATTTAAGGGATAAATAAATATTTAAATATTATTATAAACTTCTAGAAATTATTATAATGGATATATAAATTATCTAAATATATAATAAAGCTTATAAATAAAATTTAGTCCATATATCAACTTATTTAATATTTAGTAAAGACATTGAACAACGAAACTCTATCGAATCTAACCCGATCTTATGTAAATTTTGTATTTGAGTATTTTATCAATACTAACGTGTTAGATTTATATATATGAACATCGTAAGTGTTTATTAAACGAATCAAGTAGCATAACTTGACTGATCTACACTCAGGCAAGTTTTTCTTAAACCCTAACTACTTACGCAAATTTCTCAAACCCTGTTTATTCGTTGAACACGATTTTTATCTTGATATGTTGTTGATATGATATACTACACCTACATTTGAATTGCCTCTTATTGTAGGGTTATCGCTATAGTTTCAGCATAACTAAGAAATGAATTATTTATTCATATTGATTATTGAGCATAAACTATTGTGTCAAACCAAATTATTTGGTAAGATATCCTATACTGAAGTTGGGTATACCGTAAGGGATGAAGATTATGTCGATAATATATTGACATTAATTTGGGTGCACTTGAGCACTGGTAGGATGAGATGCAAACTCCTAGGCTAATGAGTAGGCTGATCCCTTATCTCATATCAAAACAAAGTTTCTAAGTCTGTGTGACTGACAAAAATAAAAATCCAGAAATGGTTGAAAAAGAAATCTTAAAAATGGTAACAACTATCAGTCAAACTGTGAATTGTTATATTTCTTCAATTCATATATTGTTATATATATATAAAACCTGCTGAGTATGTCATAGCTCACCCTTGCAAATTATTCCCTTTGCAGTATTAGATGGTAACCTTAGAACATCTAAAGTAGATAAAAAAAAGCGTTCCTGCTTAGATTATGTTATATTCATGTCTAGTTGAATACTTTGTAATAAGAAACTCGTTATGAGAATCATGTAATCGAACCTTAATATTTATGATATATATAACATCTTTTCTTTTTGCAACCGTGTTTTCTTACATATATAGATGTAATTTAGAATTCTGTAAATCTAGTTGAGATCCTTAGGAACTATTTATCTGAGTGAGGGTATTAATAACATGGACTGTTCATGTTGTTATTGATAATATGGATTTTAGATAGATTGTTACTGTAACGACCGAGAAATTCGGATCCATTGTAAAATAATTTTATTTAATTAAATAATGAATAAAATTATATTATTTGTTATTATTATATGTTAGTAAGATGAATGTCGTTCTATAACCTAGAAATGTCGAAAAGTCATAGTATTTTAACTACGTGAAGGAATTAAAGTGTTTGAATTTCCAAGATGAAAATAAAAGATTTCTGAGAAATTTTCTGAAAAACACTATTCATCGATATTTCGCACGAGAATTATTTTTGAACTTCCGAGAAATACGTAACGATAGAATATCGTGGTGAGATGGATTATGTAATAATAATCCGAGTATGGAAAACATAATTTTTCGCATGCGGACTTAATTTGAGAACATTAGGGAAAATAAAGCGTTAGAAGCTAATGTGATGATCGTATGATACGTATGTATTGTACGAGGTAATGAATACGAGTATGATATGAAGTAGTATATGAGTATGTATGAATGATGGTATATCGTATATTATGAATTAGTATACGAGTTAGACTATGAGTTTATACGTGGAGTATACGTAATAAGGCTTTAAGCCAAATGAAAAGGACTTGTTGGATTATGTAGGAAGTGCAAGTCCAATAAGAATTAATATACAAGCCCAAGATTAGGTAATGTTAAAGCCCAAGTGTTGGTTAATGTAAAGTCCAAAGTAACTTAATGTAAGCCCAAAAGAATAAGCTAAGCAAGTTGAATTAAAGCCCAAAGTAATGATCCAATGGATTAGGATGACCCATGGGGCAACCCATGATAATATGGTTAATCTTGGTGACCAAGAACTTTATGTAATGGCCAAGCAAAAGAAGTAGGGAACAAGTTAACTTAGTATGTAAGTAATGAATAGTAAGGAGGTGGATGGCCTAAATGACTAATATGCGCTAACCTTAGAAATCATATAAATAGAGGGAGAGTTGGTTCATTTTCACACTTGTTAATTGCATCCAACATAAGATAACTTATTTGTTAGAGAGAATAAGCAAGAATAAGCTAGACTTTCAAGAAGAAGAAAAGCTTGATCATCAAGGGTAAGACTCTTGTCCAATAATCTTCCAACTCTTCCATAGTAGCTTAATAGAGAAGTGATGAATGGTGGTACATGTATGTTAAGAAGTAAAGAAATTGGATAATCAAAGGACTTAAGTCTTAATAAGCCGTGAATAAGCACTTTGTTCATGGATAAGATATGAACTAAGGAAGAACTTGTAAGACTTGTAACATGTTTACATGAATGAAGTTAGTATGATAAAAGGATGTAAGAATGTTGGTTAGAAGACTTAAATCATAATAAGTCCTAAGAAATGAAATTATAAGTAGTTTATACTTTGATAAGATATAAAATCATGAAGAACAAGTAATAACTTATCATGTATATAAGTTAATGAAATGAGTAGGTTAAGATGTTAATAGGATGGATATAATTCGTTTGGAACGATGAACAAATCATAAGTAACAAATTTAATGCCGGAATTCACACGATTGGACGATAATCGTCGAATTCGTAAAATTCTCGGAATGGAAGTCGAATTTTGACATTGAGCTTGGAAACATTTGTTTTCGATGGGACCAAGTCTTATTTGGCATTATAGAGTTGCTGACTCAAAATTGACCGAATTCTGACTTAGAACGAAGAAACGAGCGTTGAACGTTCACGAACGTTTATCATTTTCGTTTAAAATGGACTAATAGGTGAATTTTGAGTTAAAAAAGTTGAAATTGTAAAATTCTTGCATAAACACTTAGAGCATGTAATTTTTGAGCTAATGGCTTTTGAACGAGCCAATTCGGACTTATAACGAAGAAGTTATGAGCCCTGAGAATTTCACATAAGAAAAAGTTTATAAAATTTTTCTGAGGCACAGAGTCCGCGCCGCAGCGCGACTCAAAGAAGAAAGGTCGGCGCCGAAGCACGAGGCCAAACCATAGTACACTGTTAGTTGGCACCACAGCGCGACACATTAAAGAATGAGTGGCGTTGCAGCGCCGAGGTCGGTGCTTGTGCACATGCAAACCCGCGCCACATCACGAGTCGAAGAAGGGAAGTTGGCGCCGTAGCGCCAGCACTAAACCAAGCATAGTAATGAAGGCTTGTAAGCATAAAAAGGAATAGTTGGTTAATGAGATAATGAATTAATACATTAATAAAGCTTAAAGTAATATTGTTTAAAACATTGTTAAACCTTAAGTGTGATAACTAAAGGTTGAAGGTAATCAATTGAACATGAACGTAATGACGATGTAAAGCGTAACGAAAAGCCGTAACCAATAGTAACAATTCTAATACTGGATTAGATTGAGAAGAAGGGTAAGATTCATTAGGAACCATGAATGTTATTCATGACCTAATGTGTTACGTTATGTGATCATCTATTGTAGAGACCTGAAAGACTTAAAGTGAACGTGTAATAACAGTAGCAGACACTGAAGGCAAGTGTTCTAACCCTTGTCTTAGTTCAATCTGGACAAGCTTTGTGATTCATATATTCTTACGCATGAATTGATGTATGATGAAGTCAAAGCCAATTCTTTCGGCTAGGCTTACGATATGTTGGATTTCTTATAATCTGTTGAAGTATTGTCAATGTTTTACCAAACTATGTTGGTGTGGTTTTCAAATGAAGACAGAGTATGCTAAAATGTTTTGTCGTCAAACGACAGGCACGTGAGGTTGCCACAACTTAAACGTGCATACGTTTAAAGAATGTAGTGTTGATCAACATAGAGTATTATAGGTTGATCACCTAGACGTGCTTGTAAGATATGTCGGACTTACGGACTTAGTGCCAGGTTGTCCTTTTCAAAGAAAGAATGAAATGCTCATGGTCTTGGATCGGAATTGATGTTTTACTGAATGTTATTCATTGTAAAACATTTTGAAGGAAAAGAAGTGCTATTTTGAATTATCGATAGTACTTCATAACTATTGTTCAGTTATTGAAGATATATTATTCCTATGTTTCAAGTATGTCGTTTAAATGAAATTGGTGTACTTGCTGAGCTTGTTGTACTCACTCTTGCTTGAACCATATGGATGCAACTAAGACTGAATGGACCGAAGGATCCGGTAAAGATAAGCGAAAGGCTAAGGTAGACCGTTGAACTGTCTATGTAATAGTATATGTTTAATGTTGTAATGTATTTGATATTATGACAAAGAATTTATGTATTGGTTATAAAGAACCTGGGAAGGGAATATTATTTTGGAATATATATATATATATATATATATATATATATATATATATATATATATATATATATATATATATATATATATATAAGACATATTCGTTCTTTTGAGGCATTTCAATGGAATGTATGTGTGAAATGTAGCACCGTGTAGCACCATATGCCGGGTTGGAAGATACCCAGATTTTGGCAAAGATGATTACTATCGATACGATAGTATAAATTCACATGGCATAAACTATACATACGGGTGAGGTATTAGTAATATGGATTTGTTCATGTTATTCTTTGGTACTCAATTTCGGATAGATAGATTCTATTCACAGATACAGTTCATATATCCAAGTGAGGGTATCCAAACACAGTAATAGTTCTCTTAGGAATTATCATATGTTATGGGATACTGTGAATCTTGGATATATGAGAATTATATCTGATATCCCTCAATTTAATATAAGCTTATAATCAGATACCATGGGTGTATAGATTTAAATACATTATATTAATTCGTAGTAAGCACCATATTGGATACCATAGGAGTATAGATATGGGGGCATTACAAGTTTGGTATCAAAGC
This sequence comes from Panax ginseng, assembly GCA_020205605.1. Classification (NCBI taxonomy): domain Eukaryota; kingdom Viridiplantae; phylum Streptophyta; class Magnoliopsida; order Apiales; family Araliaceae; genus Panax; species Panax ginseng. The sequence goes on along the minus strand of CM035143.1, from coordinate 56,272,701 downwards.
CTCAAGGCTATAGATATAAAGAAGATAAATCTTAGTATATAGTCTTCGAGTCCGTAAAAATTTTAAAGTACACATAAAATATAACATTAAAAATATTATGTTGTGTAAATTTCTATACCGATATTAAATTAGTTTTCTTTTATAAATGGCCAAATCCAATGCTGAAGAAATGGTGATAGTAAACAATCCACCACAAATTGAGTCATTTATAGCTAGTGATGTAGAGGATAAAGAATTACTTCATGATTAACAGCTGCTAGATGCTGAGGAAGAGGAAGATCCAGTAGCAGGACAATTAATGAGAATTGATGAATATGATGAAGCAATGGCATCACTAATGAAGACAACAGAATATGAAGTTTAGGGCATCTATAGCTGAAGGAATGCTACAACATGAGAGGGGAACTAGTCACTGACTAAAAGTACAACTTCACTATGCACAAAGGGGCAAAAAGGAAATTCAGTCAAGACTCCTTAAAACATCTCTGGGTGTTAGAGATTGTAATAACCTGAATATTTTCTATATAATTAAATAAGAAATTTTGCATATTAATTTTTATTATTATTATTATTATTATTATTATTATTATTTTAAAGATGAGAATATGTGTCAAGTAAGGTGTTTGTATATATGTGATAAATAAAAGTTATTTATTACATGAATAATTTCAAATAATTTTATTTTAGAATTTTTGCTAATTATAAAGTATATACTTATAATAATTAATTTTATAGTAGAAATGTCTTTATTATTTATTTTCTATGAAAATATCATTTTATATTATTTAAATAATATATGAAATGATTATTGGAATTATTATAATTATTATTTTATTATATGAATTTTAGTTCAGAGTTTTAAGTTAATTATTTTAACTGAATTAATAATGCATGCTATATTTGAAAGATAAATCAGATATGAAATCCAAACCCTAATTCTAGATTTTGAGCTATGAATGAGAATAATAATATTATATTAAGTATAATATTATTTTTCGGTGTTATAAATATATACCGTATACGTGTAGATTGTTAATGGTTAGTCAATTATGGTATATCACGACAAACCTTAGTATTACTGTCCTAAACCATAATTGGGAATTTAAAACTGGATATTAAGATCGGGCAGAAATTTTGTTATATGAATTATGTGCATATTATAGAATTAATGTTAATTAGATAAAACCCTAATTAATATTTGAAAGCCCTAATTTAAAAAAATTAAGAACCCTAATTGCTAAAATTATAAACCCTAATTATTCTTTTAGTAAATTAAAATGTTAATTTAGGAACCCTAATGATAATTAAGGAACCCTAATTATTTAGACCGTAATTTTTATTAAAACCCCTAATTTAATTAGTATGTTTTAATTTAAAATTTTACTACCCTTTAATTTTTAATTGTCCAAACCCTAGTAATTATTTGGGAAACTTTAAGATTAAAAATCTAGTGATTAAACCCTAGATTCAAGCACCTTGGACAAGAATACCCTTTGACTTATTTGCATAATTACATTTTTGCCCTTTTTGTCCCATTATTGCATTATTGTTATCAAATCTAGCAAAATCTTGCCAAATCCTCAATCCTAGATACGTCATGTGCTAGAATCTTTGCAAATCAGCAGCAAATCTCAGCCCATTTCATTACATATCAATATAGATTTAGATCATTAAAGAGAAAGTCTCATATTTTACATCATTTCTATCTAAACACCCAACCAAGTCTCTCTCTATCTAACCCTACAAAATTTCCTTGCTAGATCAGTCCCCAAGCAAGCCCCACAAACACCAACATCAAATCAGAAGCATAGAAATCAGAATTTGAGCATAAAGGTGCAAACCCTAAAAATTCGAAAATCTTTTGATCTTATGTTAGATGTAATTTTTTTGTGTTAAATATGTTGTATGGGGTGTTAATCAATGATCTGGGTTGCTAGATGTTAAACACATAACATCTAGAGGCTCGGATTTGATGATTTTCCAAATCTGGAAATTTTGTTTTTGGAGTCTGACAGTCAAATGTCAGTCCTCATAGATCCTTGTATGTTATGTGTTTTTGTGGTTTAAATGTTTAACCATGTAGTATGCTATGAGATCTTGAATCTGGAACTTGATTCAGAGTCAGATCAGTTATAGAATGAAAGTTATTGATGGTCAAATGTCGTTGACCGACCATGACTTTACTAATTCTGGGCAACCCAAAAAGCTTTTTCAGCGTCTGAAAATGTTTTGGAAGGCTTAGATCTGTCAGTTTGTAAATCATTTGATGATGTTATAGTATCCAGGTTATAGCCTATCTTATGTACTTTATATTAGTTGCTTTTGATCCTTTAAATAATCAATTGATCGAACTTAGAGGATGGTCAAACCTGGCCCCTCGTTCATGATTTTTATTTTTGGGAATTTCCAGAAAATATGAAGAACATCTTTCTGACCATGTTTGACAGTGTCATAGATTGTTATTCTTTTTGTTGTTTTGCTGACTTTGTGTAATAGATCTCTTCTCTGTCATGTGGACTTCAAGTCCAGCACACTCTCGAACCATTGAAAACAAAGGATCGGATGTAGTAATCAGTCAAAATGCGTTGACCGTTAAGCTTCTGTTTCTGGGTAACCCAGAAGTTACCCAGATGGGTCTGACAGTTTGTTCATGAGTCCCAATCTCTCTTGTGTTATGTGAATTATTTGTGTTGTTGTATCCATGTTATAATATGTTATATGAGCTACATATTAAAACCTTGATATCACCTAAATGACGAATAGGATCAAAGTAATGAGCAGGCAAAGTAAGGCGGTATATGAACATGATATCGTTTTTCGAATTTCCGGAAAATCAAGAACACCAGATTCGGCGAGGTTTGACCGACTTAGATCTGGCGATTGTGATGTAGTTAGACTGATTAAGGATAATAGATCTCTTCCTTGGCATGGGTACTACACTTTGAAACCACTAAACAACCAAAACCTTACCTGAAAATATATTTATGGAAGCCCAAACGTAGTACCTAAGAACTGTCTTGGGTTTCTGGGTAACCCAGAAAACCAAGAACATATCTGACAATTACTTTGCAAGCCCAGATCTCATTCGTTTTAAGTTGTATTGTCATGATTATTGTTGTAACATGTAGTTAGACACTAGTACTACAACATCCAAGTTATAGCTAGCGGAAAAACGACACACATGAATTAAAGATGGTCAAAGGAGGTACCTTTGAGCGATCGTCGGTGTTCTTGAGCCTCAAGAACACCTATTATGACAGTATGACTGTCGCTAAAGCTTTTAGCTGATGACGATTTAATTATTTTTGTTTTATAAATTAGAAAATACATTAAAAATAGAAATAAATTCCTAAAATTATAAAATCAGTTTTAAAAATTATTTTAAGTTATAAAATTAACTTTTAATAATTTGACATATTTTTCATAAATATTAATATTTATTTGGATATTATTGGTATTTAAATTATTTAATAAATGCATTAAATAAATTAATTAAAATGATTTTATTTTATTAAAATCATTTTAAATAATAATAAGGTATTTAATAATATTTTAAGTTATAAAACATAACTTTTAATATTTTAAGATAAGTTTCATTAATTATTAAATATTAATGATATTAGCAATTATATTAAATAAATAAATTAAAATGATTTTAATATTATAAAAATCATTTTAAATGAAAATAAATAGTTTAAAATATTTTAAGTTATAAAATATAACTTTTGATATTTAAAGGTAAATTTCATCAATAATTTATTATTAATGATATTAAGTTTATTTAATAAGTATATTAAATAAATAATTTAAAAATGGTTTTATTGAATTAAAAATCATTTAAAAAGGAAATAAATAAATTAAAAATATTTGAAGTTATCATTAATGACTTTTAATATTTTGATAAATAATAAATTAATATTCTAATATTAATAGTAATTATTTAAAATAATTTTAAATGTTTTAAAAATCATTTAAGGGTAATATTAATACTTTAAAAAAATTTTGAGTTATTATAAATAACTTTAATAATTTGGCAATGGTTTCATTAATAGTTTAATATTAATTAAATATTAAAGATAATAGAATTAGTTAATATTTAAATCATTTAATAATGATTTCGAGTGTTTGAAAATTAATGATAAAGTATAATAATTATTTAAAAATTATTATAAGGCTATTATGAAAATAATATGAGTGATATTTAAAATATCTAAGCGAATATTGAACTACGATCGAGTCTTAGACTAGATATTTGCCGATAAAACCGCTTTTTAATCAAATATTTTAGATATTGATCCGGACTTAGATAATTTGACTAGATACGTGTTTGTTTATGATGTAATAAATCATTAAACATATGTGACAATGTGATTAGGTTACGTCGATTGCGAAGAAGCGATCTTATGTGTTACGATATATTATTCTAATTGAGCGAATGATCATATTCATTGATGATAGGTCATTTGTATAAAAGATTAATCTAAGTTGCGTTATTGTGGTAAAGCAACAGAAAGTGATATCTAAACCTTATGCACTACTTTTATTTCGATGTGAACAAATAGGTATATTATGTTATGCAAGTTCCTAAACTTACTCCAATTATTATTGTGCGGATTATTAACTTTCTATTTATTATTGATTATGTATTCAATCTTTATATTCATACAAGTTCTTACATTATCCAATCATTGTATTATTGTATAATTAGGATATTTATTACATTTAATTAATTCAGTATATAGGGTTAGACAAGTGTCCCCACTTGGATAACCATTTCATTAATCATATGTTGACACATACTTATTGATTTCAAGTATGTATCGTTGACTTAAAAGCCGTCTAAGCTATTTGATTGACTAGACATAAAAATATTGTTGAACAAGATAGAACGTTATTGTATCCAACCAGATTGTTTTGGTTTGGATTCCCGACTAAGTATGAACATCCCGAATATGAGAAAACTTTTGTGCACCTAAGGTGGATAGAGTGAATGATAATATCGTTCTTGCATGTAGTATTGATCAATACAGGGCACATTGGGATGATCACCCTCATGCCCGTAAGTTATGACGGTTTGCGAATGAAGTTCTGCTAAACCCTAGCGAAAATGAAAAAAACAATGTTCATAGTCTGTCGACTGATCTCCAATTATAGTCTATACGTAGTTTCAAAGATTACATGTGGAAGTGATATGTTGTTATTATTGGTTGAATTTTACTTTCTGTTGTTGATTCGTTGTAGAAGTGTCTTTCAAAGAAAACATTTAATTCTTTCAGTTAATATATATTGTTGTTATTACTTGCTGGGCAATCCAATGCTCATTCTTGCTTTAAATTTAAATGTTTTTAGTTAAGTATGGTCAGCCAGAAGGTTCAGGCAAGAACAAGGGGTAAGGAAAGCTGTTCGAATGAGATTAATACTATGTTATGTAATAGTTATAGTTTATTAAGACAATGATATTTATTATCTATCATGTAATGTATTGTAGTAAAGGTTACGTACTTGGGATTAGACTTTGATATATGTAAATTAAGTTTGAATTTTATATTATTGTTATTATTATTAGTATTATTCAGCTTATAGAAATGGTATCGTGAAGCAAGAGTTGGGTTTCAAGTACCCGGATTTAGGGCGTCATGAGTTGGTATCAAAGCTTTAGGGTTAGAAACCTTAGGTGGGACAAACCTTAGGCTATAACCTTAGAAACGAGGGGAAACGTTGAAAATATAAATAACTCATTTAGAGTTTAAAAGGAGATGAATTGAATAAATTCATCGTTAAACAAAATAAAAGATAACTTATATAAAATTATTAATTGCTGTGTGTATATACTATATGTTAATCAAGATAGTTAGTGTGTAGATGTTATGTGAGATAAGGATTAGCATACCCCCAGGTCGTAAAGAAGGAGTCAACCTCCATAACTGAGCCAATATCAAAGCCAATAGCTGAAATAGAGGCTCACATTGAAAGCTACCTCAATGAGGTGATTATTCAGGAAAGTGTAGTATCGGACCCAGAAATGATAGTATGACTGATAGGTAGAGTATAGTTACATGATAAAAGATCAAGCTCGAGTTCTTAAACTCACATTCTTGTGGTGAGTTCTTAAACTCATAAGGTGTGGAAGGTTTGATGAACTAGGTATAGTTATGTGAGAATGGATTATTGAGGATAATAGAAATATATAGAATGCTAAGTAATTGATCCTTAGTGAAGGCGTATGAAAAGAGTAGTGTTAGTGTTATTTGAATATGTATGATTCTATGATGAGTATACGATAAGTATATACGTGTAAAAGTAGTATCTCAACTTTTGTATAAGTTGTGGCAGCGATTCAAACTTTTATGTCACAAAGGGATATCGGATGTTTAAAGCGTTATGTCTTTATGCTATGAAAAGTACGATGAATTAGTTAGATGAACATGATCTTATTTAATCAGATAATGCCGCCAAGACGAAAACGAAACCAAAAGGCAGAAGAACATGTCAACAAAGCTGGACCACTAGACCCAACACAAAATTTGGCGAATGTAGGCATTCAAGCTATTCAGAACGGAATACCAGCTGCGGGAAATCAACCAAGTAATCGATCAGCAAACGTCAAAGACTTCAGAGCAATCGAACAGCCAGGATTTAGAGGACAACTAACCCTGTAGAGATGTTTGTGACAGCTAGAGTAACGGATGGGCAAAATATAGCTTTTGTCACCTATCGATGAAAGGGAGGCAATTTTTGGTGGGAAGAAAATCAAGCTAAGTAGGAGAAGAAAATAGTGGCGAAGAAGACCGAAAAGAAAAGGAGATAATTTTGGGAATACGTAAGTAGGCGGGAGGTGGAAAGAAAGCAGAGTTGTGATGTGGGAATTATGGAAAGAATCACTCTCGGGAGAGTGTCTTAAGGGTAAGTTTGTGTGTTACAAGTGTGGGCGGGAGGGACATATCTCTCATAAGCCGCCTCAATCAAGGATGAACAAGAGGTGTTTCAAGTGTGGATCAAGCAGAGCATAAGGTGAAAGTATAGAAAAAAGGGAGGGATACAGGGGAGCATGAGTAAAGGAAAAGCGGTGGGACTCTAGTAATAACGGAACCTACTTCAACAAACAAACCAGCAGAATAAAACCGCAAGAGTTTTCAATATGACGGTCCGATTATACGTTGTGGTGAGAATGCAACTCCAGGTATTATTCGTATAACTTGTATATTTTGATATATATTATTTTCCAATATATAATAAATTATTTTATAAAAATATTTTGAAGAAGGAATTTGAGTTCTCTTAGCGAATGAACTTTTCGTTTAATCGAGATAAACAAGGTTTATGTTGAATAGTTAAAGATCGGTTCGATCAAATCGATCGAAATCTATTTGAAATGACTATGTATGCTATGTACCCTTGTAAGTATGAGTTTTAAAATGGTGATTCCGGGGACGGAATCCTTATAAGGGAGGGTGAATGTAATAACCTGAATATTTTCTATATAAATAAATAAGAAATTTTGCATATTAAAATTTTTTTTTTTTATTATTTTAAAGATGAGAATATGTGTCAAGTAAGGTGTTTGTATATATGTGATAAATAAAAGTTATTTATTACATGAATAATTTCAAATAATTTTATTTTAGAAATTTTGCTAATTATAAAGTATATACTTATAATAATTAATTTTATAGTAGAAATGTCTTTATTATTTATTTTCTATGAAAATAACATTTTGTATTATTTAAATAATATATGAAATGATTATTGGAATTATTATAATTATTATTTTATTATATGAATTTTAGTTCAGAGTTTTAAGTTAATTATTTTAACTGAAATAATAATGCATGCTATATTTGAAAGATAAATCAGATATGAAATCCAAACCCTAATTCTAGATTTTGAGTTATGAATGAGAATAATAATATTATATTAAGTATAATATTATTTTTTGGTGTTATAAATATATACCGTATACGTGTAGATTGTTAATGGTTAGTCAATTATGGTATATCACGACAAACCCTAATATTACTGTCTTAAACCATAATTGGGAATTTAAAACTGGATATTAAGATCGGGCAGAAATTTTGTTATATGAATTATGTGCATATTATAGAATTAATGTTAATTAGATAAAACCCTAATTAATATTTGAAAGCCCTAATTTAAAAAAATTAAGAACCCTAATTTCTAAAATTATAAACCCTAATTATTATTTTAGTAAATTGAAATGTTAATTTAGGAACCCTAATGATAATTAAGGAACCCTAATTATTTAGACCGTAATTTTTATTAAAAACCCTAATTTAATTAGTATGTTTTAATTTAAAATTTTACTACCCTTTAATTTTTAATTGTCCAAACCCTAGTAATTATTTGGAAAACTTTAAGATTAAAAATCTAGTGATTAAACCCTAGATTCAAGCACCTTGGACAAGAATACCCTTTGACTTATTTGCATAATTACATTTTTGCCCTTTTTGTCCCATTATTGCATTATTGTTATCAAATCTAGCAAAATCTTGCCAAATCCTCAATCCTAGATACGCCATGTGCTAGAATCTTTGTAAATCAGCAGCAAATCTCAGCACATTTCATTACATATCAATATAGATTTAGATCATTAAAGAGAAAGTCTCATATTTTGCATCATTTCTATCCAAACACCCAACCAAGTCTCTCTCTATCTAACCCTACGAAATTTCCTTGCTAGATCAGTCCCCAAGCAAGCCCCACGAACACCAACATCAAATTAGAAGCATATAAATCAGAATTTGAGCATAAAGGTGCAAACCCTAAAAATTCAAAAATCTTTTGATCTTATGTTAGATGTAATTTTTTTATGTTAAATATGTTGTATGGGGTGTTAATCAATGATCTGGGTTGCTAGATGTTAAACACATAACATTTAGAGGCTCGAATTTGATGATTTTCCAAATTTGGAAATTTTGTTTTTGGAGTCTGACAGTCAAACGTCAGTCCTCATAGATACTTGTATGTTATGTGTTTTTGTGGTTTAAATGTTTAACCATGTAGTATGCTATGAGATCTTGAATCTGGAACTTGATTCAGAGTCAGATCAGTTATAGAGTGAAAGTTATTGATGGTCAAAGGTCGTTGTTGACCATGACTTTACTAATTATTACAGGCAACCCGAAAGCTTTTTTCGTCGTGACAATGTTTTGGAAGGCTTAGATCTGTCAGTTTGTAAATCATTTGATGATGTTATAGTATCCAGGTTATAGCCTATCTTATGTACTTTATATTGGTTGCTTTTAATCCTTTAAATAATCAATTGATCGAACTTAGAGGATGGTCAAACCTGGCCCCTCGTTCACGATTTTTATTTCTGGGAATTTCCAGAAAATATGAAGAACATCTTTCTGACCATGTTTGACCGTGTCATAGATTGTTATTCTTTTTGTTGTTTTGCTGACTTTGTGTAATAGATCTCTTTTCTGTCATGAGGACTTCAAGTCCAGCACACTCTCGAACCATGGAAAACAAAGGATCGGATGTAGTAATCAGTCAAAATGAGTTAACCGTTAAGCTTCTGTTTCTGGGTAACCCAGAAGTTACCCAGATGGGTTTGACAGTTTTTTCATGAGTCCCAATCTCTCTTGTGTTATATGAATTGTTTGTGTTGTTGTATCCATGTTATAATATGTTATATGAGCTACATATTAAAACCTTGATATCACCTAAATGACGAATATGATTAATGTACTGAACGGTCAAAGTAGGCAGTATGAACATGATATGCGTTTTCTGGAATTTCAAGAAAATCAAGAACACCAGTTACGGCGAGGTTTAACCGACTTAGATCTGGCGATTGTGATGTAGTTAGGTGATTAAGGATAATAGATCTCTTCTTGGCATGGGTACTACACTTTGAAACCACTAAACAACCAAAACCTTACACGAAAATATATTTATGGAAGCCCAAACGTAGTACTAAGAAGCTGTCTTGGGTTTCTTGGGTATTGAAAAACCAAGAACATATCGACAATTACTTTGCAAGCCCGATCTCATTCGTTTTAAGTTGTATTGTCATGATTATTATTGTTGTAACATGTAGTTAGACACTAATCTTACAACATCCAAGTTATAGCTAGCCCGAGAAACTACACTACATCTTGAATTAAAGATGGTCGAAGGAGGTACCCTTGAGCCTTTGGTTATCGAGTGTTCTTTAGCCTCAAGAACACCTATTGCGACAGAAACTGTCGCTAAAGCCTTTAGCGACGGATTTAATTATTTTTGTTTTATAAATTCCGAAAAATACATTAAAAATAGAAATAAATTCCTAAAAATTATAAAATCAGTTTTAAAAATTATTTTATGTTATAAAAATTAACTTTTAATAATTTGACATATTTTTCATAAATATTAATATTTATTTGGATATTTTGGTCTTTAAATTATTTAATAAATGCATTAAATAAATTAATTAAAAATGATTTTATTGTATTAAAAATCATTTTAAATAATAATAAGGTATTTAATAATATTTGAAGTTATAAAATATAACTTTTAATATTTTAAGATAAGTTTCATTAATTATTAAATATTAATGATATTAGCAATTATATTAAATAAATTAATTAAAAATGATTTTAATATTATAAAATCATTTTAAATGAAAATAAATAGTTTTAAAATATTTTAAGTTATAAAATATAACTTTTGATATTTAAAGGTAAATTTCATCAATAATTTAATATTAATGATATTAAGTTTATTTAATAAGTATATTAAATAAATAGTTTTAAAATGGTTTTATTGAATTAAAAATCATTTAAAAGGAAATAAATGAATTAAAAGTATTTTAAGTTATCATTAATGACTTTTAATATTTTGATAAATAATAAATTAATATTTTAATATTAATAGTAATTATTTAAAAATGATTTTAAATGTTTTAAAAATCATTTAAGGGTAATATTAATACTTTAAAAATATTTTGAGTTATTATAAATAACTTTAATATTTTTAGCAATGGTTTCATTAATAGTTTAATATTAATTAAATATTAATGATAATAGAATTAGTTAATATTTAAATCATTTAATAATGATTTGAGTGTTTGAAAATTCATGATAAAGTATAATAATTATTTAAAATTATTATAAGGCTATAAAAAAAATAATATGATCGATATTTAAAATATCTAAGCGAATATTGAACTACTACGATAGAGTCTTAGACTCGATATTTACCCGATAAAATCGTAAGTACAAAAAATATTTGAAATTGATCACGGACTAAGATAATTTGACTAGATACGTGTTTGTTTATGATGTAATAATTTATTAAACATATGTGACAATGTGATTAGGTTATATGCGATTTGCGAATATGAAAGATGACTTATGTGTTATGATATATTATTCTAATTGAGCGAATGATCTTATTCTTGATAGGTCGTATATATAAAAGATTAATCTAAGTTGCATTATTGTAGCGGTATTTCGAAAGTGATATCTAAACCTTATGCACTACTTTTATTTCGATGCAAAAAGGTATATCATGTTATGCAAGTTCCTAAACTTACTCAATTATTATTGTGCTAGATTATTAACTTTCTATTATTATTGATTATGTATTCAATCTTTATATTCATACAAGTTCTTACATTATCCAATCATTGTATTATTGTATAATTGAGATATTTATTACATTAGATTAATTAGGTATATAGGGTTAGACAAGTGTCCCCACTTGGATAACCATTTCATTTAATCATATGTTGATACATACTTATTGATTTCAAGTATGTATACGTTGACTTAAAAGCCATCTAAGCTATTTGATTCAGCTAGACATAAAAATATTGTTGAACAAGATAGAACGTTATTGTATCCAACCAGATTGTTTTGGTTTTGATTCCCGACATAGTATGAACATCCCGAATATGGGAAACTTTTGTACACCTAAGGTGGATAGAGTGAACGATAATATCGTTCTTGCATGTAGTATTGATCAATACTGAGCACATTGGGATGATCACCCTTGTGTAATAAAGTAAGTTATGACGGTTTTGCGAATGAAGTTACGCTAAACCCTAGCGAAAATGAAAAAACAATGTTCATAGTGCCCGTCATTGATCTCCAATTATAGTCTATCGTAGTTTCAAAGATTACATGTGGAAGTGATATGTTGTTATTATTGGTTCAACTTTACTTCACAACTATTGATTTCGTTGTAGAAGTGTCTTTCAAAGAAAACATTTAATTCTTTCACTAATATATATTGTTGTTATTACTTTTGGGCAATCCAATGCTCATTCTTGCTTTAAATTTAAATGTTTTTCGATTAAGTATGATCAACGGAAGGTTCGAGGCAAGAACAAGGGAAAGGAAAGCTGTTCGAATGAGATTTATAATATGTTGTGTAATAGTTATAGTTTATTAAGACAATCATATTTATTATCTATCATGTAATGTTTTGTAGTAAAGGTTACGTACTTGGGATTAGACTTTGATATATGTAAATTAAGTTTGAATTTTATATTATTGTTATTATTATTAGTATTATTCAACTTATATAGAAATGGTATCGTGAAGCACCGAGTTCGGGTTTCAAGTACTTTTCGAATTTAGGGCGCCATTGAGACATACTTTTAATGATTTACGTCATAAAGTAGTTTGATATCCAAATTGGAGAGAAAAGCGCCTATCTGATAGATCGATCTGTGGTATGCCACATAATCTAGGATTCCTTTATGATATCAATGAATTCTAGAGGGTAGTGTAGGTGCTTGAATGCTCTATATTAGTATGAATAAAGAAGAATTCAAAGTTTGTAATATAACCAGTGGTATGTAAGCTAGTAGTATGTGTAAACTACTAAGTTATTTTGTACAACTCTTGTGATATATAAATAAACGATATGTTTATGTTATTCAAATTCTTATGTGAATTTTTTTGTTGTTTTATATAGAATCATGCCACCAACCAGAAGACCCCAAAGAAAAATGAATAATGATGATAATTCTACCCAATAGTTAGTAGGACTTATGTTAGGAGCTATGAATAGACCTATAAACCAAAATACATCTTTTAAAGATTTCAAATTAGTTGGACTACCTGAATTTAAAGGTACATTAGAACCTGTCGATGCACAAATTTGGATTTTTGAAATAGAGAATTTTTTCCTAGTAACCAATGTTAATAATAATCAAAAGACAACTTTTGCAACCTTTTTCTTGAAAGGCGAGGCTAATTATTGGTGGGAATCAACCAAGGGTCCGGTAGAAACTAAAATTGTTTCTTTGGGATAGATTCAAAGAGTTGTTCTTGGAAAACTATTTTTCCCAATCCATGAAAGATCGTATGAAAGTAAAATTTCTAGAATTAAAATAAGGAGACCTGACTGTAACTCAGTATATAGCCAAGTTAAACGAACTGTCCAGGTTTATTCCTCATCAGGTAACCACTAAACTTAGAAAGACTTGTAGGTATCAGGAAGTTTTGAAACCTCAGATACAAAGTAAGTTGTCGATACTTCAAATAAAGACTTTCTCAGAAATACTCGAGAAAGCTACTATAGCCGAAAGCAAAAATGAAAGTCTCGCTAAATTTCACCAGGAAAAGAAGAGTCAAAATGAGAAAGGGAAACTTAGGACCGAACCCAGCTCAGGTGGGTTTAATAACAAATAGAAATGGGATACTACTTTTTCCAATAACCCAGGGAAAAAGATGGGTAATACTAATAATAACTTTAGTAATAATAACATTAAACCTTGTTCTACTTGTGGAAAGAAACATAAAGGAATATGTTTTCATAGAAAATGTTATAATTATAAACAATCGGGACATCTTTCTCAACAATGTCCTCTTCCAAATAAAAATAAATGTTTTAATTGTGGTTCGTCGGACCATTTCTCAAAGAATTGTCCCAAACCCAAGAACCAAGGGGAATAGAGTACAAAAGAATAATAAGTCAATAGTAGCTGCAGTTGGAGTTCAGAATCGACCTACCGCGAGAACATTTAATATGTCAGTGAGGGATGATGTTGCTTCACAAGACGTGGTGACATGTATCATCCATATCAACACTTTAAATGCATATGTGTTATTCGATTTTGGTGCTACTTGTTCTTTTGTGTCTAAAAGTTTTTCTAAAAACTTGAATATTTCTTGTGAAAATTTAGGAAAACCATTTTGTGTAGAAATTGCGAATAATGAAAGGATTCCGGTTAAAACAATACACAGGAACTGTAGTGTGGTAATAAAAGGACACAATTTTGTGGTAGATCTTATACCAATTCAGTTGGGAGAATTCGATGTAATTTTAGGAATGGATTGGTTAGTTAACCATAACGCGATATTGATTGTCATCAAAAACTTATAAACCTTCTGACTGCATCGAAGTCAAAGGTAGTGTTCAACGGTAGTTGTTCACCTAAGCAATCTCGATGTTTGACTATAGTTCAGGCAGAAAGATTAATTAGAATGGGTTGTTTAGGGTATTTGGCTTATATAGTTGATACTCGATAGGAAGGAGTAAAACTAGATCAAATACCAATAGTTAAGGATTTTCTCGATGTATTTTTGAATGACTTACTAGGTTTACCTCCAGATAGGGAAATTGAGTTCATCATTGATCTTGCACCGGGAACGACACCCGTTTCTAAGGCACCATACAAAATGGCACCTATAGAACTGAAAGAGTTACTCATACAATTACAGGAACTCTTAGATAAAAAGTACATACAACCTAGTGTTTCACCCTGGGGAGCACCAGTATTGTTTGTAAAGAAGAATGATGGAACTATGAGGTTATTTATAGATTATAGAGAACTAAATAAATTAATCATTAAGAGTAAATATCCTTTACCAAGGATTGATGATTTTTTTGACCAATTAAAGGGGGTCGAACACTTTTCAAAGATTGACCTTGGGACATGTTATCATCAATTAAAGGTAAGAAAGGAGGATGTACCGAAAACAGCGTTTAGGACACGATATGGACATTATGAGTTTCTTGTAATGTCTTTTGGATTGACAAATGCACCGGCATCATTTATAGATTTAATGAATCGAGTGTTAAACCATGCTTGGACAAATTTGTTGTAGTGTTTATCGACGATATTCTGGTATACTCGAAAACACGGGAAGAGCATATTGAACACTTGAGGGTCGTTTTGGAGATATTGCAAAAGGAACAACTTTATGCAATGTTTTCCAAGTGTGAATTCTGGTTAAAGAGAGTTCAATTTTTAGGTCATGTAATTGACAAGAATGGAATATCAGTAGATCCAACTAAGATTAAAACGGTTGTGAATTTGGAAAAACCAACAACTCCAACAGAAGTAAGAAGTTTTCTCGGTTTAGCGGGTTATTATCGGCGGTTTATAAAAGATTTTTCAAAAATAGCAACCCCACTAACCAATTTAACCCAAAAAACGATGAAATGCGTATGGACAGATAAATGTGGAAAGAGCTTCCAAGAGTTAAAGAATCGACTGAGCATGGCTCCAGTATTGTCTTTACCGGATGATACAGGAGGCCTTGTCGTATTTAGTGATTCATCACACAGAGGTTTAAGGTATGTGTTGATGCAACATGGGAAAGTGATTGCTTATGCATCACGACAACTCAAAGATTATGAGAAGAGGTATCCTACTCATGACTTAAAGTTATATGCGGTAGTCTTTGCTCTAAAAATTTAGAGACATTACTTGTACGGGGAGAAGTGCGAGATATATACAAATCATAAAAGTCTGAAATATATTTTTACACAAAAGGAACTAAATTTAAGGCAGAGAAGATGGTTAGAACTTATAAAAGGATTTTGACTGTGAAATCTTATATCATCTCGGTAAAGTCAATGTCGTAGCTGATGCATTGAGTAGAAAGAATAAGGAAAAATTGAACACAATAACCACCATTGATAGGTTAATAAAAGATTTTGAAAAATTAGAAATTGAGGTGGAATGTCCAACTACTTCTACCAAAAAATTATTCATTATAAAGGGAGTTTCATCTCTACTTGATAGAATCAAAGAGATGCAGGAAAAGGATGAAGAATGTCAGAAGTATAAGTCTAATCTAACTCATGTTAAGTATAAAAAATTCAGAATAGATAAGGATATAATAATAAGATATGAAGATAGAATCTGGGTTCCGTTAAATCAAGCCTTAAAAGATGAAATCTTAAATGAAGCTCATAATTCTAAATTTTTCATACATCCTGGTAGTACTAAAATATACAAAGATTTAAGTCGACACTTTTTGTGGTCGAATATGAAAAGAGAAATAGCTGAATGGGTAAGAAAATGTCTCATATGTCAAAGGGTTAAGGCTGAGCATCAAAAGCCGAGTGGTTTACTTCAACCCTTACCGATTCCTGAGTGGAAGTGGGAACATATAACCATGGACTTTGTTATAGGCTTTCCAACTACACAAAAGGGCCATAATGTCATTTGGGTAATAGTTAACCGTTTAACCAAATCAACTCACTTTTTACCTATTAAAGTTACTCATAACTTAGATCACCTTGCCAAGTTGTACATTAATGAAATTATCTCAACGCATGGAGTGCCTATTTCTATAGTATCAGATCGAGATCCACGTTTTACTTCAAATTTTTGGAAAAGCCTTCAGAAACACTTAGGAACACAATTAAGATTGAGTACAACTTATCACCCTCAGACTGATGGACAGAGTGAGATAACCATACAAACATTAGAGAATATGTTGAGAACATGTATCATAGACTTCAAAGAAAGTTGGGAAGATCAGTTACCTTTGGTAGAATTTGATTATAATAATAGTTATCATGCTAGCATAGGTATGCCACCCTATGAAGCCTTATATGGGAGAAAATGTAGAACACCTTTGTGTTGGGATGAGGTCGGGGAAAGGCCCTTATTTTCAAAAAAATTCAGATTTGTAAAATCATCAAATCCGAGCCTCTAGATGTTATGGGTTTAACATCTAGCAACCCAGATCATCGATTAACACCCCATACAACATATTTAACACAAAAAAAATAACATCTAACATAAGATCAAAAGATTTTCGAATTTTTAGGGTTTGCACCTTTATGCTCCAATTCTGATTTCTATGCTTCTGATTTGATGTTGGTGTTCGTGGGGCTTGATTTGTGACTGAACTAACACTACAATTTCGTGGGTTTGAGCTTGAGAGAATATGGCTAAGTATAAGTGATCAAATGACTTTTTTTTGTGGTTTTCTCTCTCTTAAATTATGCAAATGAATTGATACAATGTACTTGGCTGTTAGTAGCTGATGTGCTGGTGTTGTAGCTCACAATTAGGTAGTGTAGACTAGGGTGGCTGCTGATTTGATAAGATCTCCCAACAATAATACACCAAATGGGACAAAAATGGCATTTTTGTAATTTCATTTTAATCTCAAGGGTATTCTTGTCCAAGGTGCTTGAATCTAGTATTTATTCACTAGAATTTACATCTTAAAGTTTCCCAAATAATTACTAGGGTTTGGACAATTAAAAATTTAAGTGTAGCAAAATTTTAATTAAAACATACTAATTAAAAATAGGGTTTTTAATAGAATTTAGGGTTTAAATAGAAAATTAGGGTTTTTAAATTAGGGTTCCTTAATACCATTAGGGTTCCCAAATTAATAATTAGGGTTTCCTAGTATCATTATAATTTACTAAAATAGTAATTAGGGTTTCTAATTTTAGCAAATTAGGGTTGTCAAATAATAATTAGGGTTTCTCCTAATTACAGAAATTCTATATTACACAATAAAATACATATAAAATAATTACTACCAAGTCTCGAACTCATAACTAAGTTTAACAATTAGGGTTTAATAACACGATATAAGAGTTATGACATAATTTACCATATTTGGCCCACCATTATCAGTCTACACATTTACAGTACATATTTATAGCACTGAAAAATTAAAATTATATTACTATTCTCATTCATTGCTCAAAATTCAAAATTAGGGTTTGGATTCCATATCTGATTTATTCTTCATATACTACATCAATAATTAAGCTAAAATAATTAACTTAAATATTCTGAACAAATTCATATAATAAAATATTTATTATTATACTTCTAATAATCATTTCATATATTATTTAAATAATATAAAATCATGTTTTCATGGAAAATAATTAATAAAAACATTTCTACTTACAAAAATTAATTACTATAGGAATATAATTTGTGGTGATTAATAATTCTAAAATTATTTATAGGTAATAAATATATTTGCATTTATTATACATTACTTGACACATATTCTCTTCATTAAAATAATAATAAAAAAATTTATATACAAAATTTCTTATTTATTTACATAAAAAATATTCGGTTATTACATTCACCCTCCCTTATAAGGATTTCGTCCCCGGAATCACCGTTTTAAAACTCATACATACAAGGGTACATAGCCTACGCAATCATTGCCAATAGATCTCGATCATAATTGATCGAACAAATATTTAACTATTCATATAAAGCTTATCTTTCTGATTAAACGGAAATTTTATTTCTAAAAGGACTCAAATTCCTCCCTCAAAATTTTATTTATAAAATATTTTTCTATAGAAAGGAAAATCATATCCATCAGAATATACAAGTTATTTGAATAATACCTGGAGTTCTATTCCCAGCTGCCACAGTATGTTGGACCATCATATTGAAGACTCGTGCGGTTGGTTTGTTGGTCGAAGTTGGTCCTGTGATTGCCATAGTCATGCTTCCTTTTTCCGTGGTTACACTCCCTGCCTCCATTTTCCTCTTTGGACAATCCCTCACCTTATGTTTAGTCGATCCACATAGAAAACACCCATTGTTCATCCTTGGGTTGGGGCAATTGGGAGAGATATAACCTCCTGCCCGCACTTATAACATACAAACTTACCCTTCAGACACTCACCAGGGTGATTCTTCCCACATTTCCTACACTAAACTATCTGCTTCTTCACACCTTCCTGTTTCACCTGAACATTCCCAAAATAATTACCCTTTATTTTTTCATCCCTATTCCCACTATTAGTTTCCACCTTCACAACTCCTACAGTCTTACTTTTGTTCCTCTTCTCCTTGTTGTAGAGGCTTATGGCCTCACTCCCCTCCTCAGCTATGATAGCCTTTTCCATGAGTGCTGCAAAAGTATTGATTTGCAACTATCCACCTTGTTGTAGAGCCAGGGTTTTAATCCCAGCTTAAACCTTCTTGCCTTCCTAGCTTTCGTATCAACTTAATGTGGAGCGAACCTAGCCAACTCATCAAACTTTGCGGCATACTCCGCAGCAGTCATGTTCTCCTTCTTTAACTCCAAAAAATTTACCTCCATCCTAGCCTGCATGCTAGCTGAGAGGTAGTTTTCAAAAAATAAGGTCTTAAACCTAGCCCAAGTAACTACTCCCTCTCCTACCCTCGCTTGATTTGCTTCCCACCAAAAGTTCGCATCTCCTTTCATCATATAGGTGGAAAAAGTGGTCTTTTGCCCCTCATCTACCCTAGAAACTACGAACGCCTTTTCTATCTCGTTAACCCATGTCTGGGCTTCTATAGGGTCAGTTGTTCCCCTGAATTCTGGTGGTTCTACTGCCTTGAAGTCTTTGAAGTTTGCCAAGCGATTTTCTCGTGGGTTGCCTCATAATTTGGTATTCCCTGCTGCATAGCCTGAGCTACCATGTTCACAAAGTTTTGCATTGGGTCTTGCGGTTGTCCCTCAGCGTTGTTGACTGATTCTCTGCCCTTTGATTTCGTGTTTGACGTCTCATGCATTATCGATTACATAAAATCATAAATTTAACTTACATTCTAAACCTTATTGTATAAGTTTAACATGTAACACAAAGTTTTATACAAAACTTATTCCATTAATGAAACATTGATTCGTATTCATCAATTCAAAGTACTTTACATAACATAACACATACTGCTATCCCTTCGTGACCACAAAAGTCGGGAATTACTGTAATAACTTATACAAAAGTTTGAGAATATTACATTACACCCGTATATTATCAAACATACATAATCAACTACTAATCCTACTAATTTCCTAAGTCACGGTCTTTCCTCTTTCTTTTCCCTTTCTTGCTCGGAGCTGCACACGATTTGTTGATTCCGGCTCCCATTTGATCAATTTGGATTTTAAGCTTATCTTGTTCTTCCATTGTTTCTATCAACGCCTTTCGCAATTTTTTATTTAGTAGCTTTTCTATTTCCCACAACTTTTCTAGAGAAGAAACCTTGTTCTTCAGATTCTGTACTTTCGTTGATGTTTGATCAGCTCCAACTTTAGTGTCTGAATCATTATCTATCAGTTCCACCATTTTTGGATCTGGTACTACGTTTTCCAATACCACCACCTCATCAAGGTTGTCTGCACTATGAGACTCTATTTCAGCTTTTGGCTTTGATATCGGCTCCTTCTTTATGATTAGAGAGTATCCTAATTCTTTTCCACCTGACATCTACACAAAACTTATCTTGATTAGTAAATAGTATATACACATAGCAAACAATAGCTTTATAAGAGTTATCTTTTATTTTGTTTAACGATGAATTTATTCAATTCATCTTCTTTTAAACTCTATATGAGTTATTTGTATTTTCAATGTTTCACTCTGTTCTAAGGTTATAGCCTAAGGTCGATCCCACCTAAGGTTTCTAACCCTAAAGCTTTGATACCAACCTGTGGCGCCCCCAAATCCGGGTACTTGAAACCCGAACTCGGTGCTTCACGATACCATTTCTATAAGCTGAATAATGCTAATAATAATAACAATAATATAAAGTTTAAACTTAATTTACATATACATCAAAGTTTACTCCCAGGTACGAGACCTTTAAACATTCATTACATCTTAGATAATAAGTATCATTGTCTTAATAAACTTTAACTATTACACAGAATATTATAAATCTCATTCGAACAGCTTTCCTTTCCCCTTGTTCTTGCCTGAACCTTCTGGTTGATCATACTTAACTGAAAACATTTAAATTTAAAGCAAGAATGAGCAATGGATTGCCCAACAAGTAATAACAACAATATATATTAGCTGAAAGAATTAAATGTTTTCTTTGAAAGACACTTCTACAACGAATTAACAGTTGTGAAGTAAGTTGAACCAATAATAATAACATATCACTTCCATATGTAATCTTTGAAACTACGTATAGACTATAACTGGAGATCAGTAAACATACTATGAACATTATTTTCTATTTTTGAAAAGGTTAAACAAAAATTCATCTGTAAATCGTTATAACTTACCGGCACGGGGGGTGATCAGCCCGTTATGCTCTGTATTGATCAATACTACATGCAAGAACGATATTATCGTTCACTCTATCCACCTTAGGTGCACAAAAGTTTTCCCATATTCGGGATGTTCATACTTAGTGGGAATCCAAACCAAAACAATCGGTTGGATACAATAACGCTTCTATCTTGTTTAACAATATTTTTATGTCTAATGTAGAATCAAATAGCTTAGCGGCTTTTTAAGTCAACGTATACATACTTGAAATCAATAAGTATGTATCAACATATGATTAAATAAAATGGTTATCCAAGTGGGGACACTTATCTAACCCTATATATGAATTAATGAACAGAATAAATATTTGAATTATACAATAATACAATGATCGGATAATGTAAGAACTTGTATGAATACAAAGATTGGATACATAATTAACAATAATAGAGTTAATAATCAGGCACAATAATAATATAATTCTGAAACTTTCTTACTCATGTCCATTGCATAAAATAAATGCAAAAGTAGAATACTTACCTGAGCTGCTGTTTACAATAACTTAACTTAGATTAATCTTTTATACAGCGACCTATCAGTAATAAGATCATTTTGTTCGATTAGAATAACATATCCTAACACAGAACACTGTCTATTGCAGTCAGCACATAACCTAATCACTTTGTCACATATATCTAACAATTATTGATTCACTATCAAACACACATATCTAGTCAATTTATCTAAGTCCAGATCAATTTATGAAATATTTTAGTGTACCGACGACTTTATCGGGTAAATATCGAGTCTAAGACTTTATCGTGTAGTTCAATATTCGTTTAGATATTTTAAATATCAGTCATATTATTTTTCATAGCCTTATAATAATTTTTAAATAATTATTATACTTTATCATGAATTTTTAAACACTTTGAAATCATTATTAAATGATTTAAATATTAACTAATTCAATTATCATTAATATTTAATTAATATTAAATTATTAATGAAACCATTGCCAAAATATTAAAGTTATTTATAATAACTCAAAATATTTTTAAAGTATTAATATTACCCTTAAATTATTTTTAAAATATTTAAAATCATTTTTAAATAATTACTATTAATATTAGAATATTAATTTATTATTTATCAAAATATTAAAAGTCATTAATGATAACTTAAAAAAATTTAATTCATTTATTTCCTTTTTAAATGATTTTTAATTCAATAAAACAATTTTAAACTATTTATTCAATATACTTATTAAATAAACGTAATATCATTAATATTAAATTATTAATGCAATTTACCTTTAAATATCAAAAGTTATATTTTATAACTTAAAATATTTTTAAACTATTTATTTTCATTTAAAATGATTTTTATAATATTAAAATCATTTTTAATTAATTTATTTAATATAATTACTAAATAAATCTAATATCATTAATATTTAATTATTAATGAAATTTATTTTAAAATATTAAAGGTTATGTTTTATAACTTAAAATATTATTAAATACCTTATTATTATTTAAAATGATTTTTAATAAAATAAAATATATTTTTAATTAATTTATTTAATGCATTTATTAAATAATTTAAATACCAATAATATTCAAATAAATATTAATATTTATGAAAAATATGTCAAATTATTAAAAGTTAATTTTTATAACTTAAAATAAATTTTAAAACTGATTTTATAATTTTTAGGAATAACTTAAAAGTTAATTTTTCTGATTTCTATGCTTCTGATTTGATGTTGGTGTTCGTGGGGCTTGATTTGTGACTGAACTAACACTAAAATTTCGTGGGTTTGAGCTTGAGAGAATATGGCTAAGTATAAGTGATCAAATGAGTTTGTTTTGTGGTTTTCTCTCTCTTAAATTATGCAAATGAATTGATGCAATGTACTTGGCTGTTAGTAGCTGATGTGCTGGTGTTGTAGCTCACAATTAGGTAGTGTAGACTAGGGTGGCTGCTGATTTGATAAGATCTCCCAACAATAATACACCAAATGGGACAAAAAGGGTATTTTTGTAATTTCATTTTAATCTCAAGGGTATTCTTGTCCAAGGTGATTGAATCTAGTATTTATTCACTAGAATTTATATCTTAAAGTTTCCCAAATAATTACTAGGGTTTGGACAATTAAAAATTTAAGTGTAGCAAAATTTTAATTAAAATATACTAATTAAAAATAGGGTTTTTAATAGAATTTAGGGTTTGAATAGAAAATTAGGGTTTTTAAATTAGGGTTACTTAATACCATTAGGGTTCCCAAATTAGCAATTGGGGTTTCCTAATTATCTTTATAATTTACTAAAACAGTAATTAGGGTTTCTAATTTTAGCAAATTAGGGTTGTCAAATAATAATTAGGGTTTCTCCTAATTACATAAATTCTATAATACGAAATAAAATACATATAAAATAATTACTACCAAGTCTCGAACTCATAACCAAGTTTAACAATTAGGGTTTAATAACACGATATAAGGGTTATGACATAATTTTCCATATTTGGCCCACCATTATTAGTCTACACATTTACAGTACATATTTATAGCACTGAAAAATTAAAATATAATTAATATTATATTCTTATTCTCATTCATTGCTCAAAATTCAAAATTAGGGTTTGGATTCCATATCTGATTTATTCTTCATATACTACATCAATAATTAAGCTAAAATAATTAACTTAAATATTCGAACAAATTCATATAATAAAATATTTATTATTATACTCCTAATAATCATTTCATATATTATTTAAATAATATAATATCATGTTTTCATGGAAAATAATTAATAAAAACATTTCTACTTACAAAAATTAATTACTATAGGAATATAATTTGTGGTGATTAATAATTCTAAAATTATTTGTAAGTAATAAATATATTTGCATTTATCATACATTACTTGACACATATTCTCTTCATTAAAATAATAATAAAAAAAAATTATATGCAAAATTTATTATTTATTTAGATAGAAAATATCGGGTTATTACATGACCTCCCCATCAGAAAAGGTCGAATGAGATGTCATTGCAAATCACTTCTATATCATTTCATCTGGAAAGCACCTCAGGGACAAACCTGACCCTTAGCTCACTCTAAGAGGTTGGCCCTTCCTGAGCTACCTTTGTCCCAGAAGAATTGCTTGATCAAATTCATCTCAAGGACCAAGTCAGTCAACGATCGTAGAATCGAAGTTGAAAAGAACTCCACGATCGCAGTGCAACCTCAACGATCGTAGAACACAACTCGACGATCGTAGCTCTACCAAAGGGTACTCCAGTTCACAAGGAGCTTGGAAAATGAGACAATTGCTCAACCATTCAAAATGAGGAGATAAGTTCGAGTATATCAGTGATCAAACTATGCTGCATTAAAATGAGGATAGAAGTCAAAGCCATCCACTGCAGCATCTCTCAAAAGTTGATCATTGAATCAACAAAGTAAATCGTAGAGTCCATAGCTGCCTTACCATGCTACTCTACGAGTCAAAAAGGTCACCGGTCAAAGCCACGTCGTCTAAACGTATACTCTTCTAAAAGAAAATATCTAACAAAAAAATTATGGGGAGTTACAGCTCATTACTGGGCATCGTGCAACCAATGGTCGATTGACACATCACTGGTTATGCAGATTTAGAAGGAACTGCCATAAAGACAAATTTCAAATTTGCAGACAGTTATCAAAATCTATCGAACCTTTCTCCCTCCCATTTTCAAACCCTAAAATCCTCTCAAGAGCCAGAACAGATTTACACTCTAGAGCTTTATCAAATCACAATCAGCCATCTCTTATAAACCTCTTCGAATCAAATACCCATATTCTTTGAACTACTCAAATGGAAAATTGGCGAGTAATCACTGGCATTCAGCTCGGAACCAAGTCGTTCGAGAAATCCGAAAAAAAGTTCAGAGACATTCTCGAACTTGTGAAGAAAGTTGGATTCTCAGAATGTCTTGAGGCTAGCACTCAAGTATACGTTGACCTGATTAAAGAGTTCTACTCAAACGCCTCCATAAACTCCGGAACCCTTTCTACCAAGGTCAAGGGTCAATATCTAAAGCTAAAATCTTCTGACCTCAATCAATGCCTAGGTTTTTCTAACCAAGGGCTGAAGAACCTTGATGATGTCAACACTGAACAAGCAAAGGAGATCATGGGGTACCAAAGAAACCCTAGTCTGAAAGACATGAAGAAGAAGGAGTTTCCAGAGGAATACGAGTTCCTTGCTGAAATAGTTGGAAAATGCATACTGTGCAAGGACACTGCACATGACACAATGCTTGACCAACATTTGAAGATAATGTCAGCAATAGTTCTGAAGAAATAAATCAACTTTGGAGCTATCTTGTTCGATCAAATCTCTAAGTGGGTAGAAAAAGCTGAGTTGAAGAAGTCCACCAAAAAACCACTGACTAAGGTGTTTCATGGTAGACTGCTGAGTATTATGATGAAGAAGAAGCTAGGAGGGAAGATCAAGGATGATGAGGGAGAGCCTTTGAATGTCCACAAAGTGATGTCTCCATAATTATTTGTGAATTGGAAGAAAAACCCCAAGGAGAACAGAAGGCTGACAACTGCAAGCAGCAGTAGGACCTCTGCAAAGAAGAGAAAAATAGAAGAGGTAGAAAGCTCTGAGTCTGATGACTCTGTGCCAACATCAACCACACCAGCCAGAAAGAAATCCAGAGGTGTGAAGAAAGCTGGTGTTGTGAAGAAAGCTCAGACCCCACCAAGGAGTCTCTCCTCCAAAAGGATAAAGAAGAAAAAGTCCTAATTGCTGAAACAACAAAGATGAGAAGTAACAGGCTGCTTCAAGGGCCATCAGTAAGAAAGCTAAAGTGGAAAACAAACCAGCCTCAGCTTCCCAAAATACTACATCTGATGAAGAGAAGGACGTAGAGTCAGCAGAAGAAAAGGAGACAAATGTCAAGGCTGAGTCCTCACAGACCAAATCCAGCAGTGAAGGTGAAGCTGGATTGATGAATAAAAATTCAGCATCAGCTGGTGAAGAGGATTGCTCAAGCCCTGTGGCTAATCCTCAGAGCAGTCACTCTGCTGATGAAGAAGAAATTCAAGATGACCCAATTACATCCCCAAATGCAACTACCCCAACAAGCCCAGATAAATGGGTCAAATGATGCTGATCCTAAAGAAGAAGAACAAATCCCCTCCAATCCTGAAAGTCTTAGTGATGACTCAAAAGGTGATGAGTCCAGAGAAGAAGGGTCTGCCCCTGCTAGTGCTCAATCCCAAGGAAGTTTGTCTGTTGAACCAGAGGAGTCAGAGTCTGAAGAAGAAGAAGAGTCTAACTCTCCCAAAACTGAACCTCCAAGAAGAAGGAAGAGCTACAGACTATAGGCTAGGTTTGCCTCCAAAAGGAGCAGTGATCAATCAAATGCCATCATTGAATTAAGTGATGATGAGTCTATATCACATGAAGAAAGTGCTGAGGAAAGGACCAGCAATGAAGAAGATGAATCAGAGGAAGATCCTGCTGAAGAAGGTTCTAGGAATGAAATGCAGCAAGAAGAATTCACTGCTGTAAATGATCAAGATGGTTCAGGCTCTGAAAGAGAAGAAATGGAGAATGATTCCAATTTGAAAGTCAGGAATCAGAGGAACCATAATTCTACCCTATCCTCTCTCCAGCAAAATTCACCAGGAGAATAGTGGTAGAAGTCCCAAATGAACCACCAGAGACACCACTAGAAAGATGGGTGAACTATGGAGATGAACAACTCAAAGTAGTAAGGATGACTGCATTTGAGGTGTTTAAAAACTGGAACAATATGGAACTAGACTGCACAACCATTCTCTACAATCCTGATTACCTACTAATGAGATGGTTCTTCCACTGGATGCCATCGCTAAAGGCCCACCCTGAAAGAGATGGAAGCTACTTCAGTTGGTGTTACAAGAAGTTTCCAAGCCTGGAGCTGGTGGCTCAAAACTTCCCAAGGGTGAAAAGTTATACTCTAAAGATGATCACAAACCAGCCCCACTTCAAAATCTATCGACATGCTGGAAATCTCTATATCCCCTACGATCGTAGAGTGGACTCTCAACGAAGAAGGAACATGACAGAGGAGGTGATCGTAGAGTCTTGTCACTCTACTGCTGAGATTATTCAAATTCAAAATTAGAAGCTTCGGACAGCCCAAACACTTCTCTCTGACATTCCCTCATCCTCAACCAGCAATTGGTACTCAACGATTGTTCAGATTCTCCAAGCTTTCGAAAATCTGTCCAAAAATAAAAATCGTAGAGTCCAATCTGATGCTCAACCCGAAGCTGCCCAACAAGAGGATGAAACTATTTTGGAGCAGGAACTACTGAAGAGTTCTGATGAATTAAGTGAGAAAATATCTCCGCTTTCGGTGAAGAGTCACGTGGTCGACAAAGAAAAAGAGATAATTCACTTGAGAGCAGATCGTTAAGTTACTATGGCTGATGTATCTCTCAAACTCCAAGAGAGAGATAACATCTTTTAGAAGGCCATACACAATCAAAAGGCAGAAGCTCTACGAGTTCAGAAGGCAAATGAAGAGCAGATCCAAGCCCTCTCTAACAAGATTGAAGACTTGAAGCAGTCTTTCTCAGTGCAACTTGAGTTGGGCTAACAGGAACTCAAGTTTGAAGTTGCCAACTCCTCTTACATAATGGAGCAGCTTATGTCCAACATGGAGCAGCTCTCACAAATGATTAATGACAAAAAGGGGGAGAAAAAGAGGCATAGAAAGAGGAAGAGCGAGAGGAGCAAGAGGCACTCAAATAAGAGCAGAGGGATAGGAGAGAAGAAGTCAAAGAAGAAGACAGTAGCTACAGAAAAAGAATCATCATCTGAGGGGGAGCCAGAAGATGATGATAACATGAACACAGAGTCTAAGGTGGAGCATGTTCAGAAAGATGTTGAAGGAGAGCAAAACAAAGACAGAAGGTCATCATCCCAGGGGGAGCAAGAGCAAGAAGAACAAACAGATGAATAACTGATCAACAGACATCCTGGAAACATACATGGAGCCAAAGAGGTACATCTCTAACTAGTTAGGTATGTTCTAGATCCATGATGTAAAGTGTCTTAATGTATAAATTGCCATATCTTTATAAATGACATTCATGATTATATGTTTTAGAAATACAGCTGCTCACTGTATATAAGATTCATTCATAACATGCATATGCACTTATTATTTTTGTCATAATCAAATAGGGGGAGATTGTCAGGAATAAACATATGAATGATATTCCTATTTACATATGATTTGATTATGATATATATATATATATATATATATATATATATATATATATATATATATATATATATATATATATATGAATGAATATACAAGTATGCTTGCATTAAGAAAAGTTGTAAATGTAAGACCCCAAATTATTAATAAATGAAATTTAATTTCTTCTATTTATTATTTTGAAATAGTAAGGGTTGATTTGATTAATGTGGTTAGTTATGGGTAAAATGCAAAAATATTTCAAATAAGCAAGTGGTTATAAAATATTCATTGTTGTCGGGGAATATTCGTTTGGTCGTGGAATATTCTTCATGTCGGGGAATATTCGTACGACGGCGTAGTCTTTTGTGGGCCCCAAAACGGAAAGCGATTGGATGAAGAAAACGACAAGTATAAGTTGTTTATAAATAATGGCGTAGTTATTACTGAATTAATATTGTTGGAATACCGTTGGTTAAAACACGATGAATACGGCGTTGTTGCCAAGACAAGAAGATTACTGCAGTATTGCACCAATTATTGATTCTTACGTAAGAATGCACTACTCAATAATTGTTACGAGAATCTTTATTCAATATTTTATTTTATTGATTCAATAATTGCTACGTTGATATTTTATATTACTGTTGTTTCAATAATTGTCACTACAAAGTATTTTTCATTATCGGAGCAATAATTCATATTATCTGAATAATATTATTAGATAACATTATTGGCAATGTCAAGAAAGTTCTGTTTAAGGAGAGGTTTGGTCACCTAATTGCGCGCCAGTAAGGAGAAATCCTTATCGGAAAGCCCTCTCTTTCCTGGGAACTGCTTGATTGTTAGTATTGTGATTCTGTAATATTATTTGTGAATAATTAATTATTGATTTATATGATGAGAAAAATATTCATTTTATGTGGATATAGATGGAAAAAAATTTTAATGTGACAATTGTTGAAAATAAATATTTTATCTTTTTTGATAAAATAATATTTTATTATTATAATATAATAATGATGATATTTTTACAATGAATGTGGGATATATGAGTATTTAAGGAAGAAGAGTATTTTTGTTGCATTAAATGATTAAAACATGTTTTTCATGTTTGTGGACCTCATTTCTTGACTGAAATTTGATTATAGCCTGTAAAATCGTCCGTTTGTGGATTTCGGTCAATTTCTGTTTGGAATTTGGAAAACCTTTTTTCTGCAAAGTTGTAGAGAATGGAATTTCCTATGGAAAAGACATGATGTTTGAATTTTTCTGATAAAAGGGCTATTTATTATGAATTATTGAAGTTCTGAAATAATTATTTTTTAAAAGTTTTAATTATTTTTAATAAGAAAAAACATTTTTTTGTAAGTTTTGTAAGGTGGGCTACTTGTGTGGCTGAAGTTTGAACAAAAAAGTGGGCGTAGGAATTCAAATTAATTATATTAATAATTTATTAAATTTTTTGATTTGGTGTTCTAAGTCTTTTCCTATAAATAGGGTGCTTAGGTTAGAATTGAAAATCACACCATAAATTGAAATCTTTCTCTCTCTATATTATTGAGCGTATTCTTGTGAGTATTTTAAGACTTTGAGTGTTGCTATACGGTGCAAGTTCCCTTCAGCTCTATATCCAGTATTCCAGTCAGAAGTACTGTCTTTCCGAGGTAAGAGATATTATTTTTTTAAAAAAATGATATTATTTCTTTCAATATCATTATGCCGGAATATTGGTAAGATTTTTCTTGTGAAATTCTTATCTTTTAGTGTCGGGGTTACTATTCACGATACAAAGACTATTCACGATCGACACTTATTCACTTAATACGTCACTATTCACGAAAAAATTAAATTTTTGTTTTTCCTCCAAAATATCTATTATGGATACTAACTTTAATTGTATCCATGTTTTGATCATTCTTGAATTTTACTCCACTATGATTATTTATGAGGTATTTTTGGACATGGATAAACCGAAATACGAATCCTTAATATTTGTTATTTTATTTCACTTGATTCGTTTCCTTTAAAATATTTTTCATCATCCTCAGTCCTAAATGATGATATTACTGAATATCTTTGGCCCTGCATCGCAAAGATGAATGATTTTCGATGAATATCTTTTGGCCGTAGAGAGCAAAAGATTAACAGTGTTTAGATGAATATGACCAATCGATGAATATCTTTGGCCCAGAGTGCAAAGATGAATATTTGATTGCGATATATATTGATTGATGTTACAGGATAAAATATCGACGATAAACTTTTAAATTCATATATAGAAGATAGTAGATTTCATTCTCTACTTAACTCTTCTAATGAATTATTATTTCGCGCTGTAATATTGATCCGAAACTTGTTGTCTATTGTATTCTATTAGATTTTTCCTCGTTGAAGACTAACGATAATTTGTTCTATATTATCTTAGTCATAATGTTCTTCTCGGGCTAGTTGAGCTCACCATTTTCCTTTTTGTTCCATTTTTCTTCTCGGGAGGCGAGAATGTATGTAGTACTAGTGGGGTGTGGAATGATGGTTCTAGAAGTTGTTTTAGTAGTCCTCACTATTTTGTAAAATAGTGTATCAATAATTGTAATGAGGACTTATTTGAGTGTGGATATTGTCTAGATGACAATATTTGTATTTTAAACTCACAGTTTTTATGTTGTATTAATAAAGTTGTAGTTGTTTCTGTACCATGTATTTTGACAATTCATAATGGGTGTTGTATACCTATTTTAGGGGTGTCACAGTAAAGTCCTTTGATAGATAATAGAAACATGTGTACAAGGACTTAGAATAAATTGATCAAGTATGTTAGGTTGAACCTACATAAGCAAAAAAGCTTTGTAAAGTCCTTATAAAGAAATGATGTACAAGGACTATAAATATAGAAAGATCAAACATGTTAGGTTGATCTTATTGTGAGACCCCAAATTTTATGAAATAAAAGTATTCAATTTTTCTATTTTGGTAAATAGTTAAATTGATAAAAGTTTAAAGTTAAGGGTAATATGTGAATTTTTTTTTTTTTGCAAAGTAAGCTAGTTGATATAAAATATTCGTTTTGTCGGGGAATATTCGATTAGTCAGGGAATATTCTTTTTGGTCAGGGAATATTCGTACGACGGTACAATCATTGGTGGACCCCACAATAGAATTATTGTTGGATTGAGAAAACGAAAAAAATACTTTATGAAAATAACGGCGGAAGTTTTACCGTTAACTGTTGAAACACCCGGTGTTAAAAGTACAGTAATACGCGTGGTTGCATAGTAGTACACGGTATTGATTATTGATGCTTATGTGAGAAGTCACTTAGTATTATTCAATCAGGTATTCAGAACACTTTTTGTATCGGAGTACTATTCATGAGTTACTATTCACGAGTTACTATTCACAAGTTACTATTCATGGAGTACTATTCACCCGTAAAATATATTTCTTTTCGCTCCAAATTATTTTTGGGTACAATATTAGTCCATGAGGAGATATGCTAATTTTTCAGACCGTTGGTTGAAGATATAATAGTAAATCAATATGGACCGCTGGTGGATAGCTATAATAGTAAATCAATATGGATCGCTGATTTAAAGTTTTAATAGTAAATCAGTATGGACCGTTACTTTAAGTTTTAATAGTAAACCAATATGGATTGTCCGTTTAAAAGTAAATTAATCTGGACCGTTCATGAATTAGTTACTATGCAGTCCATTCTTCTATTAATAGAAGCTCATTCCTTCATTATTTCTTACGAATTCATTGAAACTCTAGAGAGAGAAATTATAGAGAAACTATAGAAAAGTATTCTGCTACTTCTATACTCTTATATTCAGTTTCTTTTACGGTAAGGGGTATTATTTCTTTTGTATTCATGAAGAGAACTTCTGTTATTCCATTATTTCTTTTACGCGGGCTACCCTATACTTGGTGAAATTCTTCTGTTATTTCATTCTTTATTATTCTGTTGGAATATCCTGTCTGTGCATTTTACGCCGGACCTGGTTCTAGTCTACATAATTCTGTTGGAATATCTTGTATGTGCGTTTTACGCTGGACCTGGTTCCATTCTTTATTATTCTGTTGGAATATCTTGTCATGAGTTTTACGCCACCGGTTCCGTTATTTATTATTACATTGAATAACCTACCCATGTGGCCTATCGCATGCCCGGTGATTTCTTTTGTTATTCCATTCTTTATTATACTCAATTGGTTAAAACTTTGACTTCTATACTCCATGAAATTAGTGGAATATCTTTGATATTTGCGCTTCATCCAGTATCTTTTCATGGAAATATTCTTCTAAGCATTCTTGAATTTTAGTCCACAAAGTAATATCATGTTGACAATTTGGACATTATTGAGTTCATGCTAAATTAACTTATAAATCTTTAAAACTTATTCTTGAACTTGTTTTTATTGAATTATTATGTCATTGTCATGATGTGTTATGTTGGTTATTATGTGAAAACATGAAAGTTTCTTAGAAATCACAAAGGGTTGAAAATCAGATTTTGGTAAAAATGGAGTATGAAATTCAATTGACCATATCTCCTATTATAATTCGAATTTTTGAGTGTGGTCAGGTTCTAAAGTTAGATCTATGAGTTTTCTAACTTATCCAAGTAGAATCACTAGAAAATGTATTGTAGATTTTTGTGTGGACTAATTTTAGCAAAGCACAAAAATGTGAAAAATGGGAAAAAGCTACTGCCCAAATTTTTAAAAGGGCATTTCTGGCCACTTAATTTGTGAGACAAATTCCGGCCTTTTGGGGCATAAAAATATATGGTATAAAGTACCTACTGTCCAAAAATGAGCTCATTCCGACTTAAAATGAGCAAGTTATGACCATTTCAATATTTATATTTTTTCGATTTTGAACGCGCTATAACCTGAAAGTTCTATAACTCAATGACCATGAAATTTAAATCGAAGCTCACATTAACATGTGTAAGATCCCGCCAAGATTTGGAAATTTACGGAGTTAACCTTGAGGTAGCTAATTTCTTAAGGAATTAATTAAAAATTGATTTTTGAAAAATAGTAAATGAATTTTAAAAA
Source organism: Panax ginseng (assembly GCA_020205605.1). NCBI lineage: Eukaryota > Viridiplantae > Streptophyta > Magnoliopsida > Apiales > Araliaceae > Panax > Panax ginseng. The sequence goes on along the minus strand of CM035143.1, from coordinate 56,239,150 downwards.
TTCCGAGAAAAATATATGTTCAATATGGGACTATATTCTGCTTAATTCTAGAAAAGAATAATTTTTGGGACTGATTTGGTATTTTTCATGAAAATAATTTAGTTACGAACATATGAATTAAATATGTTATGTGAAGTTAAAAAATTGGTAAACAGGATTTTATGGCTTGAAAATCCTATATAAGGTATATGCAGATTTTTTATGAGTAATTTGATTATTGGTGATGAAATCTTATGAGTATGACATTTTGAATGATTAAATGCATTATTTGGAAAAGTGTAAACAATTAAATTAAATTGTTTACAAGTTTAAGAATTGATTAAAATATTGTTATAATATTAACAATATGAGATTATGATTTTATTAAGTGATTGATAATGTTTGGATAAATTTAAAGTCTTTAATATTTATCCTTGATTTAGTTTGACTAATGCTTATAATATTGTCATCATCCTCATGCTTATATTATGTTGAAAGTCATCCGGTATTTGTAGTGCATAGATGGACTTGGTATGATTATGACCAGGGATTATTCGGTATAATCATAACCATAATGTTACAAATGATGTGGAAAAAATCCTCATTGGCCCGTAGTGCATAGATGAATTGTTTTATGGCATGATCAGGACCGTTGATGAAAACACGATTATCTTTAGTCGTAGTGCATGGATAATTCGTTGACGTGATACTAAAGAATATCCTTGGCCTGTAGTGCATGGATGATTCGATGATGTGGATTAATTATTGAAATGAGTCTCAAAGAATGAAATATTAATTCATGGATGTGATAATAATGAATATCTTTGGTCAGAAAGTGCAAAGATGATTTAATGATTACGAGCAGGAATTGTGATTTGGTATAACCATGATTTTTGATGTTTCAGGTGAAGACAGGTGATGAAAATTATCTTCGTCATGTGTGCGAAGAGGAATTTAGAATCACAATTGTGATTATGAGTTATTCACATGATTGTGGACAGGAATTGTTCATTGATGTTACATGGATAAAATATTATTGGTGGACTTTTAACATAGATAAGATAATAGACCTTATGGTGTATTTGACTCTTCTAATGGATTGCTCGTTCCGCTGCAACTATGGTTAAAAAGTTTTATTATTTGTCATATGTTCTAAATTTCTAATTTATTATTGATGAAAGCTATTGATAATTTAATTATCTTTAGTCATGATATTCTTTACTGGGCTAGTTGTGCTCACCCTTTCCGCTTCACAATTCCTTTCAGGTAATAAGAGTGTTGCTGGATCGAGTGGGGATAACAGGGGAATAGAACGGTGGTCTCTAGCTGTGGAGGTTCTCCCTAAACAGTATAGAAAAGTGTGTTGTATTCTATACATCATTTAGTAGATATATTTGGTGAATCAAATAGGTTGAGGCGAACCCAACTTTGGAAGGGTGTTTTGCCACTATCATACAAGATGTCTAATGACATACAACCTCGTGTTCTCGTAAGACATGGTTGTGCACATCCACTTACTGAATATATCTACGAGCACTACCTGTATGATCTTGGAGTTTATTTGAAATATAATTTTAAGTTGGAGAGAACAGAGATATTTATATGTCAAGAAAAGACTCACCATTTGAAAGAAGATGATAGTAATCTTCTTGTTTTTCTTTGGGGACTTTTGGGTCAACCAAGGATAATTCTGTGGACATACGATATCTATCATAACCTAGACGCATGGCCTCCCATTTACGAAGGTTTCCTTGAGCACTTCCCAAAGATTATAATTTCTAAAACAGTTTTTAACTATACTTTGATGTAAAGTATCATCGTAAGGTTGTGGTCGAGGTACCATGAGAGTTACATACATTTTTATTAAAACTCATAGTTAACTATGGTCGTATTCTATACGCATGACTCAACGATTAATATAAATGAAGTTGTATTTGAATTTTATACCATGTATCTGGCGACTCAGAATGGGTGATGTATACCTAATTTTGGGGGCGTCACATTATGATGTAATAGATAGGCTTGTCTGATCGTCGAGTACTGCACCAGAGATCGTAGTCTGCCAGGAGAGTCAAGGATAACTCGAGAGCTATCGAGGCAGAATCATAGTCTGCAAGATAGTAGATCTCAGAGTTTGTAGACTGCCAGGAGAAACGATGAAGGATCGTGGTATATCGAGAAGAGCTTCCTCGGGATCGTAGTGTACTGAGGAAGTCATGTTCAAAATCGTAGAGACAGCCTGTCTACGAGCTGACCGATTATCTGCCGAAGCCAAGTCAGAAACGTAGGTCAAGATACAACATCACCCATCTTGGGTCGCCAGATACATGGTACAGAATTCAAATACAACTTACTAATACAACTGTCGTGTACAATATGACAAAACATAAAGTGTGAGTTTGAATACAAATATTGTCTACTAGAGATTATACAAACTCAAAAGTAGTCCTCATTACAATTATTATCACACTATTTCAGAGAATAGTGAGGACTACTAATGCTATCCTCTCGACCATCACTCCGCTTCCCGACTCGTCCCGCCTATATTCTCATTTCAAGAGAACAAATGAAAGAAAGAGTTAGCTCAACTAGCCCAAAGAAGAAATATTATGACTAAGATAATGCAGAATAAATTATCATTAGTTTCCAACAATGTTAAACTGATAAAATATAATAGACATCAAGTTTAACTGCAGCGGAACAAGCAATCCCTTAAAAGAGTCAAGTAGAAAATAAAATCTACTATCTTTTATGATTAAAAAGGTTTTTCATCACTGTTATCGGTGAGACTCAGCTTAATAAATATTCCACATCATCGAATCACCCCTGCACTACGGCCAAGGATATTCTTTAGTATCACGACCACAATTATCCATGCACTATGGGCCAAGAATATTTATGTATTCATTAATGGTCATGATCATACCAACAACTGTCCATCAATGCACTACGGGCAAATGAGAACTTTTACCACATCATTTGTAACATTACGGCCATGATTATAATCGAATAATCCTCGTCATAATCATACCAAGTCCATCTATGCACCATGTGCCACATATGACTTTCAACATAATATAAACATGAGGATGATGACAATGATATAAGAATTCAATAAAACAAGTTCAAGAATTAATTTGTCCAAGAACTACTAATGTCCAAATTGTCAACACGACATCGCTTTGTAGAGTAAAATTCAAGAATGATCAAGAATATTTCCATGAAAAGATATCTGGATGAAGCTTAAATATCAAGGATATTCTACTAATTTCATGGAGTATAGAAGTCAAAACTTTAACCAACCGAGTATAATAAAGAATGAAATAACAAAAGAAATCACCACCATGCATGCGATTGCATGTACAAAGTTATTCCAATAGAATACTAAATAACGGAACCAGTCGTGAAATTGCATCGACTGTGATGTTCCAACGGAATAATAAAGAATGGAATAACAATGTAAATCACCATGCATGTGGTATTCCAATGCATACTAATAAGTTATTCCAATGTAATACTAATAAGATATTGAAATCAGAATAATAAAGAAACGTCATGCAGATGACGCATGGATATTCCAATGTAATAATAAAGATTTTAATAATGAAGAATGTCACCAAGTATAGGGTAGATCACAGATATACAAGTTATTCCAATGTAATAATAAGAAATGGAATAACAACAGTTCTCTTCATGAATACGAAAGAATAACACCTATTACCGTAAAAAAAAAACTGGATATGTAAAAAAGAAAGGTAGTGACTTTCTTTTCTTTCTCTCTAAAATTTTCTCTCTCGGAGTTCAAGTGAATTGTAAGAAAATAATGAAGGAATGAGCTTCTATTTATAGAAAAATGGACCGCATAATAACTAACTCATGAACGGTCCAGTATTGATTTACTTTTAATGACTATCCATATTTAAAGCAAAATCTTTTAAATAAAAATATATATATATATATATATATATATATATATATATATATATGGCATGTGTTAACGCATTTCACGGGATATACTCCCGTGATTGAATTTTGATTCCTCCCCATTTAGTCAACAAAGCTATACCTATTTATATATATAATAATAACAATAATGGTACTCCCACATGAATACCAAAACCTTCCCCCACCCAAATTTGACTAACTCACACACACACACACACACACATATATATATATATATATAACAAAACTGAGATAATTATCATATTAACAACTTCGTCATTTCAATTATTGATTTAATAACATATAAAATATCGATAATAATTGAATAAAACTGAATGACTTCTCACATAAGCATCAATAATCAATACCGTGTGCTACTATGCAAGCACACATATTACTGTACTTTTACTACCGAGTAGTTCAACAGTATCAACGATAAAACCTCCGCCGTTATTTTTAATAAAATATTTTTGTCATTTTCTCAATCCGACAATAATTCTGTTGTGGGGTCCACCAATGATTGTGCCGTCGTACGAATATTTCCTGTTAAAACGAATATTCCCCGACCAATCGAATATTATATGACAACTTGCATACTTTGCAAAATTTGTATATATTACCCACAACTATAACATTATATCAAATTTATTCCACAATATTCAAAAATGATATTTATAGAAAATTCATTTTTATTTCTAAAAGTTGGGGTCTTACAATCTCCCCTTCTTAAGAAATTTCACCCTCGAAATTAGGGTACGTACCTGGTATGTCGAAGAGGTAAGGATACCTTGATTTCATTTCAGATTCTAACTCCCAAGTCATTTCTCAACATCGTGGTTTCTCCACAAAACTTTGACTTGAGGTATAACCTGGTGCGTAGAATTTGTTCCTTCTTATTCAAGATTTGAACAGAACCTCTTCATACGTCAAATATTCCGCTATTTTGTTCTTGGTTCTAACTCAATAATGTGGTTCGAGTCTTCCACATATTTACGTAATATGGATATGTGAAAACGTTATGAACACGAGACATACTTGGCGGTAAAAAGCGAGTCTATAGGCCACAGCCCTACTCGATCAAGGATTAAAAATGGGCCGATGAATCGAGGATTGAGCTTTCCTCTCTTTCCAAATCTCGTAACTCCTTTCCATGGAGCAACATGTAACAACACATGATCTGCTATATCGAATTCCACGTCCTTTCGATGAAGATCAACATAACTCTTTTGTTGATCTTGTGTGGTTTTTATATGTTACCGGATCGTTTGAATCTTTTCTGTAATCATACGTACCAACTCCGGTCCCAACAACGTTGCTTCACCCACCTCATCCCAGCATACTGGAGAACGACATTTTCTTCCATACAATGCTTCGAATGGAGCCATGCCAATACTTTCTTGATAACTGTTGTTGTAGGAAAACTCCACCAATGGTAAGAAATTGTCCCAACTTCCCTTGAAGTCAAGGACACAGAGTCTTAATAGATCTTCAAGAGTTTGAATCATCCTCTCCGATCGCCTCAGTCCATCCGAGGATGATATGTTTAACTAAATCGTAAACTGCGCCCATAGCTTTTTGTAAACTAACCCAAAATCGTGAAGTGAATCTTGGGTCTCGATCAGAAACTATGGATACTGGCATACCATGCAGTCTTACAATCTCGTTTATGTACATACAAGCAAGTCGTTCAAGTGTATAAGTTTCTCGTATTGGTAAGAAATGAGCAGATTTGGTCAATCTATCAACAATGACCCAAATTGCATCAATGCCTTGAGAAACCTTGGGAAGACCAGTAACGAAATCCATGGTAATGTGCTCCCACTTCCATTCTGGAATTTTAAGTGGTTGCAATGGACCTTTTTGGTACTTGATGCTCCGCCTTAACTCGTTGACACGTTAGACACCTTGAGATAAATAGCGCTATCTCTCTCTTCATATTGCCCCACCAAAATGTATGTCAAAGATCATGATACATTTTGGTACTCCCACGATGGATTGCAAACGGTGTGTTGTGCGCCTCCATCATGATTTTATACTTTAAATCAAGGTCGTTAAGAACACAAAGTCCGGAGTTGACTCAAGTATTCCTTCTTCATCGATTCTTGCTTCCCAGATCGCACCTTCTTGCACTTTCTTCCTCATACGCATCGCCTCCGGATTCAGAATTTGAACAACTTTAATTTTATCAATTAAAGTCGGTTCTACTACTGTGATATTTGCCATCATCATGTGGGTCCTCGAGTCTTTATCTCCATCTCCATCCTTTGCAAGTCATACAAAATGGGCCTGCGTTGACAATATTGCACTGCATTCAAGATATGATCTTTTACTCAACGCGCCACCTACCACGCTCGCTTTTCCAGGATGGTATTGGATGGTATGATCATAATCTTTCAACAGCTTCAAGCCAACGTCGTTGTCACATGTTAAGTTCCTTTTGAGTGAAGAAATATTTGAGGCTTTTATGATCCAGAAGATCTCCACTTTCTCCCCATACAAGTAATGCCTCCAAATTTTAAGTGCGAAGACAATAAATGCTAACTCTAGGTCATGAGTAGGATAATTCCTCTCATATTCTTTGAGTTGTCATGAGGCATAGGCTATGACTTTCCCATGTTGCATGAGAACACATCCTAACCCTTTGCTTCAAGCATCATCAGAGATGACAAATCCTCCGAACCGGATGGTATTGTCGAGCGGTCAGTTGAAATGAGTCTCCTCTTGAGTTCTTGAAAACTCTTCTCACATTCCTCGCTCCAATCGAACTTTATATCTTCCGAGTCACCGAAAGTTAGTGGAGTAGCGATTCGAGAAAACCCTTCTACGAATCTCCGATAATAACCAGCTAAGCCGAGAAAGCTACGTACTTCGGTCACTGATTTAGGTTGCTCCCAGCTTTGAATAGCTTCAATCTTTGCTGGGTCAACAGATATTCCATAATTTGATACCACGTGCCCAAGGAATGCTACTTCCTCAAGTCAGAACTCGCATTACTTCAACTTGACATAAAGCTTGTATTCACGAAGCTTTTGGAGTATCAGCCTCAAGTGTTCCTCATGATCTTCACGGCTTTTGAAATATATGAGGATCTCATCAATAAAAACGACCACAAAGTGATCCAAATATTCTTTGAATACTCTGTTCATCATATCCATAAAGGCAGCATGAGCATTAGTCAATCCAAAAGACATGACTAGGAATTCATAATGCCCGTACCGAGTTCTGAAAGCCGTCTTTGGAATGTCATCGGTTCTAATCTTCAATTGGTGATATCCTAATGAAGATCAATCTTTGAAATGAATTTGGCTCCTTTGCAACCGGGTCAAACAGTCATCAATACGTGGCAATGGGTACCTATTTTTGATGGTGACATGATTCAACTCCCCGATAATCAATACAAAGTCGATACTCCCATCTTTCTTTTTCACGAATAGAATCAGAGCACCCTAAGGAGAAGTACTAGGATTTAATAAAGCCAATGTCTAACAATTCCTCGTAGGTTGAGTCTTTAACTCCGAAGTTCAATAGAGCTATTCGATATAGGGCTTTGGAAATGGGTTTTGTACCGGGTTCAAGGTCGATACAAAATTCAATTTCACGCTCTGAGGGTAGGCCAGGAAGTTCTTCAGGGAATACGTTAGGAAATTCATTAACAATAGAAATATTATTCAAAACTGACATATTTTTGTTTAGATCCGTGACGTGGGCTAAGAAAGCTTGACATCCGTTTTTCAATAAACGAATAGCTTTATGGCTTGAGATGACAGTGATTGATTTTAATGGTTTGGTTGCTTGAATTCGCATAATAGGTTGATTAGGAATACGAAAGCTAATAACCTTCCAAAACCAATTAATTTTTGCATGATGCATAGTTAACCAATCAATCCTTAGAATCACATCAAATGCAAGTATTTTCAAAGAAATAAGATCGACGGGTAACGTGCATGTACCGATTTGAATCAAACAAGACTTATAAACCGTGGATGTAATGAAGGTTTCTCCTAACGGTGTTTCAACAGATAAATCAAAATCCAATTTCTCTGGAGTCAAATTTAAACGTTGAGCGCAAGTAGGAGAAATGAAAAAGTGGGTAGAACCGGTATCAAATAAAGTATAAACTTCGCTAGAGTTTATGATTAGCTTACCCGTGATGACCTCGTTCGGGTTCCTTGCTTTCTTGGAGGTCACGACAAATGCTCTCCCTTGCACCACCGACTTTGACATTTCTGGGACGGCCTTTGGTTCCTCCATCCTAGCTAAACCTGTCTTCGGTGAACGACAAAATCTGGCTAGGTGACCTTCTCTTCATAATTATAACACGCTTTTTATGGCATCGCGCAATTTGGACTGATGTGTCCCTCCCCTCCGCATTTGAAGCATATGATAGGTGGTCTTTCTCCTTCCTTAACAACGGTGTCGGCCGACGTCTTTCCATCATTGTTGAATCTCCTCTTCTTGAAATGTCCATTCTTATTGTTTTGGCCTCGATTACCACCATCAAGTGGTTACCATTTTCGCCCGTTGATTTCCTCCACGCTTGTTGTCACCGCTTCGATGATCGCTTCTCACCGGTATTATCATTTTTTTTTACCGCTCTCTTTTGGTTCGTTGACTCGTTATCGCGCTCCACCAATCGAGCCCTATTTACAACATCCGAATACAAACACAGTTTATTAGAAATAAGATGTTGACGTATCTCCCGCTTCAAACTCTTAAAAACATTCGCATGATTCTCTCTTCATTATCCACCAAGTGGGACTTAAACCGGATAACTCCACAAATTTTGCCTCGTATCATGACACGGCCATATTGTTTTGCTCCAATTTGATAAACTCCACCTCCTTCATGTGACGAATACTTTCGGAAAGTATTTGTCGTTGAATGCAACTCTTGGAACTTCTCCCAAGACATCTTCAAGACGGTAGGTTGAGTACGTTTTTACCGATTCCCACCAAGAATCGCCTCTCCACGCAAAATAAAGGCAAAGAAGGGAACCTTTTGCTCCTCTGAGCATCCCAAGACATCAAATATCTTATTGATCTCGCTTTATCCATGCTTCCGCCATAAGTGGTTTTGGCTCTCCTTAAACTCCGGTGGTCCCAGCTCTTTGAATCATTTAGCGTGTGACCGCACCGAGAGTTTTCAAAGTGTTTCCACCTACATTTTGGACAGAGCCTCACATCGTCTTGTTGCATGAATTGCATAAAGCCTGTGAACAATCCATCATTCATCATTTGGTCAGTGTTGTTGTTTGCATGAGGATTGTCGCCTTCTTGATTCACATTCTCCTGATTATTGATATGTGGAGACTCAATGGTCTCTTGTGCTCCATTTCTATTCTCAACATTTTTTGATGTCATTTTCAGATACTACCACAAAACAAAGGTTAATTGACATGTAACATAATATCTCTAAACTCTGACCAACCAATTTAAATACAAAATAAATTTAAGTAGGTCATACTAGCGAAGGAATTCCCGCCTCCCCTCCTAGTTCTAGTCTCACATCTTAGCTAGGATCATATCCCTAAGCTTTGATACCAACTGTGACGCCCCCAAAATTAGGTATATATCACCCATCTTGGGTCGCCAAATACATGGTACAGAATTCAAATATAACTTACTAATACAACTGTCGTGTACAATACGACAAAACATAAACCGTGAGTTTGAATACAAATATTGTCTACTAGAGATTATACAAACTCAAAAGGAGTCCTCATTACAATTATTAACACACTATTTTCTGCGTAATAGGAGGACTACTAATGCTATCCTCCGGACCATCACTCCGCTCCCCGACTCGCCCCGCCTATATTCTCATTTCAAGAGAAATAAAGAAAAAGAAAGGGTGAGCTCAACTAGCCAAAGAAGAAATATTATGACTAAGATAATGCGTAATAAATTATCATTAGTTTCTAATAATGTTAAACCGATAAAATATAATAATACATCAAGTTTAACTCAGCAATGAACAACAAATCCATTAAAAGAGTCAAGTAGAAAATAAAATCTACTATCTTTTATGATTAAAAAGGTTTTTCATCAAGTTATCGCCGAGACTCATTTTAATAAATATTCCACATCATCGAATCACCCGCACACATCGCCAAGGATATTCTTTAGTATCATGAGCACAATTATCCATGCATTATGGGCCAAGAATATTTGTGTATTCATTAATGGTCATGACCATGCCAACAACTGTCCATCAATGCACTACGGGCCAATGAGGACTTTTACCACATCATTTATAACATTACGGTCATGATTACACTAAATAATCCCTGGTCATAATAATACCAAGTCCATCTATGCACTACAGGCCACAGATGACTTTCAACATAATATAAACATGAGGATGATGACAATGATATAAGAATTCAATAAAACAAGTTCAAGAATTAATTTGTCCAAGAACTACTAATGTCCAAATTGTCAACATGATACTGCTTTGTAGAGTAAATTCAAGAATGATCAGAAGAATATTTCCATGAAAAGATACTGGATGAAGCACAAATATCAAGGATATTCTACTAATTTCATGGAGTATAGAAGTTAAAACTTTAACCAACTGAGTATAATAAAGAATGGAATAACAAAAGAAATCACCATGCATGCGGTACTTCGCATAGACAAGTTATTCCAACAGAATACTAAATAATGGAACCGAAGTCAAAGTAAATTGCATGACCGATGTGATGTTCCAATAGAATAATAAAGAATGGAATAACAAATGTAAATCACCATGCACGCAGATTTTCATAGACAAAAGTTATTCCAATGTAATACTAATAAGGATGAGAATCAGTCCGTCAGTCGAAAACGCGCATTGAAAGGATATTCCAATGTAATAATAATAAAGATGGAACCCAGTCCCAGCGTAAAAACGCATGAGCATGTGATATTCCAATGTAATAATAAAGATTTAAATCAGTCCGCCAGTAAAACACACATGATAGGATATTCCAAATGTAATAGTAAAGACAGAATAATAGAAGAATGTCACCAAGTATAGGGTAGATCACAGATACAAAAGTTATTCCAACATGTAATAATAAGAAATAGAATAACAACAGTTCTCTTCATGAATAAGAAAGAATAACACCCTCACCGTAAAAGAAATCGGATATAGAAAAAGAAAGGTAGTGAGACTTCTCTTTTTTCTTTCTCTAAAATTTTCTCTCTCTAGAGTTCAAAGTGAATTCGTAAGAAAATAATGAAGGAATGAGCTTCTATTTATAGAAAAATGGACCGCATAAGAATTAAACTCATGCACGGTCAGATTGATTTACTTTAATCTGACGGTCCATATTTAAAGCAAAATCTTTTAAATAAAATATAATATATATATATATATATATATATATATATATTATATATATATATATATATATATATATATATATGGCATGTGTTAACGCATTTCACAGGATATACTCCGTGATTGAATTTTGATTCCTCCCCATTTAGTCAACAAAGCTATACCTATTTATATATATAATAATAATAATAATGGTACTCCCACGTGAATACCAAAACCTTCCCCCACCCAAATTTGACTAACTCACATACACACACACACACACACACACACATATATATATATAAATATAATACTTATATATATATATATATATACATATATAACAAAACTGAGATAATTATCATATTAACAACTTCGTCATTTCAATTATTGATTTAATAACATATAAAATATATCATAATAATTGAATAAAACCGAATGACTTCTCATATAAAGATCAATAATCAATACCGTGTGCTACTATGCAACCACACGACATCGTATTTTTACTACCGAAAGTAGTTCAACAAAGAATAACGGAAAAACTTCCGCCGTTATTTTCAATAAAATATTTTGTCATTTTCTCAATCCAACAATAATTCATTGTGGGGTCCACTAATGATTGTGCCATTGCATTTAATATTTCGTTAAAACGAATATTCCCCGACCAATCGAATATTATATGACAACTTGCATACTTTGCAAAATTTGTAAATATTACCCACAACTATAACATTATATCAAATTTATTCCATAATATTCAAAAATGATATTTATAGAAAATTCATTTTTATTTCTAAAAGTTGGGGTCTTACAATCTCCCCTTCTTAAGAAATTTCGCCCTCGAAATTAGGGTACGTACCTGGTATGTCGAAGAGGTAAGGATACCTTTATTTCATTTAAGATTCTAACTCCCAAGTCATTTCCTCAACATCATGGTTTCTCCACAAAACTTTGACTTGAGGTATAACCTTGGTGCGTAGAATATGTTCCTTCTTATCCAAGATTTGAACAGGAACCTCTTCATACGTCAAATCTTCCGCTATTTCGTCCGGTTCTAACTCAATAATGTGGTTCGGGTCTTCCACATATTTACGTAACATGGATATGTGAAAACGTTATGAACACGAGACATACTTGGCAGTAAAGCGAGTCTATAGGCCACAGTTCCTACTCGATCAAGGATTAAAAATGGGCCAATGAATCGAGGATTGAGCTTTCCTCTCTTTCCAAATCTCGTAACTCCTTTCCATGGAGCAACACGTAACAACACATGATCTCCTATATCGAATTCCACGTCCTTTCGATGAAGATCGGCATAACTCTTTTGTTGATCTTGTGAGGTTTTTATACGTTGCCAGATCGTTTGAATCTTTTTCGTAGTCATACGTACCAACTTCGGTCCCAACAACGATGCTTCACCGACCTCATCCCAGCATACTGGAGAACAACATTTTTTTCCATACAACGCTTCGAATGGAGCCATACCAATACTTGCTTGATAACTGTTGTTGTAGGAAAACTCCACCAATGGTAAGAAATTGTCCCAACTTTCCTTGAAGTCAAGGACACAAAGTCTTAATAGATCTTCAAGGGTTTGAATAGTCCTCTCTGACTGCCCATCCGTCTGAGGATGATATGCCGAACTAAATCGTAAATCCGTGTCCATAGCTTTTTGTAAACTAACCCAAAATCGTGAAGTGAATCTTGGGTCTCGATCAGAAACTATGGATACTGGCATACCATGCAGTCTTACAATCTCGTTTATGTACATACGAGCAAGACGTTCAAGTGTATAAGTTTCTTGTATTGGTAAGAAATGAGCAGATTTGGTCAATTTATCAACAATGACCCAAATTGCATCAATGCGTTGAGAAACCTTGGGAAGACCAGTAACGAAATCCATGGTAATGTGCTCCCACTTCCATTCTGGAATTTCAAGTGGTTGCAATGGACCTTTTGGTACTTGATGCTCCGCCTTAACTCGTTGACACGTTAGACACCTTGAGTCTATTTATAAGCATTATATGTAATAAAACAACATCTTAAATATTTAATACTTGCCTTGTGTGTGCACAACAAACTCATATTAAATATTTAATACTCTATTGTTTTACCATTCTAGAAGGTGACGTTCGATAATCCAAATGTGACGCCCCCAAAATAGGTATACAACACCCATTTTGAGTCACCAAATACATGGTACAGAAACAACTACAACTTTATTAATACAACTGTCTTGCAAAATACGACAACACTTAAACTGTGAGTTTAAATACAAATATTGTCATCTAGACAATATCCACACTCAAATAAGTCCACATTACAATTATTGATACACTATTTTACAAAATAGTGAGGACTACTAAAACAACTTCTAGAACCATCATTCCACAATTTTGACTAGTACTCGCCACATTCTCGCCTCTCCCGAGAAGAAAAATGGAACAAAAAGGAAAAGGGTGAGCTCAACTAGCCCAGTAAAGAACATTATTACTAAGATAATATAGAACAAATTATCGTTAGTCTTCAACAGGGAAAAATCTAATAGAATACAATAGACAACCAGTTTTAAATCAATATTCGCAGCGGAGATAATAATTCATTAGAAGAGTTAAGTAGAGAATAAAATCTACTATCTTTTATTTATGAATTTAAAAGTCCATCATCAATATTTTATCCCTGTAACATAAATTAATATATATCTGGAATCAAATATTAATCTTTGCACTATAGGCCAAAGATATTCACCAGTTGGTCATGTTCATCTAAACACATGTTCATCTTTGCACTACGGCCAAAGATATTCATCAGAAATCATTCATCTTCAGATTACTGAGCCAAAGATATTCAAGAATATCTTCATTTAATTTGAGGATGATGAAAAATATTTTAAAGAAAACGAATTCAGTGAAGCAAAAGAACAAATATTAGGGATTCATATTACAGTTTTATCCAAGTTCAATAATACTCCGTAATAACCAATTTTAAAGTAGAATTCAAAAATAAAGATCAAAACATGGATACAATCAAAGATAGTAACCATAATAAACATCTTGGATAAAAAGAAGAAAAAATTATTTTTTCGGTGAATAGTGCCATATACGTGAATAGTACCGTATACATGAATTGTAAGCCCGACACAAAAAGTTTCAAATTTAATAAAAAGTTCAGACCAATATTTTCGGCATAATGATATTGAAGAAAATAATATCATTTAAGAAGAAAACAACATCCCTTACCTCAGAAAAAATAGTACTTCTAGTTGGAATACTGGATATAGTGCTGAAGGGAACTTGCATTGTATAGCAACATTCAAAGTATCAAAATACTCACAAGAAAACTAAAGCAGAAAATTTAATAAAATATTAATATATAAATTAAATTTTCTACCCAAACCTTTGAATAACTGAATTCAGCCATTTCAACAACCAGTGGGCCCCCCAAACATAACAAAAATGTTTTTATTGAAAAAAATAATTAAAACTTCAAAAACCAATTATTCCGGAACTTCAATAATTCATAATAAATAGCCATTTTATCAGAAAAATTCAAATCTGATGTTCCTTTATAGGAAATTCAATTCTCTACAACTTTGCAGAAGAAAGTTTTTCCAAATTCTAAACAAAAGTTGACAAAATCCATAAACGGGTGATTTTACAGGTTATAATCAAATTTCAGTCAAAAAACGGGCCCACAAACATGTTTAATATGTTTTAAATATTTTTAGTAACAAAAATACTCTTCCTCCTCATTTACTCATATATCCCACATTCATTGTAAAAATATCACAATTATTATATTATTGTAATATAAAAATAAATTTAAATAAATTATTTTATCAGAAAAGATAAAATATCAATTTTCAACAATTGTCACTTTAAAAAATTTTCTCCATCTATATCCACATAAAATGAATATTTTCCTTATCATATAAATCAATAATTAATTATTCATAAATAATATTAGAGAATCACAATACTGGCAATCAGGCCGTTTCTAGAAAAGAGGGGGCTTTCCAATAAGGATTTCTCCTTACTGGCGCGCAATTAGGTAACCAAACCGCTACTTAGACAGAACTTTCTAGACATTTCCAATAATGCTATCTAATAATATTATTCAAATAATATGAATTATTGATTTGATAATGGAAAATACTGTGTAGTGATAATTATTAAAACAATAATAATATAAAATATCAATGTAGCAATTATTGAATCAATAAAATAAAATATTGAATAAAGAATTAATTCGTAACAATTATTGAGTAGTGCCTTCACGTAAAGAATCAATAATTGGTGCAATACCGCAGTGCTAAAGGCAACAACGCAGACATCGTGTTTTAACCACCGGGTATTCCAACAATGTTAATGGTAACAACTACGCCGTTATTTATAAAAACTCATACTTGTCGTTTTCTTCATTCAATCGCTTTCCGTTATAGGGCCC
Source organism: Panax ginseng (assembly GCA_020205605.1). Taxonomy (NCBI): domain Eukaryota; kingdom Viridiplantae; phylum Streptophyta; class Magnoliopsida; order Apiales; family Araliaceae; genus Panax; species Panax ginseng. The sequence continues at coordinate 56,223,472 of CM035143.1, read as the reverse complement.
ACAAAAGGCTGCGTCGTCGTACGAATATTCCCCGACAGGAAGAATATTCCACGACCAAAATAATATTCCCTGACAATAATGAATATTTTATAACCACTTACTTATTTGAAATATTTGCGCATTTTACCCATAACTAACCACATTAATCAATTCAACCCTTACCATTTCAAAATAATAAATAGAGAAATTCAATTTCATTTATAATAAGTTGGGGTCTTACAACCTCCCCTCCTTATGGAATTTTGTCCTCAAAATTGATGTACGTACCTGGTGTTTCAAACCTCGTTTAGATGAGGTGGGAGAAGACGTTCAAGGGAATAAGTCTCTCGTAGGTAAGAAATGAGCAGACTTGGTTAATCTATCAACAATAACCCAAATCGCATCTATGCCTTGAGCAACCTTGGGAAGACCTGTAACGAAATCCATAGAAATGTGTTCCCACTTCCATTTCAGAATCTCAAGTGGTTACAATGAACCCTTTGGCACTTGATGCTCCGCCTTTACACATTGACAAGTTAAACACCTCGAGATAAACTTCGCGATCTCTCTTGTAAAACCCCAACTTTTTTAATAAAGATGAATTTTCTATTAATTTTGAATATTATGGAGTGAAATTGATATAATAGTTGTGGGTAATATTTATAAATTTTGCAAATTACGCAAGTTGTTATATAATATTCGATTTGTCGGGGAATATTTGTTTTAACAGGGAATATTAGTACAACGGAACAATCATTGGTTAACCCCACAACGAAATTATTGTTGGATTGAGAAAACGACAAAAATACTTTATGAAAATAACGGCGGAAGTTTTACTGTTAATCTGTTGAAACAATCAGAAGGTGTTAAAGTAAAGAATGTCTGGCGTGGTTGCATAAGTAGTAATACTTCAGATTGATTATTGATGCTTACGTGATAAGTCACTCGATTTTGTTGGTATTATTAATGTAATAATACAGAAAATCTTTTTATATAAAACAAAATACTTTTATAAAGTTATTCTATAAATAGAATATATTATATTCTATTATGCATAGTGTTTTGCATAGTAAAAACTTTTTATATAAAATAGAATACTTTTATAAAGCTATCTATTTTATTAGACAATAATTAGAATATATTATATTTTATTATGCATAGTGTTTGCATAGTGCCTGCATAGTATTTTCATAGTAAAATCTTTTATAAAGTTATTCGTTTTATTAGATTATAAATAGAATATATTATATTCAATTTAAAAGATTTTGCTTTAAATATGGACCGTCAGATTAAAGTAAATCAATCTGGACAGTTCATGGATTAGTTACCATGCATTCCATTTTCCTATAAATAGAAGCTCATTCCTTCATTATTTTCTTACGAATTCACTGAACTCTAGAGAGAGAAACTATAGAGAGATAGAAGAAAAGTATTCTCGCTACTTAACTACTTTTATATTCAGCTTTTTACTACGGTAAGGGTGTTATTCTTTCTTATTCATGAAGAGAATCGTTGTTATTCCATTGCTTATTATTCTATTAGAATAACTTTTATCTGCTGGATATACCCTATACTTGGTGACATTCTTCTATTATTCCGTCTTTACTATTACATTTGGAATATCACATGCATGCGTTTTATGCGACGATTCGACCGATCTTTTTTTATTATTCTGTTGGAATATCCACATCAGACGTTTTACGCCGGGACATGGTTCCGTCTTTGTTATTATTCATTTGGAATATCCGCATGCTGCCTTTTTTACACTGCACCTAATTCCGTCCTTATTAGTATTCTATTGGAATAACTCTGCCTACATGCAACCGCATGCATGGTGATTTGCTGTTATTCCATTCTTTATTATTCTCATTGGAACATCCATTCGATGCGAATTTTGCACGACTGGTTCAGATTATTTAGTGATCATTGGAATAACCTATCATCTGTACCACATGCATGGTGATTTCTTTTGTTATTCCATTCTTTATTATACTCTGTTGGTTAAAGTTTTGACTTTATACTCCATGAAATTAGTAGAATATCCTTGATATTTGCGCTTCATCCAAGATCTTTTTATGGAAATATTCTCATTGATCATTCTTGAATTTTACTCACAAAGAAGTATCATGTTGACAATTTGGACATTAGTAGTTCTTAGACAAATTAATTCTTGAACTTGTTTTTCTTGAATTCTTATATCATTGTCATCATCCTCATGTTTATATTATGTTGAAAGTCATCAGCAGCTCTGTAGTGCATAGATGGACTTGGTATGATTATGACCAAGGATTATTGATTGTAATCTTGGACCGTAATGTTACAAATAATGTGGTAAAAGTCCTCATTGGCCCGTAGTGCATTGATGGATGATTGTTGGCATGATCATGACCATTAATGAATACACAAATATTCTTGGCCCAGAGTGCATGGATAATTGTGGTCGTGATACTAAAGAATATCCTTGGTAGTAAAGCGAGGGGTGATTCGATGATGTGGAATATTTATAAAAGTTGAGTCTCAATGATACTTGATGATGAAAAACCTTTTAATAATAAAGATAGTAGATTTTATTTTCTACTTGACTCTTTTAATGGATTGCTTGTTCAGCACGTAGTTAAACTTGATGTCTATTATATTTTATCAGTTTAACATTGTTGGAGACTAATGATAATTTATTCTACATTATCTTAGTCATAATATTTCTTATTGGGCTAGTTAAGCTCACCCTTCCTTTCACTGTTCTCTTCAGGAAATGAGAATATAGCTTGGACGAGTCGGGGAACGGAGTGACGGTCCAGAGGATAACATTAGTAGTCCTCACTATTCTGTGAAATAGTGTGATAATAATTATAATGAGGACTCTTTTTGAGTTTGTATAATCTCTAGTAGATAATATTTGTATTCAAACTCATAGTTTATGTTTTGTTGTATTGTACACGATAGTTGTATTAGTAAGTTGTATTTGAATTCTGTACCATGTATCTGGCAACCCAAGATGGGTGATGTATACCTAATTTTGGGGGCGTCACATCTCTCTTCATATTGTTCCACCAAAATGTATGTCGAAGATCATGATACATTTTGGTACTCCCAGGATGGATTGCAAACGGTGTGTTGTGTGACTCCATCGTGATTTTATGCTTCAAGTCAGAATCGCTAGGAACGCAAAGTCTGGAGTTGACACGAAGTATTCCTTCTTCATCGATTCTTGCTTCCGGAATAGCACCTTCTTGTACTTTCTTCTTCATACGCATCAGCTCCATGTCTGTAGCTTGAGCAACTTTAACATTATCGATTAAAGTCGGTTCTACTCGCATGCTTGACATCATCGCACTCGTTCCTGCATATGATCTTCTACTCAATGCGTCAGCTACCACGATCGCTTTTCCAGGATGGTATTGAATGGTATGGTCGTAGTCTTTCAACAGCTCGAGCCAACATCGTTGCGGCATGTTGAGTTCCTTTTGGGTGAAGAAATATTTGAGGCTTTTATTGTGACGCCCACAAAATTAGGTATACATCACCCATCTTGAGTCTCCAGATACATGGTACATAATTCAAATACAACTTAATAATACAATTGTCGTGTACAATACGACAAAACATAAACTGTGAGTTTGAATACAAATATTGTCTACTAGAGAGTATACAAACTCAAAAAGAGTCCTCATTACAATTATTATCACACTATTTCACAGAATAGTTAGGACTACTAATGTACCATCTAGACCATCACTTGCTCCCTGCTTAGTCCCAAACTACGTTCTCATTTCTCAAGAGAACAAAGAAAAGAAAGGGTTAGCTCAACTAGCCCAAAGAAGAAATATTATGACTAAGATAATGCGTAATAATTTATCGTTAGCCTTCAGCAATGTTGTTAAACTGATAAAATATAATAACTATCAAGTTTAACTACAGTGGAATAAGCAATCCATTAAAAGAGTCAAGTAGAGAATAAAATCTACTATCTTCTATGATTTAATAGGTTTTTCATGACTTTTATCGCTGAGACTCAGCTTAATAAATAAACCACATCATCAAATAATCCCTGCACTACAGGCCAAGGATATTCTTTAGTATCACGACCACAAATTATCCATGCACTACGGGCCAATGATAATCATGTTTTCATCAACGGTCCTGATCATGCCATAAAATAATTAATCTTTGCACTACGGCAAAAGAGAATCCATAGCCATAATCATACCAAAAATTGTCCATCAATGCACTACGGGCCAATGAGGACTTTTTCCACATCATTTTTAACATTACGGTCATGATTACACCGAATAATCCCTGGTCATAATCATACCAAGTCCATCTATGCACTACAGGCTACAGATGACTTTCAAAAAATATAAACATGAGGATGATGACAATGATATAAGAATTCAATAAAACAAGTTAAAGAATTAATTTATTCAGGAACTAATAACATCCAAATTGTCAACATGATACTGCTTTGTAGAGTAAAATTCAAGAATACTCAGAAGAATATTTCCATGAAAAGATACTGGATGAAACACAAATATTAAGGATATTCCACTAATTTCATGGAGTATAGAAGTCAAAACTTTAACCAACTGAGTATGATAAAGAATGGAATAACAAAAGAAATCACCATGCATGCAGATTGCAGACAGAAAAGTTATTCCAACAGAATAATAATTAATCGGAACCAGTCATGCGTAAAAGCAAGCGGATGACAGATGTTCCAATGTAATAATAACAAATCACCATGCATGCAGATTCAAGATAGGCGGGTTATTCCAACAGAATACCAATAAACACGGAACTGGTCCAGCGTGAAACGCATGCGAGATAGGATATTCCAATGTAATAATAATAAAGATGGAACCAGTCCGGCCAGTAAAACGCATGTATATGATATTCCAACAGTAATAATAAAGACGAAATCAGTCCCACAAAACTCATGTGAGAAAGGATATTCCAAATGAATAGTAAAGATGGAATAATAGAAGAATGTCACCAAGTATAGGGTAGCTCAGCGATATACAAAAGTTATTCCAACAAAATAATAAAAAATGGAATAACATAAGTTCTCTTCATGAATACAAAAGAATAACACCCCTTACGAGTACAACAAATAATATTCCCTACCTTAAGAAGAAGAGTACTGGATATATATGTAGTGAAGTAGCAGAATACTTTCTTCTTTCTCTCTATAGTCCCTATTGAGGACTAACGATAATTTGTTCTATATTATCTTAGTCATAATGTTCTTTACTGAGCTAGTTGAGCTCACCCTTTTCCTTGTTGTTCCATTTTTCTTCTCAGGAGGCGAGAATGTAACGAGTACTAGTCGGGGTGTGGAATGATGGTTCTAGAAGTTATCCTAGTAGTCCTCACTATTCTGTAAAATAGTGTATTAATAATTATAATGAGGACTTATTTGAGTGTGGATATTGTCTAGATGATAATATTTGTATTTAAACTCACAATTTTTATGTTGTATTAATAAAGTTGTAGTTGTTTCTGTACCATGTATTTGGCGACTCAGAATGGGTGTTGTATACCAATTTTGGGGGCGTCCAAGCAACTAATAGACGGTTTAGGTGATGTGTCCCTCTTTTCCACATTTATATAGCATCGACCGGTGGTCGTTCTCTCCTCCCTTAAACCGAATTCTTCTTTGGTGCTGACGTCTTCACAGTGTCATTGTTGAATCTCTTCTTTTTAAAATCTCCCCCCGACTCGCTTCTTCTATTTTCATGGCCACGATTACCACCAGAGTGGTTACCGCTTTTGTCTGAATGTTTTCCTCCCCGCTGGTTTTCATTGCTCCGATGACTACTGCTATCGGTATGACCCTGGTTGTGGTCCCTCGGTTGAACATACTCATTATCTCGCTCTAATAATTGAGCCCTGTTTACAACATCTGAATATAAAGAAAATTTATGAGAGATAAGATATTCTTTGAATCTCGGGTTTTAAACCTCTCGAAACATCCTCGTCATTCGTTCCTCATTCTCTACCAAATGAGGTGCAAACTGGATAACTCTGCGAACTTCGCCTTCGTATTGGGACACAAATCATGTTGTTTTGTTCTAGTCTAATAAACTCTACCTCCTTCATATGGCGAATACTTTCAGAAAGTACTTGTCATTGGAAAGTTTTAAACGCTTCCCAAGACATTTGAGAAAGCGGCAGATCTGGTACGCGTTCTGACTCCCACCGAGAGTACGCCTTTCGCCCACGGAACATAAAGGTGGCGAATGGAACCTTCTGTTCCTCCGTGCATCCCAAGACATCGAATATTTTGGTAATTTGTTTAACCCACGTCTCTGCCTTGATCGGATCTGACTTTCCAATAAATTCTGGTGGTCCCAACTCTTTGAAACTGCCTTGGCGTGACAAGCCACAGCGTTATTATCATTTCCACCGGTTTTTGTACACGAGTCTCCCTCGTCTGGTTTTTCATGAACTGCAAAAAGCTTCTAAACATCCCATCATTCATCATTTGTTCGGTAGTGTTGTTTATAGGAGGAATATTGCATTCCTGTTGAACGTTCCCCTGGGTGGTGATTAAAGGTGTCTCCACGGTCTCATTCACTCCACTGTTAATATTCTCAGCTGCCATTCTCAAATACTGCTATAAAACAAGGGTTAATTACAAAAATTAACATGCCACATAATATCCTTATATTATGACCGACCAAACAAATAAGCTTAGGTATGACACACTAGCGAAGGATTACTCGTCTCTCCTCTCCTAGTTGTATTCCCCGATCTTCGCCAAAGACCATATCCCTAAGCTCTGATACCAACTGTGACGCCGCCAAAATAGGTATACAACACCCATTCTGAGTCGCCAAATACATGGTACAGAAACAACTACAACTTTATTAATACAACTGTCTTGCAAAATACGACAACACTTAAACTGTGAGTTTAAATACAAATATTGTCATCTAGACAATATCCACACTCAAATAAGTCCTCATTATAATTATTGATACACTATTTTACAAAATAGTGAGGACTACTAAAACAACTTCTAGAACAATCATTCCACACCCCGACTAGTACTCGCTACATTCTCGCCTCCTAAGAAGAAAAATGGAACAAAAAGAAAAATGGTGAGCTCAACTAGCCCAGTAAAGAACATTATGACTAAGATGATATAGAACAAATTATCGTTAGTCTTCAACAGGGAAAAATCTAATAGAATACAATAGACAACCAGTTTTAAATCAATATTCGCAGCGAAAATAATAATTCATTAGAAGAGTTAAGTAGAGAATAAAATCTATTATCTTCTATTTATGAGTTTAAAAGTCCATCATCAATATTTTATCCCTGTAACATAAATCAATATATATCTGGAATCAAATATTCATCTTTACACTACAGGCCAAAGATATTCACCAGTTGGTCATGTTCATCTAAACACTTGTTCATCTTTGCACTACGGCCAAAGATATTCATCAAAAATCATTCATCTTTGCACTACGGGCCAAAGATATTCAGTAATATCATCATTTAGGACTGAGAATGATGAAAAATATTTTAAAAAAAATGAATCCAATGAAGCAAAAGAACAAATATTAGGGATTCGTATTATAGTTTTATCTAAGTTCAATAATACTCCATAATAACCAATTTTGAAGCAGAATTCAAAAATAAAGATCAAAACATGGATACAATCAAAGATAGTAACCATAATAGACATCTTGAACAAAAAAGAAGAAAATATTTTTTTTTGGTGAATAGTGTCGTATTCGTGAATAATGCCGTATACGTGAATAATAATCCCGACACAAAAAGTTCCAAATTTGATAAAAAGTTTAGACCAATATTTCGGTATAATTATATTGACGAAAATAATATCATTTAAGAAGAAAACAACATCCCTTACCTCAGAAAAAAAAAGATATTTCTAAATTTGGAATACTAGATATAGTCTTTGAAGGAACTTGCAATCATATAGCAACACTCAAAGTATCAAAATACTCACAAGAATACATTCGATAATATAGAGAGAGAAAGAGAGAGAAAACTTTAGTTTTTGGTGTGATTTTCAATTCTAACCTAAGCACCCTATTTATAGGAAAATGCTTAGAACACCAAAGTAGAAAATTTAATAAAATATTAATATATGAATTAAATTTTCTACGCCAACCTTTGAATAACTGAATTCAGTCATTTCAACAACCAGTGGGCCCCCCCAAACATAACAAGAACGTTTTTATTAAAAAAATAATTAAAACTTCAAAAACTAATTATTCCGGAACTTCAATAATTTATAATAAATAGCCATTTTATCAGAAAAATTCAATTATTGTGTTCTTCAATAGGAAATTCAATTCTCTACAACTTTGCAGAAGAAAGTTTTTCCAAATTCCAAACAAAAGTTGACCGAAATCCACAAACGGGTGATTTTACAGGCTATAATCAAATTTCAGTCAAAAAACGGGCCCACAAACATGTTTAACATGTTTTAAATATTTTTAGAAACAAAAATACTTTCCTCCTCATTTACTCATATATCCCACATTCATTGTAAAAATATCACCATTATTATAATATAATAATAAATTTAAATAAATTATTTTATCAGAAAAGTTAAAATATCAATTTTCAACAATTGTCACTTTAAAAAAATTTCTCCATCTATATCCACATAAAATGAATATTTTCCTTATCATATAAATCAATAATTAATTATTCACAAATAATATTACAGAATCACAATCATCGGCAACCGTGCTGCTCCAGGGAATGAGGGGGCTTTCCAATAAAGATTTCTCTTTACTGGCGTGCAATTAGGTGACCACACCTCTCCTTAGATGTAACTTTCTAGACATTGCCAATAATGCTATCTAATAATATTATTCAAATAATATGAATTATTGATTTGATAATGGAAAATCTTGTGTAGTAGTGATTATTAAAACAACAATAATATAAAATATCAATGTAGCAATTATTGACTCAATAAAATAAAATATCGAAGCAAGAATTACCGTAACAATTATTGAGTAGTGCCTTCTTCACGTAAGAATCAATAATTGGTGCAATACTGCGGTGCTAGTGCAGTCTGCAACGCGTAGACATCGTGTTTTAACCACGGTATTCCAACGGTGTTAAGCGGTAATAACTACTGTAATTATTTATAAAAACTCATACTTATGCGTTTTCTTCATCCAATCGCTTTCCATTATGGGGCCCACAAAAGGTCATGGCCAGACACGAATATTCCCCTAGACGGAAGAATATTCCACGACCAAACGAATATTTCCCGACAATAATGAATATTTTATAACCACTTACTTATTTGAAATATTTGCGTATTTTACCCATAACTAACCACATTAATCAATTCAACCCTTACTATTTCAAAATAATAAATAGAAAAATTCAATTTCACTTATAATAAGTTGGGGTCTTACACCAAATATCTTTGAACGTTACAACTTAATATAAATATTTGAAGGGTTTGTTATTAATTTGTCTCATCTTGTTTAGCGCGCATGCACATATATATATAAAATACACGTCATATTAATTAACATGCGAAGCATGTTTGCATAATATATAATATATATAGTATAAGCATGCACATATAGAATACTATATTCTACCTAGATTGATTATGAACTTTTATTCTAATTTGGTTCACTAGAGCCACCAAGTGAACCAAAAGGTCAAACCCTAGGGGTGCAAGAATTAATATTTAAATATAATTATTACATTTAAACCCGAGCTCCATTACAAACGGGTCTTCAAGTGCTCCTTGCTCCTTGATCTCTAATTTTTTAAAATTAATTTTAACTATTCCTATTACAAAACTATTTAATATAAATAGAAACCTTGATCAACAGTCAAGGGGAAGTACATAGGAGAGAGATAGAATTTATATTAAGAAAAATTAGAGAAGATGAGGTACGCAGACCCCATTTAGTAAAACACATACATTCATGCATCAAACTAAAATAAAATCCAATCTCATTGGTCAATAGTCCATAATCAATCCCATTTATTATCATACACATCACCATATGTATCAATAAATAACATTCATCTCATGAATAATAAAAATTCAACATATATATTGATATCATTTAATGGGCAAATTTAGTTAGTATAAAATCTAATTTTAAATCAAAATAAACTCCTTTATTTTAATCCAAATTTAAATCAAAATAAACCTCTTTTATTTTAATTTATCCAATTTTGAATAAAATAAACTATTTTATTTTAATCAAAATAAACTCCTTTATTTTAATTAATTATGGAATCCAATTCCAAGTAAAAAAAACTTTTTTATTAAAGGAAACACGAATTCTCTTTCCTATTCTCAAATAAACTCCTTTATTTTGAATAATATAAAATCTTAGTTCATATCTAAATAAACTCCTTTATTTAAGGAAACATGGATTCACTTTTCCTATTCACAAATAAACTCTTTTATTTTAGAAAACATGGAATCCAATTTCAACTCTAATTAGTTATCATGGAATCCAATTTCAACTCTAATTAGTTAGCATGAAATCTAATTTGAAAATTAAATTAAAATAAATTTTTTATTTTAAGATTAAAATAAACTTTTATTTTAATTATAAAATTATAGAGAATAATATATATTAACGTTACATGCATCTATAAAACATGTACCCATAGATTTCCTGAAGCATATATAATATATCATATATCTTATATATAAAACACGTGAATCACTAGGGTCATCCTAGAAGTGCAACATATATTATATACTGTTAACAATTAACAAGGTTATAATATATATATATATATGTTGAGTCATGATAATTCCCCTCTTTGGGCCGAATAGATTGGGCCTACTTATTTGATTTGTTCATTGGGTCCTTATTATTGAGTCTTAAAATTATTGGGCCTAGTCATTATATTATTCCTGTTGGATCCTTTTAAGATTGGGTTGATCAGTGGATCGACCTATTAGATATTTTAATATCTTTATCTTTGACTTGTAATGATGAAAAAGGATGACGGTTGACTAGAGCACCTGTCATGCATTAATGTGGATGGGATCATGGTCGGCCGGCGGTAGAAATAGTGACCAAAAGTAGTAGGTAGACTACATGCAGTCGGTAGAACCCATCAGATCAGGGGGCTGTGTCAGATAGTAGTGGGTGGCACGGTAATCCGGGCAAAGAGAGTATAACTTAGCAAGGAAGTCTTCACAAACAGGTACGTTAACATTCACATTCATAATCACATACACACGACTAAGAATGATGATCTCTCTCAATACACTAGACATTACATCCTTCATTGTTAACCTTGTGAACACGTATACTGACTCTCACGCCTGAGCTATCCCCCGACGGAATAGCCGTTAAGCTTGTGGTGTTTATCGTGTTTACTGTGCAGGATCAGGGCGTCTTACGTGATTGGGACGCGACAGAAGATCTTGGCGTTAACATTGGCGCTAGAAGGAGGGGTTAGTTCTAGTGTCATTGAAATTTTTAATCACAATTGTTTAACCTACTTCGGAAGATGTGGAGTAGTAGAGATGGTACACCAGAAGGGCAGGCGATGGCTGTTAGCTCGTCACTGCCTCATGTTTTGGTAAAGGATCATTTGGGTCCTTCTAAAAGTGCTCACGAGAGCACGACCTCTAAACATAATTCAGGTGATCTCCGTCCAAAGATCCATGGTGGGGCCAGATGAAAGTTGGTTTTCAATGCGGATAAGGAGCGTGATCATGGTCGAGGGCGGGCAGAAGGCTCACCGACCAAGACTCATCGTCAAAGTGGTCAGGAGGACAGAGTTGCCAAGTTGGTGAGAATGGCAGACGAAGCAGATAAAGCCTTGGAGGTTCTGTTGAAACAAAGAGAAGATATAGCCAAACAAATGCTTCGGGTGGAGGAATTAAGGGACGAAGCATCTAGCCATGTTCAGTCCGAAAGGTGGAGTAGGCATAAGGAGATGTCACGGCGAGAGGGTAAGGAGCCGGAGCACTCTGCACATGTGTTCAGGGATCGTTCTCACAGTAGGAGGAGATCGAAGAGCAGAACTCCTGTGGCGTCGAAGAAGGCACTGATGGTCGTTGGTTCTCAGCATCGAGACGATGACAGATGAAGAAGCGGGTCGAGGGAGATCGTGCCAGAAACCAGGAGAAGAGATTATCAGCATGATCATTCTCATCAGGAGGATAGAATTGTCGTCGGAGTAGATCAAGAAGCCCCACAAGGCGGTGGGATTGGCGAGGAGGAGGTCGATCCACTCGAAGCGAGAATGTTGTTCATCAGAAAGAGGTTTCCTCACAGCCCGAAGGTGTTGATTTTCTGGTGAAGGAGTTGAAAGAGCTCCGAAAGCAGCTGGCTGAGGTCTAACAGGTGAAGGACACTCCGGGAAAGAAGGCATCCCCTTTTTCCTCAGATATTCTCAAAGACAAGGCAGATATCACCAAAACGTTGCCTCGTATGGAGAGTTACGATGGGTCTGGAGATCATTATGATCATAGTCAGGCGTTCGACCGGCTGATGGACTACTATGACTTCACTGATTCTGCCAAGTGCCACACTTTTGTCACGACGCTGAGAAAAGATGCGAGACAGTGGATGGGGACTTTACCATCAGATTCGATATCCTCTTGGACCGAGCTTTGTGATAAGTTCCATGCACGTTTTGGGAGCAACCAAAGAAGGGGAAAGCCTACGTGTTCTCTAGCATAGATCCGGCAGTTCACCAGCGAATCTTTAGGCCAGTATGTAAAGAGGTTCAGAGAAGCGGTTGGTCGGGTGTCCGACCTTAATGATCTCCAGGCTGTAGGTTTGTTCCAGAACGGGCTAGATCTGGTGAAGTCCGAGAAGTTGGTGAAGAAGTTGATGTTCCACCATCCAAAAAGCTTGGCAGAAGCCTTTGACAAGGCAGAAGGTTATATTGTTGTAGAAGAGGCTATGAACAGCCTGAAGTATCCTTCTTCGGACCAGTTAAAGGAGATAGAAGTTCCCAAGGCCGAAGTTGATCAGAGGAGAAGCGGGGTATAACGATCGGATAGAGGGCAGTTCAAAGAAGTACAATAACTCATGGCGGCAAGGAAATAGTCGTCCACCTGTTTCCGCCCCGAAGGTGAATAAGGTCTACACCAAACTGAACACAGATAGGTCGGTGATTTTGGATCATATCAGAAACCAGCCTTTTTTTGAGCCACCTCGTGATAATTATAGGACAGGACAAGGCAACTCTCGTAAATATTGTGGCTATCATCAAGCCGCAAGCCATGACACTAATGAGTGTTGCAATTTAAAAGATTTCATGGAGAAGAAGATTCAAGGCGGCTTGCTGGTTCAGTATGTGGCCGAGAAGGACCAACGTGATCAGCAGAATATCAACCGTACTATTTAGATGGTTCAAATAGCTCCATCTATCCAAAATGCTTCAGTACCGCCGCCAAGGCACGTCATTGATGTAATAACCGGTGGGTCTGTAGGGAAGTTGGCAGGGAAGAAGAGAAGGGCCTACCTAGATTCGGTCATGTCTGTGGCAGATGCTCCCATGAAGATCGACAGACCATTTCCAGGAACCGTCATATCATTCACGGACGCAGATTATCCTTCGGAGCCCATCGAGCCACATGAATGGGCATTGGTGATCACAGCACAAGTGGGTTCAGTGGATGTGAAATGCATGATGATAGACAACGGGTCTTCGGTGGATATTCTATACGCCCATGCCTATCAGAGGATGCATCTTGACGGACAAAAAATGGAGGTCGGGCAGGAGGCTCCTTTATACGGTTTCAGCAACGATCCAATCAAAGTTGCAGGCACTATTGAACTCCCAGTTATCTTCGGCACAACACCGCAGCAGGTAGAAATAACGTGTAAATTCTATGTTATGCATGTAGATTAAACACAATGCCATCTTTGGGAAGGCCTACATCGACGGTGGCTCTCCAAGTCGTGACCTCCATCCCTCATTTCAAAATCAAGTTCCCCCACGGCGCATGGAGTAGAGAGGTGGCGGGGGACTTAGATCTGCCCCCGACGATGTTATCGAATCTTTGTTATTTCTTAGGAGTGGGGTCGAAATGAAATAGACAATGGCAATTGAGATCGAACCCTTTACTAAGAGCAGCTCAAAACCGTTGGTAATCCCTGCAGGAGGGACAGAGGAGATCGAGTTGATCATCAGAAAACCGGATAAGACAGTGAAGATCGGTTCGGGCCTACCAGAGCCTCTTCGGACAAACCTTATGGAACTCCTATGCTGTTATACTGATATTTTTGCATGGGAACCACAGGATATGCCTGAAGTTAGCCGAAAGATAGCTGAGCATAGACTGGAGGTAGATCCCTCGAAGAAGCCAGTTCAGCAGAAAAGGCGGATCTTTGCGCCAAAACGACAGAAGATCATTGATGAAGAGATCGCAAAGCTGTTAGTTGCTGACTTCATCTATGAAATTGATTATCCTGAGTGGATGGCGAATGTGGTGTTGGTGCAGAAGCAGAACGGAAAATGGCGGGTTTGCATCGACTACACCGATCTCAATAAAGCTTGTCCGAAAAACTTTTACCCTCTACCCCATATCGATCAACTTATCGATGCCACTTCAGGGTATGCATTACTAAGCTTTATGGATGCTTTTTCAGGTTATCATCAAATATCCATGTGCAAAGAGGACATTCCAAAGACAACGTTCATTACACAACGTTCGGTGTACGCCTACAAGAAGATGACTTTTGGCCTTATAAATGATGGAGCCACCTATCAGAGAATGATGAACTTCATCTTCGACAGGCAGCTAGGGAGGAACATGGAGGTTTATGTAGATGACATGATCGTGAAGAGCATTCAGGTTCAGAAGCATTTGGACGATCTGGAGGAATGCTTTCAAACTGTCTGACATCGTCAACTGAGGTTAAATCCGGCCAAGTGCACTTTCGCCCTCGGTGCAGGAAAGTTTTTGGGATATCTGGTCAGTCAGAGGGGCATCGAGGCCAACCCGAAGAAGATCCAGGCCATTCTTTACATGAAGACTCCTCAGTCATTCAAAGACGTCCAACGTCTGACTGGTAGGATTGCGGCTTTAAGGAGGTTCGTCGCCAAATCTGCGGAGAGATGCCTTCCTTTCTTTGACTCATTGAAGGGGCCGAAGAATTCGAAGACGTTCCAGTGGACTTCGGAGTGTGAAGACGCCTTCCAAGGCATAAAGACATATCTGTCTTCTGCTCCTTTACTGGTAAAGCCCGCCCCAGCAGAGACCTTATACTTATACCTTGTAGCAAGTTCATTGGTAGTTGGAGCATTCTTTGGTTCGGGAGGTCGATTGGGAAGCGAGATCCTGGTCTATTATGTCGACCACGTCCTCAGAGATCTTTGAAACCAGGTACCCAAATATTGAGAAATTTGCCTTTGCTTTAATAATTGTTAGTAGAAAGCTTCGGCAATATTTTCAAGGTCGGCTCCTGGTCGTCTACACGGATCAGCCATTGAAGAAGGTGATGGGCAAGCCAGAGGTTTTAGGGACACTAGTAGCATGGACTATGGAGTTGTCCCAATTTTTCATTGAATACCATCCCTGAACCGCTATCAAGGGTCAAGCCTTGGCCGATTTTATAGTGGAATGTTCGTTTACCGAAGCAGATGCCGAGCAGTTGCAGTTCTTCAATAGGGTCAGAATGCTTGGACGTTGTATGCAGATGGATCCTCTACAGTGACTGTTAGTAGGGCAGGAATTATCTTGACGAGCCAGAAGGATTCAAAGTTCAGCAGGCCATTAGATTCGGGTTTAAAGCGATGAACAATGAAGCCGAGTATGAAGCAGTGTTAGCAGGTGTTCGATTGGTGAAGAGTCTAGAAGTCTAGAAGCTGATCATTTACAGTGACTCTCAGTTGGTTGTCAAACAGCTGTCGGGAGATTATGAAGCTCGTGGGACCCGGATGTTCAAGTACCTGGCGGAATTAAAAGACCGACTTCAGTATTTCGCTTCATATGAGTTTCAGAGCATAGAGCGTAACGACAATTCCATTGTCGATGCACTGTCAAAACTGGCCACTACGGATGCAGATGTTTTCAACGGATCGGTTTATTTGGAAGTTTTGCAGCAGCCGAGTGTTCAGCACGAAGCGGTGATGTGTATCGAGCGACCTAACTGCTGGATGACTCACTACCTCGAGTATTTGGCAGATGGTGTCCTTCCTTCGGATCAGATGTTGGCAAAGAAGATCAAGTACAAGAGTGCCAATTTTGTTCTTATTGACGGGGATCTTTATCGATTGGCATTTTCCTCACCATTGCTGAAGTGTCTGATTCCATCAGAGGCCGAGTATGCTCTTCGAGAGGTTCACGAGGGTATTTGCGGTGATCATATGGCTGCCAAGTCTTTGGCTTATAAAGTAGTTCGACAGGGATATTATTGGCCTACAATTTTCAAGGAAGCAACAGAGTATGTCAAGAGATGTGAAAAGTGCCAGCTCAACAGTCCGATCCCACATCAGCCACCGGAAGAGCTATACTCAATTTTATCTCCTATACCCTTCGCTGTTTGGGGGGTAGATATATTGGGTTTGTTGCCTAAAGCTAAAGGTCAGGTCAGATTCGTCATAGTTGCTATTGATTACATGACCAAATGGGTAGAGGCGAAGCCACTTCGGTTAATAACGGAACAAGAGTGTTTGAAGTTCATAAAAGAGTCCGTAGTATTTCGCTTCAAAATTCCTAGAGTGTTGATATCGGACAACGGACGCCAGTTCGTGGGATCAAAATTTGAAGGATTTTTAAAGGAGCTAGGGATTCAACATAAGAAGACTTCGGTGGCTCACCCATAGTCAAATGGGAAAGTTGAGGTGACCAGCAGGGGACGATTGAATGGGATCTGCAGCTTGATGGATGAAGCTAAAGGAAGATGGCCGGAAGAGCTACTCAACTCAAGGTTGTGGGCTTAGGACTACACCGAGGGGCGACCACTGTGGGATTCACCTTTTCGACCGGCCTATGCTATCGATGCCTTAGTCACGGTCGAAATTGGATCTCCAAGTCTTGGTCCGTCAATTCAAAGATCTCAATGATGATGAAGGACTGAAGGCCAATTTGGATCTTCTAGAAGAAGTCAGAGAGGTAGCTTTACTCAAATTGGCTGCTTATCAACGCAGAGTAGCTAAGCATTACAACAAAGGGGTCAAACATCGCAGATTCGAAGTAGGGGACTTCGTCCTCAGAGAAGCCGAAGCCTCTACACCTCAAAACACGGGAAAGTTAATGCCAAACTGGGAAGGGTCGTATGAGGTGATCGAAGTATCAAAGCTAGGCACTTATCGGTTAAAGGCATTAGATGGTTCCGAAATCAAGAACACTTGGCATGCTGGCAGGCTTTGGAAATATTTTCAATAGAGATCAAGTCAATTTACCGGAAGTCTGTACATGATTGTCCATTATCAATAAAAAGTCACTTTTTCACTATTGATCCTGGTCTTATTTGTCCTAAGGTCACAATAGTGTAAGGAGGTATGGTAGGACTCGCTGGCCATTCGATGGCAGCCCACTTATTTGTTACCCCGTGTGGTAGACAAATCCTATGATCCTATATTGATTTTACCAAGGGTGGTAAGTCAATGGTCACTATTCAACCTGGTCCTATTTGTTCTAAGGTCACAATGGTGTAAGGAGGTATGGTAGGACTTGCTGGCCATTCGATGGCAGCCCACTTATTTGTTACCCCTTGTGGTAGACAAATCCTATGATCCTATATTTATTTTACCAAGGGTGGTAAGTCAATGGTCACTATTGATCCTGGTCCTATTTGTCCTAAGGTCACAATGGTGTAAGGAGGTATGGTAGGACTCGCTGGCCATTCGATGGCAGCCCACTTACTTGTTCTACCCAGAGTGGTAAACAAAGGTCCTTATATACTTGTTCTACCCCGAGCGGTAAGCAAGATCTTGTTATTGCAAAGAAGATCAACTGAATTTACCTCACACATGACCGATCTCACACTTCGATACCGATGAGTATATATTACTTTATTTTATTCAAGTGTTGAGTTCAGTTCATTCAATTCAGTTCAGTTAAATTCTATCCATAGAATTCAATTCACTTCATTTCATAAATTAACTGTTATATGCCTTAGCTGATTCACTATTTGAGTTCAGTTTATTGATACTGAATTATTGACAAGAAACTAACCAAAACAGAGTTCACAATCAAGAAAATTGAAGATTCATCAATAAAATAAAACATTCATCCATTCAATTCATTCATAACATTAACTAGTTACACGAACATAGAAGCACTGTCAAAATCCACACATAAAGTCTCAAAATGATCCCAAAAATATAAACAGTTTAAATAGTTAAATTTCTACATAGTCAGAATAAAAGCAGGAAGGACATTCAGGCACCACCTTCGTCCTCGGAGTTAAGAAGAGCCGGATCCAGCTGAGCAGCAGATAGCTTTTCTTTACCTCTCTCTCGGCAGTCTTCATAACCCTCTGAATAGACCTTCATGATTTCGGCATTAAGCTCATCTGAATCCCTGTATTCCGTTTGAATCTGCTTTCGCAGCTCTTCGGTCAGAAGAGGGCCCCGTCCCTCAATCTCTTTTATTTTATGACGAAGTTTGTGGCGCTTGGCCTTATGTCTTCGCTCCTCTTCTTGGGCCTTCGCCTGAGCCTCACCAAGTTGAATCGCCAAGCCTCGGTTGGCTGAAGTGAACTCTTCATTTTTGGCCTTTAGGAGCAGGTTTTCCTCGACCTGGCCGGCGTTCATGTCAGTTAAAACTTGTTGATTGGCTTCGGATGCAGCCAGCCCATCCCTTGTGGCCCTTAGATCGTCGTCAGACATCTTTAAGTCCATCTTAGCTCGATCTAAGTCTCTATGAATGCCGTCGATTGTATGAAGAGCGTCTTCGTGATCGGCCATTTCTTGAGCCATGGTCGATCTCAGCAGGTTGATCTCATGTCTCATGAAATCTTCCTCGGCCTCCCCATTTATGTGCCTCGGGCGCAAACGTCCGAAGACAGTATTGGCCTGCATATGTTCAACAGTGTTCAAATCAGTGTTCAGATATATAAACAAGAACATAGAAATAGAAAACAAAGAAACTATTATTTACCTTAGCCAGATAGCTCATCCCCTCGTCAAGAAGATTTCCATCCGTATGGTCGTTGAACCGGTGGTCATCAGCATTCCGGACGAAAGCTTCGAAAAGATCGAATGGGAAATTTGCATTAAATCTAGGCCACAGAGTTGGGGACCCCATAGCCTCAGCATGATAACCCTGACCACAGAGTTCGAGAGGTGTCCATACTTCCACTCCTCCTTAGGAAAATTATCAAAAAGCTTCATCATCTCAACTTCCCGTTCTTCAGAAATATCTCTGAAGTCAGCAGAGATCTTCTCATCAGTGGCCCAGTTCGATAAAGAAGAGATTTCAGGACCTTTGACGAAGAACTACTTCTCGTGCCATCCCCTATTGCTCGAAGGAGTGTTCACCAACGAACGTCTCTCAAAATTTTCTCCCGACTTCGGAGAGTGTTTGCCGAGGGCTTTGAACCCCATATCTCTAGATTGGACGATCTTGTACACGGTGAAGAAGAAGTCAAGGGAAGGCTCAACGCCCAACTCATGGCAGAAGGCAAAAAAGGCCAGGATGTGAATATAAGAATTTGGTACCAATTGGGCGAACCCCACGCCCAGAAAACCCAATATAGTCACTATGAAGACGTGTAGAGGGAAACGGACCCCCTTCTCAAGCAAGGTCACAGGGACGGCTATCCAACCC
Organism: Panax ginseng; assembly: GCA_020205605.1. NCBI lineage: Eukaryota > Viridiplantae > Streptophyta > Magnoliopsida > Apiales > Araliaceae > Panax > Panax ginseng. The sequence continues at coordinate 56,203,764 of CM035143.1, read as the reverse complement.
TCTGGCCGTTGGTACATTTTCTCACCGGACCTGGGAGCCCTAACCGCGTGAGTATCTGGAATGTGGTACCGAGATCGAATCCTCTTTAATTTAGCCTCAGTGACAATAGAGGGAGTGTTGGCATGAGAGAAATGATTCGTATTCCTGTAGTATTCAGAAGGAATTTTGGAAATTTTTGGAGGAGGATTCTTGTCGGTTTTCGTTCCTTTGGGATTCGAGGTCGAGGTTCCTTCGCGGGTGTTAGGGTTTGGTGAAACGGCGTTGATCGGTGTTACTAGGAGGGGTGAACTTTGTTCAGAATCTTGAGAAGCCATTTTTAACAGTTCGCAGAGGAGGACAGATAGTTCAAAGAAGAAGAAAACTCAAAAAGCGCTCAAATTTCAAATGGGCAGGTAAAACTGTCAAAATTGGTAAAGTTATCTTTTATACTGACAGTTACATGATGTACAAGGCCGGCGCATTAAATGATAGTAATGATTTAGAATTTGAATGGGAAGCGTCCGGTTCCGGGTCCAGATATTTATCAGGCAGAGCCTTCTGATTTGGGCCTCCGTTCTCCTCTCATTTCATCTCATAAACAGTAACCGGGTACATTTCGATTATTTCTCGCTATGGATTTTTAGTAAAATATCATGGACCATTTATAGTTTTCTATTAAACATTCCGTTCAACAAAAAACTAGGGGGCAATGTTGGGTCATGATAATTCCCCTCTTTGGGCCGAATAGATTGGGCCTACTTATTTAATTTGTTCATTGGGTCCTTATTATTGAGTCTTAAAGTTATTGGGCCTAGTCATTATATTATTCCTATTGGATCCTTTTAAGATTGGGTTGATCAGTGGATCGACCCATTATATATTTTAATATCTTTATCTTTGACTTGTAATGATGAAAAAGGATGATGGTTGACTAGAGCACCTGCCATGCATTAATGTGGATGGGATCATGGCCAGCCGGCGGTAGAAACAGTGACCAAAAGTAGTAGGTAGACTACATGCAGTCGGCAGAACCCATCAGATCAGGGGGCTGTGTCAGATAGTAGTGGGTGGCACAGTAATCTGGGCAAAGAGAGTATAACTTAGCAAAGAAGTCTTCACAAACAGGTACGTTAACATTCACATTCATAATCACATACACACGACTGAGAATGATGATCTCTCTCAATACACTAGACATTACATCCTCCATTGTTAACCTTGTGAACACGTATACTGACTCTCACGCCTGAGATATCCCCCGACGGAATATCCGTCAAGCTTGTGGTGTTTATCGTGTTTACTGTGCAGGATCAGGGCGTCTTACATGATTGGGATGCGACAGAAGATCTTGGATGAAATGAAATCCTGGTTACTGTTCTAGAGGCCAAACACTTGGACGCTGCATATATAATCTTGTTTTCAAAATATGATTCACGGATTACCTTTATATGAATTTTATAACCATTCCGTCCGTGGCTATTTTTTCAAAAAGGAAGTAAATCAATCCTGTGTTCGTGAATGACTTGGATATAATACTGGATGGGATTTGAAAGTATGATATTATATTATATTATATATATATATATATATATATATATATATATATATATATATATATATATATCTGATGAGGATCAAGAACATTCTCCTTAAATTGCATTTAAGTCTTAAATAGCATTCTTTTATCAAAAGCAGCGTAGTTTTGGAGAGGCGGTGGCATTTTGTAAATACAATGCCACCGCATTTTCTAAAAAATGTCACGCGTCCCTCCAAAACTACGTCGTTTTGATAAAAGAATGCTATTTAAGGCGGAATGCTATTTAAGGAGAATGCTCTTGATCCTTACTGTATATATATATATATATATATATTATAACCTTGTTAATTGTTAACCACCCAAGTGTTTGGCCTCTAGAGGTGATCCACCAAGGAAGAAGAAATATTCAAGAAGAATGGTGTTTGGCTAAACCCTAGTTTTCTATCTTTATAGAAAAGGGTGTACTCTCCAACTGTTGGAATTGCATATCTGGATATCTGATATAAGACTCACTTTATAAAGATATCAGGTAACCCTATTTAATTAAAAATAAGGTATTATTTATTTAATTACACTCTTTTAATTAAATGGGCTCCCTAATCTTATTAGGGATAATTAATTAAACTCCTTTAACTAATTTTCCCTCCTAATCATATTAGGAATAAATGAGAGTACTTATATTAAATTAATTCCTAAACTCTTTTAGAAATTAAAATAATAATAATTGTAATAATATTAATAAGACTCCTCTTATTAATTTATATTTAATATTTCTAAAATATTAAATAATAAATATTAAGTTATTTAATTTATTCTATCACCATAGATTAAATTAAATATACTTAACTATATTATTACGATTATGCCATTAACTTTTAAATAATTATTCTTCCTTTTATGGTGTGACCCTTTAGGTTCTCCATATTAAACCTGTTGTGAATAAATCAATTAGAACAATTCTAATCTTATTTAAATAAATAAATTAAATAATTAATTTATTTAAATAAATAATATTTATTCTACAATAGGGATAAGCCTCCCTAGCGATCAACGACTTTCCAGATAATATAGATTTCAACATTAATCATAAAAGAACCTTTGAGTAAATAGTTACCGTACAATTCAATCCTTCCACCATACAATGTCCCAATTAAATATAAGACATGGAATTACTGTCAAGTCTTAATTTATTTGATTATATGTATTTCGACTCTTAAATGCACAACACCAAATAATGCAAATTAGAAACTCCTTTCTAATTTCATTCTGCCTTGGCCAATGACTACTGGGTTGTCATTTATCGAATCACATAAGACATTTCTCTTCTTTTACTAGAAGCGGTAGATTCTTTATTGATCATACATTATCTCTATGTACAATTTATTATACCCAAGCATACCCTTTAATATACCCTAAGGGTCTTAAGGAATAAGTCAAAGTATAACTCATCATACACAAGATACTATATATGATGATCTCAAGTCCAAGGATCACTTGTACTACTATCACTACAAGAAATTCCTATTGACAGGCAAGTAAAACTCCATATTAGGTATTCCTTAGCGAGCCACGTTCAGTGAACTTATTCTCTAATAAGCACCTACATACTTTCTTTAGTGTCTCCACACAAATGATCATGAGATCAATCCCCCTCATCCAATGAATAAGCAACGTATGTACCAATCTATCCAGATATACTAATACCCAATTTAGTAATCCAACGATTGGGAACTATTTTAGTTTTAAGCTTTCTAAGAATTTAGATCTCATTAGAATGATCATCATTATTATTCTAAAAGCATTGCTTAAAACTATGGGTTTATCACATATTATAAAACAGCATCATGTAGATAATTAAAAGCTTTTAATAAATTAATACTTTATATTAATAAATGAATAAGATTGTTACAAAGTATATGCTTTATCATCAAACATGATTGGCTTGTGTTCATACTACTTTCAATATTCGGATAAGTGTTTATTGAGAGCATCGATGCAAAAGGACAACCTCTGATCGAGAAATCAGAAGGAGGAAATAAAGTCTTCATCCTGCCCAAGACATTAAAGTGACATCTCTGATGGGTAGGTGAAATAGTAGACTGCAATGTCAGAATAAAGTATGATATGTCACATCAACAGTCTACCTCTGTCAACTCGAGATCTTTGAAGATATTTAAATAGCCATCAATGGCTACTTTCCAACGGAAGGATTGGGAAGGAGTATAAATCAGGAAGAGCTTCAAATATTTAGGGTTGCTGGAGTTGCCGAGTTCAGAGAGAAGGTGGACTGTTCCAAACCTCTTAAGATAGTGAGTCCGAAGGCTCACTCTACGATCCACCAAGAACACTCAGATACGCAAAGGAAGAAGTAGAAGTGAGTGTTCTACTATGTAGAAGTGAGAGTTCTACTACAAGAAGAGTGTTCTGAACTGCCTAAAGAAAGAAGAGCATCATGTCATCTTGGTGTCCATCATGGGAAGACTCTAAGTACAATAGAGAAGAGCTCACAATCATCTTAGCAAGTCCATCATGAGAAGACATCAAGTATCAAGAAGGGAGATCGCAAACGACATCATGGTACCAAGCATGAGAAAGTCTCTAAGTACCTAGTAGAAGAACTTACAGTCATCTTGGAAACCTATCATGTGCAGCCATCATGTATCAAGAGGAAAGATCTTCAAGGAAGTCATCAAGGGATCATCCGAAGTGGTTGAGTAACTGAAGAAGCTGAGCATCATGCAACACTCAACTGCACTTCAAGGATGATCACGCCAAGCTGCTAAGTATAGAAGATGTTCAGAGCATGAAGACATCTTAGCAGCTCAGCACCAACTCAACCAAACCAACAAACAAACAACAAAAGCCAGGGCCTAAGGGGTCCTTGTCCGAAGGGACTAAATGAAGCTAGGGCCTGAGGGGTCCTTGTCCGAAGGGACTAAACTAAGTTCCAAGCCTGCTGGGCTTGAAGAGTTCTCAAGGCTGCTGGCCTTGACGAGTTCTTAGTGAACTGAAGTCCCAAGGATACTGGCCTTGAAGGAATCTTAGTGATTTAGGGTGCTGCCCTTCCTTAGTGGAAATCCTGCTAGTTGAATGCAGAAGAGTGGATTAGGAGCTTGAGTCTCTGAACCACTTAAAACCCCGTGTGTCTTTTACATTATGTCATTTACATTATGTACTATAACTTCTATAACTGCTATGTATGTTTTAACTGCTTACAACCAAACTAACTCTACGAACAATGTATGTTTGATTATGAATATATCAATGAATGAGATCTTTTACTTATTCCGATGTGCTTGAAAAGATTCTTATGTTTGTCATCTGCTAATGTAATAGCAATACAAAATAAAAGAGAAAAGTATTTGAAATAAAAAGGATCTATTCAACCCCCCCTTCTAGATCTATTGTGCCTACTGGGAACTAACACACTCCTCAAATCTATATTTGAAAAATATCTCGCTCCCTTCAATTGATCAAACAGATCGTCGATCCTCGGTAATGGATATGTATTCTTAATTGTGACCTTATTCAATTCTCTATAGTCAATGCAGAGCCGCATCGTCCCGTCCTTCTTCTTCACAAACAACACCGGCGCTCCCCATGGCGATACGCTCGGTTGAATGTACTTCTTGTCCAGTAATTCTTGTAGTTGTACCATCAATTCTTTCATTTCTACCGGTGCCATTCGGTACGGTGCATTCGATATTGGAGTCGTTCCTGGTGCCAAATCGATCACAAATTCAACCTCTCTATCTTGCGGAAGTCCTGACAAATCATCAGGAAATACGTATGCGAAGTCCCTCACTACTGGTATCTCCTCTACTTTCGGATTCTCTTTACGACTGTAACGCCCGAGAAAATCGAATTTTTAGGAGAATTAAAATTTTATTTAATTATGTGGATTAAATGAATTTAATTGATTATTTATGGGAGCAAGCTAGTTGACAGTCGTTCTATGATCTAAACATATCAGAATGTCGTAGTATTTTGGCTACGTGGTAGAATTAAAGTGTTTGAATTTCCAAGATGAAAATAAAAGCTTTTCGGGAAATTTTCCGAAAAACAATATTCACGCATTTCTGCTCGGGAATTATTTTTGAACTTCCAAGAAATACGTAACGATAGAATATCAAGGTGAGATGGAATATCAAATAATAATTCAGTTATGGAAAACGTAATATTTCGCCTGTGGACTTAATTTGAGAACGTTAGGAAAATCAAGCATTAAGAAGTTAGTGTAATGATTGTATAATACGTAGGTATTGTACGAGGTATAGAATACGAGTATGATACGAAGTATTATACGAGTATGTATGGATGATGGTGTGTCGTATATGTTAACTAAGTATACGAATTAGAATACAGGATTAATGCGTATATAATACGTTCTAAGGCTTTAAGCCATATGTAAGTATAATTGTAGGATTATGTAGGAAGTGTATAGTTTAATTGGGACTGGGTTAAGCCTAATGTGAACTAATATTAAAACCAAGTATTGGTTATTGTAAAGTCCAAAATGAATTAATGAACAAGCCCAAGTATTGTTTTATTGCAAGCCTAATGAATAAGTTGAGATCAATTAAGTTAAAGGCCTAAAGTAAAGTAACCAATGGGTTATGGGATGGTTTAAACCCATGGGGCAACCCATGGATGATCCAAAGTAGGGATCAAGCAAACTTAAAGGCTAAGTAAGTGTGTTAACCAAGCAAACTTAATGACAAAGTAAACTTAATGCTCAAGTGTTGTGATGGCCAAGTAAATAAGGTGGGGAGCAAGTTAACATAATGCCTAAGCTTAGAATAGTAAGGAGGTGGATGGCTTAATGACCATTATACCCTAACCTAGCAACTCCTATAAATATCAAGCTCAAATTTCATTATTTGGTTGTTAACTTTCTTCCAAGCTAAGCAACTTAATTGGTAGAGAGAATAAGCACATATAAAGTTAGACTTCCTTTGTTAGATTTTCAAGAAGCAAGAAGAAGATTAAGGTTTAGCAAGTGATCATCAAAGGGTAAGCAATCTTGAACCATGATTCTCTTTCTCTTCCATTGATAAAGAAATGAGTATTGGTAAAACTAGTATGCTAAGGAATGATAAATCAAAGGGCTTAAGTCTTCATAAGCCTTATAAGTCATGAATAAGTAACTCAATCCTAAAGAAGTTATGAACTTATGAAGAATAATGATGATCTTGTCTTATGTTTACTTTAAAAAGTTAGTATGATTAATGAGATATAAGAAGTGTGATTAAAGGACTTAACTCATTAATAAGTTATAAGCAATGAAATCAAGTATGTTATACTTTAATAAATAAGATGTTGTAATATGTAGGTGGATATGTCTATATAATGGATTGAATTCATTTACAACGATGAACAAATGTTAAGTAACGAAGTTTTGTCGGAATTCACACGATTGGACGATAATCGTCGAATTTGTGAAATTCTCGGAATGGAAGTCAAAATTTGATATTGAGCTTAGAAACATTAGTTTTCAATGGAGACAAGTCTTATTTGGCATTATAGAGTTGCGGACTCGAGAATGACTGAATTCCGACTTATAACGAAGAAACGAGCATTGAACGTTCATGAACGTTTATCGTTTTCATTAAAAATGGACTAATAGGTGAATTTTTAGTTATCGAAGTCAAATATATAAAATTCTTACATGACCATGTAGAGTATGTGATTTGTGAACCGTAGGCTCTTGAATGAGCCTATTCGGACTTATAACGAAGAAGTTACGAGCCCGAGAATCTCACAAAATGAAAAAACCTGTCAAAATTGTCTGATGCACAGAGTCTGCGCCGCGACGGGACTTAAGGCAAGAATGGCTGGCGCCGGACCATAGCCCCTATTAATTATTTCCGTAGCGCAACCAAATACACTAGGCATGGCACCGCAGCGCCGTGACCAAATTCTAGGAACCAAAAGGTCACGCCGCAGCGCGAGGTGCAGAGTAAAATCTGGCACTACAGCGCCAGCACTAGGAAGTAGATAGAGAAGAAAAGTTTTGAATGTAAAGTGAAGGAGAAGCATATGAAGGGTGAATTAATTTCTTAATTAATGTAATGTAACCTCATTAAGGATATTATAAACCTTAAGTATAACACTAAAGGTAGGAGGTAAGCTAATTGAATGTGAACGTGAACGGTGTGCAATAAGTGTACTAAACCAATGACGATCGAGTTTCGTTTAATAATAAAGTTAGTAAGCCGCGATGAAAGATAATTAACTCAAACTGAGTTGTAATAATTGAATAATTTCAATTAAGTTATAGAAAAGAAAGAAGTTGATAAGAACTATGTAAAAGAACGACGGAAAGCCAGAACCAATAATAACAAATCTAATACATGATTAGATTGAGAAGAATGGTAAGATTCTTTAGGAACTATGTATGTTCATTCATGATCTAATGTGGTATGTTATGTGATTATGTGTTGTAGAAACCGTAAAGACTCAAAAGGAAAAGTAATTATACTGTAGCAGACACTGAAGGCAGTTTTTTCTTAAACACTTGTCTAACCTTCGTGTTAGTCAAGTTTTCAAATGATTCAAGTTATGAGATGCATTATTGGTTTTACGAAAGAGTTGATTGATTTCTTTACAAGTTTTCCATATAGAATTGATAACGTTATACTACACCAATTGTTTGGTACGGATTCAAGGTAAGCCTGAATATAAATAAACAAATGTATTTTTCATCGAGTATTCGATGGGCACGTGAGGTTGCCACAACTTAAATGTACACACGTTTAATGGATGTAGTGTTGATCAACATAGAGTACTATAGGTTGATCACCTAGAAGTGCTCGTAAGATATGCCGGACTTACGGACTTCGTGTCGGGTTGTCCTTTTCAAATAAATTATGAAATACTCATGGTCTTGGACTAGAATTGATGTTTTTCTGAATATTGTTATTGTAAAACATTTTGAAGGAAAAGAAATGCTATTTTGAATTATGGATAGTACTTCGTAACTATTATCCAGTTATTGAAGATATATGATTCCTATGTTTCAAGCATGCTGTTTAAATGAAATTGTTGTACTTGCTGAGTTTGTTATGCTCACTCTTGCTTGAACCATATGAATACTGACTTTAGCCAGAATGGACCGAAGGATTAAATCGAGGATAAAAGGAAGGCTAAAGCGAACTTGTAGATTACCTATGTAATAGTATAGGTTTGTAATGATAATATTTGATATTATGACAAGAACAAATGTAACGGTTATAAAGAACCTGGGGAATGGTAGTATTATTTTGGAATATATATAAGACATATTCGTTCTTTTGAGGCATTTCAATTGAATGTTTGTGTGAACTGTAGCACCGTGGAGCACCATATGTTGGGTTGGAAGAGACCCGAATTTGGGGGCGTCACAGTCGACTATGTAAGCTTAATATCCAACACAGACTTGTCTTAACAACTTCCTGGCTTACATCATCGTCAGATAACTCGCTTGTCTAGGCGACTTGCTACTATAAAATACAACCTTTGAAGGAGTCATAAGGTTAATACGCTTCTTCTGGCAATCCATTACAGCCCCGTAATTAAATAACCAGTCCCATACCCAAAATAACATCAAATTCTCCAAGTCGAATAGGGATAAGGTCTACGTTCATGATATTACCCTTAATATCCACTTTACAGTTCTTATGTACGTACTTAACATGGATTATTTCTCTATTCGCAATTTCTTTGTTCATGGGGTAATTTAACTCATCCTTAGGCAATTCTAAGTTCTTAGCAAAGTCATCGGATATAAATGAACAAGTAGCACCAGAATCAAATAATACATAAGCATTAACTTTATTGATCGGAATGATACCTGACACCACATCACGAGACTACACAACATCTTGCACTGTCATGTTGAATGTCCTGGCGGTCGGTCAGTTGGTCTTATGATAGTCAGAGCGCTTCCACCGATGTTCCCCTATTTTCTCCTGATCCTGTCCCTCCAGATCCCTTCTTAGGATAGTCCCTTGCAAGATGATCCTTCGAGCCACAAGTGAAGCAGTCACCCTTCTTTGGGTTAGGACAATTAGGCGCTTTGTGGCCTTCCTGACCACAATTATAGCACACTTATTTTCCCTTCATGCAAACTCCCATACGAGTTATAAGAGCACCTTCTCTTTTGATTATTACCACCTCCCGTGTTACTTCCACTAGCTTTTTTAATTCCTTCATTTTCACTCTTCTTCTTCTTTTGATCCTGATTATATTTGGTTACTGCATCGCTTCCACCTTCAACGAGTATGGCTTTCTCTAGTACCCCAGTGAATGTCTTCAACTGAAACATCGACACTTTACTATACAACCAGGGCTTCAATCCTTGTTCAAATCTTATTAAATTCCTCTTATACGTGTGCACTTGATATGTGGCGAACCTAGCCAACTCATTGAATCTTGCCGCATAGTCTGGTACGGACATATTCCCCTGTTTTAACTCCAGAAACTGGACCTCCATTTCGTTCTGCGAGCTGGTCGAGAAATACATCTCGAAAAAAATCTCATTGAACCTCTCCCAGGTAATCACACCTTCTTCTCCACGGACCTTGTTTGCTTGTCACCAATAACTGGCTTCGGATTTCAACATGAACGTCGCGTAGGCGATTTTCTAGTCCTCTCTAACTCTGGCGACATCAAAAACGTTTTCCATCTCCATAACCCAAGTTTGAGCCTCGATCGGGTTCATAGAGCCTTTAAACTTTGGCTGTCCCACCGCCATGAAATCCTTAAATGTCGTATTCGGTGGAACTTGAGGTTGATTATGAATCGCTCCAGCTAATACGTTCACCAATTGCTGAACGAGGTTAGCATTGGCATCGTTGTTGTTATTGTTATTCGTCGGTTCTTCTTGAGCTTGTTGACGGTTTTGTCTTCTTCTCGGCGGCATATTTCTGTTAAAATATATGCTTATTAGATCTTTATTAAATTCTAGAAATAATTAAGGCTTAAATCAACAATCTAACATAATCACTTAACACATTATCTCAAACAACTTGATATATTTATTCAAATCAAAAGTTTTAACAACAAACGATAGCATCACTGCTATTTACATCAACTATACCGAGATAAAGAATCTACAGGATTTAAAACCTTAAAATATTCCTTTGTTTATAAACACATCGGAATTTACATCTAAATACCAGATAAGTTTTCAAATAATTAAAAAAATCCTATCACTACCTGTTAAGGCGCTGAATAACCTTGCTACGTTCATCTTCCATGATACGAAATATCGTCCGACAATCTAGCATATATAATGGTAGTCCTTTGAACTAGATTGGGTACCTCATAACTCGATCCTGAGCCTTATCCATTGCATTTAGAAGTGTAGAGTACGTCTCCCCAAGCTTAGCCTTCTTCGCACGACAATCCTCTTCTGCAAGATCAGCACGACATGATTCTCTTACCCAGTCCTCCTCTGCTATGGTCAGCCTTTTTGAGCTCTCTTTTAGTTCATTCTTCAACTTCTCTATTTCTTCGGACTTCTCCTCGGTTTGACCCTTCTTGTGGACCAAATCCCACTCCGTGTTTCCTAGACGTGTGTGAAGAGTCACAACCTCCCTATCCTTCTGCTCGATGGTAATCTGCTGAATAATCGCCTGCTCACTCAGATCCTGGACAGTGTCATATAACTCTACGTTACGGTCATATAGCTCGTAGTACACCTCAGCATCGATAGAGTTCGGTGGAAACTCCTCTTCTTCCTCAGGATCCTCCTCTAGATCAGTCTCGAGCTCATGCTCCTGACCAACAATAGTGATCAACGGAGATTGCTCTCTCTGTATCAACTGCTCCCTGATGACATGAATGTCTCGAGGCTCCTCCTCATTAGGTACTCGGGGTTCGTCCTCCCTAGCTCGACCAGCTCCTCCAACATCCGACATCCTGACAACACAGTTTTAAGTTTTAGTTATTAAGTCGTACTAGCGAGCACATAATTTACACATAAACACATAAAGTCTTTTATTATCTTTAATGAATTAAGAAATTCATTTCCTTAGAACTCGATAATAGTTTTCCATCACTATGTTCTTCCTATAAGGCTATTACCTAAGGTTGTTCCCCCACCTAAGGTTCATAACCTACAGCTTTGATACCAACCTGTGACGCCCCCAAATTCGGGTACTTCAATTCCCACATGATTTGGTGTTCACTATACAAATATCATAGGTCTTTCTACCAGTAATAAATGAAAGCATAAATAGATAGAAATAAATCCTCTCCTTAAGGAGTTACATCATCTAAAAATAATACATCAATCCCAGGTCATACTAACCTTAAATCTTAACTACAGAAACATAAACAATTAATCGTCTTACACAACATTAACATAAGTCTTAAACATAAATACATCATCACATAAAACAACAAGTCTTCATCACTTGTTAATATTCCCCTTGCCTTTGCTAGTAGAAGGCTCGTCAGACCTTTCGTTCTTAACTGCAATGCTATTATTATGCAAGAGTGAGCACGATTGCCCACAAGTAAACAAATGAAACAACAATATAATAACATGTGAGTGAATCAAAGACTTCTAGAATAAAAACTCAACTTTTGAATAAAGAATGAATAACAAGAATCAAAACAATTCTGAGGGTCATAAGACCTTGAACTATATCCTAGGTTATCAAGGGTTATACTTGAGACCTTTATCAGTCATAAGACTATGGACTCTTTTACTCGTAATTAGGGGGATCAACCCTTTGTACCATATTATGCACAATATCTTAACGTTAACGCATAAGTAATCCCTATACAGGGTTGTTCATCTCAGTTTGACATCAGAGTCCGCACCAAAGGAAGTTTGGTTTGCATAAATCAATAAGGGTTCTGAAATTTAGAACGTTCATCCACTATGGACTAGTCGAATCAATAAGGGTTCGTTAGTCTAATAAGGTTCTACAATAACTGATATTTAAATCGAATAACAATCTCAAGAGGTATAGAATAGAATAAGTATTGTATAACATAATCATATTTTGAAAAGATTAATAAATAATAAGAACTTGCTAGATATAGAACATAAGTCAGGAATTTGTTCAATGTAAAGAGATAAGTTTATAAACTTGCATAACGATAACAAGTAGGGTTAGGAAACTTACCTCGTGTGTAGATTACACGTTAATTATACATGTTCCTTGATTTAATACTACATACCAGTTACATTCACAATACCAGTCAATTATAACGTAACTAGTTATCACAAGATCATTCTTTTTGTCTAAATCCTGGTTATGACTATACTTAGTCAAATTACCACACTTATTGTCACATAATATTACACTTCACGAATAATAAGCTAACTATGCATTCAATAATTCAATCCACACGTAAATGCGTTATTGACATGTTAAGAACCTAAGTTAACATCTCATTATATGTCTAACACATTTTTATGTTCATTAGATTAGATTACCATTACATTCCTAGACTTGAACAATAACAAATTTCATTTTTGGACTAATCTGCAGAGTAGCGCTGCGGCGCCACTGTTAGGCTTGTTCTTGGAGCTGCAGCGCGGTGGCGCTACGACGTGGCCTTTTGGCGTTCGTGGTGCACATGGCAGCTGCAGTGCGTGCCTTAAGGCATGGAGTTGGCTCATGGCCTGGTGAATCGAAGCACCAGTTCTACAATTCGCGAAAAATTGCAGAACATGGCGAAAACCTCCAATTAATTTATTCTTACACGAATTTAGACATACCTAAACACTGTAATACACATATAACTGCTACTCAACCCTTCTAGCGTGATTTTAACAAGTTAAAACACATAATTTATAGAATCAAAACATGTAATTTTACTGTTCTTGATGTTCTTGAAAGTTTTGAACACAAAATATAAAAATTAACACTACGGGTTCGTTAAGACACCAAATCTGTCCATTCAAAGTTTGTTTTTTTCGTTTTAACAAACATAATCATATGCAAGTATAAATTTATGATGCAACATATGATTTAACGCATAAAATTCGTGCGTAAGGCTATATGGCCATATTTCTATACTCTATATTTTTGAAGAACCATATACGACATATTTTATGAAACTGATGTTATGGAAATATACAATATATAGTAAAAACATGTTATAATAACATCTTATCACATATATAACACATAATCATTACTCTTTCCGATTATAGAGATTTTAACATAACTTAAAAGCCATTTTCATGAAACCTTTAATGACGTAAATAAAAACTGGGTTGAAGAGATTACCCTCAAGCAATCCTTCTAATTCTTCAATATCACAAATTCTTCTAACTCTCTCTGACAATTTCTCTGAATTCTCTGATCCTCGGGTTTTTGTTTCAAAATAATATACGTAATAATGAAAACTGAAGGTGCACCTATTATAACCAGTAACGTTGAGGTCAATTAACCCATACGTGGTAAACTGCTCTCAACTTCTCTTAAGGCCCTGTTTGGCCACTCTTGAAAACTCACTCCCATTTAATTTGATAATTCTCTTATACTATAGTTTAATAATGTCACACCTAATTACACAATAATTCAAATATCTCATTTAATTTAATTTAAATAAAATATAATAATTTATCATTAGTTCACATAGTCATATATTTAATTTTCTCATTTAATAATTATGTCAAATTATTAATTTTCTCTTTATTAATTAATTTAAATAAAATAATATTAGGCTTATTAAATATTTCTTTTAATTCAATAAACTCACATAATTACATACTTTGAATAATAAAATTCTCCACATTAATTTAATAAATATAACACATATAATTAAATTAATCTATCACAACTTCATCAATTAATTATTTTATCTAATAAGTAAATCATCGAAAAATATTTATTTAATTCAATAAATATTCAAATAAAGCTACAAAAATCTTGTTTGTCACATTAACAAATGTAATACATCTAATATGATGTAAGGTTAACTATGATTACTTAATCAAATGATAAGTATCGATTAAAAAGAGAAGTATGAAGGTATACGGGAAAAAGGTTTACTTATTTAACCTTAATTAAGTTTGTTAAATATTAGATTCATAATATGAGGTTATGACAAACCTTAAACACTTGATTGAGCATCGAGTGGCGATTAAAAGAATATATGTTGAAGTGAAAGATCAATACTAAAAGTCAATGTAATCTAATTGATTTCATTGTATATGTAACTGATGCTTATATAAATGAACTTTTGGACTGGTGTACGATAAACGTAAAGCAATTAAGACGTAGTTGGTAATCAACAAACTAGGCAAGTCTTTTGGTTCCTATTTGCTATGTGAACTTGATGATGAATTGTTTTAATCTGTATTGCGAAGATATTACATATGTTGTGAGCATGAAATATTAAACTCAATTTATGACTACATTGATTGAGTAAAGAATGCTAATTGAGTAAGAAACTTAATCTTTATACTTGTTATCTAAACTTAAGTATGTATGATATGTTAGTCGAATGATTATGCCGTATAATCTGAGCATGTTATTTATGTGCTACGTGATGCATGAAAGCTGTTAGTGTGACGAATGATTTGTTTGAGTTGTGATTCTGGGGATAGAATCCTTGTAAGGAGGGAAAGATGTAACAATCAAGAATTTTAATTATACTTTTAAAATATTTATTTAGTTATATAAATATTTAATGGATATGTTTATTGTTGAATAAATATTTGTTTAATTTGATTTGATTTGGTTAATGTGACACCCCCAAAATAGGTATACATCACCCATTCTGAGTCGTCAAATACATGGTATAGAAACAAATACAACTTCAGTAATACAATTGTCGTGCAAAATACGACAACACATATACTGTGAGTTTGAATACAACTATTGTCTAATAGAGAGTATACAAACTCAAAAGGAGTCCTCATTACAATTATTGATACACTATTTTACAAAATAGTGAGGACTACTAAAACAACTATCTTGAATCATCACTCCATACCCCCTTATTAGTTCTCGCTAAATTCTCTCCTCCTAAGAAGAACAATGGAACAAAAAGGAAAAGGGTGAGCTCAACTAGCCCAGCAAAGAATATTATGACTAAGATAATATATAACAAATTATCATTAGTCTTCAACAGGGAATAATCTGATAAAATATAATAGACAACAAGTTTTAGATCAACAACTGCAGCGGAAACAACAATCCATTAGAAGAGTCAAATAGAGAATGAGTTCAACTATCTTCTAAGATTTAAAAGTCCATTATCAATATTTTATCCCTGTAACAACAATCAGTATATATCTTGAATCAAATATTCATCTTTGCACTACAGGCAAAAGATATTCATTTGTATCACCAGTTGGTCATGTTCATCTCAACACCTGTTCATCTTTGCACTACGGGCCAAAGATATTCATTAGGTGATCATTCATCCTTGCACTACATGCCAAAGATATTCATTAGGTAATCATTCATCTTTGCACTACAGGCCAAATATATTCAGTTATATCATCATTTAAGACTGAGGATGATGAAAAATATCTTAAAGAAAACGAATCGAGTGAGATAAAAGAACAAATATTATGGATTCGTATTACAGTTTTATCTAATTCAATAATACTCCATAATAACCAATTTTAAAATAGAATTCACAAATAAAGATCAAAACATGGATACAATCAAAGATAGTAATAATAATAGACATCTTGAACAAAAAGAAGAAAATTTCATTTTTTGGTGAATAGTTTCGTATTCGTGAATAGTGTCGTATACGTGAATAGTAACCCCAACACAAAAAGTTCCAAATTTGATAAAAATTTCAAACCAATATTTCGGCATAATGATATTGAAGAAAATAATATCATTTCAGAAGAAAATAACATCCCTTACCTCAAAAATAACTGTATTACGCTCGAATATCGGATATAGTCTTTGTGAAACTTGCAGTGAATAACAACTCTCAAAGTATCAAAATACTCACAAAAATATGCTCGATAATCTAGAGAGAAAGAAAACTTGTTTCTGATATGATTTTCAATTCTAACCTAAGCGTCTATTTATAGGAAAATGTTAGAACGCCATAGGAGACTAAAATAATAAAATTTTATTATTTCAAAACCAATTTCTATGCATGCCTAAAGACCAAGACTAGTATGCCATTTCTGAAAAATCCTAGCAGTCCACATGTATTCAACACCAACCAAAAGTGGGTCCCACCCATAATTTAATAAAAGTCATTTTATTTTCTTAAACTTCAGGAATTCATTGAAAATAGCCCATTTTTTTAAAAAAATACAAATTTTATGTCTATTCCACACGAAATTGAATTCTCTACAAATTTGCAGAAGAAAGTTTTTCCAAATTCTAACTAGAAAATATCCGAAATCCACAAACTGATATTTTTAACACCTCTAAAAATCCATAACAAATCATTCGTTCATTTTTAACGGTTAAAATTTGTGGATATATACTCAACTTATATATGTATAACATATCCAAAAATCACAATGATCCAACGGTCGAATTAAAATTATAACTCACGCAGTAGAGCTTTAAGAACACCGATTTGATCTTTTAATACCTCCAATCCGACAAAATACTGATAAAACAGCTCAACATTAATTCCTTCATTTATAACCACATAAATAAATCCATCATTTATATCTACATCAAATAAATATTTTCTTATCATATAAATCAATAATTAATTATTTACAAATAATATTACAGAATCACAATTATGACAACTAAGCCGTTCCCAGGAAAGATGGGGCTTTTCAATAAAGATTTCTCCTTACTGGCGCGCAATTAGGTGACCAAACCTCTCCTTGACAAAACTTTCTAGACATTGCCAATAATGCTATCTAATAATATTATTCAAATAATATGAAATATTGATCTGATAATGGAAATATTGTGCAGTGACAGTTATTGAAACAACAATAATATAAAATATCACCGCAACAATTATTGAATCAATAAAATAAAATAATGAACAGTAATTACTGTAACAATTATTGAGTAGTGCCTTCTTATGTAAGAATCAATAATTCAACAATACTGTGCAATACCGTGTGCTATTGTGCAACTACGTGTATTACTATATTTTAACCACCGGGTATTCCAACAGTGTTAACGGTAACAACTACGTCGTTATTTATAAAAACTTAAACTTGTCGTTTTCTTCATCCAACAGTTATTCTATTATGGGGCCCACAAATGGATGCGCCATCGTACGAATATTTCCGATAACAAGAATATTCCATGACCAAACGAATATTCCCCGACAACAATAAATATTTTTATAACCACTTGCTTATTTTGCAAAATTTGCACATTTCGCCTATAACCAAAGTATTATATCAAATTAACTCCATATTATTTCAAGATAATAAATAGAGAAATTTTAATTTTATTTATAATAAGTTGGGGTCTTACAACCTCCCCTCCTTATGAAACTTTATCCTCGAAATTGACGTACGTACCTGGTGTTTCGAAAAGGTGAGGGTACCTCGCTTTTATTTCCGATTCCAACTCCCAGGTCATTTCCTCAATAGCATGGTTCCTCCATAAAACCTTAACTTGTGGTATAACCTTTGTGCATAAGACATGTTCTTTCCTATCCAAGATCTTAACAGGTACCTCTTCATAGGTTAAATCTTCGGCTATCTCGTCTGGTTCTAATGCAATAATATGGTTCGGATCTTTCACATATTTACGAAGCATAGATATATAAAAACATTATGAACACGAGACATACTTGGAGGTAACGCGAGTGTATAGGCCACCTTTCCTATTCGGTCAAGAATTTCAAATGGACCAACAAATCGTGGATTGAGCTTTCCTCTCTTCCCAAATCATGTAACTCCCTTCCATGGAGCAATACGTAACAGTACATGATCTCCAATATTAAATTTCACGTCCTTTCGATGAAGATCAACATAACTCTTTTATCGATCTTGTGAGGTTTGAATACGTTGTCGAATCATTTGGATCTTTTCTATAGTCATGCGTACTAATTCTGGTCCCAACAATGTTGCTTCTCCCACCTTGTCCTAGCATATTGGAGAATGACACTTTCGTCCATACAACGCCTCGAATGGAGCCATGCCTATACTTGTTTGATAACTATTGTTGTAGGAGAATTCCACCAGTGGCAAGTACTTATCCCAACTTCCTTTAAAATCTAGGACATATAGTCTTAATAGATCTTCAAGGGTTTGAATAGACCTTTCTGATTGCCCGTCTGTTTGAGGTGGTATGCTGAACTAAATCATAAATCTGTGCCCATAGCTTTCTGTAAGCTAACCCAAAATCTTGAAGTGAATCTTGGGTCACAATCCAAAACTATGGGTACTAGCATGCCATGCAATCTCACAATCTCATTCATGTACATACGAGCAAGACGTTCAAGGGAATAAGTCTCATGTATCGGCAAGAAATGAGCAGACTTGGTTAATCTATCAACAATAACCCAAATCGCATCTATGCCTTGAGAAACTTTGGGAAGACCTGTAACGAAATCTATGGTAATGTGTTCCCACTTCCATTTTGGAATCTCAAGTGGTTGCAATAGACCCTTTGGCACTTGATGCTCCGCCTTTACACGTTGACAGGTTAAACACCTCGAGATAAACTCCGCGATCTCTCTCTTTATATTGTTCCACCAAAATGTATGTCGAAGATCATGATACATTTTGATACTCCCAGGATGGATTGCAAACGGGGTGTTGTGTGCCTCCATCATGATTCTATGCTTCAAGTCAGAATTGTTAGGAACGCAAAGTCTAGAGTTGACTCGAAGTATTCCTTCTTCATCAATTCTTGCTTCTAGAATAGAACCTTCTTGCACTTTCTTCTTCATACGCATCAGCTCCAAGTCCGTAGCTTGAACAGCTTTAACTTTATCGATTAAAGTTGGTTCTACTCGTATATTAACCATCATCACGTGGGTCCCTGGAGTCTTTAACTCAATCTCCATCCTTCGTAAATCATACAAAATTGGTCTTTATGTTAACAACATCGCACTCGTACCCGCATACGATCTTATACTCAATGTGTCAGCTACTACGTTTGCTTTTCTAGGATGGTATTGAATGGTATGATTGTAATCTTTCAACAGCTCGAGCCAACGTCATTGGCGCATGTTGAGTTCTTTTTGGGTGAAGAAGTATTTGAGGCTTTTATGATCCCTATAGATCTCCACTTTCTCCCCATACAATTAGTGTCTCCAGATTTT
This sequence comes from Panax ginseng, assembly GCA_020205605.1. Taxonomy (NCBI): domain Eukaryota; kingdom Viridiplantae; phylum Streptophyta; class Magnoliopsida; order Apiales; family Araliaceae; genus Panax; species Panax ginseng. Next base: position 56,184,062 of record CM035143.1, on the reverse strand, counting down.
CAATGCGAAAATGACTGCTGCCAACTCTAGATCATGAGTAGGATAATTCCTCTCATATTCTTTGAGTTGTCGTGAGGCATAGGCTATGACTTTCCCATGTTGCATGAGAACACATCCTAACCCTTTGCCTGAAGCATCACTGTATATATATAACAAATCCATCCGAACCAGATGGTATTGCCAGAACACGTGCCGAAATGAGTCTCCTCTTGAGCTCTTGGAAACTCTTCTCGCATTCTTCGCTCCATACAAATTTTGTATCTTTCTGAGTTAGCTGAGTTAACGTGCTAGCGATTCGAGAAAATCCTTCCACAAAACTCCGATAATAACCAGCTATGCCCAGAAAGCTACGCACTTCGGTCACCGACTTCGGTTGCTCCCAACTTTGTATTGCTTCAATCTTCGCTGGGTCAACAGATACTCCATGTTTTGACACCATGTGCCCAAGGAATGCTACTTCCTCAAGCCAAAACTCGCATTTCTTCAGCTTGGCATATAGCTTGTTTTCACGAAGCCTTTCAAGTATCAGCTTCAAATGGTGTTCATGATCTTCACGGCTTTTGGAATAGATGAGGATGTCATCAATAAATACAACAACGAACTGATCCAAATATTCTTTGAATACACGGTTCATCATATCCATAAAAGTAGCAGGAGCATTAGTCAATCCAAAAGACATGACTAAGAATTCATAATGCCCGTAACGAGTTCTGAAGGCAGTCTTTGGAATATTCTCAGTTTTAATCTTCAGTTGATGATATCTAGAACGAAGATCGATCTTTGAAAAGAATTGTGCTCCTTGCAACTGGTCAAATAGGTCATCAATGCGAGGTAGCGGATACCTATTCTTAATGGTGACATGGTTCAATTCTTGGTAGTCAATACAAAGTCACATACTCCCGTCTTTCTTCTTTACGAATAAAACAAGAGCACCCCAAGGAGATGTACTAGGACGAATGAAACCGATGTCTAACAATTCCTGTAGTTGGACTTTTAACTCTTGATGTTCAATAGGATCCATTCGATATGGGGTTTTAGAAATGGGTTTTGTACCGAGTTCAAGGTCAATAAAGAATTCAACATCACGTTATGGAAGTAGACCAGGAAGTTCTTCAGGAAATACATAAAGAAATTCTCCAACAACAGAATTATTTCAAATCTGACTTGTGTTTGTTCAAATCCATAACATGGGCTAAGAAAGCTTGACATCCATTTTTCAATAAACGAAAAGCTTTATGGCTTGATATGACAGTGACTAATATTAGTTATTTGAATTAGTATGACAAGTTGATTAGGAATATGAAAATTAACAACCTTACAAAAACAATCAATTTTAGCATGATGAGTAGTTAACACATCAATTCCTAAAATCACATCAAAAGCAAGTATCTTTAAAGAGATAAGATCCACAGGTAATGTGATGGTGCCAACTTGGATTAAACAAGATTTATAAACAGTGGTCGTAACGAAAGTTCCTCTTAACGGAGTCTCCACTGATAAATCAAAGTCAAATTTCTCCGGAGTCAAGTTTAAATGTTGAGCACAAGCAGGAGAGATAAAATAATGGGTAGAACCGGTATATAGTAAGGTATAAACTTTTCAAGAATTCAAGATTAGCTTACCCGTGATCACCTCGTTCGGGTTCCTCACGTTTTGGCCAGTCACGACAAATGCTCTTCCAGGAACCGCTGATTTTGACTTATCCGGGACAACTTTTGGAGTCACCATCCCCACTGAACTTGGTTTTTCTACAGAACAGTCTTGAGCTATATAGCCCTCCTTTCCACAGTTATAACATACCTTGGATTATTGTGGGCAGTTTGGGCTGATATGTCCCTCTTTCCCGCATTTGTAACAAACGACCGGTGCTCGTTCTCCTCCCCTAGAAACAGTTGATGTTTGTGCTGACGTCTTTATGTTATCATTGTTGTACCTTCTCTTCTTGAAATCTCCTCCCAACTCGCTCCTTCTATTATCACGTCCACGATTACCACCAGAGTGGTTACCGCTTTGGTCCAAATGTTTTCCTCCATGCTGGTTTTCATTGCTCCGATGACTGTCGCCTTGAACATACTCATTATCTCGCTCTAATAATTGAGCCCTATTTACAACATCTGAATATAAAGACAATTTATGAGAGATAAGATATTGCTGAATCTCGAGTTTTAGACCTCTCAGAAACATCCTCGTCATTCGTTCCTCATTCTCGACCAAATGATGTGCAAACATGGATAACTCTGCAAACTTCGCCTCGTACTGGAACACCGTCATGTTGTTTTGTTCTAGTCTGATAAACTTTGCCTCCTTTATATGACGAATACTTTTAGGAAAGTACTTGTCATTAAACAATTTTTAAAACGTTTCCCAAGACATGTTGAGTGCGGCAGGCTGGGTACGCTTCACAGATTCCCACAAATAATTTGCCTCTCCGCGAAACATAAAGATGGCGAATGGAACCTTTTGTTCCTCCGCGTATCCCAAGACATTGAATATGTTGGTAATTTGTTTGACCCACATTTTTTCCTTGATCAGATCCGGCTTTCCAATAAATTCTGGTGGTCCCACCTCTTTAAACTGCTTGGTTGTGACAAGCCGCGCATTGCTATCATTTCCACCTGTATTTTGTGCACGAGTCTCCCTCGTCTGATTTTGCATGAATTGCAAAAAGCTTCTAAACATCCCATCATTCATCATTCGTTCGGTAGTGTTGTTTACAGGAGGAATATTGCCTTCCTGTTGCATGTTCCCCTGGGTGGTGATTAAATGTGTCTCCACAGTCTGATTTACTTCATTGTTAATATTTGCAGCTGCCATTCTCAAATACGGCCACAAAACAAGGGTTAATTAACATGTCACATATTTTCTATATACCCTGACCGACCAAATAAATACCAAATAAACTTAGTCAGGTCATACTAGCGAAGGAATTCCCCGTCTCTCCCATCCTAGTTCTTGTCTCACATCTCAGCCAGGGATCATATCCCTAAGCTTTGATACCAACTGTGACGCCCCCAAAATAGGTATACATCACCCATTCTGAGTTGCCAAATACATGGTATAGAAACAAAAACAACTTCAGTAATACAATTGTCGTGTGCAAAATAATTTACGACATATATCTTGTGAGTTTGAATACAACTATTGTCTAATAGAGAGTATTCAAACTCAAAAGGAGTCCTCATTACAATTATTGATACACTATTTTACAAAATAGTGAGGACTACTAAAACAACTATCTTGAATCATCACTCCATACCCCGACTAGTTCCTGCTAAATTCTCTCCTCCTGAGAAGAACAATGGAACAAAAAGGAAAAGGGTGAGCTCAACTAGCCCAACAAAGAATATTATGACTAAGATAATATACAACAAATTATCATTAGTCTTCAACAGGGAATAATCTGATAAAATATAATAGACAACAAGTTTTAGATCAACAACTGTAGCGGAAACATCAATCCATTAGAAGAGTCAAGTAGAGAATGAGTTCTACTATCTTCTAAGATATAAAAGTCCATCATCAATATTTTATCCCTGTAACAATAATCAATATATATCTTGAATCAAATATTCAACTTTGCACTACAGGCCAAATATATTCATTTGTATCACCAGTTGGTCATTTTCATCTCAACACCTCTTCATCTTTGCACTACAGGCCAAAGATATTCATTACGTAATCATTCATCTTTGCACTACAGGCCAAAGATATTCAGTTATATCATCATTTAAGACTGAGGATGATGAAAAATATCTTAAAGAAAACGAATCTAGTGAGATAAAAGAACAAATATTATGGATTCGTATTATAGTTTTATCCAAGTTCAATAATAATCCATAATAACCAATTTTGAAACATAATTCAGAAATAAAGATCAAAACATAGATACAATCAAAGATATTAACCATAATAGACATTTTGGACAAAAAGACGAAAATTTTATTTTTTGGTGAATAGTGCTGTATTCGTGAATAGTGTTGTATACGTGAATAGTTCCGTATACGTGAATAGTAACCCCGACACAAAAAGTTCCAAATTTGATAAAAAGTTCAAACCAATATTTCGGCATAATGATATTGAAGAAAATAATATCATTTAAGAAGAAAATAACATCCCTTACCTCAAAATAACGGTACTTCTATTCGGAATATCGGATATAGTGTTGACAGAAACTTGCACTGAATAGAAATTCTCAAAGTATCAAAATACTCACAAAAATACGCTCGATAATCTAGAGAGAAAGAAAACTTGTTTCTGGTGTGATTTTCAATTCTAACTTAAGCGTCTATTTATAGGAAAATGCTAGAACGCCATAAGAGACTAAAATAATAAAATATTATTATTTCAAAACCAATTTCTACGCATGCCTAAAGAGCAAGACTAGCATGCCATTCCTGAAAAATCCCAGTAGCCCACATGTTTTCAACACTAACCAAAAGTGGGTCCCACCTATAATTTAATAAAAATCATTTTATTTTCGGAGACTTCAGTAATTCATAGAAAATAGCCCGTTTATAAAAAAAATACGAATTTTATGTCTATTCCACACGAAATCGAATTCTCTACAACTTTGCAGAAGAAAGTTTTTCCAAATTCCAAACAAAAAATATCCGAAATCCACAAACTGATGATTTTCAACACCTCTAAAAATTCATAACAAATCATTCGTTCATTTTTAACTGTTCAAAATTTGTGGATATATACTCAACTTATATATGTATAGCATATCCAAAAATCACAACGATCCAACGGTCGAATTAAAATTATAACTCACGCAGTAGAGCTTTAAGAACACCGATTTGATCGTTTAATACCTTCAATCCAACAAAATACTGATAAAACACCTCAACATTAATTCCTTCATTTATAACCACATAAATAAATCCATCATTTATATCTGCATCAAATAAATATTTCCTTATCATATAAATCAATAATTAATTATTCACAAATAATATTACAGAATCACAATTATGACAACCAGGTCGTTCCTAGGAAAGAGGGGGCTTTCCAATAAGGATTTCTCCTTATTAGCGCGCAATTAGGTGACCAAATCTCTCCTTGACAGAACTTTCTAGACATTACCAATAATGTTGTCTAATAATATTATTCAAAAAATATGAATTATTGATCTGATAATGGAAATATTGCGCAGTGACAATTATTGAAACAACAATAATATAAAATATCACCGCATCAATTATTGAATCAATAAAATAAAATATTGAACAATAATTACTGTAACAATTATTGAGTAGTGCCTTCTTACGTAAGAATCAATAATTCAACAATACTATGCAATACCGTGTGTTACTGTGCAACCACGCATATTACTGTATTTTAACCACCGGGTATTCCAACAGTGTTAATGGTAACTACTATGCCATTATTTATAAAAACTCAAACTTTCCGTTTTCTTCATCCAATGAGTTATTACATTATGGGCCCCTAAATGGCTTCAATGTCGTAAATGCGAATATTCCCTCGACAACAAGAATATTTCATGACCAAATGAATATTTCCCGACAACAATGAATATTTTTATAACCACTTGCTTATTTTGCAAAATTTGCACATTTCACCCATAACCAAAGTATTATATCAAATTAACTCCATATTATTTCAAGATAATAAATAGAGAAAATTTAATTTTATTTATAATAAGTTGGGTTCTTACAGTTAATTATTTGTTAAATAAATAATTAAGGAGTTAAGGAAATTAATTATTATAAGATAACATTCTAATTTAAATTAATAAATTAAGTTAGAGAGTTTTTAATAATTAAATGAATTATTATAATGATATTTTAATTTGATGTGTTAATTTACTAAATAAAATTATAATTATAAAGAAAATATAATTTTGTTGTATTGATTTATGTGGTAAATTTATTCAATAAATTGTTATTAGAATTAATTAAATTAAGTGTGACCATAAACTATATTATAAATGGTTTATTAAAATAAATTAAAGGAGTTTAATTTAGTTTTGCCAAACAAGACTTAAAGATATTAAGTCTTTAATTTTAAAGAGTTTTGCCAAACGGAGCCTTATGGCTTTTGGAATTTTAAATTTTGAATTATTAATAAAATAAATAGAATAAATAAAATATAAATAATATATATATTAATTATGGTAACTGATAATTTAATAGGATCATTAGTAGACGTCAGTTTTTAAACGTTTGAAAAGACGGGCGTTGATTTTATTTTTATTTTACGTATAATGTATTTGGCTGAAGTCTAAGAAGGAAAAGAGATGTTGTCAGAGAAAGTTTTCAGAGAGAATTGAGAGAGACCAGAGAGAATTGAGAGGAGAAAGGTTTTGTGAAGTTCAAGCAAGCACGTTGTCTTCTAACAAGGAGTTCTTAAGCAACAAAAGGTATGTTACATAACCTTAACATATATGATTTACGCCATAATTTCTAAGTCTTTGTGTTCTTGAATTTCACTATGTATAAAGCTTTTACAAAATTTTCTGTAAACCATGTTTTTATAATTGGTTAGGAAATTATGTGTATTTGTAAATGTAATTGTTATACTAGTATATATATATATATATATATGTGTGTGTGTGTGTGTGTGTGTGTGTGTGTGTGCTTAACATATATATAAGATTGTATGCTAAATTAAGTCTGCAAGAAAAGAAATTGGTTTTACAGTGAACACATGTATGAACGTAGTTTGTAGAGTACCAAAAATTTATATTTTTTTTTGTGAACTAATGGTGAAATTGAACTTTGAATATATTAATTTGTTAAGAAATACAGAGAACGTAGTTCAAAAGGAATCAATTTGGTGTATAGTTTGGTCACCGTGTTCATTGTGTCAAGAAATATCAAAAATGGAGTTTGTTGGTTTAAAATATGGCTTTTAAGGATTTAAGTTTTCTAAAATTGGTGTTTAGTTGTTTTAAATTAGTATATGTATGCTTGGTAATGTTTAGCTGATAAATAGACAGAAATTAGTTGTGTTTTGTTCTTCGTGTTTCGATTCTCAGTAAGTTTGATTGCCTCGGTATACCAAAATCGATGTCGCAATTTCGAATTTCATCAGACCGTAAGTGGCAAAGGTGTTGTAGTGCCACTTTTACATCAAGACCCCGGCTTAGGCCTCTCGTCATGGCCTTGATCTGCATGTGCGAAGTCATGTAATTACAAAGATAAAGCGTGAAATAAGCAGTCACTTAGTTAACAGAATGTCCAGAAATGACTTTTGTTTTGCACAAAGTCTGTAATTGTTGATATAATGCAATACTATGATTGTTATAAATGTGATTGTATTATTGTGGTATTATAGTGCTATGAATAAGCATATTAATAATACCTAACGAGTGTTATTATTATTTTATTGATGTACCTTGATTATAAGGTTAAACATCAAACCATACATGGAATAGATACTTATTATTGATAGTGGCTAATTGTGTCATAGTGGCATATGATTAGGATATTGAGAATCGAATTGTTACGGTTTAGCCTACACGCAAGGCAAGTTTTCTAACTCTACATTTTCGTTGAGCAAGTTTCTTACTCTGCCTTGTTATTATTGTGCAAGTTACTTACCCTATTTCATTTACAATTACACAAGTTTTCTAACTCTACATTTTCATTGAGCTAGTTCTATTGTTAACATTGTGCAAGTTCCCTAAACTTTATTCTTACGATTGAGCAAGTTTCTTGTATCTAGTTTGTTTATAATGATGCAAGTTTTCTAAACCTTATTCTGATATTGAGCAAGCTATTCTTGTCTTTAACTTGTTATTTAGCATGCAAGTTTATATATTCAGATATACTAATGTTGAACAAGTTTTATCGTTCAATTTACTATTTGTTATGCATGCTTAGTACTTAATTCTAAATAACCTTGACTTAATATTGTTCAAGCAAGGTATGTTATAATTATTCAATGTTTATGCTCTTAAATTATTTCTAAAACATGAACTTAGTATATAATGTTGATTCCGTTATGAATTATTCCATAACAGAATGTTATTACCTTTTTATTCAACTACTCCGTAGTTGATGTTCGTTGAATTCTAAATAACCTTAAAACTTATCAAAACCAAACTTACTTTGGTGCGGACTTGTATTCTAAATGCTGAGATGAACAACCCTATTATTAGGGGATAATTTACGCATAGCGTTGAAAGTACGAGGAGTCCCTATAGTCTTATGACTGTTAAAGTTTAAGTTGAAAGATTACTTATAACTATGGACATAGTTCATGGTCTTATGACCCTCAGATATATGATTCAGATTTTGATTATCATTGATAGAACCTATTGTTCAGTTCTATTTAGCCTATAATTTGGTAATTGTTGTAAAGTTTTATTCATTATTATTTCAAGTGAGTATTGTTTGCTCACTCTTGCTTATATATACATTACAGCTACAGTTGAGAAGGTCGATGTACCTAGCACCAATAAAGGGAAAGGAACGATGAACAAGTATTGAAGACTTGTAATCATGTTGACATTTTGTTGTCAGACTTTATTTTTATTAATGTAATGAAGTTATTTAATTTTCTGAATATGAATGTTTGTACTTAAAGGTTAGATAACCTGGGAGATTTTTATTAATGTAATCCTTTAATGAGAAGGTTTATTATTCAATTTTATTATGATTGGGTAGTTAGACATGAATGTTTTTATTAAGTGAACACCAAATCTTAAGGGAATGAAGTACCCAGATTTGGGGGTGTCACAATTTGGTATCAAAGCTTTAGGTTATGAACCTTAGGTGGGGGAAAAAGCCTTAGGAAGTAACCTTTGAAAAGATAGTGGTGATAAACTCTTATCGAGTTTTAAAGAAGAAGTAATAAAACACTTATGTGCTTATGTGATTACAACTTATGTGCTCGTGAGTGTCGAGTAGTAATGATTAGTAATTAAAACTTGAAAATTCTGTTGTCAGGATGGCTAATGTAGGAGAATCCAGTCAGGCTAGGGAGGAAGGACCTCAGATGCCTAGACAGGAGGAGCCTCGTGACATTAAGGTGGTCTACAACTACTGCCACAGGAATCATCTCTGTTGGTCACAATAGTTGAGCAGGAGGGTTTACCTGATGAGGATGATGATGTGGAAATGGATGAGGAGGATCCTGTCGAGCTGCCTCAGTCAAATGAGGATGACGAGGATGAGGAGGAAGAGATTCCACTAAACTCAATAGCTACTCGTATGTACGATGAAGTCTACGGCTGCAATGTAGAACTTCAAGATACCGTCGAGGAGCTGGAAGAGATAGTAGCTGAACAACAGACCTCGATGGCGCAGAAAGACGACGAGATCCAAGATCGAGAAGAACGTCTGAATAACGTCGAAGGGAAGCTGGTTAACACTGAAGAAGAGAATGAACAAATGACAGCGGAGATTGAAGAGCTAAAGAACAAGTTGAAAGAAGAAGCTACTAAGAGGGAAAGAGTCGAAGACACGTACGAGGAAGCTTATCAACGAGCCGGTATAGCAGAGAGAGACGCACAAGCAAAAATGATGAAGATGCAGGAGATGAATAATGTATTCAACACCGTGATTAATCGAGCTCAAAATCGGGTCATGGGTTATCTGATTCAGTTCGAGACGCTACCATCATACGTATTAGAAAGCATAATAATGTTCCGGATTATGGAGGCAGAGTGTCGTAAAGCTACACAGTATCTTAGTAGGACATCGTAGGGAATGTACCTAATATACGATTAATAAATGTTAAATAATATGTAAATCCCAAGTGTTATGTAACCTATGGGATATGATGATGATGTTATCCCAAAACTTTAGTAGTTCAGGAAAGTAATGTAAATAGCAGTGACACTATTTTTCTTATGTTTTCAAAAAGATTATGAATGAATAAAAGTTATTATTTTATTTTATTCAAAGTGTTATGTATTATGTGATGATTTCTTTTATGGGGTGGAATTTAAGTAGGAAAATACTTAAAGGAGTTGAGTAATAATCTAATGAGTATATTTTATCAAAAAATGCCTCCAAGACGTCAACCCCGACAAAGAACCACTGAGGGAACTATCAATAACGACAATGCCGAAGCTAACCCCATTCAGCAGCTAGTGACGTTACTGACGGGTGCATTGCAGAATCAATCGCAGAATCCAGCTACAACTTTTAAGGATTTCAAGGTGGTTGGACAACCAGAATTCCGTGGGTCCATGAATCTAGTTGAGGCACAGACCTAGATCATGGAGATAGAGAAAGTGTTCGATGTTGTGAGGGTATGAGAGAATCAGAAGACTGCTTTTACAACACTCATGTTGAAAGTAGAGGCTAGTTATTGGTGGCAGGCCAATAAATCTAGAGGAGGACAAGGGGTTATGACTTGGGATAGATTTAAAGAGATATTCTTCGAGACTTATTTCCTAGAGAGTTCGAAGAGTCAGCTAGAGGTATAGTTTTTAGAACTGAAGCAGGGATCAATGACGGTATCGGAGTATGCCGCAAAATTTAACGAGTTAGCGAGGTTTGCGCCATATCAAGTCAGCACGGATGAGCGCAAGGTTAAGAGGTTTGAGCAGGGACTGAAACCCTGGTTTTACAATAGGGTCTCCCTGTTCGAACTAAAAACATTCACAGTGATAATGGAGAAGGAAATTCTCGCTGAAAGTGGAGGTGAGGCAGTGGCGAAGTTTAATCAAGAACAGAAAAAGAAGAAGAATGAAGTGGAGGTTAAGAATGGTGGAGGTGGTAGTGGAAATGGTAACAATAACCTGAAGAGAAAATAGAATGGAAATGTGAGTGCTAGAAATCAGCAGGGTAATCAGCAGAATAAGAAGTACGAAGCATGTGCTACATGCGGGAGTTTCACAAGGGTATATGCTTGATGGAGAAACGTGTATGCTTTAATTGTGGCCAGGAGGGTCACATCACCCAAAATTGTAATCAACCCAAGAATAACGTTTGCTTCACGTGTGGGTCCAAGGATCACTTTGCTCGTGACTGCCCTAAGAAGAAAGCTGGTGAGACAATAGGAAGCAAGGGAGGTGGTAGTGGAGGTACATGGGCCATTGCTGGACCAATGACATCAAACAAACCCACAGCCAGAACCTTCAAAATGACTGTGCAAGATGTTGTGCAATCAAAGGATGTTGTGTCAGGTATTATCCAAATCAATGATATTGATGCTTATGTAATATTTGATTCGGGTGTTACTTGCTCGTTTATATCTGATGAATTTGCTAAGAGGTTAGGATTGCCTAGTGAAGAACTGAATTTCCCTTTAAACATAGAAATTACGAATAAGGAAGTAATTCATGTTAGGTTCGTATACAAGAATTGTAGGGTGAATAATAAGGAGAATATCATGATGGTATATTTAATTTCGATAAAACTTGGAGAGTTTGATGTTGTTTTGGGAATGGATTGGCTGTTCAATTATGGAGTGATAATTGATTACCAAAAGAAATGTGTAAACCTTATGACTCCGTTAAAGGTAGTTTTCTATGGTAGCAAATCGCCTAGACATGCGGGATGTCTGACGATTATGTAGGCCAATAAGTTGTTGAGTCAAGGCTGTGTGGGTTATTTAGCTTACATAGTCGATACTCAGAAGAAGGGTGTGAAACTAGAGGAGATACCAGTGGTTAGGGAATTTATAGATGTGTTTCCAGAGGATTTTCCAAGACTTCTGTCTGACAAAGAGATTAAGTTCGTGATCGACTTAGCGCCAGGAACTGCCCCGATATCGAAGTCCCCGTACAGAATGGCTCCGGTGGAGATGAAAGAACTGATGGCACAACTACAAGAACTGTTAGATAAGAAGTATATTCAACCAAGCGTGTCACCTTGGGGAGCGCCGGTGTTATTCGTGAAGAAGAAGGATGGGTCAATGCGACTTTGCATTGATTATAGAGAATTAAACAAAGTCACTATTAAGAATAAATATCTGTTGCCAAGAATAGATGACTTGTTTGATAATTTGAAGGGTGATAAATACCTCTTGAAAATAGATTTGAAAAGTGGGTATCACCAATTGAAGGTAAGAAAAGAGGACGTACCTAGAACGGCATTCAGAACTCGGTATGGACATTACGAGTTTTTGGTGATATCTTTTGGTTTGACCAATGCCCCTGCTCCATTCATGGATTTGATGAACATGGTGTTTAAACCATTCTTAGACAATTTTGTGGTGGTATTTATTAACGACATCTTTGTATACTCAAAATCTCAAGAAGAACACGTGGAACATTTACGTTTGACGTTGGAGACACTAAGAAAAGAAAAGTTGTACGCGAAATTCTCTAAGTGTGAATTTTGGCTAGATCGTGTACAATTTTTGGGTCATGTGATTGACAAAGATGGGATTTCAGTGGATCCATAAAAAGTTGAAGCTGTGATCAGTTGGGAACAACCAAGAACACCTTCGAAGGTGAGGAGTTTCTTGGGACTGGCCGGTTATTATAGACGATTTATTCAAGATTTCTCCAAGATAGCCACTCCGTTAATAAATTTGACAAGGAAAGCTATAAAATTTGTTTGGACAGAGAAGTGTGAAGAAAGTTTTCAAGACTTGAAAAAGAAGCTAAGTGTGGCAGCTGTGTTGTCATTACCAAATAATACATGAAACTTTGTGGTGTATAGTGTTGCCTCATATAAAGGATTGGATTGTGTCCTTATGCAGAACGATAAAGTTATTACATATGCATCAAGGCAACTGAAGGACTATAAGAAAGGGTATCCGACTCATGATTTAGAGTTGGTTGCGGTGGTATTTGCTCTGAAGATGTGGAGATATTATCTCTATGGAAAAAAATGTGAGATCTACACAGACCATAAGAGTCTGAAGTATATTTTCACTTAGAAGGACCTGAACATACATCAAAGAAGATGGATGGAATTAATAAAAGATTACGATTGTGAGATCTTTTATCATCCAGGCAAAGTGAATATGGTTGCAGATGCTATAAGCAGGAAAGGTCGGGAAAAGTTGATGTTGATAACCACTCAGGAGGAGATTATTTTAGCAATGATAAAGCTAGAGTTAGAAACAAAATTTCAAAATGAATTCGATGAACGACTATTCCAAATGGAAGCTAGTCCAACTTTGGTGGACAAAGTAAGGAATGCTCAACTACAAGATGAAGAATGTGGAAAGATCAAAGAGAAAGTGGCTGAGAGTAGTGATGCGAAATACAAGATCGATGTCGAAGGATTACTGAGATTCGAGGGAAGAATCTGGGTTCCAGTAGTACCAGATATTATAGAAGAAATCTTGACAGAAGCTCATAATTCAAGATACTTGATTAATCCAGGAAGTACAAAGATGTATTAAGATTTACGACGTCATTTTTGGTGGCCAAACATGAAAAGAGATGTCACAGAATATGTCGCGAAAAGTTTGACATGTCAAAAAGTCAAGGCCGAGCATAAAAGACCAAGCGGATTACTTCAATTGTTGGAAATACCGGAATGGAAGTGGGAACACATCACAACAGATTTTGTGATGGGTCTTCCAACTACTCAGAGAGGATGCGATGCGATTTGGGTGATAGTGGACACACTGACAAAATCAGCACACTTTTTGCCAATAAAGATTAGATTCAATCTTGATCAATTGGCAAGGTTATACGTTAAAGAGATCGTTTCGAGACATGGAGTGCCAGTGTCAATTGTGTCAGATAGAGATCTGTGATTCACGTTAAACTTCTGGAAGAGACTACAAGAAACCATGGGAACACAGTTGAGAATAAGTACGGCTTATCATCCGCAAACGGATGGCCAAAGCGAACGAACAATCCAGACATTGGAAGATATGTTGAGATCATGCATCATGGATTTCAAAGGGAGCTAGGATGAACATTTACCATTGGCAGAATTCGCCTACAACAACAGTTATCACGCGAGCATCGACATGCCGCCTTACGAAGCATTATACGGTAGAAAGTGCAGCCACTGTGTTGGGATGAAGTCGGTGAATGCCAACTGTCAGGACCAGAACTGGTACAACAAACTGTTGAGGTTATCAAACTCATCATGACAAGATTGGTAGCTTTTCAAGTCAGACAGAAGAAGTATGTTGATCAACACAGACAAGATCGTGCATTCGACGTAGGAAATTACGTGTTCTTAAAAGTTTCTCTTTGGAAAGGGAAAATTCATTTTGGTAAAAATGGAAAGCTAAGCCTGAGGTTTATTAGACCCTTCGAAGTGCAGCAAAGTGTAGGAGAAGTGGCTTACAAGGTAGCTTTACCTCCAAAATTGCAAAACGTTCACAATATTTTTCATGTTTCGGTGTTACGACCGTATAAACCCGACTATAAGAACGTGATCGAGTACGAACCATTGCAGTTTGATAAAGACTTGTCCTATGAAGAGATTCCTATCCAGATAGTTGACAGGAAAGAACAGGTGCTCGATAATAAAGTAATACCTTCCGTGAAGGTGATATGGAGGAACCACAATACTGAAGAAGCTACATGGGAACTGGAAGTTAAAATGATGAAAGATTACCTTGATTTATTTATTTAATCTATACCTTCGATTCTGGGGACAGAATCTTTGTGAATAGGCAAGAATGTGATGAATGATTTGTTTGAGTTGTGATTCTGGGGACAGAATCCTTGTAAGGAGGGAAGGATGTAACAATCCAGAATTTTAATTGTACTTTTTAAATATTTATTTAGTTATATAAATATTTAATGGATGTGTTTATTGTTGAATAAATATTTGTTAAATTTGATTTGATTTGGTTAATTATTTGTTAAATACATAATTAAGGAGTTAATGAAATTAATTATTATAAGATAACATTCTAATTTAAATTAATAAATTAAGTTAGAGAGTTTATAATAATTAAATAAATTATTATAATGATATTTCAATTTGATGTGTTAATTTATTTAATAGAATTATAATTATAAAGAAAATTATAATTTTGTTGTATTGATTTATGTGGTAAATTTATTCAATAAATTGTTATTAGAATTAATTAAATTAAGTGTGACCATAAACTATATTATAAATGGTTTATTAAAATAAATTAAAGGAGTTTAATTTAGTTTTGCCAAACAAGACTTAAAGATATTAAGTCTTTAGTTTTAAAGAGTTTTGCCAAACGGAGCCTTATGGCTTTTGGATTTTTGAATTTTGAATTATTAATAAAATAAATAAAATATAAATAATATATATTAATTATGGTAACTGATAATTTAATAGGCTCATTAGTAGACGTCGGTTTTTAAACGTTTGAAAAGACGGGTGTTGTTTTATTTTTATTTTATGTATAATGTATTTGGCTTAAGCCTAAGAAGGAAAAGAGAAGTTGTCAGAGAAAGTTTTTAGACAGAATTGAGAGAGACCAAAGAGAATTGAGAGGAGAAAGGTTCTGTGAAGTTCAAGCAAGCACGTTGTCTTCTAACAAGGAGTTCTTAAGCAACAAAAGGTATGTTACATAACCTTAACATATATGATTTACGCCATAATTTCTAAGTCTTTGTGTTCTTGAATTTCACTATGTATAAAGCTTTTACAAATTTTTCTGTAAACCATGTTTTTATAATTGGTTAGAAAATTATATGTATTTGTAATTGTAATTGTTATACTAGCATTAATATATATATATATATGATTGTATGCTTAACATATATATAAGATTGTATGCTAAATTAAGTCTGCAAGAAAAGAAATTGGTTTTACAGTGAACACATGTATGAACGTAGTTTATAGAGTACCAAAAATTTATATTTTGTTTGTGAACTAATGGTGAAATTAAACTTTAATTGAATATATTAATTTGTTAAGAAATACAGAGAATGTAGTTCAAAAGGAATCAATTTGGTGTATAGTTTGGTCACCGTGTTCACTGTGTCAAGAAATATCAAAAATGGAGTTTGTTGGTTTAAAATATGGCTTTCAAGGATTTAAATTTTCTAAAATTGTTGTTTAGTTGTTTTAAATTAGTATATGTATGCTTGGTAATGTTTATGTGTAATTTACATAAGTTATACATGTTAATTTAGTTGATAAATAGACAAAAATTAGTTATGTTTTGTTCTTCGTGCTCGGTTCTGTAAGTTTCGGTGCTTCATCGACAAAATCAGTGTCGCATCTCAGAAGTTCGTGTCGTAGCGCCAAAGCAGAAGCTGCAGTGCCTCTTTCGTGTCGGCCCCTGGCTTAGGCCTCCCGCCGCAGCGCCGGTTAACAGAATGTCCTGAAATGACTTTTGTTTTGCACAAAGTCTGTAATTGTTGATGTAATGCAATACTATGATTGTTAAAAATGTGATTGTATTATTGTGGTATTATAGTGCTACGAATGAACATATTATTAAAACCTAACAAGTGTTATTTTTATTTTATTGATGTACCTTTATTATATGGTTAAACATCAAACCATGCATGAAATAGATACTTATTATTGATAGTGGCTAATTATGTCCTAATGGCATATGATTAGGATATTGAGAATCGAATTGTTACGGTGTAGCCTACACGCAAGGCAAGTTTTCGAACTCAACATTTTCGTTGAGCAAGTTTCTTACTCTACCTTGTTATTATTGTGCAAATTTACTTTCCCTATTTCATTTACAATTACGCCAGTTTTCTAACTCTACATTTTCGTTGAGTAGTTCTATTGTTAACATTGTGCAAGTTCCCTAAACTTTATTCTTACGATTGAGTAAGTTTCTTGTATCTAGTTTGTTTATAATGATGAAAGTTTTCTAAACCTTATTCTGATATTGAGCAACACTACACCAAAAATGGCCTCTAGTGAAGGACAAATCCTTCACTAGAGGCCCTGTATCACTCACAAGTGATTTATTGCGAAGAAATATTTCCTTCACACAAGTGCTCGCATTAGACCTCCTCGCAATTGAGTATCCTTCGCTAAGTAGTAACTAAATGTTTTTTGTGAAGGATATACTGTGAATAACTTTTTTATTCACAAATTGTATTTAGTAATGGAATATTGTTATTTAGTGAAAGATTGTTTTCCCTCACAAATAATATTTTAAGAAGGACTATTTGAAATTAGTGAATAACTTTATTCCCTCACAAATAATATATTATGAAGAACAAATTTATTTAACAAAAGAAAATTGTCCTTCACTGTTTATAAATTGAAAATGTATCTTCAAATTAGTGAGGGAAATAATCCTTCACAGATTATAAATTTATAAATAAAAAATTAATTGCTAAATAATAAAAATTTATTTAAAATTATAATTGATTTTCAAATTAGTAATTTTATATTTATTATTATTAATCTCTATTAGAAATATTAAATTTATTTTTCAAATAAATATAAATATTGTCATACTTGTTTCAAACTAATTGATAAACTAATGCATAAAGAGCTAATAAAATCAATACTTCACATATAAATAGATAATACTCGAGTAACAATAACTACAAAATTTGTTATTCTATCTTGGTCGACCATAGTACCTACAAAATTTATTATCTAACATAAGAAAACAAAAAAAGAATAACAATGAGGTAGAAGGAATAAAGTTTGTCATGTTAGATCAGCGAAATCCTTCCCTACCTCTGCAATAGCCCAAATAAAAAGTCCACGAAATCCTTCCCTACTTTTGCAAGTTTGGCAGCCATGCCACATTAAGGGACTTGTTTAGCTTTTAAAGACAGTCCTTCTCCATCTCCATAGATCTTTCTTTGCTTAAGCGTGTCATTAAAGTCGGTGGCGTTATCTGGGATGAACAACTGCGGAGGGATGACTATATTTTTCTGACAGTTCTAGGATCATATGCTTCTTTAATAAGATTTGCGTTCTCATAAGGTGGGAGTGGCCCCACAACTCTTCTGGTTTATTTGAATAGCAAATAAGCTGTGTACATTTAGCTAAAATTAACAACTTCAATACTTACACAAACCATAATAACTTTTAAAACAAGTTTAGAATATATACCCAGTGTAATCCTTTGTGGTGCATGTGAGGCTTTGGACAGATGGCCAGAATACCATCTCCATCTCTCGAGTGCTTATTGCATGCATCTTACGTAAGTTGCCAATCTTTCAATGTGGCGACGTCTATTTTGCTCTTTAAGAGGATCATATTTGAATGTACAATTGTACACCTGCAAAGATCAATGGAACAAAATTAATCAGAAAATCACTAGGAACAAGAACTCAATAGTCAAAAGCTAATGAAAATAGAAATTTCATTACTGAAAAAGAAAAGAACAAACAAAAAGGCTACTAGTCTGTTAAAAAAGAAGGTTAAACTCTGAAAACTAGACTAATGAGCAAGACCAGACAACCATAGCTTTACATCATTTTTTCCCCAATGAAACTCAGTGCCATATCTCTTGATTCACACCATAATATGAGTAGAAGTTTTAGTTGCTATTCTCTAAAAGAAAAAGCTTTTAAGACGAACTAGGAACAAATGTGTATAGCTTGACTGGACGATTCTCCCAATATCAGCTGATCCACCACTCTATCATACATTCAACGATGGTGACCAAATTCAGTATAAAAGGCAGTGAACCACACTTAACTTGCTAATTAGCGAGATAAGCACAAAATAGACTAATTTGAGGATTAATATGGGTCAAAAACACGACAGTTTATGTCACTCAAACCCACAATCTTTTTTTTAAGGGACTCAAAAGACAAGACTAAACTATTCACCATCTATGCACCCATCATGGACCGCTAATCATGCCATGCTCTATTTACATTCGATCCTTGCATTGCCTTGTAAAATAAACTGATTTAAAACATGTACCATCAAAGGAATTCAACCCAAAACCTGGACATCAACCAGCACCTTCACTCTACTTTACCTAAAAAAAGAAAAAGGTACACACATTTAGATCTACCTAGGGAGAGATACATGCTTTCTTAAGATGTATAACTAGGATTTTTTTTTTGCTAAGTAAACTTACTAAACTTTTTTTGTCTGAATGTTTTGTTGATGCAGTTTATGTTTGCTGCATTTATAACAATGACAGTGTTAATACGTACTCGTACAAAAATTGATGCTGATGGAAATATGATCTGATCAGCTCTAGGAAGATCTAGAAATATTATTTCACATGAAAGGCTCTCCAAACTAAAAGTGAAAACCAAAGTACCTGAAGAAAATGAGCGGACCAATGTTGCTTCTCCAAAAGCTTCTGTAGAAGTAAACGAATGGGTAAGAAGCTAATTGTTACATGATATAAATATTATAGTTGTGGAACTGCTTACTAATTGAAATGAATAACATCAATGAGCTCAAATTGTTCTTCGGTCAATGTTAACTGACAGATTTTCTTTACTCTGTAGGGATGGTTTTACCTTTTGAGCCCATGACAATAACATTTGAGAATGTTCACTATATTGTTGATACTCATAAGGTAAAGTTTTATCCATCCTAAACCAGTTTTGCGGCTATTGAAAATTACTAGGATTGATAAAAATTTATTCAATGCATCTTACAGAAAATGAGAGAGCAAGGTTTTGCACAAAAAAGACTACAACTTCTTCAAGATATTACTGGATCATTTAGGCCTGGAATTCTGACAGATTTAATGGGTGTTACTGGAGCAGGAAAGATAACTCTTTTGGATGTTCTTTCTGGACGTAAAAGTAGTGGTACCATTAAAGGATCAACTTAACATTAAGCTAAACTAATCACCTTAAGCAGAAAGTTTATAGTTCCAATATATTGCAGAGTCCAAAACTACTCAAACTATTATAGCACAAAGTTAAATTAATCCGTGTCACCAATGTAGGTGGAAAAAGATATACCACTAGATAAGATTAATTAGACCTACCAGATACATTTATTGACATAGTGAACCACATATTGATAATTTTGTTCCCAAACATGGTACTCTCACATACCGATACTCTAATACCAAAACACAATCCATCAATTAACTCTCAAGTATAACTAGCATACACATAAATGACATTCATGAAGTACAACCAATGAACTGACTGAACAATAGTAATACAAAAGGAATTGTGGTCACTCACAAACATTTTATCAAACACCTATATGACATAAGTTACTAGATAGAGTTTCATTAAAAATTTCACCAAAGGCTGTTAACTCAAGTATTTAGTCCAAAGAATCAATCAATAATTTCAGTTCCTCAAAAAAATTAGTGAGGATCGATCAAGACTGGTGGAAAAAAAGAAGAAGAAAAATCAATAAATCATGACGTACAATCAAAACCACTGTGAGAGCTCAGATCAGAAGTAGCTTCTCCCAATCTTTTCTCGTGCGACCATTAGCTCCTACAACAGTGACGAGTGAAAATTCGGGTCATCACAAGAGAAAATTTTGGCGATCGACCTAGTGATCTTTGAAGACGAAGTGGGTAATTGTAGTTGCTGCGGATTCGAAGCCCAATGTGAACCATATCAATCTTGTTCTCATCATTCTCTCTTCTTTCTTTTGAATTTCTGTTCTAAGAGGATTCAATACGAAGAATTTCTTATGCATCTCTAGCTCTGCTAGTGGAAACCCTTTTAATTTGGGGGAAAATTAGGAATGGCTAATGTTGTGTAAAATTATTTACTTTATAATTTATTAAAAGAAATAGCAGATATTGTAAGTTATTTTTTATTAAAAATAAATTTATTACTATAAAAAATTAAATGTATTTATATTTATCATAATTAATTTTAAAAATTTTATTTAGAATAAAAGCGGTGACTAATTTTATCTCTCGTAAATTATTTTTGAATAATAACATATAGTGAGTAATAATTTCTTCATTAATAGTAAAGTGTTATTAATATTAAATTTACTATTGTAAAAAATTTAAGGTATTTATATTCACCACAATTAATTCAAAAAAAATTATTTATAACAAGATAACGACGAATTTTATCCCTCTCAAAAAAATTCTGAATAATAATATATAGTGAGTAATAATTTCTTCACTAAATAGATTTTTTCCTCGCAAATTTTCATCATAAATTGGCTCCAAAAATCTTTCTATCGACCCAATTTTGCGAGGAAAAAAATATAAATTGTGAAGGATGTTTCTTTCGCTAATAACTATATTGTCACTATATTTTTTCCTTCACTGTTCCTTCGCTAAACAACTCGTCATGCGAAGGAATAAATTCATTCACAAAATTTCCTTCGCTAGAGGCCATTTTTGGTGTAGTGCAAGTTATTCTTGTCTTTAACTTGTTATTTAGCATGCAAGTTTATATATTCAGATATACTAATGTTGAACAAGTTTTATCATTCAATTTACTATTTATTATGCATGCTTAGTACTCAATTCTAAATAACCTTGACTTAATATTGTTCAATCAAGGTATGTTATAATTATTCAATGTTTATGCTCTTAGATTATTCCTAAAAAATGACCTTAGTATATAATGTTGATTCAGTTATGAATTATTCCATAACAGAATGTTATTACCTTTTTATTCAACTATTCCGTAGTTGATGTTCGTTGAATTCTAAATTACCTTGAAACTTATCCATACCAAACTTACTTTGGTGCGGACTTGTATTCTAAATGCTGAGATGGACAACCCTATTATTAGGGGATAATTTACGCATAGCGTTGAAATGTTTGTGCACAATACATTGTACGAAGGGCTGATCCCCCTAATTACGAGGAGTCCCTATAGTCTTATGACTGTTAAAGTTTAAGTTGAAAGATTACTTATAACTATGGACATAGTTCGTGGTCTTATGACCCTTAGATATATGATTCAGATTTTGATTATCATTGATAGAACCTATTGTTCAGTTCTATTGAGCCTATAATTTGGCAATTGTTGTAATGTTTTGTTCATTATTATTTCAAGTGAGCATTGTTTGCTCACTCTTGCTTATATACACATTACAGCTAAAGTTGAGAAGGTCGATGTACCGAGCACCAATAAAGGGAAAGGAAAGATGAACAAGTATTGAAGACTTGTAATCATGTTGACATTTTGTTGTCAGACTTTATTTTTATTAATGTAATGAAGTTATTTAATTTTCCACATACGAATGTTTGTACTTAAAGGTTAGATAACCTGGGAGATTTTTATTAATGTAATCCTTTAATGGGAAGGTTTATTATTCAATTTTATTATGATTGGGTAGTTAGACATGAATGTTTTTATTAAGTGAACACCAAATTTTGAGGGAATGAAGTACCCGGATTTGGGGGTGTCATAGTTAGATTTGTTGGATTGTCGAGCTCAATCTTGAAAATAACCATTTTTCTAGGTTAGGGATTCAAGGTAACGTTATTCGCTACTTGAATGACATGAATCAGAAGTAATGCATGAAGATTTAAATATTTTTTTAGCTGAGTTGTTATTATTTTGAACCATGTTTAAGGTTTTGGATGATGTACTTGATAAATCACGAAGATTGTGTAATGCTAAGCTGTAAAGTTTAAGTTATCTGATATGTAAAGATTATCAGGTTGAAATATAAGATTTTATAAAATTACTCTATTGGAGCGAATAATAAAATATATTTGATTCAAAGATATATAAATGATGAAGGTTATGATTCAGAAATATAGTTAAAGAAGACAGAAAAGTTTAAAATTATTTTGCATTTTATTAAGTTAAGCATTGAATGTTGATGTAAAATTTGTAGTTAGACGTATTGATAACGACCGAAGTCGAGAGTTGGATTGTATGAATTTTGGGGTAGTTACAGAAAATGTAGGGAGTATCTTGTTGAGCAGAAGCAAAAGAAGCTTGGAGAAGCTTCAGCTTCAACTATAGATACAAGTTTGTTCATGATTGAAATAAATCATTCTATAAGTCAAAGTTTTACTTAGGTATTGAATGTCGGTTGTAGTTCTCACATATACAATTCTTTGCATGGACTAAGCAGAAGTAGAAAGCTAAACAAAATAGAATTCACCATGCGTGTGGGGAATGGAGCAAAGGTTATTGAATTATTTGTAGGGACTTATTGTTTGGAACTACCTTCGGAAAAATCAATTAATTTAATAAATATTTATTATGTTCCAGTTTTTGTTAGAAACGTTATTTCTATTCCATTATTGGACAAGGAATGTTTTAATATTATAATAAAGAACAATAGTTGTTCTATTTATAATGAGAATGTTTTGTATGGAACTAGTAGATTAATTGATGGATTATATGTACTTGACTTACATGAAAATATTTTGCAAATTGAACAAACTAATAAAACGAAAAGAGATGATGTGAATTATACCTTTGTATGACATTGCAGACTTGGTTATATTAATGAAACAAGACTAAACAAGTTGCATAAAGATGGGCTTTTAGAGTCCTTTGATTTTGAATCATATCCAACTTATGAATCTTGTCTCATTGGAAAGATGACTAAATCTTCATTTAGTGGACATGGAGTGTGAGTTGCAGGATTGTTAGAGTTGGTACACACAGATGTATGTGGACCTATGACAATAAATGCACAAGGAGGGTATTCATATTTCATTTCTAACTAATGAGATTTTTGTAATTTATTGAAAATATTTATTGAATTAAATAAATATTTTAGTTTATTTATTTATTGAATAAAATAAATAATTGATGGAAGTTATTGTGGATTAATTTAATTAACTGTGATATATTACTTAAATTAATGTTAAATAATTCTATAGTTTGAGGTTTTAATTTAATGGGATAATTAAATTAAATGAATTGTTAAATAATTACAATGTTGTGTAATGGTGGGTGTTCTAATTTATTTAAAAGTTAAATTAGAGATTTATTAATTTGCGAAATTGAATTATAATTTATAATAGAAATTGTGTTAAGGTTTAAATTAATATTATTATAATTTAATTAAGGAGTGTGACATATGAACTATGTAATAAGAAGTTTATTTAAATAAATTAAAAAGAGGTTTTAGGGAGTCTAGCCGAACAAGACCTTGCGACTCTTGGTGTTTGTAACAGCTAAGTTGTGCAACGTCTGTAACCGATGGCTATATTAAGTCATGTATTATACTTCTATCAGTTTAGTTGGCCTTTGCAAAAGCAGAGTATTGGAGAGCTTGAGAGAAATTGAGAGGTTGTTGTGATTTCAAAAGCTAAATTAGAGAATCAGGAAGGAGTTCTCTATCATCTAACAAGGTTTAAACAAGAGTCAAAGGTAAGAATCCAAGCTATAAACTCTATTTTTCATGTTCTTGAGTTTCCTTTGGAAAAAAATGGTTTTTGGTGAGGTTTTGATGATTTTATTTGTTTTGAAGATGGTCTAGGTGTTAGTGGATGATTACAATCAATTAGTTATCATCTAGAAATGATTTTCAGTAAGTAAATTCATGAAATCATGTTTTAAAATGGAGATTTTGTGTTCTTGAGGAAATATATATGATATAGCTTATTTTAGAGTCAAAATTGATTTTTAATTCATATAAAAATCTATAAATTGATTGTGGATTGTGTTAATACATTAAGAAAAAAAATAATGCAAGTTTAATGGATTGATTTAGTTCATAAACAAGCTCTTAATGATTGATTACGCTAAACATGTTGAAATATGAAGAAATTGCCATGTGTAAACCGCTAGATAGAATATGTCTAACCAGATCGAGGAGACATGTAGCTTATCTCTCTAGGTTTCGCTCTTCCTCCCCTCTTCTCTTCTATCTGGCTTCTAGATTTGTCTTTTTCCTTTCATTCTCGCGTTCCTTTTCCTCATTTATGGTTAGTTATTCGCACCTCTCTGCGGGTAATTCCATTAGTAGCCCATCTCAAGATCTTTTTGCTGATTTTGAGGCTTCCAGACATAACTCCCCTGATTTGGCTGAGTCTGACATGGCAGAATCGGCTCCTTTACCTATTGAAGTTGTTATTGTTTATGACAAATCTGATTCTAATAGTGATGTTGAAACTGCTTTAGGGCTTAAACATGGTTATGTTATGCAGGAGATTTTCTAAGCCGCTCAACATCTTTCTCAATAGTGGAGTATTGATTCAGCTCATGAATGCAGGAAGTGCAATACTCTTAGCTGGTAAGCTGAAATCTACTAGGAGGGCATTGTGCTCTCTCAATAAAGCAAATGCCACTAAGATTGTTGTCTCCCTTGATCCTGCTGATCTCACTCTATTTCAGTGCTAAAGATTTCTTTCTCAGGAATTATAGTCTACCCTTTTATTTGAGGAAAAACTGTCCAAGCAAAAGTCAAGAATTCAATGGCTTAAGGATGGGGATAAAAATAATGTCTTCTTTCACAACCAAATGAAGAATAGGTGGAATCAAAATAATATCTTATCTATTGAGAATGCTTATAGTCTTATTTGTTCTGGCCAAAAGAAAATCCAAAAACATTGTTGTGAATCATTTTTGCTCCTTATTGGGGTCTTCTTCCCAAGCTGATTGTCAGAATATACAGGATCTTGCTTCTTCTATGTCTAATATGAAGTCCCAAAAATAGGTATACATCACCTATTCTGAGTCACCAAATACATGGTACATAATACAAATACAACTTTAAATATACAACATGAGCTGTGAGTTTTAATACAAATATTGTCTTCTAGACAGTATTCAAACTCAAAATAAGTCCTCAATACATTTATTATCACACTATTTCATAGAATAGTGAGGACTACGAATTCTATCATCTGGACCGTCACTCTAGTTCTCCGACTAGTCCTCGCTACGTTCTCATTTTTACGAAGAGAACAATGAAAGCAAAAAGGTGAGCTCAACTAGAGAAAGAAGAAATATTATGACTAAGATAATGTAGAATAAATTATCATTAGCCTTCAACAGTGTTAAATTGATAAAATATAACAAACATCAAGTTTAACTGCAGCGGAACAAGCAATCGATTAGAAGAGTCAAGTAGAGAATAAAATCTACTATCTTCTATGATTTAAAAGGTTTTTCATTACTTTTATCGCTGAGACTCAGCTTAATAAATAATCTACATCATCCCTGCACTACGACCAAGGATATTCTTTAGTATCACGACCACAAATTATACATGCACTACGGGCCAAGGATATTCGTGTATTCGTCAATGGTCATGATCATGCCAACAACTATCCATCAACGCACTACGAGCCAATGAAGACTTTTACCATATCATTTGTAACATTACGGTCATGATTATACCGAATAATCCCTGGTCATAATCATACCAAGTCCATCTATGCACTACAAGCCACAGATGACTTTCAACATAATATAAACATGAGGATGATGACAATGATATAAGAATTCAATAAAAAAAGTTCAAGAATTAATTTATCCAGGAACCAATAACGTCCATATTGTCAACATGATACTTCTTTGTGGAGTAAAATTTAAGAATGCTCAAAAGAATATTTTCATGAAAAGATATTGGATGAAGCGCAAATATTAAGGATATTCCACTAATTTCATGGAATATAGAAGTCAAAACTTTAACCACCATGCATGCGATAGACCGCACAAACAGGTTATTCCAACAGAATAATAAATAACGGAACCAGGTCATGCGTAAACGCACATACATGATGTTCCAACAGAATAATAAATAACGGAACCAGGTCAGTCGTATATAACGCGCAGACATTCTAAATGATGTTCCAACGAATAATAAAGAATGGAATAATGTTAAGAATTTCACCAAGTATAGGGTATCCACGCATGTCTGATTTATTCCAACAGAATAATAAAGAATGGAATAACAGAAGTTCTCTTCACGAATAAGAAAGAAAGAATACCCCTTACGAGTACAACAAATAATATCCCTTACCGTAAAAGAAGAGTATTCTGACTGGTAGGGCGAGGATATTCTTGAAGAAAACTTGCACTACGCTCAAAGCTTCTTAAAACTCTAAAGAAATACCCTCAAGATTATAGAAGAATTCTCTGAAATTCTGGTGTGGTTTTCAATTCTAATTAAGCATCCTATTTATAGGAAAATAGAAAGGATACTATTTGAGAAAAATATCACGAACGCTATAGCTACGCAATTTTTGGATGAAATTTTGATAACCTACGGATGCAAAATTCAAACCTTCCTCCAATAAGAACAAAGCAACCAAATATATATATATATATATATATATATATATATATATATATAGACAACACATGCTATAATGCAACAAAACAACAAAGAAAAACACTCCCACCTGACAAAACTTAGGATTTTTTTCTCCACCCCCATTTTTCTTTCTTCCAACATAGCCCCACATGCTCCCTCCACCAATTTCCACTCACTCATTTATTTATTATGCATATAACATTATACTAGATACCCCTCAATAATCAAGATTCCCCCCCCACTACCACTTTTATTGTTAACACATGTATATATATATATAACTGAGATAAATTCTCCTGACAATTTTGAAAAATATGGATAAGTGGGGGTACAAATAATAAACAAAATTTACAACAAATATTTCATAAAACCACCTCAATATTTTTAACAACATTTATCATCATTATTATAATTCACAATATTAATCGACTGTGTCATTTCCTGAGAAAGAGGGCTTTCAATAAGGATTTCTCCCTATCATGGCGCGAACTTAGGTGACCAAACCTCTCATTGATGTAACTTCTAGACATCGTTAATATTGCAAATAATAATATTGATAAATTTGTCGTCTCAATTATTGATTTAATAATATATAAAATATTGACAATAATTGAATCAAATAACGTGAGATATTTATGCGGCAATTATTATAGCAATAATTGAACAAAAGCGAGTGACTTCTCACGTAAGCATCAATAATCATTACCGTGTGCTCATTGTGCAACCACGCGTATTCATTGTACTTTTAACCTTTGGGTGTTTCAACAGCTTAAACAGTAAAACTTCCGTTGTGGGGTCCACTAATGATTGTGCAATAGTTATAACGAATATTCCTGTTAAAACGAATATTTCCCGACCAATCGAATATTATATAACAACTTGCGTACTTTGAAAAATTTTATAAATATTACCCACAACTATAACATTGTATCAAATTCATTCAATAATATTCAAAAATGATATTTATAGAAAATTCATCTTTATTTATAAAAGTTGGGGTCTGACAACCTCCCCTTCTTATGAAATTTTGCCCTCGAAATTAGGGTACGTACCTGGTATGTCGAAGAGGTAAGGATACCCTAATTTCATTTCAGATTCTAACTCCTAGTTCATTTCCTCAACATCGCGGTTTCTCCACAAAACTTTAACTTGAGGTATAACCTTGGAGCGTAGAATATGTTCCTTCTTATCAAATATTTGAACAGGAACCTCTTCATACGTCAAATCTTCCGCTATTTCATCCGGTTCTAACTCAATAATGTGGTTCGGGTCTTCCACATATTTACGTAACATGGATATGTGAAAAATGTTATGAACACGAGACATACTTGGCGGTAAAGGGAGTTTATAGGCCACAGTTCCTACTCGATCGAGGATTAAAAATGGGCCGATGAATCAAGGATTGAGCTTTCCTCTCTTTCCAAATCTTGTAACTCCTTTCCATGGAGCAACACATAACAACACATGATCTCCTATATCGAATTCAACGTCCTTTCGATGAAGATTAGCATAACTCTTTTGTCGATCTTGTGAGGTTTTTATACATTGTCGGATCATTTGAATCTTTTCCGTAGTCATACGTACCAACTCCGGTCCCAACAACGTTGCTTCACCCACCTCATCCCAGCATACTGGAGAATGACACTTTCTTCCATACAACGCCTCAAATGGAGCCATGCCAATACTTGCTTGATAACTGTTGTTGTAGGAAAATTCCACCAATGGTAAGAACTTGTCCCAACTTCCCTTGAAGTCAACGACACATAGTCTTAATAGATCTTCAAGAGTTTGAATAGTCCTCTCCGACTGCCCGTCCATCTGAGGATGATATGCCAAGCTAAATCGTTATTCCGTGCCTATAGCTTTTTACAAACTAACCCAAAATCGTGAAGTGAATCTTGGGTCTCGATCAGACACTATGGATACTGGCATACCATGCAATCTTACAACCTCGTTTATGTACATACGAGCAAGACGTTCAAGTGTATAAGTTTCTCGTATAGGTAAGAAGTTAGCAGACTTGGTCAATCTATCAACAATGACCTAAATTGCATCGATTCCTTGAGAAACCTTGGGAAGACTAGTAACAAAATCCATGGTACTGCGCTCCCATTTCCATTCTGGAATTTCAAGTGGTTGCAATGGACCTTTTGGTACTTGATGCTCTGCCTTGACTCGTTGACACATTAGACACCTTGAGATAAACAACGTTATCTCTCTCTTCATATTTCCCCACCAAAATGTATGTCGAAGAACATGATACATTTTGGTACTCCCAGGATGGATTGCAAACAGTGTGTTGTGCGCCTCCATCATGATTTTATACTTTAAATCAGGGTCGTTAGGAACACAAAGTCTGGAGTTGACTTGAAGTATTCCTTCTTCATCGATTCTTGCTTCCGGCATAGCACCTTCTTGCACTTTCTTCCTCATACGCATTAGCTCCAGGTCTGTAGCTTGAGCAGCTTTAACTTTATCGATTAAAGTCGGTTCTACTAGTATATTTGCCATCATCACATGGGTCCCTAGAGTCTTTAACTCTATCTCCATCCTTTACAAGTTACATAAAATGGGCCTTTGTGTTGACAATATCGCACTCGTACTTGCATATGATCTTTTACTCAATGCGTCAGCTACCACGTTCGCTTTTCCAATAGTTCAAGCCAACGTCGTTGTCGCTTATTGAGTTCCTTTTGAGTGAAGAAATATTTGAGGCTTTTATGATCTGTAAAGATATCCACTTTCTCCCCATACAAGTAATGCCTCCATATTTTAAGTGTGAAGACAACAGCTGCCGACTCTAGATCATTAGTAGGATAATTCCTCTCATATTCTTTGAGTTGTCTTGAGGCATAGGCTATGACTTTTCCATGTTGCATGAGAACACATCCCAACCCTTTGCCCGAAGCATCACTGTAGATGACAAATCCCTCCGAGCCAGATGGTATTGTCGTAGCAGTCTTTGAAATGAGTCTCCTCTTGAGTTCTTGAAAACTCTTCTCACATTCTTCGCTCCAACCAAACTTTGTATCTTTTTGAGTCGGCTAAGTTAATGGAGTAGCGATTCGAGAAAACCCTTCCACATATCTCCGATAATAACTTGACTATCCGAGAAAGCTACATACTTGATCGCCACATCGATTTAGGTTGCTCCAACTTTGAATAGCTTCAATCTTTAAGGTCAACAGATATTCCATGACTTGATACTACGTGCCCAAGGAATGCTACTTCCTCAAGCCAGAACTCGCATTTCTTCAACTTGGCATAAAGCTTGTTTTCACGAAGCTTTCGGAGTATCAGCCTCAAGTGTTGTTCATGATCTTCACGGCTTTTGGAATATATGAGGATGTCATCAGTAAAGATGACCACAAAGTGATCCAAATATTTCTTGAATACTCGGTTCATCATATCCATGAAGGCAGCAGGAGCATTAATCAATCCAAAAGATATGACTAAGAATTCTTAATGACCATACCGAGTTCTGAAGACAGTCTTTGGAATATCCTCAGTTCTAACCTTCAGTTGATGATATCCAGAACGAAGATCGATCTTTGAAAAGAATTGTGCTCCTTGCAACTGGTCAAACAGGTCATCAATGCGAGGCAACGGGTACCTATTTTTGATGGTGACATGATTCAACTCCCGATAATCAATACAAAGTCGCATACTTCCATCTTTCTTCTTCACGAATAAAACAGGAGCACCCCAAGGAGACGTACTAGGACAAATGAAACCAATGTCTAACAATTCCTGCAATTGGGTCTTTAACTCCTGAAGTTCAATAGGAGCCATTCGATATAGGGCTTTAAAAATGGGTTTTGTACCGGTTCCAGGTTGATACAAAATTCAATTTTACACTCTGGGGGTAGGCCAGGAAGTTCTTCAGGGAATACATCAGGAAAATTATTAACAATAGAAATATCATTCAAATCTGACGTATTTTTGTTTAAATCTGTTATGTGAGCTAAGAAAGCTTGAAATCCGTTTTCCAATAAACGAATAGCTTTATGGCTTGAGATGATCGTGATTGATTTTAGTGGTTTGGTCGCTTGAATTCGCATAATAGGTTGATTAGGAATATTAAAACTAACAACCTTATGAAAATAATCAATTTTAGCATGATGAGTAGTTAACCATTCAATCCCTAGAATCACATCAAATGCAAGTATTTTCAATGAAATAAGATCGACAGGTAATGTGAGGGTACCGATTTGAACTAAACAAGACTTATAAATAGTGGATGTAATGAAGGTTTCTCCCAACGGAGTTTATACAGATAAATCAAAGTCTAATTTCTCCCGAGTCAAATTTAATCGTTGAGCGCAAGTAGGAAAAATAAAAGAATGGGTAGAACCGGTACGAATAAGGTATAGACTTCACTAAAGTTTATGATAAGCTTACCCGTGATGACCTCGTTCGGGTTCCTTGCTTTCTGGGAGGTCACAACAAATGCTCTCCCTTGAACTATTGGTTTTGACCTTCTCTTCCATAATTATAACACGCTTTGGATGGCATCGCGCAGTTTGGACTGATATGTCCCTCCCCTCCGCATTTGAAGCATATGATAGGTGGTCGTTCTCCTTCCTTAACCACGGGTGCTGATGCTGACGTCTTTCCATCATTGTTGAATCTCCTCTTCTTGAAATGTCCATTCTTATTGTCTTGGCCATTATTACCACCGAAGTGGTTACCATTGTGGCACGTTGATTCCCTCCACGTTTGTTGTCACCGCTTCGATGACCGTTACCACTGGTATTTTCATTCTGTCGGCTGCTTTCTCTTGGTTTCGTTGACTCGTTATCGCGCTCCAATAACTGAGTCCTATTTACAACATCTGAATACAAACACAGTTTATGAGAAATAAGATATTCACGTATCTCCAGTTTCAAACCTCTTAAAAACATTCGCGTCATTCTCTCCTCATTATCAATCAAATGAGATGCAAACTGAGACATCTCAGCAAACTTAGCTTCGTACTGTGACACAGTCATAATGTTCTGCTCCAACTTGATGAAATCTACCTCTTTTATGTGACGAATACTTTCAGGAAAGTACTTGTCGTTGAATAGTTCTTGGAACTTCTCCCAAGACATCTTTAGTGCGGCAGGTTGAGTACGCCATCGATTCCCACCGATGAATGTCTCTCCTCGCAACATAAAGGTGGCAAGGGAACCTTTGCTCTCGAGCATCCCAAGACATCAAATATCTTGGTGATATGCTTTATCCATGCTTTTTCGCCTTAAGTGGTTTTGGCTCTCCAATAAACTCCGGTGGTCCCAGCTCCTTGAAGCTTTTAGCGGTGGACCGTCTCGAGAGTTTCGATGTTTCCACCTACATTTTGGACAGAGCCGCTCTACTTTGATGTTGCATGAATTGCATAAAGCATCTGAACATTCCATCATTCATCATTTGGTCAGCGTTGTTGTTTGCATGAGGATTGTCGCCTTCCTGATACACATTATCTTGATTATTGATATGTGGAGACTCAACGGTCTCCTGTGCTCCATTGCTATTCTCAACATTCTCGGATGTCATTTTTAGATACTACCACAAAACAAGGATTAGTTATCTTATCACATATTATCCCTATACTCTGACCGACCAATTAAATACCAAATAAACTTAGGTAGGTCATACTAGCGAATGAATTCCCCGTGTCTCCCCTCCTAGTTTTAGTCTCACATCTTAGCCAGGGATCATATCCCTAAGCTTTAATACCAACTATGACGCCCCCAAAATAGGTATACATCACCTATTCTGAGTCGCCAAATACATGGTACATAATACAAATACAACTTTAAATATACAACATGAGCTGTGAGTTTTAATACAAATATTGTCTTCTAGACAGTATTCAAACTCAAAATAAGTCCTCAATACATTTATTATCACAATATTTCATAGAATAGTGAGAACTACTAATTCTATCATCTGGACTGTCACTCCGTTCCACGACTAGTCCCTGCTACGTTCTCATTTCCTCAAGAGAATAATGAAAGCAAAAGGGTGAGCTCAACTAGACCAGTAAGAAATATTTTGACTAAGATAATGCAGAATAAATTATCATTAGCCTTCAACAGTATTAAACTGATAAAATATAACAAACATCAAGTTTAATTGCAGCGGAACAAGCAATCCATTAGAAGAGTCAAGTAGAGAATAAAATCTACTATCTTCTATGATTTAAAAGGGTTTTCATTACTTTTATCGCTGAGACTCAACTTAATAAATAATCCACATCATCCCTGCACTACGGCCAAAGATATTCATTATTATCACGACCACAAATTATCCATGAACTACGGGCCAAAGATATTCGTGTATTCATTAATGGTCATGATCATGCCAACAACTGTCCATCAATGCACTACGGGCCAATGAAGACATTTACCACATCATTTTTAACATTACGGTCATGATTATACCGAATAATCCCTGGTCATAATCATACCAAGTCCATCTATGCACTACAGGCTATAGATGACTTTCAATATAATATTAACATGAGGATGATGATAATGATATAAGAATTCAATAAAAGAAGTTCAAGAATTAATTTATCCAGGAACTAATAACGTCCAAATTGTCAACATGATACTTCTTTGTGGAGTAAAATTCAAGAATGCTCAGAAGAATATTTCCATGAAAAGATATTGGATGAAGCGCAAATATCAAGGATATTCCACTAATTTCATGGAGTATAGAAGTCAAAACTTTAACCAACCTGAGTATATAAAAAATGGAATAACAAAAGAAATCACCAGGCATGCGATAGATCTTACGATGCATAAAAGTTATTCCAATGTAATAATAAATAACAAAACCAGGTCATGCGTAAACGCACAGACAAGATGTTCCAATAGAATAATAAACAACAAAACCAGGTCATGCATAAACTCACAGACAGGATGTTCTAACAGAATAATAAAGAATGGAATAACAGAAGAATTTCACCAATTATAGGGTATCCCGCGTATATAGGTTATTCCAACAGAATAATAAAGAATGGAATAACAGAACTTTTCTTCATGAATAAGAAAGAAAGAATACCCCTTACGACTAAAACAAATAATATCCCTTACCGTAAAAGAAGATTATTCTGACTGGTAGGGCGAGGATATTCTTGAAGAAAACATGCACTACGCTCAAAGCTTCTTAAAACTCTATAGAAATATGCTCAAGATTATAAAAGAATTCTCTGAACTTCTGGTGTGGTTTTCAATTCTAACTAAGCATCCTATTTATTGGAAAATAGAAAGGATACTATTTGAGAAAAATATCACGGACGCTACAGCTATGCAATTTTCGAATGAAATTTTGATAACCTACGGATGCAAAATTCAAACCTTCCTCCAATAAGAACAAAGCAACCAATATATATATATATATATATATATATATATATATATATATATATATATATATATAGACAACACATGCTATAATGCAACAAAACAACAAAGAAAAAACACTCCCATTAAACAAACCTTAGGATTTTTTTTCTCCACCCCATTTTCTTTCTTCCAACATAGCCCCACATGCTCCCTCCACCAATTTCCACTCACTCATTTATTTATTATGCATATAACATTATACTAGATACCCCTCAATAATCAAGATTCCCCCCCACTACCACTTTATTTTTAACACATAATATATATATATATATATATATATATATATATATATATATATATATATATATATGAGATAAATTCTCCCGGGTTTTGAAAAAAATGGATAAGTGGGGGTCCAAATAATAAACAAAATTTACAACAAATATTTCATAAAACCACCTCAATATTTTTAACAACATTTATCATCATTATTATAATTCACAATATTAATCGACCAGGTCATTCCTAGGAAAAGGGGCTTTCAATAAAGATTTCTCCCTATTGCGCCGCACTTAGGTGACCAAACCTCTCCTTGATGTAACTTCTAGACATCGTTAATATTGCAAATAATAATATTAATAACTTTGTCGTCTCAATTATTGATTTAATAATATATAAAATATTGACAATAATTGAATCAAATAACGTGAGATATTATGCAAACAATTATTTGTAGCAATAATTGAACAAAAGCGAGTGACTTCTCACGTAAGCATCAATAATCAATACTGTAAAGTATTATCTCTGTGCAACCACGCCAGATTATCTTTATTTTTTAACACCGTGTTCTCAATCCAACAATAATTCCGTTGTAGGGTCCACCAATGATTGTCTTGGTTGTACGAATATTCCCTGTTAAAACGAATATTCCCCGACCAATCGAATATTATATAACAACTTGCGTACTTTGCAAAATTTATAAATATTACCCACAACTATAACATTATATCAAATTCATTCCATAATATTCAAAAATGATATTTATAAAAAATTCATCTTTATTTATAAAAGTTGGGGTCTTACATCTAACATTGTTTCCACTTAACAAGCCTCTATTCTTGAGAGAGATATCACTGAAGCTGAAGTTCTGTCCACCTTAAAATCCATGAAGAAAAATAAGAGCCCTTGCCCTGATGGCTTCAATGTCAATTTTTTTTTTCTGCATTCTTGGGATATTGTAGGAAGGGATTTCACCCTAGACGTTCTATGACGCCCCCAAATTCAAGTACTTGAAACCCGAATTCGGTGCTTCACGATACCATTTCTATGAGTGGAATAATACTAATAATAATAACAATAATATAAATACTAAACTTAATTTACATATCAGAGTCTAAATCCCCATGTTTCCAACCTTTAATTCATTACATTACATGATAATAATAAATATCATAGTCTTACTAAAGTCTAATTATTATATATGATAACACAAACTTAGGACGGGCAGCACCTTGAATCACTAAGATTACTTCAAGGCCAGCAGCCTTGGGACTTCAGTTCACTAAGAATTCTTTAAGGTCAACAGCCTTGGAACTTCTCTAGTTCCTAGGAACTCTTCAAGCCCAGCAGGCTTGGAAATTCATTTAGTCCCTCCGGATAAGGACCCCTCAGGCCCTGGCTTCTTATTGTTGAGTTGTTTGTTTGTTTGTTGGAGTTGATGCTGAGCTACTAAGATGTCTTTATGCTCAGAACATCTTCTGTACTTAGCAGCTTGGCGTGATCATCCTTGAAGTACAGTTGAGTGTTGCATGATGCTCAGCTTCTTTAGTTACTCAACCTCCCCTGATGATCCCTTGATGAACTGCCTTGAAGATCATTCCTCTTGATACGTGATGGCTGCACATGATGGGTTTCTAACATGACTGTAAGCTCTTCTGTTAGGTACTTAGAAACTTTCTCATGCTTGCCACCATGATGGTGTTTGTGATCTCCCTTCTTGATACTTGATGCCTTCTCATAATGGACTTGCTTAGATGACTGAAAGCTCTTCTCTATGGTACTTAGAGTCTTCCCATGATGGACATAAAGATGACATGACGCTCTTCATTCTCTCGGCAGTTCAGAACACTCTTCATGTAGTAGAACTCTCACTTCTACAATGTAGAACTCTCACTTCTACTTCTTTCTTTTTCTATCTCTAAGTGTTCTTGGTGGATCGTAGAGTGAGCCTTCGGACTCACTATCTCACATGGTTTAGAACAGTTCACCGTTACTCCAAACTTGGCAACTCCAGCAACCCTCGAACTTTGAAGCTCTTGCTAATTTATACTCATTTACAATCCTTCTATTGGAAAGTAGCCGTTGAAAGCTATTCAAATATCTTCACAGATCTTGAGTTGATTGAGGTAGACTACAGATGTGACATGTCATACTTTTACGACATTGCGATCTCTTCGCTTCACCTACCCGTCCGGAGATGTCACTTTAATGTCTTGGGCAGGTCGAAGACTTTATTTCCTCCTTCTAATTTCTCGATCAGAGGTTATCCTTTTGCATCGATGCTCTTGATAAGCTCTTGTCCGAATATTACCATTCAGATTGAATCATTGCCAATGCTTCATTCTTTAGCTATTCGAACTCTACGATTCTGATGCATGTCTTCATGGACCTGATCGTAGTGTCTTGGATATTCTGGGAGTGCTTCTTCATTGAGAATCGTACTTGCTTTACGATTCTACCTTGGCATTATGAGCATATCTATTGAGGTCTTAGTTCTACACTCTATGATTCAGCTTTGGCTGTGCAGACACTACGACTCTGAGATCAGATCTTGAAACTCTACGATTTCTACCTTGTGCTTGTTGTCTTCATCTGATCTTGCTTGAATACGATCTTTGCCTCTAGTATGATCAGTAGACTCTACGACTCTGAGTGTAGTCTACGATTCTTGACTTGGCTTCGGCAGATACTCGGTCAGCTGGTAGGCAGGCTGTCTCTACGATTCTGAACCTGACTTCCTCAGCAGACTAAGGCTCTCCTCGACCCACTACGATCCTCTCCTCGTCTCTCCTGGTAGTCTATGAACTCCAAGACTATTATCTTGTAGACTATGATTTTTCCTTGATAGCTCTCGAGTTTCCTTGACTTTCTTGGCAGACTACGATTTCTGGTGCAATGCTCGACGATCACACAAGCCTATCTATTACATCATAAGATCAACCTAACATACTTGATCTTTCTATGCTTATAGTCCTTGTACATCATTTATTTTTAAGGACTTTACAAAACTGTTTTGCTTATGTAGGATCAACCTAATATACTTGATTAATTCATTCTAAGTCCTTGTACACATGTTTCTATTATCTATCAAAGGACTTTATAGCTTTTCTTAATGAAAGCATACTTGCATATTCATTCATATATATCATAATCAAATCATATATAAATAGGAATATCATTCCTATGTTTATTCCTGACAATCTCCCCCTATTTAATTATGACAAAAACAATAAGTGCATATGTATGTTATGAATGGATCTTATATACAGTGAGCAGCTATATTTCTAAAATAGATAATCATGAATGTCATTTATAATGATGTGGAAATTAATACACTGACATTTTACATCCTGGATCCAGAATATTCCTAACTAGTTAGAGATGTACCTCTTTTGGTTCCATGTATGTTTCCGGAATGTCTGTTGATCAGCTATTCATCTGTTAGATTCCTTTGCTCCTGCTCCCCCTCGGATGTGGAGCTATTCATTTCTTCTTCTTCTGGTTCTGGCTCTGGCTCCCCCTTAGATGATGACTCAGCTCCCCTTGGTGTTGCCTTCTTCTTCTTCTTCTTTTCTTTCCTTTTACTCTCCTTGTTCTTTCTAGAGTGCCTCTTATTCTTCCCCTTTCTATGCCTCTTCTTCTCCCCCTTTTTGTCATTAATCATTTGAGAGAGCTGCTCCATGTTGGACATAAGCTGCTCCATCAGGTAGGAAGAGTTGGCAACTTCAAACTTGAGTTCCTGTTGGCCTAGCTCAAGTTGCACTGAGAAAGACTAATTCATGTTGTCAATCTTGTCAGAGAGGACTTGGATCTGCTCTTCATTGGCCTTACTCGCTTGTAGTACATCTGCCTTTTGATCATTTATGGCCTTTAGATAGATGCGATCTCTTTCTCTAATTTTGAGAGATACATCAGCCACTATTACTTGGAGTCTCTCTTGAATTGAGTTATCTTTTGTTATTTTCAACTTCTTTGTTATTTTGAATTGAGTCTCCCTTCTTCTTTAGACTCATCACCCTTTGAGCCGTTATGGGGGCTTTCAGGATTGGAATGGGCATGTTGTTCTTCTTTCGAAACAACATCATTTGACCCATCATCTTGGCTTGTTGGGGATTTTTGAATCTTTTCTTCTTCATCAGAGTGAATGCTTTGAGGGTTAGTGTAATAACCCGAGATTTTCTATATAAAATAAATAAGAAATTTTGCATATAAATTTTTTTTTTTTAATGACGAGACTAAGTGTCAAGTAAAGTGAACGACAGCCAAAACTGATGCAAAATTTTGCAAACATAGTAGCTCAGGCTATGCATCAGGGAATACCAGCTGCAGGGAACCAGCCAGACAATCGCTTGGCAAAATTCAAAGACTTCAAAGCCAGAGGACCACGAATTCAGAGGATCAACTGACCCTATAGAAGCCTGGACGTGGGTGAGCAGAGAGATAGAGAAGGCGTTCGTGAATCGCTAAAGTAGATGAGGGGCAAAAGACCGCTTTTGCCACTTATATGATGAAAGGGAAGCTAACTTTTGTGGGAGGCAAATAAGACTAAAGCAGAAAAGAAGAAATTACTTGGGATAGGTTTAAGGATTTATTTTTCAAAACTATCTCTCTGTTAGTATGCGAGCCTAGAATGGAGGTGAGATTCACAGAGTTAAAGCGAGGATAACATGGTCATAAGTGAGTATGCCGTAAAATTTAATGAGTTGGTTAGGTTTGCTCCACATCAAGTGGATACAGAGGCTAGGAAGGCAAGGAGATTTGAGTGGGCCTAAAACCCTGGCTCTACTAATAAGGTGTCGATCTTGCAAATCAATACTTTTGCAAAGACTCATGGAGAAGGCTATCATTCTTTGAAGCAGGAAGTGAGGCCATGAGCCTCTACCATAAGGAGAAGAAGAATAAAAGCAAGTCAGAAGGAACAATAAAGATAGAAAGTAGTAGTGGGAATAGGGGTGAGAAAAGAATGAGGAATTTTTCTGAGAAAATGCAAGTAAAGCAGGTTGGTATAAAGAAGCAGGTAGTGCAGTGCAAGAATTGCCGGAAGAATCACTCTGGCGAGTGTCTGAAGGGCAAGTTTGTATGCTACAAGTGCGGGCAAGAGGGTCATATCTCTCCCAACTACCCCAACTCAAGGATGATCAGTGGATGTATTATATGTGGATCGACTGAGCATAAGGTAAGGAACTGTCCACAGAGGGGAATGGAGGCAGGGAACGTAACCATGGGGAGAAGCAGTGGGACGTTAGCAATTTCGAGGACCAAACTCAACCAAGAACTCCAACGAAAGCAACTCTCAGGGTTTACAACATGACGGTCCGGATACGGCAATTTGGAAAGCAGAACTCCGTGTGCTATTTGAATAACTTATATATCTATATTTCGCTTAATCGGATAGACAAGTGTTATGATGAATAATTAAAGATCGGTTCAATCAAGTATGATCGAGATCTACGACAATGATTATATGCTATGTACCTTCCCGCATATGAGTTTTTAAAGCGGTGATTAGGGACGGAATCCTTATAAAGGAGGTGAATGTAATAACCCGAGATTTTCTATATAAAATAAATAAGAAATTTTATGTATAATTTTTTTTTTTAATAATGACGAGACTAAGTGTCAAGTAAAGTGAACGATAAATGCGAATACATTTATTACTTGAAAAATTAGAAATAATTTTGGAATTATTAATTACCACAAATTATATGGTAATAAATTTTACAGAACCTAAATATTTTTATTAATTATTTTCCATGAAAACATGATTGGAAATAATATATGAAGTGATAATTAGATTTATATAATAAATATTTTATTATATGAATTGTTCGTAATATTTAAGTTAATTATTTTAACTTGATTATTGATGTTGTGTACGAAGAATAAGTCGGACATGAGATCCAAACCTCGGATTGGGATTGTGATCAAGAGATGAGAATAATAATATTATATTATTTTCTGAAGACAATAATTATGTAATTGGGTATAAAGTGACAGATAATATTGAGCAATGACGATCAATTAGGTCATAACATATTACCGCGTCTTTGTGAAACCCTAATTATTAAACTTCGGTTATGAGGTATTTACGAGTAGTGATTGTGTATATGAAGTTATCGTGAATAAGAATATCGGTAATTAGAAGAAACCCTAATTCTTGTTGTGCATCGATAATTAGGACAAACCCTAATTATTATAACCCTAACTTAGGTTGAAATTAGAAACCGTAACTAATTGTGTTAGTAACATACACGAGATAATTAAAGAACCACTAATGGTCAATTAGAAACCCTAATTTTAATTACAAGGGTTTAATTTCGATGTTATTGTATAAGTGTTTTAATTTACCAAAGGATAGAAGTTAATTGGTAAATTATAAGAATTAAATCTAGTGATGAAATATTACATTTAATTGCCTTGTACAAGATTGCCCATACACTCTTAAACAAAGCCCAACCATCACCCATAACAAATCGAAGCAAGAATCAAGAATTTTTGGCAAAAGGGTATAAGGACACTAAACCTAGAAATCCTTTGATTCGATGTTATTTGATTCAATTGATTGTTTAAAGTTGTGTAATAGGATGTTAATTGATGATATGGGTTGATAAATCAAAGACCCATAACATCAAAGTGCAAAATTTGAAGATTTAAGCAAGTTGGAAAAATCAATTACATTATTTTTCATCAAATGTCGAGGCCATAACTCTTTTTGCTTTCGATCATGAGTTTTGTTCTTTAAAAGTTGTTATATGTAGCACGATATGTGGTCTTTAATGCGCAAAAAGAATCAAGTCTATATCATGTATAGATTAGAAGTTATAGATGGTCAAACATGGTTGACCGATCATGATAAATCATTTTTAAGGGTCTCTAATGGGGCATTGAATGACCTCATTCAGAGCCTCGGGATGGCGGAATTACGGTAATTGGAAGGAAATGTGTCAAATTTCTCAAAACCGAAAGTCGGCAGCGAGGATGTGCTATTCGGGACACTGTTTCGATCAGTTAATGCTTCCAAAACCTTCTGGGCTTTTGGTATATTATAGTAAATCGAATAAGCTTTCCATAGACTCTGAAACGGACTAAATCCGATATCGGAGGAGAGAGTTATGACATTTCAAAGTAGTAGTGTCAAAACTTCCCAACAAGTGCGGTGCAGTCCATTTAAACGGAATTCACGGGCTGATGTATTGAATTTGGAAATGGTCAAAGAATAAAAGTTGTAGCCCCTCAGAAGTTAGCTTCGCGTGGGCTCAAGAATCGCTCAAAAATGTTTTAAAATGAAAGAGTTATGACTATTTTAGCGAAAGAGGGTAAAGCTGAAACGAGATTGAAAACTGTTATGAACGTCCACTTTTGACGCACTGTTTGGGCTACCTAATGAACCCGAATTGGGTAATTCGTATTTTTTAAAAATAGTCTTACATACCATGTATAACATATCCAAAAATCAGATTAATCGGAGTTATGAGCAATGCGTTAGAAAATCGCAAAGTGAGCTATTGAAAAATTGGTATAAACCAAGTCCCACATCGACTAAGTTGAGAACTTCACCATTTTCTAAACCTATAAATAGAAGGGCTTGGCCTTTGTTTCATTCACCAACAATAAGGCCTCCAATTTTTGAGAAAGGCTTTGTTGTGGGAGAACTTTTTATAAAGATCTCCTTAGTTAAATTTTGGCGTGGAAGTGCGTATTCGATCTGTGGAATTCAGTATTTAGGGTATGTTTCTTATTTAATTTTTGTAATGTTATTATTTTTAATTGTTAGTTAAAGTTTGAATTTTTGAAGTTTAGTTAGTGTTGTTAATAAACTAGTTAGTTTACTATGTTTATTTTGGCTTAGAATTGGTTATGTAAATGAGTTATTTGTGATGACTTTTAATATTTTGTGATGAATTTCATTAATTAATTATTATTAATGATATTAAAGTTATTTAATGATTATATTAAATAATTTAGTTTAAAAATGATTTTAATATTATAAAAATCATTTTAAATGAAAATAAGGTATTTAAAATATTTTAAGTTATAAAATATAACTTTTAATATTTAAATGATAATTTCATTAATAATTAAATATTAATGATATTAAGATAATATTAATGATATTTAGTTTATTTAATAATTATTATTAAATAAATAGTTTAAAATGGTTTTACTTATTTAAAAATCATTTAAAGAGGATATTAAGGATTTAAAAATATTTTAAGTTATAATTAATGACTTTTAATATTTGGATAAATAGTACATTAATATTTAAATATTAATGGTAATTATTTAAAATGATTTTTATTGTTTTAAAAATCATTTAAGGGTAATATAAATGTTTTAAAAATAGTTTGAGTTATTATAAATAACTTTTATATTTTAGTAATGGTTTCATTAATAGTTTAGTATTAATTAAACTATTAATGATAATGGAATTGTTTAATGTTTAAATCATTTAATTATGATCCGATAATTGAAAATTATAAATTACCAAACTATTTGACTTGAGAGCCGATTATGAAGTTCTAAATTTAAAGAAGAACACCTATAAGTAATGCTTATATCACTATAGGCCCTTTAGTGATGATTTGAATTATTTTAAATTTTTTAATTTCGGAAATTTGAAAATGATTAAAAATTAAGATGTACGATATTTACGAGATGTTGAGGTATAAAATAAGAGTCTTAGACTCGAAAGATTTACCCGATAAAGTTTGTCAAGACGATGCGACAAATGTCGTAATTCTATAATAGAAAGAAAAGGCTACTGTAAGAGCATTGATGAGATATTTGAAAAATGTATAAAAATATTTCAAGTATAGGATAGGAACTAAAAGTATGATCACTATGATTATGTGATTAGACTATGTCTTGATCGTAATAGACGAGATTATGTGTTAAGATATATTGTTCTAATCGAACGAATGATCTGATTATTGATAGGTTGTGATAAAGAGATAAAACCTAAGTTGAGATTTGTAATCAATGAATCGTGCAAGTATCCTACCTTTGCATTTTCTTTATGCAATGGACATGAGTAAGAAGTTTCGTAATTATTCTATTCCCTGCATGATTATGTACGCTTTGATTATCAACATGTTAGCTCGATATATATTACGTTAAGTTGATTTCTAAATGGTTATACAAGTGTCCCCACTTGGATAACCATGGCATTTATTCACATGTTGATATACCTCCGTCAATTACCCGTATACATATATGTTGAATTACATATTATTGTTGAGCAAGATTAAAACCTTCCGGGTTTGGAACTGTGCATGTATGAACATCCCTATATGGGAAGATTTTTTTCAAGGCGGATAGAGTGAGCGATGAATTTCGTTCAAGTTATGTAGTATTGATCAATCTGGTACAACTGGCCGATCACCCTCCGTGCTCCGTAAGCTAGAGCGGTTCATGGATGGATTTCGCCAAACCTTTTGAAAATGAAAAGAATGTTCATAGTA
This sequence comes from Panax ginseng, assembly GCA_020205605.1. NCBI lineage: Eukaryota > Viridiplantae > Streptophyta > Magnoliopsida > Apiales > Araliaceae > Panax > Panax ginseng. The sequence goes on along the minus strand of CM035143.1, from coordinate 56,140,070 downwards.
TGATTCTTAAACCCTATTCATGGGTAGAGCGAGCCAAATTTAAATAATTTGGAAGAGAGTTGTTATGTGAATTTTTATCAGTAAAGATTACTTCACAACTTTCGATTCGTTGTAGAAGTGTTATGTAAAGAGAATACTTATATTCTTTCAGCTTATATATATAATTGCTATTACTTGTTGGGCACTCAAATGCTCATCCTTGCTTAAATTAAATGTTTTCAGTTATGTATGAGCAACCTGAAGGCTCAGGCACGAACAAAGGAAAAAGGAAAGCTGATCGAATAAGTGTGTATCATGAGTTAATGGTTATAGTTGTATTGGTATCTATTCAAGTATTATAAGGAATGTATTTGAAGGTCACATACCTGGGAAAGTAAACTTTGATGTATGTAAATTAAGTTCGAATGTATTATTATTTTAGTATTATTCAGCTTAAAGAAATGGTATCGTGGAGAACCGAGTTCGGGTTTCAAGTACCTGGATTTGGGGTCGTCACAGTTAGCCACAAGGCTTAAGCATTCTTCTTCATCAGCAGATGCTGCATTTTCATCCATTAATCCACCCTCATTGCTGGATTTGGTCTGTGGGGACTCGATCTTGAGATCGTCGGTTCCCTTTTCTTTTTCTGACTATGCGCTCTCCTCTTCATCAGATGTACTATCTTGGAAAACTGAGGCTAGTCTGTTTACCACCTTAGCTTTTTTGATGGATGGCCCTTGAAGTAATCTGTTACTTCTCCTCTTTGTGGTCTCTGCAGTTGAGACCTTTTCATCTTCAACCTTGTCTTCTGTGGATAGATTCCTTGGAGGAGCCCCAGTTTTCCTCACACCTTTGGATTTCTTTCTGGCTGGTGTGGGTGCTGCTGGTACAGGGTTATCAGACTCAGAGCTTTCTTCCTCTTTTGCCTTCCTCTTCTTTGTAGAGGCCTTACTACTGCTCCCAGTTGTCAGCCTTCTATTCTTCTTTGGGTTTTTCTTCCAATTTACAAATAATTGTGGAGACATTACTTTGTGAACATTCAGAGGTTCTCCCTCATCATCCTTGATTTTGTTTCCCAATTTCTTCTTCAGCACAATGCTCAGTAGTCTTCCATGAAACACTTTTGTAAGTGGTTTTTATGTAGACTTCTTCAATTCAGCCTTTTCTAGCCATTTGGATATTTGATCAAATAGGATAACTCCAAAGTTAATTCGTTTCTTTAGAACTATCGCAGACATGATCTTTAACTGTTGATCAAGCACCGTGTCGTGTGCAGTGTCCTTGTATAGTATGCATTTTTTAACTATTTCAACAAGGAACTCGTAATCCTCTGGAAACTCCTTCTTCTTCATGTCCTTTAGATTAGGGTTCCTCTAGTACCGCATTAGCCTCTTGCCTTCTTCAATGTCTACTTCATCTAAGTTTATCAGACCTTGGTTGGGAAACCCTAAGCATTGATTAATGTCTGCAGCTCTTATCTTCAGGCTTGATCCTTTCACCTTCGTGGTCAGAAGCCCAGAATTTATCGAAGCATTCGAGTAGAACAGCTTTACTAGCTCTGTGTAGACTAGAGTGTCTGCCTCCAAGCACTCAGAGAACCCAGCCTTCTTTACGAGCTCAAGTATGTCCTTGAACTTCGTTTCTGATTCTTCAAACTTTTTGAAGTCGAGTTGGATTCCTGTTATAACCTGCCATTCTGCCATTTGAAGAGTTCAAAGTATGTGGGTATTTGATTCAGAAGAGTTATGAGAGATGGCTGTGATTTGGGTAGGGCTCTGCAGAGTTAACTGATTTTGGCTCTTGAGAGGATTCTAGGGTTTAAAAATGGGAGGGAGAAAGGTTCGATATTTTCTGATAACTGGTTGCAGGTTTTGAATTTTTCTTAATGGCAGTTCCTTCTAACTCTGCAAAATCAGTGATGTGTCAAACAACCATTGGTTGCACGATGTCCAGTAATGAGTTGTAACTCCCCATAACTTCTTATTTAAATATTTCTTTCAGAAGAGTAGATGTTTAATTGACGTGGATTGACCGTTGACATCTTTGGTTCGTAGAGTAGCATGGTAAGGCCGCTATGGACTCTACGTTTTCCTTTGTTGACTCAACGATCAAATTTTGAGAGATGTTGCAGTGGATGGTTTTGACATTAATCCACATCTTGATGCATCATAGCTTAATCACTGATATACCACAAGCCAGCTTTGGGCACTTTAGACCTAATGTGCATTTGCACAGTATCTTTCCAACCTTTATTTGAACATCTCTACTCTTCATCTGAAAGGTTGAGCAATTGTTCAGTTCTTCAGTGCTCCTTATGAGCTGGATTATCCTCTGGTAGGACTGTGTTCGTCGAGTCTGCTTCTACGATCACTAAGGTTGCACTAAGATTGTGGAGTTCTCTTCAACTTCAACTCTATGATCGTTGACTGACTTGGTCCTTGAGATGAACTTACTTAGCATTCCTTCTAGGTTAAGGTAGCGCAGGAAGGGCCAACCTCTTAGAGTGAGCTAAGGGTCAGGTTTGTCCCTGAGGCACTTTCTAGATGAAATACTTTAGAAGTGATTTGCAATGATATCTCATTTGACCTTTTCTGGTGGGGAGGTCCTCTACCAACTTTGGACAATTGCATTTGTTGTAATCGTGGTGTCCTCCTGCTCTTACACTACGATCGGATGTTTGATCGTGAGCACTCCACGATTTTGAGTTGGGTGGCTGATTGGTTATCAGTAGTACGTTTTGAGACGTTCCTACTGACTATGGAACTTCATTTGGTTCATCAGCCACAAAGTTTTGAGACTCTGTAGCTGGTAAATTGCTTCAAAGTATATTTTAGTGTTGTTGTTTCTCAACATATCACTGCTCCCCCATGGTTGATGTTGTCTTCTCAGTTAGACGTGATTCCCTTTTCTTTAGGTTCATTTGAAGGCAGCCTTCATATCTCCTTCTGACTTGAATCACCATTATCACTTAGATCTCCTTGTATCGTAGGCATGGATTTTTTCAGGACTGATCACTCTATAATCATTTGACAGCACTACGAACGTAGTCTTCTTTGACAGTCTTGTGCGTGTGAAGTTCTGCTCCCGTAATGAGTTCCTCTTGACTGATGGTCGATAATCCTCTGATGTGAGCTTCCTTGAGGATTCATCTCATATAACATGGTTTTCCTTATTTTAGCATATAAGACCCTTTTCATCTTTGGTTGCATGGCCTGCTTCCATATACAGATTAACAGCCATGTGAGCTTCATTCAGGTTAGCTCAGCGGGTCTTCATTCAGGTTAGCTCAGCGGGTCTTCAAGGGCAAGGTTTGAAATATCGAAGGGTTATTTCTAAGATAGTTCAAAGTATCAGAATAACATCATGAATAAGGGATATGACAATTCAATATAATTCAACAGATATATATGAATTCAACGGCTAACAATGTATCCAACTGGATAAGAAATTTATACTGAGCAGTCACTAAAGACCATTGAACTTTCACTAGAGTTACCAATATTAAATTGATAACCAAAAATATCAAGTACTATAGATGATCAGTCTACAATACTTCACGTTTTGCATAACACCACAATAATATTTATTCATGTGTTGGGGTTTCCAACAACATACACTCCCCTTACCAAAAGGGTTGTTCAACTCAGTTTTCAAGATTTTCGCACCAACCAAGTGGTTTGGACAGTTTTATTATAAACATGCATATAGTCTAGCCGAATCAAATGGCATCGACTCTTTCACAATATTAAAGATCAATAATAAGTTCATCATGAATAATAGTTCTTACAGGGGTTTAAGCATATTAGCTCATTTGAACGAGAAAGTAATATAACTTGTATTCAAAGAAATAAGTTTACGGTATTCGTCGAATAAAGAATGCAAATATACTTGCACAATAAGAGTAGGGTTCAGATACTTGCCTTAAGCGTTGATTACCACTTATAGAGTAAAATCACCTCAACGAACTATATTATCCTATTTATGTATGTATAGGTACTCATAATCACACATCTTGACATAAATCTCAACATGCAATTATCACACATATATCTATCTATACACCTTAGAACTCATAGATGTATAATTCACATTGTTCTTACTTTTAAAACCTTAAAAACATTTTAGCAAATTTAAGTCTCATATACTCATTTCATGTTTGTATACGTGAAACATTACTTGAGTTACGCATTCTAGATTACGTCGTTCACACATACGTATCAAGGAACTTTTAACTTAAGTTTGGTCTTCTTTATTTACTTTCACTAATTGTTATTGTTTATTCATAACATTTCTATTTCACAAGTTAAGAAAATTTATTGCATCAAGATTAACTATAGTATTTATTAAACCACATAACCATGATAAATAATCTTTTCAAAGCATGCTTACATATATTAGGTTTATTCGAACGTAGCTAGTATAACTCTCTACTTAGAAATTCAGTTTAGTTCATGCGTGGGTAACATATATCAATTTGATAATATTTATCAATTAATCCAGCCTTTTCCAAAGTCACGATGTTGTTTCCAAATCAGAAGACATCCCGCCACGTTTGAACCCGAAGACATCTTCCGAAGTCAAAGACTTCATCCCCGAACCCGAAGATATCTTGTCATGTCCGAACCCGAAGACATCTTCCGAAGTCGAAGACATCATCTACGAATCCTAAGACTTCAAAAATAACTTCAGTCAATACTTTATAAGTAACCTTCTATCATTTTACTTGTTTAGTCAATTGTTTACTTTATTTTATTTATCCATGTCTCATTACATAACTAGAGTATTCTTACTTTACTTAGTATTATTATTATATTTTATCTTGTTATTAATCCGATTTTATCTCATTTTATCTAAAAAAACAAGTCTTGACCCGTTTGACCCGACCCGAACCGGACTGACTCAACACTGAAAGTGGCCAAGCGCCTAGGCACTTGAAATAAGCCTGGGTAGAGCGCCTAGGCGCTCCCCTGCAGAAGCCAAAATCAGATTTTTTCAACTTTTTCTGTTTTGACCCTTTTTGATTCAATCTTTCATAACTTGCTCATTTCATATCCAAATGAGTTCAAACCACTTCCATTATCTCATAAACTTACATATCTTCAATATTTGATATCTTGAATAATTTTCCAAAATTTTTATTTAATCAAATTATTTACTTTTCCAAGCTAAGGTTCTCATGTTAGCTTCTCTTACCGATTATTTTGCTACGAGTTGGTTTATGCCCGAATCCGATGATTCAACTTGGGTTATGATCGTATTTCATACATGCTTAATATAACATTTTAGAATTACACATATCTCTTACACCTTTTAATCACAATTATCAAACTTTCAAGTATACTAAGCTAGCTTTCATGCTCACATGCTTCTACATGATTCATTTTTACTTAGATCACATACCAAGACATATAAATCACATATCCTCCTTCCAATACTCATCATTATACTTTTAGATCAATCATGGTCACACAACACATAAACTTCCCACAATCAAGCATGCATTCTTACTAATATCTATATATACTAACTTATATTGACAAAAAAATAAAGCTAGATTATGAACTTACTTCTTGAAGGATTTCTTCCTCTTAACTAGGAACCTTAAGTAGTTCTCCACATTTGCTTCTTCTTCTTGAACTCCTCTTGAACCACCAAAGTGCAAGAGTTCCTCTAGGTTTCTTATACTTCCCTCAATTTCTCTCTAGCTCTTACTATACTACTAACACTTATGAAATATCAAGTAAATGAAACAATGAAGTAGGATGGGTTATATTTATAGGCAAGGTCTATGTATGCAATACATGTACTAGTACTTGGTATAATACTTGTATTTGTACACCCAACTAGGTATTAACCATGGGTAAAAGGTGATTAGGTAAAAAGGAATTACCAACTCCTTCACCAACTATGTCCTTCATCATGAGCCCACATGGGATTGCTTGTAAGCATTTTTGTGCAACAAAAATCAGCACTTAGGCTTAATAGGGCAAAAATTTCGGCCATGAGGGGTAGCTTCTATATGTTGCACTTTTATTTTATCATTTGTACAATATGCTAGCTTATTGTTACCTATACACATACATCTTTATACCTATATATGTATATATTCCTATATATATAAGTATACTTATCTTATATATGTATTCATATAATCCATGTACACTGGGTTTGTCCAAATTAATATTTGAATTGGGCTAGGTACAAACACTTATACACATTGGGTTAAACATTAGTCTACCAATTCAAATTCTTGGGCTAAACTCCCAACTATGCAAGTATGTTACATTAATAATGTTGGTCTTGGATTTATCCTAGATCCAACACTTCATTAAGTTATCCATCAGTTAATCTCATTAAGAAATTAATTACACCACAAAAAGCTTTACACTTAAGCTTAATCAATCATAACCAAGATTATCAATATTATCAATAAATTTCTTAATCCTTTCAAACATGTTTCAATTAAATTTTTGTTTTCACCTTTCATGACACACCAAAATATATGTGTTCAAAATAAATATTCAAACACTTTTATTTCTAATTTATAAAAATCTCGGGTATTACATCCTCCCTCCCTTATAAAAATTTCGTCCCGAAATTGCTACAAGGTTACACAAATAGATGGGGATAGTTCATCCTCATCTTATCTTCTAACTCCCATGTTGCCTCCTCGACATCGTGGTTACGCCAAAGTACTTTTACAGAAGAAATGACTATATTCCTTAAAGTTTGCTCTTTCCTATCCAGAATTTGGACAGGAATTTTGTCATATGCTAAGTTCTTCTCCACCTGAATGGGTTCATAAGAAATCACGTGCTTGTAGTCTGGCTTGTACGGATGCAACACGGATATGTGAAAAATGTTATGGATGCGCTCCAACTCGGGTGGTAGTGCAACTTTGTATGCTACTTCGCCCACTCGCTTGAGTACCTCGAACGGTCCTATGAATCTTGGACTCAGTTTTCCTTTCTTGCCGAAACGGATCTTTCCCTACCATGGAGATAACTTCAGAAATACAAAACTGCCGACTTCAAAATCTCGTTATTGCCGATGCAAATCTGCATACTTTTTTCTGACGATCTTGAGCAGTAACAAGTCTAGCCCTTATTACTATCACCACCTCCATGGTTTGTTGTACTAACTCTGGTCTGAGTATTCGTCGTTCTCCGACTTCATCCCAATATAATGGCGTTCTGCACTTTCTTCCGTAAAGAGCTTCATACGGTGGCATACCGATACTCGCATGGTAACTATTATTATACGCAAATTCGACTAAGGGTAGGTGGTCATCCCAATTCCCCTTTAAGTCCATCACGCAAGTTCTAAGCATGTCCTCTAGCGTTTGTATGGTCCTTTCACTTTTTCCATCCATGTGAGGATGATAAGCAGTACTTAACCTTAACTGTGTTCCCATCCTCTCTTGCAAGCTTTTCCAGAATTTTGACGTGAAACGCGGATCTCGGTCAGAAACAATCGATACCGGCACTCCATATCGTGAAACAATTTCCTTTACGTACAGACTTGCTAACTGATTCAAACTGTAACGGATCTTGATCGATAGAAAATGTGCGGTCTTTGTAAGTCGATCCACGATAACCCAAATGACATCCAAACCTTTTTGCGTGACCGGAAGTCCTACCACAAAATCCATCATAATATGCTCCCATTTCCACTCTAGTATTTCTAACGGTTGAAGTAACCCACTCGGCCGCTGATGCTCTGCTTTTACGCATTGACAAGTCAAACATCTACTAACTATGATCTGCGACTTCCCGCTTCAAATTGGGCCACCAAAATGTTGTTTCAAGTCTCGATACATCTTAGTGCCTCCGGATGAAGCGGAATATGTCGATTATGTGCCTCTTGTAAAATCTCCTCTCTCAACTTCGATTCATCACGGTACCTACACTCTCTCTTGAATCTTAAAATACCATCTTTATCTATTCAAATTTTTCTTCCTCATTTTCCATAATCCTCTTCCCGATCTTCTCACACTCTCCATCATTCTCTGTGCTTCCTTTACTCTATCCAACAATGTTGGACGAGCTTCCATTGCAAATAACTTCTCTTCAGACCTCTCGGGTCCCTTCACTTCTATTTCCAACTTCTACATATCTCTTATTAACTCCTCCCGAGTTGTTAGTTGAAACAATTTCTCCCTTCCTTTCTGCTTTCGGGCGTAAGAACTCACGTTTGCCTTCCCCGGAGTGATAAAGAATCTCATACCATAATCTTTGATTAGTTCTAACCACCTCCTCGATGCATATTCAACTCCTTCTATGTGAAGATATATTTCAGACTTTTGTGTTCCGTGTATATCTCACATTTCTCTCCGTACAAATAATGTCTCCAGATCTTTAACGCAAAAACTACTACCGCTAACTCCAAATCATGGGTAGGGTATCGTTTTTTGTAATCCTTTAATTGTCGTGACGCATATGCAATGACCTTGCAATGCTGCATTAGCACATAGCCTAGTCCTCTATGCGATGCATCACTATACACCACGAATCCTCCCGTATCATCTGGTAGGGATAATACAGGCGTTTCGCTTAATCTCTTCTTCAACTCTTGAAAACTCTCTTCGCATTTGTCAGTTTATACAAATTTCACTGTCTTCCTCGTCAGATTAGTCAACGGGGTTGCTATCTTAGAAAAATCTTGGATAAATCTTCGATAGTACCCTGCTAACCCTTGGAAACTCCTTACTTCCGTCGGTGTTCTTGGTTGTTCCCTACTACTTACCGCTTCAACCTTTTTGGGGTCTACTGAGATTCCATTCTCATCCACCACGTGGCCTAAGAATTGAACCTTCTTCATCCAAAGTTCGCATTTTGAAAACTTCACATACATCTCCTCTCTTTGCAGTGCCTCTAAAACAATCTTCAGATGTTCGGCGTGTTCTTCCTTTGTTTTTGAGTAGATCAAAATGTCGTCGATGAAAACTACTACGAATTTATCCAAGTATGGCTTAAAAACTCGATTCATCAAGTCCATGAATGCTGTCGGAGCATTAGTTAAACCGAATGACATTACCAAACACTCGTAATGTCCATAACGGGTTCAAAATGGAGTCTTTAGTATGTCCTCATCCCGCACTTTCAGTTGATGATATCCTATCCGTAAGTCGATTTTCGAGAAACATTTTGCTCCTTTCAGTTGATCAAACAAGTCATCTATCCTCGGTAATGGATATCAATTCTTGATCGTTACTCTGTTCAATTCTCGATAATCGATACAGAGCCTCATCGATCCGTCCTTTTTCTTCATGAATAACACTGGTGCTCCCTAAGGAGACACACTCGGTCGAATGTAACCCTTATCTAATAGCTCTTGAAGTTGTATCATCAATTCCTTTATTTCTATTGGCGCCATACGATATGGAGCTTTCGAAATCGGTGCCGTTCCCGGTGCTAAGTCTATTACGAATTCGATTTCTTTGTCCGGCGGAAGACCAGGCAGATCATCCGGAAACACGTCTTGAAATTCATTCACTACAGGTATATCTTTAATCTATACTCCTTTTTTCCGAGTATCTACGATGTAAGCTAAATAACCTACACATCCTTTCCTTAAAAATGTCTTGGCCTGCATCATCGTAACGCAACACGATTGCTTAAGCGATGAGCTACCATGAAACTCTACCTTAGACTTACTCAGAGTCTGAAGGTTCACACACTTATTCTGACAGTCAATTATTGTTGCATGGTTATATAACCATTCCATTCCCATTATTACGTCAAATTCTCCTAGTCTAATAGGAATCAAGTCTACGGTCAGTTCATGTTCTCTAATGTTTGTGCGATAATTTTGATAAACGTATTCTACAGGGATTATTTCCTTATTCGCAACCTCTATGTTCAAGGAATCTTCTAAACATTCTCGGGGTGTACTAAATTTACTAGAAAATTCTTCAGATACAAAAAAATAGGTGGCACCCGAATCAAATAATACATAAGCATTTATATTATTGATTGGGATTATACCTGACACCATATCCTTCGCAGCCACTGCGTCCTGGACAATCATGTTAAAGGTTCGAGCGATCGATCGGTTGGGTTGTGCAGGTCCACCAATCATTAACTTGCTCCCTCCTCCTTGGCCTCCGCCAGCTCCATTGTTTCCTTTCTTCGGGCAATCCTTTATCTGGTGCTCTGTCGATCCACAAGCAAAATATCCTCTGATCTTCTTTGGCTTTGGGCAATTTGGCGAGATGTGCCCCTCTTGGCTGCAATTATAGCAAGTGGTCTTTCCTTTCCAGCATTCTCCCTGATGGTTTCTTCCACATTTATTGCGAGCTTCGGTCCTTTTCTTGAAGTTTCCCTGGTGACTCCCACCTTGGTTATTGTTTTGGTTGTTGCTGTTGTGGTTGTTGTTGTCTTTTTCCCATTTCCTTTTTCCCGAATTACTTCCTCCGCTGCTGCTTCCTCCACGATGCTCGCTACCAGTGTTCTTATTCTTCTTCTCCTTATGATATAGACTTAAAGCCTCACTGCCACCTTCCGCAATGACTGCCTTCTCCAACAAAGTCGTAAAGGAATCAATCTGAAAGACTGATACCTTATTATACAACCACAGCTTCAACCCTTGCTCAAAACATCCCGCCTTCCTCTCCTCATCCATAACTTGGTGTTCTACAAACCGCGCTAGTTCATTGAACTTAGCCGCGTACTGCGCCACCGTCATATCACCTTATTTTAATTATAGGAATTTTACTTCCATCCTACTCTTCATACTCTTCGGGAAATAGTTCTCGAAGAAAAACGCAGTAAACCTCTCCCAAGTTATCGCTCCTTCCCCGCTCTCTCTTTGGTTAGTTTCCCACCAATAGTTTGCTTTCCCCTCATCATGTATGTGGCAAATACAGTCTTCTGGTCTTCACCCACGCGTGCTATAGTGAAGGCCTTCTCAATCTCCTTGATCCAGGTTTGCGCAACTATCGGGTCAGTAGTTCCTGTGAACTCTGGGGTCCTACACTCTTAAAGTCTTTGAAGGTTGTTACTGGGACAGCTCGGGGAATGGGTGGTACAGGTTCGTTTCTTCCCCTCAAAGCTTCTCCTAATAAATCTACCAGTCACTGTATCGGATCCACTGGACCTCTCTCATCGTTAACTGACTCTTCTGGAACGTATTCTACATCTTATTATCTAACTATCATATTCGGACATTTCTCAATTGAAAAGAACTAACAGTTTAACATGTTTCTGAAATAAGAACATTTATATTCATATGCCAAATGGTTACAATACTTGTTCTTTTCTAGCATACTGCTATAAATGAAAGCACATATCCCCTAATATCACAAAAGACGGGGACAACACTAGCTTACTACTCCTCTAATATTTTTCAAAATTTCGGGGTTTACCACTATCTCACATCTTGCACAAAAAGACAGAGATTTCAACAATATTTTAACAACACATAATTAAGAATACTACACTACTAAACTTTTCCCTCTAGACTCAATCCAACATTCCACGCTCCACGACGCTTTCATACTCCTTCTGTGTGATGTGTGCCACCATATCCCGACTTATGGTATGTCGGGTCTGTCCTTGCTCAGCGGGGTAGTGATTTACCCCATCGATCAATCTCTTCATGGTCGTGCGTAGAGCATATCCCATCTTGTTCATCTTCCTCCTCTTGCATTGCACCTCATCTTCAAGATCACCTACTCTATCATTAGAATCCTCCCACTTCTCTTCGAAGTGGATCCTATCCATCACTTCCATCTCTAACTGAGTTCGGAGAGCCTCCTTTTCTGCCTTCTCACTCAACAACCTTTGTTCCAATTCTTCTAATTTCCCTGCTAACTCAGCATTCCTTGCCACCGATCGGTGAAACAAGGCACCCATCTGGATCCCTGCCTCCTTACGGTGAGCAATTTCTACTTCCATCTCCTGCATTACTAGCTGCCTCTCAAGAGTCTCAGTCTCTAGCTCTTCGACTCTACTCCCTAACTCCAAAATTTTCTCCTCATACTCTCCTAGCATCTAATCCTCAAAGGTAGTCCCGTCGGAGTCCTCCATGGGCTCGGGTTCCTCTTCCACGGGTTCCTCCTCCATAGGCTCCTCCTCCGGATCAGATTCCTCAGGTAGAGGCACCATCTCCTCCTCGTCATCATCGTCATAAATAGGGGCAACTACCGATATAGGCTCCGATATCAAGGGTGCCTCATAGACTATGTGGATATCACGCGGCTCCTCCTCTACTACTCGGCTAGGTCCTCCCATGTCAGTCATCCTACAATCACCAACATAAGACAAGACAAACAACAACTCCATCAGAATGTTAAATAAACATAAGTTCATTGTATAGAATGAAATTATATTTTATAACACACTAAGTCTCTTAGGGAAAACTCTACATGAGTTGTATCCCCTTTCCTAACTTCTAAGTTTTCTTAAGTTATAGTCTAAGGATTCTCGTTCCTAAGGTTTATAACTATAGCTTTGATACCAACCTGTGACGCTCCCAAATTCTGACCTCCACTTGGTCATCCGAATTCGGTTCATCACGTTCTCAAGGTATTACAATAATAACTAAAATCACACATTCACAACGAAAGATCTAATTTAGAATAATATACAACAATTTATTATAATTATTCCCCCAAGTCTCGCAACCTACAGTACTTAATAGATTACATAATAATATCGAATAAAGACTTATTACATAATCCTATTTAAGTTTAAACATAGTTTGCAAACAGTCTTACTACAACATGATAGATTTAAACATAAAAGGGACAAGCTAGTCAGTAGCCTTGCCCTTGCCCTTGTCTTTCCCAGAGACACCTCCCTGTTCCGCCTTAGCTGAAAGGTTTTAAATAAGCAAGGATAAGCACAAATTGCCCAGCAAGTAATATCCAACAAGGTGTATGATATAATATCACAAGGTTTGAAATATCGAAGGGTTATTTCTAAGATAGTTCAAAGTATCAGAATAACATCATGAATAAGGGATATGACAATTCAATATAATTCAACAGATATATATGAATTCAACGGCTAACAATGTATCCAACTTGATAAGTAATTTATACTGAGCAGTCACTAAAGACCATTGAACTTTCACTAGAGTTACCAATATTAAATTGATAACCAAAAATATCAAGTACTATAGATGATCAGTCTACAATACTTCACGTTATGCATAACACCACAATAATATTTATTCGTGTGTTGGGGTTTCCAACAACATACACTCCCCTTACCAAAAGGGTTGTTCAACTCAGTTTTCAAGATTTCCACACCAACAAATTGGTTTGGACAGTTTTATTATAAACATGCATATAGTCTAGCCGAATCAAATGGCATCGACACTTTCACAATATTCAAGATCAATACTAAGTTCATCATGAATAATAGTTCTCACAGGGGTTTAAGCATATTAGCTCATTTGAACGAGAAAGTAATATAACTTGTATTCAGAGAAATAAGTTTACGGTATTCGTCGAATAAAGAATGCAAATATACTTGCACAATAAGAGTAGGGTTCGGATACTTGCCTTAAGCGTTGATTACCACTTATAGCGTAAAATCACCTCAACGAACTATATTATCCTATTTATGTATGTATAGGTACTCATTAGTCACACATCTTGACATAAATCTCAACATGCAATTATCATACATATATCTATCTATACACCTTAGAACTCATAGATGTATAATTCACATTGTTCTTACTTTTAAAACCTTAAAAACATTTTAGCAAATTTAAGTCTCATATACTCATTTCATGTTTGTATACGTGAAACATTACTTGAGTTACGCATTCTAGATTACGTTGTTCACACATACGTGTCAAGGAACTTTTAACTTAAGTTTGGTCTTCTTTATTTAATTTTACTAATTGTTATTGTTTACTCATAACATTTCTTTTTCACAAGTTAAGAAAATTTATTGCATCAAGATTAACCATAGTATTTATTAAACCACATAACCATGATAAATAATCTTTTCAAAGCATGCTTACATATATTAGGTTTATTCGAACGTAGCTAGTATAACTCTCTACTTAGAAATTCAGTTTAGTTCATGCGTGGGTAACATATATCAATTTGATAATATTTATCAATTAATCCAGCCTTTTCCAAAGTCACGATGTTGTTCCCAAATCCGAATACATCCCTCCACGTTTGACACGAAGACATCTTCCGAAGTCGAAGACTTCATCTCCGAACCCAAAGATATCTTGTCACGTCCGAACCCGAAGACATCTTCCGAAGTCGAAGACATCATCTCCGAACCCGAAGACTTCAAAAATAACTTCAGTCAATACTTTATAAGTAACCTTCTATCATTTTACTTGTTTAGTCAATTGTTTACTTTATTTTATTTATCCATGTCTCATTGCATAAATAGAGTATTCTTACTTTACTTAGTATTATTATTAGATTTTATCTTGTCATTAATCCTATTTTATCTCATTTTATCTAAAAAAACAAGTCTTGACCCATTTGACCCGACCCGAGCCGGACCGACTCAACACTGAAAATGGCCAAGCGCCTAGGCGCTTGAAATAAGCCTGGGTTGAGCGCCTAGGCGCTCCCCTGCAGAAGCCAAAATCCGATTTTTTCAAAATTTTCTGTTTTGACTCTTTTTGATTCAATCTTTCATAACTTGTTCATTTCATATCCAAATGATTTCAAACCACTTCCATTATCTCATAAACTTACATATCTTCAATATTTGATATCTTGAACAATTTTCCAAAATATTTATTTAATCAAATTATTTACTTTTCCAAGCTAAGGTTCTCATGTTAGCTTGTCTTTTACTGGATTATTTTTGCTACTGAGTTCGTTTTATGCCCGAATCCGATGATTCAACTTGGGTTATGATCGTATTTCATACATGCTTAATATAACATTTTAGAATTACACATATCTCTTACACCTTTTAATCACAATTATCAAACTTTCAAGTATACTAAGCTAGCTTTCATGCTCACATGCTTCTACATGATTCATTTTTACTTAGATCACATACCAAGACATATAAATCACATATCCTCCTTCCATCATTATACTTTTAGATCAATCGTGATCACACAACACATAAACTTATCACAATCAAGCATGCATTCTTACTAATATCTACATATACTAACTTAGCTTGACAAAAAAATAAAGCTAGATTATGAACTTACTTTTTGAAGGCTTTCTTCCTCTTAGCTAGGAACCTTAAGTAGTTCTCCACCTTTGCTTCTTCTTCTTGAACTCCTCTTGAACCACCAAAGTGCAAGAGTACCTCTAGGTTTCTTCTATTTCCCTCAATTTCTCTCTAGCTCTTACTATACTACTAACACTTATGAAATATCAAGTAAATGAAGCAATGAACTAGGATGGATTATATTTATAGGCAAGGTCTATGTATGCAATACATGTACTAGTACTTGGCATAATACTTGTATTTGTACACCCAACTAGGTATTAACCATGGGTAAAAGGTGATTAGGTAAAAAGGAATTACCAACTCCTTCACCAACTATGTCCTTCTTCATCATGAGCCCACATGGGATTACTTGTAAGCATTTTTGTGCAACAAAAATCAGCACTTAGGCTTAATAGGGCCAAAATTTCGGCCATGAGGGGTAGCTTCTATATGTTGCACTTTTATTTTATCATTTGTACAATATGCTAGCATATTGTTACCTATACATATACATCTTTATACCTATATATGTATATATTCCTATATATATAAGTATACTTATCTTATATATGTATTCATATAATCCATGTACATTGGGTTTGTCCAAATTAATATTTGAATTGGGCTAGGTACAAACACTTATACACATTGGGTTAAACATTAGTCTACCAATTCAAATTCTTGGGCTAAACTCCCAACTATGCAAGTATGTTGCATTAATAATGTTGGGCTTGGATTTATCCTAGATCCAACACTTCATTAAGTTATCCATCAATTAATCTCATTAAGAAATTAATTACACCACAAAAGGCTTTACACTTAAGCTTAATCAATCATAACCAAGCTTATCAACATTATCAATAAATTTCTTAATCCTTTCAAACATGATTCAATTAAATTTTTGTTTTCACCTTTCATGACACCAAAATATATGTGTTCAAAATAAATATTCACACACTTTTATTTCTAATTTATAAAAATCTCGGGTATTACAGGTTGTCTTATTGCATCGATGCTCTTGATAAGCTCTTGTCCGAATATTACCCTTCAGATTGAACCGTTGCCAATGCTTCAGTCTTCAGCTATTTTAACTCTACGATTCTGATACATGTCTTCATGGACCTGATCGAAGTGTTTTATTGACTGGTAGAGACAACACTACGATCTTGAAGAGTGTTGATTGGATCTTCGATGTAGAACACCTCTTCCTTCATTTGTGCAGTGCTTCAATACTTCTGTTTGCCTCAACAGCTCTCAGATACTGATGGCTTTACTCCTTTGTTCTAGCCCCTTCTGAATAGCAAGACACTTTAAATTGTGGCGTGTCCAGCTCGCTTTCTCCTTATGATCTCCCGTTCACTTATCATCAATGGACTGACCCAATGTTTAATCACTTTAGCCTTGTTCTTCAGAGGTTGGTCAGTATCTCTGTGTATACTCCATCAGTTCTTTCTTGTTTGGCAAACACTACGATCTTGGTAGCTTCCAAGATCGTTGTATTTTCTCTGCTTGACAGCTACTGCACTTGCTGACTTTACTTAGTCAGTTACTGAAGTCTTCTTCTAATCTCCTTGTGGAAGACTTCATCTCGAATGGCTCACAACTCAATCTTGATGCTGATTGGGTTGGTGCTTAGATCTTCTGTTAGCTTGCATGCCATTCGTTGAGTGCTCTCTGGGTTTCTTTCAAGATGGGATGTATCTTTGCAGTGCTAACCAGAGGCTTCATTCCTTTGGATATTTTGGGAGTGCTCGTTCATTGAGAATCGTACTTGCTCTACGATTCTGCCTTGGCATTGTGAGCATATCTGTTGAGGTCATAGTTCTACACTCTATGATTCAGCTTTGGCTGTGTAGACACTACGAGTACGAGATCAGATCTTGACACTCTACGATTTTTGCCTTATGCTTGTTGTCTTCATCTGATCTTGCTCGACTACGATCTCTGCCTCTATTATGATCAGTAGACTCTACGACTCTGAGTGTAGTCTACGATTCTTGACTTGGCTTCGGCAGATACTCAATCGACTCGTAGCCAGGCTGTCTCAACGATTCTGAACCTAACTTCCTCAGCAGACTATGGCCCTGAGGAAATTCTCCTCGACGCACTACGATCCTCTCCTTGTCTCTCCTGGCAGTCTACGAACTCCAAGACTACTATCTTGCAGACTACGATTCTGCCTTGATGGCTCTCGAGTTTCCTTGACTCTCCTGGCAGACTACGATTTCTGGTGCAGTGCTCAACGATCAGACAAGCCTATCTATTACATCATAAGATCAACCTAACATGTTTGATATTTCTATGTTTATAGTCCTTGTACATCATTTCTTTTTAACGACTTTACCAAACTATTTTGCTTATGTAGGATCAACCTAACATACTTGATCAATTCATTCTAAGTCCTTGTACACATGTTTCTATTATCTATCAAATGACTTTACAACTTTTCTGAATGTAACATACTTGCATATTCATTCATATATCATAATCAAATCATATGTAAATAAGAATATCATTCATATGCTTATTCGTGACAGTATACATACTAGAAACCAATAAGTATGTATCAACATGTGATTAAATACAATGATTATCATAGTGAGGACACTTGTATAACCATATTTATAAATTAACGAATAGAATAAATATCTGAATTATACAGTAATACTATATTGATAAACAATGATTGAATAATTTAAGAATTTGTATGAATACAAAAGATTGGATACATAATTGATAACATTAGAGTTAATAATCTGGCACATTAATAATATAATTCTAAAACTTTCTTACTTATGTTCATTGCATAAAGTAAATGCAAAGTTAGGATACTTGCCTGAGTTGTTGCTTACAATAACGCAACTTAGTTTTATCTTTTATATCAAAACCTATCGTTAATAAGATCATTCGTTCGATTAGAATAATATATCATATCACATAGTACTACTATTTGCAGTTAGCACATAACCTAATCACATTGCCACATATGTTTAACAGTCATTTGATCATAAACAAATACGTATCTAGTCAAATTATCTAAGTCCATATCAATTTCTAAAATATTTCGGTGTACCGACGACTTTTTCGGTTAATTATCGAGTCTAGAACTCTAGTCTGCAGTTCAATATTCAATTTAAATAACTTAAATATCAGTCATATTATTTTTAAATGACTTATAATACTTTTTAAATAATTATTATAATTTATCTTGATTTTTCAAACACTGGAATCATTTTTAAATGCTTTAAATATTGAATAATTCTATTATCATTAATATTTAATTAAAATTAAATTATTAATGAAACTATTGCTGTAATATTAAAGTTTTTATAATAACTTAAAATATTTTAAAAATATTTTTATTACCTTTAAATGATTTTTTAAAATATTTAAAATAATTTTAAATAATTACCATTAATAATTAAATATTAATTTTTTATTTATCAAAATATTAAAAGTCATTAATTATAACTTAAAATATTTTTAAAACATTTATATTCTTTTTTAAATGATTTTAATTCAATAAAACTATTTTAAAACTATTTATTTAATATAATTATTAAAAAACTCTAATATCATTTAATATTAAATTATTAATATAATTTACCTTTAAATATTAAAAGTTATATTTTATAACTTAAAATATTTTTAAACTATTTATTTTCATTTAAAATGATTTTTATAATATTAAAATTATTTTAATTTATTTATTTAATAAAATTGTTAAATAAATCTAATATCATTAATATTAAATAATTAATGAAATTTGTCTTCAAATATTAGAAGTTATATTTTATAACCTAAAATATTATTAAATACCTTTTTATCATTTAAAATGATTTTTAATATAATAAAAATATTTTTAATTAATTTATTTAATGCATTTATTAAATAAATTAAATATAAATAATGTCCAAATAAATATTAATATTTATAAAAATATGTCAAATTATTAAAAGTTAATTTTTATAACTTAAAATAATTTTTAAAACTATTTTGGAATTTTTAATAATTAATTTCTATTTTTAAATAATTTTTAGAAAATAATTTAAATAAAATTATTAAATTTGTCGCTATAGCATTTAGCGACAGAAACCGTCGCCTAAAGTGTTCTTGAGCCTCAAGAACATTCAAAGTCAATTAAGAGGTGGCCTACTTTGACTAACAATAAATGTCAAATCTTAATGTTTTTGGGCAAGATATGATTGTGATCTTGTAATACTAGTGTAATACTACATAATCCAACAACAAAAATGGCCAAATAGCATAACACAAAGGAGATCTAAGCATGCAAAGTAACTGTCAGAGCTGTTCATCATTTATGGGTTACCCAGAAATAAAGAACAGTTCGTGAGGCCTACTTTGGGCTTCCACAACTTGTTGTGCTTGTAACATTTTTGTGATCTAATGAGTCCAGTGTGTAGCCAACATGAAAAGGTACAGATCTATTACAAAATATCACCATAACAACGGGTTAAATGTTTTTTAAGTCACTGAACTATAAGTCGACTTACAAATGGGTCACTGAACTTTTTTTTCTTACAGTCAACTCACTGAACTTTAGTTTACTAACAAAATTTTAATATTCCGTTAAAGATGTTGACTTTGGACGGAAATTGCCACGTAAACTGCTGACGTGGCAAATTTTTTTGATGCGGCACAGATTTGTCCCATGTGGCTTTCATGATGTAGAAATGGAGGAGAATTTACAAATGTAATAATATAAATGTACATAAAACGCAATTAAATTTTTTTAAAAACGCAGTTTTTTTTAATAAAAAAATATTAATTATTTTTATTTTAAAAAAAAATACCAAACAACGCTCTCTCTCTCCTTCTCCGTCACAACAACGCAGTTTGGTTTTAAAAATAAAACACGCTTTTTTTTAATAAAATAATTATTTTTAATATAAAAAACACAATTTTTTAATGAAAATAAAAAAAACACGCTTTTTTTTAATAAAAAGATAATCAAACGCATTTTTTGAATAAAATTTTTAAAAAAGCGCAGCTTTTTTTAAATAAAAAATAAAATAAAACTGCTTTTTTAAATAAAATAAAAAAAACATAGTTTTTTTTAAAAATAATAAAATATATTTTTTTAATAAAAAAAATATTTTAATTAAAAAAATCATGCTTTTTTTAAATAAAAAATAAAATGCGTTTTTTAATAAAAAATTTATTTTTAATTAAAACGTAGTTTTTTAAATAATAAAATAAAATAAAACTGCTTTTTTAATAAAATAAAAAAAACACAGTTTTTTAAATAAAAAAATAAAAAAGCATTTTATTTTATTTTTTATTTAAAAAAGCTGCTTTTTTTAATTAAAAATAAATTTTTTATTAAAAGATTGATTTTTAAAAAAGCGCACTTTTTTTTATTTTTATTGAAAAATGCGTTTTATTATCTTTTTATTAGAAAAAAGCGTGCTTTTTTTTTTATTTTTATTAAAAAACTCCGCTTTTTTATTTTTATTAAACATAATTATTTTTATTAAAAACAATTGTGTTTTTTTATATTAAAATAATTATTTTTATTAAAAAAAATTATGTTTTATTTTTTAAAAACTAAACTGCATTGTTGTGACGGAGAAGGAGAGAGAAAGCGTTGTTTGGTTTTTTTTTTAAATAAAAATAATTATTTTTTTTATTAAAAAAAACTGCGTATTTTTTAATTTTTATTATAAAAATACTCCGTTTTTTAAAAAATTTTATTAAAAAAATTGCTTTTTATGTACATTTATATTATTACATTTGTAAATTCTCCTCCATTTCCACATCATGAAATCCACATGGGACAGATCTGTGCCACATCAAAAAAATTGCCACGTCAGCAATTTACGTGGCAATTTCCGTCCAAAGTCAACATCTTTATCTGAATATTAAACTTTTTGTTAGTAAACTAAATTTCAGTGAGTTGACCGTAAGAAAAATAAGTTCAGTGACCCATTTGTAAGTCGACCTATAGTACAGTGACTTAGAAAGCATTTAACCCCTATAACAACATCACAGAAAGCAGATCTATGCCGGTCAAAGTCTGTCAGTGGTCATGCTCATCAATTTTTTGGGTTACCTAGGAAACTGATTTCATGAACTTCTGACCTTCTTTGACCAGCCACCAAATCCAGTATACAAGCATGGATCTAAAGTTAAACTTACATACTACAACATGGTTACAACAATAAACTCATAACACACAATACCTGCAAGATCAGAGGTTGTAAATAAGTTGTCAGAAGCTCTTGGGCAAATCTAGGTTACCCAGAAATATGAAAGTCATGGTCGGTCAACGGGGTTTGACCACCCATAACTTTCAATCGGTTCATGCTCTTACCTTGATTCAAGTTCCAGAATACAAATCTCATAGCATACTACAACTTCAAACATCTAAAACACCAAAAACATAAACATGCTGAGATCTAGAAGGTCTGACATTCAGTTGTCAGACAACTTTAAAAAAATTTCTAGATTTTAAAAAACTTTAAATCCGAGCCTATAGATGTTATGGATCTAACATCTAGCTACTCAGATCATTTATTTACACTATAAAAAACATGTTTTAAGACAAATCATAACATCTAACATATCTACAAGGATCAGATTCTAGGTTAGGGTTTTATACCTCACTTTGATAAATTTTGATTCTTGGCTTCTGATTTGTTACTGTAGGTAGTGGGGCTTGATTTAGGGACTGATACACTACTATAATTCATGGGTTTTAGAGAGAGAGGGTCTTGAATGAGTATTTGGGTAGAAATGAGCCAAATGCTTAGACTTTCTCTTTCTTTAATCATATATCCTTTACTTTTGTGATTAAAATTGGTGTTATGTGGCTTATGTTGCCTGATGAAAGGTGTTTGATAATGGCTCAAGAGACACGGCACAATTTTTGGCCATAACTATATTTAACTTTAAAATTTAAGAAAAGAGTAATTTGGTCATTTGGCTTACAAATTTAATGGTACAAATGTAATCTTGGCAAACCCTTAGGGTTTGACCCTTAAGGTTTAACCCTAAGGTTTTCAAAAATGGATATATAGGTTTTTATTTAGGGTTTAAAATAAAAATAAAAATAAAAATTAGTTTCCTAAAAATGTAATTTAGAGTTTACTAATTATAATTAGTTTTCTAATTACATTACTTGAACATTTAGGGTTTAAGATCCAATAATTAGCATTAGGGCTTATAATTAACAATTAGGGATACCTATTTAGCAATTAGGACTACTTATTTAGAAAATAAGGTTTCTAGTTAATTAGGGTTTTCCTAATTAACATAAAATCCTAAAATACACAACATAAATCATATACCACAGTTACTAAACAGATTTTTAAAGTCTCATTTGACTTCAAAACTAGGGTTTATCATAAATACTAGGGTTTTGTCATGCTACATTAAAATTGTTCCACAGATTAACCTTACACACATAACATACATATGCATAGCACTGAAAAATAATAATATTATATTATTATTCTCATTCCTTAGTCAAAATTCAAAATTAGGGTTTGGATTCCATGTCTGATTTATCTTGCATATATAGCATTATTAAATAAGTTAAAAATATTAACTTAACAATCTTTAATAAATTCACAAAATAAAATAGTTATTACAATAATTCTCATAATCATTTCATATATTATTTAAATAATATAATAATCATATTTTCATGGAAAATAAATAATAAAATCATTTCTACTATATAATTAATTATTATAAGAATATACTTTATAATGATCAATAATTCTAAAATAAAATTATTTGTAATTATTCATGTAATAAATATATTTTTATTTATCACAAATATACATACACATTACCTGTCACATATTCCCACCTTTTTAATAAAAAAAAAATTATATGCAAAATTTCTTATTTAATTATATAAAAAATATCGGGTTATTACATTCACCCTACTTTATAAAGTTTCCGTCCCCGGAATCACCGTTTCAAAAACTTATACATATAAGGATACATAACATACACAGTCATTTCAAGTAGATCTTGATCAGATTCGATCAGATTGATCTTTAACTATTTAACATAAAGCTTGTCTATCTGATTAAACAGAAATTTGATTTCCAATAGAACTCAAATTCCTCCTTCAAAATTTCTTTATAAAATAATTTACTATATATATAAGGAAATCATATATACGAAAATAAAATTTATACGAATAATACTTGGAGTTCCATCACCAGCTGCCACGGTATTCTGGACCGTCGTGTTGAAGACTCTCGCGGTTGATTTTGTTAGCTTGTTGGTTAAAGTTGGTCTTATGATCGCCAAAGTCCCGCTGCCTTAACCCATAGTCACACTCCCTGCATCCATTTTCCTTTTTGGAAAATCCTTAACCTTATATTCCATCGATCCGCATAGAAAACACCCATTGTTCATCCTTAGATTGGGGCAGTTGGGAGAGATATGGCCCTCCTGCCCGCACTTGTAACAAACAAATTTACCTGTAAACATTCACCAAAATGGTTCTTTCCACAGTTCCCACACTACACAACTTGCTTCTTAACACCTTCTTGCTTCACTTGAACATTCCCAAAATTGCTCCCTTTTCTTTTCATATTTCCACTCCTACTCCCACTATTAGTTTCCATCTTCACAGCTCCTTCGACCTTGCCCTTGCTCTTTTTTTCCTTATTTTAGAGGCTCATGGCCTCACTTCCCTCCTCGGCTATGATAGCCTTTTCCATGAATGCTGCAAAAGTGGTTATCTGCAAAACTGCCACCTTGTTGTAGAGCAAGGGTTTTAATCCCAGCTCAAACCTCCTTGCCTTCCTAGCCTCCATATCAACTTGATGCGGAGCGAACCTAGCCAATTCGTTAAACTTTGCTGCATACTCCACAACAGTCATGTTCTCTAGCTTTAACTCCAAAAATTTTACCTCCATCCTCGCCTGCATACTAGCTGAGAGATAGTTTTCGAAAAACAATGCCTTAAACCTAGCCCGTGTAACTACACCTTCACCTGCCCTCGCTTGATTTGCTTCCCACCAAAAATTTGCCTCCCCTTTCATCATATAAGTGGCAAAAACAATCTTTTGCCCCTCATCTCCCCTAGCAATTACGAAAGCCTTTTCTATCTCCTTAACCCAGGTTTGGGCTTCTATAGGGTCAGTTGTCCCTCTGAATTATGGTGGTCCGACCACTTTGAAGTCTTTGAAATTCGCTAAGCGATTGTGTGGTTGGTTCCTTGTGGCTGGCATTCCTTGCTGTATAGCCTGAGCTACCATGTTTGCAAAGTTTTGCATCGGGTCTGGTTGTTGTCCTCTAGCGTAGTTGACAGATTCTTCTGCCCTTTGATTTCGAGTTTGACGTCTTGGCGACATTATCTGATTAAATAAAATCATAAATTTAACTTGCATTCTAAACCTTATTGTGTAAGTTTAACATATAAAACGAAGTTTTATGCAAAACTTATTTCATTAATCAAACATAGATTCACATTCCTTCAACTAAGTCATAGTACATAATGTTATCCCTTAGTGACAACAAAAGTCGGGATATGCTATTACAACTTATACAAAAGTTGAGAATATTATATTATACAAACATACTTATCATAGAACACCCATTGAACACACATAATCTAACACTACTTATACTACTGGTTCACTACGCCTTTTTCGGGATCTTGGACAACCTTTCGCTTAATGACCTTCTATCCCACAAATAAAACAGACACCTTGCTTCGGATTGGGACAATGAGAAGAGATATGTCCCTCATGTCCGCTGTCAACGTCAGGATTTTTAATTGTCCCTTTTCGTTACTTGTTCTTTGGTGTTCTCATTTTAGATGAGATTTGTTTGAAAAAACAAGTGAAAAAGGTCCGACATGTATAATGTCGACGATGGACTGTTAAGAGTCGCCATTTGGTTTTTTAAATGGTTATACCAACACAACCGAGAAAAGGTTTGCACATTGACCCAGTGATGTGACACTGCTAAACGGGTCGGTGAAACCGAGATTCATTAGGGTCCGGGGACTTGATTATGCGGAGGGAAGGTGTTAGCCACCCCCCGACATCCGTGTTACCACGGTGACCACCTCTTTTCACGAAACTATTATCTGAATCTGTGTGTGTGGGTCAATGTACTGTTATTTGGAAGTAGTGCGAGGCCTCGTTCACGCCTATATGCACAGGGTTTGAATTTATATAAAAATTCAATTTTAAGCATGGTATGGCAGTGATGTTTTATAAAAGAGGTTTTTCAAACCCTGATGCTCAATAGTAATTGAGACCTTTTGCACTCCCATTTTATTAAGTGTTCGGATTGATTGATTTTATTTTACAGATGCGAGGCATTCGTACGAAAAATAATGTACAAAATAATTCCGACTTCCTCGTGGGTATGGAAACCATCTGAGGAAATTCAGACAATCGATAATAATTTACAAGTCACATAAATTTGAAAATGTCCATCACGGGAACCGAATCTAGATCCAATGGGCTGAATCTATGATCACATGATTCCTAGGCGCACAAGATACTGCAATTTGTATGAAAGCAGTAAACAAGTATATATATAAAAGCTGTAAATATATATATACAGACATGATCACCAACCATGAAGCACCTCCATGGGGGATCAGAAATTTAAATAAAGATGTAAAAGCTATCAACCGCCACGGAGGAAACTCTAGGCAGGACAAAACGTAAATAAAGTCAGAAAGTTATTAACCGCATACGGAGGAACTCCAAAGGACAAAATGTAAAGAAAGTCAGCATAAAGCGATCAATCGCCACGTAAGTAAACTCGAAGCGAGGAAGAAACGTAAAGAAAGTCAGAAACCGATCAACCACCAATAAGTAACTGTGTGGGCGAATATATATATATATATATATATATATATATATATATATAAGTTTAATAAACGCATAGGATGTAAAATCTATATATATATATATATATATATAAAAGCGAGTAAACGCTCCAGATGTAAAATTCAGGCTCATCGAACAGAGTCCGACACATAGTTAATATATCTATATATATATAAGCGAGTAAACGCTCCAGACCGATGTCTAGGCTCATCGAACAAAGTTAGACACTGTTAATATATATATATATATATATATATATATATATATATACAGATGGAATGAAACCACGACCTAGAAGTCCGCAAAAGCAAGCAACACGACTCTCAACGTGAAGAAGGTGTAAAAAGAAATGAAGAGAAAGACTCTAAAGTGTGTGAGAAGGCTTACAGTTGACTGCCAAAGAAGACTTCTATATCTTTAAAGTGGGTAAACACTGGCTTTTATAGGTATAAAAGAGGCTATATATGAGCTCACAGGTGTTTAAAATGAGAAAGTACACTGCATGGGATGAGTACAGAGCAAATTGGGCAGGGCTTCCTCGCCGTTTTCTCTTGCACAATGGGCAGCCCAAGCCCTCTATTTATAGATTTAAGTAGTCATAGTATATACTGCTGGCGACCTTGCAGTGTACCAGAGTCAACCTGGGTGGACCCGGGTGTGACAACCCGAGAATTTTGAATATTTTTAAAATTTTTATTAATTTCTCTAGGGTTCGAAATTAGAACCTAGACAGAAAATTAGTGTATGCGTTTGATATTTTTAAGATAGAATTGTGAGGATTTCAAAATTCTTTTAAGGATTTAAGTGAATTATTCAGAATTAAGGGAATATGTGAATATGTTCTGTGTATATGTGTACAGTATATGGTTAAGGGTCAAGGGTTGACCAGATAAACGATATCTGTAACAAACCCTAAGTTTATATTAAGAACGTCAACGTTCGAGTAGAAAACCCTAGTGAATTATAAGAAACCCTAGAAACCTGTTCTGGAAACCCTAATTTCAGTTCTAGGAATCCAAAACCCTAATTCGTAAATTTAAAACCCTAATCTGGGAACTTAAAGGATAATTATAATTCTTAAGTGATATTAATTATAATCTTAATTAGGGTAAAGCTTAATTATTTATTAAACCCTAATTTCAAATTTAGAAAATCCTAACTTCGGGATTTGAAGCCCTAATTTATAATTAGGGAAAACGAAAGTGTTAATTTAATACTTTTAATATTAATTAGGATATATTAATTCTAATTTTCAAGTTAAGTAATTAGAAAACCCTAATCTAATTATGAAATGTGACGCCCCCAAAATTCAGACACCCATATCTCGAATTTTTGGTGCATCACGTGCTACTACAAATATCTTACAAAATCATTAACAACAGAAATAATAGAATAATTTACATTGATGTAATATAAATATTCACGTCCCAAGGTACCGTAACCATTACTACATCAATTCTGTGATTAGCTTAACAAAACTTAATCATTCTTGAATACATCATAACAATCATAATAATAATAATAATAATACTTCTAGTCTTAAGGACTAAGTTATTCTGTTGCCTTTCCCTTTCCCTTGTCCTTTCCTGAAGTACCGCCTTGCTTTGCCTTAACTGTAATGTTTTAGGAAGCAAAAATGAGCAACAAGTTTGCCCAGCAAGTAATATAGCTAGAAGAACAAGCAGTTATAGCATTTGAATCTTTTAAGGGTATAATAATAATTGATAGTTTAAGGATATCAAGAATATCAAGAGTATTCAATAGAAGTCGTTTATAGATCAAGGATATCAACAAAATCTCGAGGATTTATCCATTTCGAGGTTCAACACGAATGAGTCCGAGCGACCACTAAGGACTAAGAACTCTTACCGTAATTAATGAAGATTTCACCTGTAATCCAATACAAACGAAAGTACAACAGTGATCAAATTTAAAGTACCCTATGTTATGCATAACATTTAATCATACTCATATGCACGTCGGTGCCTCTCGATAATATATAATTTCTCCTTCTATGAGGGTTGTTCATCTCAGTAGATTTACAATAGTCCGCACCAAATCAATCGGTTTGGATAACTCTTTAACTCATAATAATAGTCTAGCCGAATCAAGGGCTTAGACAGTTTTTCATCATGCATTTAGGAATGATAAGTCCAATGCTTACAACAACGTCAAGGTATACAAGTGATTTTCGAATAGAATCAGATATTTGCTTGAAAAAATATGATTGATATGACAACAATTCAACGTATAAAGTGTGTGAATTAAGGAACTTGCAACACAATAATAATAGTGTTCGGATACTTGCTTAATGTAAATTTGAGTGAGGTTAGGGAACTTGCCCAACAATAACAATAAGTTAGGGATAGAAAACTTGCATGATATAAGTAACAAGTTTTTTAGGGATAGGAAACTTGCATAATATAAGTAACAAGTTTTTTAGGGATAAGAAACTTGCATAATATAAGTAACAAGTTTTTTTAGGGATAGGAAACTTGCATAATATAACTAACAAGTTTTTTAGGGATAGGAAACTTGCATGATATAAGTAACAAGTTTTTAGGGATAGGAAACTTGCATAATATAAGTAACAAGTTTTTTAGGGATAGGAAACTTGCATAATATAAGTAACAAGTTTTTTAGGGATAGGAAACTTGCATGATATAAGTAACAAGTTTTTAGGGATAGGAAACTTGCCTTTAGCTTTGATTACTACTAATAGCTTAAA
This sequence comes from Panax ginseng, assembly GCA_020205605.1. Taxonomy (NCBI): domain Eukaryota; kingdom Viridiplantae; phylum Streptophyta; class Magnoliopsida; order Apiales; family Araliaceae; genus Panax; species Panax ginseng. The sequence continues at coordinate 56,111,364 of CM035143.1, read as the reverse complement.
ATCACCTCAACGAACTATGTCATCATTCTATTCATGTAAGTATAGGTATTCATTAGCCAAACACACTTGAGATATATCAACAACATGTACACATAACACATTTTTCTTTCTATCTCATTGTACTCCATCAAAACTCATAACTGTACTTAACATGCTCATACTATTGAACACCGCTAGTTTATTCATAATCTTTCTTCCTCGAAGTTCTAAGAGGTTCATTGCTTTAAGTAGACCATAACGTCTATTAATCCCACCAACCTTTTACTACGCATGTTTGCAAGCATTAGATTTATTTTCCCGAAGTTAGTAAAATTCTCTACTTAGAACTTATTCGTGTACTAATAGTTTATAACAGTATAGGAGTATTTATTAATCCACCTTATGTCAAGTTATGATGCCGTCTTCGAGTCCCAGGACATATCGCCATGTCCGAAGATATTATGACTTGTCCGAAGACAACATGCTTCGTCCGAAGACATCGCGCTTTGTTCGAAGACATCGCGCTTTGTCCGAAGACATCACGCTCTGTCCGAAGACATCACGCTTTGTCTGAAGACATCGTGCTTTGTTCGAAGACATCACGCTTTGTTCGAAGACATCACGCTTTGTCCAAAGACATGACCGAACATGACCGAACCCATCAGTTGGTTCTTAAGTACGGTGCAGCTGCACCCCATGGATTTTAGAAACAGTGAACATGCTCTATTTTGCAGAGTAGTCACAACTTGATTCCAGACAATTTTTAACGTATTCATGCACGAAGGTAAACTTTCTAAACACCCTATATCATGCTAATGCATCATACTTGACCTATTAATCTGAAAAATGAGAATCAACAAGACTGAAGTTAAGAACAGAGTAGAAATTATACCTTCTCGAGCTTTAACCTTGATATCTCACACACTGATTTGGTAATGCTTAGCAACTAAGAATTCTTTACTCAGATTTCTCCAACACTCTTATCACTAAAACAGACTGCCCTGGTGGCTTGTATTTAAAGAGAAAACATGGACTAGACACTTGCTTTACCCAATGTTGGGATTCATGGTGCAATAGAAATGAACAATGGTTACTTAAGGAGTTGTTCAACCACTCCATACCACCACCACTCATTATCCTAGCCATGCATGCCTAGGATTAGCAACTTGAAGTTTGCGTAAAGAGAGTTTAGGCTACTGTTCTTTATACTTGGTGACCCTAATTTGGGGACAAGAGAGTAGATCTCAGACATAGACAAGGGGCTAGTCGGTCAGCCCACCGCCCATGCCACATTTTAATTTAACCAATACCTTGTACTCTCAGCTAACTATTTGGTTGGATTCCGAATTGGATTCTAAATATCCCAAGTTTATTGGGCTAACTCAAAAGTCCATCAATTAACTTATTGGGCTAGACTCCCAATTTATTATTTGGACTTTAAACATGCAAATACTTAATCATCCTTCACTAAGTCCATCCTTGTCTCACACAAGACATTTCATGAACCTATCATAATTCTCCACATCCTAGCAATCATTAAGAGTTCAATTTTAATACAATTGAGTTACTCACCTCATGCCATTTAAATAAATAATCGCAGGTTCTACTTAATAATAATATTAAATCATAAAATTTACGGTTATTACATCCTCTCCCCCTTATAAAAATTCTGTCCTCGGAATTGATACAAGGTTATACGAAAAGATGGGGATAGTCTCTCCTCATCCTATCTTCTAATTCCCACGTGGCCTCTTCGACATCGTGGTTTCGCCAAACAACCTTTACAGAAGATATAACTTTGTTTCTTAGCATTTGTTCTTTCTTATCTATTATCTGAACAGGAATTTCTTCATATGCCAGATTCTTCTCTACTTGAATGGGCTCATAGGAAATCACGTGCTTATAGTCAGACTTGTACGGTCGTAGTACGGAAATGTGAAACACGTTGTGGATGTGTTCCAGTTCGGGTGGCAAAGCAACTTTGTATGCCACTTCGCCCACTTGCTTCAATATCTCGAATGGCCCTATGAACCTCGGACTCAATTTTCCTTTCTTTCCGAATCTGATCTTTCCCTTCCAAGGAGATACCTTCAAAAACACGAAACTACCGACTTCAAAGTCTCGGTTCTGACGATACAAGTCGGCGTGCTTCTTTTGGCGATCTTGAGCTACTACCAATTTACCCCTTATTGTTGCTACCACGTAGGCCGTTTCTTCGGACTAATTTCGGTCCCAAAAATCGTCGTTCTCCGACTTCATCCCAACATAATGATGCCCGCACTTTCTCCCCGTAAAGAGCTTCATATGGCGGTATACCGATACTCGCATGATAGCTATTATTGTAAGTTTAATTCTACTAATGGTAAATGGTCGTCCCAATTCCCCTTAAAGTCCATCACGCGAAGTTCTCAAAGATGTCCTCCAACGTTTGTATGGTTCGTTCACTCGCCCATCGGTTTGAGGGTGATAAGAAGTACTTAATCTCAATTGAGTTCCCATTCGTTCTCGCAAACTTTTCCGAATTTTGACGTGAAACGCGGATCTCGATCGGAGACAATCGACACCCCGCACTCCATGTCGCGATACGATTTCCTTTACATACAAATTTGCTAACTGGTTCAAATTGAATCGAATCTTGATTGGTAGAAAATGAGTCATCTTTGTTAGTCGGTCCACAATAACCCAAATGGCATCATAACCCCATACGTAACCTAAGTCCAACCACAAAGTCCATCGTAATGTGCTCCCATTTCCATTCGGTATTTCCGGTGGTTGAAGTAGTCCACTTGGCCTCCACGGTGTTGCTTTTGACTCTTTGACAAGTAAGACATCCGCTAACACACTCTACAACCTCTCTTTTCAAATTAGGCCACCAAAAATGGTGTCAAAGATAACGGTACATTTTTGTGCCTTTTGGATGAATAGAATACGGCGTATTGTGTGCTTCATGTAGGATTTCCTCTCTCAGTTCGATTATAGCTGGCACCCATACTCGACCCTCAAATCTCAATATACCGTCCTTATCTACTTTGAACCTTTCTTCCTTATCTTCTACTTTTCTCTTCTTTATCTTCTCACATTCTTCATCTTTCTCTTGTGCTTCCTTTATTCTATCCAATAACGTCGGGTGAGCTCTCATAATGAGTAATTTTCCTTCCGCTTCTTTTGGTTCCTCCACCTCTAATTCCAACTTTTCCATTTCTCTTATTAATTCCTCTTGAGTTGTCAATTTGAATAAATTCTCCCTTCCTTTTCTACTCAAAGCGTCGGCTACAACGTTTGCTTTTCCCGGGTGATAAAGAATTTCACAGTCGTAATCCTTGATTAATTGCAACCATCTTCTTTGTCGCATGTTCAACTCCTTCTGTGTGAAGATATATTTCAGACTCTTGTGATCCGTATATATCTCACATTTTCTCCATACAAATAGTGCCTCCAAATCTTCAATGCAAAGACTACCGCCGCTAACTCCAAGTCATGGGTAGGGTATCGTTTTTCGAAATCTTTCAACTGTCATGAGGCATATGCAATGACCTTTCCATGTTGCATTAGCGCACAACCAAGTCCTCTATGCGATGCATCACTATACACCACAAATCCTCCCGTATCATCTGGTAATGATAATACAGGCGCCTCACTCAACCTCCTCTTCAATTCTTTGAAACTCTCCTCGCATTTCTCCGTCCACACGAACTTCTCTGTCTTCCTTGTTAGATTGGTCAGCGGGGTTGCTATCTTAGAAAAATCTTGGATAAATCTTCGATAAGTACTGCTAAACCTAAGAAACTCCTAACTTCTATTGGCGTCTTCTTTGTTCCCGCCATTTACCGCTTCCACCTTTGCAGGATCCACGAAAATTCCATTTTTATCTATCACGTGTCCTAGAAATTGAACCCTTTCCATCCAAAATTCACATATTGAAAATTTACCGTACATCTTTTCCCTTCTCAATGCTTCCAATACCATCTTCAGGTGTTCGGCGTGCTCTTCCTTCGTCTTTGAATAAATCAAAATGTCATCGATAAATACTACTACGAATTTATCTAAGTATGGCCTGAAAACCCGGTTCATAAAGTCCATGAATGCGGCCGGAGCATTGGTTAACCCAAATGACATTACTAGAAATTCGTAATGTCCGTAGCGAGTTTGAAACGCCGTCTTTGGTACGTCCTCCTCTCGCACTTTCAACCGATGATAACCTGCTCAGAATCTATCTTGAAAACACTTCGCTCCCTTCAGGTTGATCGAAAAGGTCGTCTATCCTTGGCAATGGAAATTTATTCTTAATTGTCACTCGGTTCAATTCCCGATAATCGATACAGAGCCTCATCGATCCATCCCTTTTCTTTACAAACAACACTGGTGCTCCCCAAGGAGACACACTTGGCCGAATGTAACCCTTATCTAGTAATTCTTGCAATTGAATCATCAATTCCTTCATTTCTACTGGCGCCATACGATATGGGGCTTTCGAAATTGGTGCGGTTCTCGGTGTTAAGTCTATTATGAATTTAATTTCTCTGTCTGGCAGAAGGCCAGGCAGTTCGTTTGGAAACACGTCTTGGAAATCTTTTACCACTAATATATCTTTCATTTCTATTCTCTTTTGATGAATGTCCACTATATAGGATAAATAACCTACACATCCTTTCTTTAACAATTTTTTGGCCTGCATCATCGTAAGGCAACATGATTTCTTGAGCGATGAGCTACCGTAAAACACTAGCTTAGACCGATTTGAGGTCTGAAGGTTCACACTCTTCTTCTGACAATCGATTATCGCAGCGTGGCTGGATAACCAATCCATTCCTAATATCACATCAAACTCTCCCAGTTTAATTGAAATTAAGTCTACGTTTAGTTCGTGACCTCTAATGTTTGCACAACAGTTTCAGTAAACAAATTCTATGGGAATTACTTCCTTATTCGCAATCTCTACGTTCAATGAGTTTTCTAAATGTTCAGGAGGTATGTTTAGTCGATTAGCAAATTCTTCAGACACAAAGGAATAGGTAGCACCCGAATCAAATAGTACATAGGCATTTATATTATTGATTGGGAGAATACCTGACACCACGTCCCTTTCATTCACTGCGTCTCGGACAGTCATGTTAAAGGTTCGGGCAGTCGGTTGGTTGGATTGCATTGGTCTGCCAATCATCAGCTTGCTGCCCCCTCCCTGTTGGCCGCTTTTTTCGTTGCTCCCTTTCTTTGGGCAATCCTTGATTTGATGCTCAGTTGAGCCACACGCGAAACATCCCTTGCTCCTTTTCGGCTTCGGGCAGTTAGGTGAAATGTGCCCTTCTTGGCCGCAGTTGTAGCAGATGATGCACCCCTTCCAGCATTCCCCTTGATGGTTTTTCCCACATTTCGAGCAAGCTTCGCTTCTTTTCTTAAATCCTCCTTGATAATTTTCTGACTGGTTGATGCTTCGGTGGTTGGTGTAGTTGTCGTTGTTGCGGTTATCCCATTTCCTCTTTCCCAAATAACTTCCACCACTGCTACTTCCTCCACGAGTCTCTCCTCCAGCATTCTTGCTCTTCTTCTCCTTGTTGTATTGGCTCAATGTTTCGCTACCTCCCTCAGCAATTATCGCCTTCTCCAATAATGTGGCAAAAGAGTCGATTTGAAGGACCGACACCTTGTTGAACAGCCAAGGTTTTAGTCCAAGTTTGAAGCGTCGAGATTTCCTTTCTTCAGTGTCTACTTGATGTGTTGCGAATCGTGCGAGTTCATTGAACTTGGCCGCATACTGTGCCACTGTCATCTCCCCTTGTTTTAGTTCTAGAAACTTTACATCCATCCTATTCTTCATGCTCTTCGGGAAGTAATTCTCGAAGAACAAAGTCTTAAACCTTTCCCAGGTTATAGTCCCTTCTCCCGCTCTCTGTTGATTTGCTTCCCACCAGTAGTTTGCTTCACCCCTCATCATATATGTAGCGAACACGGTTTTCTGGTCTTCACCCACACGAGCAATGGCAAAGGCTTTCTCCATTTCCTTGATCCACGTTTGCGCTACGATAGGATCGGTAGTACCTATGAATTCTCGGAGGTCCTACACTCTTGAAGTCCTTGAAGTTTGCGACCAGAGCTACTTGGGGAACGGGTGGTACTTGTTCATTTCTTCCCCTAAGAGCCTCCCCTAACAAATCTACAAGCCTCTGAATGGGATCTACTTGTCCTCTCTCATAATTAACCGACTCTTCCGGTGCAGTTAATCTATGTCTAGGCGGCATTTTGCTACATCATGACACTTCCATTTTTATTATCTAATTATATTACTTAAACAATTCTCCATAAAATGAATAAGATTTCGGAATACATTTCAGAACAAGATCATTTATATTCATATGCCAAATTGTTACATTACATGATTATCTCCAGCATACTTCTATAAATGACACAACTTATCCCCTAATATCACAAAAGATGGGGACAACCATTAACATACTACCCCTCTAACATAACTCAAAAGTTTGGGGTTTACAACATCTCACATTCTACATAAAGATTACAACAACAGATAATACACTACACAACGAACTAAAACTAATAACTTTTAATGCCTAGACTTAATCTATCATTCCGCGCTCCACAGCGCTCTAGTACTCCCTCTGAGTAATGTGCACCACCACATCTCGGCTTATGGTGTGCCGGGTCTGTCCCTGCTCTGTCGGGTAGTGATTTACCTCATCAATCAGTCCCTCCATGGCCGTGCGCAATGCATAGCTCATCCTATTCATCTTCCTCCTTTTGCACCTCACTTCATTTTCTAGATCGTTAGCCCTATCATTGGCCCTTTCCACTTTTCTTCAAAATGGATCCTATCCATTACTTCCATCCTTAACTGAGTGCGGATAGCTTCCTTCCCCGTCCCCTCGCTCAACTCCCTCTGCTCCATCTCTTCCAACTTCCCTGCCAGTTCTACATTCCTAGCCACCGCCTTGTGAAACAAAGCCCCATCCTGGATTCCCCGCCTCCTTACGGTGAGAAATCTCTACTTCCATCTCCCTGCATCACTAACTTTCTCGGTGGTCTTCGTCCTTGACTTTTGGAATTCGGACTCTCTGTCTTTGGCCTCACCTCTAACTCCTCAACTCGCACCCTAACTCTAAAATCTTTCCTCATACTCCCCCAACATCCTATCCTCAAAAGTAACCTCGCTTGAGTCCCCATGGGCTCATCCACCATACGCTCCTCCTCTAGATCGACTCTTCTGCATTGGCTCTATCTCCTCTTCCTCATCATCATCATCGATATGAACTCTGATTGATATAGGTTCCGCTTATCAATGGTTCCTCATATACCACGTGTATGTCACGCGGCTCCTCTTCTACTACTCGGCTAGGTCCTCCCATGTCAGTAATCCTACAATCATCGACACAAGACAAAACAACCAACAACTCTATTAGAATCATAAGTTCATTGTATAGAATGAAGTTATATTCGTCAGAACACGCTAAGTCCATCTCTATGAAAACTCTATATGAGTTTCATCCCTTTCTATCTTCTCGAGTTCTCCTCAGTTATAATCTAAGGGCTCTCGCTCCTAAGGTTTATAACTATGGCTTGACCAACTCAGTGATGCCCCAAAATTCGTAGACACCCATATCTCGAATTTTTGGTGCATCACGTCCTACTACAAATATCTTACAAAATCATTAACAACGAAATAATAGAATAATTTACATTGATGTAATATAAATATTCACGTCCCAAGGTACCGTAACCATTACTACAACAATTCTGTGATTAGCTTAACATAGCTTAATCATTCTTGAATACATCATAACAATCATAACAATAATAATAATACTTCTAGTCTTAAGGACTAAGTTATTCTATCGCCTTGCCCTTTCCCTTGTCCTTTCCTGAAGTACCGCCTTGCTCTGCCTTAACTGTAATGTTTTAGGAAGCAAAAATGAGCAACAAGTTTGCCCATCAAGTAATATAGCTAGAAGAACAAGCAGTTATAGCATTTGAATCTTTCAAGGGTATAATAATAATTGATAGTTTAAGGATATCAAGAATATCAAGAGTATTCAATAGGAGTCGTTATAGACTGAAGGATATCAACAAAATCTCAGGATTTATCCATTTCGAGGTTCAACACGAATGAGTACTGAGCAGCCACTAAGGACTAAGAACTCTTACTAGAATTAATAGTATTTCAATTGTAATCCAATACAAACGAGTACAACAGTGATCAGCCTAAAGTACCCTACATTATGCATAACATTTAATCATACTATGTATGCTTGCGTCGGTTGCCCCCGACAATATATAATTTCCCTTCGTGAGGGTTGTTCATCTCGGGAGATTTACGATAGTCCGCACTAAATCAATCGGTTTGGATAGCTCTTTAACTCATAATAATAGTCTAGCCGAATCAAGGGCTTAGACAGTTTTTCATCATGCATTTAGGAATGATAAGTCCAATGTTTACAACAACGTCAAGGTATACAAGTGATTTTCGAATAGAAGCAGATATTTGCTTGAAAAAATATGATTGATATGACAACAATTCAACGTATAAAGTGTGTGAATTAAGGAACTTGCAACACAATAATAATAGTGTTCGAATACTTGCTCAATGTAAATTTGAGTGAGGTTAGGGAACTTGCCCAACAATAACAATAAGTTAAGGATAGAAAACTTGCATGATATAAGTAACAAGTTTTTTAGGGATAGGAAACTTTCATAATATAAGTAACAAGTTTTTTAGGGATAGGAAACTTGCATAATATAAGTAACAAGTTTTTTTAGGGATAGGAAACTTGCATAATATAAGTAACAAGTTTTTTAGGGATAGGAAACTTGCATGATATAAGTAACAAGTTTTTAGGGATAGGAAACTTGCATAATATAAGTAACAAGTTTTTTAGGGATAGGAAACTTACATGATATAAGTAAGAAGTTTTTAGGGATAGGAAACTTGCCTTTAGCGTTGATTACTACTAATAACGAAAATCACCTCAACGAACTATATTTGTCCTATTCATGTAAGTATAGGTATTCATTAGCCAAACACACTTGATATATATCAACAACATGTACACATAACACATTTTTCTTTCTATCTCATTGCACTCCATCAAAACTCATAACTGTACACTAACATGCTCATAATATTGACCACTGCTAGTTTATTCATAATCTTTCTTCCTCGAAGTTCTAAGAGGTTCATTGCTTTAAGTAGACCATAACGTTTATTAATCCCACTGACCTTTTTCTATGCATGTTTGCAAGCATTAGATTTATTTTCCCGAAGTTAGTAAAATTCTCTACTTAGAACTTATTCGTGTACTAATAGTTTATAATAGTATAGGAGTATTTATTAATCCATCCTTATATCAAGTTATGATGCTGTCTCCGAGTCCCAGGACATCTCGCCATGTCCGAAGATATTATGACTTGTCTGAAGACAACATGCTTCGTCCGAAGACATCGCGCTTTGTCCGAAGACATCACGCTCTGTCCGAAGACATCACGCTCTGTCTGAAGACATCGCGCTCTGTCCAAAGACATCGTGCTTTGTCCGAAGACATCACGCTTTGTCCGAAGACATCACGCTTTGTCCGAAGCCAGCTCCTTCAGAGACTTCGGTCTACATTATTTCGACAAAGTTTAAGTTCGTCGGGTTAATTTCATTAAGACTTTACTATATGCATACAACCTAAGGGAATTTCTTAATGCATGGTCTAACATGACCGAACCCATCATTGGTTCTTGGCACGGCAAATTGCACCCCATGGATTTCGTAATGAACAGGAACTGCTCGCTTTTGCAGAGTAGTCACAACTTGATTCCGCATAATTTTTAACGTATTCATGCATGAAGATAAACTTTCTAAACACCCTATATCATGCTAATTCATCATACTTGACCTATTAATCTGAAAAACGAGAATCAACAAAACTCAAGTTAAGAACGGAGTAGAAATTATACCTTCTCGAGCTTTAACCTTGATATCTCACACACTGATTTGGTAATGCTTAGCAACTAAGAATTCTTTACTCAGATTTCTCCAACACTTTTATCTCTAAAACAGACTGCCCTGGTGGCTTGTATTTAAAGAGAAAACATGGACTAGACACTTGCTTTACCCAATGTTGGGATTCATGGTGCAATAGAAATGAACAATGGTTACTTAAGGAGTTGTTCAACCACTCCATACCATACCACCACTCAAATTTAGCCATGCATGCCTAGGATTAGCAAACTTGAAGTTTGCGTAAAGAGAGTTTTAGCTCATCGTTCCTTGTACTTGGTGACCCTAATTTGGGGACAAGAGAGTAGATCTCAGACATAGACAAGGGCTAGCTCTGGTCGCCCAATCGCCCCACGCCCACATTTTAATTTAACCAATACCTTCAGATTGTCGCCTAACTATTTGGTTGGATTCCGAATTGGATTCTTAATATCCCAAGTTTATTGGGCTAACTCAAAAGTCCATCAATTAACTTATTGGGCTAGACTCCCAATTTATTATTTGGACTTTAAAGATGCAAATACTTAATCATCCTTCACTAAGCCCATCCTTGTCTCACACAAGACATTTCATGAACCTATCATAATTCTCCACATCCTAGCAATCATTAAGAGTTCAATTTTAATACAATTGAGTTATTTTAAGTGACTTTTAATATTTTGGGCTAAATTTCATTAATTAATCAATATTAATGATAATTAGTTTATTTAATAACTATATTAAATAAATAATGGAAAAATAGAATAAATGATTTATAAATCATATAAAAATATTTTAAGTTATAAACTATAACTTTGATATTTTGTCATGAAAATAATAATATTTTAATATTAAAAACAATTATCGGATAATGAATTTAAGTTATTAAAAATCATATAAATAAGATTTTAAAGTATTAAAATACTTTTGTGATATTATAAATATATTATAATATTATGACATGTATTTCATTAATATTTGATAATAAATAAATATTAATGATAAAAAATTACGTGGTATTTAATTCATTTAAATATGATATTAATGATAAACGAATTAAGTAGTATTTAATTTATTTAAATACGTTATTAATGATTTAAAAATCAAGATAAATAGTACTAATTATTTAAAATTTATTACAAGCTTACGAAAAATATTTTGACTGATATTAAAATTATTTGAGGTAATTGTTAAGTGTTAGGCAGAGTTTAATTGAACTTAGACTCGAAGTTTTGTCCGACTAGACCGTCGGGATGTTAGAAATTTTGTCGGATTCAACTCGGACTTAAATAGTCTAACTTGATACCGAGTCTTATATGTGTTATAGACTTATAGGGTTATGTGCTATGTGTTTAGGTTATTCTATATATATATATATATATATATATATATATATATATATATATATATATATATATATATATATTATAGCATTATATTGTGATGATATTATTCTAATATTGAAGATCTATATTACTAATATTAGGTCTTCAGATAAAGCGATATAAATTGCGTAGTAGTAATCAACGGTTCAGGCAAGTTTGTTTTTACTTAGCTCTAGTAAGAGTTGTTTTATTCGGATAAGCTTATGGTTAATCATTGTTGGTTGCCATGAATTGTACTATGTACATATTGCATGTATAAGTCAGGTATGAAAGGATGATCACCTTCATTACCTGTTGGTTCAGATATACTTGTTCATGTATAATACTTGTTCAGTCATAAATTTGTTCCTGCTAGTTCACAATTATATTTTTGAATTATAACCAGCTTATTATTCAGATTCTTTCAATCATGATATATTGTTATATTATTGAACTTAAACTTGTCAGGCAATTCTTATGCTCACCCTTGCTATATCATGATAAATCATTGCAGATTAAGACGAACGCGTTGGATACAAGGAAAAGGTTAAAGACAGTTCCATATTAAAGTTAATTTGCGCGATTAGTTTTGTAATAGTGTAGTGTGATAATAATGTTATATGTTAGAAAAGTTATGATTTGTGTATAAGTTAAGGTTACTCGACCTTAGGGAAATAGTGTGTAAGTTTAATGTATAAACAATTTATGTTTATATCTTCCGCAAATAGTAATAATTGTATAGAATGATCGAACCGGATCCGCAGTGATTCGGGACCTCAGATTCGGGGCCCTCACAGTTGGTATCAAAGTTGTAGGTTATGAACCTTAGGTAGGAATACCTGAGACTAATAACCGCAGTGATTAGGATAAGTACTAACTCACATAGAGTTAGTTGGGTCGGTAAGATTCAAAGATGAATCTCGGCGAGTTATAAGATATAGAGTTCCCTAACTCTGATAATAAAGTTGAACAATAATGGTGAATAGATAGAGTCTAAAAGACTAAAAGTACAGTGATAGGAGATCGTAAAACTAAACGATCAAGATATAGAAATGAATCGTAATATATACGATGAGATCACTCCGTGATCAGATAAGGTTATAGTATGAAGAAGGATCAAGCGAATGATTGAAAAGTTTACAGCAAGATTGCTGGGTGTCAAATGTACTATGAATTGGTACAGATTCAGGAAAGGATTATGAATACGAGTTAAATGAAATTCGTATTGAGAAGGGTGTTAGTGTTAGGTGGGGATTCAATTGAGGATTCATGTTGGCAGCTGAGTTGTATGATTCCTTGTGTGGGCGGGGAATTGTACTTGGTGTAAAAATTACTTAGTTCTGACAATGATAATCATTGAAATGTCTGTATCGCGCTATTTGATATATGCATGTTAGGAGGGTGATTCCTTTCTCATGTGTATAACAGATAGTTAGGTTATGGGTAGAGGATATAAGGTTAAGTACGAGTTCTTAAAACTCATACTTATGTGACATTCTTGACTCATAGTTATATGAAATATTTATGAACCCCTCAGCGAACAGACACCAAAGGTCAGACTAGGATAAGTTCTTAAACTCATATGATTGTGGTAATTTATGGACTCATAAGTGTGGTTTTACGAACTGGGTATAGTTGTGTAAATGGAGTATTAAGGATGATAAGAATAGATAGACTGTTTAAGCAAATGATTATTAGTGAAGAATTAAGTTTTTCGAAACTCGTAGCTATGCTAGATTTCGAAATGATTGACACCAAGCTAAATACGCACTATGTGTTTTTTAAATAAAAAATATATAGACTCGTAATCATTTTTGAAACAGTTTAAAGTATAGTCTATGCTACTTATTTCAGCTAAACGCAAATGATTTGAAATATCAAAATATATTTTATTTATCACTCATGTACCATGTAACCTGGTGCAGAGATGATAAAAAGTTGATGGAGTTGTAAATACAGGAATACTTAGTGTGAATTTGATCTAAAATCGTTATTCCACTATTGTATGATGTGTTATGACAAAGTCATATAATGACAGCATCCTCAAACGGACTGCTAATACAGTACGACATCATGGCGTCATTCTCAAAAATATTTTTAATAAATTTTAATTTACCAAAGGGGTTTGGCTACACCTAAATAATTCGATTGAATTGAATTATTGATATGAGTCTACGCTATTCGATTCAGCTAGACTAAAGTTTATGAAAACTCTAGGTATTCATTGAAAGAAATTTCCCTAACCAAATTGTTTTGGTGCGGAATCCAACAAGACTGAGGTAGAATTTTGTGCCTATGGCAGTGAATAGAAATAGATAAAATCAGTACATGGCCAGTACAGGGCATATCGGGCTAATCACCCTTTGTGTCTATAAGTTATGATGGTTTGCGGATGAATTTCCATATAACCTTTGCGAAAATGATAGACAAATAGTCTATATGACTCCTTAACAAAATTTGAAAATTTTTACTCGTATGAGTGGTGTATTGGGTAGCATGTGATGATAAGAATGTATGGTGTAAGGTGTAAGGTAAATTTCGGGGACGAAATTTTTAGAAGAAGGGGTGAATGTGACAACCCGAGAATTTTGAATATTTTTAAAATTTTTATTAATTTATTTAGGGTTCGAAATTAGAACCTAGACAGAAAATTAGTGTATGTTTTTGATATTTTTAAGATAGAATTTTGAGGATTTCAAAATTCTATTAAGGATTTAAGTGAATTATTCAGGATTAAGGGAATATGTGAATATGTTCTGTGTATATATGTACAGTATGTGGTTAAGGGTTAAGGGTTGACCAGATAAACGATATCTGTAACAAACCCTAAGTTTATATTAAGAACGTCAACGTTCGGTTAGAAAACTCTAGTGAATTATAAGAAACCCTAGAAACCGGTTCTGGAAACCCTAATTTTAGTTCCGGGAATGCGAAACCCTAATTCGGAAATTAAAACTCTAATCTGGGAACTTAAATGATAATTATAATTCTTAAGTGATATTAATTATAATCTTAATTAGGGTAAAGCTTAATTATTTATTAAACCCTAATTTCAAATTTAGAAAACCCTAACTTCGGAATTTGAAACACTAATTTATAATTAGGGAAAACAAAAGTGTTAATTTAATACCTTTAATGTTAATTAGGATATATTAATTCTAATTTTCAAGTAAAGTAATTAGAAAACCCTAATCTAATTACAAAATCTAATTTTTATTTCAAAAAATTAAATTTTCTATTAGAAACCCTAATTTTGGGTTAAAAACCCTAATGACCATTTTGACCCTAATTGCTTAATTAGCGATTTTAATTAGGAAATATTAATCCCAATTAGCAAGATTTAAATTACGATTAAGAAATGTTAATATAATTAGAAAATCCTAATTATAATTTAGGAATATTAATTTTCTATTTTTAAAACCTAAATTGAAAATTTTTAAAAATTAAATTGCAAGTTAAGGGTTAAACCCTAAATCCTAAAATTAATTTGCTAAATCCTAAACCCTAATTCAAACCCTAAACCCTCCCAAACCCTAAACCCTAAGGGTTTGATCAATTGTCTAAAATGGCATTAAAATTATTGGCTAAATGACTATTTTGCCCCTTTGTGCATTATTGGATGTTGCTTGTAGATCTAGACCTAAGGTTAGTGGTTGAGAAACCCTAGCCTATACATGTGACTTATATCTAGAAATCCCAGCCGAAATCAGCAGCCATAACATTGCATACAAGTTATTTAAATAGATTAAGAGAGAGAAAATGGTTACTTACATTTTAATTTTTCACCATGCCACTCTCTCTCTATATTTCGGGTTTAAGAATGAGAGGAGGGTGATAAACAAAACCAAGTTCAGTTTATCCCTTTCCAATAACAGATCAAAGATTAGAAATCAAAAATCAAAGCATAAGAAGGTAAGAAACCCTAATTTTGAAAATCTTATGATTTGTTGTTAGATATTGGAATTGGTTTGTTAAAGTTGTGTAATAGGATGTCTATAAGTGATCTGGGTTCATAGATCATGGATCTATAACATTTAGATGCACGAATCAATCATTTTTAGAAATCTGGAAAAATGGAAAAATATTTACTGGCAGCCTAATGTCAGACGCCTTAAGATCCTCCTCTATTAATTATTTGTTCTGTTTTAAGTTACACTATTGTAGTATGTTGTAAGGGATTTAATCTGTAACTTGAAACAAGCCCAAAGAAAGTACATATTGCAAGATATAAGCGGTCAAAGTACGTTGACCGAGCACGAATTCTGGAAATCTGGGTAAACCCAGAAACCCAGAATTTCTGACAACGATTTTACGGGCTTAGATCTTGCTGTTGTTTTATATTCTGGTCAAGTTATTGCTTTATCTTTGTAGTCTGATAAGTATACTACGTATTAAAGTCATTATATCACTTAGATCATAACTGAAATGAAAATTAATCACAGCCAAAATAGCGTTGACCAACTGACTGGGTTTCATTTCTGGAAAACCCAGATTCTTCATGAGTGAGTTTTTCTGGTAAGGTTTGACCGACCTACATCTTCGGTTGATGTTGTTGTTTGACTGATGTAGTGTTATTATACTGTTCTAGTACATTTATACTACGATCTGGTATCATAACATCACTTATAACATCACTAGACACCAGATTAATTAATGCACGAAAAGAGACCCATGGAACTGCTTGAGTATCTGGAAAACCCAGAAACTCAATAACACGTCTGACAACAAGTTCAAGGCTTTAGATCTTGCTTGTGTGTTGCAATTTAACCCTGATGATTGTTGGATCATGTAGTATTGCATCAATACTACTGGATCTGACCCTTATCAAGTTCAGAATACATTATAACCTTCGAGAAAATCCTGGTCAAAGTAGCAACGTGTTAACTGGCGATGAAGGCTCAAGAACAACTGAAGAACATCTATAGAGACGGTTCTGTCGCTATAGGGCCCTTTAGTGACAATAATTTTTGGAAAATACAATAATTAATTAAATAAATAGAAAAAAATAATTTTTAATTATTAAAAATACATAATAAAATTTGAAAAATTCTTTTAAATTCTGAAAAATAGTTTTTAATTATGTAGAGTATATTTCATAAATATTTATTATTTTGGAATATAAATGGTATTTAATTTATTTAATTATAATATTAAATAAATGATTTAAAAACATGAAAAATCATGAAAAATAATATTATGGTAAAAGAAAATAGTTTAAGTTATTTTAAGTGACTTTTAATATTTTGGGCTAAATTTTATTAATTAATCAATATTAATGATAATTAGTTTATTTAATAACTATATTAAATAAATTATGGAAAAATAGAATAAATGATTTATAAATCATATAAAAATAATTTAAGTGTTATAAAAATATTTTAAGTTATAAACTATAACTTTTGATATTTTGTCATGAAAATATTAATATTTTAATATTAAAAGCGATTATCGGATAATGAATTTAAGTGATTAAAAATCATATAAATATGATTTTAAAGTATTAAAAATACTTTTCGATATTATAAATATATTATAATATTATGACATGTATTTCATTAATATTTGATAATAAATAAATATTAATGATAAAAGAATTACGTGGTATTTAATTCATTTAAATACGATATTAATGATAAACGACTTAAGTAGTATTTAATTTATTTAAATACGTTATTAATGATTTAAAAATCAAGATAAATAGTAATAATTATTTAAAAATTATTACGAGCTTACGAAAAATATTTCGACTGATATTAAAATTATCTGAGGTAATTGTTAAGTGTTAGGCAGAGTTTAATTGAACTTAGACTCGAAGTTTTGTCCGACTAGACGGTCGGGATGTTATAAATTTTGTCGGATTCAACTCGGACTTAAATCATCTGACTTGATATCGAGTCTTATATGTGTTATAAACTGATAGGGTTATGTGCTATGTGTTTAGGTTATTCTGTATATATATTATAGTATTATATTGTGATGATATTATTCTAATATTGGAGATCTATATTACTAATATTAGGTCTTCAGATAAAGAGATATAAATTCGTGAAAGCAAAGAATCAAACTGGCTCAAGCAAGTTTGTTTTTACTTAACTCTACTAAGAGTTGTTTTATTAGGATAAGCTTATGGTTAATCATTGCTGGTTGCCATGAATTGTACTCTATACATATTGCATGTATAAGTCAGGTATGAAAGGCTGATCACCTTCATTACTAGTTGGTTCATATATATTTGTTCAGTCATAAATTTGTTCCTGCTAGTTCACAATTATATTGTTGAATTATAGTCAGCTTATTATTCAGATTCATTCAATCATGATATATCGTTATATTATTGAACTTAAACTTGCTAGGCAATTCTTATGCTCACCCTTGCTATATCATGATAAAATATTGCAGATTAAGACGAATGCGTCGGATACAAGGAAAAGGTTAAAGACAGTTCCAACTTAAAGTTAATATGCACGATTAGTTTTGTAATAGTGTAGTTTGATAATAATGTTATATGTTAGAAAAGTTATGATTTGTTTATAAGTTAAGGTTACTCGACCTTGGGGAAATAGTGTGTAAGTTTAATATATAAACAATTTATGTTTATATCTTCCGCAAATAGTAATAGTTGTATAGAATGATCGAACTGGATCCGCAATGATTCGGGACCTTGGATTCGGGGTCCTCACATCGGGTTTTTTGGGTCGGGGCGTCTCGTAGTACGTGCACTCGGGAACTATAATGTCCACTCGGACTTTCAGAAGTGCAATTCGGGCATCCATTTGAGGTATACAGGATCTATTTCGGAGCGCCGTTGTCGAGAGTTGTACGATGGCATGGGATTAGAGTTTGTACGAAGTCATTAAAGATGGGGCGGTGCCCTCCGATCTTCAAGCTTCAACTTCCATCCATTACCCCGCACAATAGTCACTCGGGATTGGTTAGTCTTGTGGGACATCGTTGTGTAGAGATATCGAGACGACGTGGCGTGGCATCGCGTTGGCTAGATGACGATGTTGCCCCTCACCGGTGTTATCGCCGGATTAGGCTGATAAAGCAGACGTTGCTCAGGCTTCACTGAGATTAGACTACTGCAATTGTTGAAGGTCCTCATTGTCATCTTTGAGGTGTTTCTGTCTTCCCCGTGTTATCGCCAGGTTGGTACAGAACATCTCTTTGTGAGTGCCGAGATTGAAGCTGGTCGCATTTGAAACAAGCATTTCTGGGGTTATTGCCGAAACTGCATTCCTTGGGGTTATCACCAAGGTTGGTGGCTATTCCCAAGGTTGGGACTGAGACTGGATACCTCGGGGTTATCTCCGAGATTAATCGGTCTTCTCTAGTGTGTGTTCCGGTATTGTATCTGCATGCCTCGGGGTTATCTCCGAGATTGGAATTGTTACTCCCAGAGTATGATCCGGGGTTGATGTTGAACTTCTGGTAGTATTCGGTATGGATATAGATTGTCTTTCAGGGTTTCCTCTTAAAAGACGAATTTGTCCTCCTGCAATGTTAGTGACAGTAGTACAGAAAATTTTGAGTGTCTACAGATGCCCTCTTTATCATACCCATGCATCATACTCATGCATGGCGATGCATGGGTAGGATAAAGAATCCTAGACACTTGAAACGCAACAAGACAAACATGGTACTGTATGTAGCAACATGATGCAAATGTATGATGCATGTGTATGGGGTTGTAGCCCAACATACTGGGGATGATTGCTGGCTCCCTGTTGCTTCAACTGGGGATTGGCAATGCAGACCAGATTTGGTGTGTAATCCAAATCTGTTAGGATGTTGATATTGGAGTTATCACCAAATTCTTGTGTTCTTGATAACGACTTGATCCTGAAGGTGTGCCTCTTATGTGTAATAGATCTATGGGGATAAAGCTTGATCTATTTGAGGATGTGTATAGCATATTCCATCATCTATCCTCTTTGATAACGTTGACCTATCCTGGTTAGTATCGCCAGAATGTCACGATTCTGTTGGATTTACTGCCAATAGCAAATGCTGTTAGGGATGCCTGACCTTCGTTGACGTGTATTTCACCGACATGTGAATCAATGGCTGAAAAATCCTATGGGATATACGGTCAAGGTATCTTGACCTTCGCTGACATTTGAATCAACGGTTGAGACTCTGTGAGTAGATCGTCAAGGTTGCTTGACCTTCGCTGACGTGTGAAACAATGGAACATTGCGTTGTGACCCCCGTCAGTGATCCTGTGATAACCCGGGATTTCGAATAACTAAAATTTTACGAATAATTTTTTTTTATTAATATTAATATTGATTATCAATTTTGCGACAATTATATGTGATACGAGTCTCGAGAAGGTCAATTTGTGTATTGAATAATAAATTAGAGTAGAGTTGTGCTTAACAACTTTAGAAACCCTAACCCTAATTTCTAGATAAGGATTCGATAGAAAATATAATTAAAATAATTATATTAACGAGTATGTATTTGTACTCTATAGAGATATTGATCAATGATTGATCGGATAAGGTTTAAAATTAATAAACCCTAATAAGAGATTAAAAACCCAAATCTTAATATTAGAAACCCTAACGTACTGTTAAAAACCCTAATCGAAAGCCGAGAACCCCTAATTTTATATTCGGGAATCCTAAAACCCTAATTAGGAAACCCTAATCCTAATTAGTAAGCATAAGGTGTTTATTAAACTTTAATATGATTAGAAAACTCTAATTATATTTTAGTTATCTTAATTTCTATTTTACAAACCCTAATTATAATTTAGAAATTTTAATTTTTCTAATTAAAACCCTAATTTCGTATTCGGGATTTCTAAACCCTAATTAGGAAACCCTAATTCTAATTAGCAAGCCTAATATGATTAGTAAGTGTTAACATAATTAGGAAACCCTAATTATACTTTAGAAATATTAATTTATATTTAAAACCCTAATTTTAATTTATAAGTCTAATTTTTCTTTTTAGAAAACCTAATTAGAAAATTCTAGAATTTGAGTTTGTAAAACCTAAGGGTTAGAACCTTAGGGTTAAACCCTAAGGGTTTGAGCAATTGACTATCATTCCATTAAAATTACAAGAACAATGACCAAAATGCCCTTTAGGGGATTTTTATTAGATTACATGTAAATCTTGGTAAAATTGCATTAGGTGACCAACTCTTGACCAACCACTTGATTTTGGGACATAAAATCTGCAGCAACCAACCGAAAATCTCAGCCATAGCAACATATCATTGCATATATATAGATTTGGGAGAGAGAAAGTCCATAAAATTAGCCATTTTGCTCCTTAGCTCTCACCAACTCCTTCTCCCATCCAAAACTATGAAATTGTTAAGTATATCAGTCCTAAATACAGCCCTAGATCAACCAATAACAGATTGGATAGCCAATATCTAAGATTATTCAAGAAAAGGTATAAACCTAATTTTTATTTTTGATCTATGCTGCTAAGAAAAAGTTTTTGTTTACGTGTTTAGATTAATTTTAGAATATGTTTTATGATGATCTATGTTGATCTAACATAGATCCATAGCATAAAAATGCTTTAAAAATGAGTTTTACAAAAACTGCTCAAGAACATTCATAGTGGTCTGACAAGAAATGTCAGTGGCCATAGATCTCTTCATGTTTTTTATTTTTGATGTTTTATGTTTTAGATCTATAGCTTGATATGTGGTCTGTGATCTGGAAGTGTAAACACAGTCATCAATGTCTGGATTTCATTTTATTCTTGGTCAAAACCCGTTGACCGGGCATGACCAGTAAGATTCTGGGTAACCCATAATGGGTTTTTCCAACGTCTGACAACTCCTTACAAGGCCCATATCTGACAGTTATGATGTTGGTTGTTGATGTTGTTGGAATTTATTTGTAGCATGTTGTCTTGACGGTAGAACCATGCTTTAAGATCCTTTAAACTATAAACATATCGAACATGGATGATGGTCAAAGTAGCCAAGACAACAGGATAAATGGAGCTCGAATATGCCTACTCGAGACTGCCTGGGTTTCTGGGTTACCCAGAAAACCCAGCACAGACCTAACAATGATTTCAAAGGCTTTGATCTGGAATCTGAGTTATTGTATGACCAAGTTAGTGATTGATTATTGTAGTACTACATTTATACTACAAGATCAATGCACAAAATAGTCCAGAAACACACTGGATTAAAATCTGTGAACGGTCAAACGTTGGACCTTATACTGCCGGCTATCAGTGTTCTTGAGCTCAAGAACACCAACATCGACGCTAAGTGTCGCTATAGGCCATTAGCGATGGTTTAATTAATTTATTTTCTGATTTTTCTGGTAATTAATTAAAAATAGAAATTAAATTATAAAAATTACCAAAAATGGTTTTAAAAATCATTTTAAATTCTGAAAAATAACTTTTAATTATTTGGGACATTTTTCATTAATATTTATAATTATTTGAATATTAATGCTATTTAATTTATTTCAATTATTATAATGGTTAATTATTGCTAATTATACCATGTCCAGGGAATTTATTGTTGATTATTCGCAGTTAGTGCATATTAATAATTCAAATTGAATTACTGATTCGGAAAATAAACATTTGTAGAATAACTGTTGTTGGATATTCATATTCGTAGAAGATAGAATTGATAGTACATATAATTCCTGTTAATTGTCAAATTATGTTGAGAAATGTCTTAGCTAATTATTCTGGCTATACGAACATTTATTAGAACTTGATAAATTCGAGGAAAGAATTCAATTGTTATTGGTAGATCGATGCAAATTATTTCGGCTAGATAGATAAGTACATAGAAATTGAAATCATTTCGTTTCGTTTTTATATCAAATTTTTGATTCAAAGACTGAGAAGAACAACCTTTTATATAAAGGGAACATTTTAGGTCGATATCTTACCATTCAAGCATCATTAAGTATTATGCATAATATAGGGTATAATAAAGCTAATCACTTGTTATACTTGTAGAGGGGTATGATTTAATCTTTATGGTTATCTGATACTCATGCGTATGTATCAAAGTAAATCTTTGATAGATACCCGAGAAAGTAGAAGTTCTAGATCCAATAGATCGCTCAGCATAAAACTGGAAAACATTCCACTTTGTTATTGCGTAGAATTTATTCTTGTTTATTCAATAGAATATCGTAGAAACTTTGAAAGCGTTGTACTCTTTCATTATCAAATTATTGCGTTGCCTAGAATACGAGAAGACTTATTATTGATTAACAATTTGTTCAGCTATTTCAAAGTTCCCCGAACTTTGGTGTCATTCTATCAAAATAGATAGTCTATTATTCTAATACTTATACTTTCACTGTATATCTTAACTTCCGGGGAAAATTTGTTGCTCACCCTTGTTAAATAAAACTTTTCAGCTAGGAACGAAGTGACAGGAGGTGCTGTGAAGAACAAAGGCAAAGGCCTGTTGCTGGAATAGTTTAATGAACATTATTATTATTATGTTGTATTTGTAAACTCTTTTTGTTTATCTAAGGGGTATGTTTATAATTTTAAGGTTAGCAAACTTGGGACTTATGTATTAACAACTTATGTTAATGAGTTATGTATTCCTATTTATATTTAAATGAGTAGTTAGATGTTTTTATATTGTGGATCGTGAACACCAAACTCGGGGGTCAGGTAACCCGAATTTGGGGGTGTCACAGATCTGCTGAGGAATATGAGTAATCGAGCATGAAATCCTCGACTAACTTTAGAGCTCTGATAGGTTTAATCGTTATTGGCTAAGATAACATCAAGGCTAATTGACCTTCGTTGATATGTGTGTTAATGGCTTGAATGTACGTTGTAATCCCCTGTTGGGGCTTCACATTATAACCATCGCTGAAGTGTGTAGCAGTGGCTGGTCATCGGATGGTTTCCGATGCTCTGTTGGGTTTGCTTCCAACGGTTATCATGATGTCAAGGCTGTTTGACCTTCGCTGATTTGTGTGTCAATGGATGAGCATGCATTGTAACCCCCACCAGGGACTCACATTGTAACCCTTGTCAGGGACTCACGTTGTAACCCCCGTCGGGGATCTATGTTGTAACCCCCGTCGGGGACTCACATTGTAACCCCCGTTGGGGACTCGCGTTGTAACCCCCATCGGGGATATACGTTGTAACCCCCATCGGGGACTCATGTTGTAACCCTCGTCGGGGACTCAAGTTGTAACCCCCGTCGGAGACTCACGTTGTAACCCCCGTCGGGGACTCACGTTTTTCTTTTAGGGTGATGACCTGGAGTTGGCGGCATCAGACCTATACAAGGTATTGCCAGATGTAATTTGTAACAAATGAGATCATTGGCAGGGTATACCTCGTGTTAGGGTGACTACCAATGGGCGATGTACAGACTCAAAGTTTCATCTAAGAAGACCAGGATTGTATGTTGTTTTGCTCAATCGAGTGGCGTTTTTATTCCCGATTTTACCTTTGTAGTCCGCAAGAATTCCTTTACAACTTGAATTAGACCGAGCCAGAGGGGTGGGGCCCTTATAGAGATGCCGCAGGTGCACCTGCTTTAGCCGCAGATGAGTCTGCGCCCGACCGTGGATGATAAAATCCAGCAGGTTGGCAACACAAGTCATTTTCAACTTGTCGTGCAAAGAGAAATCCATGAGCCTCCTTCAGATCTGCTGAGTTCGGGCTATTTTCTGCAAATTCTGTCACCGTACAAGTGTTCTACACTATCTTGGAAATGTATGCATGTATTTTTTCCAATTTTTATCGGTTGGATTTTGAGTTATCACATGAAATGCATCTAAACACATAGTAGTGATTATGTATGTAGAAATGACTTGATAAAAAATATTCAACATAGTAAATGTTAGTATTAAACCATGCTGAACATAAGGATGGGAAAAATTTTGACTTTTGAGACAGTCAAATTGGCATCTTTTTCTGCTATTTTTTGTCCTATTTGAGGTCCAATGAGCAAAAGGTAGAAAGGCAATGTATTCCTGATATTGAGGGTAACCTTATGCATGGATGATTTTGATTTTTAAAGCATATATTGTGTATATGACTTTGGGGCAGTTGTGCTACTGAATGGCCACCTAGACATGCCTATGTGCATGTGGATAGTCCTATTTTCAAAGGGAACTATGTCAAAATTTTCCAAAATGTAGGCATTGGGTAGTCATGCATTTTAACTCTATTGTATGTTAAAGTAAATGCATACATGCATATAGTCATAAAATGCATTCTAGAAAGCTTAAGGTAAGGAAATACCACACCCTTTCTGAGGTGATTTGGAGACTTGTTGTCCAGATATTATGGATCCGGATCAGCCGAGCAGTTCCCGCAGGACCACTTCTGGTATACGGAGGAGGGCTTCTGAAGTGCCTCTATCCCGCTCTGTGAGACAGCCTCATCGATTGGTGGAGGCCGTGATTCGTCCAGTCCGGGCAGACGTGCCAGACATTGAGGACATGAAGGAGGATATTCTGATTGAGGATCTTGCTCCTGCTCCACCTATTTCTCATAGGGAGCTACCTTGTATTCAGGTGGCAAACCCAGAGCTGTTGGGTGATTTGAGCAGACATCCATCGATGTACTTGCATGCTAACGAGGTATGGCGTTAGACTTTGATCTTCATTCTTTCCTATTGATGAGGATTAAAGGGTTCCCGGCTTCACACAGCCTCGAGGGAACTAGTTTAGCATTCACTCCATATACCAAGCGCTTCATCCTGACTATAGAGCGGTAGTGCATGAGTGGGGATTTGGGGCATTCTTCTCCATCCTTCCCCGTCGTTGTCCCTGGGGTTACCTCAGGGCATTGTTTGAGCGATGGTTTCATCAAACTCAGTCACTCCATTTGCTGGATTGCGAGGTGATGATAACGCCGATGGATTGGCAATTTATCACAGGTATGGAATTTGGAGGGGAGCCAGTGCCTTGCATGGCGAATATTACCCCTACTTCCGTCATATCCTTGGGCGTAGATGTTATGAGCGGGCTTTTGAGTGAGCCTATGCCTAATGATGTCAGAGTCAGGGATCGCATTCTGCTGTGATTGTTCCTAATGATCATTAGAGGCTACTTCATAGCAGATTACTCTTCCACGGTGACTTTCGCATTGATTAGTGCCACACGTGATGTGGATCGTAATCGAGATTATGATTGGGGCTCCCATACCTTTGCCTATTTCCTCCGGGGAATGCGTATGCGCTCACAGGGTTTGATCGAGGCTTGGCTAGGCTTTTACCTGTTTCTGCTGGTGAGTATTTCTCTTGTCATTTCCCATTTATAGGTTAAGAGTGTTTACTGATAGCAGATGTTTTTCCATTATGTTGGCAGTTTTGGGCCTATGAGAGGCTCCCATGCTTGCGTTCTGTGAGTGTGTTAGGTTTAGATACCTATCCATGAGGACGACGATGACATCATTCCATTTTGCCGGAGGTCCCTGTATTGGAGGGTTTCACTCACTGCCGTATACAGCTGGAGTTGTTGACAACTGACACCATCACATGGATTCCCTATTCGGGGGGACACTTGACCATCAGCTTTGAGGATGGATACCCGACTGGAGTCGAGTACGTGATTTCCACCAGGAGAGTTCCTCTCTTTATAGATGGATACTGTGAGCTCTATTTAGGAGAGCGTGCTATTAGGAGCACCACAGGGGAGATTCGTATGCCGATCTTGCCTCCTGCTAGGCGATATTGGCCTGTATTATAGTCACCCGTCACGAATATCCCATTGTTGGGGGTTGACAGTTTTGCATTATTAGAGGGTCTGTGTACTCAGGAGACGTTCCAGCGTTGGTGGTTCCCTCGTACTATTGGATCCCAGTCCCGCGCCACACAGTTTATGGGGGATATGGTTCTAGGATCCGTGATGATGACATATTGAATAGCTTATGTCAGAGATCCGACTCATATGACACAGATTGATAGTTTAACCCGGCAGTTGGACCAGGCACATATATTTATCCGACATTTGGGCAGAGATCCGGAGAGGTGTCTTTATTTGATCCTTCCATCTCAGGCGCTGGCCCCTCAGATGACCCATTCAGTTTTGCTAGCGTAGATCCACCTCTTTATAGGCCTGACATCCTTGTTGATAGAGATCCAGTGACTCAAGAGGAGTTACATCAGGTGGACATGATTGATGATGTGGATATCGATACCATTGTCTTCTTCTAATGTGTATTCTCATTATATCTTTTGATAGGCCTCTGTTAGATATTGGGTGGTTGTGCCCCATTCTCGCTATATCGTTTGATAGGCCTCTATTAGTAGTAGGGCCCCTGTGCCCCATTTCCCTGTATTTATAGTTGTGCATAGATGATGTATTAGATGATGATCTACTTAGGAATGTATGCACAGTTTTTCCATTCCCTATATCATATTGCCATCTATTTTCTGTTATGCATGTATCATGTTATGCATATGTATGTATGTCCAAAGATATTCGGCATTTACCCCTGGATGGTCTTATGACACGGCGCGCGCAGATATCTTCTTCGACAGTTAGCCGTATAGATCATACCCCACCATCATTGGTGGCATTGGGTATGCGATCGTGGTACGATAGTATGTCACCACCAGATAGGGTGCCTGTAGATCATTTGGTGCAGTATACCATGACCTTATTGATGTTTCAGTTCCCTTGGTTTTTGTGGACGGATGCTAGAAAGCTTTGGGTAATTTAATAGGCGGTGTCTTCCGATTTGGGACCCATAAGTTGACTCCTACTATGGAGGAGTATACACGATTGACGATGCTGCCTTTAGACAGACCTTGCGTGCACATGGCTTTGGGAGACATGAGTAGATGGTTCATGACTCTTACTGGATTGCAGTGCAGAGTAGTGCAGGATGAGCCGGCATCTGGCCACGTGATATCCCAGTGTTTTCTGTATGACAAATTTGGCTCGGAGGATAGTTATTCACGACATTCCGGGGATTTCACCGCACCGGAGGACCATTGGCATGTTGCTAGGGTTGATGTACTGATGCTATGCATACTATCGTATGTCTATATGCCACGGTACATGGATGAGATAGAAATAGGTGTCATCATGGCCGTGAGAACTCTCAGGGAGGGTCGCACCATTATACCTATGATTGTAGTAGAGACCCTGTGGTCAGCATTCTACTGGTGCACTTATCCGACAGGAGTGTTTACAGGTAGTTCGGTCATGTTGTACGTGTGGTTTATGTCACACTTGAGACCGATTGGCATTCTTAGACGGCATGGATATTGTTTCACCCATGATATAGCCATGTCATACTCCTTTCAGCCATCGGAGTGTATAGGTGCTCTGTCTTGGTCCACATATTTGGCAGACATCAGAGATCCATTCAGCATATTGCCGTGTTCGGGGCTTAGCTCACTATAAAACTTCATTACTCATGCTCCAGGCATGGACTACCTCCCTCTGGCTGGTTTGAGGGGCGTGACTACTTATCACCCACCGGGCGGTGATGTCTGGGATTTGACCGGCCCAGGATTTTAATCCTTTTCGGGGCGATAGGTCATTGTTCACTTCTCGATATCTCAAAGCAGAGGACCGATCCGTGTGTATGCTTGTTGGGATCGCCGTGAGATATAGCCGCTTTTTCACGGTCATCCAGATTGTTCTGCAGAGTATTCCGCATGGATGCAGAAAGAGATTTTATCGGCTGCAGCAGTATCTACAATACTGGATAATGAGTCAAACGATGTAGAGCCCATGGAGGACATCGATTCATACATCGAGGAGGAGCCCTCTCTTTGAGTTTCCAAGATTTCTCTGGATTCTCCCAGCATTTAATCATTTGTGATTCAAAGATTTTCAAGACAAGATGCTTGAGCGTAGTCTTCATCTGATGACCTTTGAGAGAGATCAGGCTTGATCTATGATGTTGACTGCTCTTGATGGGAGAGACGTAGCTCTATTAGAGAGAGACGAGGCATTAGCTCACAGAGATATCGCTGTTATTGAGCGGGATGAGGCTATATCAGCCAGAGATGCAGTGATAGTTGAGCGGGATAGTGCTATATCTGCCCAGGATGTAGCCATCACAGATAGTACTGCCGTGAGGTCCCTTACCACTAGCATGATCGTAGAGATGAGCGCATATATTGATGATCATATGGTCACCTTGCAGATGGCTGCAGATCTGTTGGGTCGTGTGGATATTCTCGTACAGGAGACCACAACTTCACCTCCATCTTCTGAGAGGGATGCCATGTTAGGCTTGTTAGCTCGCATATACCCTGACTTGTAGATGAGCTTGTATTTTCCTGCACAGGCTAGCTTAGCCATTTTGTCATGTACAGTTTACATTGTATATATCAAACAGCATTATATATATGACATGGAAATATATTTTTGGATCACTTCCCTTTTAGATATGCTTTGCTACTTGCTTGATATTTTACCTTCTGCTTCAGGGCTTGTGATCTTAATGTATTCTGAATTCCTCTTGGGTGGATGGATATTGAGTTATCTCTGGATAGTTCAGAATGGATCATCTATCTGTATGTATCCCTACCATCTTTGGTGTCTTGGGACTGGTTTCTGTATAAAAATGTGGAGAGGAGTGTGACTTTCCTCTCTTAGATTGACTGCACCACAAATGGTCGCCAATACTTCTATTTAGGAGAAGCCTAGTTAATTCAATCTCTTATTGATTGGTGTTGCTCTTCAAGGTATGACTGCAGCTTAGATGGTTCCCGAATCTCCTATTTAGGAGGAGTTCAGGTAATTCCATCCCTTTGGTCGGAAGCCGAATGAAATGTTGTGGTTTTAAAGATGATCCCAGTACCAACTTACAAGGGTTTGTGTTTTGGTAGGGGGTGAGACCGCACTATGAATGGCTGCCTACATACTCCTATTGAAGAGGAGATCATGTATGCGTAGTTTGGACCTGATGTAAGAGGTTCAACGCTGTATATGGGAGAAATGGTGTAGGAATATTTTTTTGTTTTTATTTGTAAGGGTAGAAATGTTTTTGTTATTTTTGTTTTATTGCGACTGGGCCATATGAAATGGTTGCCTATGTACTCCTATTGAAGAGGAGATCAGGTCGATGTAGTTCTCCCCTCAGGGCGAGTAGAAAAGCGTAATCCCTTGTGCAGGTCAGATTGCGGGGAGGAGAAAGTTTAATCCTAGGTTGAGGATAAACTGCAGGTACGAGAAGTTTGATCCCCATGTATGGGTAGCCAAACTGCAAACACGAGAGGTTCAATCCGTGGTGGGATAAACTAAGTCGTAGGAACGCAGAGAAGAGCCAGGCTGCTGGCTTGAAAAGTATGTTTCCCTGAGGGGCAAAGTGTAGAAGAGTTGTATGTAGTAAAGGGTTAAAGAACCGGAATGGTTGGTGATCTGATGGTCCAACACCAGGATGTTTGCTTGATGGAAACTTCAGATATAGTACCGTTTCACGGCGTCTGAATTGATGAGTTATGGAAACTCAGAAGCTTCTAGGCAAATCTGGGTTACCCAGAAAATTGAAAGTCATGGTCAGTCATTGGGGTTTGACCACCCATAACTTTTAATCGGTTTATGCTATGACCTTGATTCAAGTTCCAGAATACAGATCTCATAGCATACTACAAGTTCAAACATCTAAAACACCAAAAACATAAACATGCTAAGATCTAGAAGGTCTAACATTCGGTTGTTATACAACTTTAAAAAAAAATCATATTTTAAAAAACTTTAAATCCGAGCCTATAGATGTTATAGATCTAACATCTAGTAACCCAGATCATCTATTTACACTATAAACAACATGTTTTAACACAAAATTATAACATCTAACATAGCTACAAGGATCAGATTATAGGTTAGGGTTTTATACCTCACTTTGATAAATTTTAATTCTTGGCTTCTGATTTGTTAGTGTAGGTAGTGGGGCTTGATTTAGGGACTGATACACTACTATAATTCATGGGTTTTAGAGAGAGAGGGTCTTGAATGAGTATTTGGGTATAAATGAGCCAAATGCTTAGACTTTTTCTTTCTTTAATCCTATATCCTTTACTGTTATGGTTAAAATTGGTGTTATGTGGCTTATGTTGGCTGATGAAAGGTGTTTGATAATGGCTCAAGAGATGTGGCACAATTTTTGGCCATAACTATATTTAACTTTAAAATTTAAGAAAATGGTAATTTGATAATTTGGCTTACAAATTTAATGGCACAAATGTAATCTTGGCAAACCCTAAAGGTTTGACCCTTAAGGTTTAATCCTAAGGTTTTTCAAAAAATAGATTTCTAGGTTTTCATTTAGGGTTTATAATAAAAATAAAAATTAGTTTCCTAAAAATATAATTTAGAGTTTACTAATTATAATTAGTTTTCTAATTACATTACTTGAACATTTAGGGTTTAAGATCCAATAATTAGCATTAGGGCTTACAATTAACAATTAGGGTTACCCATTTAGCAATTAGGATTACTTATTTAGAAAATAAGGTTTCTAGTTAATAAGGGTTTCCAAAATTTAATTAGGGTTTTCCTAATTAACATAAAATCCAAAAATATACAACATAAATCATATAACACAGTTACTAAACAGATTTTTAAAGTATCATTTGACTTCAAAACTAGGGTTTATCATAAATACTAGGGTTTTGTCATGCTACATTAAAATTGTTCCACAGATTAACCTTACACACATAACATTAGACCTGGAAAAAGAGGCCCAGGCCCACGGGCCGGGCTTTGGGCTTCAATTTTTTAACCTAGTAAAATCCAGGCCAATTTAGCCCGTCCGTTTTTGGCCCGGCCCGTTTGGGCCAAACCCAAAAAAAACACATAAAATAGGCATAAAATTGGTCTCATTATGGCATTAGCTACCACCTGGTAAGCTTTGAGCTTGATTTTGGCCCAAACAAATACTAAGCCCTTTTTGGCCCGCCTACCACTCACTCACCCTCTGTTTGGGCCGAGCCCGCCCGTTTGTCAGGTCTACATAACATATATATACCTAGCACTAAAAAATAATAATATTATATTATTATTCCCATTTCTTAGTCAAAATCTAAGATTAGGGTTTGGATTCTATATCTGATTTATCTTGCATATATAACATTATTAATTAAGTTAAAATTATTAACTTAACAATCTTTAATAAATTCACATAATAAAATAGTTATTATAATAATTCTCATAATCATTTCATATATTATTTAAATAATATAATAATCTTATTTTCATGGATAAATAATAAAATAATTTCTACTATATAATTAATTATTATAAGAATATACTTTATAATGATCAATAATTCTAAAATAAAATTATTTGTAATTATTTTTGTAATAAATATATTTTTATTTATCACAAATATACATACACATTACATGGCACATATTCCCACCTTTAAAATAAAATAAAAATTATATGCAATATTTCTTATTTAATTATATAGAAAATATCGGGTTATTACATGTTCAATCAAGGGTGCTTTCTTAGAGGAAAAAATTCAACTTCCATTGCTCTTGTTCCAAAGGTTCCTAATACTTTCTTCCATGAATGATTATAGGTCAATTTCTTGTTGTAATACAACTTATAAGTGCATCTCTAAGATTATTGCTTCCAGGCTAAAAGTTATTCTTCCTCTCATTATATCCCCATGCCAAGCTGCCTTTGTTACTGGTCGAAGGATAGGGGATAATATTCTTCTTGCCCAAGAATTATTCAGAAATTACCATAGGTCTTCGGGTCCTGCCCGCCGTGCTATGAAAGTTGATCTAAGTAAAGCTTTTGATTTTGTCTCGTGGGACTTTTTATTGGAAGCTCTTAAGCTCTTCAAATTTCCTCCAAAATTTGTGTTTTGGATAAATGCTTGCATTACCTCTACTTTCTTCTCAATAAAGGTTAATGGAGCCCTTTGTGGATATTTTAAAGGGGCGAAGGGCTTAAGGCAAGGGGACCCTCTTTTACCTTATCTGTTTGTTATTGCTATGGAAATATTGTCTCTTATTTTATCCAAGGAATCTTTACAGCCCTCTTATAAATTCCACTAAAAAACTAAATTGTTGTCCAAGACACATCTCTGCTTTGCAGATGATCTTCTTATCTTCTACCATGGTGATATTGATTTTGTTAAGATTATAAAGCTTTACCTTGACCAATTTTATGCTCTTTCTGGTTTTCACATCAATGCTTCAAAGAGCATGTGTTTTCTTTCCCAATTTCCTGATAATCAAGCGGAGTCCATTATTAACATTTTAGGATTTCAATTGGGGGCGTTTCCTGCTATGTTTTTGGGGCTTCCATTGATTACATCTATCTAAGCTAAGCCTTGTTGACTGTCAACCTCTTATTGATAAGGTTACGGCTAGAATCTCTTCTTGGACAAGTAAGTTTCTCTCTTATGCTGGGAGATTGTAATTAATTAAATCGATTATCTATGCCATTCAATCTTATTGGTCTGCTCATTTTATTCTTCCTGCTGCTGTTCTAAAAGACCTAAAGTCTATTATGAGTAGATTTTTATGGAAGGGACCTTCTTTGCTTAAACATGGTGCAAAAGTGGCTTGGAACAAAATTTCTTTGCCTCACTCTGAAGCTGGCTTAGCTATTAAGCATCTTGAGGACTAGAATAAATCTTTGATCCTTTTGCATCTATGGATGATTGTCAATCCTAGGCACCATTCTCTGTGGGCCTCTTGGGTTCGAGCTAATCTTAAATCTAAGTTTTTTTGGTGTATGTTTATACCCAATGATTGCTCTTGGACCTGGAGAAAAGTTCTTTAGCTGAGGACTTTAGCTCTTAAACACATCCATTTTCGAATTGGAAATGGAGCAAATACTAGCCTCTGGTTTGACCCTTGTCTTGGTAATGCCACTTTGGCCACCTCAGTCCACTCCTCCTTGATTATCAACTCTGGTCTGAATCCTAATGCAACTATTAGCCTTATTGTCCAAAACTCAACTTGGAATCTCCCCTCTTCAAATCATAATGATTTCATTATCTTCAGGGATGCTTTTGATTTCAATAAGCACTGGGACTCCTCGACGCAAGATGAATTATTCTGGGAAGATACTAAATCTATTGAGGTTAAATCATCTACTATTTAGCGCTCGATTAGGCAGGTTGGTGCTGGTGTGATTTGGTATAAATTGGTGTGGCATAAGTTCTTGGCCCTAAGGTTCTCTTTCACTCTATGGTTGGCCTTTCACAAAGGGATGCGTACCATGGATAGATTTTTTAATTATGGCATTCAGGTTAACCTTGTGTGTGTGTTGTGCTCCATTGAATTTGAATCTTTTGATCACTTATTCTTTCACTGTAATTATTCCTTCCGGGTCCTTGTTTTTATTTTTAGACATTGTGGTTGGAGAGGTTGTAGCAGGAGCTGGTCTTCTATTACCGATTATCTTATTCACTACACTTGACCTCAATTTCATCATAGTCTCCTTCATCATGGGTTTGTAACTGTGGTTCATAGAGTTTGGACTGAGCGCAATGCGAGGATTTTTTCAAACAAAGTTATTCCTATCAAGACTATAGTTCAAGATATTATGAATTTGCTGAAATATAAACTTCATACTAATCTTAGATTTCAAAGAGTCAGAGATAAATCTTGCTATAGAAATTTGGTTTTATGATGCTTTTTAATGATTTGTTGTTGGTTCTGTCTTTTTATTGGTTGAGGTATGGTAGTGTGGTGCTATGATGGTCCCTTTCGCATTGGGTTGCTATGATTTTATGCTTATATGCAACTATTGCAGCTGTTCTTTTGATTAAATGGATTAATGACATGTTATACTCTATTGTTATGCCGTTGTTGCTGCAGTAAAGGGAGTTCTGCTGGGGTGATATTATATGTTGCTACTACTACAGTTTTGTGTTACAGGCGGCTACTGGTTTGAAAGAGGATGGTCATTATTGTCATAGGGTGGCTGATTGTTTTTCGGGGGTTTGTGAGAATTGGGCTTGCTGCATGTGCTGCTATTATGCATATTCTTCTAGGGTTCTGCTATGGTTATTCTAGGTGTTCTAGTGGAGCATTTGGCTCGCTGCATTATGGGTTTAGTTGCTTCAGATTGGGGGTAACCTGCTAGAAATTTGGCCATTCTTTTGAGTTGGTTGGTATGTTGTTCGGGGCATCATATTG
Organism: Panax ginseng; assembly: GCA_020205605.1. Lineage (NCBI taxonomy): Eukaryota > Viridiplantae > Streptophyta > Magnoliopsida > Apiales > Araliaceae > Panax > Panax ginseng. The sequence goes on along the minus strand of CM035143.1, from coordinate 56,076,977 downwards.
TTGCTACTAGTTTTGGTTACAATTGCAGTTGTTGCTGCTATTATGCTGGTTATACTGCATGTCTGTGGTTGTTGCTGCTGGACTTCCCAAAGGTTCAGGGCTGTTGTTCCTTCTGGTTTTTAGGTTCACTACTTTCTGCTATTTTGCTACTTAGTATTGTTATTTTATGGATAATTCTCCAAACTGTTCTAAAATTTCAAAGTTGGGCAACTCGCCTTGTAATCTTTTATAGTTGTGACATCATAGGGCCTGTCCTATGATGTCTATGCTATATTCTGATTGGGGGTTTACCATGATGTTCTAATTTCCTTTTCGTTTTAATATAGTTTAATTTTAGAAAAAAAAATTCTCATGAACCTTAAGTGACCACGCTAAACATGTGGCCTGAGTAGAGCTGCAACACCGGTTCTCAGTTCAAACTTGGGCGCCACAGTGCCTGTTAGCAGAATGACCTAGAAATGTGTATGTAAGTGTACAACTTCTAGGGGTGTTAATCTAATCTCATCTAATAATCATAAAAATATGTTAACCATATAATGAGATGCTAAAACAGATTGGTAAGATGTAAATGATGATTTCAAGTGATAAATTAACAAGTTGAATGTGAACTTAAACTCGTTGTCCATAAGGATTGATAATGTGTTTAAGGGTTAAGACTTGTGATATGTGGTTAATATAATCAGATTTAGAGCTAAGAGTTATAAAGTTAAGTGAGAAGAGAAGTAAACCAATGATCTTAGTTGTATTATAATTAATTGGTGTTGTGATTCTAAATGGTGTACACTATTTTTGAACGTGAAACAAGTTCAGTTGGAAATAATTAGTTTTCTACTGTGGAAATAAAATGGAACACTTTTGTTATATGTGTGACATTAATAAATCATAGAATAAAAGTACATCATGTTGATATGAGTTACCAAGTAGTACAGTGAAATCATATGTAATTGTAATACATAAATAATTAAATATCAGTGTATTCTAGAAACTTGGAAAGGAATTAAATGTTTAAATAAACATTGATATTAAATAATGTTATTATGTGGTTAAGAGAGTAGTAAAAATGATTATGGGAGATACCCGGACAATAATACCAAACTGCGTTATTTTATTGCGTGTATTTAATGTACATTGATTATATGATGTAAGTAAATAATTAATCCTTAATTTCCTAATATTGTAACAATTGTACATTAAGATTACATTTTGGGAATTAAAAGAACCAAACCAAGCCTTAGATAACTTGTTGCTGAGATTTTTCTCTTATCCCAAATTGAGTGACACAATAGTACATGAAGAGTGACATGAAGCTAATTTACATAACTTCCAAGTGGCTAAGCATAGGTGATGATGGCTAGGCAATTGGTTGTTGGCCAACTCTTGGTTAACCATTTTTCCCTTCCAATACACCATGGATTCTAACTTCCATATAAACCCTAAATTCAGTCCAAATTTCTTCTATAAATAGCAGACCAAATTTTTAGTTGTGTTGCTTGATATTGTCTGATAATTCTTAGTTGAGAGTTCTAAGTTGCTGAGCAATTATAGAAGCATACTCAATGTGTAAGGAGTCCAATCCAAGCTTAAGAAGGTATAAATTCTAATTATGTTCTTGAATTAGGTCTTGTGTAGTTCTTGAAATTACATAAATTTCTATGTCAATTGATATGAATTAACATGTTATAATGTGTTTAAGAAGTATGCTTACATGTATGAACTCTTTAATGATGGTTTGGAACAAGTATAAATCGATAGTAATCAAGTTGGTTGTTACTTTCAGAAGATGTAGTCTCATATCGGTCCCGGACATGGCGTGGTGCGCGCTTGATTTATACTAAGTGCGGTAGCAATTGCTACATATCTTTAATCGATTCTTTGGTTTTGTTTATTCTAGGTTTTGAAAACTTGATACCATGACTTATATATATATACCTAAAAATGGGGTATAACATGAGGTATAAAGTTTTATTATGTTGTATGAGGTGATCAACATGATTTAATGACAGATTTGTAATAAAAACTTAAAGTTTTGAAAATAAACTTTGAAGTAATACTTGTTCTACAAGTTCTGGACTTAGTGATTCATACGCATGATTGATTTCAAAGATAAGTATATTAACCTAATGTGAGCATGTTTTACTAGATTAGCATACATGATTAACGAAAGCGTATAGTTTGAAATGAATTTAGAACTTTAGAAAGGAACTTGATATGTATGTATGCCATGTTTATATACTGACTTTGCAAGCATGTTGGTATGGTTTAGAAATGCATGAATAACCCGTTAATTTGTGTTTATATGATTCGTAAGGAAGCTTGAACATGTTGGACTTATTAGTAAGCTTTACTAATGAAAATACGATCTTTAAACGTGAATGTTAACATGCTACTTTAAGAGTTAGAACCTGACATTTATGAACATGTTTGATTATACTTTTAGACTTGATAATGTATCATACATATATGCCTTCTGTGATAGGAGTTGTGAAATCAAGTTAAGATAAAATAAAGTATGTTTTCAAAATAATAACTAAAATAGTTACATGTATGCAATATGGATACTCATAAGCATTCCTAATATGAGTTATATGACTACCTTATATGTTTAAAAAGCAAGTACGTTAGACTTCGTGGTTTCATGACCTTGAATGACCTTAACTTATTGAAATGTTCAACTTAGAACCATTTTATGAAAGAAGGGATCTAGATTGACTTTAGAGACACGAAAGGACCTTTGACATAATAATGTGAATGTTAAGTTCATGTCGGACAAAAACACAAGGCAACAACTTAGCCTTGGCTCAGCTGAAAGGTCACAGAGCGTAATGTGTACTGAAGCTTAGAAGCTTATACCATAGCAGCTTGCTTACTTACCGAATCAGAAGTCATGCAATTTGACAATTTGATTTTGAACAGTTAGCTTAGATGATACCTACATTGCTAGAAATGGTTTTCACCCTACTGATACGTATATATATGTGATGATTAAGTAATAAGATAGTGTTTGCCTTATATAATGAAAGTCCATGGATAAAAAGGTCTTAATCTTGAGCATTATAATTTTTCTTATAAAGTAACTAGGTACTTGATTTCGTGATAAACCTACAAGCTGATTTTGTACCGTATATGTATACTTGAATCATATCAAGCTTAAAAAATGAATGTGTTAGCTAATTGGAATCCTATACTTATAATGCCCTATAAAAAGGATTCGATAGTGTTGATTTTTCTTAACATGGATACACTACACTTAAGGCAAGTATCCTAAACCCTTGCATTACATTATTCAACGAATATCGTAAGCAAGTATCTAAACCTTATCTCTTTGAATGCAAGTTATCTTACTTACTCATTTTATTGAGCTAGTAAGTTTAAACTCTTGTAAAAACTATTATTCATGTTGAACTTTGTATTGTTCTTGAATATTGTGAAGGTGTCTATGCCATTTGATTTGGCTAGATTATATGTATGTTTATAAAACTGTCCAAACCAATTGACTGGTGAAAAAATCTTGAAAACTGAGTTTAACAACCCTTATGGTAAGGGGAGTGTATATTATTGGAAGCCTCGACACACGCGTGAATATTACTGTGGTGTTATGCATAACATAGAGTAATGTAGACTGATCATCTATCGTACTTAATTCTTTTGGGTTATCAGTTTAATATTGGTAATTCTAGTAGATGTTCAATAGTCCTTAGTGACTGCTCAGTATAAATTGTTTTATCCAGTTGGATACATTGATAGCATTTGAATTCATGTGTATTTATTGACCTATATTGAACTATCATTTCATATTCCAAAGATTTGATTCGAGAATCGTTGATACTCATTGTTCATGATATTATTCTAAGACTCTGAACTATCTTGGAGACTATACTTTGATATTTCAAACTCATGATATTATACTCATCACCCTTGTTGTGTATTACTTGCTGAGCAATTTGTGCTCATTCTTGCTTATTTAAAACTTTTCAGTTAAGGCAGAGCAAGGAACTGTCTCTGGGAAATACAAGGGTAAGGGCAAGGCTACCGACTAGCTTGTTCCTTTATTTTTAAAATTTTTATGTTGTATTAAGACTATCTTCAGACTATGTTTAAGCTTAAGTAGGATTATGTAATAAGTTTTTATTCGATATAATTATGTAATCTATTAAGCACTGTAGGTTACGAGATTGGGAGAATAATTATAATAAATCATTTTATATTATTCTAGATTAGATCTTCCGCTGTGAATGTGTAAATTTAGTATTATTGTATTACCATGAGCACGTGACGAACCGAATTCGAGTAACCAAGTGGCGGTCCGAATTTGGGGCGTCACAGGTTGGTATCAGAGCTTTAGTTATAAACCTTAGGAACGAGAGTCCTTAGATTATAACTTAGAAGAACTTAGAAGATAGAGAGGGATGAGACTCATTTAGAGTTTTCCTAGGGAGTAACTTATTGTGTTATAGAATATAACTTCATTTTATACAATGAACTTATGTTATTTAACATTCTAATGGAGTTATTGGTTGTTTTATCTTATGTTGGTGATTATAGGATGACTGACATGGGAGGACCTAGCCGAGTAGTAGAGGAGGAGTCGTGTGACATCCATGTGGTATATGATGCACCATTGATAGCGGAGCCCATATTAGTAGTGGCCCCTATTGATGAGGATGATTAGGAGGAGGAGATGGAGCCTTTACCTGAGGAGTCTGATTCGGAGGAGGAGCCTATGGAGGAGGAACTTGAGCCTATAGAGAACTCCGACGAGGCTACTTTTGAGGATCGGATGTTGGGGGAATATGAGGAACAGATTTTGAAGTTGGGATATAGAGTGGAGGAATTAGAAGATGAGGCTCGGGAAAGGGAGTCTAAGTCCCAGAAACTGAGGGACGAGGACCATCAGAGGCAATTAGTGATGCAGGAGATGGAGGTGGAAATTGTTAACCGTAAGGAGGCAGGGATCCAGATGGGAACTTTGTTTCACCGATCGGTGGCTAGGAATGTAGAGTTGGCAGGGATGTTGGAAGAGATGGAACAAAGAGAATTGAGTTAGAGGACTGAGAAGGAAGCACTCAGTACTCAGCTAGAGATGGAGGTGATGGATAGGATGAACTTCGAGGAGAAGTGGGAAGAAACTAATAATTGGGCTAATGATCTAGAGGATGAGGTGCGGTGCAAGAGAAGGAAGACGAACAAAATGGGCTATGCTCTGCGCTCAGCCATGGAGAGATTGATTGATGGAGTAAATCACTACCCTACTGAACAAAGACAGACCCGACATACCATAAGCCGAGATATGGTGGTGCATATTACTTAGAAGGAATACTAGAGCACCGTGGAGCGTGGGATGTTAGATGGAGTCTAGAGAAAGAAGCTTAGTAGTTGTATTATATTTATTTATGTGATGTTTATTCTGTTGTTGAAATCTCAGTCTTCTGTGTAAGATGTGAGGTAGTAGTAAACCCCAACTTTTGAAAAAATGTTAGAGGGGTAATAAGCTAGTGTTGTCCTCGTCTTTTGTGATGATAGGGGATATGTGTTATCATTTATAGCAGTATGCTAGAGAGGATCATGTAATTGTAATGATTTGGCGTATGAATATAAATGATCTTATTTCAGAGATGTGTTATGAATTCTACTTCTTTGAGAAATGTCTAAGTAATATAATTAGATAATAAAATGAGTATAAATGATCTTATTTTCAGTCCTAATAGTTGACGTTCATCGACTTCATCCCAGTACAGTTGAGTTCTGCACTTTCTGTCATACAATGCTTTGTAAGACGACATGTCGATGCTTGCGTGGTAACTATTCTTGTAGGCGAATTCTATCAATGGTAAATGTTCATCTCAGTTCCCTTTGAAATCCATGATGCATGCTTTGAGCATATCTTCCAACGTCTGGATTATTCGTTTGCATTGGTCATCTATTTGCGGATGGTATGTCGTACTCATTCTCAATTGTGTTCCCATGCATTCTTTTAGTCTCTTCCAGAAGTTTGACGTGAATCGCGAATCTCTATCTTACACAATTGACACTGGAATTCCATTTCTCGAAATGATCTCTTTAACGTATAACTTTGCCAACTAATCAAGATTAAATCTATTCTTTATTGGAAAAAATTGTGATGATTTCGTCAGCCTGTCCACTATCACCCAAATCACATCGTATCCTCTCTGAGTAGTTGGAAGACCTACCAAAAAATCCATTGTGATATGTTCCCACTTCCATTCTGGGATTTCCAACGGTTGAAGTAATCTGCTTGGTCTTTGATGCCCGGCCTTGACTCTTTGACATGTCAAGCATTTTGTGACACATTCTGCAACATCTCTTTTCATGTTTGGCCACCAAAAATGTCACCGCAAATCTTGATACATTTTCGTACTACCCAAATGAATCGAATATCTTGAGTTATTAGCTTCAGTCTATATTTCTTCTTTAATATCTGGTACTGCTATAACCCAAATTCTTCCCTCGAACCTTAGCAGTCTTTCAATATTGATCCTGTATTTCACTTCAGTACCCTCAACCACTCTTTCTTTGATTTTTCCACATTCTTCATCTTGTAGTTGAGCATTCTTTACCCTGTCTACCAAAGTTGGACTAGCTTCTATCCGGAATAGTTGTTCATCAGATTCTTTTGGAAATTTTATTTCCAATTGTAGCTTTGTCATTGCTGAAATCAGCTCCTCTTGGGTGGTTAACAGCATCAACTTTTCCCGACCTTTCCTTCTCAAAGCATCTACAACAATATTTGCTTTGCCTGGGTAATAAAAGATCTCACAATCTTAATCTTTTATTAGCTCCATCCATCTTCTTTGACGCATGTTCAGGTCCTTCTGTGTGAAAATATACTTCAGACTCTTATGGTATGTATATATCTCATATTTCTCTCTATAGAGATAGTGTCTCCATATCTTCAGAGCAAATACCACCGCAACCAACTCTAAATCATGAGTCGGATACCCTTTCTCGTAGTCTTTTAATTACCTTGATGCATATGCAATGACTTTGTCATTCTGCATAAGGACACAACCTAAGCCTTTATGTGATGAATCACTATACACCACAAAGTTTCATGTATTATCTGGTAATGACAACACAGGTTCCACACTACTTCTTTTTCAAGTCTTGAAAGCTCTCTTCACACTTCTCCGTCCAAATAAATTTTACAGCTTTCCCTATTAAATTTGTTAACGGGGTGACAATCTTGGAAAAGTCTTGAATAAACCGTCTATAATAGCCGGCAAGTCCCAAGAAACTCCTCACCTCCGATGGTGTCCTTGGTGGTTCCCAATTGATTACTGTAAAGCCCCCAAACTCGGGTACTTGAAACCCCAAACTCGGTGCTTTACGATACCATTTCTATGAGCGAAATAATACTAATAATAATAATAATAATAATAATATAAAAATCCAATTTAATTTATATTTATCAGAGTCTAATCCCAATTACGCAACCTTTACTATAATTCTTTACATGATATATAATACATATCATTATCTATATATTGTCTAACTATTACAAAAGACACCATTAAACATGTTCTGTTTGCTTTCCTTTTCACTTGTTCTTGTCTGAACCTTCGGGTTGATCATGCCTAGCTGAAAACATTTAAATTTAAGCAAGGATGAGCATTTGGGTGCCCAACAAGTAATAACAATTATGAATATAATTAGCTGAAAGAAATAAATGTTTTCTTTGTACATCACTTCTACAACGAATTTATAGTTGTGAAGTAAACTGAACCGATAATAACAACATAACAATTCTATCTCAAATTTTTGAAACTACGTATTGACTATATATATAGGTATTAGTCGACATATTATGAACATTATTTTATAGTTTTTGCTAAGGTTTAGTAGAACTTCATCTGCAAGCCGTCATAACTTACAGGCATTAGGTTGTACTTCCTATAGGCCCTGTATTGGTGAATACTACATTATAAGAATGATAGGATCGTTCACTCTATCTGTCTTGGGCGCATAAAAGTTTTCCCGTGATCGGGATGTTCATACTTAGTTTGGAATCCGAACCAAAATAATTTGATTGGATACAAAAAGGTTTTATCATATTCAACGATATTTTGAAATTTGTGTCTAGCTGGTCAATTAGCTTGGACATATATATATATATATATATATATATATATATATATATATATATATATATATATATATATATATCAACATGTGATTAAATACAATGATTATCTAAGTGGGAACACTTGTATAACCATATTTTGAAATTAACGAACATAATATATATATATATATATATATGAGTTATATAATATAATATCATGTTGATAAACAATGATCAGATATAATATATACGACAATAAAGTTAATAATCTAGTACAATAATAATATAATTCTGAAACTTTTTACTCATGTCCATTGTATAAAGAAAATGCAAAGGTAAGATACTCATGCGATCGATGCTACCGCTACGATTCGTCAGAACTTAGTTCTATCTTTATATAACACCTATCAGTAATAAGATCATTTGATCGATTAGAATAACATACTATAACACATAGCACCGCTTATTGCAGTCAACACATAACCTAATCACATTGTCACATATGTTCCACAACCATTAAATCACAAATAAACACATATCTAATCAAATTATCTAAGTCCAGATCAATTTACGAAAACATGCTTGATTGTACTTAAGCGACTTTATCGAGTAATTATCGAGTTTAAGACTCTATCCTCGTAGTCCAATATCCGTAAGTATCAATATCATATTATTTTTAAATGACTTATAATAATTTTTAAACATTTATTATAATTTATAATGAATTTTCAAACACCGTAATCATTATTAAATGATTTAAATATTGAATAATTCGATTATCATTAATATTTAATTAATATTAAATTATTAATGAAACTATTGCCAAAATATTAAAGTTATTTATAATAACTCAAAGTATTTTTAAAGTATTAATATTACCCTTAAATGATTTTTAAAACACTTAAAATCATTTTTAAATAATTACCATTAATATTAAAGTATTAATGTATTATTTATCAAAATATTAAAAGTCATTATTTATAACTTAAAATATTTTTAATTCATTTATATCCTTTTTAAATAATTTATAAATTAATAAAACCATTTTTAAACTATTTATTTAATATAATTATTAAATAAATTTAATATCAAAAAATAAATTAATAATCATTAATATTAAATTATTAATGAAATTATCCTTTAAATATTAAAAGTTATATTTTATAACTTAAAATATATTTAAATTAATTTATTTAATATGATTATTAAATAATTCTAATATCATTAATAGTAATTAATTAATGGAATTTACCTTTAAATATTAAAAGTTATATTTTATAACTTAAAATATTTTTAAACTATTTATTTTCATTTAAAATGATTTTGTATTATTAAAATCTTTTTTAAACTAATTTATTTAATATATTTTTAAATAAATCTAATATCAATAATATTAAACAATTAATATTTTTTCATGACAAAATATCAAAAGTTATATTTTATAACTTAAAATATTGTTATAATCTTTAAATCATTTTTAAATCATTAATTCTATTTTTCATAATTTATTTAATACATTTATTAAATAACTTTAATTACCATTACTATTAATTAATTAATGAAATTCATCACAAAATATTAAAAGTTACATTTATAACTCAAAAATATTCTAAAACACTTTATTCTTATTTAAAATGATTTTTATAACATTAAAATCATTTTTCTCTAATTTATTTAATACATTCATTAAAAAAATTAAATATCATTAATATTCAAATAATTATAAATATTAATGAAAAATATCCCAAATAATGAAAACTTATTTTCATAATTTAAAATAATTTTTAAAACCTTTTGTATAATTTTTAGAATTTATTTTCTATTATTTTAATCATTTTTCGGAAATTCAAAAAATAAAAATAAAAGAAATCGTCGCTATAGGCTATAGCGACACTTTTCTGTCGCAATAGGTGTTCTTGAGGCTCAAGAACACTTACAGTCAGTGTTCAAGTCCCTGACTTTGATCATTCGTAGATCTTAGACCATTAGGTTTCTGGGCTTGATCTTGGTTAGATCTTGCAGTACTCGAACAAGGCTACATGATCTAGCCATCAACAGGTTCACTTCATAACAGATAAAAGATATCTAGGCTTCTTAACATCTTGTCAGAATCTGTTCTTCATTTCTGGGTTTTCCAGAAATGAAGAACAGTCCGAGTTGGCAAATTATAATCTTCATACCTTACACCACATGCATTGTTTTTCTGATATTAGGCTTTCAGGTTGTAGATAACATAACAAGGTATAGATCTATTACAAAATTTCACCATAACAACAACAAAGAAGGCAGCTCTAGATCGGATAAAGCTTGTCAGAAGTCACGCTCTTGAGTTTTCTAGGTTACCCAGAAAACACAAGTCGTGAACATTATGCTTGGTTTGACAATCCAGTAAATCAAATCTGTTTGACATATAAGCTATATAAAAGCATTAACCTATAGTACAGATACCATACTATAACATGAATACAGAAACAAACACAAATCATCAACAACTTGCAAGATCTGTGCCCCTAAACCTCCTGTCAGAGCCTCCTAGGCACGATCTGGGTTTCCAGAAATTGAAAGTCATGCTCGGTCAACTATGTTTGACCAGCCATAACTTTTAATCTGAACATGCTATGGGTTTGATTCATGTTCCAGAGGAAAGACCTCATAAAATACTTGAAGATCAAACACTTAAACAACAAAAACAGTAAACAGGTAGAGATCTAAGGCCACTGACATTCGTTGTTATAATACAAAATAAGTTTTTTTCCAGATTTTATAAAGTTTCAAATTCGAGCCTCTAGATGTTATGGATCTAACATCTAGCAACCCAGATCATCATTATACACCATATATAACATGTTTTAACACAGAATCATAACTTCTAACAACCGATTAATGGTCAGATTTTCAAGCTAGGGTTCATACCTTTAGTTTGATCAATCTTGATCTTAGGGTTTTGATTTGATATAAATGTTAGTGGGGCTCTATTTGGGACTGGTCTAGCTATTAATTTCGTGTCTTGTTGAGAGAAAAATGAGTTGGATGTTTGTAAGAAAAATGAGCCAAGTAGAAGACTTTCTCTCCGTGACACCCCCAAAACAGGTATACAACACCCATTCTGAGTCGTCAAATACATGGTACAGAAACAACTACAACTTTATTACTACAACATAAAAACTGTGAGTTTAAATACAAATATTGTCATCTAGACAATATCCACACTCAAATAAGTCCTCATTTCAATTATTGATACATTATTTTACAAAAATGGTGAGGACTACTAAAATAACTTCTAGAACCATCATTCCATACCCCGACTAGTACTCACTACATTCTCGCCTCTTGAGAAGAAAAATGAAACAAAAAGGAAAAGGGTGAGCTCAACTAGCGCAGTAAAGAACATTATGACTAAGATAATACAGAACAAATTATCGTTAGTCTTCAACAGGGAAAAATCTAATAGAATACAATAGACAACAAGTTTTAAATCAATATTCGTAGCGGAAATAATAATTCATTAGAAGAGTTAAGTAGGGAATGAAATCTACTATCTTCTATATATGAATATAAAAGTTCATCGTTTATCTTTTATCCCTGTAACATCAATCAATATATATCTGGAATCAAATATTCTTCTTTGCACTACAGGCCAAAGATATTCATCAATTGGTCATGTTCATCTAAACACCTGTTCATCTTTTCACTACAGGCCAAAGATATTCATCATAAAATCATTCATCTTTGCACTACAGGCCAAAGATATTCAGTTATATTATCATTTAGGACTGAGGATGATGAAAAATATTTTAAAGAAAACGAATCCAGTGAAACAAAAGAATAAATATTAAGGATTCAGTATTTGATTATTTCATGTCCAAAAATACCTCATAAATAATCATAGTGGAGTAAAATTCAAAAATGATCAAAACATGGATACAATCAAAGCTAGTGTCCAGAATAGATATTTTGCAGAAGAAAGTTTTTCCAAATTCCAAACAGAAATTGACCGAAATCCATAAACGGGTGATTTTACAGGCTATAATCAAATTTCAGTCAAGAAATGGGCACACGGACATGTTTAACATGTTTTAAACAACTTTTGCAAGAAAAATACTCTTCCTCCTCATATACTCATATATCCCACATTCATTGTAAAAATATCATCATTATTATATAATATAATAAAATATTATTTTATTAGAAAAGATAAAATATCAATTTTTAAAAATTGTCGCTTTAAAAATTTTCTCCATCTATAACCACATAAAATCAATATTTTCCTAATCATATAAATCAATAATTAATTATTCACAAATAATATTACAGAATCACAGTATTGGCAACTAGGCCGTTCCCAAGAAAGAGGGGGCTTTCAATAAGAATTTCTCCTTCTTTGTAGCGCAATTTGGTGACCAAACCTCTCCTTAGATGAACTTTCTAGACATTGCCAATAATTTTTCTAATAATATTATTCACTAATATGAATTATTGCTTCGATAATGGAAAATCTTTGTGTAGTGACAATTATTGAAACAACGGTAATATAAAATATCACCATGACAATTATTGAATCAATAAAAAACGAATGCGGTAACTCATCGTAACAATTATTGAGTAGTGCCTTCTTACGTAAGAATCAATAATTGGTGCAATACTGCAGATAATCTTGTGCAACAACATGTATTCTTCGTGTTTTAACCACCGGTATTCCAACAAAGTGTTAGCGGTAATAACTACGCCGCTATTTATAAACAACTTATACTTGTCGTTTTCTTCATCCAATCGCTTTTCCGTTATGGGCCCCACAATTTGGCCGTCGCATTTAATATTCTCTCGGCAAAGAAGAATATTCCACGACCAAACAAATATTCCAGCACAACAATGAATATTTTATAACCAATTGGCTTATTTAAAATATTTGCGTATTTTACCCATAACTAACCACATTAATCAATTCAACCCTTACTATTTCAAAATAATAAATAGAGAAAATTTAATTTTATTTATAATAAGTTGGGGTCTTACAATCTCCCCTCCTTATGAAATTTCATCCTCGAAATTGACATACGCACACAGTGTGTTTCAAAAGATGAGGATACCTCGCTTTCATTTCGTTTCCAACTCCCAGGTCATTTCCTCAATAGCATGGTTTCTCCACAAAACTTTAACTTGTGGTATGACCTTCGTGCGTAGGACATGTTCTTTCCTATCCAAGATCTTGACATGTACCTCTTCGTACGTTAATTCCTCGGTTATCTCGTCCGGTTTTAACTCAATAACGTGGTTTGGGTCTTTTACATATTTACGTAGCACAGATATATGAAAAACATTATGAACACGAGACATACTTGGAGGTAACGCGAGTCTATAGGCCACATTTCCTACTCATTCAAGAATCTGAAATGGACCAATAAATCGTGGATTGAGCTTTCCTCTCTTCCCAAATCTTGTAACTCCCTTCCATGGAGCCACACGCAACAATACATGATCCCCAATACTAAATTCCACGTCCTTTCGATGAAGATCTGTATAACTCTTTTGTCGATCCTGTGCCGTTTGTATACGTTGTCGAATCGTTTGGATCTTCTCTGTAGTCATTCGTACCAACTCTGGCCCCAACAACGTTGCTTCTCCCACCTCATCCCAGCATATTGGAGAGCGACACTTTCGTCCATATAATGCTTCAAATGGAGCCACACCTATACTTGCCTGATAACTATTGTTGTAGGAGAATTCCACCAATGGTAAATACTTATCCCAACTCCCTTTGAAGTCTAGGACACAGAGTCTTAATAGATCTTCAAGAGTTTGAATAGTCCTCTCTGATTGTCCGTCCGTTTGAGGATGGTATGCCGAACTAAATCGTAAATCCGTCCCCATAGCTTTTTGCAAGCTAACCCAAAATCTTGAAGTGAATCTTGGGTCACGATCCGAAACTATTGATACTGGCATGCCATGCAATCTCATAATCTCATCTACGTACATACGACCAAGACGTTAAAGGGAATAAGTCTCCCGTATCGGCAAGAAATGAGCAGACTTGGTTAATCTATCAACAATAACCCAAATAGCATTTATGCCTTGAGAAACCGTGGGAAGACCCGTAACGAAATTCATGGTAATGTGTTCCCACTTCCATTTCGGAATCTTAAGTGGTTGCAATGGACCCTTAGGCACTTGATGCTCCGCCTTTACACGTTCACGAGTTAAACACCTCGGGATAAACTTTGCAATCTCTCTCTTCATATTGTTCCACCAAAATGTATGTCGAAGATCATGATACATTTTGGTACTCCCAAGATGGATTGCAAACGGTGTGTTGTGTGCCTCCATCATGATCTTGTACTTCAAACCAGAATCGTTAGGGACACAAAGTCTAGAGTGGACTCGAAGTATTCCTTCTTCATCGATTCTTGCTTCTGGAATAGCACATTCTTGTACTTTCTTCTTCATACGCATCAGCTCCGGGTCTGTGGCTTGAGCAACTTTAACTTTTTTGATTAAAGTAGGTTCTATGCGTATATTTGACATCATCGCACTCGTTCCTGTATATGATCTTCTACTCAACGCGTCAGCTACCACGTTTACTTTTCCAGGATGGTATTGAATAGTGTGGTCGTAATCTTTCAATAGCTCGAGCCAATGTCGTTATCGCATGTTGAGTTCTTTTTGAGTGAAGAAATATTTGAGGCTTTTATGGTCTGAATATATCTCCACTTTCTCCCCATATAGATAGTGCCTCCAGATCTTTAGCGCGAAAACGACTGCTGCCAACTCTAGATCATGAGTAGGATAATTCCTCTCATATTCTTTTAGTTATCGGGAGGCATAGGCTATGACTTTCCCACGTTGCATGAGAACACATCCTAACCCTTTGCCTGAAGCATCACTGTAGATAACAAATCCATCTGAACCAGATGGTATTGTCAAAACAGGTGCCGAAATGATTCTCCTCTTGAGATCTTGGAAGCTCTTCTCGCATTCCTCGCTCCATACGAATTTTGTATCTTTACGAGTCAGCTGAGTTAACGGAGTAGCTATTCTAGAAAATTCTTCCACAAATCTCCAATAATAACCAGCTAAACCTAAAAAGCTACGTACTTCAGTCACCGTCTTTGGTTGCTCCCAACTTTGTATTGCTTCAATCTTCGCCGGGTCAACAGACACTCCATGTTTTGACACCATGTGCCCAAGGAATGCTACTTCCTCAAGCCAGAATTTGCATTTCTTCAGCTTGGCATATAGCTTGTTATCACGAAGCCTTTGCAGTACCAGCTTCAAATGGCGCTCATGATCTTCACGACTTTTGGAATAGATGAGGATGTCATCAATAAAGACAACAACGAACTGATCCAAATATTCCTTGAATACTCGGTTCATCATATCCATGAAAGCAGCAGGAGAATTAGTCAATCCAAAAGAAATGACTAGGAATTCATAATGCCCGTACCGAGTTCTGAAAGCAGTCTTTGGAATATCCTCAATTCTAACCTTTAGCTAATGATATCCAGAACGAAGATCGATCTTTGAAAAGAATTATGCTCCTTGCAACTGGTCAAACAGGTCATCAATACGAGGTAGCGGATACCTATTCTTGATAGTGACATGGTTCAATTCCCGATAGTCAATACAAAGTCGTATACTCTCCGTCTTTCTTCTTTTTACAAATAAAGCAGGAGCACCCCAAGGAGATGTACTAGACGATTGAAACCAATGTCCAACAACTCTCGTAGTTGGACCTTTAACTCCTCGAAGTTGAATAGGAGCCATTCGATATGGGGTTTTAGAAATGGGCTTTGTGCGGGTTCAAGATCAATATAGAATTCAACTTCACATTACGGGGTAGACCAGGAAGTTCTTTGAAATACGTCAGGAAAGTCAATAACAAGAGGAATATTATTCAAATCTGACGTGTCTTTATTCAAATCCATAACATGGGCTAAGAAATCTTGACATCCGTTTTTTCAATAAACGAATAGCTTTATGACTTGATATGATAGTGATTGATTTTAATTGTTTCGTTGCTTGAATTTGCACAACAGGTTGATTAGGAATATGAAAACTAACAACCTTACGAAAATAATCAATTTTGGCATGATGAGTAGTTAACCAATCAATCCCTAAAATCACATCAAAAGTAAGTATCTTTAAAGAGATAAGGTCAACAGGTAATGTGATGGTGCCAACTTGGATCAAACAAGATTTATAAACAGTGGATGTGATGAAAGTTTCTCCTAATGGAGTTTCCACAGATAGGTCAAAGTCTAATTTCTCCGGAGTCAAGTTTAAACGTTGACCACAAGCAGGAGAGATAAATGAATGGGTAGCACCGGTATCAAGTAATGTATAAACTTCGCATGAATTTATGATTAGCTTACCCGTGATCACCTCGTTTGGGTTCCTCGCATGTTGACCAGTCACGACAAACGCTCTTCCAGGAACCCTTGACTTTGACTTTTCTGGGACAGCCTTTTGAGTCACCATCCCCGCTGGACTTGGTTTTGCTATAGTGCAATCTCGAGCGATATGTTCTTCCTTTCCACAGTTATAACATACCTTAAACTATTGTGGGCAGTTTGGGCTGATATGTCCTTCTTTTTCGCACTTATAGCATATGATCGGTGGTCGTTCTCCTCCCTTGGAACTAGTTGCTGCCGGTGCTGACGTCTTCACATTATCATTGTTGAATCTCCTCTTTTTAAAATCTCCCCCCGAGTCGCTTCTTCTATTTTAATGGCCACGGTTAACACCAGAGTGGTTACCGCTTTTGTCTGAATGTTTTCCTCCCCACTGGTTTTCATTACTCGATGATCGCCGCCTTTGCCAAGATGATACGGTTCCGGTCCCTTGGTCGAACGTATTTCGCTTATCTCGCTCTAATAATTGAGCCCACATTGACAACATCTGAATATAAAGAAAATTTATAGAGATAAGATATTAGAATCTCGGGTTTTAAACCTCTCGAAACATCCTCGTCATTCGTTTCTTCATTCTCTACCAAATGAGGTGCAAACCTGGATAACTCTGCGAACTTCACCTCGTATTAGGACACCGTCATGTTGTTTTGTTCTAGTCTAATAAACTCTACCTCCTTCATATGGCGAATACTTTCAGGAAAGTATTTTTCGTTGAAAAGTTTTTGAAACGTTTCCCAAGACATCTTGAAGTGCGGCGAGTGGTGCAGTCACGAGACTCCCACTGATGTCTGCCTCGCCACGGAACATAAAGGTGGCGAATAGAACCTTCTGTTCCTCCGTGCATCCCAAGATATCGAATATCTTGCTAATTTGCTTGACCCATATTTTCGCCATGATCGGATCCGGCTTTCCCTTAAATTCTGGTGGTCCCAACTCTTTGAACTGCTTGGTCGTGACAAGCCGCGCGTTGCTATCATTTCCACCCGTATCCTGTACACGAGTCTCCCTCGTCTGGTTTTGCATGAACTGCAAAAAGCTTCTAAACATCCGGCTGTTCATAAATCTCGCTTTCGGTGGTGTTGTTTACTGGGGAGGAATATTGCCTTCATGTTATACGTTCCCCTGGGTGGTGATTAAAGGTGTTTCCACAGTCTCATTAACTCCACCGTTAATATTCTCAGCTGCCATTCTTAAATACTGCCATAAAACAAGGGTTAATTAAATAATTTAACATATCACATCACATATTAACCATATGCTTCAAATGACCAACAAATAAGCTTAGGTATGACATACTAGCGAAGGATTACTCGTCTCTCCCCTCCTAGTACTATTCCCCGATCTCCGCCAGAGATCATATCTCTAAGCTTTGATACCAACTATGACACCCCCAAAACAGGTATACAACACCCATTCTGAGTCGTCAAATACATGGTACAGAAACAACTACAACTTTATTAATACAACATAAAAAATGTGAGTTTAAATACAAATATTGTCATCTAGACAATATCCACACTCAAATAAGTCCTCATTTCAATTATTGATACATTATTTTACAAAAATGGCGAGGACTACTAAAATAACTTCTAGAATCATCATTCCATACCCCGACTAGTACTCGCAACATTCTCGCCTCTTGAGAAGAAAATGGAACAAAAGGGAAAAGGGTGAGCTCAACTAGCCCGAAGAAGAACATTATGACTAAGATAATCTGGAACAAATTATCGTTAGTCTTCAACAGGGAAAAATCTAATAGAATACAATAGACAACAAGTTTTAAATCAATATTCGCAGCGAAAATAATAATTCATTAAAAGAGTTAAGTAGAGAATGAAATCTACTATCTTCTATATATGAATATAAAAGTTCATCGTCTATCTTTTATCCCTGTAACATCAATCAATATATATCTAGAATCAAATATTCATCTTTGCACTACAGGCCAAAGATATTCATCAGTTGGTCATGTTCATCTAAACACATGTTCATCTTTGCACTACAGGCCAAAGATATTCATCGTAAAATCATTCATCTTTGCACTACGGGCTAAAGATATTCAGTTATATCATCATTTAGGACTAAGGAATTCAGTGAAACAAAAGAATAAATATTAAGGATTCGTATTTCAACTATTCCATGTCCAAAAATACCTCATACATAATCATAGTGGAGTTAAATTCAAGAATGAACAAAACATGGATACAATCAAAGCTAGTGTCCAGAATAGATATTTTGGACAAAAAAAAGATAATTTTATTTTTTGGTGAATAGTGTCGTATTTGTGAATAGGTATACGTGAATAGTGCCGTATACGTGAATAGTAACTCCGACACTAAAAGATAAAAATTTCACAAAAAAGATCATCATGCTTCATGAATAGTACTCGTGAATAGTAACTCGTGAATAGTAACTCATGAAGTAACCCCGACATAAAAAAGTTCCAAATTTGATAAAAAGTTCCCACCAATATTTTGGCATAATGATATTGAATAAATAATATCATTTTCGAATAAAATAACATCCCTTACCTCAGAAAGAATAGTACTTCTGACTGGAATACTAGATATAGTGCTGAAAGAACTTACACCGTATAACAATACTCAAAATACTAGAATACTCACAAAATACGCTCGATATTATAGACAGAGAAAGAGAGAGAAATCTTTAGTATCTGGTGTGATTTTCAATTCTAACCTAAGCACCCTATTTATAGGAAAATGCTTAGAACACCAAAGTAGAAAATTTAATAAAATATTAATATTATTAATTAAATTTCCTACGCCACCAGACATCTGAACTTCATCACTTTGCACATGTTAGTGTAGCCAAAAAAAATAAAAAAACATTTTTCTAATTATAAATATTTAAAACTTCCAAAAATCAATTATTCAGGAATTTTAGAACTTCAATAATTCATAATAAATAGCCCTTTTATCAAAAATTCGAATCTTGCGAATCTGTATAGGAAATTTAATTCTCTACAACTTTGCAGAAGAAAGTTTTTCCAAATTCCAAACAGAAATTGACCGAAATCCATAAACGGGCGATTTTACAAGCTATAATCCAATTTCAGTCAAGAAATGGGCCCACAGACATGTTTAACATGTTTTAAATAACTTTTGCAACAAAAATACTCTTCCTCCTCATATACTCATATATCCCACATTCATTGTAAAAATATCATCATTATTATATAATATAATAAAATATTATTTTATCGAAAAGATAAAATATCAATTTTTAACAATTGTCACTTTAAAATTTTCTCCATCTATAACCACATAAAATCAATATTTTCTCATCATATAAATCAATAATTAATTATTCACAAATAATATTATAGAATCACGATCTTTGCAACGGTAGTTCCCAGGGAAAGAGGGGCTTTCAATAAGAATTTCTCTTCTTGGCGCCGCAATTAGATGACCAAACCTCTCCTTGTAAGCAGAACTTTCTAGACATTGCCAATAATGTTTTCTAATAATATTATTCAAATTAATCTGAATTATTGCTTCAATAATGGAAAATCTTGTGTAGTGATAATTATTGAAACAACGGTAATATAAAATATCAATGCAAATTATTATTGAATCAATAAAATACTAAGCGGTAACTCATCGTAACAATTATTGAGTAGTGCCTTCTTACGTAAGAATCAATAATTGGTGCAATACTGCAAAATCATCTTGTGCAACAACGCGTATTCGTGTTTTTATGCCGGGTATTCCAACAGTGTTATCGATAACAACTACGCCGTTATTTATAAACAACTTATACTTGTCATTTTCTTCATCCAATCGCTTTCCATTATGGGGCCCACACAAGGCTGCGCCGTCATTAGAATATTCCCCGACAGCAAGAATATTCCACGACCAAACGAATATTCCCTGACAACAATGAATATTTTATAACCACCTTAATCAATTCAACCCTTACTATTTCAAAATAATAAATAGAGGAAATTTAATTTTATTTATAATAAGTTGGGGTCTTACACTATCTCTTGATTCTATATATAATATGTAGATGCAATGTATGAATCTAATGTTGCTGTCAATAATGACTTATTTGTATGGATTTTTAATACATTGACAAGTCAAGGGTTGTTCAACCACTAAAGGTTTGGCAAGTTACACAAGTTTCCTACTAAATTTTTTAAAAAGGGCATTATGGTCAATTGGCTTGTGATCTTAATGGCATTAATGTAATCTTGTTCCAACCCTTAGGGTTTAACCCTTAGGTTAAACAAATTTTTGTTTCTATGATTTTACTTTAGGGTTTAAAATAAAAATTTTAGTTTTCTAAAAATTGTAATTAGAGCTTCTTTAATTAACACAGGTTATCTAATTTCATAGAATTGAAAATTAGATTTAAGTTCCACTAATCATCACTGAGATTGCTAAATTAGCAATTAAGGCTCCAATTGGATAATTAGGGTTACTAATTACTTAAAATAAAATTCTAAGTTTAAATATTTACTAATTATAGTTAAGCTTGCTAAAATTAACAATTAGGGTTTACAATTAGCAATTAGGTTTTATAATTACTAATTAGGGTTACCTAATATAGAAATTAGGATTTCAAAATATTAATTTATGGTTTTGTATAGTAAAACTAGGGTTTTCAAATACTGCACCATAATTGAACAACCATTGACAGTACGTACATACCATACATATTTATAGCACTGAAAAATTAAAATATAATTAATATTATATTATTATTTTCATCCCTTGATAAAAATCCAAAATTAGGGTTTGGATTCCATATCGATTTATTATTCATATTTATCATTATTAATTAAGTTAAAATAATTAACTTAATTAGACTAGCATAAATTCATATATTAAAATAGATTAATTATTATAATAATTCTAATAATCATTTCATATATTATTTAAATAATATATAATTATATTTTCATGGAAAATAAATAATAAAAATATTTCTACTATAAAATTAATTATTAATAGAATAAACTTTATAATAATCAATAATTCTAAAATAAAATTATTTGTAAACATTCATGTAATAAATATATTTTTATTTATTACATAATTACATACACACATTATTTTGTACAAATACTCATCCTTAAAATAAAAAAAAAATATTATACGCAAAATTTCTGATTTAATTATATAGAAAATATCGATTTGTTACAATTATGTTTTCGACGCTTGATGGATCCACTGAAATACCGTCTTTGTTAATCACATGTCCAAGAAATTGTATATGTTCTAGCCAAAATTCACATTTAGAAAATTTTGCGTACAACTTTTCCTTTCTTAGCGCCTCCAACGTCAAACGTAAATGTTCCACGTGTTCTTCTTGAGATTTGGAGTAAACCAAGATATCATCGATGAATACCACCACAAACTTATCTAAAAACATTTTAAACACCATGTTCATCAAATCCATGAATGCAGCAGGAGCGTTGGTCAAACCAAAAGACATCACCAGAAACTCATAATGTCCATTCCGAGTTCTGAATGTCGTTTTAGGTACATCCTCATTCCTTACCTTTAATTGACTATACTCACTTCTCAAATCTATCTTTGAGAAGTACTTAGCACCCTTCAATTGGTCAAACAAGTCATCTATTCTTGGCAATGAATATTTATTCTTAATAGTGACTTTTTTTAATTCCCTATAATCACTGCAAAGATGCATTGACCCATCCTTCTTCTTCACGAATAACACCGGTGCTCCCCACGGTGATACACTCAGCTGAATGTATTTCTTGTCTAACAACTCTTGTAATTGTACCATCAGTTCCTTCATCTCTATCGGAGCCATCCTGTACAGGGCTTTCGATATTGGGGCAATTCCTGGCGCCAAATCGATAACGAGCTCGATTTCTCTGTTAGGCGGAAGTCCTGGAAAATACTCTGGAAACACATCTACAAATTCCCTAACCACTGGTATTTCTTCCAGTTTCACCCCCTTCCTCTTACTATCGACTATGTAAGCTAAATATCCTATACAGCCTTGACTCATCAACTTCTTGGCCTACATAAGTGTCAGACATCTCGCATGTCTAGGCGATTCTCTACCATAGAAAACTACCTTTGACGGAGTCATAAGGTTTACACATTTCTTTGGTCAATCAATTATCGCTTCGTAATTGAACAGCCAATCCATTCCCAATATAACATCAAACTCTCCAAGTTTAATCGGGATTAAATCTACTATCATGACATTCCCCCTAATATTCACTCTACAATTCTTGTATACAAACTTAACAGGAATCACTGCCCTATTCGCAATTTCTATGTTTAAAGGGAAATTCAATTCTTCACTAGGCAATCCTAACCACTTAGCAAATTCATCAGATATAAACGAGCAAGTAGCACCCGAATCAAAAAATACATAAGCATCTATATCATTGATTGGGATAATACCCGGCACAACATCTTTTGATTGTACAGCATCCTGCACAGTCATGTTGAAGGTTCTGGATGTGGGTCTATTTGACGCTGTTGGTCCAACAATGGTCAATGTACCTCCACTGCTACCTCCCTTGCTTCTTGTTGCCTCTCTAGCTTTCTTCTTAGGGCACTCACTAGCAAAATGATCCCTTGACCCGTATGTGTAGCAAACATTCTTCTTTGGTTCATGCAAATTTAGGGCAATGTGCCCCTCTTGGCCACAGTTGAAGCATACTCGTTTACCCCTTAAGCACATGTCAGTGTGATTCTTTCCTCATGTTGCACATGCTTCAAACTTCTTTTGATGCTGGTTACCTTATTGGTTTCCAGTACCAACACTCGCATTCCACTTCCTCTTCAAGTTATTACTACCATTTCCACCACAACTACCACCATTCTTATCTTCACCCTCGTTCTTCTTCTTTCTTTATTCTTGATTATACTTTGGTATAGCCTCGTCTCCACCCTCAGCTAGAATTACCTTCTTAAACACCGTTGCAAACGTCTTTAACTGGAATAAGGAGACTCTGCTATACAACCAAGGCTTCAGTCCCTGTTTAAACCTCCTCGCCTTGCACTCATTCGTGTTGACCTGATATGGCGCAAACCTCGCCAACTCGTTAAATTTTGTGACATACTCTGATACCGTCATTGATCCCTGCTTCAATTCTAGAAACTGCACTTCCATCTGATTCTTTGAACTATCTGGGAAATAGGTCTCGAAAAATATTTCCTTGAACCTTTCCCAAGTCATCACTCCCTGACCTCCTCTAGTTTTATTGGCTTTCCACCAATAACTGGCCTCTGCTTTCAACATAAATATTGCAAAAGCAGTCTTCTGGTTCTCACCAACCCTAGCAACATCAAATACCTTCTCTATTTCCATGATCCCGTGTGCAATGCGTCAATCAGTTCATGGTTCCTGATCTCGGTTGTCCAACCACTTTGAAATCCTTAAAAGTTGCAGCTTGATTCTGCGGTTGATTCTGCAGTGCTCCTATCAGAAGTGTCACCAATTGCTAAACCGGGTTAGCTTCAGCATTGTTATTGTTGGTAGATCCCTCAGGGGTTTGTTGTCGTGGTTGACGTCTTCTTGGAGGCATTTTCTGATTAAAATACACTTATTAGATTATTACTCAATTTTTTTAAACTAATTTCTACTTAACTTGCACACTATAAAAGATCATCACATAACGCCTTACACCTTGAATAAAATAATAACTTTTATTCATTCATAATCTCTTAGAAAACATAAGAACAATAGCATCACTGTCATTTACATTACTTTCCTGAACTACAAAAGTTTCAGGATAACATCATCATTGTAAGACCCCAACTTTTATGAATAAAGAATAATTTTCTCGAAATATATTTTTGAATATTATGGTGTGGATTTGATATAATGTTATAGTTGTGGGTAATATTTACAAATTTTGCAAAGTAAGCAAGTGGTTATATAATATTCGATTGGTCGGGGAATATTCGTTTTAACAGGAAATATTCGTATGATGGCACAATCATTGGTGGACCCCGCAATGACGAAGTATTATCGTAGTTAGAAAATGATGTAATTATCTTTTATAAAATAACGGCGAAAAGTATTCTTTGTTAAAAGCTGTTGAACTACCCGTAGTAGTAAAAGTACGATGAATGGCATTGGTTCGTATAGTAGTAATTGCGGTATTGATTATTGATGTTTACGTGAGAAGTCACTCGGTTATACTCAATTATTGCTCATGATAATTCTTTGCATCATATCTCTCATATTATTGATTCGATTATTGTCACAGTATCATTGTTGGGTAAAATCAATATGCTAAAAAACACGCAAGTGTACGTGGTCAACAAGTAATATAGTAGTAAATAGAGTATCATTCCCACGAGGACAAATTATCAAAAAATTTAACTTCACAATTATCAATTTTCTATTAATCCTAATTCTATTAAACTATTCAATTTAATGGTTTTAAAACTATATAAAAAAACTAAATTAATAAATAAAGTAAACTATCACAAAACAGTCACCAATATCAAAATCTGGAATTTCAACAATTAATGGAGAATTAGACTTATGATTTCACCCTAAGCTGCACTCTGATTTTCAAACCTTTATTCCAACTCAATTTAATATCCCAGTTTATTAATCAAGAACACGAATGTAGTAATAGCCACCTCTCGATGCACTAATACTGTATTAACATCAATCCACAATTAAGATAGAAATCTGTTAAACACCTAAATTAACCAACTCACTATATCTCTATCTGAACTGCAATTAAAGAAGGTTTAAGTTTAAGCTCTGTATACGATTACATGTGATGTCAAGCGTATCTATACGTTAACAATAATAAAAAATTTGATATTGACAAAATTCATGACACATGTTATATTAATTAGGTCTAGATTCGAATCTCCTTTCTCGATTCCTTTCAAATCAACAACGAATTGTTGATCAGGCAATTCATAAATTCACGCTCAAATTAACATAGATAAACTGAAAATATATTATTGAATTGGAAATCAAAGCTATAGAATCATCGTTTCACCCAAAGATCCATCACAAGTCTAATAAGTAAATTAGTTCATAACAAATGAATTAAAAACTAAATAATTTGTTGAAAACATCTTTCCAATTACAAATAAGACTAAAGAGAAGAAGAATAATGAAAACCCCTTCACGTAGCCTTGATTCGCAACCGTCGTGACAATCTCTAAAAATTATTCCTCCAAAGTTTTTCTTGAATCCTGGAAATCGCTCTTGAATTATGCTCCGTGTGTTGTAAGATTGTTGTTTTTCCAAGTAATCTCCAGCTCCCCCTCTCTGGTAAAATCGCTTTTATTAGAGTCCAACGCATCACAAAAGTCCCCAAAATCCAAAGCACCAAAGATATATCAAAATAGAACAGATCACTCAGAATCGGGACCCCACCTTTACGGGTACAAAATATAATAAAGCACCTTTGACGGCGAGCTAGGCTCTTGAATTTTTTTTCCTTTTCAACATTTTTCTACTTTTGCTCCAAAAAGACCGCCATTCCTCACCACTTGTATCCATGACCACCCTACACATAAAATAACATGAAATGAATAAAAATGAACATAAAACACGAAGATAACTATGAATTTAAACTTGAAATGAATATCAATTCGTGTATATAAAATCCACTTATCAAAATCCCTCAAACTTAAACCGTGCTAGTCCTCGAGCACAAAACAAACTACATGTTATGCAATGCAATGAAATGCAATAAAAATCTAAATGCCTAAAAATCCAACAACATCGCATAAACTAACTTATCCCATCGGCCTCAGAGAAAACAAGCAACTTTACAATACGAATTATCAAAATCAATCCACACTTACGTATTAATTCTCAATTCTTGAACAATTATCACTGGTATAGCGTGCGTGTGTTATCAACATCTAAGATAACTGATACGGACCCAAATTCAATACACAAACAACTTCTTAGAAGGAATCATACAGTGCAAACTTAAAAATCTCAAAGATAGGCACGACTCAACTAAAATTAAACACAACCAAATTCAAGGATACATGCAGGACGCTTATACTTTCTTTTCTTCTTCTTTTTTTTATGCGGGGGCTTTTTGGTCTTTCCCCGTGATTATTTCCCTTTTCTTTTTCTTTTGATAGATGGTTGGTGAGTGCGTTTTACGCTCCATCTCACGCTTGTGTTTATGGGGAGTGTTTCTCCTCAACCCACCACAAGGCTCAACCTGTTTCATTTTTTTTATTTTATTTTTTTAAAGCTTATATACCCCACATATATTCCCCCAAACTTAGGTTTTTGCCTAATTTAAGCCTTCACTACCTATCCTTGTCATTTTCTGGTTCACCCTAGCATTATCCTTTAGAAACTTTTTATGTATCAATTTAGGAATGGATTCAATAACAAAGATGTTACTAGTGCTACCCTTTTATAACAGTTTCTAACAAGTCCAAGAATCGATTCATAACAGAAATTATATCACAGTTCTAATAATCCATAGTATATTAGTTAACTTGTTCACAATCTCATCATTGGCTAAAATAAACAGTAAAATGCGACACCGTTGGAAATATGCAAACACTCTATTTAACTAAAAAAAATTTATTATACTTTTTTTCTTTTTTTAGATAATGCAAAATCCTAACTACTATGCAAATACCTATTCTATAATGCAAAACTAGATATGAAAACAAAAAATAACAAAATGCATGCAACTAACAAATAAATCCCCCAAACTTAAATAAGACAATACCCTCATTGGATAAAAATTAAGTGCATGAGGACTTCCCTAGAATCGTCTAAGTCTGGGGAGGTGGTTGGTGCTCTTCTTCATCGGAATCACTGGGAGGAAATCGAGGTAATGGTCCGGGTTGTTGATATGGAAATTGAGCCACTGGGTTGAAACTTTGAAGTGTTGTGTTCAGTGAGGCGAAAGATGCTTTCATTGCATCAAACATACGATCTTGGCGCATCGCCAATCGCCGTATTTCTCAACGTTCTGCCCTATTGTACGCATTCATCTGATTTTGGAACTCAAGGAACCGAGGACTAGAAATTGCCATGGTCTGCGGTACCTGCTCGGTTCCTTGATCTCCTATCGTTTCATCCCCCGAAGTATCTTCGGCATCGACTTCGTCTTCCGACGCCAATGGAAAAATAAAACCCAAACCTTGTGGATGTGACTCTCCTCTAGGCCAAACTGAATACCGCACATTCATTCTGGAATCAAGCAAAGCGAGTGGCATTTGAGTGGGCTCATCATCAGAATATCTTACCCCGGCATTGCGGCACAACGCACATATAAGTGATGGATGTGGTAAACCGCCCGAAAAATTCCCACGTAAACACCGACGGATGGAGAAATTGATGATGGCCCCGACGTTAATAATGAAATCTTGCACAATGGCGTATAACAATAATGCCTTCTCTTTGGTGACGTTCGAAGTGTGTTGGGACGGAAGAAATTTTGCGCATAAGAATGCATACCATATTTTT
This sequence comes from Panax ginseng, assembly GCA_020205605.1. Taxonomy (NCBI): domain Eukaryota; kingdom Viridiplantae; phylum Streptophyta; class Magnoliopsida; order Apiales; family Araliaceae; genus Panax; species Panax ginseng. The sequence continues at coordinate 56,049,053 of CM035143.1, read as the reverse complement.
CCATACTGACTAAGGTCCTTGCTATTAAACACCGTTCCTCTCTTTCTACCTTTGATCCAAGATGTGCCCGGCTTTGTCATGTTTGTAATGACCTCCTTATAGTCAGGGTCAGAATCCCTCAATTATACATACTGACAATGTCGTGGCACCCGCAACTGATAGTAACCATTAATGGCATCGTCATTGAACGGAACCATGCGACCCCGCATAAACGCTTTGAAAGGAGCTTTGTCTTCGACGTTTGTATAAAATTCCTTGACAATGTTGACAACGGCGGGCAGCGGATGTTCAGTGAAGTGAAGCCACCCCTTTTGGTGAATTTGAGACATCATCTCCCCATCATTCCCCTCGGGGGCCAATCTCCGCTCTGGCATAAGTGATTTAGTTAGCATGTAATCATACCGATCGGTGGCAGCGACACTCACAAATTTTTGGCGATCATAGGTTCGTTGCGATTGAGTGGCGCTTGAACTCTCCCCCCGTTGGCATTTGGATGTCAGTTGAGACGCCATTGGTTTTTAGCTGGTAACACTTGCTAGCAAACCCTACCTTCCCCTAACGTGGGTCAGTCAATTTATCAAACACTTAGTGTGCAGTTGGGGTAGGTTACCCAATTTGAAATCTGAACTTGGAAATTGGTGTATGTGGAATGGATAAGTTGAAGCCCCAAGTAAGCAATCAAATTTGCTCTAAAAAACAACCTCTCAGAATACTCTAATTCAAAAATCGATTGTGGGAAGAAGTAGAGATGAGATGGAGTTATATATATAGAGGTGTTGTGGTTGGGAATAATATGTGATTGCGAAGTTTGGGTAGTGGAGATCGTGGGAATTAGTAGTGGGGATGAGGTTTTGATGTAGGTAATGGGTAGTAGTGGGTTGATATGAAGCTAGGTAGTGATGTTGAAGAAGAGAGTGAGAGAAAGAGAAGGAGTAGGCGTGTGTGGGTGTATGGGCAAGAGTTAGCAGGCAGCGTGTTGAATAGTCATATCCTTGGGGATCTAGGACCCCCACGGTGAAAAGGTGCTAAACCAAAAATGCCCCGACGTGACATGCTTTATTGACTTCAAATTTTTGCCAAAAATTTTGAGATCCATTTCATGGTAGTTGTTGCTCTTACTCACGTTAGACCTCTCCTGAAACCAAAAACATGCAATATGTTAGATTAATGACGACTTGGAGTTTCATTGAGATTTTTAGCAAATCATTTACTTGATAAGACCTAACTACTGCTTAATAAACTACATCCTAACAATTAAACATGAACAATGAAAAATAAAGAAAAGTTGGGTTGCCTCCCAATTAGTGCTTGATTTTAAGTCGTTCAGCCTAACTACTCCTTGTTTTACTGTGTATCGACGAGGGTAATGACGTCGGCGTCCCAGTTCAACTCGCCACCCCAGTAATGCTTTATCCGTTGACCATTGACCTTGAACGTCTCTAATGGATTATGACTGTAGAGTTCAATGGTGCCATAAGGAAATACGCATTTTTATAGTAAATGGTCCCGACCATCTCGACTTAAGCTTTCCGGGGAACAATCGCAGCTGTGAGTTGAACAAGAGGACTGATTGACCCGGCTTGAATGTTCATTGCACAATTTTCTGGTCGTGCCATCTTTTAACCTTTTCTTTATATAGCTTGGCGTTCTCTTAGGCTTGGAGTCGGAATTCGTCTAGATCATTTAGTTGGAGTAGCCTCTTTTCTCCTACAGCAGCTTGATCAAAATTTAATTTTTGTATGGCCCAGTAAGCCTTGTGTTGTTGCTCCACCGGTAAGTGACATGCTTTTTTGTACAAGAGTTGATAAGGTGACATCCCGATTAGTGTTTTGTATGCAGTCTGGTACGCCCATAATGCGTCATCCAACCGAAGTGACCAATCTTTCCGACTCAGATTTACGACTTTTTCCAATATCTTCTTGACTTCTTTGTTCGAAACTTCAGCCTGTCCATTTGTTTGAGGGTGATATGCTGTAGCCACCTTATGGTTGACCACATACTTAGCCAAAAAAGCTGTAAACGACTTATTACAGAAGTGACTACCTTCATCACTAATTATTGCTCTTTGTGTACCAAACCTCGTGAAAATGTTTTTCTGTAGGAATTTGAGGACCACCTTGGCATCGTTAGATGGTAGTGTTGCAGCTTCAACCCATTTAGAGACGTAATTCATCGCGAGCAGAATATTCTGATTGTTCAAAGACGAAGGGAATGGTCCCATGAAATCGATGCCCCATACATCAAAGATTTCCACTTCAAGAATTGTTTGTAGGGGCATCTCATTCCGTTTCGATATGTTTCCCACCCTTTGGCATCTATCACATGTTTTCACAAATTGGTGGGCGTCTTTGAACAATGTTGGCCAATAAAACCCGGCTTGAAGCACTTTTGCTGCGGTGCGCTCACTCCCATAATGTCTCTCATATGCCGATGAGTGGCATTCCTGCAGTATGTTGTGCACTTCACTGTAGGGGATACACCATCTAATCATCTTGTCGGCACACTATTTGAATAAATAAGGCTCATCCTACATGTACCACTTGATGTCATGAAGAAATTTCTTTTTCTGTTGTCGTGTCAGATCAGGGGGAAACATGTTGCTCACCAGATAATTCGTGAACTCTTTATACCAAGGAAATTCTGTATTTAACCCAAATAGTTGCTCATCCGGGAATGACTCGTTGATTGCGCATCTATCTTCATCCTTTTTATGGATTTTCCAGCCTTGATAAATGGTCGGCAACTTGATTCTCCGTTCCCTTTCTATCTTTAATCTCTAAGTCAAACTCTTGAAGTAGGAGAATCCATCGGATAAGGCGTGGCTTAGCATCTTTTTTCACTATTAGGTACCAAATCGCCGAACGATCCGTGTAGACTATCACCTTAGTCCCGATCAAGTATGCCCAGAATTTGTCAAACGCGTACACCACTACAAGCAATTCCTTTTCTGTGGTAGTGTAGTTCATTTGAGTCTCTATGAGTGTTTTGCTTGCATAGTATATGGCATGAAACACCTTGTCTCTTCTTTGTCCCAAAACAGCCCCAACTGTATAGTCGCTCGCATCACACATAAGCTCGAATGGCATTTTCCAGTCCGGTGTGACTATCACGGGGGTTGTAGTTAATTTCTTCTTCAATAATTCAAATGCGGACTTGCATTCCGCAGTAAAGCTGAAAGTAGCATCCTTCTCTAAAAGACTGCATAAAGGTTTTGTAATCTTAGAGAAGTCTTTTATGAACCTCCTATAGAACCCAGCATGCCCCAGAAAACTTCTAATACCCTTAACTGAGCTTGGTGGAGGTAGTTTCTTGATCGTATCCAACTTTGCTTTGTCCACCTCTAATCCTTGAGCCGACACCTTATGGCCCAAAATTATGCCCTCTTCAACCATGAAGTGGCATTTTTCTCAATTTAGTATGAGGTTTGTATCCTTACATCGCTGCAACACCATGACCAGATTCTCTAGACAAGTATCAAAATTGTCTCCATAGACCAAGAAATCGTCCATCAAGACTTCAACATTCTTCTCCACCATATCTGAAAAAATAGCCATCATACACCGTTGGAAAGTCTTGAATTGTGCGTTGCATGGCCGAATGACATCCTCCTCTGACGCAAAAATGTGTAAGTAAGGGCATGTAAATGTTGTCTTTTCTTGATCCTCAGGAGCGACGGCGATCTGATTATATCCCGAGTATCCATCCAATAAACAGTAAAACTCATGTCTCGCTAACCTGTCTAACATTTGATTGATAAAAGGTAGCGGGAAATGATCCTTTCGGGTTGCCTTATTCAATCTCCTATAATCGATGCACACCTTCTAACCTGTCACTGTCTTTGTTGGAATTAACTCATTATCCTCATTCTATATCACCGTCATTCCCCCTTTCTTCAGCACACAATGAACCGGACTTACCCATTTACTGTCGGAAATTGGATATATGATATCGACATCCAATAATTTCAGAATTTCCTTCTTGACCACTTCCTTCATGATTGGGTTAAGTCGACGTTGATGCTCCACCGATTAACTTGCATCATCCTCCATCAGAATCTTGTGCATGCAAAATGATGGGCTAATGCCTTTTATATTCGCAATCGTCCATCCAATCATTGATTTGTGATCCCTAAGCACCCTCAGCAACTTTTCTTCCTGCAATTCGTTAAGTGCGGCAGAAATAATTACAGGTAAATAATTTGAATCGCCTAAATACCCATACCTGAGATATTTAGGGAGTGGCTTAAGTTCCAATGTCGGTGGCTCCTCCAATGATGGTTTCAATTTTTCTGCAACTGTCTCCTCAGTGTGCAATGGTTCAAACGGTGCTCTGAATCGGCTAACTCGTGGAAACAAGTCTAGCATCTGTAATAAGTCCACAAATTCTGGGTCGTCTTTTTCTTCATCACCCAATAAGGTTGTTTCTAACGGATCGTTGATCAAACTCTCGCTAATATCTTCGCTGGTAATTTGCTCAATTAAATCCATTCGATAACACTCTTCCTCGTCCGTAGGATATTTCATGGCCTTGAACAAATTGAATTTTATTTCTTGATCTTGGACCCTCATTGTAAGTTCTCCTTTTGCACGTCTATGAGTGTCCTTCCCGTGGCCAAGAAAGGTCTCCCTAGGATGATCGAAATGTTCTTATCTTCATCGAAATCCAGTATGATAAAGTACGCAAGGAATATAAACTTATCCACCTTTACCAGAATATCCTCTACAATTCCTCTCGGATATGTAACTAACCTATCCGCCAACTGCAATGAAATATTTGTAGGCTTTGGCGCGGGCAAACCCAATTCTGAGTACACTGACAATGGCATCAGGTTTATACTCGCCCCCAAATCACATAAGCATTTGTTAAATGACATCTTCCCGATCATGCACGGGATAGTAAAGCTCCCCGGGTCTTTGAGTTTTGTTGGTAGCTTCTTCTGTAACACTGCACTACACTCCTCTGTTAGTTCCACTGTTTCAAATTCTTCCCATTTCTTCTTCCTCGACAGAATTCCCTTCATAAACTTCGCATAACTCAGCATTTGCTCTAGGGCCTCTTCGAATGGGATGTTAATCTGGAGTTTCTTGAACACGTCTAAAAACTTTGCGAACTGCTTATCTAATTTTTGTTTTTGGACCCTCTGCTGAAACGGCGGTGGAGGATAAAAAATCGACTCATTGTTTTCTTTATTTTTGTTACCCTCCACTACGTTACTGTCATCAACGTTTTCCTCCGGTGTTGCTGAATTTTCTGCACTATTACCCCCGAGATGTTTTCCACTTCTCAACATAACTGCTTGACATTGCTCATGATTACCCTTCGGATTTCTCTCATTGTTGCTAGGTAATGTTCCTTGTGGTCTATTATTCATCGCTAACGCCATCTGTCCAATCTGATTTTCCAAATTCTTGATTGACATCTCTTGATTTTTCATCACCATTGCTTGATTTTTTTTATTAATGCATCAGTGCTTGTTATGAACTTTGACACCATTTCCTCAAAATCGGATTTCCTTTCCTGATGTTGAACCGGTTGTTGATGACTCTGAAAACCAGGGGGATATGATGGTCGTGGAGCTTGATTTTGCTGGCTATTGCTCCACGAGAGGTTTGGGTGGTTCCTATTTCCCTGGTTGTAGGTGTTTTGGTATGTATGTTAGGAAATTCTATTGTAGTTGCCAATGAACTGAACGGATGCTGGATTTATTGCGCACTGATCTGTCGGATGATCACCCGCACATAATTCACATACTACCATAACCTGCTGAACTTGAGCCCCTGTCATCGTATTAACCCTATCATTCATAGTATCAAACTTCATGGATAAGGTGAAAGTAAAGTCGTGCTTGTATAGTCATCACTCCATCTAATTCAAGATCGGTAGCCTTTTCAGTGTCATTCTTCTTTGTGGGCCTTTGGTAGTTATTTGCCACCATTGTTTTGATCAAATTGTATGCGTCCTCGTAACTCTTAGCCATGAATGCACCGCCCGATGTCGCATCAATGATGGTTCTGACATTTCTATGTAGCCCGTTATAAAAAGTGTTCATTTGTAACCACTTGGGCAATCCATGATGTGGGCACTTTCTGAGTAATTCCTTGTAGCGCTCCCATGCATCATATAATGACTCCCCATTCTGCTGCTCAAACATTGTGATGTCATTCCTTATTTTCGCAGTTTTCGTCGGTGGGAAAAAATTGGCAAGAAATTTTTGAGCCAAGTCTTCCCACATAGTGATCGACCCCGATAGAAGAGAATATAACCAACTCTTCGCCTTGTCCCGTAAAGTGAATGGGAACAAGTGAAGTCTCACTGCCTCATCCGAAACCCCATTGATCATTCGGATCATCATTCGCCATTCCCCCAAACTGACATGAGTTCTGCATCATCTGAATGGTCCCAGGCTTAATTTCAAAAGTGTTCGCAGCTATTGCAGGCCTAGTAATGCTCGACTGCAGATCAGTCACCCTAGGTGTTGCAAAATCCCTCAACGCTTTCTGGTCTTCGGCAGCCATGATTTCTTCCTTATCAAAATTTTCGAATTCGTTCCTCGTGTCCTCGATCCACTTACTTAACCTCTGAAATCCTCTTTCAATGTCGTCCTCAAAAGGAAGCAAGTCTGGATGTTTGGATTGCGTTTGCATAAACCAATATCAAAAACCTAAAATAGGAGAAACAAAAACAAAAAAATGTTTAAGTAAAACTGGACTAATTAAACTGATATCGTAAAAAAGTATTAAAATCTCGGCTAAATTGTTCCCCGGCAGCGGCGCCAAAAACTTGTTGGGTAAAATCAATACGCTCAAAAACACGCAAGTGTACGTGGTCAACAAGTAATATAGTAGTAAATAGAGTATGGTTCCAACGAGGACAAATTATCAAAAAAATTAACTTCACAATTATCAATTTTCTATTAATCCTAATTATATTAAACTATTCAATTCAATGGTTTTAAAACTATATAAAAAAACTAAATTAATAAGTAAACTATCACAAAACAGTCACCAATATCAAAATCCGGAATTTCAACAATTAATGGAGAATTAGACTTATGATTTCACCCTGAGCTTCACTATGATTTTCAAACCTTTATTCCACCTCAATTTAATATCCCAGTTTATTAATCAAGAACACGAATGTAGTAATAGCCACCTCTCGATGCACTAATACCGTATTAACATCAATCCACAATTAAGATAGAAATTCGTTAAACACCTAAATTAACCAACTCACTATATCTTTATGTGAACTGCAATTAAATAAGGTTTAAGTCTAAGCTCTCTATACGATTACATGTGATTTCAAGCATATCTCTACCTTAACAATAATCAAAAATCTGCAATTGACAAAATTCATGACACGTGCTATATTAACTAGGTCTAGATTCGAATCTCCTCTTTTGATTCCTTTCAACTCCACAACGAACTGTTGATCAGGCAATTCATAAATTCAAGCTCAAATTAACATAGATAAACTGAAAATATATTATTGAATTGGAAATCAAAGCTATAGAATCATCATTTCACCCAAAGATCCATCACAAGTCTAATAAGTAAATTAGTTCATAACGAATGAATTAAAAACTGAATAATTTGTTGAAAACATCCTTCCAATTACAAATAAGACTAAAGAGAAGAAGAATAATGAAAACCCCTTCACGTAGCCTTGATTCGCAACCGTCGTGACAATCTCTAAAAATTATTCCTCCAAAGTTTTTCTTGAATCCTGGAAATCGCTCTTGAATTATGCTCCGTGTGTTGTAAGATTGTTGTTTATCCAAGTAATCTCCAGCTCCCCCTCTCCTGGCCGAAATCTGCTTTTATTAGAGTCCAAACGCATCACAAAAGTCCCAAAATCCGAGCACCAGCATATATCAAAACAGAACAGATCACTCCAGAATCGGGACCCCCGCCCCGGCGGGGGGTACAAGTATAATAAAGCCCACCCCGGCGGGCTAGGCTACTGACTTCAATTTTTTTCCTTTTCAACATTTTTCCACTTTTGCTCCAAAAAGACCGCCTTTCCTCACCACTTGCATCCATGACCCCCCCTACACATAAAATAACATGAAAAGAATAAAAACGAACACAAAACACGAAGATAACTACGAATTTAAACTTGAAATGAATATCAATTCGTGTATATAAAATCCACTTATCAATCATCTGCATAATATTTATTATTATTAAATCAATAACTGAGACGACAAAGTTATTCATATTATTATTTGCAATATTGACAATGTCTAGAAGTTACGTCAAGGAGGAGAGGTTTGGTCACCTAATTGCGGCATGATAAGGAGAAATCCTTATCGGAAAGCCCCATTTTTCCTAGGAACGACCTGGTTGTTAAATATTGCGAGTTATAATATTAATGATGAATAAGTTGTGTTGATTAAAGATGAAATTGATAGTTCCATTGTGTTGAGATTATTAGTGTTAGTGGAAATCGATATTTATTTCGATAATAATTGATGTCTGGAGGTTATATTGACCAATCGGATAATTAATCGGATAAATGAGCAATTAATTGCTATTATTTCACACGCTTATAATTATTTGTTCAAATATGTGTACTATTGATTCACATTCATGTACTATTAGGGGAGGTGGTGCAAAATTGATAATACTAGCATGACTAAATTAAAAATGGAGGTATAGTTGAAGGTATTATACTGTAATTAGTTTTTTCACATGATTATACTATTGAGTCACATGAATGAACTATTAATTCACATTATTTACTATTAGGGGAGGTGATGCAAGTTTGATAATACTTGAAGGTATTATACTGTAATATTTTGAGCCCCAAAACGTGCAATTATCGAAACTATATTTTCCTATAAATAGAAGCTCATTCTTCCTTTATTTCTCACCAATTCACAAAAGCTTTAGAGCAATTATTCTAGAGAGAAATTATAGAGAGAAAGAATAAGAGAAGTCTGCTACCTCACTATTCCAGTATCCAGTTTTTCTAAGGTAAGGGGTATTATTTTTTTCGTATTCATGAAGAGAGTTATTTTATTTCAATACTCGTAAGAGTTGTTATTCCATTCTTTATTATTATGTTGGAATAATCTGTCTATGCGAAGTACCGCATACATGGTGAAATTCTTCTGTTATTCCATTCTTTATTATTTGTTGGAACATCCTGTCTGTGCGGATTACGTATGACTTGGTTCCATTCTCTATTATTCCGTTGGAACATCATGTCTGTGCGGATTACGCATGGCCTGGTTCCATTCTTTATTATTCTGTTGGAATAACGTGTCTGTGCGGATTTCACACGCATGGTGAATTCTTCTGTTATTCCATTCTTTATTATTCTGTTGGAATAATCTGTCTACGTGGATTACCGCATGGCGGCAAAAATCTATTTGTGGTTTCATATATTCTATTATACTCAGTTTATTAAAGTTTTGGCTTCTATACTCCATGAAATTAGTGGAATATCCTTGATATTTGCGCTTCATCCAGTATCTTTTCATGGAAATATTCTTCTGAGCATTCTTGAATGTTACTCCACAAAGCAGTATCATGTTGACAATTTGGACGTTATTAATTTCTGGATAAATTAAATTATAAATCTTTACAAATTTATCCTTCAACTTGTTTTATTGAATTCTTATATCATTGTCATCATCCTTATGTTTATAATATGTTGAAAGTCATATGTGGCCTGTAGTGCATAGCTGGACTTCGTATAATTATGACCAGGGATTATTCAGTATAATCATGACCGTAATGTTACAAATGATGTGGTAAAAGTCCTCATTGGCTGTAGTGCATTGATGGACAGTTGTTGGCATGATCATGACCATTGATGAATACACGAATATCATTGGCCTGTAGTGCATGGATAATTTGTGGTCGTGATATTAATGAATATCCTTCGCCGTAGTGCATGGATGATGTGGTTAATTTATTAAGCTGAGTCTCAGCGATAAAAGTGATGAAAAACCTTTTAAATCATAGAAGATAGTAGATTTTATTCTCTACTTGACTCTTCTATAGGATTGCTTGCTCCGTTGCAGTTAAACTTAATGTTTATTATATTTTATCAATTTAACACTGTTGAAGGCTAATGATAATTTATTTTGCATTATCTTAGTCATAATATTTCTTACTGGGCTAGTTGAGCTCACCCTTTCTTTTACTGTTCTCTTCAGGAAATGAGAATGTAGTCGGGACTAGTCGGGGAACGGAGTGACGGTCCAGATGATAGCATTAGTAGTCCTCACTAGTCTGTTAAATAGTGTGACAATAAATGTAATGAGGACTCCATTGAGTGTGGATATTGTCTAGATGACAATATTCTTATTAAAACTCTTAGATTATGTTTTGTCGTATTTTACACGACTGTTGTATAATTAAGTTGTATTTGAATTTTTTACCATGTATTTGGCGACTCAAGATGGGTGATTATACCTATTTTGGGGGCATCATAGTTGGTATCAAAGCTTAGGGATATGATCTCTGGCTGAGATGTGAGACAAAAACTAGGAGGGGAGAGACGGGGAATTCCTTCGCTAGTATGACCTACCTAAGTTTATTTGGTATTTAATTGGTTGGTCAGAGTATAGGGATAATATGTTGCATGTCAATTAACCCTTATTTTGTGGCAGTATTTGAAAATGACATCCGAGAATGTTGAGAATAGCAATAGAGCACAGGAGACCGTTGAGTCACCACAGATCAACTCCCAGGGTAATGTGTATCAGGAAGGCAATAATCCTCAGGTGAACAACAACACTGACCAAATGGTGAACGACGGAATGTTTAGGAGCTTTTTACAATTCGTACAACATCAGGCAAGAGAGACTCCTATCCAAAATGTAGGTGGAAACACTGGCAACTCTCGGACGGTCACCGCTAAATGGTTCAAGGAGCTGCGACCACCGGAGTTTATTGGAGAGCCAAAACCACTTAAGGCAGAAGCGTGGATAAAGTAGATCACCAAGATATTTGATGATTTAGGATGCTCCGAGGAGCAAAAGGTTCCATTTTCCACCTTTATGTTGCGAGGAGAAGCAGATTACTGGTGGGAATCGGTAAAGCGTACTCAACCTGCCGCACTGAAGATGTCTTGGGAGAAGTTCCAAGAACTATTCAACGACAAGTACTTTCCCGAAAGTATTCATCACATGAAAGAGGTAGAGTTCATCAAGTTGGATCAGAACAATATGACCGTGTCACAGTACGAAGCTAAGTTTGCCGAGTTGTCCCGGTTTGTGTCTCACTTGGTTGATAATGAGGAGAGAATGACGCGGATGTTTCTAAGTGGTTTGAAACCCGAGATACGTTAATACTTAATTTCTCACAAACTGTGTTTGTATTCAAATATTGTTAATAGGGCTCAGTTATTGGAGCGCGATAACGAGTTAACTCAACCAAGAGAAAGCAGCCAGCAAAATGATAATACCAGTGGTAGTAGTCATCAAAGCGGTGACAACGAACGTGGAGGGAATCAACATGCCAGAAATGGTAACCACTTCGGTGGTAATCATAGCCAAGATAGTAAAAAGGACATTTCAAGAAAAGGAGATTCAACAATGATGGAAAGACGTCAGCACTAGCACCCGTTGCTAAGGAAGAAGAACGACCACCTATCATATTCTTCAAATGCGGAGGGGAGGTACATACTAGTCCAAACTGCGCGATGCAGTCCAAATCATGTTATAATTATGGAAGAGAAGGTCACCTAGCCCGATTTTGTCATGCACCAAAGACAAGTCCAGTTGGGATAGAGGCACCAAAGGTCGTCCCAGAAAAGTCAAAGTCGGTAATTCAAGGGAGAGCGTTTGTCGTAACCTCCAAGAAAGCAAGGAACCCGAACGAGATCATCACGGGTAAGTTTATCATAAACTCTAGCAAAGTCTATACCTTATTTGATACCAGTTCTACCCATTTTTTTATTTCTCCTACTTGCGCTCAACGTTTAAATTTGACTCCGGAGAAATTAGACTTTGACTTATCGATTGAAACTCCGTTGGGAGAAACCTTCATTACATCCACTGTTTATAAGTCTTGTTTGATTCAAATCGGTAACCGCACTTTACCTATCAATCTTATTTCTTTAACAATACTTGCATTTAACGTGATTCTAGGGATTGATTGGTTAACTATTCAACATGCTAAAATTGATTGTTTTCATAAGGTTGTTAGCTTTCATATTCATAATCAACCTATTATGCGAATTCAAGCAACCAAACCATTAAAATCAATCACGGTCATCTCAAGCCATAAAGCTATTCGTTTATTGAAAAACAGTTGTCAAGCTTTCTTAGCTCATGCCACAGATTTAAACAGAAATACGTCAGATTTGAATGATATTTCTATTGTTAATAAATTTCTTGACGTATTCCCCGAAGAACTTCCTGGCTTACCCCCAGAGCGTGAAATTGATTTTTTTATCGACCTTGAACCTAGTACAATACCCAATTCCAAAGCCCCATATCGAATGGCTCCTATTGAACTTCAGGAGTTAAAGACCCAATTGCCGGAATTGTTAGACATCGGTTTTATTTTTCCTAGTACGTCTCCTTGGGGTGCTCTTGTTCTATTCATGAAGAAGAAAGATGGAAGTATGCGACTTTGTATTGATTATCGAGAGTTGAATCATGTCACCATCAAAAATAGGTACCCGTTGCCTCGTATTGATGACCTGTTTGACCAGTTGAAAGGAGCCAAATTCTTTTCAAAGATTGATCTTCGTTTCGGATATCATCAGTTGAAGATTAAAACTGATGACATTCCAAAGACTTCTTTCAGAACTCGGTACGGGCATTATGAATTCTTAGTCACTGCCTTCATGGATATGATGAACCGAGTATTCAAGGAATATTTGGATCACTTTGTGGTCGTCTTTATTGATGGCATCCTCATATACTCCAAAACCCATGAAGACCATGAGCAACACTTGAGACTGATACTCCAAAATCTTTGTGAAAACAAGCTATATGCTGAGTTGAAGAAATGTGAGTTTTGGCTTGAGGAAGTTGCATTCCTTGGGCTCGTGATATCAAATCATGGGATATCTGTTGACCCGATAAAGATTGAAGCAATTCAAAGTTGGGAGCAACCTAAATCAGTGACCAAAGTACGTAGCTTTCTCGGCTTAAGTAGTTATTATCGGAGATTCGTAGAAGGGTTTTCTCGAATCGTTACTCCATTAACTCAGCTGACTCGAAAAGATACAAAATTCGATTGGAGCGAGGAATGTGAGAAGAGTTTTCAAGAACTCAAGAGGAGACTCATTTCAAAGACTGTTACGACAATACCATCTGGCTCGGAGAGATTTGTCATCTACAGTGATGCTTCAGGCAAAGGGTTAGGATGTGTTCTCATGCAACATGGGAAAGTCATAGCCTATGCCTCACGACAACTCAAAGAATATGAAAGGAATTATCCTACTCATGATCTAGAGTTGGTAGCAGTCGTTTTTGCGCTTAAGATTTGGAGGCATTACCTGTATGGAGAGAAGATGGAGATCTATACGGATCATAAAAGCCTCAAATATTTCTTCACTCAAAAGGAACTCAACATGTGGCGACGACGATGGCTTGAGTTGTTGAAAGATTACGATCATACCATTCAATACCATCTTGGAAAAGCGAATGTAGTAGCTGATGCATTGAGTAGAAGATCATATGTTGGTACGAGTGCATTATTGTTAACGTAAAGGCCCATTTTATATGACTTATAAATGATGGAGATAGAGTTAAAGACTCCAGGGACCCATGTGATGATGGCAAATATATGAGTAGAACCGACTTTAATCGATAAAGTTAAAGCTGCTCAAGCTACAGACCTGGAGCTGATGCGTATGAGGAAGAAAGTGCAAGAAGGTGTTATGCCGGAAGCAAGAATCGATGAAGAAGGAATATTTTGAGTTAACTCCAGACTTTGTGTTCCTAACAACCCTGATTTAAATTATAAAATCATGATGGAGGCGCATAACACACCGTTTGCAATCCGTCCTGGGAGTACCAAAATGTATCGTGATCTTAAACATACATTTTGGTGGATAAATATGAAGAGAGAGATAGCAGAGTTTATCTCAAGGTGTTTAACTTGTCAACGAGTCAAGGCAGAGCATCAAGTACCAAAAGGTCCATTACAACCACTTGAAATTCTAGAATGGAATTGGGAGAACATTACCATGGATTTCGTTACAGATCTTCCCAAGGTTTCTCAAGGCATAGACGCAATTTGGGTTATTGTTTATAGAATGACCAAGTCTGCTCATTTCCTACCTATACGAGAAACTTATACACTTGAACGTCTTGCTCGTATGTACATAGATGAGATTGTAAGACTGCATGGTATACCGGTATCCATAGTTTCTGATCGAGACCCAAGATTCACTTTAAGATTTTAGGTTAGTTTGCAAAAAGCTATGGGCATGGATTTACGATTAAGCTCGGCATATCATCCTCAGACGGATGGGTAGTCGGAGAGTACTATTCAAACTCTTAAAAATTTATTAAGACTCTGTGTCCTTGACTTCAAAGGAAGTTGGGACAAGTTCTTACCATTAGTGGAGTTTTCCTACAACAACAGTTATCAATCAAGTTTTGGCATGGCTCCATTTGAGGCGTTGTATGGAAGAAAGTGTCGTTCTCCAGTATGTTGGGATGAGGTGGGTGAAGCAACATTGTTGGGACCAGAGTTGGTACGTATGACTATGGAAAAGATTCAAACGATCCGATAACATATAAAAACCTCACAAGATCGACAAAGGAGTTATGCAGATCTTCATCGAATGGACGTGGAATTCGATATTGGAGATCATGTGTTGTTACGTGTTGCTCCATGGAAGGGAGTTACGAGATTTGGAAAGAGAGGAAAGCTCAACCCTCGATTCATTGGCCCATTTTTAATCCTCGATCGAGTAGGAACTGTGGCCTATAGACTGGCCTTACCGCCAAGTATGTCTCGTGTTCATAACATTTTTTGCATATCTATGTTACGTAAATATGTGAAAGACCCGAACCACATTATTGAATTAGAACCAGACGAGATAGAGGAAGATGTAACGTATGAAGAGTTACCTGTTAAAATCTTGGATAAGAATGATCATATTCTACGCTCTAAAGTTATACCTCAAGTCAAAGTTTTGTGGAGAAACCACGATGTTGAGGAAATGACCTGGGAGTTAGAATCTGAAATGAAATCAACGTATCCTCACCTCTTTGATATACCAGGTACGTACCCTAATTTCGAGGAAGAAATTTTATAAGAAGGGGAGGTTGTAAGACCCCAACTTTTATGAATAAAGAATAATTTTCTCGAAATATATTTTTGAATATTATGGTGTGGTTTTCATATAATGTTATAGTTGTGGGTACTATTTATAAATTTTGAAAAGTAAGCAAGTGGTTATATAATATTCGATTGGTCGGGGAATATTCGTTTTAACAGGGAATATTAAATGCGATGGCACAATCATTAGTGGACCCCTAGCGGAAGTATTGTCGTAGTTAGAAAAAAAGCGAAATTATCTTTTATAAAAATAACGGTTGAAAGTGTTACCGTTAAAAGCATTGTACTACCCGGTAATAAAAGTACGATGAATCGCATGGTTGCGTAGTAGTAGCTACGGTATTGATTATTGATGCTTACGTGAGAAGTCACTCGGTTATACTCAATTATTTCTACAGTAATTGTTGTATCATATCTCTCATATTATAGATTCAATTATTGTCACAGTATCATCTGCATAATATTTATTATTATTAAATCAATAATTGAGACGATAAAGTTATTCATATAATTATTTGCAATATTGACAATGTCTAGAAGTTCTGTCAAGGAGAGGTTTGGTCACCTAATTACGCGTCAATAAGGAGAAATCCTTATCGGAAAGCCCCCTCTTTCCTGGGAACGACCTGGTTGTTAAATATTGTGAGTTATAATATTAATGATGAATAAGTTGTGTTGATTAAAGATGAAATTGATAGTTCCATTGTGTTGAGATTATTAGTGTTAGTGGAAATCAACATTTATTTCGGTAATAATTGATGTCTGGAGGTTATATTGACTAATTGGGTAATTAATTGGATAAATGAGAAATTAATTGTTATTATTTCACACGCTTATAACTATTTGTTCATATGTGTGTACTATTGATTCACATTCATGTACTATTAGTGGAGGTGGTGCAAGATTGATAATACTTGCATGACTAAATTAAAAATGGAGGTATACTTGAAGGTTAATACTATAATTAGTTTTTTCACATGATTATACTATTGAGTCACATGAATGAACTATTAATTCACATTATTTACTATTTGGGGAGGTGGTGCAAGTTTGATAATACTTGCAGGACTAAATTAAAAATGAAGAAAAAGAGGAAGGTATTGTACTGTAATATTTTGAGTCCCAAAACGTGCAATTATCGAAACTATATTTTCCTATAAATAGAAGCTCATTCTTCCTTCATTTCTCCCCAATTCACAAAAGCTTTAGAGCAATTATTATAGAGAGAAATTATAGAGAGAAAGAAGAAGAAAAGTCTGCTACCTCACTATTGAGTTACATGATTTACTATTAATTCACATGATTTACTATTAGGGAAGGTGGTGCAAGTTTGATAATACTTGCAGGACTAAATTAAAAATGAAGAAAAAGAGAAAGGTATTATACTGTAATATTTCGAGTCCCAAAATGTGCAATTATCGAAACTAATTTTTCCTATAAATAGAAGCTCATTCTTCCTACATTTCTCACCAATTCACTAAAGCTATAGAGGAATTATTATAGAGAGAAATTATAGAGAGAAAGAAGAAGAGAAGTCTGCTACCTCACTATTCCAGTATCCAATCTTCTTTTGAGGTAAGGGGTATTATTCTTTCATAGTTATGAAGAGAGTTATTTTCTTTCAATACTCGTAAGGGTTGTTATTCCATTCTTAAGTATTATGTTGGAATAACCTGTCTATGCGAAGTACCACATACATGGTGAAATTCTTCTCTTATTCCATTCTTTATTATTCTGTTGGAACATCCTGTCTGTGTGGATTACGCATGACCTGGTTCCATTCTTTATTATTATGTTGGAACATCCTGTCTGTGCGGATTACGCATGACCTAGTTCCATTCTTTATTATTTTGCTGGAACATCCTGTCTGTGTGGATTACGCATGACCTGGTTCCATTCTTTATTATTCTATTGGAATAACCTGTCTGTGCGGATTACGTACGCATGGTGAATTCTTCTGTTATCTCATTCTTTATTATTATGTTGGAAAATCTGTCAACGTGGATTACCGCATGGTGGCAAAAATCCATTTTCAGTTTCATATATTCTATTATACTCAATTGATTAAAGTGTTGGCTTCTATACTCCATGAAATTAGTGGAATATCCTTGATATTTGCGCTTCATCCAATATCTTTTCATGAAAATATTCTTCTGAGCATTCTTGAATTTTACTCCACAAAGCAGTATCATATATGTTGACAATTTGGACGTTATTAATTTCTGGATAAATTAAATTATAAATATTTACAAATTTATCCTTGAACTTGTTTTATTGAATTCTTATATCATTGTCATCATCCTCATGTTTATAAATGTTGAAAGTCATATGTGGCCTGTAGTGCATAGATGGACTTGGTATGATTATGACCAGAGATTATTCGGTAAAATCATGACTGTAATGTTACAAATGATGTGGTAAAAGTCCTCATTGGCCGTAGTGCATTGATGGACAGTTATTGGCATGATCATGACCATTGATGAATACACGAATATCCTTGGCCCGTAGTGCATGGATAATTTGTGGTCGTGATACTAATGAATATCCTTGGCCGTAGTGCAGGGATGATGTGGTTTATTTATTAAGCTGAGTCTATAGTAGATTTTATTATCTACTTGATTCTTCTAATGGATTGCTTGTTCCGCTGCAGTTAAAATTGAAGTTTATTATATTTTATCAGTTTAACACTGTTGAAGGCTAATGATAATTTATTATGCATTATCTTAGTCATAATATTTCTTACTGGGCTTATTGAGCTCACCCTTTCTTTCACTGTTCTCTTTAGGAAATGAGAACGTAACCGGTACTAATCGGGGAATGGAGTGACGGTCCAGATGATATCATTAGTAGTCCTCACTATTCTGTTAAATAGTGTCACAATAAATGTAATGAGGACTCCATTGAGTGTGGATATTGTCTAGATGATAATATTCTTATTAAAACCCTTAGATTATGTTTTGTCTTATTTTACATGACTGTTGTATAATTAAGTTGTATTTGAATTTTGTACCATGTATTTGGTGACTCAAGATGGGTAATGTATACCTATTTTGGGGGCGTCACAATCATCATATCCCCTTGGTTACATAACACTTGGGATTTACATCTTATTTATCATATTATTAATCGCATATCAGGTACATTCCTTATGATTTCCTACTAAAATGGTGTGTAGCCTTACGACGCTCTTCTTCCATAATACGGAACATTGTTCTGCAATCTAACATGTACGGTGGCAACGTCTTGAACTAAATCCAATAATACATAACTCGATCTTGAGCTCGATTAATCATGATGTTGAATACGTTATTCATTTCCTCCATCTTAACCTTCTTTACTTGTACATCTCTCTCTGCTACCCCGACTCGTTTAGAAGTTTCCTCGTATGCGTCTTCGGCTCTTGCCCTCTTAGTAGACTCTTCTTTCAACTTATTCTTTAGTTCCATAATCTCCTTTGTCATTTGCTCATTCTCTCATTCAGTGTGAATCAGCTTCCATTCGACATTACTCAGACGTCCATCTAGGTCTCGGATCTTGTCATCCTTCTGTGCCATCGAGGTCTGATGTTCAGCTACTATCTCTTCTAACTCCTTGACTCTATCCTGAAATTCCACATTACGATCGTATACCTCGTCGTACATACGGGCTGCAATCTAGTTTGGTGGAAACTCTTCTTCCTCATTATCCTCATCCCCATCTGACTATGGCAGCTCAACGGGGTCCTCCTCATCCGTCTCTACCTCATCATCCTCATCAGGTAAACCCTCTTGCTCAACCACTTTAACCAACGGAGATGACTCCCGTGGAAAATAGTTGTTCCCAATCCACCTAAATATCTCGAGGCTCCTCCTCTCTAAGCATCTGGGGTCCTTCCTCCCTGTCCTGAATGGATTCTCCGATATTAGCCATCCTGACAACAAAATTTTAAGTTTTAATTACTAATTATTACTACTCGACACTCACGAGCACATAGGTTGTAATCACATAAACACATAAGTGTTTTTTTTTTAAAACTCGATAAGAGTTTATCACCACTATCATTTCAAAGGTTACTTCCTAAGGCTTTTCTCACACCTAAGGTTCATAACCTAAAGCTTTGATACCAACTTGTGACACCCCCAAATTCGGATACTTCATTCCCACAAGACTTGGTGTTCACTTTCCATACATTCATACTAACTACCTAAATATAATAGAATTTAAACCATAAATCCTCCCATTAAAAAGGGTTACATCATTAAGTTCAATAAAAATCTCACAGGTCATCTAACCTTTAAATACAAACATCAAATGCGGAAAATTAAATAATTACATCTCAACAATTAAAACAAAGTCTGACAATATAGAAATTAACAGATTTACAAGTCTTCAACACTTGTTCATCTTTCCTTATCCTTTACTGGTAGTAGGTTCATCGACCTTCTCAACTTTAGCTGTAATGGTTATATAAGCAAGAGTGAGCAAACAAATTCTCACTTGAAGTGAAAATGAATAAAAATATCATAACAACTGCCAAATGAATAGGGTCAATAGAACTGAATAATATTCTTTATTAATGATAATCAGGAACAGAATTTGAAATATATGTATCTGAGGGTCACAAGACCACGAACTATGTCCAAAGTTATAAGTATTCTTTCAACTTAAACCTAAATAGTCGTAAGACTGTAGGGGCTTCTCATACTTAGGGGGATCATCCCTTCGTATAATGTATTGTGCACAAACATCTAAACGCTTACGCATAAGTACTCCTATGTAATAGGGTTGTTCATCTTAATTTTAATATACGAGTCCGCACCAAAAGAAGTTTGGTTTGGATAAGCTTCAAATTTAGAGTTCAACGAACATCAACTAAGGATTAGTTGAATCAATATTGTAACGACCGAGAAATTCGGATATATTGTAAAATAATTTTGTTTAATTAAATAATGAATAAAATTATATTATTTGTTATTATTATGTGTGACAACCCGAGAATTTTGAATATTTTTAAAATTTATATTAATTTTTTTAGGGTTCAACATTAGAACCTAGACATAAAATAAGTGTATGCGTTTGATATTTTTAAGATAGAATTTTGAGGATTTCAAAATTCTATGAAGGATTTAGGTGAATTATTCAGGATTAAGTGTATACGTGTTTATGTTATGTGTATATGTGTACAGTATGTGGTTAAGGGTCAAAGGTTGACCAGATAAACGATATCTGTGATAAACCCTAGGTATATATTAAGAACGCCAACGTTCAGTTAGAAAACCCTAACGTCTGATAGAAAACCCTAGAAACTGGTTCTGAAACCCTAATGTCGGTTCCGGGAATCCGAAATCCTAATTCGGAATTTAAAACCCTAATCTGGGAATTTAAATGATAATTATAATGTTCAAGTGCTTTTAATTATAATATTAATTAGGGTAAAGCTTAATTATTTAGCAAACCCTAATTTCAAATTTTTAAACCCTAATTTATGGATTTGAAACCCTAATTTATAACTAGGGAAAACCTAAGTGTTAATTAAATAATTTTAATGTTAATTAGGAAACATTAATCCTAATTTTCAAGTTATAGTAATTAGAAAACCCTAATCGAATTACGAAATCTAATTTCTAAATTAGAAAATTATTTTTCTATTACAAACCCTAATTTTTGGGTTATGAACCCTAATGACAGATTTGATCCTAATTGCTAAATTAGCAATTTTAAATTAGGAAATACTAATCCTAATTAGCAAGATTTAAATTATGATTAGTAAATTTTAATATAATTAGAAAATTCTAATTATAATTTAAAAATATTAATTTTCTATTTTTGAAAACCTAATTTGAAAATTCTAGAAATTATTTCTAAAACCTAAGGGTTCAAACCCTAAATGGCTCAAACCATAAACCCTAAGGTTTTCTAAACCCTAAACCCTAAGGGTTTGGACAATGTCCAAAATGCCATTAATTTTGTGTGAAAAATGACATCTTTGCCCTTAGTGCATTATTTATTAGATTGCTTGTAGATCTAACCCTAAATAAGTTGGTGAACCAACCCTAGCACTAGCTTATGACTTATTGGTCCAGAAATCAGCAGCTATATCAACCATGTAGCTTTATTATATAAAAATATATAGATTATAGAGAGAGAGAATACTCACTTTAATTTATGAACTCATCCAAGCCATTCTCTCTCTGAGATTTCGGGAATGAGAAAGAAAATGAGTGAGAAGTTAAGACAAAATCATCTCTTAGCTTAACAATAACAAATTTATGGATCAGAAATCAAAAATCAAGCTTCAAGGAGGTATAAACCCTAATTTTCAAAATCCATAGATTTGATGTTAGATGTTATTATCTATTGTTTAAAGTTGTGTTAGAAAGTGTCTTTTAGTGATCTGGGTTGCTAGAACACAGATCCATAACACCAAAGTGCTCGAAAATAGCATTTTAAGAAATCTGGGAAAAGTAGAAAAAATGGCCTGACAGTCGAATGTCAGTGCCTATAACTTCTTCTGTATGAATGATTTTTGTTATTTGAAGTTTTGTATTTGTTCTATGTCATGTAGACTGTGATATGAAACTAGAAATACGACCAGATCATGAATATATTAAGAGATATAAGCGGTCAAACCGCGTTGACCGATCACAGAAAATGTTTCTGGGTAACCCAGAATTTCCCCAGGATGTCTGACAAGACTTTCAAAGCCTCTGATCGTGCTTCTGACACATATTTTGGCCTAGTTGTTGTTTGATCTGTGTAGCCTGTCATGTGCACTACATATCCTAGTCCTTAGAACAAACAGATCACTAGCAGAATCGTAAATAATCACGGTCAAACAACCTTTGACATACTCGCTGGATGAAGAATATGGGTAACCCAGATCTTCAAGAACCGGTTTTCTTACAACACTTTGACCAGCTTAGATCGTTCGTTTGTGTTGATGTTAGACTAATGTTATGTTATAGAATCATTCTTTGACAGGTTTACTACAAGCATGAATCTTTAGAACATAATATTCAAGTGTTGTCAGACATTTTGGTTGCTTAGATCTCTCTGTGATTATATGTTTTGGTCATGATCTTTGCTTATATTTGTAGTATTACATTTGGTCTACAACATCAAAGTAATTACCAGCCTAGAAACCTTATAAGCTTGAATCAAATGATGGTCAAACCAAGCCTCTCGGTGACTGACATGATGTCCTAGGTTTGTTGAAGAACAGCCCAAGAACACCATTAGCGACGGATTTGTGGCCTAAAACCCTTTTAGCAAAAATTAATTACTGAAAATTATTAATTAATTAATTAAATAGAAAAAAATGATTTTTAATTATTAAAAATACATAATAAATTATGAAAAATTATTTTAAAGTCCGAAAAATAGTTTTTAATTATTTTTAGTATATTTCGTAAATATTTAAAAATTTTGGAATATAAATGATATTTAATTTATTTATTATAATATTAAATAAATTATTTTAAATTGATTTTAATACATGAAAAATCATGAAAAATAATATTATGGTATAAGAAAATATTTAAAATTTTTTTGGTGACTTTTAATATTTTGTGATGAATTTCACTAATTAATTAATATTAATGATAATTAATTTATTTAATAAATATATTAAATAAATTATGGAAAAATAGAATAAATGATTTAAAAATCATATGAAAATGATTTAAGGGTTATAAAAATATTTGAAGTTATAATATATATAACTTTTGATATTTTGTCATGAAAATATTAATATTTTAATATTAAAAGCAATTATCGGATAATGGATTTAAGTGTTTAAAAATCATATAAATATGATTTTAAAGTATTAAAAATACTCTATGATATTATAAATATATTATAATATTATGACATATATTTCATTAATATTTGATAATAAATAAATATTAGTGATAAAAGAATTATGTGGTATTTAATTCATTATAAATACGATTTTAATGATTGAAAATCAAGATAAATGATAATAATTATTTAAAAATTATTACGAGCTTATGAAAAATATGTTGACTGATTATGTAATTATCTTAGATAACAGTTAAGTGTTAGGCAGAGTTTAATTGAACTTAGATTTGATAAAAGTCTGACTAAACCATCGGGATGTCAGATTTGTGTCGGGTTCAACTCAGACTACAATAGTTTGACCTTATACAGAGTCTTATGTGTGTTATAGACTTGTAGGGTTATGTGTTATTTGTTATGTGTTTAAGTTATTCTATGTATATCTATATATATATAATAGTATTATATTGTGATGATATTATTCTAATATTGGAGATCTATATTACTAATATTAGGTCTTCGGATAAAGCGTTATAAATTGCGTAAGCGTGTAATCAAATGATTCGAGCAAGTTTGTTTTTACTTAACTCTACTAAGAGTTGTTTCATTCTGATATGCTTATGGATAATCATTGTTGATTACCATGTTGAATTGTACTCTGTACATATTGCATGTATAAGTCAGGTATTAAAGGTTGATCACCTTCATTACCGTTTTGTCCAGATATATTTGTTCATGTATAATACTTGTTTAGTCAAAAGTTTGTTCCTACTAGTTCACAATTATATTGTTGAATTATAGCAAGCTCATTATTCAGATTCTTTCACTCATGATATATCATTAAATTATTGATCTTAAACTTGATGGGCAACTTTTATGCTCACCCTTGCTATATCATGATAAACCTTGCAGATTAAGGCGAATATGTCGAATACAAGGAAAGGTAAAAGACAGTTCCAGCTTAAATTTAATGTGCGCAATTAGTTTTGTAATAGTATAGTTTGATAATGTTATATATTAGATAGTTTATGAATTGTGTATAAGTTAAGGTTACTCAATTTTGGGGAATAGTGTGTAATGTATTGTATAAACAATTTATGTTTATATCTTTGGCAAATAGTAATAGTGTTAGAATGATCGAACCGAATCCGCAGGGATTCGGGACCTCGGATTCCGATCTATTGTACAATAATTTTGTTTAATTAAATAATGAATAAAATTATATTATTTGTTATTATTATGTGTTAGTAAGAGGAATGTTGTTCTATAATCTAGAAACGTCGGAAAGTCGTAGTATTTTAACTACGTGAAGGAATTAAAATGTTTGAATTTTTAAGACGAAAATAAAAGCTTTTCGAGAAATTTTCCAAAAAATATTATTCATTGATTTCTACTCAGGAATTAATTTTGAATTTTTGAGAAATACGTAACGATAGAATATCGAGGTAAGAGGGATTACATAATAATAATTCAAGTATGGAAAACGTAATTTTTCGCATGCGGACTTAATTTGAGCACATTAGGGAAAATAAAGCATTAAGAAGTTAAAGTAATGATCGCATGATATCTATGTATTGTATGAGGTAATGAATACGAGTTGATATGAAGTATTGTACGAGTATGTGTGAAGGATGGTATATCGAATATGATGATTGAGTATACGAGTTAGAGTACGAGAATAATACGTAGAGTATACGTAATAAGGCTTTAAGCCAAATGAAATGGACTTGTGGGATTGTGTAAGGAGTGTAAGTCCGATAAGGAGTATTGTGCAAGCCCAATGGTAAAGCCCAAAGATTTGTTAATGCAAACCCAAAGTATAAGATGAGATTAATTAAATTTAAAGTCCAAATCATAAGTAAGCTAAATGGACCTAAAGTCCAAAGCAAGGTTGACCAATGGGGCAACCCATGATCATATGGTTAATCTTTGTGACCAAGAAAAGAGTGTGGTAACCAAGTAATTAATTTGATAAGCAAGTAACTTAATTGTGAAGTAATGAATAGTATGGATGTTTATTAAGGAGGTGGGATTAGCTATTGACAACTATGCCCTAACCTTAGCAATCCTATAAATAAAAAGCTTTAGATTTAATTTGTTGTTTGTTAACTTTCATATCCAACAACTTTCAACTTAATTGTTAGAGAGAATAAGTAAGAATAAGTTACACTTTGAAGCAAGAAGTAAGAACATGAAAGATTCAAGTGATCTTCAAGGGTAAGAATTAGATGTCATTAATCTCCCATCTCTTTAATTGTAGGTTGATAGGAGAAGTGTTGATTACTTGACATGTATGCCAAGAAATGAAGAGAATGAATAATCTATGGACTTAAGCCGTAATAAGTCATGAATAAGTAATTCAAACTTAAATAAGTTATGAACTTATGAAGAACATATATGAACTTGTCATATGTTTACCTTAATAAGATTGTATGATAAGGAGATGTGAGAATGGTAGTTAGAAGACTTAAACTATGATAAGTTATGTAAAATGAAACTATAAGTAGTTTATACTTTTATAAGATATAAACTTATGAAGAATAAGAATAACTTATCATGTAAATAAGTGGATGTAATATGTAGGTTAAGATGTTAGTATGATGGATAGAATCTGTAAGACCCCAACTTTTTAATGAATAAAATCAAATTTCCTTTATTTATTATTGTGAATAATAACGTATTAATTTGATATAATACTTTAGTTATGGGTGAAATGTGCAAATTTTCAAAATAAGCATGTGGTTATATAATATTCATTGTTGTCGGGGAATATTCGTTTAGTCGTGGAATATTCTTTTTGTCGGGGAATATTCGTACGACGACGTAGCTATTTATGGGCCCCATAACGAATAACTGCCGGATGAAGAAAATGACAAAATTAAATAATGGCGTAGTTGTTACCATTAACACTGTTGGAATACCCGGTGGTTAAAATACAGTAATACGCGTTGTTACACAGTAGCACATGGTATTGCACAGTATTGTTGAATTATTGATCCTTACGTAAGAAGGCACTACTCAATAATTGTCACAGTAGTTAATGTTCAATATTTTATTTTATTAATTCAATAATTGCTACATTGATATTTATATTATTGTTGTTTTAATAATTGTCATTGCACAATGTTTCCCATTATCAGATCAATAATTCATATTATTTGAATAATATTATTAGATAGTATTATTGGCAATGTCTAGAAAGTTCTGTCAAGGAGAGGTTTGGTCACCTAATTGCGTGCCAGTAAGGAGAAATTCTTATTTGAAAGCCCCCTCTTTCCTGGGAACGGCCTGGTTGTCATAAATGTGATTTTGTAATATTATTTGTGAATAATTAATTATTGATTCATATGATGAGGAAATATTTATTTTATGTGGATATAAATGTTGGATATATTTATTGTGGTTAAAAATGAAGGAGTTAATGTTGAGGTGTTTTATCAGTATTTTTGTCGGAATGGAGGTATTAAAAATTAAACTAGTGTTTTTGAGATATATTGCAGGAGTTAGAATTTTTAATCCGACCGTTGGATCGTTGAGATTTTTGGATATGTTATACATATATAAGTTAAGTATATGTCCACAAATTGTAAACCGTTAAAAATGAACGTATGATTTGTTATGAATTTTAAGAGGTGACTGATTCGAAAATTAGGTTATAAATAATTTTGGTGGAAAATTCTAGAATTGGTGGGGCCCACTTTTGGTCGGTGAAAATGTGTTGAGATTTTTATTCAAATGTGGTGGGTGGGAATAGTAGCAGGTAAAGCCATCAGGTTGCAGGTTAAGTCTGCTTCGGCATGCTAACATTTTTTTATAATAGAGGGCTAAGTTAGAATTGAAAAT
Source organism: Panax ginseng (assembly GCA_020205605.1). Taxonomy (NCBI): domain Eukaryota; kingdom Viridiplantae; phylum Streptophyta; class Magnoliopsida; order Apiales; family Araliaceae; genus Panax; species Panax ginseng. Next base: position 56,022,171 of record CM035143.1, on the reverse strand, counting down.
CACACCAAAAACAAGTTTTCTCTCTTTCTCTCTCTAGATTATTGAGCGTATTTTGTGAGTATTTAGATACTTTGTGAGTTTATATTTTTCAGTAGAAGTTTTTGTCAGCACTATATCCGAAATTCAGTCAGAAGTACGGTTATTTTGAGGTAAGGGATGTTATTTTCTTTATATATGATATTATTTCTTCAATATCATTATGCCGAAGTATTGATCTGAACTTTTTATCAAATTTGGAACTTTTTGTGTCGGGGTTACTATTCATGTATACGGCACTATTCACGTATACGATACTATTCACGAATACAGCACTATTCATCAAAAAATGAATTTTTCTTCTTTTTGTCCAAGATGTCTATTATGGTTACTATCTTTGATTGTATCTATGTTTTGATCTTTATTCTTGAATATTACTTCAAAATTAGTTTTTATGGAGTAGTATTGATCTTGGATAAACTGTTATACGAATCCCTATTATTTGTCCTTCTGTCTCACTGGATTCGTTTTCTTTAAAATATTTTTCATCATCTTCAGTCCTAAATGATGATATTACTAAATATCTTTGGCCTGTAGTACAAAGATAAATGATTAACTAATGAATATCTTTGGCCTGTAGTGCAAAGATGAACAGGTGTTGAGATGAACATGACCAACTGGTGATACAAATGAATATCTTTGGCCTATAGTGCAAAGATGAATATTTGATTTAAGATGTATATTGATTGATGTTACATGGACAAAATATTGATGATGGACTTTTAAATCTTAGAAGATAGTGGAATTCTTTCTCTACTTGACTCTTCTAATGGATTGTTGTTTCCGCTGCAGTTGTTGATCTAAAACTTGTTGTCTATTATATTTTATTAAATTTTTCCCTATTGAAGACTAATGATAATTTGTTGTATATTATCTTAGTCATAATATTCTTTACTGGACTAGTTGAGCTCACCCTTTTCCTTTTTGTTCCATTTTTCTTCTTAGGAGGTGAGAACATAGCAGGATCTAGTCGGGTTATGGAGTGATGGTTCTGGAAAGATGTTTTAGCAGTCCTCACTATTTTTGTAAAATAGCATTTGAATAATTGTAATGAGGACTTAATTGAGTGTGGATATTTTCTAAGAAGACAATATTTGTATTTAAACTCACAGTATGTGTTGTCGTATTTTGCACGACAATTGTATTATTGAAGTTGTAGTTTGCTTTCTGTACCATGTATTTGGCGACTCAGAATGGGTTTTGTATACCTATTTTGAGGGCGTCACAGTTGGTATCAAAGCTTATGGATATGGTCTCTGGCGGAGATCGGGGAATAGAACTAGGAGGGGAGAGATGAGTAAATCCTTCGCTAGTGTGTCCTATCTAAGCTTATTTGTTGGTCAGTCATAATATAGGGATATTATGTGATATATTAATTTGTTTAATTAACCCTTGTTTTATGGCATTATTTAAGAATGGCTGCTGAGAACGTTAACAATGGAGTGTATGAGACTGTGGAAAAACCTTTAGTCACAAACCAGGAGAACGTACAATAGGAAGACAATATTCCTCCTGTAAACAACACTACCGAGGAAATGATGAATGATGGAATGTTTAGGAGCTTTTTGTAGTTCATGAAAAATCAGACGAGGGAGACTAGTGTACAAAATACGGGTGGAAGTGATACCAACGCGCGGTCTGTCACAGCCAAGCAGTTCAAGGAGTTGGGACCACTAGAATTTATTAGAAAGCCGGATCAGATCAAGGCGGAAACATGGGTCAAGCAAATTACCAAGATATTCGATGTCTTTGGATGCACAAAGGAACAGAAGGTTCCATTCGCCACCTTTATGTTCGCAGGTGTGGCGGACATTTGGTGGAGTCTCGTGAAGCATACCCGACTTCTTTGCACTCAACATATCTTAGGAAACGTTTCAGAAACTATTTAATGACAAGTACTTTCATGAAAGTATTCGTCATATGAAGGAGGTAGAGTTTATCAGACTGGAACAAAACAACATGACGGTGTCCTAGTACGAGGCAAAGTTCACTGAGTTATCCAGGTTTGCACCTCATTTGGTAGAGAATGAGGAACGAATGACAAGGATGTTTCTGAGAGGTCTAAAACCCGAGATTCGTCAATACCTTATCTCTAATAAATTTTCTCTGTATTCAGATGTTGTCAACAAGGCTCAATTATTAGAGCGGGATAGTGAGTATGTTCAACCGAGGGACCACAACCAAGGTCATACCAGTGACAGCAGTCATCAGAGCGATGATAACCAACGAGGAGGGAAAAATACGAACAAAGGCGGTAACCACTCGGGTGGTCATCGTGGACATGATAATAGGAGAGGTGAGTCAAGTGGAAATTTCAGAAAGAGGAGATTCAACAATGACGGGAAGACATCAGCAGCAACACCAGCACCAACAACAAATTCTAGGGGAGGAAAACGACCGCCAGTTAGATGTTACAAATGCGGGAAAGAGGGACATATCAGCCCAAACTATCCACAATAATCCAAGGTATGTTACAACTATGGAAAGGAAGGCCACATATCTTAGGATTGTTCTATAGCAAAACCAAGTTCAACGGGGATGGTGACTCCAAGGGCTGTCCCGGATAAGTCGAAATCAGCGGTTCCTGGAAGAGCATTTGTCGTGACTGGCCAAAACGCGAGGAACCCGAACGAGGTGATTACGGGTAAGCTAATCTTGAACTCTTACGAAGTTTATACATTACTAGATACCGGTTCTACCCATTCTTTTATCTCTCCTGTTTGTGCTCAACGTTTAAACTTGACTCCGGAGAAATTAGACTTTGATTTATCAGTGGAGACTCCGTTGGGTGAAACTTTTGTTACATCCACTGTTTATAAATCTTGCTTAATCCAAGTTGGCACTATCACATTACCTGTTGATCTTATCTCTTTAAAGATACTTGCTTTTGATGTGATTTTAGGAATTGATTGGTTAACAACTCATCATGCCAAAATTGATTGTTTTCGTAAGGTTGTTAGTTTTCATATTCCTAACCAACTCCACATATACTTAATTCAAACAACTAAACCACTAAAATCAGTCACTATCATGTCAAGCCATAAAGCTATTCATTTATTGAAAAACGGATGTCAAGCTTTCTTAGCCCAAGTTATGGATTTGAACAAAGACAAGTCAGATTTGAATAATATTTATGTTGTTAGAGAATTTCCTGATGTATTTCCTGAAGAACTTCCCGGTCTACCCCCAGAACGTGATGTTGAATTCTTTATTGACCTTGAGCCGGGTACAAAACCCATTTCTAAAACCCCATATCGAATGGCTCCTATTGAACTTAAGGAGTTAAAAGTCCAACTACAGGAGTTAATAGACATCGGTTTCATTCGTCCTAGTACATCTCCTTGGTGTGCTCCTATTTTATTCGTATAGAAGAAAGACGGGAGTATGCGACTTTGTATTGACTACCAAGAATTGAACCATGTCACCATCAAGAATAGGTATCCGCTACCTCGCATTGATGACCTGTTCGACCAGTTGCAAGGAGCACAATTCTTTTCAAAGATCGATCTTCGTTCTGGATATCATCAGCTGAAGATTAAAACTGAGGATATTCCAAAGACTACCGAGAACTCGATGACGGGCATTATGAATTCTTAGTCATGTCTTTTGGATTGACTAATGCTCCTGCTGCTTTCATGGATATGATCAACCGTTTATTCAAGGAATATTTGGATCAGTTTGTTGTTGTTTTTATTAATGACATCCTCATCTATTCCAAAAGCCATGAAGATCATGAGCACCATTTGAAGCTGATACTTGAAAGGCTTCGTGAAAACAAGCTTTATGCCAAGCTGAAGAAATGCGTGTTCTGGCTTGAGGAAGTAGCATTCCTTGGGCACGTGGTGTCAAAATATGGAGTATCTGTTGACCTGGCGAAGATTAAAGCAGTACAAAGTTGGGAGCAACCAAAGTCGGTGACCGAAGTGCGTAGCTTTCTGAGCTTAGCTGGTTATTATCGGAGATTTGTGGAAGGATTTTCTCGAATCGCTACTCCGTTAACTCAGTTAACTCAGAAAGATACAAAATTTGTATGGAGCGAGGAATGCGAGAAGAGTTTTCAATACCTCAAGAGCAGACTCATTTCGGCACCTGTTCTGGCAATACCAATTGGTTCGGATGAATTTGTTATATACAGCGATGCTTCAGGCAAAGGGTTAGGATGTGTTCTCATGCAACATGGGAAAGTCATAGCCTATGCCTCACGACAACTCAAGAATATGAGAGGAATTATCCTACTCACGATCTAGAGTTGGCAGCAGTCGTTTTCGCTTTGAAAATTTGGAGACACTACTTGTATGGGGAGAAAGTGGAGATCTATACGGATCATAAAAGCCTCAAATATTTCTTCACCCAAAAGGAACTCAACATGCGACAACGACATTGGCTCGAGCTGCTGAAAGATTACGATCATACCATCCAATATCATCCCGGAAAAGCGAATGTAGTAGCTGACACATTGAGTAGAAGATCATATGCAGGTACGAGTGCAATGTTGTTAACAGAAAAGTCCATTTTGTATGACTTGCAAAGGATGAGGATAGAGATGAAGGCTCCAAGTACCGATGCGATGATATCAAACATACGAGTAGAACCGACTTTAATCGATAAAGTTAAAACTGCTCAAGCTACGGACATGGAGCTGATGCGTATAAATAAGAAAGTGCAAGAATGTGCTATTCCAGAAGCAAGAATCGATGACGAAGGAATACTCTAAGTCAACTCCAGACTTTGTGTTCCTAATGATTCTAACTTGAAGCATATAATCATGATGGAGGCACACAACACACTGTTTGCAATCCATCCTGGGAGTACCAAAATGTTTCATGATCTTCGATATACATTTTGCTGGAGCAATATGAAAAGAGAGATCGTGGAGTTTATCTCGAGGTGTTTAACTTGTCAACGTGTAAAGGCAGAGCATCAAATGCCAAAGGGTCCATTACAACCACTTGAGATTCCAAAATGGAAACGGGAACACATTACTATGGATTTCGTTACGGGTCTTCCCAAGGTTTCTCAAGGCATAGATGCGATTTGGAGACTTATTCCCTTGAACGTCTTGCTAATATGTACGTGAACGAGATTATAAGATTGCATGGCATGCCAGTATCCATAGTTTCGGATATTGACCCAAGATTCACTTCACGATTTTGGGTTATCTTGCATAAAGCTATGGGCACGGATTTGATCGATTGGCTTAAAGATACCATCCTCAAACGGACGGACAATCAGAGAGGACTATTCAAACCCTTGAAGATCTATTAAGACTTTGTGTCCTAGATTTTAAAGGAAGTTGGGATAAGTACTTGCCACTGGTGGAATTCTCCTACAACAACAGTTATCAAGCAAGTATAGGCATGGCTCCATTTGAGGCTTTGTATGGACGAAAGTGTCGTTCTCCAGTATGCTGGGACGAGGTGGGAGAAGCAACGTTGTTGGGACCAGAATTAGTACGCATAACTACAGAAAAGATCCAAATGATTCGACAACGTATTCAAACCTCACAAGATCGACAAAAGAGTTATGCTGATCTTCATCGAAAGGACATGGAATTTAATATTGGGGATCATGTATTGTTACGTGTTGATCCATGGAAGGGAGTTACAAGATTTGGAAATAGAGGAAAGCTCAATCCACGATTTGTTGGTCCATTTGAGATTCTTGACCGAATAGGAAATGTGGCCTATAGACTCGCATTACCTCCAAATATGTCTCGTGTTCATAATATTTTTCACATATCCATGCTTCATAAATATGTGAAAGACCCGAACCATATTATTGTGTTAGAACCATACGAGATAGCCGAAGATTTAACGTACGAAGAAGTACCTGTTAAGATTTTGGATAGGAAAAAGCATGTCCTACGCACTAAGGTTATACCACAAGTTAAGGTTTTGTGGAGAAACCATGCTATTGAAGAGATGACCTGGGAGTTGAAATCAGAAATAAAAGTGAGGTATCCTCACCTTTTCAAAACACCAGGTACGTACGTCAATTTCGAGGATGAAATTTCATAAGGAGGGGAGGTTGTAAGACCCCAACTTTTTAATGAATAAAATCAAATTTCCTTTATTTATTATTTTGAATAAAAAGGTATTAATTTGATATAATACTTTGGTTATGGGTGAAATGTGCAAATTTTCAAAATAAGCAAGTGGTTATATAATATTCATTGTTGTCGGGGAATATTCATTTGGTCGTGGAATATTCTTTCTGTCGGGGAATATTCGTACGATGGCGCATCTATTTGTGGGCCCCATAACGGATAACTGTCGGATGAAGAAAATGACAAAATTGAATAACGTCATAGTTGTTACCGTTAACACTGTTGGCATACCCGGTGGTTAAAATCTAGTAATACGCGTTGTTGCACAGTAGCACACGGTATTGCACAATATTGTTTAATTATTGATCCTTACGTAAAAAGGCACTACTCAATAATTGTCACAGTAGTTACTGTTCAATATTTTATTTTATTGATTCAATAATTGCTACGTTGATATTTATATTATTGTTGTTTCAATAATTGTCACTACATAGTATTTCCCATTATCAGATCAATAATTCATATTATTTGAATAATATTATTAGATAGCATTATTGGCAATGTCTAGAAAGTTCTGTCAAGGAGAGGTTTGGTCACCTAATTGCCGCCAAGATGGCGAAATTCTTATTGAAAGCCCCTCTTTCCTAGAACTACTGGTTGTCATAAATGTGATTATGTAATATTATTTGTGAATAATTAATTATTGATTCATATGATAAGGAAATATTTATTTTATATGGATATAAATATTGGATATATTTATTGTGGTTAAAAATGAAGGAGTTAATGTTGAGGTGTTTTATCAGTATTTTTGTCGGAATGGAGGTATTAAAAATAAAACCAGTGTTTTTGAGATATATTGCAGGAGTTATAATTTTTAATCCAACCGTTGGATCGTTGAGATTTTTGGATATCTTATACATATATAAGTTGAGTATATGTCCACAAATTTTGAACCGTTAAAAATGAACGCATGATTTGTTATGAATTTTACGAGGTGACTGATTCGGAAATTAGATTATAAATAATTTTGGTAGAAAATTCTAGGAATTGGTGGGCCCCACTTTTGGTTGGTGAAAATGTGCTTAGATTTTTATTCAAATGTGGTGGGTGGGAATAGTAGCAGGTAAAGCAATCAGGTTGCAGGTTAAGTCTACTTCGGCGTGCTAACATTTTCCTATAAATAGAGGGCTAAGTTAGAATTGAAAATCACACCAGAAACAAGTTTTCTCTCTAGATTATTGAGCGTATTTTGTGAGTATTTAGATACTTTGTGAGTTTATATTTTTCAAAGACAAGTTTCACAAGACTATATCCAAATTCAATCGTAAATACGGTTATTTTGAGGTAAGGGATGTTATTTTCTTCATATATGATATTATTTATTCAATATCATTATGCCGAAGTATTGATCTGAACTTTTTATCAAATTTAGAACTTTTTGTGTCGGGGTTACTATTCACGTATACGGAACTATTTATGTATACGGCACTATTCACGAATACGGCACTATTCACCGAAAAATAAAATTTTCTTCTTTTTGTCCAAGATGTCTATTATGGTTACTATCTTTGATTGTATCCATGTTTTGATCTTTATTCTTGAATTTTGCTTCAAAATTGGTTATTATGGAGTATTATTGATCTTGGATAAACCTGTTATACGAATCCATACTATTTGTCCTTACATCTCACTGAGATTCGTTTTCTTTAAAATATTTTTCATCATCCTCGATCCCTAAATGATGATATTACTAAATATCTTTGCTTTGTGTAGTGCAAAGATAAATGATTAATCGATGAATATCTTTGGCCCGTAGTGTAAAGATGAGCAGTGTTGAGATGAACATGACCAATTTGGTGATACAAATGAATATCTTTGGCTGTAGTGCAAAGATGAATATTTGATTCAAGATGTATATTGATTGATGTTACAGGGATAAAATATTGATGATGGACTTTTAAATCTTAGAAGATATTGGATTTCTTTCTCTACTTGACTCTTCTAATGGATTGTTGTTTCCGCTGCAGTTGTTGATCTAAAACTTGTTGTCTATTATATTTTATCAGATTTTTCCATGTTGAAGACTAATGATAATTTGTTGTATATTATCTTAGTCATAATATTCTTTACTGGGCTAGTTGAGCTCACCCTTTTCCTTTTTGTTCCATTTTTTTTCTCAGGAGGTGAGAACATAGCAGGATCTAGTAGGGGTATTGAGTGATGGTTCTAGAAAGATGTTTTAGCAGTCCTCACTATTTTTGTAAAATAGCATTTGAATAATTGTAATGAGGACTTAATTGAGTGTGGATATTGTCTAAGAAGAGAATATTTGTATTTAAACTCACAGTATATGTTGTCGTATTTTGCACGACAATTATATTATTAAAGTTGTAGTTTGCTTTCTGTACTATGTATTTGGTGACTCAGAATGGGTGTTGTATACCTATTTTGCTGGCGTCACAGAATCCATTTGAAATAATGAACCAATCATAAGTAACGAAGTTATGCCGGAATTCACACGATTAGACGATAATCGTTGAATTTGTGAAATTCTCAGAATAGAAATAAAATTTTGTTATTGAGCTCGGAAATGTTGGTTTTCGATGGGAACAAGTCTTATTTGGCATTATATATTTGCGGACTCGAAAATGACCGAATTCCAACTTATAATGAAGAAACGAGCATTGATCATTCACGAACGTTTACCGTTTTTGTTAAAAATGAACTTATAGGTGAATTTTTAGTTAACGAAGTTGAAAATGTAAAATTCTTGCATGAAAACGTAAAGTATTTGATTTGTGAACTAATGTCTTTTGAACGAGCCAATTCAGACTTTAAATGATCAAATTTGGAGTCCGGGAAGTTCGTTGTGTAAATAAAACTATAAAAATTTCTGGTGCACAAAGTGGCGCACCATTCAAGTCAAATAAGCGTATACACGTCATTTAACGATTCGAGATAATGCCATAACCTACTGGAGTTTCGTGCCTCAGTGCGGAAGTTTGCACTAGGACTCGCGCTGTAGCGCCGAGTCCGGATGAAAGCCACTGAAGTATGGTGTCGTAGCACGGCTTAAAGAGAAGCATCTGACACCGCAGTGCCAACACTAGAAGGAAGGCAATAAGGAAAGCTTATAAGCAAGGAAAGAAAGTAAACTAATTAGTAATGAACTAAAACTTGAAGTAACATGGTTTAAAACATTGTTAAACCTTAAGTATGATAACTAAAGGTTGAAGATAATCACTCGAACATGAATGTAATGACAATGTAAACTATAATGGCAAGCCGGAACCAATAGTAATTAACAAATCTAATACATGATTAGATTGAGAAGAAGGGTAAGATTCATTAGGAACCATACATGTTTATTCATGACCTAATGTGTTATGTTATGTGATCATCTACTGTAGAGACCTTAAAGACTTAAAGTGAACATGTAATTACAGTAGCAGACGCTGAAGGCAAGTGTTCTAACCCTTGTCTCAGTTCAATCTGGGAAAGCTTTGTGATTCATGTATTCTTACGCATGAATTGATGTATGATGAAGTCGAAGCTAACTCTTTCGGCTAGACTTACGATATGTTGGATTTCATATAATCTATCAAAGTATTGTCAATGTTTTTCCAAACTATTTGGTGTGGTTTTAAAGACTAAAAGACAATTTGCACCCCAAACTTTATACTCGTGCTGACTTTTGCACCCCAAATCGAAAAAGGTGTCTAAGTACACCCCAAACTTCAATTAAACGTAACAAAAATCACACTTTTGTCAATTAACCGGTAAAAAGTGACCGGCTAAGGTGTAAGGTGGATCTGGAAGGTTATTTAAGTAATTTCCTTTTTATCTTCTCCAACATTAACATTAAGCACTATTGACTAGTCTCTTTCCCTTCTCTCTCTCCTCCATAACCAATTTTCTCTCTCTTAAACATACCCCCAATTCTTCTCCCTCTCAATAAACAGTGAGTTTTAGTTTTTATTCACATTCTACCTAATTATTGTCTTCTCTTCACCAATATCATTCCCCTCTTCTCTATTTCTCTCCTCTCATTCCCTCTCACAAACCGAAAACGGTGATGGCAAGATCTCTGGTGATTTGAAGTGGGTGATGAATGGAACAATGGGTTTGGAAAAAATACTATTTTTTAATTTAGCCCGTGGCTTATTTATTGGGCATACTGCTTAGCCATATATAGCGGCGTTTTCTTTGTCATTTCCTCTTTTCTTATGAGGGGAAACCTTGAAATTTATACGCGATTTAGCCCGTTGGAGCCGTGGGGAATCGAATTATGATCGGATTGTTTGTAATGCAGTTTGTTTTCTCTCTTTTTTCGTGCTCAGAGCTCAGACTTTGTTTATAAATCATTTTTGAAAATTAAAATTTGTTAATTTCCGAAAACAACTTATAAATTAAGTCATATAACAACCAAATAGAGAGATTCAGAGAGAGAATGACCTGTATTTGTTGGAAATTTTCTAGGTGGGGATTTGTCATTCTGGATCCTTCAAGTTGGAGAGAATATCAAGAAAAACCCATATGAGAAAACATAACAATCTACTCAAAAACATCAAAATGTTGGAATCTTTACCATAAAATTCAGCCAAATTTAAGGGAAATAAAAATTTGTATCTTAATCAAGAACCCCATTTGAGAAAACATAATAATCTAATCCAAATATCAAAAAGTTGGAATCTTTAACATAATTATCTATAAGCCAATTCAAAGGGAAATAAAATTTGTACCTTGATCAATCATTATTAGAGTTTTTGGCCGGTGAGGTCTGCTCCTCATTCTCTTTTCCTCCCTTCATAAGTTATTGATGCGGACTTTTATATTCTATGGAAGCTTGATATTACCTTTCTAACAGATGGTTTTTTTTTGTTTTATAAAAATTAAATATCATGGGAGAAACTATACGGTGAATCTGATGTAATTATTGAAACATTTTCATAAGAGAAGGCAAAATATCTAGGTGTCGAGGGTGAAGGGGCCGGAGTGAGGGGAGAGAAAGAGGAGGGCGGAGGAGAGGATGTTGGAGGTGGAGAAGTCGAAGTAGATAGAAAGGGAGATGTGGGTGCTATATGGGTGAGTTGACTCAGTGTAGGAGTGGATTTAACAGAGAGAGAAGGCAGGGGATTGCATGAAATAATTGTAACCTACCAAGTTTACCCCTCTGTTCCAAACATTACAGCCTTAGCCGGTCACTTTTGACCGGTTAACTAACAAAAGTGTGCTTTTTGTTACGTTTAATTGAAGTTTGGGGTGTACTTAGACACCTTTTTCGGTTTGGGATGCAAAAGTCAATATGAGTGTAAAGTTTGGGGTGCACATTGTCTTTTAGTCGGTTTTAAATGAAGACTGAGTATGCTAAACAAATGTTTTGTCGTCAAAACGACAGGCACGTGAGGTTGACACAACTTAAAGGTACATACATTTAAAGAATGCAGTGTTGATCAACATAGAGTACTATAGGCTGATCACCTAGACGTGCTCGTAAGATATGCCGAACTTACGAACTTAGTGTTGGGATGTCCTTTTCAAATAAAGTATGAAATGCTCAAGGTCTTGGACCGAGTTCTATGTTTAATGAATTTTATTCATTGTGAAACGTTTTGAAGGAAAAGAAGTGGTATTTTGAATTATCGATAGTACTTCGTAACTATTGTTCAGTTATTGAAGATATATGATTCCTATGTTTCAAGCATGCTATTTAATTGGAATTGTTGTGCTTGTTGAGCTAGTTATGCTCACTCTTGCTTGAACCATATGAATGCACCTACGACCAAACAGACATAAGGATCCGACAAGGATAAAGGGAAGGCTAAGGCAAACCTGTAGATTACTTATGTAATAGTATAGGTGAATGATATTATTATTTGATATTATGACAATAACAAATGTAATGGTTATTAAGAACCTAGGGAATGGTAATATTGTTTTGGAATATATATAAGACATATTCGTTCTGTTGAGGAATTTCAGTTGAATGTATGTGTGAACTGTAACACCGTGTAGCACCATATGTCGGGTTGGAAGATACTCGGATTTTGGGGCGTCATATGTTTGTATCAAAGAATTAGGTTATAAAACTTAAGGGGGGATTAGAACCTTAAGTCATAACCTTAAGAAGAGTCAAAGAAATAAAAGATGGAAATAACCTTGTAAAAATGCATTATAAATATGTTATGTGTTTTTATTATTCTACTGACGTGTACTAATCAAACTATTTGTTTTGTTGTAGATGTCAATAGGAAATGAAATGTATAGGGATATACATGTAGTCCGTAAAGAGTTGGTGAATCAAGTTGAGATTATACCGAATCCTATAGCAGTAGAGCCTGAAGTGGTGATAGTTGAGTCTGGACTCACTGAAAGACTAGACCTCATGGCCATGTCCAATGGAATGTCAGAAGAGGAGGTGGAATTGGTGTCATTTAACACCATATAAGCTGAAGAAGAGATGACTCCGCGGGAGTCAATCGGAGCACTGTTTATGCCAGTATTGGATAGAAACATCCAGTATTGTAAGGAGGTAAAGGAGTTAAAAGAGGAACTCCATGCTGTCTTGGAGGATAAGACAGATGTGGAGTCTATGTGGGAGCAGGAACATGACGAGAAAGTTTTAGCCAAGGACAAGGTCCATGAGCTAAAACAAGAGGTCTTTAAGCTCAGGCAGGAGCTAAAGACCAAGAAACAGAAGATATGGAGGATGTCCAATATTCATAGGAGTTCTCATAAGGATTTCCAGCAGCAAGTAGTTAGGTATCCAATAGAGGATGGGAAGACTCGGCATACTATCAGCCGTGATGTTATCGCTGGTCTTGCCACCGCGGATTTTGATAATACCTTGCGAAAAATGTAATCTACTAGTGGCTAGAGTAGTTTTAGATATGTAAATATTGGGAATCTAGTAGTGACATAAAACCCTCTTTTGTATATCAAAGGGTAGTCTTTTGTAAATCCCAAATTTTGGAAAACAGTTGCAGGAAAGTAATGTAATAGCTTAGGCTGTGTAATGTAAACGATGTAGTATTATACTACAAGAAATGAATTAATATAAGCCTTTTATGGAACATATTGCGTAATGGGTTGAAGTTATTGTTTAATCATGAATAATAACTAACTAATGAGAAGTGAATAATAATGAAATATGTTGTTTATTGTAACAGCAAAATGCCACCGAGAAGGAGACAACGTAATCAAGAGGCTAATGTAAATCAACCGGAAGGAGGTCCGGTAAACCCAATGCAGGAATTTGTTAACTTGTTAACAACCGCGTTTAATAGAAATAGGGCTAATATCCCCGTAAATCCTGGAGTAGTACGAGCTACTACTTTTAAATATTTTAAGAGTGTCGTTCCGCCGGAGGTCAAAGGAACTACGGACCCTATAGAAGCCCAAACGTGGGTAAAAGAAATCGAGAAGGCATTTACCATAGAAAATGTCGACGAAGGCCAAAAGGTTGCTTTTGTAACCTATATGATGAAGGGAGAGGCCAAGTTTTGGTGGGATGCCAACCAGGCTAAGGTCGGTATCGAGAATCTAACGTGGGTAAGGTTCAAGGAGATTTTGTTCGATAACTATTTTCCCATGAGTATGCAAGGAAGGATGGAAATGCGGTTTCTTAACTTGAAATAAGGGGAGATGACGGTTCCTCAATACGCTACCAAGTTTAACGAACTGGCAAGATTTGCTCCACACCAAGTGGACACTGAGGTTAGGAAAGCTAGATGGTTCGAGCAGGGCTTGAAACCCTAGATCTATAACTGGATATCTGTGTTCCAAAGTACTTCCTTTGCGACTATACTAGAGAAGGCGATAATCGCCGAAGGTGGGAGTGAGGCTCTAAGCCAATACCACAAGGATAAGAAGAATAAGGGAAAGGTTGATGGGGGAGTGAAGATTGAAGGAGCCAGTGGGAGTGGCGAAGGTCAGAAGAGGAAAGGGTTTAACTCTGGGAATACCAGAGTGAAGCAAGGAGATCCAAAGAGGAGGATAAAGGCATGCAAGACATGTGGGAAGACTCACTTAGGAGTCTGTCTCAAGGGGAAGGTCGTATGCTACAACTGTGGACATGAGGGGCACATTTCACCTAATTGTCCAAGTCCGAAGAAGAATCATGGATGCTTTGTATGTGGGTCAACTGACCACATAGCAAAGAACTACCAGAAGAAGGGGACGGACGGGAATAAGGGCACTAATAGCGGTAAGTTAGCTATTGGTGGTCCAGCGCAGCTGGGTAGACCGATGGCTCGTACCTTTAACATGACGGTCCAAGATGTGGTGGCATCAGGGGATGTAGTTGCAGGTATTATTCCGATCAACGACATAAATGCTTACGTGTTGTTTGATTCGGGTGCTACTTATTCGTTTACAGCATGTGATTTTGCTAGACGATTAGGATTACTTCTCGAAAAGTTGCCAATACCTTTAAATATTAAGGTAGCAAACGAAGAGATAATTCATGTTGAAGATATTCATAGGAGTTGTTGTGTAAATATACGGGGTTGTAAGTTATTGGTAGATTTAATACCGAAAAAGTTAGGAGAATTTGATGTAATTCTCGGAATGGAATGGTTGTTTAACCATGGGGAAAGTATAGATTGTCAGAAGAAATGTGTGAATATTAAAACGTTGAGAGAACCTCAGGTAGTATTTTATGGTAATAGATCGACGGGGAGTTCGTGTTGTCTTACCATAACACAAACTAGGAAATTATTGAGGAAGGGATGTGTAGGTTATTTCTGCCATGTTGTTGATACCCAGAGAGTTGGAGAGGCCATGGAACAAATACCTATAGTTAAAGAATTGACGGATGTATTTCCAAGTGAATTGACGGGTCTTCCACCGGATAGGGAGACCGAGTTTGTAATAGACATTGTGCCAGGAGCGAAACTAGTTTCAAGGGCACCGTGTCATATGGCGCCTGGAGAGATGAAGGAGTTAATGGTACAGTTACAAGAACTGTTGGACAGAAAGTACATTCAACCGAGTGTTTTGCTGTGGGGAGCACCGATATTGTTTGTGAAGAAGAAGGAAGGATCGTTAAGACTTTGTATCGACTACTGAGAGTTCAACAAGTTAACGATAAAGAATAAATACCCATTGCCCAAGATCGATGATCTTTTTGATCAGCTGAAAGTGGAAAAGTATTTTTCTAAAAAAGATTTGAGGATGGGGTATCATCAGTTGAAGGTTCGGAAGGCGGATGTACCAAAGACGGCATTCAGGACTCGTAATGGTCATTACGAGTTTCTGGTGATGTCATTTGGGTTACCTAATGCGCCAGCTGCATTTATGGATATGATGAACAGAGTGTCCAAACAATATTTGGACAAGTTTGTCATGTTGTTTATCGATGATATTCTAGTTTATTCTAAGACCCCAGAAGATCTTGTTGAACACCTAAGAATAGTGTTAGAGACATTGAGGAAGGATAAATTATATGTGAAGTTCAATAAGTGTGAATTTTGGCTAGAAAAGGTACAGTTTTTAGGTCATGTCATTGACCATGAAGGGATTTTAGTAGATCTAGCAAAGGTAGAAGCCGTGATGAATTGGGAACAACGAAAATGCCGACTGAGGTACGGAGTTTCCTAGGGTTAGCGGGATACTATCGGAGATTCATCCAGGATTTTTTGAAGATAGCTACTCCGTTGACTAACTTGACAAGGAAGACGGTGAAATACACATAGACTGAGAAATGCGAGGACAGTTTTCAAGAACTGAAGAAGATGTTAAGTGAAGCGCATATTTTGTCATTACCCGATGACACAGGAAATTTTGTAGTTTATAGCGATGCTTCACATAGAGGACTTGGTTGCGTGCTCATGCAGCATGGCAAGGTCATTGTGTATGCATCAAGGCAGTTGAAGGATTATGAGAAAGTTTACCCTACTCATGATCTGGAACTAGTCGCGGTAGTTTTTGCCTTAAAGATATGGAGACATTATCTTTACGGAGAGAAATGTGAGATATACACGGACCATAAGAGTCTAAAATATATCTTCACACAGAAGGAGTTGAATATGAGACAAAGGAGATGGTTGGAGTTGATAAATGATTATGATTGTGAAATCATGTATCACCCTGGAAAAGCCAATGTAGTTGCTGATGCCTTAAGTAGAAAGGGTCGAGAGAAGTTGTCTATGTTAACGGCTCAAACTGAGTTAATAATAGAGATGGCTAGGATGAAGATAGAGGTGAAATTGCCAAGTGAATTGGGAAAGAAACTATTGCGATGGATATCTAATCTACCATCATAGAGAGAGTCAAGGAGGTGCAACTCAAAACTTATGAGTGTGATCAGATAAAGAAGCGGTTAACCAATGAAAAAGATTTAAAGTATAGTCTTGATAATGAGGGATTATTAAGATTTGAAGGAAGAATTTGGGTTCCGAATGAGATAGAATTAAAGGAGAAAGTATTACCAGAGGCTCATAGTTTGAGGTACTCGATTCATCCTTGTAGCACTAAGATGTATCAAGACCTTCGACAGAGTTTTTGGTAGCCGAACATGAAGAGAGAGATAGCTGAGTATATGAGTAGGTGCTTGACTTATTAGAAAGTTAAGGCCAAACATCAACGACCAAGTGGCTTGTTACAGTCATTAAAAATTCTGGAGTGGAAGTGGGAGCATATCACGATTGACTTTTTGGTGGGACTTCCGATTACTCATAAGGGGTATGATGCGATTTTGGTATTAGTGGACCGGTTGATGAAGTCGGCTCACTTTTTGCCAATAAGGGTTAAGTATAACTTAGACAAATTAGCTAAACTTTATGTTAAGGAAGTCATTTCCAGACATGGAGTGCATGTTTCGATTGTGTCAAATTGTGACCCACGATTCACATCGAATTTTTGGAGGAGTCTGCAAGAGCAGTTGGGAACGCAGTTGAAGTTGAGTACGGCTTATCATCCACAAATTAATGGATAGAATGAGAGGACAATTCAGACGTTAGAAGATATGTTGAGAGATCTTGTGTCATGGATTTCAAGGGTAGTTGGGATGATCATCTACCATTAGTAGAATTTGCGTATAACAATAGTTATCATGCAAGCATAGGTATGCCGCCTTACGAAGCTTTGTATGGAAAAAAGTGCAGAACATCATTGTGTTGGGACGAAGTGGGAGAACGCCTAATGCATGGACCAGAATTGGTGCAGCAAATAACGGATGTAATGAAGTTAATACAGATGCGTCTCGTGGCAGCTCAAGACATAGAGAAGAAGTATGCGGACTCGTATCGAGTGAATATGGATTTTGAGGTAGGCTCGAATGTATTTCTAAATGTATCTCCCTGGAAAGAAAAGATACGCTTTGGAAAGAAGGGAAAGTTAAGTCCAAGGTTTATATGACCTTTTGAAGTGTTAAAACGGGCAGGCAAGGTAGTATATATGGTAGCATTACCTCCAGACCTAGAACGAATACATAACGTGTTTGACGTATCTGTGTTAAGTCCTTATAAGCCGGATTATAAGCACGTAATAGAGTATGAGCCTATTCATATCGAGAAGGACTTAACGTATGAAGAGATGCCGATTCAAATTATCGATAGAAAAGAGCAAGTTTTGTGAAACAAAGTTATACCTTTCGTAAAGGTGTTATGGAAGAACCACGATGCCGAAGAAGCAACATGGAAATTGGAAGAAAAGATAAGGAAGGATTACCCTCAGTTGTTTGTGTAATGGAAGACGAGATTCTGGGGACAGAATCTTTATAAGGGGGGAAGAATGTAACGACCGAGAAATTCGGATCTAGTGTAAAATAATTTTATTTAATTAAATAATGAATAAAATTATATTATTTGTTATTATTATGTGTTAATAAGATGAATGTTGTTCTATAACCTAGAAACGTCGAAAAGTCGTAGTATTTTAACTACATGAAGGAATTAAAGTGTTTGAATTTCTAAGACGAAAATAAATGCTTTCCGAGAAATTTTCCAAAAAATACTATTCATCAATTTCTGCTCGGGAATTAATTTTGAATTTTCGAGAAATACGTAACGATAGAATATCGAGGTAAGACGGATTATGTAATAATAATTCAAGTATGGAAAACGTAATTTTTCGCCTGCGGACTTAATTTGAGCACGTTAGGGAAAATAAAGCGTTAAGAAGTTAAAGTAATGATCGCATGATATGTATGTATTGTATGAGGTAATGAATACGAGTATGATATGAAGTATTATACGAGTTTGTGTGAAGGATGGTATATCGTATATGATGATTGAGTATACGAGTTAGAGTATGAGAATAATACGTAGAGTATACGTAATAAGGCTTTAAGCCAAATGAAATAGACTTGTGGGATCGTGTAGGGAGTGTAAGTCCAATAAGGAGTAATGTGCAAGCCCAATGGTAAAGCCCAAAGATTTGTTAATGCAAGCGTAAAGTATAAGATGAGATTAATTGAAGTTAAAGTCCAAATCATAAGTAAGCTAAATGGACCTAAAGTCCAAAGCAAGGTTGACCCATTGGGCAACCCATGATCATATGGTTTATCTTGGTGACAAAGAAAAGAGTGTGATGACCAAGTAATTAATTTGATAAGCAAGTAACTTAATTGTGAAGTAATGAATAGTATGGAGGTTTATTATGGAGGTGGGATTGGCTATTGGCCACTATGCCCTAACCTTAGCAATCCTATAAATAAAAAGCTTTGGATTTCATTTGTTGTTTGTTAACTTTCATATCCAACAACTTTCAATGTAACGCCCCAGAAAATTGAACCTTTTGTAATAACTCATTCAAAACACAACAATTTAAAATAAAAACTTCTTTATATTAAAATTCTTCTTTATAGTTCAAAACTATTTACAAGTTTCTTTCCATAGCCCAAAAGCTAGTACATATACATCCCGCGATTGACTTCTACAAAAATTAGGATTTACAAAAAGACTACCCTTTAATTATACAAAAAAGGGTTTTACGTCACTACACAAAAGTATTTACCATACTACTCCTAGTACTGCTTAACAGTATTCTCATGCTTCTGGTTTGCCAGAATCGACACAATATCTGGACTTATAATATGTGGAGTCTGTCCCGACTCAATAGAATAACAAGCTATCTTAAGCTTGAAATCCTCGTGCGCACTGTCATTTATATATGACATTCGTGCTATCTTCTGGTCTTTTTCAACCAATTTCTTACGAAGTTCTATGACCCCGTTCTTATAGTTCTAGGCCTTATCAGTCATGAGCACTTTCTCATCATGCTCTATCTCATAGTCTGACTCTGCAGACTCTTTTGCCCCATAGAGATCACTGATCTCTTCCTTCAATCTTTGCACCATATTGTGCGATTTGCACGCATTCTGATCCAAGCACCTTCGAGAGGTACATTGTCATCACAGTCTCTATAGGTGTCAACTCTAGGGCAGGCATCACCGTATTAATCGATGTCACCTCCATGTCATCCTCCACATCAATCATCATATTCAAATATGATGTTATCCCCATGGTCTCCTCAGAATAGTCCTCCTCCGAGTAATATTCCTCGGGCTCTGACTCCTCTAGAATAACTACAGGTATGTCTGCTATAGGCACATGTACTATCTCAACTCAGTTCACGGACTCCTCGCTGATCACCTGTATATCCCTATACATCAAGCTATCAACCGACATCTACAATAACACATAACAAATTGATTAGTACATAATACACAATAATATAAGAACAAATCACATTTAATCCATTTAGGGTTACTTTCCATCTTTTCAATCTTTTGGTACTGAGTTTCCTCAATACCTTATTAACTCAATTGACTCGAGTTAACTTTCCTCGGACTCTTCCTTTCCCACAAGGTTATTAGCCTAAGGTGCTTTCCCCCATTAAGTTTTATAACCTAATGCTTTGATAACAACCTGTGACGCCCCCAAATCCGGGTATTTTTCAACCCGACAGATGGTGCTCCACGATACTACATTTCATACAATCATTCCATTGAAATAACAACAAAATGAAAGTAATTATTATCTTTGTATTACATTTGTAATGAATCGTTTCCCAGGTTCATAACCGAATACATTCGTTGTTCATCATAAGTATATTACATACAAATACACTAGTCTATTACAGGACGATTAATTGTCCATCTTAGCCTTGCCTTTATCTCTCTTAGAACTCTCAATTCGTTTGGCTTTAGCTGCAAACATATGGTTCAAGCAAGAATGAGCATAACTAGCTCAGCAAGTCTTAACAACGAATCATATGAATATCACATCAATACATACATGCTTTATTTCCATATCTGAACAATTATCTACGAAGCATTATGAAACATTTGACTAATACTTCTCTTACAACAATTCCAGAGCATATGTAATAGCTTAGGAATGATGAACCGGTCAATAGACCATGAACATACTCTTTTCGTTTTCATACTTGAAAAGGATATCCGTCACTAAGGCCATCCACCCGTCTTTACTTACGAGCACTTCTAGGTGATCAGCCTATTGTACTCTATGTTGATCAACACTCTTACGTTAAACATATTTACGTTCAACATTTGGCAACCTCGCGTGCCCATCGAATAATCGATGAAAAATACTTTTGTTTGTACATAGACAAACTTACCTTTACATCTGTACCAAATACTTGGCATAGGATAGCGTTAACAGTTCTATATCAACAAACTTATAAACAATTCAATCTATTTTTCAATACTTGTCTAGCCAGGATAAAACAGGCATCGACTCTTTCCTTAATACCATTCATGCATTGTTTATCATGCATCACGTAAAAACTTGGCTAACACGAAGGTTGGGCAAGCGTTAAGAAAGAATTGCCTTCAAGCATCTTAGAATTTATAATTTCAAATATTCTCAGTCTTTACAGGATCTACATGATACATTCACATAGCACACTATAATTAGTTATCAAATAAACTAACTTTACGGTTCTAACCAACTTCTTTCTCTCCTATGTTTTATTTGAATTAACTTCGTTATTAAAGTTAATTCAACTTTCTATACTTCGTTACATTTCATTAACGTTCTTACGTCCTTAACCGACATTCGATTATTATTGGTTAACTAACAACGTTGAATGTCATTCATAGTTCACTTATTACGTCTTTATGTTCTTCGTTTAATTTCTATTAAACCATACTAGATCTTCTTACATTAACACCTTATAAGTGATTTAAGGTAAGTCTTATCATGTACATTAAGTACCTTCATTGTCTTTCTTTAAGTCTTCATTCAAAATGGAACAAAAACTAACTTGGTCAACATTTTTCTACTGTTAGTGCTGCGGCGTGGCATCCTATGTATTCTAGTGGCGCTGCGGCGTCACTCTCCAGAGGTTTTGCCCGGACTCGGCGCTGCGGCGCGAGTCCATGTACAAACTCTCGCGCTGCGGCGCGAGTCTCTAGACGTTTTAATTTTTTCTCAACCATACATGGCGTTGCGGCGTGGCAGAAAATACTAGGTGTGGCGTTGCGGCGCCGAACCTGTGCACCAGTTGGCCAAAACAGTTTGGTTTCCTAACGAAACTCCCGACTTCCTAATTTGTTCGTTTTACATCCGAATTGACCTATTCGAAAGCCTACAAGTCAGGAATTACATCCTTTACGTGTTCATATAAGAATTTCATATTTTTCGATTTCGTTAACTCAAAATTCACCTTTAAGCTCATTTTTAAGCGTTCGTTTAACGTTTTCGTCCGTCCAATACTCATTTTCTTCATTATAAGTCAGAATGCGATGATTCTTTCGCCAACGACTCTTAATTACCTTATCTCACATGTTGACATTGGAAACCAATGTTTTCAAGTCACACGTCAACTTTTAACCTTTAATCCGGGCTTCTACGTTTAACGTCTATTTCCGTACAATTCGCCATAACTTCATTATTAATGTTCTCTAAGCCAAATCACATGGAAAACTCCATTGATTCTTCATAGTCATCCTAACCAAACAATAGGCACATCCCTTAGCTATAACGGTTTTCAAAACGTTCGTCAATAACTAAGTTAACGTTCAAGACGCTTATGGTTTTTAACTCATGTAAACACTTACGATTTCTATTTGGTCATGACCTATCAATGATTTGATCATTAATAGGCATCTTTATATCTCCTCAATAAACACACTCCACTCATCTACGATTCTTCTACGAGAAAGAAATCGAAAAAGATGAAGATTACAGTTTATAAGAATTTACCTTTGAAGTAATTCACGTTCTTGATAAACGCCTATTGGTTTGCTTGGAAGTAGAAGGATTTAATGTTTCTAGCTCCTTCTCTCTCTCACTATATTTGGACAAGCTTTGTAAAACAACAAAAATCCAACTCTAGCTTTCTATTTATAGAAAACCAAATGAGGGCAAAATGGTCCAATTCCCCACCTCCGTACTTATTTACCACTTTGTCACCAAGTAAAGTACTTGGTGACCAAGTGATATGCTTGGCTTGCACACCAAGTGGCCTGCCCACCATGCCCATGGGTCATCCCCATGGGTTTTACCCATTCGGTGACCCACCGGTTCGATCCACGGTTCGGTTTTCTTGCATTGGGCTTATCCAATCTAATATTGGGCCTTGACTTGGGATTATTACTTAATCCCTTGGGCTTGCTCATTCAATTGATTAGACTAAACATAATCCAACCCAAATGAATTAACATTAAGTCTTAACTAAATTCTAGAATACAACTCGTATTCCCTACGTATAATTCATGTATTCTTTCCGTATAATACTAGTAAGATAATCGTATTGTACTTCGTATTAACTCATCATATTATACATAGATACTAAATAGTATCTTAATTGTATAACGCATGCCTTAACCGTAACGAAATTACTTCCATGCGTTTCATTTCCTTCTCGGAAATCAATATACTCAACCCTTAGGTTTTTAGTCCGCAGGCGAAAACTTCGTTTGCCATAACAGAATTATTATTGAATATTCCATACTATCTTTGTATTCTATCATTACGCGTTTCTCAGAATCTAAAACCCTAGCTCTGAACGAAATCGGATGAATAGTGTTTTTACGCAAACATTCTCGGAAAACCTTCATTTTCGTCTTGATAATTCACAACAATTAATTCTAGTACAAAGCCATAATACTAACCACATCGGCACATTCTAGGTCATAAAACGACCTTCGAACATCTTACTCACATAATTACTCAATTAAATTCATTGAAAATTCGAAATTCTCGGGCGTTACAAAAGGTAATGATCTTATATCCTCCATCTCTACCATACTAGCTTGATAGAGAAGTGATGATCATGTATGCTAAGAACATATTAGAATTGAATAATCAATGGACTTAAGCCGAATAAGTAACTTAAACCTAAATAAGTTATGAATTTATGAAGAACACTGATGGACTTGTCATATGTTTAACTTAAGAAGATAGTTTGATTGATAAGATGTAAGAAAGTTGCTTAAAGGACTTAAATCAATAATAAGTCATAACGAAAGGAAATCTTATATTCAAGAATTTGTTAAGTTATGAATTTATAAGAAATAAGCCAAAACATAATTTAAAGACAAGTTGTTGTAATATGTAGGTTGAGATGTTTAGTTAATGAAATGAATCCATTTGGAATGATGAACAAATCACTAGTAACAAAGTTTTACCGGAATTCACACGAGTGGACGATAATCGCCGAATTCGTGAAATTCTCAGAATGGAAGTTGGATTTTGAGTTTGAGCTTGAAAATGTTAGTTGTTGATGGAGACAAGTCTTATTTGGCATTATAGAGTTGCGGACTCAAAAATGACCGGATTCTGACTTAGAACGAAGAAACGAGGGTTGAATGTTCACGAACGTTTATCGTTTTCGTTAAAAATGAACTAATAAGTGAATTTTTAGCAAGCGAATTCGAATAGATAAAATTCTTGCATGAACACGTAGAGTATGTGATTTGTGAATCGTAGGCTCTTGAATGAGCCAATTCGGACTTATAACGAAGAAGTTACGAGTCCGGGAATCTCACAAAATGAAAAATCTGTCAAAATTATCTGATGCACAGAGTTCGCACCGCAGCGCAACTCAAGGAATAAAAGGTCGCGCCGCAGTGCAAAATCGAGCATAGTACCCTATTAATTGGCGCCGCAACGCGGCCATAACAAAGGAGACTCGCGTCGTAGCGTCGAGTCCGGGTTCTCTAGCATAAATGCATGGTCTTGCTTGTCACACAAGCATAACAAAGGAATTTCAAAGCATGCCTAGCCTTAGAATCTAGACAATAAAGAAAGCTTATATATAGAGCATGAATGGTAATTGATGAATTATTAACTAAGGATCTTAATGTAACATTGTTAAGACATATTTAGGCATTAAGTATGATCACTTAGGGTTAAAGAAAGTCATATTCATGTAAACGTAAGAATGCCGTAATGGAAAGCCGGAACAAATAATAACAAATCTAATACGTAATTAGATTGAGAAGAATGGTAAGATTCTTTAGGAACCATGTATGTTGTTCATGACCTAATGTGCTATGTGATGTTATCATCTACTGTAGAGACCTTAAAGACTTAAAGTGCACGTGTTATAACTATAGCGACGCTAAAGGCAAGTACTCTAACCCTTGTTTCAGTTCAATATGGACGAGTTTAGTGATTAATGTATTCTTACACATGAGTTAATATCTGATGAAGTCAACACCAATTCTTTCGGCTAGACTTACAATATGTTGTATTCTTGCAATCTATCAAAGTATTGACAGTGATTTAACAAACTAATATTGTTGTTGTTTTCAAAAGGAGACTGAGTATACTAAATTGTTTTGTCGTCAAACGACAGGCACGTGAGGTTGCCACAACTTAAACGTATACACGTTTAATGAATGTAGTGTTGATCAACATTGAGTACTATAGGCTGATCAACTAGACGTGATCGTAAGCTATGCCGGACTTACAGACTTAGTACCGAGATGTCCTTTTCAAAGTACTTATGAAATGATCATGGTCTTGGACCGGAATTGATGTTTTATTGAATATTGTTGTTGTAAAACATTTTGAATGAAAAGAAGTGATATTTTGAATTATCGATAGTACTTCATAACTATTGTTCAGTTATTGAAGATATACGATTCCTATGTCTCAAGCATGCTATTTTACTAGAATTGTTGTACTTGCTGAGCTACTTAGGCTCACTCTTGCTTGAACCATATAAATGCTGCTAAGATCGACCGGACCGATGGATCCAGCAAGGATAAAGGGAAGGCGAAGGCGAACCCGTAGATTACTTATGTAATAGTATAGTTTTGTAAGAATAATATTTGATATTATGACAAGGACAAATGTAACGATTATAAATAACCTGGGAAATGTTAATATTATTTTGAATATATAGAAGACATATTCGTTCTTTTGAGGCATTTCAATTGAATGTTTGTGTGAACTGTAGCACCGTGTAGAACCATCTGTTGGGTTGGAAAATACCCATATTTGGGGGCACCACAAGTTGGTATCAAAGCATTAGGTTATAAAACTTAAGGGGGGAATTAAACCTTAAGTCATAACCATAAGAAAAGTCAAAGAAATAAAATATGGAAGTTAACCTTATAAAAATTCATTATATATGTTATGTTTTATATTATTCTACTGACATGTACTAATCAAACTTATTTGTGTTGTTGTAGATGTCAGGAGAAAATAGATACATACAGGTAGTCAGCGAAGGGTCGGTGAATCAGATAGAGATCATATCGAACCCCATATCAGCAGATCCTGAGGTAATAGTGGTTGAGTCTTGAGACTCAGAGAGCTTAGATATCATGTTTGTGTTCGACGACATGCTAGAAGAAGAGGTGGAGGTGGTGTCCTTCAACCCAACAGCTATAGCAGCAGAGATGGCTCCGGGGGAGTCAATGATGTCACTTTTTATATCAGTGTTGGATAGAAACATCCACTACTGTCATGAGGTTAAGGAGCTGAAAGTAGAGCTCCAAGTTGTCATAGAAGATTAGACGGACGTGGAGTCCATGTGGGAACAGGAGCACGATGAGAGGGTTTTGGCCAAGGACAAGGTCCATGAGCTGAAACAGGAGGTCTTTGAGCTCAGGGGGGAGCTAAAGACCAAGAAGTAGAAGATAGGGAGAATGTCATACATCCATAGGAATTCTCATTCTCATACGGACTTCTAGCAGCAGGTAGCTTGTTATCCTGTAGAAATAGGGCAGGCGCGACATACTATCAGCCGTGATATTATCGCCGGTCTTGCCAAGGTGGATTTTGAGAATGCAAATGTAATCTATTAGTAAATAGAGTAGATTAGGTATGTAAATATTGTGTATCTAGTAGTGATGCAAAACCCTCTTTTGTATAACAAAGGGTAGTCTTTTGTAAATCCCAATTTTTGGAAAGTAATTGCGGGAAGGTAATGTAATTAGCTTAGGCTGTGTAATGTAACCAATGTAGTGTTATACTACAATGAATCAATATAAGCCTTTTTTAGAACATGTTGAGTAATGAATGTTTAAGTTATTATTTAAAATTGAATAATAACTAACTAATAAGAAATGAATAATAACGAAATGTGTTGTTTATTGTAACAGCAAAATGCCGCCAAGAAGAGTACCACGTAATCAAGGCGCGAACGTAAATCAACCGGAGGGAGGTCCAGTTAACCCCATGCAAGAGTTTGTAAATCTTTTAATAGTAGCATTTAATTGAACATGGGATAATATCCCCGTAAATCCTGGTGTAGCACGAGCTACTACGTTTAAGGATTTTAAAAGCGTGGGTCCGCCGGAGTTCAAAGGAACTACGGACCCTATCGAAGCCCAAACGTGGGTGAAAGAAATTGAGAAGGAATTTGTGATTGCAAATGTCGACGAGGCCCAGAAGGTTGCCTTTGCAACCTAAATGATGAAGGGATAGGCCAACTTTTGGTCGGAAGCCAATCAGGCTAGAGCCGAGATAGAGGTTCTAACGTGAGTGAGGTTCAAGGAGATATTCTTCGAGAACTACTTTCCCACAAGCATGCATGGAAGGATGGAGATGCGGTTTGTGGAATTGAAGCAAGGGGACATGACGGTTCCTAAATACGCCACCAAGTTTAATGAACTGACGAGGTTTGCTACACATCAATGGGACACCGAGGTTAGGAAAGCTTGATGGTTCGAGAATGGCTTGAAACCCTGGCTCTATAACTGCATATTCGAGTTCCAAAGTACTTCCTTTGGAACCATTTTAGAGAAGGCAATAAATGTCGAAGGTGGTAGCGAGGTGTTGAGCCAGTACCACAAAGACAAGAAGAATAAAGGGAAAGTGGATGGGGGAGTGAAGGTCGAAGGAGCCAGTGGGAGTGGCGAAGGGTTTAAACGGAAGGTGGTTAGCTCTGGGAATACCGAAGTGAAATAGGGAGACCCGAAGAGGAGAATGGAGGCCTGCAAGACTTGTGGGAAGACTCACTTAGGAGTTTGTCTCAAGGGTAAGGCTGTGTGTTACAATTGTGGATAGGAGGGGCACATTACGCCTAACTGTCCAAGTCCGAAGAAGAACAACAGGTATAAGGGCGCCAATAGTGGTAACTTAACTATTGGAGGTCTAGCACAGCTGGGTAGGCCGATGGCCCACACTTTTAACATGACCGTCCAAGATGCGATGGCCTTAGGGGACGTAGTCGCAGGTATTATTCCGATCAACAACTTAAATGCATACGTGTTGTTTGAATTGGGTGCTACTTGTTCGTTTATAGCATGTGATTTTGCTAGACGATTAGGATTCCTTCCCAAAAAGTTGCCTATACCTTTAAATATTAAGGTAGCAATGAAGAGGTAATTCATGTTGAAGATATTCATAGGAATTGTTGTGTAGACATTCGGGGTTGTAAATTATCAGTAGATCTGATACCGATAAAGTTAGCAGAATTTGACGTAAGTCTCGGAATGGATTGGTTGGTTAACTATGGTTCAATTAAAGATTGTCAAAAGAAAAGTGTAAATATTAAAACGTTAAGACAATGTCAGATAGTAATTTACGGTAATAAATCGTCAGGACGTTCGTGTTGTCTTACCATGAAACATACTAGGAAACTATTGAGGAAGGGGTGTGTAGGTTATCTGTGCCATGTTGTTGACACCCAGAGAGTAAGAGCGACCATGGAACAAATACCTATAGTGAGTGAATTTATGGATGTATTTCCAAGTGAATTATCGGGTCTTCCACCAGATAGGGAGACCGAATTCGTAATAGACATTGTGCTAGGAGCATCGTATCGTATGGCGCCAGTGGAGATGAAGGAGTTGATGGTGCAGTTACAAGAACTGTTGGACATGAAGTACATAAAACTGAGTGTTTTGCCATGGAGAGCACCGGTACTGTTTGTCAAGAAGAAGGATGGATCGTTAAGACTTTGTATCAACTACCGAGAGTTAAAAAAGTTAACGATAAAGAATAAGTACCCATTGCCCAGGATTGGCGATCTTTTTGATCAGTTGAAAGGGGCAACGTATTTTTCTAAAATAGATTTAAGGACGGGGTATCATCAGTTGAAGGTTAGAAGTGACGTCGTACCAAAGACGGCGTTCAGGACTCGTTATGGTCATTACGAGTTTCTGGTGATGTCATTTGGGTTAACTAATGCACCAGTTACATTTATGGATATGATGAACAGAGTGTTCAAACAATATTTGGACAAGTTCGTCGTGGTATTTATCGATGATATTCTAGTCTATTAAAAGACGCCAGAAGATCATGCTGAACACCTAAGAATAGTGTTGGAGACAATAAGGAATGAGAAGTTATATGCGAAGTTCACTAAGTGTGAATTTTAGTTAGAGAGAGTACAGTTTTTAGGATATGTCTTTGACCATGAGGGGATTTCAGTAGATCCAGCAAAGGTGGAAGACGTGATGAATTGGAAACAACCAAAAACACCGACTTAGGTGCGGAGTTTCCTAGGGTTATTGGGTTATTATCAGATATTCATTTAGGATTTTTTGAAGATAGCTACTCCATTGACTAATTTGACAAGACAGATGGTGAAATAAGCGTGGACCGAGAAATGCGAGGACAATTTTCAAGAACTGAAGAAAAGGTTAAGTGAAGCGCCTATTTTGTCATTACCCGATGACACATGAAATTTCATAGTTTATAGCGATGCTTCGCAGAAAGGACTTGGTTGTGAGCCCATGTAGCATGGTAAGGTCATTGCATATGCATCTAGGCAGTTGAAGGATTATGAGAAAGTTTACCCTACTCATGATCTGGAACTAGTCGCGGTAGTGTTTGCCTTAAAGATATGGTGACATTATCTTTACGGGGAAAAGTTTGAGATATACACGGAGCACAAGAGTCTAAAATATATCTTCACACAGAAGGATTTGAATATGAGACAAAGGAGATGGCTGGAGTTGATAAAGGATTACGACTGTGAAATCATGTATCACCCTAGAAAAGCCAATGTAGTTGTCGATGCCTTTAGGAAGGGTCGGGAAAAGTTATCTATGTTAACGGCTCAAACTGAGTTAATAATAGAGATGGAAAGGATGGAGTTAGAGGTGAAATTGCCAAGTGAAGTTGGACAAAGACTGTTTACGATGGAGATGCAATTAACCATCGTAGAAATAGTCAAAGAGGTGCAGCTAAAAACTGATGACTGTGACCAGATGAAGAAGCGGTTAACCAATAAAAAAGACATACAGTTTAGTCTTGATAATGAGGGATTATTAAGATTTGAAGGAAGAATTTGGGTTCCAAACGAGACAAAATTAAAGGAGCAAGTTTTACAAGAAGCTCACAGTTTGAGGTACTCGATTCATCCTGGTAGCACTAAGATGTATCAAGACCTTCGACATAGTTTTTGGTGGCCGAACATGAAGATAGAAATAGCAGAATATGTGAGTAGGTGCTTGACTTGTCAAAAAGTTAAGGTCAAACATCAATGACCAAGTGGCTTGTTACAGTCATTAGAGATTCTGGAGTGGAAATGGGAGCATATCACGAAGGACTTTGTGGTGGGACTTCCGACTACTCATGAAGGGGTACGATGAGATTTGGGTAATAGTGGACCTATTGACAAAGTCGGCTCACTTTTTGCCAATTTGGGTCAAATATAACTTAGATCAGTTAACTAAACTTTATGTTAGGAAATTATTTCCAGACATGGAGTACCAGTTTCAATTGTGTCAGATCATGACCCACGATTTACGTCAAACTTTTGGAGAAGTCTGCAAGAGCAGTTGGGGACGCATTTGAAGTTGAGTACGACATATCATCCATAAACAGATGGACAGAGCGAGAGAACAATTTGGACGTTAGGAGATATGTTAAGATCTTGCGTCATGGATTTCGAGGGTAGTTGGGATGATCATCTACCATTACTAGAGTTTGTGTATAACAATAGTTATCATGCAAGCAAAGGTATGCCGCCCTACGAAGCCTTGTATGGAAGGAAGTGTCGAACACCATTGTATTGGGATGAAGTGGGAGAACGCTGAATGCTAGGACCAGAGTTGGTGCAGCAAACAGCGGATATAGTCAAGCTAATACGAATGTGATTGGTAGCAGCTTAAGACATATAAATGAAGTTTACAGATTTACATCGCATAAATAGGGAGTTCGAGGTAGGCTCATATGTATTTCTAAAGGTATCTCCCTGGAAAGGAATGATATGCTTTGGAAAGAAGGGAAAGTTAAGTCCTAGGTTTATAAAACCTTTTGAAATATTAGAAAAGTTGGGAGGGGTACCTTACGTGGTAGCATTGCCTCCAGACTTAGAACGAATACATAACGTGTTTCACGTATCTGTGTTACGTCCTTATAAGCCTGATTACAAACACTTAATAGAGTATGAGCCAATTTTTATCGAGAAGGACTTAACCTACGAGGATATGCCAATTCAAATCATCGATCAAAAAGAGCAAGTTCTTTGGAACAAAGTTATACCGTCTATAAAGGTGTTATGGAAGAACCACGATATCGAAGAAGCAACGTGGGAATTGAAAGAAAAGTTGAAGAAGAATTACCCTCATTTGTTTGTGTAATTTTTTTTTAGCGAAATTCTGGGGACAAAATCCTTATAAGGGGGTGAGAGTGTAACGCCCCGGAAAATTGAACCTTTTGTAATATTTTTAATAATGAATAAAAATAATATTATTTGTTATTATTATGTGTTAGTAAGATGAAGGTCGTTCTATAACCTAGAAAACTCAGATCATCGTAGTGTTTTAACTACGTGAAGGAAGTAAAGTGTTTGATGTTTCAAAACGAAAAAAAAAAGCTTTCCGAGAAATTTTCTGAAAAATACTATTCATCATTTTCTGCTCGGGAATTATTTTTGAACTTCCGAGAAATACGTAACGTTATAATATAATGGCGAGATGGATTATGTTATAATAATCTAAGTATAGAAAACGCAATATTTCGTATGCGGACTTAATTTGAGAATGTTAAGTATTAAATTCTAATGGAATGTAATTGTGGATTTTGTAGGAAGTGCAAGTCCATTAGCCTTATGCGGAAAGCCCAAGATGTAGAGATGTTTAGCCCAAGTATTTATGAATGTGAAGTCCATTGTAAATTAATTTAAAGCAAGCCCAAAGATAAGTTAATTAATTTAAGACCAAAGCCCATGTAGTGATCCAATGGGTAAAGTTAGATTCATGGGGCAACCCATGGGTGAATTGGTGACCAAGACTTTTGAGTAATGACAAAGGAAAAAGTGTAATGGCCAAGTAATTTGGGTGGAGAGCAAGTTTACTTAGGCATTAAGTCATGAATAGTAAGGAGGTTAGTGAGGAGGTGGGTTGTCCTAATGACCATAATGCCCTAACCTTAGCCCTCTTATAAATACCAAGCTTGGATTCTTTATTTGTTGTTCAAATTTTGTCCAACATAAAGCCACTTAATTGTTAGGGAAGATAAGAACTTTTAAGTCAAACTTCCTTTGTTAGATTTTCAAGAAGGAAGTTAGCCAACAAAGGTAATGATCTTATATCCTCCATCTCTGCCATACTAGCTTTATAGAGAAGTGATGATCATGTATGCTAAGAACATATGAGAATTGAATAATCAATGGACTTAAGTCGAATAAGTCATGAATAAGTAACTTAAACCAAAATAAGTTATGAACTTATGAAGAATAATGATGGACTTGTCATATGTTTAACTTAAGAAGATAGTATGATTGATAAGATGCAATAAAGTTGCTTAAAGGACTCAAATCAATAATAAGTCCTAAGGAAACGAAATCTTGTATTGGAGAATTTGTTAAGTTATGAACTTATAAGAAATAAGCCATAACCTAATTTAAAGACAAGTTGTTGTAATATGTAGTTTGAGATGTTTAGTTAATGAAATGAATCCATTTGGAATGATGAACAAATCACTAGTAACAAAGTTTTACTGGAATTCACACGAGTGGACGATAATCGTCGAATTCGTGAAATTCTCGGAATGGAAGTCGAATTTTGTGTTTGAGCTCGGAAACGTTAGTTGTTGATGGAGACAAGTCTTATTTGTAATTATAGAGTTGCGAACTAAAAAATGACTGGACTCCGACTTAGAACGAAGAAATGAGCGTTGAACATTCACGAACGTTTATCATTTTCGTTAAAAATTAACTACTAAGTCATTTTTTAGCAAAAGAAGTTGAATAGATAAAATCCTTACATGAACACGTAGACTATGTGATTTGTGAACCAGGAATCTCACAAAATGAAAAATCTGTAAAAATTGTCTAATGCACAGAGTCCGCGCTGCAGCGCAACTCAACGCATAATAGTCTGCACCACAACGCGAAACCGAGCATAGTACCCTGTTAATTGGTACAGCAATGCGGCCATAACAAAGGAGACTCGTGTCGCAGCGCCGAGTCTGGGTTCTCTAGCATAAGTGCATGGCGCCAGCATGCATGATATAACGAAGGAATTTCGGCACATGACTCCAACCCTCTGAATCTAGACAATAAAGAAAGCGTATATGTAGAGCATGAATTGTAATTGATGAATAATTAACTAAGGATCTTAATGTAACATTGTTAAAACATATTTAAGCCTTAAGTATGATCACTTAGGGTTAAAGAAAGTCAGTTGCATATAAACATAAGAACGCCGTAATGGAAAGCCGAAACCAATAATAACAAATCTACTACGTAATTAGATTGAGAAGAAGGGTAAGATTTTTAGGAACAATGTATGTTGTTCATGACCTAATGTGATATGTGATGTTATCATCTACTGTAGAGACCTTAAAGACTTAAAGTGCAAGTGTTATAACTGTAGTAGACGTTAAAGCCAAGTACTCTAACTCTTGTTTCAGTTCAATCTGGACGAGTTTTTTGATTCATGTATTCTCACGCATGAGTTAATATCTGATGAAGTCAACGCCAATTCTTTCGGCTAGACTTACGATATGTTGGATTCTTGCAATCTATCAAAGTATTGACAGTGATTTACCAAACTAATATTGTTGTGGTTTTCAAAAGGAGACTGCGTATGCTAAATTGTTTTGTCATCAAATGACAGGCACGTGAGGTTGCCACAACTTAAACGTATTCACGTTTAATGAATGTAGTGTTGATCAACATAGAGTACTATAGGCTGATCACCTAGACGTGTTCGTAAGCTATGCCGGACTTACGGACTTAGTGTCAGGATGTCTTTTTCAAAGTACTTATGAAATGCTCATGGTCTTGGATCGAAATTGATGTTTTACTGAATATTGTTGTTGTAAAACGTTTTGAATGAAAAGAAGTGCTATTTTGAATTATCGATAGTACTTCATAACTATTGTTCAGTTATTGAAGATATACAATTCCTATGTCTCAGGCATGCTATTTTACTAGAATAGGTGTACTTGATGAGCTAGTTAGGCTCACTCTTGCTTGAACCATATGAATGCAGTTAAGATTGAACATACTGATGGATCTGGCAAGGATAAAGGGAAGGCGAAAGAGATCCTATAGATTACTTATGTAATAGTATAGTTTTGTAAGAATAATATTTGATATTATGAGAAGGACAAATATAACGGTTATAAAGAACCTGGGAAATGTTAATATTATTTTGAATATATAGAAGACATATTCATTCTTTTGAGGCATTTGAATTGAATGTTTGTGTGAACTGTAACACCGTGTAGCACCATCTGTCGGGTTAGAAGATACCCGGATTTGGAGGCGTCACATTCAACTTAATTGTTAGAGAGAATAAGTAAGAATAAGTTAGACTTTAAAGTAAGAAGTAAGAACAAGAAAGATTCAAGTGATCTTCAAGGGTAAGAATCCTATGTCATTAATCTCCCATCTCTTCAATTGTATGTTTATAGGAGAAGTGTTGATTAGTTGACATGTATGCCAAGAAATGAAGAGAATGAATAATCTATGGACTTAAGCCGTAATAAGTCAAGAATAAGTAATTCAAACTTAAATAAGTTATGAACTTATGAAGAACATATATGAACTTGTCATGTGTTTACCTTAATAAGATTGTATGATAAGGAGATGTGAGAATGGTGGTTAAAAGACTTAAACTATGATAAGTCATGTAAAATGAAACTATAAGTAGTTTATACTTTTATAAGATATAAACTCATGAAGAATAAGTAATAACTTATTATGTAAATATGTGGATGTAATATGTAGGTTAAGATGTTAGTATGATGGATATAATCCATTTGAAATAATGAACCAATCATAAGTAACTAAGTTATGCTAGAATTCACACGATTAGACGATAATCGTCGAATTCGTGAAATTCTCGGAATAGAAGTTGAATTTTGTTATTGAGCTCGAAAATGTTGGTTTCGATGGGAACAGGTCTTATTTGGCATTATAGAGTTGCAGACTCAAAAATGACCGAATTCGGACTTAGAACGAAGAAACGAGCATTGAACATTCACTAACGTTTATCATTTTCATTCAAAATGAACTTATAGATGAATTTTTAGTTAACGAAGTCAAAAATGTAAAATTCTTGCATGAACACGTAGAGTGTGTGATTTGTGATCTAATGGCTTTTGAACGAGCCAATTCGGACTTAAAATGATTAAATTTGGAGTTCGAAGAGTTCGTTGTGTAAACAAAATCATCAAATTTTTACGGTGCATAGTCTTTGGCCTTGTATTTCAACACAAAACAAATAAATATTGCTGCGCGAAAGCAAAGGATCCGAAAAGAATGCCATAACCTACTAGAGTTTCACGCCGCAACACGAAAGTTAGCACTAGGACTCGCCCCGCAGCGCCGAGTCCGGATGAAATCCAATGAAGTGTGGTGCCGCATCGCGACTTAAAGAGAAGCAGCTGGCGCCGCAGTGCCAGCAGTAGAATAAAGGCAATAAGGAAAGCTTATAAGCAAGGAAAGAAAGTAAACTAATTAGTAATGAACTAAAACTTGAAGTAACATGGTTTAAGACATTGTTAAACCATAAGTATGATAACTAAATGTTGAAGATAATCAATCAAACATGAACGTAATGACAATTGAAACTATAACGGCAAGCCGGAACTAACAGTAACAAATCTAATACATTATTAGATTGAGAAGAAGGGTAAGATTCATTAGGAACCATATATGTTTATTCATGACCTAATGTGTTATGTTATGTGATCATCTACTGTAGAGACCTTAAAGACTTAAAGTGAATGTGTAATAATAGTAGCAGACGCTTAAGGCAAGTGTTATAACCATTCTCTCAGTTCAATCTGGGCAAACTTTGTGATTCATGTATTTTTTACGCATGAATTGATGTATGCTGAAGTCGAAGCTAACTATTTTGGCTAGACTTACGATATGTTGGATTGCTTATAATTTATCAAAGTATTGTCAATGTTTTGCCAAATTATTTGGTGAGGTTTTCAAATGAAGACTGAGTATGCTAAACAAATGTTTTGTCGTCAAAACGACCGGCACGTGAGGTTGCCACAACTTAAACGTACATACGTTTAAAGAATGTAGTGTTGATCAATATAGAGTACTATAGGCTGATCACCTATACGTGCTCTTAAGATATGCTAGACTTACAGACTTAGTGTTGGGTTGTCCTTTTCAAAGAATGTATGGAATGCTCAAGGTCTTGGACCGAGTTCTATGTTTAATGAATGTTATACATTGTGAAACGTTTTAAAGGACAAGAAGTGCTATTTTGAATTATCGATAGTACTTTGTAACTATTGTTTAGTTATTGAAGATATACAATTCCTATGTTTCAATCATGATATTTAATTGGAATTGTTGTACTTGCTGAGCTAGTTATGATCACTCTTGCTTGAGCCACATGAATGCAGCTAAGACCGAATGGACCGAAGGATCCAGCAAGGATAAAGTGAAGGCTAAGGCGAACCCGTAGATTACTTATGTAATAGTATAGGTGAATGATATTAATATTTGATATTATGACAAGAACAAATATAATGGATATTAAGAATCCGGTGTAAGACCCCGAATTTTATGAAATAAAAATATTCAATTTTTCAATTTATTAATGGTTAAATTGATAAAAAGATAAAGTTAAGGGTGATATATATAAATTTTTCAAATTACGCAAGTGGTTATAAAATATTCATTGTTGTCGGGGAATATTCGTTTGGTCGTGGAATATTCTTTCTGTCGGGGAATATTCGTACGATGGCACAACCATTTGTGGGCCCCATAACGGATAACTGTCGGATGAAGAAAATGACAAATTTGAGTTTTTATAAATAACGGTGTAATCGTTACCATTAACACTGTTGGAATACCCGGTGGGTAAAGTAAAATGTCTGGCGTTGTTGCCTGGTAGCTTTACGAGTTTTTCAAGATTTTTGAATTATTGATTCTTACGTAAGAAGGCAATACTCAATAATTGTTATAGTAATTATTGTTCAATATTTTATTTTATTGGTTCAATAATTACTGCGTTGATATTTTATATTATTGTTGTTTCAATAATTATCACTGCATAGTATCTCCATTATCAGATCAATAATTCATATTATTTGGAATAATATTATTAGATAAATTATTGGCAATTTCTAGAAATTTTTGTCAAGGAGAGGTTTGGTCACCTAATTGCGCGCCAGTAAGGAGAAATCCTTATTCGAAAGCCCCCTCTTTCCTGGTAACTGCCTGGTTGTCATAATTATGATTCTGTAATATTATTTGTGAATAATTAATTATTGATTTATATGATAAGGAAATATTTATTTGATGCGGATATAAATGATGTATTTATTTACGTGGTTATAAAAGAAGGAATTAATGTTGAGGTGTTTTATCAGTATTTTGTCGGATTGGAGGTATTAAAAGATCAAATCGGTGTTCTTAAAACTCTATTGCGTGAGTTATAATTTTGATCTGACCGTTGGATCATTGTGATTTTTGGATATGTTATACATATATGAGTTGAGTATATGTCCACAAATTTTGAACCGTTGAAAATTAACGCATGATTTGTTATGAATTTTAAAAGTTGTTGAAACGATGTTTAAAATCATCTGTTTGTGGATTTCAGATATTTTTGGTCTGGAATTTGGAAAAACTTTCTTCTGCAAAGTTGTAGAGAATTCGATTTTGTGTGGAATGGACAAAAAATTCATATTTTTCTGATAAACGGGCTATTTTCTATGAATTGTTGAAGTTTCGGAAAATAAAATGATTTTTATTAAAATTGGGTGGGACCCACTTTTGGTTGTTGAGAAAAAATGTGCTGATTTTGGGTGGGCCCTGCTATGGTGGCTGAGAATTTGGTCTAGCTTGGCTGCGTAGGAGAGAAGAAAATAATATAATATTATTTTATTAATTTAGTCTTCTTTGGCGTTCTAGCATTTTCCTATAAATAGGTGCTTATGTTAGAATTGAAAATCACACCAGGAACAAGTTTTCTTTCTCTTTATATTGTCAAGCATATTCTAGTGAGTATTTAGATACTTTGAGAGTTGCTATTCAGTGCAAGTTTCCTCCGACTTTTCATCCGATATTCCAGTCAGAAATACTGCTCTTTTATGGTAAGGGATTTTAAGGGTTGTTATAT
The DNA here is from genome assembly GCA_020205605.1 of Panax ginseng. Taxonomy (NCBI): domain Eukaryota; kingdom Viridiplantae; phylum Streptophyta; class Magnoliopsida; order Apiales; family Araliaceae; genus Panax; species Panax ginseng. Next base: position 55,984,159 of record CM035143.1, on the reverse strand, counting down.
TTTTCATGTTTCGTAACTTTTCAGACCTTAAAAAAATCTGGAAAAAATTGAAATAATAATTTGATTAGTTTTATTGATTGTGTCCAAAAATGGCGATTTTTGGATCTATAGATTAAGAGTTATGAATTTTACGGGAAAAGACTATTTTAAAAGAAAACCCTTATAACTCCTTGTGGTTAACTCCAAAATTGGTGAAATTTTTATTGGGAGTACATGTATATAACAGAAGTATACTCTGTAAATTTTAGAATTTTTGGATAAAATTAAAATTTATGATAAATGTCTAAATATTCGGCTGTTTTGGCCATATAAAAAATAGTAAATGAATTTTAAAAATTTCCGGGAAAAATATATGTTCAATATGGGACTATATTCTTCTAAATCCCAGAAAAGAAATATCTTTGGAACTGATTTGGTATTTTTCATGAAAATGGACTAGTTATGAGTAAATGAATTAAATATGTTATGTGAAGTAAGAAAATTGGAAAATAGGATTTTATAACTTGAGAATCCTATATGAGGTATATGCAGATTTTTGATGAGGGTTTTGGTTATTGGTGATGAAATCTTATGAGTTTGGCATTTTAGGATGATTAAATGCATTATTTAGTAAAGTGTAAACAATTAAAATAAATTGTTTATAAGTTTAAGAAATGTTATTCTTTCAATATCATTATACCGAAATATTGGTATGGATTTTATTGTGGAATTTCTACCTTTTTCATGTCGGGGGTTACTATTTATGACAAAATTGGTTTCTTTTTCTGACCAAATTATAGTTGATTTATGAATATTACTTGTGAGATTAAATCTATATGTTGATTATATTGATTTTATTATCACATATAACATTTTTATAACCCTAATGATGATATTTCTCTTTGACTTGAGTGTAAAGATGGGTAGATTGTTGGTATGATCATGACTATGGGTTCTCTTTGGCCAGTAGTGCAAAGTTGAATTGTTGACTGGCATGATCATGACCATTAAATTTATAATTGAATATATTTAGCTTAAGTGCAAAGGTGAATTGATCAATATGGTTATAATTATTTTTAATATAAATTCTGAAATGATTATATATTTCTTTGAGATATTAATATCTTTGGCCTGTAGTGCACAGATGAACTGTTGTTGAATATCTTTGGCCCGTAGTTCAGAGATGAATTGTTGATGAATATCTTTGTCCCGTAGTGCAAAAATGAACTGTTGATGAATATCTTTGGCCCGTAGTGCAAAGATGAATTTATTAGTATGATTATGAACAGGAACTGTGATTTGGTATAACCATGATCTTTGATGTTTCAGGTAAAGATAGGTGATGAAAATTATCTTCGTCCAGGATGAGAAGAGGAATTTAGAACTATAATTATGATTATGAGTTATTCATATGATTGTGGACCAAAATTGTTGATTGATGTTACAGGAATAAAACATTGTCGGTGAATTTTTAACATGTAGAAGATAATAGATTTTATAGTCTATTCGACTCTTCTAATGGATTGCTCATTCCGATGCAACTATGGTTGAAATTTTTTATCATCTACCATATGTTCTAAATCTCTGATTTATTATTGATGAAGGCTATTGATAATTTAATTATCTTTAGTCATGATATTCTTTACTGAGCTAGTTGTGCTCACCCTTTTGCTTCACAATTCCTTTCAGGTAATAAGAGTGTAGCTGGGTCGAGCGAGGGTAACAGGGGAATAGAACGGTGATCATCATTTAGTAGTTATATTTGGTGAATCAAATAGGGTGAGGCGAACCCAACGTTGTAATGGTATTTTGCCACTATCATACAAGATGTCTAAAGACATACAACCTCGTGTCATCATAAGACAGGGTTGTGCACATCCACTTACTGAGTATATCTACGAGCACTACCTATATGATCTTGGAGTTTATTTGAAATATAATTCTCACTTGGAGACAACGGAGATAATTATATGTTAAGAGAAGACTCACCACTGGAAAGAACATGATAGTAATCTTCTCGTTTTTCTTTGGGGTCTATTAGGTCAACCAAGGATAATTCTGTGGGCATATGATATCTATTATAACCTAGACGCATGGCATCCCATGTACGAAGGTTTTCTTGATCATTTTCCAAAGATTTTAATTTCTAAAACAGTTATTGACTGTACCTTTATGTAAGGTGCCATTGTGACAAGCTATCCAAGTTAGTGTTAAGAGTCACAATTGGTATATATTTGTATCAAAACTCACAACATATGTGTTGTTGTATTTTGCACGCCAATTGTTGTAATAAAGTTGTAGTTGTTTTCTGTACCATGTATTTGGCGACTCAGAATAGGTTGGATGGATTGGACCTATTTTGGGGGTGTCACACCCGGGGAATGGTAATATTGCTTTGGAATATATATATATAAGACATATTCGTTCTTTTGAGGAATTTCAATTGAATGTATGTGTGAACTGTAGCACCGTGTAGCACCATATGTCAGGTTGGAAGATACCCGGATTTGGGGGCATCACAAATATAGTTTAATATCACTTCAAGTGCTTGATAACAATATGATATGAAATAGTCATGAATTATAAGTGAATTAACACTATACATCGAAAACATGATTTCGAAATGGACTAGAAAGCATAGGCATTGAATATTATACTAAACCTGAACAATAATAAGCTAAGGCTATTAAACTTACTCAATAAAAGAAGTGAGTTAATGAACGTGTATGATTAATAACAAGTTGAGGAATAAAACTTGCTCAACATAAGAATAATAGAATTTAGGAACTTGCGTAATTAGAACAACATTAAAGATAGGAACCCTTCTCAAAGTAAGAGTTAGGTTGAAGAGTTTGCATGAACATAATCATGTTAGAATAGATATATAAGTAGGTTTAGGAACTTGCTCAATGCATCAATAAGGTTTAAGCACATGCACAATCGTAAAAATAGAGTTAGAGAACTTGCCTCATGCGTAGGTTAAACAATCACTACTCACGTTCACCACAAGTCCTACACATACCATATGTATTGACAATACACATTAGTTACACTAATATTAGCTTCATGAGTTTCTTTCCCAATTTTAGTATAGCTCACTAACTAAGTTTAAGTTTAAACAACATCACATCTTTTCATTAGTATCACATTTTAACTCTATTACAACTACTTAAATTATCATGTCATTGCACCATATACACATTAACAACTTAATTTAACATCCTATTACATGTCCAACATGTTATCATTCTCTTTAGATTAGGTTATACTAACACACAAAGGACTGCATTTGTATTTGTGCATCCTGACACCCTCTGATGGCCTCTAAATGCACAACAGTCCTAAGGATCATAATTTTAACCCCTAATAACGACATCAAATAGAAAATCTTAAAGAATAAACGGTATAGGTCTACTGGTCCTCGTTCCGGATCATCTTGAATCGCATCGATCGGAGTTCGTATTAAAACATTATGCTCATTTTAGTAAAACATGTCTGGTTAGTTTTTTTTTTCAGAATTTGGCTAGACAGATTATTCACCCCCTCTAGCAAAGGTAGGGGTTTTAACTCTAGGATAACTTTCTTGAGTATGAGGGTCTTTTTCTGCGATTTCGCAAATTATCATCCCGAACACTAAATTAGGCCTACAAACTCCTTTTTAACAACCATACCAACCTACCCAAGGTGTAATGTGTTTACAGAAACATAAACTAATGTTTCTATCACATTTCTAACCACATAAACAACATAAACATCAAGATTACAATCTTTAATTTTACTATTTCTCTTATTTCCTCTTCTTTTGACATTCATAGCAAAATTCTTCACTGTGAATTCGTTTTACAACCAAACCAGTTAGTTTCAATTACTTTGCTTTCATTTCATCATATATTTTTACAATCAATAAACAATTTACACTTATACTATGAAGAGTACAAATTTTAATTCTAATATAAGCCAAATTCAACATATGTCAATGTAAACTTACTGTAATATGATTTCCTCCATAATAAAATATATTATATGAATCAATTTACTCTAAATCATCTATAAACCACATGAAAACAATTTATATCAACAATTATCTTATAAAATCACATAATAAACCATTAATCCTTCACACCAATTTTACAGAGAACTTTTGAATAGAATAAAACTAAAACTTTGAAAAGTAGAAAGGTAGGGATATACCTTCGCTAGAAGATTATTACAACAACTTCTTCTAAATTCTCAATTCACAGAGAATCTTCTCTTCTCCTTTCTCTCTTTTCTTTCTTTCTTTTCTCTTCTTTTTCTTCTTCTCTGTTCTTTCTCCCTTCTCTAACTTACGTACTTAGAAAGATATAACGTATAATATAATAGATATAAATTATATAATATAATTATATATATAACTAATATCAGTTACATCTTTTTGAAAATCAAAAGTCATAAGGCTTGTTTAGCTAAACCATTTTAAAACTTAATAACTTAAAATCCTTATGCCTTGTTTGGTAAAACCTATTTAAATTAAAGACTTAACATTCATTAAGCCTTGTTTGGCAAAACTAAATTGAACTCCTTTAAATTATTTTAATAACTCATTTATAGTATACTTTATAGTCATACTTTATTTAATTAAATTTTAATATTCAATTTAATTAATTCTAATAACAATTTATTAAATTAATTTACCCAATAAACCAATACAACAACATTATAATTTTCCTTATAACTATAATTTTATTCAATAAATTAACACATCACTTTAATTACAAAATCAAATTAGAATAACATTATAATAATTCATTTAATCCCTATCAACTCTCTAATTTAATTGTCAAATATTTATTCAACAAAAAACACATCAATTAAAATATTCATATAATTAAATAAAATTTTGGAATTACAATTTAAAATTCTGGATTGTTACAATCAGGAAAAGGATTACAGAAACTGAGAAAGATAAATTTCGAATGGATAAAGACGGTATCTTATGATTCGAAGGAAGAGTGTGGGTACCAACAATAATTGAGTTAAGAGAAGAGATTTTTCATGAGGCGCACAATACGACGTATTCCGTTCATCTGGGAGGCACTAAGATGTACCAAGACTTGAGGCAACATTTTTGGTGGCCCAATTTGAAACGGGAAGTCGTAGAGTGCGTTAGTAGATGTTTGACTTGCCAACCCATAAAGCGGCCGAGTGCTTTGCTACAACCGTTGGAAATACCAGAGTGGAAATGGGAGCATATTACGATGGATTTTGTGGTAGGAATTCCAGTCACGTAGAAAGGTTATGACGTCATTTGGGTTATCGTAGATCGACTTACAAAGTACGCACATTTTCTACCAATCAAGATCCGCTACAGTTTATATTAGTTAGTGAGTATGTACGTAAATGAGGTTGTTTCACGACATGGAGTGCCAATGTCAATTGTCTATGATCGAGACCCACGCTTCACGTCAAATTTTTTGAAAAGCTTGCAAGAGAGAATGGGAACACATTTAAGGTTGAGTACTGCTTATCATCCTCAGACAGACGAACAGAGTGAGCGAACAATATAAACGTTGGAGGACATGCTTAGCACCTACGTGACAGACTTCAAGGGAAATTGGGACGACCACCTACCCTTAGTCGAATTTTCGTATAATATTAGTTAGCATGCGAGTATCGGCATGCCACCGTACGAAGCTCTTTACGGAAGAGAGTGTAGAACGCCATTATGTTAGGACGAAGTCGGAGAGTGAGGAATACTCGGACTAAAGTCAATACAACAAATCGCAGACGTGATGACTATGATAAGAGTCAGACTAGTAGCAGCTCAAGATCGCCAGAAGAAGTACGCGGATTTACATCGGCAGGACTGAGATTTTAAATTCGGTAGTTTCGTATTCTTGAAGGTATCTCCATGGAATGGAAAGATCCGTTTCGGCAAGAAAGGAAAATTGATTCCGAGATTCATACGACCATTCGAGATACTGAAGCGAGTTGTAAGACCCTAAATTTTACGAAATGAAAGTATTCAATTTTTATATTTAGTAAATAGTTAAATTGATAAAAGTTTAAAGTTATGGGTGAATTTTTTTTTTCAAAATAAGCAAGTGGTTATAAAATATTCATTGATGTCGGGGAATATTCGTTTGGTCGTGGAATATTCTTGTTGTCGGGAATATTCGTACGACGGAGCAGCCATTTGTGGGCCTCATAACAAGAATAACTGTCGGATGAAGAAAACGACAAATTTAAGTTTTAATAAATAACGGCGTAATCGTTTCCGTTAACACTGTTGGAATACCCGGTGGTAAAGTAAAGTAAAATGCATTGTTGCACAGTAGCACACGGTATTGCACAGTATTTTTGAATTATTGATTCTTACGTAAGATGTCACTACTCAATAATTGTTACAGTAATTATTGTTTAATATTTTATTTTATTGATTCAATAATTGCTACATTAATAGTTTATATTATTGTTGTTTTAATAATTGTCACTACATAGTATTTCCCATTATCAGATCAATAATTCATATTATTTTAATAATATTACTAAATAACATTATTAGCAATGTCTAGAAAGTTACATCTAAGGAGAGGTTTAAATCCACCGAATTCATGCTTAAGTGGAGAAATCCTTATTGGAAAGCCCCCTCTTTCCTGAGAACGGCCTAGTTGTCAGTATTGTGATTCTGTAATATTATTTGTGAATAATTAATTATTGATTTATATGATAAGAAAAATATTTATTTATGTAGATATAAATGGAGGAATTTTTAGAAAAGTGACAATTGTTGAAAATTGATATTTTATCTTTTCTGATAAAATAATTCATTTAAATATATTATTATATTACAATAATATAATAATGATGATATTTTTACAATGAATGTGTGATATATGAATAAATGAGGAGGAAGAGTATTTTTATTACAATAAATGTTTAAAACATGTTTCGTGTGTTGGTGGACCCTATTTTTGACTGAAATTTGATTATAGCCTGCAAAATCGTCCGTATGTGGATTTCGGTCATTTTTCGTTTGGAATTTGAAAAAAAACTTTCTTCTACAAAGTTGTAGAGAATTCGATTTCCTATGGAATGGACATAAGATTTGAGTTTTTCTGATAAAAGGGCTATTTAGTATTAATTATTGAAGTTCCGAAATAATTAATTTTTGAAGTTTTAAATATTTTTTTAAAGAAAAATGTTATTGGTGAGTTGGTGGGCCCCACTTGTGTGGTAAATGTGTTGAAATCTGAATTCAAATTGTGCGTATGATTTTTAATAAAATATATTATTATATTAAATTTTTTCATTTGGTGTTCTAAGCATTTTCCTATAAATAGGATGCTTAGGTTAGAATTGAAAATCACACCAGAAATATAAGTTTTCTCTCTATATATTATTCAGCGTATTTTTGTGAGTATTTAGATACTTTGAGAGTTGCTATTCAGTGAAAGTTTCCTTCGGCTTTACATCCGATATTTCAGTCAGAAATACTGCTTTTTGAGGTAAAGACATGTGATGAAAATTATCTTCGTCCTGGATGCGAAGAGGAATTTAGATCCATAATTATGATTATGAGTTATTCACATTATTTTGGTCAGGAACTGTTGATTGATGTTACAGGGATAAAACATTGTTGGTAGATTTTTAACATGGAGAAGATAATAGACTTTATGGTCTATTTGACTCTTCTAATGGATTGCTCGTTCCGCTACAACTATGGTTGAAAAGATTTATCATCTACCATATGTTCTAAATCTCTGATTTATTACTGACGAAGACTATTGATAATTTATTTATCTTTAGTCATGATATTCTTTACTGGGCTAGTTGTGCTCACCCTTTTGCTTCACAATTCCTTCGGGGTAAAAAAAGAGTGTATTTGGGTCGAGCTGAAAGTGTGAGGGGAATAGAACGGTGGTCTATAGCTGTTGAGGTTTTCCCTAAAACAGTATGGAAATAATTTTATTGAGAACTTTAGAATAGTGTGTTGTATTTTATACATCATTTAGTAGTTATATTTGGTGAATCAAATAGGGCGAGGCAAACCTCACGTTGGAAAGGTGTTTTGCCACTATCATACAAGATGTTTAATGACATACAACCTCGTGTCATCGTAAGACAGGGTTATACACATCCACTTGCTGAGTATATCTACGAGCACTACCTATATAATCTTGGAGTTTGGTTGAAATATAATTTTTAATTGCAGACAGTGGAGATAGTTATATGTAAAGAGAAGACTCACCATTAGAAAGAATATGATAGTAATCTTCTCCTTTTTCTTTCAGGTCTATTGGGTCAACCAATTATAATTATCCAGTTTTATGATATCTATTATAACCTAGACGCATTGCATCCCATGTACGAAGGTTTCCTTGAGCACTTCCCAAAGATTTTAATTTCTAAAACAGTTATTGACTGTACCTTTATTTAAGGTACCATTGTGATGGGCTATCCAGGGTTGGGACATGAGTCACAGTTGGTATACGTTTGTATCAAAACTCACAACATTTGTGTTGTTGTATTTTGCACGACAATTGTGATAATGAAGTTGTAGTTATTTTTTGTACCATGTATTTGGCGAATCAAAATAGGTTGAGTGAATTGGACCTATTTTGGGGGCGTCACACGAGTGGGCGAAGTGGTGTACAAAGTTACATTACCACCCGAGTTGGAGCGCATCCATAACGTGTTTCACATATCAGTGTTGCGGCTGTACAAGCGTGACTACAAACACGTGATTTCTTACGAGCCCATTCAAGTAGAAAAGAATTTAGCATATGAAGAAGTTCATGTCCAGATATTAGATAGGAAAGAATAAACATTAAGGAATAAGAGTATTTCTTCTGTAAATGTACTTTGGCGTAACCACGATGTTGAGGAGGCTATGTGGGAGTTAGAAGATAGGATGATGAGGGATTATCCCCACCTATTTGTGTAACCTTGGAGCAATTCCGGGACATAATTTTCGTAAGGGGGGGAGGATGTAATACCCGAGAACTTCCAAATCTTATTAAATGAATATATTAATGGAAATAAATATTTATTTGAATATAAATGTTAATATTTTGTAAGTTGAGTAATTAAATTGATTTGCATTGGATTAATACAAATTAAGAAGTGTGGAAATATGATGAGCAATTGTGAAGTTCCTTGTGTGGCATAAGGTGAAATGAGGAAATTCCCTAAGTTAGTTAAAAGAGAACTAGGAAGATTAAGTGTGTATGATTATGTTATTCCATTTAAGGAATGAATACACTCTTAAACTAGTAATATCACCAATATGGTAGTTAATTCATGTCGTATAAAACTAGTGTGGCGATAAAAGTTAAAACTGGCTTGAAGCTAAACCGGTTTAGCCTTTGCCAAACGTCCGTGCCGCAGTAAATTGCACCCTCCCAAAGAAGATAAATCTAGCAATAATTGCTTACCAATGATCAGTTTGAAATAATTAGTTTTCTACTGTGGAAATAAAATGGAACACTTTTGTTATATGCCTGACATTAACAAATCATAGGATAAAAGTACATCATGTTGATATGAGGTACCAAGTAGTATAGGGAAATCATATGTAATTGTAATACATAAATAATTAAATATTTGTGTATTTTAGAAACTGGGAAAGGAATTAAATGTTTAAATAAACATTGATATTATGTGGTTAAGAGAGTAGTAAAAATGATTATGCTAGATACTCGGACAATAATACCAAACTGCGTTATTTTATTGCGTGTATTTAATGTACACGGATTATATGATCTAAGCAAATAATTAATCCTTAATTTCCTAATATGGTAACAATTGTACATTAAGATTACATTTGGGAATTAAAAGAATCAAACCAAGCCTTAGATAACGTGTTGCTAAGATTTTGCTCTTGTCCTAAATTGAGTGACACAATATTACATGAACAGTGACATGAAGCTAATTTACGTAACTTCCAAGTGGCTAAGAATAGGTGATGATGGCTAGGCAATTGGTGGTTGGCCAACTCTTGGTTAACCATTGTTCCCTTCCAATACACCATGGATTCTAACTTCCATGTAAACCCTAACTTCAGTCCAAGTTTCTTCTATAAATAGCAGACCAAATTTTTAGTTGAGTTGCTTGATATTATCTGATAATTCTAAGTTGAGAGTTCTAAGTTGCTGAGAAATTATAGAAGCATACTCAGTGTGTAAAGAGTCCAATCCAAGCTTAAGAATGTATAAATTCTAATTATGTTGTTGAATTGGGTCTTGTGTAGTTCTTGAGATTACTTGAATTTCTATGTCAATTGATATGAATTAACATGTTATAATGTGTTTAAGAAGTATTCTTACATGTATGAACTCTTTAATGATGTTTTGGAACAAGTTTAAATTAATAGTAATCAAGTTGGTTATTACTCTACAAAAGCAGTCATTTACTACTTACGGTCCCGACATGGCGCAATTGCGCTTGATTTATACTTGGGTGTAGGTGTAGTTGTAGTACGCACTGTAATCAACTTACGGTTTTTGTTTATGCTATGTGTTGAGAACTTGAAACCATGACTTATATATATATACCTAAAAAGGGGTATAGCATGAGGTATAAAGTTTTCTTATGTTGTATGAGGTGATCAACATGATTTAATGAGAGATTTGTTATAAAAACTTAAAGTTTTAAAAATAAACTTTGAAGTAATACTTGTTCTACAAGTTGTAGACTGAGTGATTCATATGCATGATTGATTTCAAAGATAAGTATATTAACCTTATGTGAGCATGTTTTACTAGATTAGCATACATAATTAACAAAAGCGTATAGTTTGAAATGAATTTACAACTTTAGAAAGGAACTTGATATGTATGTATTCTATGTTTATATACTGACTTTGCAAGAATGTTGGTATGGTTTAGAAATGCATGAATAACCCGTTAACTTGTGTTTATATGATTCGTAAGGAAGCGTGAACATGTTGGACTTAATAGTAAGATTTACTAATGAAAATATGAACTTTGAACGTGAATGTTAACATGCTACTTTTAGAGTTAGAATCTAACATTTATGAACATGTTTGATTATACTTTTAGACTTGCTAATGTATCATAAATATATGCCTACTATGATAGGAGTTGTGAAATCAAGTTAAGATAAAATAAAGCATGTTTTCAAAATAATAACTAAAATTGTTACATGTATGCAATATGGATACTCATAAGCATGCCTAATATGAGTTATATAACTACCTTATATGTTTAAAAAGCAAGCACGTTAGACTTTGTGGTTTCATGACCTTGAATGGCCTTAACTTATTGAAATGTTCAACTTAGAACCATTTTATGAAAGAAAGGACCTAGATTGACTTGAGAGACACGAAAAGACCTTTGACATGATAATGTGAATGTTGTGTTCATGCCTGACAGAAACCACAAGGAAACAACTTAGCCTTGTCTTGGCTAGAGGGTTACGCAGCTGCGCCGACCCTAGGCTTAGCCATGGCGCAGCTGCGCCGGCCTATAATCATAAGTCATGCAATTTGACAATCTGATTCTGAACAATTAGCTTAGATGATGCCTATATTTCTAGAAATGGTTTACACCCTACTGATATGTATATATATGTGATGATTAAGTAATAAGATAGTTTTAGCCTTATATAATGAAAGTCCATGGATAAAAAGGTCTTAATATTGAGCATTGTAATTTTGCTTATGAAGTAACTAGGTACTTGATTTCGTGATAAACCTACAAGCTGATTTTGTACCGTATGTGTAAACTTGAATTATATCAAGCTTAAATAACGAATGTGTTAGCTAATGGGAATCTTATACTTATAATACACTATAAATAGGATTCGATAGTGTGTTGATTTCTTAACGTGGATAAACTACGCTTAAGACAAGTATCCTAAACCCTTGCATTACTTTATTCAACGAATATCGTAACCAAGTATCTAAACCTTATCTCTTTGAATGCAAGTTATCTTACTTACTCATTTTATTGAGCTATATGTTTAAACTCTTGTGAAAACTATTATTCATGTTGAACTTGGTATTTTTCTTGAATATTGTGAAGGTGTCTATGCCATTTGATTCAGCTAGACTATATGCATGTTTATAAAACTGTCCAAACCAATTGACTGCTGCGAAAATCTTGAAAACTGAGTTGAACAACCCTAATGGTAAGGGGAGTGTATATTGTTGGAAGGCCCAACACACGCGTGAATATTACTGTGGTGTTATGTATAACATAGAGTATTATAGACTGATCATCTATTGTATTTAATTCTTTTGGGTTATCTGTTTAATATTGGTAATTCTAGTAGATGTTCAATAGTCCTTAGTAACTGCTCAGTATAAATTATTTTATCCAGTTGGATACATTGATAGCCTTTGAATTCATATATATCTGTTGACCTATATTGAACTATCATTTCATATTCCAAAGATTTGATTTGAGAATCGTTGATACTCATTGTTCATGAATATATTCTGAGACTTTGAACTATCTTGGAGACTATACTTTGATATTTCAAACTCGTGATATTATACTCATCACCCTTGTTGTGTATTACTTGCTGGGCAATTTGTGCTCATTCTTGCTTATTTAAAACCTTTCAGTTAAGGCGGATCAAAGAAGTATCTCTGGGAAAGACAAGGGCAAGGCTACCGACTAGCTTGTTCCTTTATGTTTAAAATTGTTATGTTGTATTAAGACGGTCTTCAAACTATGTTTAAGCTTAAGTATGATTATGTAATAAGTCTTTATTCGATATTATTATGTAATTTATTAAGCACTGTAGGTTGCGAGATTGGGGGAATAATTACAATAAATCATTGTATATTATTCGAGATTAGATCTTCTGATGTGAACGTCTAAATTTAGTATTATTGTGTTACCATGAGCATGTGACGAACTGAATTTGAGTGACCAAGTGGCAGTCCAAATTTGGGGCGTCACAAGCGCTGCGGCGCGAGTTAACAGTAGGTAAGATGCGTTTGTGGCGCTACGGCGTGAGACATAGTGCATTCGATGGCACTGCAGTATGAGAATATAGTGGGTCGTGCTTAGTTGTGGCACTGCGGTGTGAGGTCTCCTTTGTTACTTGGCGCTGCAGCACGAGATGTAAAGCATTGAATAAGACCCCGGCACTACGGCACGACCCTTAGTTCAGCTTCTGGCACTGCGGCGCCGGCCTTTGCAAAAGCATTTTTTGCCTGGATTTTTGCACATGCCAAGATAAGGATAAGAGAATACACTACGAAGTAAACACGCATTATTATAAACAACATAATAACTAAATATACAATACCACGTACAATAAATATACGATAGCCACAAAAACATGCTAAAGGGAAGAGACACAATGTAAACTAGGTATAAGTAAAGAAAAATTGAGAAAATTGATACTAAGATGGGGCTGCCTCCCCACCAAGCGTTTATTTTAAATTCATCGGCTTGACTATTCTGATGTCGTTCAATCCGGCTCATATGCGAAAATGACCATTTCATACCGCCTATTTGTTAATTCCTTTAAATTATTGACGGACATAGAAGATTGGACATCCCCCTTTTCTTCACCCATCGGCACGAAGAATCTTTCACCACTGGAATTATCCACTAATTCACCTTTTTCATCAATCTAAAAGTGTTCTTTGTGTGATAGTGGGCCCTCCAGGGTTTCCACAATCGTGAGCATGGTTTCCAACTTTTCATTGATCTTGACAGTACAACAACTGTTGATCCTTTCTTCTCCTACTTTAAACTCCACAGTTTGGTCAATTTGCGCCTTAACATCTCCCTCAATAACCTTAAGAGAATCACCGCCTTTTCCTTTCGTATCCACCGTGCAACGCTCTTCTTCTTCATCGTTGAGATCAATTATGACCGGTTGATTGCTTTGCGGTGGATTTGTGAGAGCATTGACGAGTTGTGTAACACCTGAGAAAATCAGATCTTTTTATGAATTAAATTTTATTTGATTATTTGAATTTAATTGATTATTTATCTGAGTAAGATGTTTGAAGGTCGTTTTATGATCTAGAATGTGCGGATGTGGTTAGTATTCTGGCTATGTGCTAGGATTAATTGTTTTGAATTTCCAAGACGAAAATAAAGGTTTTTCGAGAAATTTTCATACAAACACTATTCATCCGTTTCTGCTCGGAGATTAAGTTTGAATTTCTAAGAAACGCGTAATGATAGAATTATAAGACATAATGGAATATCCAATAATATTTCAGTTATGGCAAACGAAGTTTTTGCCTGTGGACTTAAAACCTAAGGGTTAGGAAAAGTGAGTTCCGAGAATTAAGTGGCTACGTATAATGATTAGAGTTATTATACGTGAGGAATACGAGTATAATACTAGTTATTATACGAGTATAGTACGAAGATTAATACAACGTATAATAAGAATATCGTACGAACTAAATACGAAGAGAATACGAGAATTGAACGCGTAGAATATGAGTAGTCTTAATAGACTTTGAGTTCATGGACTTTGTAGAGTCCAATTGGAATTGGATTATGTCGAGCCCAATGTGTATGAAAATCAGGCCTAAGATAGGCCCAATAAGAATTAATGCTAAAGCCCAAACTAAGAAAACAAACCGCAGATCGAATCGATGGGTCACCGGATGGGTAGAATCCATGGGGCAACCAATGGGGGGACCCACAAGGCCATGTGGGCCGGCCACTTGGTCACCAAGTAAAGTGGTTACTTGGTGTCTAAGCCATGAATAGTAAGGAGGTGGGACACAATGACCATTATGCCCTCTATTAGACTTTTCTATAAATAGGAAGCTTGGGTTTGTCATTTGGTTGTTCACCAACACTTGACATTGAGAGAGAGAGAAGTTCTATAACTAGTAATCAAGAGCAAGCAAAACATCAAGCTTTATCAAGAAAGAGAAGAACCTTAAGGTATTATTACGTAAAACCTAAGTCTTCGATTCGTTTCTATTTATTTTTCATAGAGAAGTGTGAATTGGTTGAGCATGTCTTTTCTGAAGTAATAAGGATGGCTAATAGTGGATTAAACAATTAAAAGTCATGTATGGTTAGTAATCATAAGTGTTTAAGTAAGTTTTAAATCAAAGAAAATTGTTAAGCGTTTGTTTAGTTGTTGATGGACAAATTGAAAAATATTATAGGCTATGTGCATCTTGTTTGGTTAGGATGTAGATGTTGAATCAATGAAGTTGTTCCATTTGATTTGGCGTATAGAACTCGAGTAACGAAGTTATGGCGAAATTTACGAAATTAGGCGTTAAACGTTGAAAACGTAGAATTTTCGGATTAGTAGTCGAAAGTTTCCATTTAACTTGGAAACCTTAGTTTTTGATGGCATAACATAGGATAGTGTATTCAAGAGTCGTGGACTCAAGAATCATCAAATTCTGACTTAGAACAAAGAAACGAGCTATGCACGCTCACAAACGTTAAACGAAGGAGTAATGGGACGTTGAAGATTGAATTCATCATTAACGGATTGAAAGACTATTTTTATCCAAAAGAAATCGAATTACATGAGTTATATGAGATAACGACTTTTAAATGAGTCAATTCTGACTTATAACGACCAACTTAGGAGTCCGCAAAGAATTGAACTAAGAAAAAGACTTAGAAATCCAGGTCTCAGGGTCGACGTCGCAACACAACCCCAAGCTATTAACCTCGCGCCGCGGCTCTGGGTCGAGAGATTAGCTACTATAGAGTCGCGTCGTAGCACCGAGACCAAGAATTAGCTACTGTAAGGTGGCGCCGCATCGCCAATAGTAAGCATGAGGATGGCGCCGCTGTAAGACCCCAACTTTTATGAATAAAGATTAATTTTTCTCGAAATATATTTTTGAATATTATGGCGTGGATTTGATATAATGTTATAGTTGTGGGTATTATTTACAAATTTTTCAAAGTAAGCAATTGGTTATATAATATTCGATTGCCTGGGAATATTCGTTTTAACGGGGAATATTAAATGACGACCAAGACAATCATTGTGGACCCCACAATGTAAGTATTATCATAGTTAGAAAATGACAGAATAATATTTTTATAAAAATAACGGCGAAAGTTTTACCGTTAAACTGTTGAACTACCCGGTGGTAAAAGTACAGTAATACGTGTGGTTGCGTAGTAGCACACGGTATTGATTATTGATGCTTACGTGAGAAGTCACTTAGTTATACTCAATTATTGCTACAGTAATTGCTGCATCATATCTATCATATTATTGATTAAATTATTATCATAGTATCATCTGCATAATATTTATTATTATTAAATCAATCATTGAGATGACAAAGTTATTCATATTATTATTTGCAATATTGACAATGTCTAGAAGTTCTGTCAAGGAGAGGTTTGGTCACCTAATTGCGTGCCAATAAGGAAAAATCCTTATCGGAAAGCTCCCTATTTCCTGGGAACGATCTGGTTGTTAAATATTGTGAGTTATAATATTAATGATGAATAAGTTCGTGTTGATTAAAGATGAAATTGATAGTTCGTTTGTGTTGGGATTATTTGTGTTAGTGAAAATAGACATTTATTTCGATAATAATTGATGTCTAGAGGTTATACTGACCAATCGGGTAATTAATCGGATAAAAGAGCAATTAATTACTATTATTTCACATGCTTATAACTATTTGTTCACAAGTGTTTACTATTGATTCACATTCATGTACTATTAGGGGAGGTGGTGCAAGATCGATAATACTTGCATGACTAAATTAAAAATAGAGGTATAGATGAAGGTACTATACTGTAATTAATTTTTTTACATGATTATACTATTAAGTCACATGAATGAACCATCAATTCACATTATTTAATATTAGGGGAGGTGGTGCAAGTTTGATAATACTTGTAGGACTAAATTAAAAATGAAGAAAAAGAGGAAGGTATTATACTGTAATATTTTGAGCCCCAAAACATGTAATTATCGAAACTATATTTTCCTATAAATAAAAGCTCATTCTTCTTTCATTCTCACCAATTCACTAAGTCTCACAAGAGCAATTATTATAGAGAGAAAGAAGAAGAGAAGTCTGCTACCTCACTATTTCAGTATCCAGTTTCTTCTAAGGTAAGGGGTATTATTTCTTTCGTATTCATTAAGAGAGTTATTTTCTTTTAATACTCGTAAGGGGTATTATTTCTTTTGTATTCATGAAGAGAGTTATTTTATTTCAATACTCGTAAGGGTTGTTATTCCAATTTTTATTATTCTATTGGAATAACATGTCTGTGCGGTCTATCGCATGCCTGGTGAATTCTTTTGTTATTCCATTCTTTATTATTCTGTTGGAATAACATGTTTGTGCGGTCTATCGCATGCCTGGTGAATTGTTTTTGTTATTCCATTCTTTATTATTCTGTTGGAATAACATGTATGTGCGGTCGATTACATGCCTGGTGAATTCTTTTGTTATTCCATTCTTTATTATTCTGTTGAAATATCCTGTATGTGCGGTCTATCGCATGCATGGTGAATTCTTCTGTTATTCTATTATTTATTATTCTGTTGGAATAACATGTCTATGTGGACTACCGCATGCATGGTGAATGATCCTTTGTATTCATTCCTTATTAAATTGTGGAAATGATTTGTCTACGTGGATTACCACATGGCAGGCAAAAATCCATTTGCAATTTCATATATTCTATTATACTTAGTTGGTTAAAGTTTTGGCTTCTATACTCCATGCAATTAGTAGAATATCCTGGATATTTGCTCTTCATCCAGTATCTTTTCATGGAAATATTCTTCTAAGCTTTCTTGAATTTTACTCCATAAAACAGTATCATGTTGACAATTTGGACGTTATTGATTTCTGGATAAATTAAATTATAAATCTTTAAAAATTTATCCTTGAACTTGTTTTATTGAATTCTCATATTATTGTCATCATCCTTATGTTTATAATATGTTGAAAGTCATATGTGGCCTGTACTGCATAGATGGACTTGGTATGATTATGACCAGGGATTATTCGGTATAATCATGACTGTAATGTTACAAATGATGTGGTAAAAGTCATCATTGGCCGTAGTGTATTGATGGACAGTTGTTGGCATGATCATGACCATTGATGAATACACGAATATCTTTGGCCCGTAGTGCATGGATAATTTGTGGTCGTGATACTAATGAATATCCTTGGTCGTAGTGCATGGATGCTGTGGTTTATTTATTAAGCTGAGTCTCACCGAAAAAAGTGATGAAAAACCTTTTAAATCATAGAAGATAGTAGATGTGACTGCCCCGAATCCAAGGTTCCGAATCACCTCGGATCCGGTTCGATCATTCTATCACTATTACTATATTTTGCGGAAGATATAAACATAAATTGTTTATACAATACATTACACACTATTCCCCAAGGTCGAGTAACCTTAACTTATACACAATTCATAACTTAACTAACATATAATATTATTATCCTACCGTACTATTACAAATCTAATCGCGCACATTCACTTTAAGCTGGAACTGTCTTTATCCTTTCCTTGTATCCGATGCATTTGCCTTAATCTGTAATTTTTTTATCATGATATAGCAAGGGTGAGCATAAGGATTACCTAGCAAGTTTAAGTTCAACAATATAACGATATATCATGATTGAAAGAGTCTAAATAATAAGCTGGCTATAATTTAACAATATAATTGTGAACTAGCAGGAACAAATTTATGACTGAACAAGTATTATACATGAACAAATATATATGAACCAACCTGGTAATGAAGGTGATCGAATTTTCATACGACTTATACATGCATTATGTACAGAGTACAATTCATGGCAACCAGCAATGATTAACCATAAGCTTATCCGAATGAAACAACCTTAGTAGAGTTAAGTAAAAACAAACTTGTCTGAACCGTTGATCACCGCTACGCAATTTATAACGCTTTATCTGACGACCTAATATTAGTAATATAGATCTCCAATATTAGAATAATATCATCACAATATAATACTATTTTATATATAGATATACATAGAATAACCTAAACACATAACACATAACACATAATAAATAACCCTATCAGTCTATAACACACATAAGACTCAAAGATCGTGTCTAACTATTTCGATTCGACTTGAGTTAAACAAAGTTCTAACGTCATAACTGGTCCAATAGGACAAAATTTCAAGTTCAAGTTCAATTAAACTCTGCCTAACACTTAACAATTATCTCAGATAATTTTAATAACAGTCGAAATATTTTTTGTAAACTCGTAATAATTTTTAAATAATTATTACTATTTATCTTGAATTTTCAATCATTAAACTCGTATTTAAATGAATTAAATACCACATAATTCTTTTATCATTAATATTTATTTATTATCACATATTAATGAAATACATGTCATAATATTATAATATATTTATAATATCATTAAGTATTTTTAATACTTTAAAATCACCTTTATATGATTTTTAAACAATTAAATCCATTATCCGATTATTGCTTTTAATATTAAAATATTAATATTTTCATGAAAAATATCTAAAGTTATATTTTATAACTTAAAATATTTTATAATACTTAAATCATTTTCATATGATTTTTAAATCATTTATTCTATTTTTCCATAATTATTTAATATATTTATTAAATAAACTAATTACCATTAATTTTAATTAATTAATGAAATTCGTCCTAAAATATTAAAAGTCACTAAAAATAACTTAAAATATTTTATTATACTATAATATTATTTTTTATGATTTTTCATGTATTAAAATCATTTTTAAATAATTTATTTAATATTATAATTAAATAAATTAAATACCATTTATATTCCAAAAATATTAAATATTTATGAAATATATTCTAAATAATTAAAAACTATTTTTCGTAATTTAAAATATTTTTTCGTAATTTATTTAGTATTTTAATAATTAAAATTATTATTATTTCTATTTATTTAATTAAAATAAGTATTTTTCGAAAATAAGTGTCATTAAAGGGCCCTATAGCGACAAACCCGTCGCTATCGGTGTTCTTGGTCTGTTCTTGAGTGTTCTTGAGCTTCATAGTCAGAGTACGGGGTACTACGTTTGACTACAATTTAATCTGTGTTCTTGTTGCGTTTTAGGCTGCTAATGGTGTTAGGATTGTAGTACTGATGTAGTACTATAACCACAAACTCAATTCATGGTCATTACATAACCAAGCTGCAAAATCCAAGCTCTGGAATATGTTGTCATGCATGTTCTTGAATTTCTGGGCTGCCCAGAAATTCAAACAGTGACAAAGGTGCTACTTTGAAGCTTTTGGTCTCTGCTTTCCAAGTATTGTTTATGTGATGTAATGGTTCAATATTGTAGACCACATGACATAGAACAGTTATAGTACATTATGTTAACCTAACAACTTCATAACTGAGAGATCAAGGCCGATCAAACGATTGTCAGAAACATGTTCTTAAGAAATCTGGGTTTTCCAGATTTCATCAAGAACAGGTGGTCAACGATGGTTTGACTGCTCATTACTTTGATTCTATGAAAGCTCTGAGTGATATAAGGGCATACATGTGTAGTCCATATGACAGTCTACTAGATCAACACAATAACCTGGACTAAACACAAACATATAGCACGATCTGAGGCTCAGAAAAGATTGTCAGACCAATCTGGGCAAATCTGGGCTGCCCAGATTTCTAGTTTTGTGTACGGTTAATGTACTTTGACTGACCATTTCTTGCAATCTACATATGATCTGAGCTTTATTCAAGACTCAGATTAAAGACCAAACAACAAAGAACAAATATATAACATCAAACACCAAAAAAAATTAACACACACCGATCTAGATGGCCTAACATTCGACTGTCAGGTCACTTTTTGAACTTTTTTCCAGATTTGAAAAATCATTAAATCTGAGTATTTTGATGTTATGGATATGTGATTTAACAACCCAGGTCACTAAAAGACACCTTATTACACATCTTTAACCAATCAATTACAGCTTTTAACATCAAATCAAAAGATTTCAAGATTTAGTGTTCTTATACCTTTGAGCTTTGATTCTTGAGTTCTACCCTTTTGATTCTGATCTTGTAAAGTTAGGGACTGATATTGGCTTAGTATATATAACTCTCTCACTCTAACTCCCGAATTTCTAGAGAGAGGGGCTTGGTAGAAAATGAAAAATGATAGTGTCTTTCTCTCTCTCTTCTAATCATTATATCTAGCAATGCAATGCATGTGGCTGATAAATTTCGGCTGGTAGCTTGATATTTGAGTCACATGGAGTTGTTGGGGTTGATCACCCTCTCTCACTTGGCAAGATTTGTACTCAACATCCAATAATGCACTAAAGGATATTTTGGTCATTTTGATTTTATTTTAATGGCATTTTGGACATTGGTCAAACCCTTAGGGTTTAGGGTTTGGGTTTCAAACCCTTAGGTGTAGGGTTTACAATTTAATTTTCTAAAATTTCCAATTTAGGTTTCCAAAAATAGAAAATTAATATTTTTAAATTATAATTAGTATTTTCTAATTATATTAAAATTTCTTAATCATAATTTAAATCTTGTTAATTAGGATTAGTATTTCCTAATTAAAATTGCTAATAAAGCAATTAAGGACAAAATTGGTCATTAGGGTTTTAAACCCGGAATTAGGGTTTTAATTAGAAAAATAATATTTCAAATTTCGAAATTAAATTTCGTAATTAGATTAGGGTTTTCTAATTACTATAACATTAGGATTAGGGATTCCTAATTAACATTACAATTCTTAAATTAACACTTAGGTTTTCCCTAATTATAAAATTAGGGTTTCAAATCCAGAAATTAGGGTTTTCTAAATTTGAAATTAGGGTTTGCTAATTAAATAAGCTTTACCCTAATTAATATTATAATAATAACACTTAAGCAATATTATTATCCGTTAAGTTCCCAGATTAGGGTTTCATGCACCTAATTAGGGTTTCGAATTCCTGGAACTAAAATTAAGGTTTCCAGAACCAGTTTTAGGGTTTCTTATCATTCGCTAGGGTTTTCTAACCGAACGTTGACGTTCATAATATATACTTAGGGTTTGTTACAGATATCGTTTATCTAGTCAACTCTTGACCCTTAACCACATCATGTACACATATACTCAGAACATATTCACGTATTCCCTTAATCCTGAATAATTCACCTAAACCCTTCACAGAATTTTGAAATCCTCAAAATTCTATCTTAAAAATATCAAACGCATACACTTATTTTATGTCTAGGTTCTTATTTTGAACCTTAAATCAATTAATAAAAACTTTAAAAATATTCAAAATTCTCGGGTTGTCACATTCACCCCTTCTTCTAAAAATTTTGTCCCCAAAATTTACCTTACACCATACTCCATTCACCATACACCATACACCATACATACACAGCATCACATGCTACCCATTACACCACTCAGAAGAGTAAAAATTATCAAATTTTGCTGAGGAGTCATATATACTATTTATCTGTCATTTTCGCAAAGGTTTTATGGAAATTCATCCGCAAACCGTCATAACTTACAGACACAAAGGGTGATTAGCCCGATATGCCCTGTACTGGCCAAGTACTAATTTTATATGTTTCTCGTCACTGCCATAGGCACAAAATTCTACCTCAGTCTTATTGGATTCCGCACCAAAACAATTTGGTTCGGGAAATTCTTTCAATGAACACTTAGAATTTTTCATAATATTAGTCTAGCTGAATCGAATAACGTAGACTCATATCAATAATTCAATTCAATCAAATTATTTAAGTGTAGCCAAACCCCGTTGGCAAATTAAATTTTATTGAAAATATTTTTGAGAAAGACGCCATGATGTCGTACTGTATTAACAGTCCATTTGAGGATGCCGTCATTATATGACTTTTTCATAACACATCATACAATAGTAGAACAATGATTTTCAGATCGGATTCACACTAAGTATTCCTGTATTTACAACTCCATCAACTTTGTATCATCTCTGCACCAGGTTACATGGTACATGAGTGATAAATAAAATATATTTTGATATTTCAAATCATTTGCGTCTAGCTGAAATAAGTAGCATAGACTATACTTTAAACCGTTTCAAAAATGATTACGAGTCTACATTTTTTTTAAAAAGCACATAGTGCGTATTTAGCTTGATGTCAAAATTTCGAATTCTGGCATAGCTAGGAGTTTTGGAAAACTTAATTCTTCACTAATAATCATTTGCTTAAATAGTCTATCTATTCTTATTATCCTCAATTCTCCATTCACACACAACTATACCCAGTTCGTAAAACCACACTCATGAGTCCATAAATTACCACAATCATATGAGTTTAAGAACTTATCCTAGTCAGACCTTTAACGTCCATTCGCTGAGGGGTTCATAACCTTTTCATATAACTATGAGTCAAGCATGTCACATAAGTATGAGTTTTAAGAACTCGTACTTAATCTTATATCATCTATCTATGACTTATCTATCTGTTCTACACATGAGAAAGGAATCACCGTCTTAACATGCATATAACAAATAACGCGACACAAACATTTCAATGATTATCATTGCCAAAACTAAGTAGTTTTTACACCAAGTACAATTACCCGCCCACACAAGGAATCATACAACTCAGCTGCTGACACGAGTCCTCAATTGAATCCCCACCTAACACTAACTCCCTTCTCAATACGAATTTCATTTAATCCGTATTCATAATCCTTTCCCGAATCTGTACCAATTCATAGTACAACTGACACCCAGCAATCTTGTTGTAAATTGTTCAATCATTCGCTTGATCCTTCTTCATACTATAACATTATCCGATCACGGGGTGATCACATCGTATATATTGATCGTTTTGTTTTACAATCTCCTGTCTTTGAACTATCAATCTTTTAGGCTCTATCTATTCACCACTACTGTTCAACTTTATTATCAGAGTTAGGGAACTCTGTATCTTATACTCGCCGAGATTCATCTTTGAATCTTACCGACCAATTAACTTTATTTGAGTTAGTACTTATCATAATCACTGCGGTTATTAGTCTCAGGTATTCCTACCTAAGGTTTATAACCAACGACTTTGATACCAACTGTGACGGCCCCGAGTCTGAGGTCCCGAATCACCGCGGATCTGGTTCAATCATTCTATCACTATTACTATATTTTGCGGAAGATATAAACATAAATTGTTTATACAATACATTACACACTATTCCCCAAGGTCGAATAACCTTAACTTATACATAATTCATAACTTAACTAACACCTAATATTATTATCCTACCATACAATTACAAATCTAATCGCGCACATTCACTTTAAGCTGGAACTGTCTTTAACCTTTCCTTGTATCAGACGCATTTGCCTTAATCTGCAATGTTTTATCATGATATAGCAAGGGTGAGCATAAGGATTGCCCAACAAGTTTAAGTTCAACAATATAACGATATATCATGATTGAAAGAGTCTGAATAATAAGCTGGCTATAATTCAATAATATAATTGTGAACTAAGCAGGGAACAAATTTATGGTGAACAAGTATTATACATGAACAAATATATACGAAAAACAAATGGTAATGAAGGTGATCAACCTTTCATACACGACTTATACATGCATTATGCAGAGTACAATTCATGGCAACCAAAGAATGATTAACCATAAGCTTATCTCGAATGAAATAACTCTTAGTAGAGTTAAGTAAAAACAAACTTGCACGAATCAATTGATTCGCTCACATAATTTATAACGCTTTATCCGAAGACCTAATATTAGTAATATAGATCTCCAATATTAGAATAATATCATCACAATATAATACTATTATATATATATAGATATACATAGAATAACCTAAACACATAACACATAATACATAACCCTATCAGTCTATAACACACATAAGACTCAGTATCAGGTCAAACTATTTCAGTCTGACTTGAGTTCGACAAAGTTCTAACGTCCGACGGATTTAAATAGGACAAAATTTCGAAAGTTAAAGTTCAATTAAACTCTGCCTAACACTTAACAATTATCTCAAATAATTTTAATAACAGACGAAATTTTTTTCGTAAGCTCGTAATAATTTTTAAATAATTATTATTATTTATCTTGAATTCTTAATCATTAAACTCGTATTTAAATGAATTAAATACCACATAATTCTTTTGTCATTAATATTTATTTATTATCACATATTAATGAAATACATGTCATAATATTATAATATATTTATAATATCATTAAGTATTTTTAATACTTTAAAATCACCTTTATATGATTTTTAAACAATTAAATCTATTATCCGATTATTGCTTTTAATATTAAAATATTAACATTTTCATGACAAAATATCAAAAGTTATATTTTATTACTTAAAATATTTTTATAATACTTAAATCATTTTCATATGATTTTTAAATCATTTATTCTATTTTTCCATAATTTATTTAATATATTTATTAAATAAACTAATTACCATTAATATTAATTAATTAATGAAATTCATCCTAAAATATTAAAAGTCACTAAAAATAACATAAAATATTTTATTATAGCATAATATTATTTTTCATGATTTTTCATGTATTAAAATCATTTTTAAATAATTTATTTATTATTATAATTAAATAAATTAAATACCATTTATATTCCAAAAATATTAAATATTTATGAAATATACTCTAAATAATTAAAAACTATTTTCAGAATTTAAAATAATTTTTCAGAATTTATTTAGTATTTTTAATAATTAAAAATTATTTTTTTTCTATTTATTTAATTAAAATAAATATTTTCCAAAAATAAGTGTCACTTAAGGGCCCTATAGCGACAAAATCGTTGCTATAGGTGTTCTTGAGTGTTCTTGAGCTTCATAGTCAGAGTACGGGGTACTACGTTTGACTACAATTTAATCTGTGTTCTTTTTGCGTTCTGGGCTGCTAATGGTGTTAGGATTGTAGTACTGATGTAGTACTACAACCACAAACTCAATTCATCGTCATTACATAACCAAGCCGCAAGATCCAAGCTCCGGAATATGTTGTCAGGCATGTTCTGGAAATTTCTGGGCTGCCCAGAAATTCAAACAGTAACAAAGGTGCTACTTTGAAGCTTTTAATCTCTGCTTTCCAAGTATTGTTTATGTGATGTAATGGTTCAATATTGTAGACCACATGACATAAAACAGTTATAGTACATTATGGTAACCTAACAACTTCATAACTGAGGGATCAAGGCCGGTCAAACGATTGTCAGAAATATGTTCTTAAGAAATCTGGGTTTTCCAGATGTCATCAAGAACAGGTGGTCAACGATGGTTTGACTGCTCATTACTTTGATTCTATGAAAGCTCTGAGTGATATAAGGGCATACATGTGTAGTCCATATGATAGTCTACTAGATCAACACAATAACCTGGACTAAACACAAACATATAGCACGATCTGAGGCTCAAAAAAGCTTGTCAGACCAATCTGGGCAAATCTGGGCTGCCCAGATTTCCAGTTTCGTGTACGGTTAACGTACTTTGACTGACCATTTCTTGCAATCTAAATATGATCTGAGCTTTATTCAAGACTCAGATTAAAGACCAAACAACAAAGAACAAATATATAACATCAAACACCAAAAAAAAATTAACACACACCGATCTAGATGGCCTAACATTCGACTGTCACGTCCCTTTTTGAACTTTTTTCCAGATTTGAAAAATCATTAAATCTGAGTATTTTGATGTTATGGATCTGGGATTTAACAACCCAGATCACTAAAACACACCTTATTACACATCTTTAACCAATCAATTACAACTTTTAACATCAAATCAAAAGATTTCAAGATTTAGTGTTCTTATACCTTTGAGCTTTGATTCTTGAGTTCTGCCCTTTTGATTCTGATCTTGTAAAGTTAGGGACTGATATTGGCTTAGTATATATCACTCTCTCACTCTAACTCTCGAATTTCTAGAGAGAGAAGGGCTTGGTAGAAAATGAAAAATGAAAGTGTCTTTCTCTCTCTTGTAATCTTTATATATAGCAATGCAATGCATGTGGCTGATAAATTTTGGCTGGTAGCTTGATATTTGAGTCACATGGAGTTGTTGGGGTTGATCACCCACTCTCACTTGGCAAGATTTGCACTCAACATCCAATAATGCACTAAAGGGTATTTTGGTCATTTTGATTTTATTTTTAATGGCATTTTGGACATTGGCCAAACCCTTAGGGTTTAGGGTTTGAGGTTAGGGTTAGGGTTTAGGGTTTGAAACCCTTAGGTTTAGGGTTTGCAATTTAATTTTCTAAAATTTCCTATTTAGGTTTCCAAAAATAGAAAATTTATATTTCTAAATTATAATTAGTATTTTCTAATTATATTAAAATTTCTTAATCATAATTTAATTCTTGCTAATTAAGATTATTATTTCCTAATTAAAATTGCTAATAAAGCAATTACGGACAAATTTGGTCATTGGGGTTTTTAACACGGAATTAGGGTTTTAATTAGAAAAATAATATTTCAAATTTCAAAATTAGATTTCGTAATTAGATTAGGGTTTTCTAATAACTATAACTTGAAAATTAGGATTAGGAATTTCTAATTAACATTACAATTATTAAATTAACACTTAGGTTTTCAGTAATTATAAAATTAGGGTTTCAAATCCCGAAATTAGGGTTTTCTAAATTTGAAATTAGGGTTTGCTAATTAATTAAGATTTACCCTAATTAATATTATAATAATTACACTTAAGTAATATTATTATCCGTTAAGTTCCCAGATTAGGGTTTCATGCTCCGAATTAGGGTTTCAAATTCCCGGAACTAAAATTAGTGTTTCCAAAACTAGTTTTAAGGTTTCTTATCATTCGCTAGGGTTTTCTAACTGAACGTTGATGTTCTTAATATATACTTAGGGTTTGTTACAGATATCGTTTATCTGGTCAACCCTTGACCCTTAACCACATCATGCACACATATACTCAGAACATATTCACGTATTCCCTTAATCCTGAATAATTCACCTAAATTCTTCACAAAATTTTGAAATCCTCAAAATTCAATATTAAAGATATCGAACGTATACACTTATTTTCTGTCTAGGTTCTTATTTTGAACCTTAAATCAATTAATAAAAATTTTAAAAATATTCAAAATTCTTGGATTGTCATAGTAGATGTGACGATCCAAAAATTCGGGTTTTCCAGAATTTAAATTTAAAGAATTAGTTATTAATAAAATGAATTTTTATTAATACTATTATGTGTTATTGTTTAGTAATCGTTCTATAACCTAGGATGATTATAAGTCGGGAGTATTCTGGCTCCGAGCTATATTGTTCGAGTAAGAATTTTCAAGAATAAAATAAAAAAAATTTGAGAACAAAATATTTTCGGGGAAAAAGACGAAATAGGCACTATTCGCCAGACGAAATCCTAAGGGTTAGGGTTTGAATAGCCTACGCCGTTCCGAGAGTTCGGTATGTCGAAATGAAATTTCGTCAAAAGATTTGACAATAATATGTTGTGAAAAGTTAAGTAAGCCGATAAAAGTTTTTCTCGAAAAGCGTGTAGAAATCGGACGAAATAAAAATGATGAAAAGTAATGCTATGTACTTTTCACTTGTTTAGCTCTGTTAGGGTAAAACGTGAAGGAAAACGTTTAACGTTGAAAAGTGTTTTTCAATTTTTTGAAGATCCGAAGAATACGTAAAAGTTAATTGGTAAAGGAAAGACGAAATATCCAAAAATATTTGGATTCCGAGAATCGCAGTTTTTAAAACTATCGGACGAAAACCGAAAGATGAAATCACGAAACTTCCAAGGGAAGTCTCGCGAATAGTAAGGAGGTGTATTAAGGAGGTGGGAATAGTAAGGAGGTGTGAATAGTAAGGAGGTTGGGGGTGAAATGACTAAAATACCCTTAGCTTGGAAATTTTATAAATAGGAAGCTAAATTCAATTATTTTGGGATTTTGAAAATCCTACAACATGGAGAGAGAGAGAGAGAGAGAGAGAGAGGTCGGATGGGAAGGAGAAGGAGGAGGAAGAGCTTGCTCATGTGCAAACTTTGTCCGACGGGAAAAGATTAAAGGAGAACGGTAATCCGGAACCTAATCTCTTATAATTTTTCTTTAAGTTTTTATGTTTAAAAACATAACTTAATAGAATTAAGAGGTAAAAGAAGATTGGGATGAGTTGATATGGTTGAAATCATAAGAAAATGAAGAAACATGAAGAACGTTGTTGATGAAAAAATTTAAAACCATCGTAGGATAATTGTTGTTAATGGACAAGTTTAAAACCATCGCGTATAAGTTATATGTGTATTGCTTGGTTAGGAACGGTAGAAACATTCATGAAGAACGGATTAAAACTTGGCTATAACGAAGTTATGACAAAAATTTTGTAAAAGACAAACGAGAATTAGAAAGTTAGTAAACGAACCCGAGTGGGTAGGGTTTTATAAGAAAGTAAGAGAACATAGGAAACGTGAGTCGTGGACTCAAGAACGAACGAGTTCCGAGTTCGGATGACCGAATTACGGACGAACAAACGAAGAGCGTTAAAAATATAAAATGAATAAAGGGTGAAGATCAAGCCAATATAATGGCATGTTAACGGATTCAGAACGAAGTTATGTCCAAGGGGTATTGAAGTACGTAAGATAAGGAAGAGAATGGCTTTGGAACGACCTCGTTTCGAGTTATAACGAAGGATTTATAAGATCTTAAAGTACGCGTCTCAAACTTGATTCAAGACTTAGAGAATTTTTCTAGGGTTTAGGCTCGGTCTTTGCGGCCAATTTGAGCCTTGAGAGGCGGCGTCATAAATGTGAGCTCGACCATAAAATTATGGTGAGTGGTACCTGCATGATGCGAGAGTTAGAGAAGGAGTGAAATGCATGTACTAGTGTTGGGAAAATGCCAGAGATGAGGTTTTAACTGCTCAGCTCTTGGGGGAAATGTAAGGGAAGATAAAGGATATAATATTCAACTAATGTAACACTTAATCAAGTGATGTAAACCTTTATTAAAGGTTGAACATATAGATTAAATAAGATTAAATGACAAAGAATATAAACGCGGGTTACGTAACTGATATCCGGGGACCGTAGTCGCGATGAACGAACGTGAGGGATTGCTATGGTTGTTATTCCTTAGAGGTTAAGCGAAGAGGGTAATGAACATGGGGTTCATGTAATGGATAACAAAATTATTAATAAGATATGAATTATCTAGAAAGCTGTAATGAATTAACGGTACTAAGATTAATGAAAGCCGAATGTGAGTCGATAAGGAATGAATCTAGAGGTATGGCATCTAGTTGCCACGAAGCTGTAAAGAATAAGAAATTGATTTAACGAGCAGTAAGTTTAATTGTTTGGATAAGTTAAGATAAGTTTAGGTTGTGGTACAATCGTAACCTTTGATGGTTGACATATGGGAGTTGGGCTAAACAATTCCTTTAAAGAGCGAAGGTATATACGAAACTGGCAACCGATCTAACTCACTGTGATGGCAGTGTAGATGAGACGGGAACTTGTTTGTTGGTTGTTTGTGGGAAACCACTCAGAGTACCATATGGACTACCAGCAGAGACGCGATGTGTGCTGAGTCCTAGAGAAGTTATAAGAAGAAGATAAGAATATAAATCATCCAGGATGATGAACGTTTTGAGTAAGACATCTTCGTATGTCATAAAGCCGTAAACTGGTAAAATAAGTTAGTCGCGTAAACTTATATTGGAAGAACGTGAACCCTAAGAAGTAAAATTAAGTAAACCAATGCGTAAGTTCAATATATGTCTAATTGGTGTTAATGTTTTCTCCTTATGTGTTATATAAGAATTGGAATGAGTAGTTCAGCGTAAGCTGTAGTTGGGCGTAAGGCAAGTTTCCTCACTTCATTCATATTCTAAATGAATGCTAGATTGTTAAACTTCTCAGATGTTGTACTTGAGAAGTTCTGTCTATGTGCGAATGTGCGATATTTGTAAAATGTGGTAGAACGTATGAGGCCTTGAGCCACAATTTGAATACTTCGGTGTTTCTATGATATGCATTGTTCTGTGATTGAGTGGTTCAATACAAGTATATTCTGTTTATACATGAACCGTTATTGTTAAGTATGTGCTAATGATTCTAGCCAGATAGGATGTGTATGAAAAAGGTAGAAGAATGAAAGTATTTCAAAGTAAAAATGACAGATGTTTTAAGATGATAGGAATTGAGACTCTTCCTATTATTCAAGCTGCTTCATAACCTTTGTTCGGTTATAGAAGTTCTAAAGAAATGTTGTAATTCAAGTTGTTTGTTCATTTGTTATGACATCTTTGGGCAATTGAATGCTCACTCTTGCTTTAAATGAAAAATAATTTTCAATGAACAAGGTTAGAAGAACTTAAGGATCTCGTAAAGATCAAGTCGACGGTATCCGGATGAAGTACCACTTAGAAGGTGATTGAGCGAGAAGATCAAGTGAAAACTTGTATTATAAAAAGATGAAATTGAATTATAGACTAGTTTAATGAACTATTATGTATCCTTGGTGGCGGATAAAAGTCATTCTTGTAATATGAAATGAATAATGTATTTATTAATATTTGTAATGAAAAAGGTTATAAGGTTTCCAGAACCTGGGATTTGAGAGTGTATGTCGTTATATTTTAGTATATAATGATGTATGTTGGATGAATGATGTACTCGTGATGTACGGAATCTGGGTGTGAAGATAGACCGAATTTCGGGGCGTTACAAGTTGGTATCAGAGCTGATAGGTTATAAACCTTAGGTAGGAGTACCTAAGACTATAATCGTAGAGAGAATGATAAGAAGGTCACCACGTGATCATAGTGACTCGTAGTAACATATGAGTTGTTAAACGATGAATGATTTATAGCTAATGCTATGAATGAAGGGTACTATGAAGTAGTACGGGAAGAAGAACGTAGATTGAGTTGTGAAGGATAGTATATGAATTAAATAAAATTCGTATTAAGTAGAGAGAGATTTAGAAGTTGTAAAATTTCAATTGAGGACTCATGTGATAGCCGAGTTGTATGAACCTTTGTTATGGGCAGAGGTTTGTGCTTCGTGTAACAACTGCTTAGCTTATTACAGTGATAATCATTGGTGCGCTATCAAGATGTACGTGACGAGAAGGTGAATCTTTTCTGATGTATATAATTGATAGGTAGAGAACGATAAGGTAGGTGCGAGTTCTTGAAACTCATACTTATGGTAAGTTCGTGATTCATATTAATATGGTATGTTTTGAGCGTCTCTCGTGAATGAATGGACGCCTATGGTGCGT
Source organism: Panax ginseng (assembly GCA_020205605.1). Lineage (NCBI taxonomy): Eukaryota > Viridiplantae > Streptophyta > Magnoliopsida > Apiales > Araliaceae > Panax > Panax ginseng. The sequence continues at coordinate 55,951,916 of CM035143.1, read as the reverse complement.
CGGATAATTCTTAAACTCATATTATTGTGGAAAGTTCCTGAACTCATAATGTGTGGTAAGTTGATGGACTGTACTAAGATATAGGAATGTTTAGACTGAAAATGAGTTGTTTTTAGTAGACTTAGTATTGAAGGTGCTAGAGAAGATTAAGTATTATTGCAGTAAGACAATTAAGGAAGAGGGAGAATAGGATATTCCAAGTCATCTAACTATGCTAGATTTAGAACTTTATTGAAATCGTGCTGATATGTACATTTTTAAAAGGAAGAATTGGTTCAACTTTTGGAACCAACAAATTTTAAAAGAGCTATTCTTGGTATGTCTATGCTAATTGATTCAGCTAGACAGAAATTGATTTAAAAATATCAAAATGAATTTTATATCATTCGTGCATTTGATGCAAGGATGGTAAAATGATGGAATTATTAATGCAATTGAACCTGGTGTTGGATGTGATCTTAGGATCAATAACCCGCTATGGTATGATGTATAATAACAAAGTCACATACTGACGAAGTCCTCAACGTACTGTGAAAAGTACGGTATCATGACGTCATAAACCGTTTTGATGTATTGTGAAAATAATTTAAAGAAGTAGTCGATGTCAATTGAGTTGACTAGACGAATGTTTCACGGTGATATCTAATTTATTAGTATGGTCTAAGCTACTTGATTCGGCTAGACAAATAGTATGTAAACTAATGATCAAGACTGAGGAGAACATGGAAGAGGTAGTTTACTTTCTTGGTGATTGTAAACTGACCGTTAAAGAAAGGCTTACGGCGAAATGCTATTTAACCTAGTAAGAGTTCATGGTTGATTTGAGCCCTCAGCAAATGTATGAAACATTTTCAAAGGAAATTTTATATTCATCGTTATTCCTTCTACTTTATGATTCTTGATAGGTTATGGGGGTTAGGAATGAGGGAAAGATAAGAACTCCGTTGAAGTGAAGTTGAGAAGAAAGGTAGGCTAAAATTTCAAGGATGGAATTCTGTGAAGAAGGGGTGAATGTGATGACCCGGGTAAGGGTGTGGTTTCAAGAAATTCCAAGGACGGAATTTTTATATGGGGGGAAGAGTGTGACGACCCGAAAATTCAGGTTGTCCAAAATTTAAATTTAAAGAATAAGTTATTAATAAAATGAATTTTTATTAATACTATTATGTGCTATGTGTTTAATAATTGATCTATACCCTAGGATGATTATAAGTCGGGAGTATTCTGGCTACGAGCTATATTGACTGAGTAAGAATTTTCAAGACGAAAATAAAATTTTCCGGGAACAAAATATTTTTCGGGGAAAAAGACCAAATAGACACTATTCACCCGATGAAACCCTAAGGGTTAGGGTTTGAATAACCTAGGCCATTCCAAGAGTTCGATATGTCGAAATGACATTCTATCGAAAGATTTGACGATAATATGTTGTGAAAAGTTAAGTAAGCCGATAAAAGTTTTTCTCGAAAAGCGTGCAAAAATCGGAAGAAATAAAAACGGCGAAAAAGTACTGCTATGTACTTTTCACTCGTTTAGCTCCATTAGGGTAAAACGTGAAGGAAAACGCTTAACGTCAAAAAGTGTTTTTCAGTTTTTTGAAGATCCGAAAAATACGTAAAAGTTAATCGGTAAAGGAAAGACGAAATATCCAAAAATATTTGGATCCCGAGAATCGCAGTTTTTAAAATTGTCGGACGAAAACCGAAAGATGGAATCACAAAACTTTTGAAGGAAGTCTCGTGAATAGTAAGGAGGTGTAATAAGGAGGTGTGAATAGTAAGGAGGTTGAGGGGCGAAATGACTAAAATATCCTTATCTTGGAAATTCTATAAATAGGAAACTAAATTCAATTATTTTTGGATTTTGAAAATGTGAGACCCTAGATTTTATGAAAAAATATTTAATTTTCTCGAAATAATTTTTTTGAATGTTATGGTGTGGATTTGATATAATGTTATAGTTGTGGGTAATATTTATAAATTTTGCAAAATACGCAAGTTGTTATATAATATTCGATTGGTCGGGGAATATTCTTTTTTGTCAGGGAATATCCGTATGACGGTATAATCATTGGTGGACCCCGCAACAGAATTATTGTCGGATTGAGAAAATGACAAAAATACTTTATAAAAATAACGGCGGAAGTTTTACCGTTAACTATTGAAACACCCAGTGTTAAAGTAGTACTAATACGTGGTTGCATACAAGTAGTAGCACACCAGTATTGATTATTGATGCTTACGTGATAAGTCACTCGGTTTTGGTTTATTGGTATTATTAATGTAATAAAATGAGAATACTTTTATAAAGTTATTCTATAAATAGAATATATTATATTCTATTATGCATAGTATTGCATAGTGTTCGCATAGTATTTTGCATAGTAAAATCTTTTTATATAAAGCAGTAATACTTTTATAAAGTTATTCTATAAATAGAATATATTATATTTTATTATGCATAGTCTTTGCGTGATAGTGCATGCATAGTGGTTTGCATAGTAAAATATTTTTATATAAAAGCAGTAATACTTTTATAAAGTTATACATTTTATTAGACAATAATTAGAATATATTATATTTTATTATGCATAGTATTTGCATAGCTCTGCATAGTGTTTGCATAGTAAAATCTTTTATAAAGTTATTCGTTTTATTAGATTATAAATAGAATATATTATATTTTATTTAAAAGATTTTGCTTTAAATATGGACCATCAGATTAAAGTAAATCAATATGGACCGTTTATGAGTTACTTACTATGCAGTCCATTTTTCTATAAATAGAAGCTCATTCCTTCATTATTTCTTACGAATTCACTGAAACTCTAGAGAGATAAGCTATAGAGAGAAAGAAGAAAAGTATTCTACTACTTCACTACTCATATATCCAGTACTCTTCTTCTTAAGGTAGGGAATATTATTTGTTGTACTCGTAAGGAGTGTTATTCTTTTGTATTCATGAAAAGAACTTATGTTATTCCATTCTTTATTATTCTGTTGGAATAACCTGTATACGCGAGCGACCCAATACTTGGTGACATTCTTCTATTATTCCGTCTTTACTTATTACATTTGGAATATCATATGCATGCATTTTACGCTGAGACCTAATTAAAATCTTTATTATTATTGGTTGGAATATCCGTCATAAAATGCGTTTTACGTACGGACTGGTTCAAATCTTTATTATTATTACATTGGAATATCACATATCAGACGTTTTATGCTTGGGACTGATTCCGTCCTTATTAGTAGATTCATTGGAATAACCTATTTATGCAAAGTACCGCATGCATGGTGATTTCATTGTTATTCCATTCTTTATTATTCTATTGGAACATCCCGTTCGGTGAAAATTTACTTTGACCGGTTTACATTATTTAGTATTACATTGGAATAACTCGCATACATGGCAATCTAGAATGCATGGTGATTTCTTTTATTATTCCATTCTTTATTATACTCAGTTGGTTAAAGTTTTGACTTCTATACTCCATTAAATTAGTGGAATATCCTTAATAATTGCGCCTCATCCAATATCTTTTTATAGAAATATTCCTCTAAGCATTGTTGAATTTTACTCTACAAAGCAGTATCATGTTGACAATTTGGACGTTTTTTAGTTGTTGGACAAATTAATTCTTGTACTTGTTTTATTGAATTCTTATATCATTGTCATCATCATCATATTTATATTATGTTGAAAGTCATCTGTGGCCTGTAGTGCATAAATAGACTTGGTATGATTATGACCAGGGATTATTTGGTATAATCATAACCATAATGTTACAAATGATGTGAATAAAGTCCTCATTGGCCCGTAGCGCATTAATGGACAGTTTTTGGTATGATTATGGCTATGGATTCTCTTTGGCCATAGTGCAAAGATGAATTGTTTTATGGCATGATCAGGACCGTTGATGAAAACATGATTATCTTAAGCCGTAGTGCATGTATAATTCGTGGTCATGATACTAAAGAATATCCTTGGCTTGTAGTGGGATGATTCGATGATGTGAATTATTTATAAGCTGAGTCCTAGCGATAAAAGTGATGAAAAACCTTTTAAATCATAAAAGATAGTAGATTTTATTCTCTACTTGACTCTTTTAATGGATTGCTTGTTCTGCTGCAGTTAAACTTGATTGTTATTATATTTTATCAGTTTAACACTGTTGAAGGCTAATGATAAATTATTCTGCATTATCTTAGTCATAATATTTCTAACTGGGCTAATTGAGCTCACCCTTTCTTTTACTGTTCTCTTCAGGAAATGAGAACGTATCTGGGACTAGTCGGGGAACAGAGTGATGGTCCTAGTTGGTGCATTAGTAGTCCTCACTATTCTGTGAAATAGTGTGATAATAATTGTAATGAGGACTTCTTTTGAGTTTGTATACTCTCTAGTAGACAATATTTGTATTCAAACTCACAGTTTATGTTTTGTCATATTGTACACGACAGTTATATTATTAAGTTGTATTTGAATTCTGTACCATGTATCTGGCGACTCAAGATGGGTGATGTATACCTAATTTTGGGGGCGTCACAGTTGGTATCAAATCTTAGGGATATGATCCCTGGCTGAGATGTGAGACAAGAACTAGGAGGAGAGAAACGGGGAATTCCTTCGCTAGTATGACCTACCTAAGTTTATTTGGTATTTAATTGGTCGGTCAGAGTATAGGGATAATATGTGATATGTTAATTAACCCTTGTTTTGTGGCAGTATTTGAAAATGACATCCGAGAATGTTGAGAATAGCAATGGAGCACATGAGACCGTGGAGACACCTCTAATCACTAACCAAAATAATGTGATTAGAGATATCCATGTGGTGATTGAGGAATTAAAAGTTGCACTCAAGCTAGTCGCAAAGGTAGCAACTGAGAGTGAGGAAGAAGAGGAACCTGAGGAGGATTTATTAGAAGAACTTATTGATCAAAATGTAGAATTGCAAAATCATATTCATAAGTAGAAGAGCATGCTGAAGAACGGAAGGCAGTCGTGGAGCAAAGGAATGTAATAATTCAAAATTGTATTACCCGATGTGCGATAACTGAACAAGAGCTCTCTTTGGCAGAGTATACAATATTAAAGCTGGAATTTGAGAATTCAAATGTCAAGGAGCAGCTGAAAGAAGAAATAACTGAACGAGTGAGAAAGAAAGATGCATGGGTAAAAGCCACACGATGCGTTGATATTGTGGAAAGAGAAGTTCGATCCAAGAAAGCTAAAATAGATTATATGTATTTCTCTTTTTCGACAGCAATTGGGAGAACCCAGCATTGAGTTTTGAATTACCCTATACATTGCGGTCAATCCCAATTCGATATGGATCGAAGGTTAATGATTCAGATCATGGAGCAGGAGTACGACGAAGTAGTTGAGGGTGGAATATGCCCTATAACGAAAGTCAATTCCAATGGTAATGACGACACCAAAGACTGTCCCGAATAAGTCAAATTCGGTAGTTTAAGGGAGAGTGTTTTTCGTGACGAGGAATCGAACGAAGTTACCACGGGTTAGTTAATTATAAATTCTTGTGAAGTCTATACCTTATTAGATACCGGCTCTACCCATTCTTTTATCTCTCTTGCTTGCATTCAACGTTTAAATTTGACTTCGGAGAAATTAGACTTTGACTTATTGGTTGAAACTTCGATAGTAGAAACCTTCGTTACCTCCACTGTTTATAAATCTTGTTGATTCAAATCGACACTTTCACGTTACCTGTCGATCCTATCTCTTTGGAAAAAAAACGCGCCTTTGATGTGATTTTAGGAATCGATTGGTTAACTACTCATCAAGCTTTTCGTAAGGTTGTTAGCTTTCATATTCCTAACCAACCTATTATGCGAATTTAAGCAACCAAACCACTAAAGTCAATTATTGTCATATCAAGCCATAAGTAAAGAGCCCCGGTCCTTTCGTTGTTGACTTCCTTGTGTGGAATGCACTAAAGCCAAACTTTTTGTAGGGGACGTTGTGAATAACGGTGGCAAGTTGATAGGTATCAATGTGACGTGCTATCCAAGTCTTGGATGAGAGTCACACTTTTGAATGATATTTCTATTGTTAATAAATTTCCTGACGTATTCTTGAAGACTTCTTAGCCTACCCCTAGAGCGTGAAATCAAATTTGTATTGACCCCAGTACAAAACCCATTTCTTAAACCCTCAAATATTTCTTCAACTAAAATGAATGTAACATGCGCCAAAGACGTTGACTCGAGCTGTTGAAGATTATGATCGTACCATTCAATATCATCGTGGAAGTACATTTAACGTAGTGGTGACGATTGAGTAGAAGATCATTATATACTGATTACAAGTGCGAATATCTGAACCCGTGAAGATAACGAATATACGAGTAGAATCAACTTTAATTAATAAAGTTAAAGCCGCTCAAGCTACATACTCAGAGCTGATGAATGTGAAGAAGAAGGTTCAAGAGGGCGTTATTCTAGAAGCAAGAATCGACGAAGAGAGGAAATCTCAACCCTCGATTTAATTGGCCCATTTGAAATCCTCGATGAAGTAGGAACTGTGGCCTATAGACTCGTTTTACCGCCAAGTATGTTGCGTGTTCAGAACATTTTTTTACGTATCGATGTTATGTAAATATGTGGACAACCGAACCACGTTATTAATTTAGAACTGGACGAGATAGCAGAAGATTTAACGTATAAGGAGATACGTGTTAAAATCTTGGATAAGAAGGATCATATTCGACGCTCAAAGGTTATACCTCAAGAGTTAGAATTTGAAGTGAAGTCAAGGTATCCTCACATGTTTGGCATACCAGGTACGTACGTAAATTTCTAGGGAAAAATTCCATAAGGAAGGGAGATTGTGAGACCCCAGATTTTATGAATAAATATTTAATTTTCTCGAAATAATGTTTTTGAATATTATGGTGTGGATTTGATATAATGTTATAGTTGTGGGTAATATTTATAAATTTTGCAAAGTACGCAAGTTGTTATATAATATTCGATTGGTCGGGGAATATTCTTTTTTGTCGGGGAATATCCGTATGACGGTACAATCATTGGTGGTCCCCGCAACGGAATTATTATCGGATTGAGAAAATGAGAAAAATACTTTATGAAAATAATGGCGGAAGTTTTACCCTTAACTATTAAAACACCCGGTGTTAAAAGTACAGTAATACGCGTGGTTGCATAGTAGCACACGGTATTGATTATTTATGCTTATGTGATAAGTCACTCAGTTTTGTTTTATTGGTATTATTAATGTAATAAAACAAAATACTTTTATAAAGGTATTCTATTAATAGAATATATTATATTCTATTATGCATAGTGTTGCATAGTGACTGCATAGTGTGTTGCATAGTAAAATCTTTTTATATAAAACAGAATACTTTATAAAGTTATTCTATAAATAGAATATATTATATTTTATTATGCATAGTGTTGCATAGTGCCTGCATAGTAAAATCTTTTTGTGTAAAACATAATACTTTTACAAAGTTATCTGTTTTATTAGACAATAATTAGAATATATTATATTTTATTATGCATAGTGCCTGCATAGTGTTTGCATAGTAAAATCTTTTATAAATATATTCGTTTTAATAGATTATAAATATAATATATTATATTTTATTTAAAAGATTTTTCTTTAAATATGGACCATCAGATTAAAGTAAATCAATATGGACCTATTATGAGTTAGTTACTATGCAGTCCATTTTTCTATAAATAGAAGCTCATTCCTTCATTATTTCTTACGAATTCACTGAAACTCTAGAGAGAAAAGCTATAGAGAGAAAGAAGAAAAGTATTCTGCTACTTCACTACTCATATATCCAGTACTCTTCTTCTTAAGGTAGGGAATATTATTTGTTGTACTCGTAAGGGGTATTATTTCTTTTGTATTCATGAAGAGAACTTATGTTATTCTATTCTTTATTATTACATTGGAATAACTCAGATCATGTGAGCTACCCTATACTTGGTGACATTCTTCTATTATTCCATCTTTACTATTCTGTTGGAATATCTTGTCAATGTTTTTACACGGACCGAAAATCTTTATTATTCATTGGAATATCATGTCATGCGTTTTACGTGGGACTGGTTAAAATCTTTATTATTATTCATTGGAATATCACGCTCATGCATTTTATGGGACTGATTAAAATCCTTATTAGTATTCTGTTGGAATAACCTATTTATGCAAAGTACCGCATGCATGGTGATTTTTGTTGTTATTCCATTCTTTATTTTTCTATTGGAACATCCTGTCGGTGCAAATTTCGCCTGACCTGGTTCCGTTATTTAGTATTCTATTGGAATAACCTGTCTATGCGAAGTACCGCATGCATGGTGATTTCTTTTGTTATTCCATTCTTTATTATACTCAGTTGGTTAAAGTTTTGACTTCTATACTCCATTAAATTAGTGGAATATACTTGATAATTGCGCCTCATCCAGTATCTTTTTATGGAAATATTCCTCTGAGCATTCTTGAATTTTACTCTACAAAGCAGTATCATGTTGACAATTTGGACGTTATTGGTTCTTGGACAAATTAATTCTTGAACTTTTTTTATTGAATTCTTATATCATTGTCATCATCCTCATGTTTATATTATGTTGAAAGTCATCTGTGGCCTGTAGTGCATAGATGGACTTGATAGGATTATGACCAGGGATTATTCGGTATAATCATAACCGTAATGTTACAAATGATGTGGAAAAAGTGCTCATTGGCCCGTAGTGCATTGATGGACAGTTTTTGGTATGATTATTGCTATGGATTCTCTTTGGCCGTAGTGCAAAGATGAATTGTATTATGGAATGATCAGGACAATTGATGAAAACATGATTATCTTAAGCCGTAGTGCATGGATAATTCGTGGTCGTGATACTAAAGAATATCCTTGGCTTGTAGTGCAGGGATGATTCGATGATGTGGATTATTTATAAGTTGAGTCCCAACGATAAAAGTGATGAAAAACCTTTTAAATCATAAAAGATAGTAGATTTTATTCTCTACTTGACTTTTTTAATGGATTGCTTGTTCCGCTGCAGTTAAACTTGATAGTTACTATATTTTATCAGTTTAACACTGTTGAAGGCTAACGATAAATTATTCTGCATTATCTTAGTCATAATATTTCTAACTGGGCTAGTTGAGCTCACCCTTTCTTTTACTGTTCTCTTGTGAAATGAGAACGATCTCGGGACTAGTCGGGAACAGAGTGATGGTCCTAGTTGGTGCATTAGTAGTCCTCACTATTCTGTGAAATAGTGTGATAATAATTGTAATGAGGACTCCTTTTGAGTTTGTATACTCTCTAGTAGACAATATTTGTATTCAAACTCACAGTTTATGTTTTGTCGTATTATACACGACAGTTATATTATTAAATTGTACTTGAATTCTGTACCATGTATCTGGCAACTCAAGATGGGTGATGTATACCTAATTTTGGGGGCGTCACAGTTGGTATCAAAGCTCAGGGTTATGATCCCTAGCTGAGATGTGAGACAAGAACTAGGAGGGGAGAGACGGGGAATTCCTTCACTAGTATGACCTACCTAAGTTTATTTGGTATTTAATTGGTCAGTCAGAGTATAGGGATAATATGTGATATGTTAATTAACCCTTGTTTTGTGGCAGTATTTGAAAATGATATCCGAGAATGTTGAGAATAGCAATGGAGCACATGAGACCGTGGAGACACCTCTAATCACCAACAAAAATAATGTGATTAGAGATATCCATGTGGTGATTGAGGAATTAAAAGTTGCACTCAAGCTAGTCGCAAATGTAGCAACTGAGAGTGAGGAAGAAGAGGAACCTGAGAAGGATTTATTAGAAGAACTTATTGATCAAAATGTAGAATTGCAAAATCATATTCATGAACGGAAGGTGGTCGTGGAGCAAAGGAATGTAACAATTCAAAATTGTATTACCCGATGTGCGATAGCTGAACAAGAACGCTCTTTGGCAGAGTATATAATATTAAAGCTGGAATATGAGAATTCAAATGTCAAGGAGCAGCTGAAAGAAGAAATAACTGAACGAGTGAGAAAGAAAGATGCATGGGTAAAAGCCACACGACGCGTTGATATTGTGGAAAGAGAAGTTCGGGGCGAAATGACTAAAATACCCTTATCTTGGGAATTCTATAAATAGGAAGCTAAATTCAATTATTTTGGGATTTTGAAAATCCTACAACATAGAGAGAGAGAGAGAGAGAGAGAGAGGTCGGATGGGAAGGAGAAGGATGAGGAAGAGCTTGCTCATGTGCCAACTTTGTCCGACGGGGAAAGATTAAAGGAGAACGATAATCCGGAGCCTAATCTCTTATAAATTTTCTTTAAGTTTTTATGTTTAAAAACATAACTTAATAGAATTAAGAGGTAAAAGAATATTTGGGATGAGTTCATATGGTTGAAATCATAAGAAAATGAAGAAATAAGAATTTAAAGTTTAGTAAATAAATTTCTTAAGGAAGTATAAGATTCGTAATGAATTAGAACGATCCGAGTGGATTATATGAATAAGTAGGTGAAATAAGTAAGGAATGATGTTCTATAACATCAAATTCCAATAAAAAGTGAAATCATAATCCAAAATATCGATTAAAATGAAGAACGAACGAAGAACACGAAGAACACGCGAAGAACATGAAGAACGTTGTTGATGGACAAATTTAAAACCATCGTAGGATAATTGTTGTTGATGGAAAAGTTTAAAACCATCGCGTATAAGTTATAAGTGTATTGTTTGGTTAGGAATGGTAGAAACGTTCATGAAGAACGGATTAAAACTTAGCTATAACGAAGTTATGACAAAAATTTCGTAAAAGAAAAATGAGAATTAAAAGGTTAGTAAATGAACCCGAGTGGGTAGGGTTTCATAACAAAGTAAGAAAACATAGGAAACGTGAGTCGTGGAATCAAGAATGAACGAGTTCCGAGTTCGGATCACCGAATTACGGACGAACAAACGAAGAGCGTTAAAAACATAAAATGAATAATGGGTGAAGATCAAGCCAATCTAATGGAACGTTATTGGATTCGGAATGAAGTTATGTCCGAGGGGTATCGAAGTACGTAAGATGAGGAAGAGAATGGCTTTAGAACGACCTCATTTCAAGTTATAACGATGGAGTTATGAGATCGTAAAGTACGCGTCTCAAACTTGATTCAAGTCTTAGAGAAATTTTCTAGGGTTTAGGCTCGGCGCTGCAGCGCCAGCTGAGTCTTGAGAGGCGGCGCCACAACGTGAGCTCGGCCATAAATTTATGGCGAGTGGCGCCGCAGCGCCAGTGTTTGGAAAATGCCAGAGATGAGGTTTTAACTGCTCAGCTCTTGGGGGAAATGTAAGGGAAGATAAAGGATATAATATTCAACTAATGTAACACTTAATCAAGTGATGTAAACCTTTATTAAAGGTTGAACATATAGATTAAATTAGATTAAATGACAAAGAATATAAACGCGGGTTACGTAACCGATATACGGGAACCGTAGTCGCGATGAACAAACGTGAGGGATTGCTATAGTTGTTATTCCTTAGAGGTTGAGCGACGAGGGTAATGAACATGGGGTTCATGTAATGGATAACGAAAGTATTAATAAGATATGAGTTATCTAGAAAGCCGTAATGAATTAACGGTACTAAGATTAATGAAAGCCGAATGTGAGTCGATAAGGAATGAATCTAGAGGTATGGCATTTAGTTGCCAGGAAGCCGTAAAGAATAAGAAATTGATTTAACGAACAATAAGTTTAATGGTTTGGATAAGTTAAGATAAGTTTAGATTGTGGTACAATTGTAACCTTTGATGGTTGACATATGGGAGTTGGGCTAAACAATTCCTTCAAAGAGCGAAGGTATATACAAAACTGGCAACCGATCTAACTCACTGTGATGGCAGTGTAGATGAGACGTGAACTTGTTTGTTGGTTGTTTGTGGGAAACCACTCAGAGTACCATATGGACTACCAGCAGAGATGCGATGATGAACGTTTTGAGTAAGACATCTCCATAAGTCATAAAGCCGTAAACTAGTACAAGAAGTTAGTTGCGTAAACTTATATTGGAAGAACGTGAACCCTAAGAAGTAAAGTTAAGAAAACCAATGCGTAAGTTTAATATATGACTAATTGGTGTTTATGTTTTCTCCTTATGTGTTATATAGGAATTGGAATAAGCAGCTCAATGTAAACTGTAGCTGGGCGTAAGGCAAGTTTCCTAACTTCATTCATATTCTAAATGAATGCTAGTTTCTTAAACTTCTGAGATGTTGTACTTGAGAAGTTCTATCTATGTGCGAATGTGCGATATTTGTACAATGTGGTAGAACGTATGAGGCCTTGATCCACAATTTGAATACTTCAATGTTTATATGATATGCATTGTTCTGTGATTGAGTTTTTCAATACAAGTATGTTCTGTTTATACATGAACCATTATTGCTAAGTCTGTGCTAATGATTATAGCCAGATAGGATGTGTATGAAAAAGGTAGAAGAATGAAAGTATTTCAAAGTAAAAATGACAGATGTTTTAAGATGATAGGAATTGAGACTCTTCCTATTATTCAAGCTGCTTCATAACCTTTGTTCGGTTATAGAAGTTCTAAAGAAATGTTGTAATTCTGAAGTTGTTTGTTCAACTGTTATGACATGCTGGGCAATTGAATGCTCACTCTTGCTTTAAATGAAAAATAATTTTCAGCGAACAAGGTTAGAAGAACTTAAGGATCTCGTAAAGATCAAGCTGACGGTATCCAGATGAAGTACCACTTAGAAGGTGATTGAGCGAGAAGATCAAGTGAAAACTTGTATTATAAAAAGATGAAATTGAATTATAGACTAGTTTAATGAACTATTATGTATCCTTGGTGGCGGATAAAAGTCATTCTTGTAATATGAAATGAATAATGTATTTATTAATATTTGTAATGAAAAAGGTTATAAGGTTTCCAGAACCTGTGATTTGAGAGTGTATGTCGTTATATTTCAGTATATAATGATGTATGTTGGATGAATGATGTACTCATGACGTACGGAATCCGGGTGTGAAGATAGACCGGATTTTGGGGTGTTACAAGTTGGTATCAGAGCTGATAGGTTATAAACCTTAGGTAGGAGTACCTAAGACTATAATCGTAGAGAGAATGATAAGAAGATCACCACGTGATCATAGTGACTCGTAGTAACATATGAGTTGTTAAACGATGAATGATTTATAGCTAATTCTATGAATGAGGGGAAGTAGTACAGGAAGAAGAACTTAGATTGAGTTCTGAAGGATAGTATATGAATTAAAGAAAATTCGTATTAAGTAGAGAAAGATTTAGAAGTTCATTACTACAAAACAGTAAATAGACAACACTTAAGCCACAACGTTTGTATTTTTTTTTAGAACATTTTTTTAAAAAACGTTGTAGATACATATGAAAAAACGTTATCTATTTATAAAAGACAATTTTTGATTTTAAATAGATAACATTTTTTAAAAAAAACGTTGTGTATGTAAATAACACGGAGAAAAAAAAAACACGGAACTTAAATTTTTTTCCTTATTTTCCCATCTCTGCCCAACTCTGTCTCTCTCATTTCACCAGCTCAACTCTCTCACTCAGATAACTCAGATATGCATCACATCTCATTCTCCTCCCTCTCGACTCCCTTTAACCCTAGAAATAGTGGCGACGTAGTGGTAGCGGCAGCGGCGACATAGTGGTGGCCTCTTCTTTAACTTCTCCTCCATTATTGCCCAAGTGAGGGTTTGAATTTCCTATTTCTTCATCTACGTTCTCTTTCCTAGGGTTATTCTCTCTCTTCAAACAGTTGACGATGGTGCAGGAGGTTGTTAATAATGACGAGGTCGTTCTCTTTCAGTGTGCATGAATATTGTTGGATCATATTCTGTTCTCTGTGTCTATTTTATACTTGGATATAATCGTGCTACTACCCATGACTATGTGTGCTATTTGGTGCCTAATCTTATTTCTATTACCTAACCATGACTGTGTGTACACTTGTATGCTTTTTACTTTTGTATGACTTGATAAATGTCGATAATTGTCTTTTTAATTTCCATATAATAGTGCGAGTTGGAATGGTCGCTACATTAGCATCTGGTTGTTCGATGCCCTTGACCTCGCTTTTACTTTTGTTTGAGGTGATTTAAAGATTACAGGATCTTTCTTCCTCTCATGGTAATTCTTGTCAACTTGTATTTGGTATTATACTTAAGTTTCTATGTGTGAGTGAAATTTGGTTAAAGACGCAACTTATATAGTGGGTATGAAGAACGAATGTATGAACATTGACATGCTTAGGGAAATTTTTAGCCATTATCTTTCTTTAGGACTCAAAATGAAAGTATGAACTATGAACACCTACACCTACAATAATTGAAGTCAACCATGTAATCTATGGTTTACGAGTAATTTGCAAAGTTCTTCAAGTTGTTTTGAGCTTCCAGTTCCATTATCAAAGTGATGCTTGTATGCGATTCTGATGGGGACCTGGAGAAACTATTTCCAATTTTGTGTATTTCATGTTGAGCTTTGCCATATCGCTGCATTTCAGTAAGTTTATTATGCTCATCTATTTATGATTTTCCTCTAGCAAGTGGGTTTCATGACATGCTAACTTTTCCTTGATTCCATATCTTAATGTGCTGAGATTACAGATTTAGCAAAGAAGCCACATATGAGTCGCATAAAGAAAGGTAAAAAGTAACAGAGCTCAGAGCTCATCAAAGCCACTCCTAGTTCTGCAGTTAACAATCTAAGAGCTTCAAATTTAAAAGAAAGCTAAAAAGTAACAGTGTGCTTCTTGATGCAAGTTCTAAGCCCACACCTTGGTTCCTATCACTTACAACACTTTGTTCCCATGCAGGACTCTGTCAGTGCTACAAAAAAAAATTTTACATGACTTCGAAGAATTTTGTGCCGCAGCAATAAGTGTACATCAGCTAGAAGGAATGGACAGCTGGGAGCAATATGCACGTCGTGCCTACGAACTGTTTGAGACAGATTGAAATAGACCTATTATGATAGAGGAACTTGCCTCTGTATGATCTCTATCTTAAGATTTCAACATTAAGCATTTGATTATATAGTTTGATTTCTTGGCATTTGAGGCACTGTTCCAAGTGACTCTAGGACATCAAATAAAATACAATGTAATATTTTGTGGATTTAGTAATTTGAAACTGTAAACGAATGGTATTATTGGGATGTATTTTGAATGGTTGATACAACCTTTTTTTTCTTTTTTTTTAATCTACAACATTTTAAAAACGTTGTGTAAATGTGCGTAAACGTTGTCTAATATATTAAACTACAATTTTTTTATCCAGAAAACGTTGTGGAATCATACATTCTACAACATTTTTAAGCATCTGCTAATTTATGGAAAACAAATCTACAACGTTTTTTTCTTAAAAACGTTGTGTAATGTGCTTAACTACAACGTTTTAAAAACGTTGTGTAAGGGTGTCAAATAGACAACACCCTTAACCACAACGTTGTTTTGACAGAAACCACAACGTTTTTTCCGCGTTGTCTATTTACTGTTTTGTAGTAGTGGTTGTAAAATTTCAATTAAGGACTCGTGTGATAGCTGAGTTGTATGAACCTTTGTTATGGGAAGAGGTTTGTGCTTGGTGTAACAACTGCTTAGCTTATTACAGTGATAATCATTGGGATTGGTCGCGCTATCAAGATGTATATGACGAGAAGGTGAATCTTTTCTCATTTATATAATTCATAGGTAAAGAACGATAAGGTAGGTTTTCGGGGCGTTACAGTAGATTTTATTCTCTACTTGACTCTTCTAATGGATTGCTTGTTCCGCTGCAGTTAAACTTGATGTTTGTTATATTTTATCAGTTTAACATTGTTGAAGGCTAACTATAAGTTATTATGCAGTATCTTAGTCATAATATTTCTTACTGGGCTAGATGAGCTCACCCTTTCTTTCACTGTTCTCTTCAGGAAATGAGAATATAGCTGGGACGAGTCGGGGAAGTGATTGACGGTCCAAATGGTTGTTTTAGTAGTCCTCACTATTCTATAAAATAGGGTGACAATAAATGTAATGAGGACTCCATTGAGTGTGGATATTGTCTAGATGACAATATTCTTATTAAAACTCTTAGATTATGTTTTGTCGTATTTTACACGATGTTGTATAATTAAGTTGTATTTGAATTTTGTACCATGTATTTGGCGACTCAAGATGGGTCATGTATACCTATTTTGGGGGCATCACAGCCGCAACGCCGAGGCAGGGGAAAAGATGGACTTAGTGATTTTTGAACCCAAATGTTGCAATACCATTATGGGGCAAGTGTATATACTTTAATGTACATGTTAAAGACCATTTCTATGTCACATATATAGTGATGACTTTAGGGATTCAACATTGTTTATTAATAATGAAGTGATGAACGTTAATAAGCCATAAGGAAGGAGAAGTAACTATAAACAAGTTTTATTAATGAAATAAATTCGGTTAAGTTATAGAAGAGAAAGAAGTTGGTAAAAACAATGTGATTATATTATTTGGTAGCTAATTATAGTGTGCTATGTGAATATATCTTGTAGATATTGTAAAGACTGAGAATTATTGAATATTAATTTGAAGACGCTTGAAGACAAGTTTTCTTAACGCTTGTCTAACCTTCGTGTTAGCCAAGTTTTCTATGATTCATGATATGAGATGCATGAATTGTTTTATGAAAGAGTCGATGCCAGTTTTACCTCGGCTAGACTAATCTTAAGAGTTGATTGATTTATTTACAAGTCTTTCAATATAGAATTGATAACGCTATCATATGTTAATTATTTGGCACAGATTAAAAGGTAAGCCTGAGTATGAATAAATAAATGTATTTTTCATCGATTATTCGGTAGGCACGCGAGGTTGCCAAATATTAAATGTAAATACGTTTAATATATGAATGTTGATCAACATAGAGTACTATAAGATAATCACCTAGAACTGCTCGTAAGATATATCGGACTTACGAACATAGTGTCGGCTTGTCTTTTTTCATGAATGAAAACCAAAGAGAATGTTCATGGTCTTTTGACCTACTCATTATTCCTAAGTTACTATGAGTACTTCGGAATTGTTTTACGAGAATGAAAAGTGTTATACAATGTTTCATCGTACTTCATAGCTATTTGTTCAGTTATTGAAGAATAATCATATGATTCTCGATGTGGTATTTATATTATACATTGCTAGACTTGCTGAGCTAGTTATGATCACTTCTTGCTTGAATTATATGATTGCAGCTAATGCCAAATGAACTGAGGGTTCTAAGAAAGATAAAGGCAAGGCTAAGATGGATAATTAGTTATCCTGTAATAGACTAGTATGTTTGTATGTATTATACTTATGAAAAATGAAGAATGTTTTCGGTTTCAGAACCTGGGCAAGGATTATTATTATTGTAATAAGAATGTAGTAAATACACTCATTTTGATGTTGTTACAATGGAATGAATGTATAGTTAGTAGTACCGTGTAGCACCATCTGTCGGGTTGGAAGATACCCGGAATTGGGGGGGTCATAGGTTGGTATCAAAGCATTAGGTTATAAAACTTAAGGGGGGAAGAACCTTAGGCTAATAACCTCGTTAGTAGATGAAAAGTAGAAGCAAATGAACTCTAGTAGAATGAGTTAATTAAGTATTGAGGAAACTCAGTACCGAAATATTTAAAAGATCGAAAGTAACCCTAAATACATTAAATATGATTTGTGCTTAAATTATTGTGTATTATGTACTAAACAACATGTTATGTGTTATTGTAGATGTCCATCGATAGCTACATGTATAGGGATATACACGTAGTGAGCGAAGAGTCAGTGAACAGAATAAAGTGAGTACCAATGCCAGTAGCGGCGGTCAAAAACTTGTTGGGTAGAATCGATACGCGCAAAACACGTAAGTGTACGTGGTCAACAAGTAATAAATTGATGAATAAAGTATCGTTCCCACAAAGACAATTTAGTAAGAAACTTAACTTCACAATTATCAATTTCCTATTAATCCTAATTTTATTAAACTATCCAATTCAATGATTAAAAATTATAGAACCTAAATTAAAAACAAATAAAATAACACAAACCAATCACCAATATCAAAAATCTGAAATTTCAAACAATTAATGGAGAATTAGACTTATGATTTCACCCTGAACTTCACTCTGATTTTAACACCTTTGTTCCAATTGAATTCACTATCTCAGTTTATTAATCAAGAACACAAACGTAATATTAACCACCTCTCGATGCACTAATACCGTATTAACGTCAATCCACAATTAAGATAGAAATTTGTTAAACACCTTAATCAACTAACTCACTATATCTCTATGTGAATTACAATTAAAGAAAGTTTAAGAACAAGTTCTCTATCCGATTACATGCGATGTCAAGAATATCTCTACCTTAACATTCATCAAGATTAAGTTATTCACAAAATTCATGAACACATGCTATATCAACTAGGTCTAGATTTGAATATCCTCTCTCGATTCCAAACAAATCCACAAAGAATTGTTGATTAGGCAATTCATAGATTCACGCTCAAATTAATATAGATAAACTAGAAATAGCTTATTAAATTGGAAATCAAAGTTTACAAAATCATAGATTCACTCAAAGATCCATCATAAGCCTAAATAGTGAATTAGTTCATAATAAACGAAATAAACACTGAATAAATCATGGAAATCATTCTTTCAATCACAAGTAATAGTCTAAGACGAAGAATATTGAATAACACCCTTCCCGTCGCCTAGAATCGCAATCGTCTTGAAAATCTCCTTGAAATACTCCTCCTACGCTTGCTTAGAAAAACTGAAATTAATCTTTGTTAATTCCTTCTTGTGTTATGTGAATTATGTTTTTTCACGCAATATTAAGCTCTCCTTATGTTGTGGCTGAAGTCTGCCTATTTAGAGTCCAGGCGCCTCACAAAACATCAACAATCCAAGTAGCAGCAGTCTCCACAAACCAGTAGGACACTTCAGGATTCGAGACCCCCGCCCCAGCGGGGGGTGCTATGCAAACAAACTACATGCTATGCAATACAATGAAATAAACAACTCTAAATGCCTAAGAATCCAACAATATTGCAGAAACTAACTTATCTCGTCGGCCTCAGAGAAAACAAGCAACCTTATAATATGAATCACCAAAACTAATCCACAATTTCTTATTAATTCTCAAATCTTGAACAATTATCACTAGTATAGCATGCGTGTGTGATCAACATCTATGATAACTGATACGGACCCAAATTCAATACAGAAGCAACTTCTTAGAAGGAATCATACAGTGCAATCTCAAAAATTTCAAAGATAGGCACAACCCAACTAACATTAAACAATACCAAATTCAAGGGTTCATGCAGGATACTTATACTTTCTTATTTTATTTTTTTTTTATTTTTTTTTACACGGGGGCTTTTTGTTCTTTTCCCATCATTATTCCTCTCTTTTTTAGATAGATGGTTGGTGAGTGCGTTTTACGCTTCATCTCACGCTTGTGTTTATGGGGAGTGTTTCTCCTCAACCCACCATAAGACTCAACATGTTTCAAATATTTTCTTAATATTTTTTTTTTCAAAACTTATATACCCCACATATACTCCCCCAAACTTAGGTTCTTACCTAATTTTAACCTTTATGACTATCCTTGTCGTTTTCTCATTCACCCTAGCATTATCCTTTATAAACTATTTATGTATCAATTTGAACTGATCGGTTAACAAAGATGTTATTAGTGCTAACCTTTTTATAATAGTTTCAAACAAGTCCAAGAATCGATTCATAACAGAAATTGTATCACAGTTCTAATAATCAATACTGTATTGGTTAACTTATTCACAATCTCATCATTGGCCCACAAATAACATGAACTGCAGCACCGTTGGACATATGCAAACCCAATATTTAACTAATTTATTTTATATTATTATTATTATTATTATTATTATTTAAAATGATAATTGTGACGCCCCCAAAATAGGTATACATCACAAATCTTGAGTTGTCAAATACATGGTACAAAATTTAAATACAATCTTAAATATACAACATGAGCTGTGAGTTTTAATACAAACATTGTCTTCTAGACAGCATTAAAACTCAAAATAAGTCCTCAATACATTTATTAACACACTATTTCACGAGAATAGTGAGGACTACTAATGCTATCCTCCTCGGACTGGCCACTGCTCCCGACTAGTCCTCGCCACGTTCTCATTTCCTGAAGAGAACAGTGAAAGAAAGGGTGAGCTCAACTAGCCCAGTAAGAAATATTATGACTAAGATAAAGCAGAATAAATTATATTTAGTCTTCAATAGTGTTAAACTGATACAATATAACAAACATCAAGTTTATCTGCAGCGGAACAAGCAATCCATTAAAAGAGTCAAGTAGAAAATAAAATCTACTATCTTTTATGATTTAAAAGGTTTTTTATCACTTTCATCGCTGAGACTCAGCTTAATAAATAATCCACATCATTGAATCACCCCTGCACTACGGCCAAGGATATTCTTTAGTAACACGACAACAAATTATCCATGCACTACAGGCCAACAATATTCGTGTATTCATTAGTGGTCATGATCATGCCAACAATTGTCCATCAATGCACTACGACCAATGAGGATTTTTACCACATCATTTGTAACATTACGGTCATGATTATATCGAATAATCCTCGGTCATAATCATACCAAGTCCATCTATGCACACTCTGAGCCACAGATGACTTTCAACATATTATAAACATGAGGATGATGACAATGATATAAGAATTCAATAAAACAAGTTCAAGAATTAATTTATCCATGAATTATTAACGTCCAAATTGTCAACATGATACTTCTTTGTGGAGTAAAATTCAAGAATTCTCAAAAGAATATTTACATGAAAAGATACCGGATGAAGCGCAAATATCAAGGATATTCCACTAATTTCATGGAGTATAGAAGTCAAAACTTTAACCAACTGAGTATAATAAATAATGGAATAACAAAAGAAATCACGGGCATGCGATAGACCGCAGCATGCATGTGGTATTCCAATGTAATAATAAATAACGGAATCAAATTTCATGCGTAAACGCACGCATGTGATGTTCCAACAAAATGATAAATAATGGAACCGTGTCATGCGTAAAAGCACGCATGTGATGTTCCAAATGTAATGATAAAGAATAGAATAATAACAGAAATCACCATGCATGCGATACTTCGCATAGACAGGTTATTCCAATATAATGATAAAGAATAGAATAACAGAAGAATTTCACCAAGTATAGGGTAGCCCGCGTATACATGTTATTCCAACAGAATAATAAAGAATGGAATAACATAAGTTCTCTTCATGAATACAAAAGAAATAGTACCCCTACCTTAGAAAGAATAGTACTAGATATAGAAGTAGTGAAGTAGCAGAACACTTTTCTTCTTTCTCTCTATAGTTTCTCTCTCTAGAGTTTCAGTGAATTCGTAAGAAATAATGAATGAATGAGCTTCTATTTATAGAAGAATGGACTGCATAGTAACTTATTCACGAATGGTCCATATTGATTTACTTTAAACGGACGGTCCAGATTTAAAACAAAATCTTTTAAATAAAATATAATATATTCTATTTATTGTGTAATAAAACAAATAACTTTATAAAAGTATTCTGTTTTATATAAAAACATTTTACTATGCAAAACACTATTAGGATTAATTATGCAACACTATGCATAATAAAATATAATATATTCTAATTATTGTCTAATAAAACAAATAACTTTATAAAAGTATTCTGTTTTATATAAAAAGATTTTACTATGCAAAACACTATGCAGACACTATGCAACATAATGCATAATAAAATATAATATAATCTAATAGAATGCTCAGAAGAATATTTCCATGAAAAATACTGGATGAAGCACAAATATCAAGGATATTCCACTAATTTCATGGAGTATAGAAATCAAAATTTTAATCAATCTGAGTATAATCTTTGAATGGAATAACAAAAGATATCACCATGCATGCGGATTTCGTGATAGACAAAGTTATCCCAACAGAATAATAATAATGGAACCAGTCGTGAAAATCCTGCATCGGCTGGATGTTCCAAATGTAATAATAAAGAATAAAATAACAATGTAAATCACCATGCATGTGGTGCTTCAGAGCACAAAAGTTATTCCAATGAATAATAATAATCGGAACCAGTCGTGAAATTCATGACGAGTGATATTCTAACGAGTAATAATAAATGCGAAATAATAAATGATGGAACTAGGAGTGCGGCGATAAGCACGTATACATGATATTCCGGCTACGAGAATAATAAATGTGGAATAATAAATGATGGAACCAGTCCCACAGATATAGACAAAACAGGATATTCCAACGGAATAATAAAGACAAAGATAATAAAAGATGGAACTAGGTCCCACAGATATAAGATGCATGCGTGATATTAAGCGAATAATAAAGATGTAATAATAGAAAGCGGAACTGTGTCCTACAGTATAGCATGCAGATGAGGATGTTCCAACGGAATAATAAAAAGACGAATAATAGAAGAATATCACCAAGTATAGGGTATTCCGCGTATACAGGTTATTCCAACAGAATAATAAAGAAATGGAATAACAAAAGTTCTCTTCATGAATACAAAAGAATAATATCCCTTACCGTTTAAAGAAGAACTGAAAATAAGAAGTAATTAAGTAGCAGAATACTTTTCTTCTTTCTCTCTATAATTTCTCTCTCTAGAGTTCAGTGAATTCGTAAGAAAATAATGAAGGAATGAGCTTCTATTTATAGGAAAATGGAATGCATAGTAACTAATCCATGAACGGTCCAGATTGATTTACTTTAATCTGACGGTCCATATTTAAAGAAAAATCTTTTAAATAAAATATAATATATTCTATTTATATAAAAATATTTTTACTATGCAAATACTATGCAACACTATGCAAAACACTATGCAACACTATACAACACTATGCATAATAAAATATAATATATTCTATTTATAGAATAACTTTAATAAAGTATTCTGTTTTATATAAAAATATGTTTCTGTTTTATTACGTTAATAATACGAATAAAACAAAACTTCATTATCGCTATAATAATTCATATTATTAATTGACAATAACTGAATCAAACTGAGTGACTTCTCACATAAGCATCAATAATCAATACCGCGTGCTACTATGTAACAACGTGTATTACTGTACTTTTACTACCGAGTAGTTCAACAGTATCAACGGTAAAACTTCTGCCGTTATTTTCAATAAAATATTTTTGTCGTTTTCTCAATCCGACAATAATTCCGTTGTGGGGTCTACCAATGATTGTACCGTCGTACGGATATTTTCCGACAAAAAGAATATTCCCTAACCAATCGAATATAATATGACAACTTGCATACTTTACAAATTTTATAAATATTACCCACAACTATAACATTATCTCAAATTTACACCACAATAAAAAAAATTATTTCGAGAAAATTAATTCTTTATTCATAAAATCTGGGGTTTCACAATCTCCCCTCCTTATAGAATTTTGCCCTTGAAATTTACGTTACGTGCACATTGGTCCTTAGCCTAACGGTGAGGATACCTTGACTTCATTTCAGATTCTAACTCTTGAGGTATAACCCTTGAGTGTTGGATACGATTCTTCTTATCCAAAATTTTAACACGTATCTCCTCATACGTTAAATCATCCGCTATCTCATCCGATTCTAAATTAATAATGTGGTTCGGGTCATCCACATATTTACGTAACATTGATACGTTAAAAACGTTATGAGCACACGACATACTTGGCGGTAAAACGAGTCTATAAGCCACAGTTCCTACTCAATCGAGGATTTCAAATGGGCCAATTAAATCGAGGGTTGAGATTTCAGCAACTCTTGCTATATAAAATAACGCCCTCTTGAACCTTCTTCTTCGTGTTCATCAGCTCCGGGTGTGTAGCTTGAGCGACTTTAATTTTATCGATTAAAGTCGATTCTACTCGTATATTCGTTATCTTCACGTGGGTTTGTATATTCGCACTTGTAAACGCATACGATCTTCTACTCAACACGTCGGCTACCACATTCGTTTTCCCACGATGGTATTGAATGGTACGATCGTAACCTTCAACAGCTCGAGTCAACGTCTTTGGCGCATAATACGTTCGTTTTAAGTAAAGAAATATTTGAGGGTTTAAGAAATGGGTTTTGTACTGGGGTCAGTACAAAATTTGATTTCATGCTCTGGGGTAGGCCAAGAAGCCTTCAAGAATACGTCAAGAAATTTATTAACGATAGAATTATCATTCAATACTGTGACCCTCATCCAAGACTTGGATAGTACGTCACATTAATACCAACTGTGACTTCTATCCCTTAACCTGGATAACACCTCACAATGATACCTATCAACTTGCCATCTTCATTCACGATGTCGCCTACAGAAAGTCTGGCTTTGGTGCATTCCACATAAGGAAGCCAACAACGAAAGGATCGGGCTCATTACTTATAGCTTGATATGACAATGATTGACTTTAGTGGTTTGGTTACTTTGAATTCGCATAACAGGTTGGTTAGGAGTATGAAAGTTAACAACCTTTACGAAAAGTATGATAAGTAGTTAACCAATCGATTTCTAAAATCACATCAAAGGAAAGTATTTTCAAAGAGATAAGATCGACAGGTAACGTGAAAGTGTCGATTTGAATTAAATAAGATTTATAAGTAATGGGGGTAACGAAGGTTTCTCCCAACAGAGTTTCAATAGATAAATCAAAGTTTAACTTCTCCGGAGTTAAGTACAAACATTGACCACAACTGGGTGAAATAAAAGAATGAGTAGAATCGGTATCTAACACCGTATAGACTTCGCAAGAGCTTATGATTAACTTACCCGTGATAATTTTATTCAGGTTCCTCGTCACGAGAAAAAAAAATGCTCTCTCTTAAACTACCGGCTTTGGCTTGTCTGGGACATCCTTTGGTATCACTATCCTCGCTGGACTTGACTTCCCCATACGACAAAATCTAGCTAGGTGACCTTTTCTTCCGCAATTAAAACATGCTTTGGATTGCTGCATACAGTTTAGACGGATGTGTCCCTCCTCTCTGCATTTGAAACATACGACCGATGGGCCTTCTTCTTCCTTTGAAACGGGTGCTGGTGCCGACGTCTTCACATCATTGTTGAACCTTCTCTTCTTAAAATGTCCATTCTGATTATCTTGGCCATGATTACCACCGAAATGGTTACCATTCTTGGCATGATAATATCCCCCACGATGGTAATCGTTGTTTCGATGACCGTTGCCACCAGTATGATTATTATCGTGTTGTTGGTCGTTGCCTTTTGGTTGTGCCGACTCATTATTGCGCTCCAATAACTTAGCCCTATTCACAACATCTGAATATAAACAAAGTTTGTGAGAAATGAGGTATTGACGTATATTGGGTTTCAAACCTCGCAGAAATATTCGCGTCATTCTTTCCTCATTATCGACCAAATGGAATGTAAACCGAGATAACTCCCCAAACTAAGCCTCGTACTGCGGCACGGTCATATTGTTTTGCTCCAACTTGATGAATTCTACCTCCTTCATGTGACGAATACTCTCAAGAAAGTACTTATCGTTGAATAATTCTTGGAACTTCTCCCAAGACATCTTGAGTGCGTCAGGCTAGGTACGTTTTACAGATTCCCACCAATAATCTCCTTCTACACGCAACATAAAGGTGGCGAATGGAACCTTTTGCTCCTCTGAGCATCCCAAGACATCAAATATCTTGGTGATCTGCTTTAACCACGTCTCTGCCTTAAGTGGGTCTGGCTTTCCCAAAAACTCCGGTGGTCCCATCTCCTTGAACTGCTTAGCGGTGACCAATCGTGGGTTGTCATTGTTTCCACCTGCATTATGGACAGAAGCTGCCTTCGCCCGTTGTTGCATGAATTGCTCCTTAAACTGCTTAGCGGTGACCGTCCGAGAGTTATCAGTATTTCTACCTGCATTTTGGACAGGAGCTGCCTTCGCCTGTTGTTGCATGAATTGTATAAAGCCTCTGACCATCTCATCATTCACCATTTCATCGGTGTTATTGTTTTCATGAGGTGTATTATCCTCTGGTTGCACATTATCTTGATTATTGATCTGTGGAGACTCAACGGTATCATGTGCTCCATTGATGATCTCAACATTCTCGGATGCCATTTTCAAACACTGCCACAAAATAAGGGTTAATTATCATATCACATATTATCCCTATACTCTGACCGACCAATTAAATATCAAATAAACTGAGGTAGGTCATACTAGCAAAGGAATTCTCCGTCTCTCCCCTCCTAGTTATTGTCTCACACTTAGCCAGGGATCATATCCCTAAGCTTTGATACAAACTGTGACGCCCCCAAAATTAGGTATACATCACCCATCTTGAGTCGTCAATACATGGTACAAAATTCAAATACAAACTAATAATACAGCAGTCGTGTATAATACGACAAAACATATGCTGTGAGTTTAAATACAAATATTGTCTTCTAGACAATATCCATTCTCAAATAGAGTCCTTGTTACATTTATTATCACATTATTTTACAGAATAGTGAGGACTACTAAGACACCATCTCGGACCATCACTCCGTTCCCCGACTAGTCCCAGCTACGTTCTCATTTCCTGAAGAGAACAGTGAAAGAAAGGGTGAGCTCAACTAGCCCAACAAGAAATATTATGACTAAGATAATGCAAAATAAATTATCATTAGCCTTCAACAATGTTAAACTGATAAAATACAATAGACATCAAGTTTAACTGCAGCGGATCAAGCAATCCATTAAAAGAGTCAAGTAGTGAATAAAATCTACTATCTTTTATGATTTAAAAAGTTTTTCATCACTTTTATCGCTGAGACTCAGCTTAATAAACAATCCACATCATCCCTGCACTATGGCCAAGGATATTCATTAGGGTCACGACCACAAATTCCATGCACTACGAGCCAAGGATATTTATGTATTCATCAATGGTCATGATCATGCCAACAACTGTCCATCAATGCACTACGAGCCAATGAGGACTTTTACTATATCATTTATAACATTACGGTCATGATTACACCGAATAATCCCTGGTCATAATCATACCTAGTCCATCCATGCTCTACAGGCCACAGATGACTTTCAAAAAATATAAACATGAGGATGATGACAATGATATAAGAATTCAATAAAACAAGTTCAAGAATTAAGTTATTCAGGAACTAATAACGTCTAAATTGTCAACATGATATTGCTTTATAAAGCAAAATTCAAGAATGCTCAGAAGAATATTTCCATGAAAAATACTGGATGAAGCGCAAATATCATGGATATTCCACTAATTTCATGGAGTATAGAAGTCAAAATTTTAATCAACTAAGTATAATACCGAATGGAATAACAAAAGATATCACCATGCATGCGGTACTTCACATAGACAGGTTATCCCAACAGTATAATAATAATGGAACCAGGTCAGGTGAAAATCACACCGACAGGATGTTCTAACAAAATAATAAAGAATGAAATAACAACAAAAATCACCATGCATGTGGTGCTTCGCATAGACAGGTTATTCCAACAGAATAATAATAACGGAACCATGTCAGGTGAAATTCACACCGACAGGATATTCCAACAGAATAATAAATGCGGAATAATAAATGATGGAACCAGAAGGTGCCAGATATACTTACATACGAGGATATTCACGAGAATAATAAATGCGGAATAACAAATGATGGAACCAGGTCCGGCGTATAGCATAGACAGGATATTCCAACGGAATAATAAAGACAGAATAATAAAAGATGGAACCAGGTCTGGCATATAGCATGCATGAGGATATTAAACGAATAATAAAGATGTAGAATAATAGAAAGCGAACCGTGTCCAGACGTATAGCACAGACATGATGTTCCAACGGAATAATAAAGACAGCATAATAGAAGAATGTCACTAAGTATAGGGTATTCGCGTATACAGGTTATTCCAACAGAATAATAAAGAAATGGAATAACAAAAGTTCTCTTCATAAATACAAAAGAATAATATCCCTTACCGTTTAAAGAAGAACTGAAAATAAAAAGTAGTTAAGTAGCAGAATACTTTTCTTCTCTCTCTATAGTTTCTCTCTCTAGAGTTCAATGAATTCGTAAGAAAATAATGAAGGAATGAGCTTCTATTTATAAGAAAATGGAATGCATAGTAACTAATCCATGAACGGTCCAGATTAATTTACTTTAATCTGACAGTCCAAATTTAAAGAAAAATCTTTTAAATAAAATATAATATATTCTATTTATATAAAAATATTTTTACTATGCAAATACTATGCAACACTATGCAACATTATGCATAATAAAATATAATATATTCTATTTATAGAATAACTTTAATAAAGTATTCTGTTTTATATAAAAAGATGTTTCTATTTTAGTACGTTAATAATACGAATAAAACAAAACTTCATTATCGCTATAATAATTCATATTATTAATTGACAATAATTGAATCAAACTGAGTGACTTCTCACATAATCATCAATAATCAATACCGCGTGCTACTATGCAACAACGCGTATTATTTTACTTTTACTACCGAGTAGTTCAACAGTATCAACGATAAAACTTCCGCCATTATTTTCAATAAAATATTTTTGTCATTTTCTCAATTCGACAATAATTCCGTTGTGGTGTCCACCAATGATTGTACCATCGTACGGATATTTCCCGACAAAAAGAATATTCCCCAACCAATCGAATATAATATGACAACTTGCATATTTTGCAAAATTTATAAATACTACCCACAACTATAACATTATCTCAAATTCACACTATAATAAAAAAAATTATTTCGAGAAAATTAAATCTTTATTCATAAAATCTGGGGTTTCACATATTGAGTCACATGATTTTACTATTGATTCACATGATTTACTATTAGGGGAGTTGGTGCAAGTTTGATAATACTTGGATGACTGAATTAAAAATGAAAGAAAATTTGAAGGTATGGTACTGTAATATTTCGAGCCCCAAAACGTGCAATTATCGAAACTATGTTTTTCTATAAATAGAAGTTCATTCTTCTTCATTTCTCACCAATTCACAAAAGCTGTAGAGCATTTATTATAGAGAGAAATTATATAGGGAGAAATTATAGAGAGAAAAAAGAAGAGAAGTCTGCTACCTCTCCACTCCAGTATTAAGTTTCTTTCTAAGGTAAGGGATATCATTATTGTGGTAAGGGATATTATTGTTGTACCCGTAAGGGGTGTTATTCTTTCTTATTCATGAAGAGAACTTCTGTTATTCCATTCTTTAATATTCTGTTGGAATAACCTGTATACGCGGCATACCCTATACATAACTTGTATAAGTGGCATACCCTATACTTGGTGAAATCCCTCTGTTGTTCCATTCTATATTATTATGTTGGAATAACCTGTTTATACGAAGTATCGCATACATGGTGAGATTCTTCTATTATTTCGTTCTTTAATATTCTGTCGGAATATCCTGTCGGTGTGAATTTCACCTGACCTGGTTCCATTTATTATTCTGTTGGAATAACTCAGTATACGCATTGGTGATTACAGTATACTTGGTGATGTCTATTGTTATTCTATTCTTTAATATTACGTTGGAATATCATGTATCGTGTGTTTTACATCGGATTGGGTTTAATCTTTATTATTCTGTCTTTATTATATGTTGGAATAACTCTGTAAATGCGTTAAAATCGCATACATGGTGAAATTCTTCTATTATTCCATTCTTTACTATTCTGTTGGAACATCCTGTCGGTGTGAATTTCACCTGACCTGGTTCCGTTCTTTATTATTCTGTTGAGAATAACCTATCTGTGCGGTCTCTATCGCATGCATGGTGAATCCTTTTGTTATTTCATTCTTTATTATTTTGTTAGAATAACCTGTCTATGTGGATTACTACATGCATGGTGAATGATCCTTTATATTCATTCCTTATTAAATTGTAGAAATGATTTGGTTACGTTGATTATGATGAGAGTCATAATAAAAGCGTTGGACTAACAAAAATCATTGGTATATGTGGTATTAGTAAGTGCTATGATGAGTTATATTGGTTATTATGAGAAAACATGAAAGTTTCTTAGAAATCACAAAGGGTTGAAAATCAGATTTTGGTGAAAACGGAACACGAAATTCAATTGACCATATCTCGTAGTATATTTCAAATTTTTGAGTGAGGTTAAGTTCTAGAGTTAGATCTATGAGTTTTGTAGCATCTCCAAGTGGAATCACTGGAAAAGGAGTTGTAGATTTTCGTGTGGACTGATTTTAGCAAAGGAGTCAAAAGTTGGAAATTACCAAAAAGCTACTGATCTTATTTTTAAAAGGGCTTTTACGGCCACTTAATTTATGAGAAAAATTCTGGCCTTTTGGGACATGAAAGTATATGGTATAAAGAACCTCCTGTCCAAAAATGAGCTCATTCTGACTTAAAATGAGCAAGTTATGACCATTTCAATATTTAGGTTTTTCGACAAAAATGCTATAACCAGGAGTTCTATAACTCAGATGACCATGAAATTTAAAGCTGGAGGCTCATGTTAACATGTGTAAGATCTGTCAAGATTTGGGAATTTTTGGAGTTAACCTTGAGGTAGCTAAATTCTTAAAGAATTAATTAAAAATTGATTTTTTAAAAATAGTAAATGAATTTTAAAAATTTCGAGAAAAATATATGTTCATTATGGGACTATATTCTGCTAAATCTCAGAAAATAAATATTTTTGGGACTAATTTGGTATTTTTCATGAAAATAGTTTAGTTATAAACATATGAGTTAAATATGTTATGTGAAGTAACAAAGTTGAAAAATAGGATTTTATGGCTTGAAAATCCTATATAAGGTATATGTAGATTGTTGATAAGGGATTTGATCATTGGTAATGAAATCTTACGAGGATGGCATTTTTGAATGATTAAATGCATTATTTGGTAAAGTGTAAACAATTGAAATAAATTGTTTATAAGTTTAAGAAGTGATTAAAATATTGTTATGATATTAATGATATTGGATTATGAATTTATTATGTGATTGATAATATTTGGATAAATTTAAAGTCTTTAATATTTATCCTTGTTTTTAGTTGATTAATGTTTATATCATTGTCATCATCTTCATGCTTATATGGTGATAAAAGTTATCTTTGGCTTACGTGCGAAGATGGACTGTTGATTATTGAATTGTATATCTTTGGCTTACGTGCAAAGATGGATTGTTGATTATTGGTTTTATTGTTGTATATCTTTGGCTTACGTACAGAGATCGACTGGGTATGATTATGATCAGGGATTATTCGGTATAGTCATGACCATTGATGATTTAATGAATATCCTTGGCCCGTAGTGCAGGGATGATTCGATGATGCGGTTTATTTAATAAGCTGAGTCTTAGTGATAAGAATTGATGAAAATATTTTAAATCATAGAAGATAGTAGATTTTATTCTTTACTTGACTTTTCTAATGGATTGTTTGTTCCGCTGCAGTTAAACTTGATGTCTATTGTATTTTATCATTTTAACATTGTTGAAGACTATTGATAATCTATTCTGCATTATCTTAGTCATAATATTTCTTCTTGGGCTAGATTGAGCTCACCCTTTCTTTCTTTATTCTCTTGTGAAATGAGAATATAATTTGGGACGAGTCGGGGAAAGGAGGTGACGGTCGGAAGATAAAGATTAGTAGTCCTCACTATTCTGTTAAATAGTGTGCCAATAAATTTAATGAGAACTAAATTTGAGTTTGTAGACTGTCTATGTGGACTCCATTGAGAATAGATATTGTCTAGAAGGCAGTATTCTTGTTTAAACTCTCAGTTTATGTTTTATCGTATTTTACACGATAGTTGTATAGTTAAGTTTGTATTTATATTTTGTACCATATATTTGGCGACACAAAATTGGGTGATGAATACCTAATTTTGGGGTCATCACAGTTGGTATCAAAGCTTAGGGATATGATCCCTGGTTGAGATTTGAGACAAAAAAAAAACTAGGAGGGGAGAGATGGGGAAATGCTTCGCTAGTATGACCTACCTAAGTTTATTTGGTATTTAATTGGTCGGTCAGAGTATAGGGATAATATGTGATATGATGATTAACCCTTGTTTTGTGACAGTGTTTGAAAATGGCATCTAAAAATGTTGAGATAAGCAATGGAGCAAAATAATATGACCATATCGCAAAGACGAGGCTAAGTTTATGAGTTATCTTGGTTTGCATCCCATTTGGTCGATAATGAGGAGCGAATGGCGCGAATGTTTCTAAGAGGTTTGAAACCCTATATACGTCAATACCTCATCCTCATGTTTATATTATGTTGAAAGTCATCTGTGGCCTGTAGTGCATAGATGGACTTGGTATGATTATGACCAGGGATTATTCGGTATAATCATGACCGTAATGTTATAAATGATGTGGTAAAAGTCATCTTTGGCTGTAGTGCATAGATGAACTTGGTATGATTATGACCATGGATTATTCGGTATAATCATGACCGTAATGTTATAAATGATGTGGTAAAAGTCATCTTTGGTCGTAGTGCATAGATGGACTTGGTATGATTATGACCAGGGATTATTCGGTATAATCATGACCATAATGGAAAACACGAATATCCTTAGCCTGTAGAGCATGGATAATTCGTGGTCGTGATACTATTAAGCTGAGTCTCAGCATTATTGGTTTTCTGATTGTATATCTTTGGCTGTAGTGTAAAAGATGAGCAAGATTAATTATTAGTTATCTGATTGTATATCTTTAGCCGTAGTGCAAAGATGAATTTATTAGTATGATTATGAGCAGGAATTGTGATTTGGTATAACCATGATTTTTGATGTTTCAGGTAAAGATAGGTGATGTAAATTATCTTCTTCCTAGGTGCGAAAAGGAATTCAGAATCACAATTATGATTATGAGTTATTCATATGATTGTGAACAGGAATTGTTGATTGATGTCATAGGGATATAGTCACTGGCGGAGATATTAGTCTAGAACTAGGAGGGGAGAGACGAGTAATATACTTCGCTAGGGTGTGACTTACCTAAGCCAAAATTTTTACTTGATAAGTTGACAATTTGTGATATGTCAATTAATCTTTGTTTTGAAGGTATATTTTACAATGATATCTGAAATACAGGAGATGAGCAATATAATACAGAGGATATAACCGGGAAGGTACAATCCGAAAAGAAAGTAAGGTATTCTCATCTTTTCAAACTATCAGGTACATATGTAAATTTTGAGGGCAAAATTCCATAAGGAAGGGAGATTGTGAGAACCCAGATTTTATGAATAAATATTTAATTTTCTCAAAAAAAAAAAAATTTAATATTATGGTGTGGAATTGATATAATGTTATAGTTGTGGGTAGTATTTAAAAATTTTGCAAAGTATGCAAGTTGTCAGATTATATTCGATTGGTCGGGGAATATTCTTTTTGTCGGTAATATCCGTACGACGGCACAATCATTGGTGAAACCACAATGGAAGTACTATCGTAGTTAGAAAATGACAAAAATATTTTATGAAAATAACGGAGGAGGTTTTACCGTTAAAACTGTTGAACTACCCGGTGGTAAAAGTACAGTAATACGCGTGGTTGCATGGTAGCACACAGTATTGATTATTGATGCTTACGTGAGAAGTCACTCAGTTATACTCAATTATTGCTACAGTAATTGTTGCATCATATCTCTCATATTATTGATTCAATTATTGTCACAGTATCATCTGCATAAAATGTTATTTTATTAAATCAATAATTGAGACGAAAAAATTATTCATATTATAAATTGCAATATTTACAATGTCTAGAAGTTCTGTCAAGGAGATGTTAGATAATCTAATTGTGCGCCAATAGGGAGAAATCCTTATCGAAAAGCCACCTCTTTCCTGGGAACGACCTGGTTGATAAATATTGTGAGTTATAATATTAATGATGAATGTTGTTCGGAGTTGAATTTGGAGACGTGGACATGATATTTGAGTCCGGAACGACGAAATTAGTAAAAATAATTTATAAACACAAAATTTTCTGGAATTCACTATTTTGTCAAAAAGTCAACAGTTGACATTTTCGGGAAAAGTCAAACTTCAAAATTTCAAAATTTATATTTTTGATAAAAATAGTTTCATTATGTTGAAATTGTTTGTGTTAGTAAAAATCGACAATTATTTCGATAATAATTGATTTCTGGAGGTTATATTGACCAGTCGGGTAATTAACCGGATAAATGCATTAGAGTTTATGCCCTAGAGGCCAATTATTTGATACAATTGCTTAACGTTTTAATATTATATTTGATTGAATATATGAATGATTTTATTATGGTTTTATTTACTGCGTTATATAAATGTTAACATAATAAAAATTCTTAGAATAGTGATACAAATTATATAGTTTCAAGTATGTGACTTGAACATGAGATTATATAATTATAATTAGTATCATTATTCTTAAATATCCCTAGTCGAGTATCATTGTTGATGGGACAACAATGATGCATTGAGACTAGTATGTGGATATTTGATGACCAAATCTCATTGGTCATAAATATATGAGATATTAAGTCAATGCATAGGTACATGTTAGAGAACGATGTACTGGACAGACCCACCATGAGAATTCTATGTGGAGCATTATGCGAAGTGTCATTAGCAATTCTCATAGTGACAATGATGTAATGGTCCTCTGACCTGAAATCACTATATTACTACACGGGAATTGATGTACTTTGATATCATCAAATGTCACCTTTAATAGGGTGGACTATAAAGGTGATTATTGGGTACATCATGAATCGTGTGAGGAATATGAGTGATCTAGATGGAATTTAACCTTCCTATATATTAGGGATGATATCCATAGGCCTCTTGATTGAGTAGGACTATGAAATGCATGGCCATGCTCAAATAGTGATTTGTTTCATATTGTGACGCCCCCAAAATTAGGTATACATCACCCATCTTGAGTCCCCAAAAACATGGTACAAAATACAAATACAACTTAATTATACAAATGTCGTGTAACGTACAACAATACATAAACTGAGAGTTCTAATAGGAATATTGTCATCTAGACAATATCCATACTCAAGGAGTTCTCATTACATTTATTGTCACACTATTTAACAGAATAGTGAGGACTACTAATGCTATCTTCTGGACCACCACTCCTTTCCCCGATTCGTCCCAGCTATATTCTCATTTCCGTAAAAGAAGAAATTCCGACTGATAGGGTGAGGATTTTCTTAAAGAAAACTTATACTATGTTCTTTGCTCAAAGTTTCTTACAACTCTTAAGGAAATACGCTCAAGATTATAGAAGGAGAATTCTCTGAACTTCTGGTGTGATTTCAATTCTAACTAAGCTTCCTATTTATAGGAAAATGGAATGCATAGTAATTAATCAATGAATGGTCCAGATTGATTTACTTTAATCTGACGGTCCATATTTAAAACAAAATCTTTAAAATAAAATATAATATATTCTATTTTATATAAAAAAAAAATTTACTATGCAAACACTATGCAGACACTATGCAAATACTATGCATAATAAAATATAATATATTCTATTTATAGAATAACTTTAATAAAGAATTCTATTTTATATAAAAAATATTTTACTATAAAAAACACTATGCAGACACTATGCAAACACTATGCATAATAAAATATAATATATTCTATTTATAGAATAACTTTAATAAAGTATTTTGTTTTATATAAAAAGATGTTTCTGTTTTATTACGTTAATAATACTAATAAAACAAAACTTCATCATCACTTACTTTGAAAAATTTTCAAATATCACCCTTAACTTTAAACTTTTATCAATTTAACTATTCACCAAAATAGAAAAATTGAACACTTTTATTTCATAAAATTCGGGGTCTCACAATCTCCCCTCCTTATGAAATTTCGCCCTCGAAATTTACGTACGTACCTGGTATGACGAAGAGGTGAGGATATCTTGAATACCTTTATCGTTGAAAACATTAAATTCATCTTTGCAATACGGCCAAAGATATTTATTAACAATTCATTTTTTGCACTACATACCAACTATATAACCAATAATCAACAGTTCATCTTTGCACTACAGGCCAAAGATATACAACTGTAAAATCAATAATCTTTGAGACTCGACTTAATAGTATCACGACCACTTAATTATCCATGCACTCATCGCCAAGGATATTCGTGTTTTCATTACTGATTATGATTATACCGAATAATCCCTGGTCATAATCATACCAAGTCCATCAATGCACTACGGCCAAAGATAACTTTTACCACATCCATGAATTAATATTTCATTGCTGAGACTCAGCTCAATAATTAATCCACATCATCGAATCATCCCTGCACTACAGGCCAAGGATATTCTTTAGTATCACGACCACAAATTATCCATGCACTACGTGCCAAATATAATCATGTTTTCAATTATGATCATGATTATACCAAACAATCCATGGTCATAATCATACCAAGTCCATCAATGCACTACGGCCAAAGATGACTTTTACCACATCCATGAATTAATATTTCATTGTTGAGACTCAACTCAATAATTAATCCACATCATCGAATCATCCCTGCACTACAGGCCAAGGATATTCTTTAGTATCACGACCACGAATTATCCATGCACTACGTGCCAAAGATAATTGTAAGACCCCGAATTTTATGATATAAAAGTATTCAATTTTTCTATTTAGTAAATGGTTAAATTGATAAAAGTTTAAAGTTATGGGTGAAATGTGCAAAATTTTTAAAATAAGCAAGTGGTTATAAAATACTCATTGTTGTCGGGGAATATTCGTTTGGTCGTGGAATATTCTTCCTGTCGGGGAATATTCGTATGACGGCGCAGTCTTTTGTGGGCCCCATAACGAAAAGCGATTGCACTACTACTTGCTAGCAGTTATTCAAGTAATCTTGTTGGAATACCGGTGGTTAAAACACGATGTCTGGCGTTGTTGCACAAGAAGATTACCAGTATTGCACCAATTATTGATTCTACGTAAGAAGGCACTACTCAATAATTGTTACAAAGTAATTCTTTATTCAAAGATTTTATTGATTCAATAATTGCTGCGTTGATATTTTATATTACTGTTGTGTAATTGTCACTACACAGTATTTTCCATTATCGAAGAAATAATTTATATTATCTGAATAATATTATTAGAAAACATTATTGGCAATGTCTAGAAAGTTCTGTCTAAAGAGAGGTTTGGTCACCTAATTGCGCGCCAGTAAGGAGAAATTCTTATAGGAAAGCCCCCTCTTTCACAGGAGGCTACCGTTGCCGAAGATTGTGATTTCTGTAATATTATTTGTGAATAATTAATTATTGATTTATATGATAAGGAAAATATTCATTTTATGTGGATATAGATGGAGAAAATTTTTAAAGTGACAATTGTTGAAAATCGATATTTATCTTTTACGATAAAATAATATTTTATTATATTATTATAATATAATAATGATGATATTTTTACAATGAATGTGGGATATATGAGTATATGAGGAGGAAGAGTATTTTATTCCATTAAATGATTAACACATGTTTTGTGTGTTGGTGGACCCATTCTTGATTTGAAATTTGATTATAGCTTTGTAAAATTGTCCGTATGTGGATTTTTTCAATTTACATTTGGAATTTGGAAAAACTTTCTTACGCAAAGTTGTAGAGAATTGAATTTCCTATAAAAATCGCAAGATTCGAATTTTCTGACAAAAGGGCTATTTATTATGAATTATTGAAGTTTTGAATTAATTGATTATCATTTTTGGAGTTTTAAATGGTTTATGTGAGAAAAATGTTTTTGTGGCTTTTATTGGGGTGTGGTTGATGGTGAATTCAGGTTGGTGTGCGAGGAAATTTAGAAAAAAATAATACTATTATTTATTAAATTTTACGCTTTGGAGTTCTAAGCAATTTCTATAAATAGGTGCTTAGGTTAGAATTGAAAATCACAATTAAACTGAAAGTTTCTCTCTATTTCTCTCTATATTATCGAGTGTTTTCTTGTGAGTATTTTGATATCTTAAGTGTTGCTATACGGTGCAAGTTCGTTCAGCGTTATTCCAGTCAGAAGTACTGCTCTTTTGAGGTAAGGGAGATTATTTTCTTCATAAATGATATTATTTCTTCAATATCATTATGCTGAAATATTAGTTTGAACTTTTTATCAAATTTGGAACTTTTTTATGTCGGGGTTATTATTCACGAGTTACTATTCACGAAACGTGATGATGTTTTTTGTGAAATTTCTATCTTTTGGTGTCGGAGTTACTATTCATATATACGGCACTATTCACGAATACGGCACTATTCACCAAAAAATAAAATTTCTTCTTTTGGTCCAAAATATCTATTCTGGATACTATCTTTGATTGGATCTATGTTTTGGTCTTCATTCTTGAATTTTACTCCTCTCAGTTATTTATGAAGTATTTTTGAGCGGGAATTGTTTAAAGTACGAATCCTTAATATTTGTTCTTTTGCTTTCTTTGGATTCGTTTTCTTTAAAATATTTTTCATCATCCTCGGTCCCTAAATGATGATATAATCGAATATCTTTGGCATGTAGTGCAAAGATGAATGATTCGATGAATATCTTTGGGCGCGAGTGCAAAGATGAGCAGTGTTTAGATGAACATGACCAATCGATAAATATCTTTGGCCTGTAGTGCAAAGATGACTTGTTGATGAATATCTTTGGCCGTAGTGCAAAGATGAATTTATTAGTAGGATTATGAACATGAACTATGATTTGGTATAACCATAATCTTTGATGTTTCAGGTGATAAAAATTATCTTTGTCCTGAATGAGGAAAGGAATTTAGAACAACAATTACGATTATGAGTTATACATGTGATTGTGGACAAGAATTTTTGATTGATGTTACAGGGATAAAACATTGTTGGTGGACTTTTAACATGGAGAAGATAATAGATTTTATGGTCTATTTGACTCTTCTAATGGATTGCTCATTCCGCTGCAACCATGGTTGAAAAGTTTTATCATCTACCATATGTTCTAAATCTCTGATTTATTACTGTTGAAGTCTATTGATAATTTATTTATCTTTAGTCATGATATTCTTTATTGAGCTAGTTGTGCTCACCCTTTTTGCTTTACAATTCCTTTCGTGTAATAAAAGTGTAATTGGGGTCGGCGGGGATAATAAGGAATAGAAACGGTGGTCTATTGATGTTGAGGGTGAGGTGAATTTCACTTGGAAGGGTGTTTTGCCACTATCATACAAGATGTCTAATGACATACAACCTCGTGTCATCATAAGATGGGGTTGTGCTCATCCACTTCTTTGAGTATATTTACAAGCACTACCTATATAATCTTGGTGTTTGTTTGGAGTTTAATTCCCAATTAGAGACAAAGTGGAGATAATGATATGTCAAGAGAAGACTCAACATTGGGAAGAATATGATAGTAATCTTCTCGTTTTTTTTTTTGGGGTCTATTAGGTCAACCAAGGATAATTACGTGGCCATATGATATCTACCATAACCTAAAAGCATGGCCTCCCATGTACGAAGGTTTTATTGAGCACTTCCCAAAGATTCTAATTTCTAAAACAGTTTTTGACTATACCTTTATGTAAGGTGTCATTGTGACGTGCTACAGTTGGTATATATTTGTATCCAAACTCACAGCATATGTGTTGTTGTATTTTGCACGACAATTGTTGTAATAAAGTTGTAGTTGTTTTCCGTACCATGTATTTGGCGACTCAGAATGGGTTGGATGGAATGGACCTATTTTGGGGTCGTTACAATAATCGTGTTTTCAATTACGGTCATGATTATACCGAACAATCCCTGGTCATAATCATACCAAGATCATCTATGCACTACGGGCCAAAGATGACTTTTACCACATCATTTGTAACATTACGGTCATGATTATACCGAATAATCTTTGGTCATAATCATACCAAGTCCATCTATGCACGTAAGCCACAGATGACTTTCAACATAATATAAGCATGAGGATCATGGCAATGATATAAAGAATCAATCAAATGAGATAAATGATAAATATTAAACATTTATAATATAATTTATCCAGGGTTCAAGAATATCCCAATGTTATCAATCACTTAATAATCTCATAATCTAATATCATTAATATTATAACAATATTTTAATCACTTCTTAAACTTATAAACAATTTATTTCAGTTATTTACACTTTACCAAATAATGCATTTAATCATTCAAACATGTCATACTCATAAGATTTCATCACCAATGATCAAATTCCTTATCAACAATCTACATATACCTTATATAGGATTTCCAAGCCATAAAATCCTATCTTCCAA
The DNA here is from genome assembly GCA_020205605.1 of Panax ginseng. NCBI lineage: Eukaryota > Viridiplantae > Streptophyta > Magnoliopsida > Apiales > Araliaceae > Panax > Panax ginseng. The sequence goes on along the minus strand of CM035143.1, from coordinate 55,911,364 downwards.
CTTTGTTACTCCACATAACACATTTAACTCATATGTTCGTAACTAAACTATTTTTATAAAAAATACCAAATCAGTACTAAAAATATTTCTTTTCTGGGATTTAGCATAATATAGTCCCATAATGAACATATATATTTCTCGGAATTTTTAAAATTCATTTACTATTTTTCAAAAATTAATTTCTAATTAATTCCTTAAGAAATTAGCTACCTCAAGGTTAACTCCAAAAATTCCCAAATCTTGGCAGAATCTTACACATGTTAACGTGAGCTTCCAGTTTAAATTTCATGGTCATCGGAGTTATAGAACTCCGGTTATAGCATTTTTTGTCGGAAAAACCTAAATATTGAAATAGTCATAATTTGCTCATTTTAAGTCAGAATGAGCTCATTTTTGGACACGATGTTCTTTATACCATATACTTTCATGTCCCAAAAGGCTTGAATTTTTCTCACTAATTAAGTGGCCAAAACAGCCCTTACAAAAATGTGGCAGCAGCTTTTTGAACATTTTGAAGTTTTGACTCCTTTGCTAAAATCAGTCCACACGAAAATCTACAACACCTTTTTCAGTGATTCCACTTAGATTAGATAGGTAACTCATAGATCTAACTCTAGGACTTGACCACACTCAAAAATTCAAAATAGAATAGGAGATATGGTCAATTGAATTTCATGTTACGTTTTTACCAAAATCTGATTTTTTAACCCTTTGTGATTTCTAAGAAACTTTTATGTTTTCACATTATAACCAACATAACTCATCATAACACTTACTAATACCACGTATACCCATGATTTTCATTAGTCCAATGCTTTTATTATGACTTTCATCATAATCCACGTAAACAGATCCTTTTAGTTGAAGAAATATTTGAGGGTTTTAAAAATGGGTTTTGTACTGGAGTCAATACAAAATTCGATTTCATGCTCTAGGGGTAGTTTAAGAAGTCTTCAAGAATACGTTAGGAAATTTATTAACAATAAAAATATCATTCAAAACTGTGACTCTCATCCAAGACTTGGATAGCACATGAAATGAAGGTTTCTCCTAACGGAGTTTCAACCGATAGGTCAAAGTCTAACTTCTCTAGAGTCAAATTTAAACGTTGAATGCAAGTAAGAGAGATAAAAGAATGGGTAGAACCGATATCTAATAAGGTATAGACTTCGCAAGAATTTATAATTAACTAACCTGTGTTAACTTCGTTCGGTTTACTCGTTTTTTGAGAAGTCATGAAAAACGTTCTTCCTAAAACCAACGACTTTGTTTTGTCCGTATCCGCCTTTGGTGTCACCGTCCCAGTTGGACTTGACTTTGGTGCACGAAAAAATCGGGCTAAATGACCTTCTCTTCTTGCAATTTTCACTTCTATTATCTTTGCCAAGATTACCACCGAAGTGGTTACCATTCTTGGCATGATAATTTCCCCCACGATGGTTATCATTATTCCGATAGTCGTTGCCACCAGTATGATTATTATCGTGTTGTTGGTCGTTACCTTTTGCTTGAGCTGAATCAACACTCTCATGTGCTTCATTGCTTATCTCAGCATTTTCAGATGTCATTCTCAAACACTATCACAAAACAAGGGTTAATTAACATATCACATTTTATCCATATACTACGTGACCAATTAAATACCAAATAAACTTAGGTAGGTCATACTTAAAAGAATTTCCGTCTCTCCCTCCTAGTTCTTATCTCATATCTCGGCCCGGGGATCATATCCCTAAGCTACGATACCAACCGTGGCCCCCTGAAATTAGGTATACATCACCCATCTTGAGTCGCCAAAAACATGGTACAAAATACAAATACAACTTAATTATACAAATGTGGTGTAACATACGACAATGCATAAATCATGAAGTTCTAATAGGAATATTGTCATCTAGACAATATCCATACTCAAGGAGTCCTCATTACATTTATTGTCACACTATTTAACAGAATAGTGAGGACTACTAATGCTATCTTCTGGACCATCACTCTTTTCCCTGACTCGTCCCAGTTATATACTCATTTCCGTAAAAGAAGAATATTCCGACTAATAGGGTGAGGATTTTCTTAAAGAAAACTTATACTATGTTCTTCGCTCAAAGTTTCTTAAAACTCTTAAGGAAATACGCTCAAGATTATAGAAGGAGAATTCTCTGAACTTCTGGTGTGATTTCAATTCTAACTAAGCTTCCTATTTATAGGAAAATGGAATGCATAGTAACTAATCCATGAACGGTCCAGATTGATTTACTTTAATCTGACGGTCCATATTTAAAGCAAATTTTTTTAAATAAAATATAATATATTCTATTTTATATAAAAAGATTTTTACTATGCAAACACTATGCAGACATTATGCAAACACTATGCATAATAAAATACAATATATTCTATTTATAGAATAACTTTAATAAAGTATTACATTTTTATATAAAAAAGATTTTACTATGCAAAATACTATGCGAGCCTTATGCAAACACTATGCATAATAAAATATAATATATTCTATTTATAGAATAACTTTAATAAAGTATTACATTTTTTATATAAAAAGATTTTACTATGCAAAACACTATGCATAATAGAATATAATATATTCTTATTTATAGAATAACTTTAATAAAGTATTACATTTTTTATATAAAAAGATTTTACTATGCAAAACACTATGCATAATAGAATATAATATATTCTTATTTATAGAATAACTTTAATAAAGTATTCTGTTTTATATAAAAAGATGTTTCTATTTTATTACGTTAATAATACTAATAAAACAAAACTTCATCATCACTTACTTTAAAAAATTTCAAATATCACCCTTAACTTTAAACTTTTATCAATTTAACTATTCACCAAAATAGAAAAATTGAACACTTTTATTTCATAAAATTCGGGGTCTCCCACATATAGTCTACTCATTGATCAAGAAAACTCAGATTAAATTATGAAGAGTATGACACATTCCATGACTCGAGTTTAATCTAGGATATTAAGGTTAAAAGGATTAAATTACATTGAAACATTGGTCACAAAAGGTTGCATCGAATCATCGATCTTATTATTACTTGGGTAGCGGTGATGCATTACTAGTCTTAGCTCACTTCGCTTATAATTTTATAATATGATTTTAAAATTATTGCCAACGTAATAATAACCTATAGGGTCACACACATAGAACGTTATTAAAGAGAATTAATTTAAATTATAAGGATTTAAATATATTAATATGATTAATATTATTTAAATCATTTAATTTAAATTAAAAAGATAATTGTATATATATATGTATATTAATTAAGTAAGACTTAATTAAGATATATATATATATATATATATATATAATTTAGATTTTATGAAATTAGGTTTTGATTTGATTAATTCCTTTTAACTACTATATATATGATATATAGTAGCTACTTAGGGTTAGATCATAATCAAGATAAACCCTAGTTGCTCTTAGAGAGAGACTAGAGAGAAAAATAGTTTCACAATTTCATAATCGTTCTTTTGGTGGCTAGTACCGCAAGTCCCTTATTGCAGAATCATTCGACGGTTCGTGCAGCGTTCGTGTGGATATCGTAGAGACGCAGTTCGTTTGGATTGTGTAAGGGATTCGAAGCCGTTTCATTTGGAGCGCATCAATTTCAGATACTAGCTTTCATATTCGGTATAATTTCTAAACCACTGAGTTAATTGATTTTCGCATGGATCCTGTTTTAGGGTTTCGGATATTGCTTTGAATTTTATATTTCCGTTGCGTTTTTGTGCCGAAATCCCCTACAAAATGAGCAATTGATTGCTATTAATTCACATGAGTATAACTATTTATTCACATATGTGTACTATTGATTCACATTCTTGGTACTATTAGGGGAGTTGGTGCAAGATTGATAATACTTGCATGACTAAGTTAAAAATGGAGGTATAGATGGAGGTACTATACTGTAATTAATTTTTCACATGTTTAGAACTATTGAGTCACATGATTTTACTATTGATTCACATGATTTACTATTAGGAGAGTTGGTGCAAGTTTGATAATACTTGGATGACTGAATTAAAAATGAAAGAAAATTTGGAGGTGTGGTACTGTAATATTTCGAGCCCCAAAATGTGCAATTATCGAAACTATGTTTTTCTATAAATAGAAGCTCATTCTTCTTCATTTCTCACCAATTCACAAAAGCTATAGAGCATTTATTATAGAGAGAAATTGTATAGGGAAAAGCTATAGAGAGAAAGAAGAAGAGAAGTCTGCTACCTCTCTACTCCAGTATTCAGTTTCTTTCTAAGGTAAGGGATATCATTATTGTGGTAAGGGATATTATTGTTGTACCCGTAAGGGGTGTTATTCTTTCTTATTCATGAAGAGAACACATTATTCTATTCTTTATTATTACATTGGAATAACTTTTGTATCTGGCATACCTATATACATAACCTATATAAATGGCATACCCTTTACTTGGTGAAATCCCTCTGTTGTTCCATTCTATATTATTATGTTGGAATAACCTGTTTATGCGAAGTACCGCATACATGGTGAGATTATGTTATTATTCCGTTCTTTATTATTACATCGGAATATCACTGTGATGGTGTGAATTTCACGATCGACCGGTTCTATTTATTATTCTATTGGAATAACTTTGTATCATGTGATTCTAGTATACTTGGTGATGTCTGTTGTTATTCTATTCTTTAATATTACATTTGGAATATCACATGCGTGTGTTTTACAGGACTGGTTAAAATCTTTATTATTCTGTCTTTATTATATGTTGGAATAACTGTAAATGCGAATCCGCATACATGGTGAAATTCTTCTATTATTCCATTCTTTTCTTATTACTGTTGGAACATCACAGCCGATTGTTAATTTCACGACTGGTTCCGTTCTTTATTATTCATTGAGAATAACCTATCTATGCGGTCTCTATCGCATGCATGGTGAATCGTTCTGTTATTTCATTCTTTATTATTCTGTTGGAATAACCTATCTATGTGGATTACTACATGCATGGTGAATGATCCTTTATATTCATTCCTTATTAAATTGTAGAAATGATCTAGTTACGTTGATTATGATGAGAGTCATAATAAAAGAGTTGGACTAATGAAAATCATGGGTATATGTGGTATTAGTAAGTGCTATGATGAGTTATATTGGTTATTATGAGAAAACATGAAAGTTTCTTAGAAATCACAAAGGGTTAAAAATCAGATTTTGGTGAAAACGGAACACGAAATTCAATTGACCATATCTCCTAGTATATTTCGAAATTTTGAGTGAGGTCAAGTTCTAGAGTTAGATCTATGAGTTTTATAGTATCTCCAAGTGGAATCACTGGAAAAGGAGTTGTAGATTTTCGTGTGGACTGATTTTAACAAAGGAGTCAAAAGCTGGAAATTACCAAAAAGCTACTGATCTTATTTTTAAAAGGGTATTTTCGGCCACTTAATTTATGAGAAAAATTCTGGCCTTTTGGGACATGAAAGTGTATGGTATAAAGAACCTCCTGTCCAAAAATGAGCTCATTCTGAATTAAAATGTGCAAGTTATGACCATTTCAATATTTAGATTTTTCTGACGAAAAACGCTATAATCGGAGTTCTATAACTCCGATGACTATGAAATTTAAACTGGAGGCTCATGTTAACATGTGTAAGATGTGCGAACCCAGATTTTATGAATAAAGAATTAATTTTTTTATATTATGGTGTGACTTTGAGGTAATGTTATAGTTGTGGGTAGCATTTATAAATTTTGCAAAGTATGCAAGTTGTCATATTATATTCGATTGGTTGGGGAATATTCTTTTTGTCGGGAAATATTCGTACGACGGTACAATCATTGGTGGACCCCACAACAGAATTATTGTCGGATTGAGAAAACGACAAAAATATTTTATTGAAAATAACGGCGGAAGTTTTACCGTTGATACTGTTGAACTACTCGGTAGTAAAAGTACAGTAATACGTATTGTTGTATAGTAGCACACGGTATTGATTATTGATATTTATGTGAGAAGTCACTCAATTTTATTCAATTATTGCTACAATAGTTGTTGCATTGTATCTCACATTATTTGATTCAATTATTGTTGATTTAGAAGTTTTATTTTATTCGTATTATTAACGTAATAAAACAGAAACATCTTTTTATATAAAACAGAATACTTTATTAAAGTTATTCTATAAATAGAATATATTATATTTTATTATGCATAGTGTTTGCATAGTGCCTGCACAGTGTTTTGCATAGTAAAATCTTTTTATATAAAACAGAATACTTTATTAAAGTTATTCTATAAATAGAATATATTATATTTTATTATGCATAGTGTTTGCATAGTGCCCGCATAATGTTTGCATAGTAAAAATCTTTTTATATAAATAGAATATATTATATTTTATTTAAAAGATTTTGCTTTAAACATGGACCGTCAGATTAAATTAAATCAATCTGGACCGTTCATGGATTGGTTACTATGCATTCCATTTTCCTATAAATAGGAAGCTTATTTAGAATTGAAATCACACCAGAAGTTCAGAGAATTCTCCTTCTATAATCTTGAGCGTATTTTCCTTAAGAGTTTTAAGAAACTTTGAGCGAAGAACATAGTATAAGTTTTCCTTAAGAAAATCCTCACCCTATTAGTCGGAATATTCTTCTTTTACGGTAAGGGATATTATTCTTTTATATTCATGACGAGAACTGTTGTTATTTCATTTCTTATTATTCATTGGAATAACTTTGTATACTGTGAATACCTATACACGGTGACATTCTTCTATTATTACATCTTTATTATTTTGTTGGAATATCACATGCATGTGTTTTACATCGGACTGGTTCCATTTATTATTAAAGTATTTATTATTACGTAGAATATCCACATGCATGCTATATCTGTGGGACTGGATCCATTTATTATTCCGTCTTTATTATTACGCGGAATATCACATATATCTTTATCTGTGGGACTGGTTCCATTTTATTATTTCGTCTTTATTATTATGTCGAAATATCATGTATACATCTATATCATGAGACACTGGTTCCATTTTATTATTCCGTCTTTATTATTATACGTTGAATATCACATACATGAATAAAGATTTAAATTTCTCGAAATATTTTTTTAAATATTATGGTGTGGATTTGATATAATGTTATAGTTGTGGGTAGTATTTATAAATTTTGCAAAGTATGCAAGTTGTTGTATTATATTTGATTGGTCGAGGAATATTCGTTTTAACAGGGAATATTCGTACAACAGCATAATCATTGGTGAACCCCATAACAAAATTATTGTCGGATTGAGAAAACGATAAAATATCTTTTTATGAAAATAACGGCGGAAGTTTTACCTTAAATACTGTTTAACTACTCGGTAGTAAAAGTACAGTAATACACGTGGTTGTATAGTAGCACACGGTATTGATTTTTGATGCTTACGTAAGAAGTCACTCAATTATACTCAATTATTGCTATAGTAATTGTTGCATCATATCTCTCATATTATTGATTCGATTATTGTCATAGTATCATCCGTATTATATGATATATTATTAAATCAATAATTGAGACGACAAAGTTATTCATATTATTAAATTGCAATATTTATAATGTCTAGTGTGAGACCCCATATTTTATAAATAAATATTTAAATTTCTCGAAATATTTTTTTATATTATGGTGTGGATTTGATATAATGTTATAGTTGTGGGTAGTATTTAAAAATTTTGCAAAGTATGCAAGTTGTTATATAATATTCGTTTGGCCGGGGAATATTTTTTTTGTTGGAGAATATTCGTACGACGACATAATCATTGGGACCCCACAACGAAAGCACTGTAGTAGTTAGAAAACGACAAAAATATTTTATGAAAATAACGGCGGAGGATTTACCGTTAATATTGTTGAACTACCTGGTAGTAAAAGTCTGATAATCTGCGTGGTTGCAGTAGTAAGCACGGTATTGATTATTGATGCTTACGTGATAAATCACTCAGTTATACTCAATTATTGATATAGTAATTACTGCATCATATCTCTCATATTATTGATTCGATTATTGTCACAGTATCATGTGCATAATATGTTATATTATTAAATCAATAATTGAGACGACAAAGTTATTCATATTATTAAATTGCAATATTTACAATGTCTAGAAGTTACATCGAGGAGAGGTTAGATAATCTAATTGTGCGCTAATAGGGAGAAATTCTTATCGGAAAGCCCCCTCTTTCCTGGGAACAACCTGGTTGTTAAATATTGTGAGTTATGATATTAATGATGGATAAGTTCGTGTTGATTAAAGATGAATTTGATAGTTTTATTGTGTTGGGATTATTTATGTTAGTAGAAATTGACATTCATTTCGATATAATTGATGTCTGGAGGTTATATTGTTCAATCGGGTATTCGGGACACTTTTTGTGTCAGAATTACTATTCACAAGTTACTATTCATGGGTTATTATTCACAAGTTACTATTCACGAGTTACTATTCATCCAATTACTATTCACTCTAGTATTATGCATTCGGGTATTTGGGTACAATATTATTCCATGAGGAGATGTGCTAATTTTTCAGACCGTTGGTTGAATGAATCAATATGGACCGCTGGTGGAAAGTTATAATAGTGAATCAATATGGATCGCTGGTTTAAAAGTTAGAATAGTGAATCAGTATGGACCGTTGCTTTAAGTTTTAATAGTAAATCGATCTGGATCGTCCGTTTAAAAGAAAATTGATCTGGACCGTTCATGATTTAGTTACTATTCATTTCATTCTTCTATAAATAGAAGCTCATTCCTTCATTATTTCTTACGAATTCATTGAAACTCTAGAGAGAGAAATTATAGAGAGAAGTTATAAAGAGAAAATTATAGAGAGAAAGAAGAAGAGTATTTTGCTACTTCACTACTCCAGTATCCAACTTCTTTCTAAGGTAAGGGATATTATTATTATGGTAAGGGATATTATTATTATGGTAAGGGATATTATTATTATTATGGTGAGGGATATTATTTGTTGTACCCGTAAGGGGTGTTATTCTTTCTTATTCATGAAAAGAACTTCTGTTATTCCATTCTTTATTATTCTGTTGGAATAACCTGTAAAAGTGGCATACCCTATACATAACCTCAGATATGCATGACATACCCTATACTTGGTGAAATCCTTATGTTATTTCATTCTTATGTATTCTGGGTTAAGTTCAGATAACCACCTGGGGTTTGGGCGGTTTCCCACTTAACCACTTGTAGTCAGTAAAGCTACATTAAAACACCCGACCTTTTGAGTTAAAGTGAAAACGTTACATTTTCCATCCAACTTAACTGTACGTGTATGTCACGCGCCAAAAGCGCGTGAAAAGGGGCTTTAACAATTGAAAAAGACTGAAATAGCCCCTTCTTCTTCCTTTAACTTTTAAAAGACATTCCTCTCCTTTTCTCTCTCTCTCTCTCTCCGCACAAATTGCTAACGAAGTAAAGTAGTAGTGGTTGTGGTGGTGCCAAATCTAAGATGGAGCTTTGGAGATGCTAATGGGTTGTTTCGTACAATTGTCGGAAGCTATGGAGATTTCCCTCGCTGATTTTACAGATTTATTACTCCATCCTCTCCATTAATCAGTTTTGGGTGTTTATTCTTTCATTTTGATTTGTTGAAATGGATGTATTAACTTCCAGATCTAAAATATGGAAACTGCTAGGTTATGCCATATTTGGGGTTTCCGATTTCGACATATGTGTTGTTTCCCCCATCTTCTTTGTTGCTTATTATCTTATTGTTGAATTTGATTTTGGGGGTTTTTATTTCGCCAGAGCATCGATTTTTTGGTTTGGTTTTTGGCGTCCCAATAGATGATATGGGTCTCCTAAGAAGTCTCAGCCATGGAAGCTTTAAAAAGAGCTGGAATATCAGCTCCATTTGAGCTCCAAGCAAAAGAAGGACTAGCTTTGGTAAACGGAACAACAGTTGGCTCAGCAATGGCTGCTACGGTTTGTTTCGATGCCAATATATTCTCTCTCCTAGCTGAGGTACTCTCTGAGCTTGTTTGTGACTATTACAATAATGGGTTGCCTTCAAATTTGAGTGGGGTTCCGAATCCAAGCTTGGATTATGGGTTCAAAGGTGCAGAGATAGCCATGGCTTCATATTGCTCTGAGCTTCAATACCTAGCAAATCCGGTCACTACACACGTTTAAAGTGCTTAAATTGATTCAATGTTAAATTGCCGATATTGCCAAAATTGATTCAGAGTTCTTGAGCAGATATTGCCGAAAGTGGTTAAATTGATTCAATGCTTGATTTCAGTCAATCTGACATTTACCCATACTAAACACTTTCGCTCCTGCAAGCCCTTCAATTGTAAGTTTTGATTTATGTCAATTCAGTGTAAATGCAAATTTGAACACCCATTTGCTTCATTTATTATGGGTTTGTTCTACCTGAATGTTCTGAGGCTCAATTTGAAGAAAATTAAAACTTCTTGATATGAGTAATTTACATTGTGTATTTGGGTTAGAATGCTTTGGATGGTTTTATGCTGGTGAAATTATTGGAAGGGGATTCACATTCACTGGTTACTATCCCTAAATAGCATCACTCTGTTTTAAAGTGTTTCGGGGCATTCTCTTTTTAAGCTCTATTTTAAATTATTGTACTCGTGCATATTTTTGAAGCTGAGGAATAGTGTTTGGTTTCCTTAATAATCCATATTTGGTAATTTCATTTCCATTTGGTGGAGTGTCTTTCATTTTTTCCTGCCCATTTTTTCTTTGGAACCGAGGAGTATCTATAATTTTCCTTGTCAAAAGTTGAATGAATTATAGGGACTTGCTAGGTGATCATCTTGGGAAAATTTGATTACTCTGCACTCATATAATATCTGTATTTCTGGTCTTGATATTACTCTTACTGTAACTCTTTCTGCGATAATGAGGGTAAGCATGAAGCAATAATATGAGCTCTTGTTTTTTGCTTGTTAGAAAAACAGAGAGAGAGATGAACTTAACCTGCTTTATATTTGTTGTGCAATTGTGTTTATTTCTATTTATGTTGTTTATGTTGTTGAACGTAGGAGGGTAATTAAGTCTTTATACAATTTAACTAACACAGTTATAACAGAAAGAACTTTTTCACTTTAACTCATAAGGTCGGGTGTTTAAATGTAGCTTTACTGACTACAGGTGGTTAAGTGGTAAACCGCCCAAACCCCAGGTGGTCATTTGACCTTAACCCTTTATTCTGTTGTAATAACATGTATACGCGACATACCCTATACTTGGTGAAATCCTTATGTTATTCCATTCTTTATTATTCTGTTGGAATAACCTGTATGCGCGGTTTACCCTATACTTGGTGGAATGACCTGTATATGCAGTTTACCCAATACTTGGTGATCTTCTTCTGTTATTCCATTTCTTTATTATTATGTTGGAATAACCTGTTTATGCAAAGTTCCGCATACTTGGTGAAATTCTTTTATTATTCCGTTCTTTATTATTCTGTCGAAATATCCTGTCGGTGTGAATTTCACCTGACCTGGTTCCATATTTATTATTCCGTTCTTTATTATTCTGTCAGAATATTCTGTCGGTGTGAATTTCACCTGACCTGGTTCTATATTTATTATTCCACATTTATTATTCTGTTAGGAATAACCTGTCCGTGCGGTCTCTATCGCATGAATGGCGAATCCTTATGTTATTCCATTCTTTATTATTCTGCTGGAATAACCTGTCTATGTGGATTGCCACATGCATGGTGAATGATCCTTTGTATGCATTCCTTATTAAATGGTGGAAATGATCCGTATACGTGGATTACTGCATGGCGGGTGAAAATTCATTTGCAGTTTCATATATTCTTTATTATACTCAGTTGGTTAAAGTTTTGACTTCGATACTCCATGAAATTAGTGGAATATCCTTGATATTTGCGCTTCATCCAGTATCTTTTCATGGAAATAATCTTCTGAGAATTCTTGACTTTTACTTTACAAAGAAGTATCATGTTGACAATTTGGATATTTTTAGTTCCCGGATAAATTAATTCTTGAACTTGTTTTATTGAATTCCTATAACATTGTCATCATCCTCATGTTTATATTATGTTGAAATTCATCTTTGGCTTACGTGCATAGATGGACTTAGTATGATTATGACCAGGGATCATTCGGTATAATCATGAACTGTGATGTTATAAGTGATGTGGTAAAAGTCCTCAGTGGCCTGTAGTGCGATGGATAGTTTTTGGTATGATTATGACCAGGGATTATTCGGTATAGTCATGACCGTGGATGATTTAATGAATATCCTTGGCTCGTAGTACAGGGATGATTAGATGATGTGTTTTAATTATGAAGCTGAGTCTTAGTGATAAAAATTGATGAAAACATTTTTAAATCATAGAAGATAGTAGGTTTTATTCTCTACTTGACTCTTCTAATGGATTGCTTACTCCGCTGCAGTTAAACTTGATGTCTATTGTATTTTATCAGTTTAACATTGTTGAAGACTATTGATAATTTATTCTGTATTACCTTTGTCATAATATTTCTTACTGGGCTAGTTGAGCTCACCCTTTCTTTCACTGTTCTCTTCAGGAAATGAGAAAATAGCTGGGACGAGTCGGGGAAAGGAGTGATGGTCTAGAAGATAGCATTAGTAGTCCTCACTATTTTGTGACAATAAATGTAATGAGGACTCCTTGAGTGGATATTGTGTAGATGACAATATTCCTATTAGAACTCTCAGTTTATGTATTGTCGTATGTTACACGACAGTTGTATAATTAAGTTTGTATTTGTATTTTGTACCATGTATTTGGCGACTCAAGATGGGTGATGTATACCTAATTTTGGGGGCGTCACAGTTGGTATCAAAGCTTAGGGATATGATCCCTGGCTGAGATGTGAGACACGAACTAGGAGGGGAGAGACGAGGAATTCCTTCGCTAGTATGACCTACCAAAGTTTTTTTGGTATTTAATTGGTCGGTCAAAGTATAGGTGTAATATGTGATATGTCAATTAACCCTTGTTTTATGACAGTGTTCGAAAATGGCATCTAAAAATGCTGAGATAAGCAATGGAGTAAAATAATATGACCGTGGCGCACTACGAAGCTAAGTTTGCGGAGTTGTCTCAGTTTGCGTCCCACTTGGTTGATAATGAGGAGCGAATGACGCGAATGTTTCTAAGAGATTTGAAACCCGATATATGTCAATACCTCATTTCTCATAAACTTTATTTATATTCAGATGTTGTGAATAAGGCTTAGTTATTGGAGCGCAATAATGAGTTAGCACAACCAAAAGGTAATGACCAATAACACGATAATAATCGTACCGGTGGCAACGGTCATCGGAACAATGATAATCATTGTGGAGGAAATTATCATGCCAAGAATAGTAACCACTTCGGTGGTAATCATGGCCAAGATAATAAAAGTGAAAATTTCTAGAAAAGAAGGTCACCTAGCCCGATTTTGTCGTTCGCCGAAGATAAGTTTAGCTAGGATGGAGGCACCAAAGACCGTTCCAGAAAAGTCAAAACCGGTAGTGCAAGGGAGAGCGTTTTTCGTGACTTCTCAAAAACCGAGTAACTCGAACGAAGTTAGCACAGGTTAGTTAATTATAATTTGCGAAGTCTATACCTTATAAGATACCAATTCTACGCATTATTTTATCTCTCTTGCTTGCGTTCAACGTTTAAATTTGACTCCGGAGAAGTTAGACTTTGACTTATTGGTTGAAACTTCGTTAGTAGGAGCCTTCGTTACCTCCACTATTTATAAATCTGGTTACGTTGATTATAATGAGAGTCATAATAAAAGTGTTTGACTAATGAAAATCATGAATATATGTGGTATTAGTAAGTGTTATGATGAGTTATGTTGGTTATTATGTGAAAACATGAAAGTTTATTAGATATCACAAAGGGTTGAAAATCAGATTTTGGTGAAAACGGAACATGAAATTCAATTGACCATATCTCCTGTTATATTTTGAATTTTTGAGTGTGGTTAAGTCCTAGAGTTAGATCTATGAGTTTTGTAGCTTATCCAAGTGGAATCACTGGAAAAGGTGTTGTAGATATTCGTGTGGACTGATTTTAGCAAAGGAGTGCAAAGCTGCAAAAATCGAAAAACGCCATCGCCAGAAACTTTAAGAAATGTTTAAACCACTTAATTTTGAGAAAAGTTCTGGCCTTTTGGGACATGAAATAATATGGTATAAAGTACCTCATGTCCAAAAATGAACTCATTCTGAATTAAAATGAGCAAGTTATGACCATTTCAATATTTAGGTTTTTTCGACGAAAAATACTCTAACCGGAGTTCTATAACTCCGATGACCATAAAATTTAAACTGGAAGCTCACGTTAACATGTGTAACATTTTGCCAAGATTTGGAAATTTTTGGAGTTAATCTTGAGGTAGCTAATTTCTTAAGGAATTAATCAGAAATTGATTTTTGAAAAATAGTAAATGAATTTTAAAAATTCTGAGAAAAATATATTTTCATTATGGGACTATATTATGCTAAATCCCAGAAAAGAAATATTTTTGGAACTGATTTGGTATTTTTCATGAAAATGATCTAGTTATGAGTAAATGAGTTAAATATGTTATGTGAAGTAACAAACTTGGAAAATAGGATTTTATGGCTAGGGAATCCTTTATAGGGTATATGCATATTTTTTTGATGAGGGATTTGATAATTGGTGATGATATCTTATGAGTATGGCATTTTTGAATGATTAAATGCATTATGTAGTAAAGCGTAAACAATTAAAATAAATTGTTTACAAGTTTAAGAAGTGATTAAAATATTGTTATAAAATTAATGATATTAGATTATAAGATTTTTAAGTGATCGATAATATTGGAATATTCTTGAACCCTGGATAAATTATATTATAAATGTTTAATATTTATCATTTATCTCGTTTAATTGATTATTTATATCATTGTCATGATCCTCATGCTTATATTGTGTTGAAAGTCATCTATGACTTACGTGCATAGATGGACTTGGTATGATTATGACCATAGATTATTCGGTATAATCATGACCATAATGTTACAAATGATGTGGTAAAAGTCATCTTTGGCCCAGAGTGCATAGATGGACTTGGTATGATTATGACCAGGGATTATTCGTTATAATCATTACCGTAATTGAAAACACGAATATCCTGGGCCCGTAGTGCATGGATAATTCGTGGTCGTGATATTATTTGTCGAGTCTCGGCATTATTGGTTTTCTGATTGTATATCTTTGGCTGTAGTGCAAAGATGAACTATTGATTATTAGTTATCTGATTGATTTTGTGTAGTGCAAAGATGAATTATTAATGAATATCTTTGGCCGTATTACAAAGATGAATTTAATGTTTTCGACGATAAAGGTATTCAAGGTATCCTCACCACTTCGGTATACCAGGTACGTACGTAAATTTCGAGGGAAAAATTCCATAAGGAGGGGAGATTGTGAGACCCCAGATTTTATAAATAAATATTTAAATTTCTCGAAATATTTTTTTATATTATGGTGTGGATTTGATATAATGTTATAGTTATGGGTAGTATTTGAAAATTTGGCAAAGTATGCAAGTTGTTATATAATATTCGTTTGGCCGGGGAATATTCTTTTTGTTGGAGAATATTCGTACGACGACATAATCATTGGTGGACCCACAATTAACCAAGCATCGTCAGTAGTTAGAAAACGACAAAATATTTTATGAAAATAACGGCGGAGGTTTTGAATTAATATTGTTGAACTACCGGTAGAAAAAGTACGATGTCTGGCGTGATTGCATAGTAGCAGCGCCAGATTGATTATTGATGCTTACGTGATAAGTCACTCAGTTATACTCAATTATTGCTATAGTAATTACTGCATCATATCTCTCATATTATTGATTCGATTATTGTCACAGTATCATGTGCATAATATGTTATATTATAAAATCAATAATTGAGACAACAAAGTTATTCATATTATTAAATTGCAATATTTACAATGTCTAGAAGTTCTGTCAAGGAGAGGTTAGATAATCTAATTGCGCACCAATAGGGAGAAATCCTTATCGAAAAGCCCCCTCTTTCCTGGGAACAACCTGGTTATTAAATATTGTGAGTTATGATATTAATGATGGATAAGTTCGTGTTGATTAAAGATGAATTTGATAGTTTCATTGTGTTGGGTTTATTTATGTTAGTAGAAATTGACATTCATTTCGATATAATTGATGTCTGGAGGTTATATTGTTCAATCGGGTATTCGGGACACTTTTGGTGTCGGAGTTACTATTCATAAGTTACTATTCACGGGTTACTATTCACGAGTTACTATTCATGAGTTACTATTTACGAGTTACTATTCACGAGTTACTATTCACCCGATTACTATTCATTCTAGTATTATGCATTCGAGTATTTGGGTACAATTTTATTCCATGAGGAGATGTGCTAATTTTTTAGACCGTTGGTTGAATGAATCAATATGGACCGCTGGTGGAAAATTATAATAGTGAATCAATATGGATCGCTGGTTTAAAAGTTAGAATAGTGAATCAATATGGACCGTTGCTTTAAGTTTTAATAGTAAATCGATCTGGATCGTCCGTTTAAAAGAAAATCGATCTGGACCGTTCATGAATTAGTTACTATTCATTCCATTCTTCTATAAATAGAAGCTCATTCCTTCATTATTTCTTACGAATTCATTGAAACTCTAGAGAGAGAAATTATAGAGAGAAGCTATAAAGATAAAATTATAGAGAGAAAGAAGAAGAGTATTCTGCTCTTTCACTACTCCAGTATCCAACTTCATTCTAAGGTAAGGGATATTATTATTATGGTGAGGGATATTATTTGTTGTACCCGTAAGGGGTGTTATTCTTTATTATTCTGTTGGAATAACCTGTAAAAGTGGCATACCCTATACATAACCTGTATACGCGGCATACCCTATACTTGGTGAAATCCTTATGTTATTTCATTCTTATTTATTCATTATAATAACTTTATGTCTGTGACATACCCTATACTTGGTGAAATCCTTATGTTATTCTATTCTTTATTATTCTGTTGGAATAACCTGTATGCGCGGTTTACCTTATACTTGGTGGAATGACCTGTATATGCGGTTTACCCAATACTTGGTGAT
Organism: Panax ginseng; assembly: GCA_020205605.1. Lineage (NCBI taxonomy): Eukaryota > Viridiplantae > Streptophyta > Magnoliopsida > Apiales > Araliaceae > Panax > Panax ginseng. Next base: position 55,894,158 of record CM035143.1, on the reverse strand, counting down.
CTTCTTCTGTTATTCCATTCTTTATTATTATGTTGGAATAACCTATTTATGCGAAGTATCGCATACTTGGTGAAATTCTTTTATTATTCCGTTCTTTATTATTCTGTCGGAATATCCTGTCGGTGTGAATTTCATCTGACCTAGCTCCATATTTATTATTTCGTTCTTTATTATTTTGTCGGAATATCCTGTCGGTGTTAATTTAACCTGACCTGGTTCCATATTTATTATTCCACATTTATTATTCTGTTGGAAATAACCTGTCCGTGCGGTCTCTATCGTATGCATGGTGAATCCTTCTGTTATTCCATTCTTTATTATTCTGTTGGAATAACCTATCTATGTGGATTGCCACATGCATGGTGAATGATCCTTTGTATTCATTCCTTATTAAATTGTGGAAATGATCTATATACGTGGATTACCGCATGGCGGGTTAAAATCCATTTGCAGTTTCATATATTTTTTATTATACTCAGTTGGTTAAAGTTTTGACTTCGATACTCCATGAAATTAGTGGAATATCCTTGATATTTGCGAATCATCCAGTATATTTTCATGGAAATAATCTTTTGAGAATTCTTGACTTTTACTTTACAAAAAAGTATCATGTTGACAATTTGGATATTATTAGTTCCTGGATAAATTAATTCTTGAACTTGTTTTATTGAATTCCTATTACATTGTCATCATCCTCATGTTTATATTATGTTGAAAGTCATCTTTGGCTTACGATTATAGATGGACTTAGTATGATTATGACCAGGGATCATTCGGTATAATCATGAACTGTGATGTTATAAGTGATGTGGTAAAAGTCTTCAGTGGCCTGTAATGCATTGATGGACAGTTCTTGGTATGATTATGACCAATGATTATTCGGTATAGTCATGACCATGGATGATTTAATGAATATCCTTGGCTCGTAGTACAGGGATGATTAGATGATGTGTTTTAATTATGAAGCTGAGTCTCAGTGATAAAAATTGATGAAAACATTTTTAAATCATAGAAGATAATAGGTTTTATTCTCTACTTGACTCTTCTAATGGATTGCTTATTCCGCTGTAGTTAAACTTGATGTCTATTGTATTTTATCAATTTAACATTGTTGAAGACTATTGATAATTTATTCTATATTATCTTAGTCATAATATTTCTTACTGGGCTAGTTGAGCTCACCCTTTCTTTCACTATACTCTTCAGGAAATGAGAATATAGCTGGGACGAGTCGGGGAAAGGAGTGATGGTCTAGAAGATAGCATTAGTAGTCCTCACTATTTTGTGACAATAAATGTAATGAGGACTCCTTGAGTGGATATTGTCTAGATGACAATATTCCTATTAGAACTCTCAGTTTATGTATTGTCGTATGTTACATGACAGTTGTATAATTAAGTTTGTATTTGTATTTTGTACCATGTATTTGGCAACTCAAGATGGGTGATGTATACCTAATTTTTGGGGCATCACATCTAGAAGTTCTGCCAATGAGAGGTTTGGTTACCTAATTGCGCGCACATAAGGATAAATCCTTATTGGAAAGCCCCCTCTTTCCTGGGAACGACCTGGTTGTTAAATATTGCGAGTTATAATATTAATTATGAATGTTATTAAAAATCAAAGTTAAGTTAGGAGTTGAATTTAGAGATGCGGACGTGATATTTGAGTCTGGAACGATAAAATTAGTAAAAATAGACTATAAACACAAAAATTTTCGGGATTAACTTTTTGGTTAAAAAGTCAACAGTTGACTTTTTTGGGAAAAGTCAAACTTCGAAATTTTAAAAATTTTATTGTTGATAAAAATAGTTCCATTGTGTTGAGATTATTAGTGTTAGTAGAAATCGACATTTATTTCGATAATAATTGATGTCTGGAGGTAATATTGACCAATCGGGTAATTAACCGGATAAATGAGCAATTGATTGCTATTAATTTAAATGATTATAACTATTTATTCACATTGTACTATTGATTCACATTCTTGTTACTATTAGGGGAGTTGGTTCAAGATTGATAATACTTGCATGACTAAATTAAAAATGGAGGTATAGATGGAGGTACTATACTGTAATTTGTATTTTCACATGTCTAGAGCTATTAATTCACATGATTTACTATTAAATCACATTATTTACTATTAGGGGAGGTGGTGCAAGTTTGATAATACTTGCATGACTAAATTAAAAATAAAGGAAAAGATGAATGTATTATACTGTAATATTCTGAGCCCTAAAATGTGCAATTATCGAAACTATATTTTTCTATAAATAGAAGCTCATTTCTTCATCATTCTTCACCAATTCACTAGCTATAGAGCAATTATTATAGAGAAAAATTTTAGAGAGAAAGAAGAATAGAAATCTGCTACCTCTCTACTCTAGTATCCAGTTTCTTTCTAAGGTAAGGGGTATTATTTCTTTTGTATTCATAAAGAGAACTTCTGTTATTTCATTCTTTATTATTCTGTTGGAATAATCTGTATACGTGAGCTACCCTATACTTGGTGAAAATCTTCTGTTATTCCATTCTTTATTATTACATTGGAATATTACGTCTGCTCTTTTACGTTTGAACTCCGGTTCCGTCTTTATTATTACATTGGAATATATCACATGCATGCGTTTTTACTGTGGGACTGAGTTTAAATCTTTATTATTACATTTGGAACATTCTTTCAAATTGCAAATTTCGCTTGACTGGTTAGTTATTTAGTATTCTTTGGAATAACTTCGTCTATGCAAAGTACCGCATGCATGGTGATTTACATTGTTATTCCATTCTTTATTATTACGTTGGAACATCCATGGGATTCGAATTTACGCTTTGGCTTTGGTTCCGTTATTTATTATTCTGTGGAATAACTTTGTCATCGGAAGTACCGCATGCATGGTGATTTCTCTTGTTATTCCATTCTTTATTATACTCAGTTGGTTAAAGTTTTGACTTCTATACTCCATGAAATTAGTGAATATCCTTGATATTTGCGCTTCATCCAGTATCTTTTCATGAAAATATTTTTCTGAGCATTCTTGAATTTTACTCTACAAAGAAGTATCATGTTGACAATTTGGACGTTATTGGTTCCTGAATAAATTAATTCTTGAACTTGTTTTATTGAATTATTACGTCATTGACATCATCCTCATGTTTATATTATGTTGAAAGTTATCTGAGGCCTGTAGTGCATAGATGGACTTGGTATGATTATGACCGAGGATTATTATTATAATTACGGTAGTAATGTTACAAATGATGTGAAAAAAAGTAAATCGTTGGCGTAATGAATTGATGACGCGGTTTTGGTATGATTATGGCTATGGATTCTCTTCGGCCAAGGTGCAAAGATGAATTGTTTTATGGCATGATCAGGACCGTTGATGAAAATACGATTATCTTTGGACCGTAGTGCATGGATAATTCGTGGTCGTGATACTAAAGAATATCCTTGGCCTGTAGTGAAAGGATGATTTGATGATGTGGATTATTTATTGATCTGAGTCTCAGTGATAAAATTGATGAAAAACCTTTTAAGTCATAAAAGATAGTAGATTTTATTCTCTACTTGACTCTTTTAATGGATTGCTTGTTCTGCTGCAATTAAACTTGATGTCTATTATATTTTATCAGTTTAACATTGTTGAAGACTAATGATAATTTATTCCGCATTATCTTAGTCATAATATTTCTTCTTTGGGCTAGTTGAACTCACCCTTTCTTTCCTTTGTTCTCTTGAGGAAATGAGAGCGTAGCTAGGACTAGTCTGGGAGGGAGCAGTGATGGTCTAGATGGTGCTTTAGTAGTCCCTCACTATTCGTGAAATAGTGTAATAATAAATGTAATAAGGACTCCATTGAGTGTGGATATTGTCTAGATGACAATATTTGTATTAAAACTCATGACATATGTTTTGTCGTATTTTACACGATAAATTTGTATTATTAAGTTGTATTTGAATTTTGTACCATGTATTTAGTGACTCAAGATGGGTGATGTATACCTATTTTGGGGGCGTCACTGTGACGCCCCCAAAATAGGTATACATCACCCATTCTGAGTTGTCAATATATGGTACAGAAACAACTACAACTTTATTAATACAATAATAAAATTGTGAGTTTAAAAACAAATATTGTCTTCTAGACAATATCCATACCCAAATAAATCTTCATCAGAATTATTGATACATTATTTTACAAAAATGGTGAGGACTACTAAACAACTCTCTCTAGAACCATCATTCCATACCCAGACTCGTACTCGTTACATTCTCGCCTCCTGAGAAGAAAAATGGAACAAAAAGGAAAAGGGTGAGCTCAACTAGCCTAGTAAAGAACATTATGACTAAGATAATATAGAACAAATTATCGTTAGTCTGCAACAGGGAAAAATCTGATAAAATACAATAGACAACAAGTTTCAGATCAATATTTGCAACAGAAATAATAATTCATAGAAGAGTTACGTAGAGAATGAAATCTACTATTATCTATGAATTTAAAAGTCCATCAACAATATTTTATCCCTGTAACATCAATCAATACACATCTTGAATCAAATATTCATCTTTTCACTACAGGCCAAAGATATTCATCAGTTGGTCATGTTCATCTCAACACCTGTTCATTTTTGCACTACAGGCCAAAGATATTCAATAATATCATCATTTAGGACTGAGGATGATGAAAAATATTTTAAAGAAAACGAATCCAATGAAACAAAAGAATAAATATTAAGGATTCGTATTTCAACTATTTCATGTCCAAAAATATCTCATAAATAATCATAGTGGAGTAAAATTCAAGAATGATCAAAACATGGTTACAATCAAAGCTAGTATCCATAATAGATATTTTGGACGAAAAGAAAATTTTCATTTTTCAATGAATAGTGCCGTATTCATGAATAGTGCCGTATACGTGAATAGTAACTCCGACACAAAAAGTTCCAAATTTGATTAAAAGTTCAAACCAATATTTCAGCATAATGATATTGAAGAAAATAATATCATTTAAAAAGAAAATAACATCCCTTATCTCGAAAGAATAATACTTCTGGCTGGAATACTAGGTATAACGAGAAGTATCAAAATACTGTATAACAACACTTAAAGTATCAAAATACTCACAAGAATACGCTCAATATATCGAGAGAGAAAGAGAGAAAAAACTTCAGTTTCTGGTGTGATTTTCAATTCTAACCTAAGCACCCTATTTATAGGAAAATGCTTAGAACACCAAAGTAGAAAATTTAATAAATTAATAATATTATTTTTCCACATCTTCCTACGCACACCAAGAATCTGAATTCAGCCCCTAGCACATGTTAATGATGCCCCCAAACATTCCAAAAACGTTTTTGTTATTTAAAATATTTTAAACTTCCAAAAATTAATTATTTCGGAACTCCGAAACTTCAATAATTCACAATAAATAGCCCTTTTATCAGAAAAATTCAAACCTCGTGTCTTTTTCATAGAAAATTCCATTATCTACAACTTTGCAGAAGAAAGTTTTTCCAAATATCAAACAGAAATTGACCGAATCCACAAACGGGCGATTTTACAAGCTATAATTAAATTTCAGTAAAGAAATGGGGTCCACTGACACACAAAACATGTGTTAATCATTTAATGCAACAAAAATACTCTTTCTCTTCATATACTCATATATCTCATATTCATTGTAAAAATATCACCATTATTATATTATTAAAATATCAACACAGCAATTATTGAATCAATAAAATAAAATACTAAACAGTAATTACTGTAACAATTATTAAGTAGTGCCTTCTTACGTAAGAATCAATAATTGGTACAATCGTGTCTTCTTGTGTTTTAACCAAGAGTAGTATTTTAAAAAGATTATTGAGTAATAACTAAGCTAGTCATTTATAAACAACTTATATTTGTTGTTTTCTTCATCCAATCGCTTTCTGTTATGGGGCCCACACAAGGCTACGCCGTAGTATGAATATTTCCCGACATTAAGAATATTCCATGACCAAACGAATATAAGCCACAGTTCCTACTCAATCGAGGATTTCAAATGGGCCAATTAAATCGAGGGTTGAGATTTCCTCTCTTCGTCGATTCTTGCTTCTAGAATAACGCCCTCTTAAACCTTCTTAATTCTTCACATTCATCAGCTCTAGGTGTGTAGCTTGAGCGGCTTTAACTTTATCGATTAAAGTTGATTCTACTCGTATATTCGTTATCTTCACATAGGTTCGTATATCCGCACTTGTAAATGCATATGATCTTCTACTCAACGCGTCAGCTACAACGTTCGCTTTTCCACGATGGTATTGAATGGTATAATCGTAATCTTCAACAGCTCGAGCCAACGTCTTTGGCGCATTATACGTTCGTTTTGGTTGAAGAATATTTGAGGGTTTAAGAAATGAATTTTGTACTGGAGTCGATACAAAATTCGATTTCACACTCTAGGGGTAGGCTAGGAAGTCTTTAGGAATACGTCAGGAAATTTATTAACGATAGAAATATCATTCAAAACTGTGACTCTCATCCAAGACTTGGATAACACGTCACATTGATACATATCAACTTGTCATCGTCATTCACAATGTCTCCTACGGAAAGTCTGGCTTCGGTTCATTCCACACAAGAAAGTCACCAAATAAAGGCTCAGGGCTCTTTACTTATGGCTTGATATGACAATGATTGACTTTAGTGGTTTGGTTACTTTGAATTCGCATAACATGTTGGTTAGGAGTATGAAATCTAACAACCTTACAAAAAGCATGATGAGTAGTTAACCAATCAATTCCTAAAATCACATCAAAGGCAGGTATTTTCAAAGAGATAAGATCGACAGGTAACGTGAAAGTGTTGATTTGAATCAAACAAGATTTATAAATAGTGGAGGTAACGAAGGTTTCTACTATCGAAATTTCAACCAATAAATCAAAGTCTAATTTCTCCGGAGTCAAATTTAAACATTGAACACAACTAGATGAAATAAAAGAGTGAGTAGAACTGGTGTCGAATAAAGTATAGACTTCGCAAGAGTTTATAATTAACTTACCCGTAATAACTTTGTTTGGGTTTCTCGACAAACGCTCTCACTTAAACTACCGGATTTGACTTTACTATAGGGTACATTCCACCCTTAAGTGCTTCTTCACATTCCTGATCCATGATTTGAATCATTACTCTCCGATCCATATCGAATTGGGGTTGACCGCTATGCACAGGGTAATTTCAAATTCGATGTTGGATTCTCCCAATTACTATCCAAAAAGCAAAATCCATTTCATCTATTTTGGCTTTATTGGATCGGACGTCTTTTTCTACAATATCTACGCGTCGTGTGGCTTTTACCCATGCATCATCTATTCTCCTTCGTTTAGTTGTTTCTTCTTTCATCAGAACTTTGATCATAGCATTCTCAGATTCCAGCTTTAATATCTTATACTCTGCCAAAGAGTGCTTCTGTTCAAGCATCGCACATCGGGTAACACATTTTGAATTGTGGCATCTCTTTGTTCCACAACCGCCTACCGTTCTTCGGCCTGCTCTTCCAACTCATGAATACGATTTTGAAATTCTAAATTTTGATCATAAACTTCTTCTAACCTATTCTACTCAAGTTCCTCTTCTTCCTCACTCTCAATTGCTACCTCTGAAACTAGCTCGGGTTCAACTATTAGTTCTTCACTTACCACATAGATATCTCTAATTTCTTCTTCGTCTGACATCACATTAACCTGGTTAGTGATTAAAGGTGTCTCAATGGTCTCATTCACTCCATTATTAACATTTTAAGCTGCCATTTTTAAACACTGCCACAAAACAAGAGTTAGTTAACATATCACATGTTATCCCTATACTTTGACCGACTAATTAAATACCAAATAAACTTAGGTAGGTCATACTAGTCCCAGCTACGTTCTCTTTTCCTGAAGAGAACAGTGAAAGAAAGGGTGAGCTCAACAAGCCCAGCAAGAAATATTATAACTAAGATAATGCAAAATAAATTATCATTAGCCTTCAACAATGTTAAAGCGATAAAATACAATAGACATCAAGTTTAAGCTACATAGATGGATCAAGCAATCCATTAAAAGAGTCAAGTAGAGAATAAAATCTACTATCTTTTATGATTTAAAAGTTTTTCATCACTTTTATCGTTGAGACTCGACAATAAATAATCCACATCATCCCAGCTTGCTGCGGCAAGGATATTCATTAGGGTCACGACCACAAATTCCATGCAATACGGGCCAAGGATATTTGTGTATTCATCAATGGTCATGATCATGCCAACAACTGTCCATCAATGCACTACGGGCCAATGAGGACTTTTATCACATCATTTATAATAAATACGTTCATGATTACAATAGAATAATCCACGGTCATAATCATACCAAGTCCATCTATACACTCACAGGCCACAGATGACTTTCAAAAAAAAAATAAACATGAGGATGACGACAATGATATAAGAATTCAATAAAACAAGTTCACGAATTAATTTATTCAGGAACTAATAACGTCCAAATTGTCAACATGATACTGCTTTGTAAAGTAAAATTCAAGAATGCTCAGAAGAATACTTCCATGAAAAATACTGGATGAAGTGCAAATATCAAGGATATTCCACTAATTTCATGGAGTATAGAAGTCAAAATTTTAACCAACTGAGAATAATAAGGAATGGAATAACAACAGAAATCACCATGCATGCGGTACTTCGCATAAACAGGTTATTCTAACAGAATAATAATAACGGAACCAAGTCAGGTGAAAATCACAAGCGGGATGTTCAATGAATAATAAAGAATGGAATAACAACAGAAATCACCATGCATGCGGTACTTCGCATAAACATGTTATGCCAACAGAATAATAAATACCGAATAATAAAGACGGACTAGGTCAGGTGTAAAACACACAGACAGGATATTCCAACTGAATAATAAAGACAGAATAATAAAGATGGAACTAGGTCCGGCGTAAATGTTGAGTAAAATCTAGTTACACACAACACGCAAGTATACGCGGTCAACAAGTAATAAAGTGATAAGTTGAGTATCGTTCCCACAGGGAATTCTAATTAATAAATCCTAACTACTAATACTATATCAATTCAATTTTATTCAAACAATGATAAATTATGATTTTCTAAATTATTAACTCAAAATTAAACACTTAAAGATATTGTATTAAGATAAGCGAATAACTAAGCTAATACTTGAGTGAATGACTTCCGATAGGTAAATATTAAGACTTTAATATCCCCAATTATGAACTATAAATCAATTATCTAATCATCCCACTTATTATGTCTACTGAATTGTTAACAGGAATTCTCAAATGCCAAAAGCCCTCTTCCAAGTGATCAATTGACTTCTATTTAATCCAGATTAATCTTGCTATATTCCTATGCAAAATAATTGAATTAAACTCTTTCCAATCCCAATTCCTTATATGTTACATGCGGTGAGAAGATATTTCCATTCAATTCACAAACCTAATTATTTTACCGTGCAAATAACTAAGTCACATGTTATCATGTCTAGTTCTAATCCTAGAATTCCTTTCCCAATTCCTTACAGAGTAACACGGTAATTATGGCCAAATAATTAATCAATAGAATCAAACATGATAAACAATCCACTTCAACATAAATAATTAGAATGAGAGAATAACTAATTTATAATCATAAAAAGTTCAATTGAAATCTTAATTAAAGAATTAGTTCATCACGGAAATAAGAACCATTAATTGTTGACAAATCATCCTTAAAGAATTACAAATTGAAAATAAGGAGAAAAGAAGAAACTCAGAGCCAATCCTTAATCTCCAAGTAATCTTGTGTAACCTTCAATGGAAGAACTCGTTGAATCCCCGAAGAATAATCAAAAAAATCACACTTTTATTTCAGCACTTAGTTTCTTTTTATAGCCTCCCCCAATCCTCATCCAATTAGGTTTTTCATTAGCCCCCAATAGACAAGTCAAGTCCAACCAGAAGTCAAACGCGCTAATCCAGTTAAGGTCGGTAGAGGCTCGGCGCCCGTACTACCGTAGGTAGTGTAATTTCGGTAGCCCATTGCTTTGGACTCTCTAAAATTACCGATTGCCATTAAATGCTTGAATTTCCCATAATTGCCCTCCGACTTCCAAATCGCAAAACAAGATATAAACACAATAAAATGCTACTAAATAACTTAAGAATGCAATAATTTAAGTCTAAATATATCCAATTTATGGGTATACTACCCATTCATCGAAGAAAGCATGACGAGGATGTTCAGCGGAATAATAAAACGAGAATAATAAAAAGCGGGCAAGATTAAAGTCCCAACAAAAGCATGAGACGAGGATATTCCAACAGAATAACTGAATAATTAAAACGAAACCAGGTCCGGCGTATAGCATAGACAGGATATTCCAAAATAATAATAATAAAGATAGAATAATAGAAGAATGTCACCAAGTATAGGGTAGACCGCGTATATAGGTTATTCCAACAGAATAATAAGAAATGGAATAACAATAGTTCTCTTCATGAATAAGAAAGAATAACACCCCTTACCGTAAAAGAAGCTGAATATAAGAGTAGGGAAGTAGTAGAATACTTTTCTATAGTTTCTCTATAATTTCTCTCTCTAGAGTTTCAGTGAATTCGTAAGAAAATAATGAAGGAATGAGTTTCTATTTATAGAAGAATGGATTGCATAGTAATTAATTCATGAACGGTCTAGATTGATTTACTTTAATCTGACGGTCCATAATTAAAGCAAAATCTTTTAAATAAAAATATAATATATATTATATATATATATATAACACATGTTTTTTCAAATATTTTTATCAATATAATAAATACACCACTTAATTTTTCTCCCCCATAACCAACATCAATCCCCCACCCACCCAATAATCAAATTCACTACACTCTTACACATCACTATCACACTACCACTTTTCCACCATTTTCCACTCACACACACATCATACACCTATCACTTTCACATATCACTTTCTCCCACCATATACTCAATACATACATATACTTCCCTACTTATACTCTTCCATTTCCAAAATCATTTCCCAAAACATATGGGCCCCATATGTGGGCCCCACCTTTAAAATTTTCTACCGATTATTTTTGAAAAATGGGTAAATGGAGATCCATTAAATAAGCAGACTTCATAAAAATCACCATAATAATTTTAACAACATTTATCATCTTTATTACAATTCACAATATTAATCAACGAATTGTCGTTCTCAAGATGAGGGGCTTTCAATAAGGATTTCTCCCTATTGGCGCCATGATTAGGTGACCAAACCTCTCCTTGCGAGAACTTCAGACATCGTTAATATTGCAATTTATAATATTAATAACTCTGTCATTTCAATTATTGATTTAATAATATATAAAATATCAACAATAATTGAATCAAATGACATGAGATACTATGCAACAATTACTATAGCAATAATTGAACAAAATGAGTGACTTCTCACGTAAGCATTAATAATCAATACCGGTGCTTTCTTATGCAACCCGCAGCATATTCTTTGTACTTTACTCTTGAGTAGTTCAACAAAGTATGAACGGTAAAAATTCGTAGTTATTTTCAATAAAATATTTTTTTCATTTTCTCAATCCGACAATAATTCCGTTGTGGGGTCCACCAATGATTGTGCCGTCGTACGAATATTCCCCGACACAAAGAATATTCCATGACCAATCGAATATAATACAACAACTTGCACACTTTGCAAAATTTTTAAATACTACCCACAACTATAACATTATCTCAAATCTACACCTTAATATTCAAAAAAATATTTCGAGAAATTTAAATCTTTATTTATAAAATCTGGGGTCTCACACAGGGATCATATGTGACACCCCCAAAATAGGTATACATCACCCATCTTGAGTGCCAAAATACGGTATGGTACAAAATACAAAATATAACTTAATAATACAAAACCGTGTAACATACGACAAAAACATAAAATGAGAGTTTTAACAAGAATATTGCCTTTAGACAATATCCACTCTCGATGGAGTCCTCATTACATTTATTGTCACACTATTTAACAAAATAGTGAGGACTACTAATAATCTTATCATCGACGGATCAATCGCTCCCAGTTCCCAGGCTCGTCCCATTTATATTCTCATTTCAAGAGAGAATAGTGAAAGAAAGGGTGAACTTAACTAGCCCAAGAAGAAATATTATGACTAAGATAATGCGAGAATAAATTATCATTAGTCTTCAACAATGTTAAACTGATAAAATACAATAGACATCAAGTTTAACTGCATCGGAACAAACAATCCATTAGAGGAGTCAAGTAGAGAATAAAATCTACTATCTTCCATGATTTAAAAGGTTTTTCATCACTTTTATCGCTGAGACTCAGCTTAATAAATAATCAACATCATCAAATCATTCATGCACTACGGCCAAGGAGATTCATTAGTATCACGACCACAAATTATCCATGCACTACGGGCCAAGGATATTCGTGTATTCATCAATGGTTATGATCATGCCAACAACTGTTCATCAATGCACTACGGGCTAATGAGGACTTTTTCCACATCATTTGTAACATTACGGTCATGATTACACTGAATAATCCCTGGTCATAATCATACCAAGTCCATCTATGCACTACAGGCCACAGATGACTTTCAAAAAAATATAAACATCAGGATGATGACAATGATATAAGAAATCAATAAAACAAGTTCAAGAATTAATTTATTCAGGAACTAATAACGTCCAAATTGTCAACATGATACTTCTTTGTAGAGTAAAATTCAAGAATAGAATTCATGCACCAAAAATAATTTGGACAAAAAAGAATCTATTTTTCGTCGTGAATAGTACCCCGTGAATAGTACTTCGAGAATAGTACCCCAACATGAAAAGTACTCCAAATACCCGAGTGAATAATATTCGGGTGAATAGTAATTTGGGTGAATAGTAACCCGTGAATAGTAACTCGTGAATAGTATTCCGGCATGAAAAGTGTCCCGAATATTTGAGTGAATAGTAACCGGGTTAATAGTAACCCATGAATAGTAACTTGTAACAAAAAATACCAAATAAAATGATATTTCATGACGAGTACAAAAGAAATGATATCTCATATGAGTATAATAGAATATACAAAACTGCAAATGGATTTTCATCCGCCATACGGTAATCCACGTAAATAGATTATTTCCATAATTTAGTAAAGAATGAATACAAAGGATCATTCACCATGCTTGTGGTAATCAACATAAACAGGTTATTCCAACAGAATAATAAAGAATTGAATAATAGAAGGATTCACCATGCGTGTGATAGACTGCACAGACATGTTATTCCCAACAGAATAATAAATAATGGAACCAGGTCCGGCGTAAAACGCATAGACAAGATATTCCGACAGAATAATAAATAATGGAACCAGGTCCGGCGTAAAATGCACAGACAGGATATTCGAACATAATAATAAAGGATGGAATAACAACTGAAATCACCATGCATGCTGCAGATTGCCAGCATAGACATGATATTCAACATGAATAATAAAGAATGGAATAATGAAGAATTTCACCAAGTATAGGGTGGGCCAGCGTATCTGAGTTATTCCAACAGAATAATAAAGAATGGAATAACAAAAGAATTTCACCATGTATGCGCGGTACTTTGCATAGACAAAGTTATTCCAACATAATAATAAAAGAATGGAATAATGAAGTTCTCTTCATGAAGACGAAAGAAAGAAATAATACCCTTACCTTAGAAAAAGCTGGATCTTTGGAGTAGAGAGGTAGCAGACTTCTATTCTTCTTTCTCTCTAAAATTTCTCTCTATAATAATTGCTCTATAGCTTGAGTGAATTGGTGAAGAATGATGAAGAAATGAGCTTTTATTTATAGGAAAATATAGTTGTGATAATTGCACATTTTGGGACTCAGAATATTACAGTATAATACCTTCATCTTTTCTTTTATTTTTAATTTAGTCATGCAAGTATTATCAAACTTGCACCACCTCCCCTAATAGTAAATAATGTGATTCAATAGTAAATCATGTGAATCAATAGTTCTGAACATGTGAAAATCTGAATTACGATATAGTACCTCCATCTATACCTCCATTTTTAACTTAGTCATACAAGTATTATCAATCTTGCACCAACTCCCCTAATAGTAACAAGAATGTGAATCAATAGTACACACATGTGAATAAATAGTTATAATCATGTGAATTAATAGAAATCAATTGCTCATTTATCCGGTTAATTACACGATTGGTCAATATAACCTCCATACATCAATTATTATCGAAATAAATGTCGATTTCCACTAACACTAATAATCCCAACACAATGGAATTATTTTTATCAACAATATAAATTTTGAAATTTCGAAGTTTGACTTTTCTCGAGAAAGCCAACTGTTGACTTTTTGACCAAGAACTTAATCCCGAAAATTTTTGTGTTTATAGTCTATTTTTACTAATTTCATCTTTCTGGACTCAAATATCACGTTCGCGTCTCCAAATTCAACTCCGAACTCAACTTTAATTTTTTCTATAACTCATAATATTTAACAACCAGGTCGTTCCCAGGAAAGAGGGGGCTTTCCAATAAGGATTTCTCCTATCAATGGCCTTGATTAGGTGACCAAACCTTTCCTTGACAGAACTTCTAGACATTGTAAATATTGCAATTTAATAATATGAATAACTTTGACATCTCAATTATTGATTTAATAATATAACATATTATATAGATGATACTGTGACAATAATTGAATCAATAATATGAGAGATATGATGCAGCAATTACTGTAGCAATAATTGAGTATAACTGAGTGACTTCTAACGTAAGCATCAATAATCAATACCGTGTGCTACTATGCAACCACGTGTATTACTATATTTTTACTACCGAGTAGTTCAACAGTTTTAACTGTAAAACTTCCGTCGTTATTTTTATAAAATATTTTTGTTGTTTTCTCAATCCGACAATAATTCTGTTGTGGGGTCCACCAATGATTGTGCCATTGTACGAATATTCCCTGTTAAAACGAATATTCCCCGACCAATCGAATATTATATAACAACTTCCGTACTTTGTAAAATTTATAAATACTACCCACAACTATAACATTATATGAAATCCACACCATAATATTCAAAAAATTATTTCGAGAAAATTAAATATTTATTCATAAAATCTGGGTTCGCACATCATATCCCTAAGCTTTGATACCAACTGTGACGCCCCCAAAAATAGGTATACATCACCCATCTTGAGTCGCCAAATACATAGTACAAAATTATACAACAGTCGTATAAAATACGACAAAATATATGCTGTGAGTTTTAATACAAATATTGTCATCTAGATAATATTCACACTCAATTGAGTCCTCATTACATTTATTATCACACTATTTAACAAAATAGTGAGGACTACTAATGCTATTATCTGGACCGTCACTCCGTTTCCCGACTCGTCCCAGCTATATTCTCATTACCTGAAAAGAACAGTGAAAGAAAGGGTGACCTCAACTAGCCCAGTAAGAAATATTATGACTAAGATAATGCAGAATAAATTATCATTAGTCTTCAACAATGTTAAACTGATATAATATAATAGACATCAAGTTTAACTGCAGCGGAATAAACAATCCATTAAAAGAGTCAAGTAGAGAATAAAATCTATTATCTTTTATGATTTAAAAAGTTTTTCATCACTTTTATCGCTGGGACTCAGCTTAATAAATAATCCACATCATCAATTCATCCATGCACTACAGACCAAGGATATTATTTAGTATCACGACCACGAATTATCCATGCACTACGGGCCAAAGATAATTGTGTTTTCATCAACGGTCCTGATCATGCCATAAAACAATTCATCTTTGCTCCCTTGGCCAAAGAGAATCCATAGCCATAATCATACCCAAAAACTATCCATCAATGCACTACGGGCCAATGAGAACTTTTTCCACATCATTTGTAACATTACGGTCATGATTATAAGAATAATAACTCGTCATAATCATACCAAGTCCATCTATGCACTACGAATACAGATGACTTTCAACAAAATATAACATGAGGATGATGACAATGATATACGAATTCAATAAAACAATGTAAGACCCCAACTTTTATGAATAAAAATGAATTTTCTATAAATATCATTTTGAATATTATGGAATAAATTTAATATATTGTTATAGTTGTGGGTAATATTTATAAATTTTGCAAAATGCATGAAGTTGTTATATAATATTCGATTGGTGGGGAATATTCATTTTAACAAGGAATATTAAATGCGAAGGCACAATCATTGGTGGATCCCAAATGTACAATATTATCATTCGGATTGAGAAAAGCGATAAAAATATTTTATTGAAAATAACCATGGCGGAAGTTTTACCGATTAATCTTGTTGAACTACTCGGTAGTAAAAGTACGATGTCTGGCGTGGTTGCATAGTAGCACACGGTATTGATTATTGATGCTTACGTGAGAAGTCATTCAGTTTTATTCAATTATTGTAGATATTTTATAAATTATTAAATCAATAATTGAGATGACAGAGTTATTAATATTATTATTTGCAATTTTAACGATGTCAGAAGTTACATCACAAGAAGAGGTTTGGTCGCCTAATTCAATGGCGCCCATGATAGGAAAAGTCCTTATTGAAAGCCCCTCTTTCACAGGAGCGACACAGTCGATTAATAGTGTGAATAATAATAATGATGATGAAGTTTTGTTTTATTAGTATTATTAATATAATAAAACGAGAAAAGCTTTTTATATAAAATAGAATACTTTTATAAAGTTATTCTTTTTATTAGGCAAATAGTAAAATCTTTTTATATAAAATGAGAATACTTTTATAAAGCTATCTATTTTATTAGACAATAATTAGAATATATTATATTTTATTATGCATAGTATCTACACATAGTTACTGCATAGTGTTTGCATTGTAAAATCTTTTTTATATAAAACAAAATACTTTTATAAAATTATTCGTTTTATTAGATTATAAATAGAATATATTATATTTTATTTAAAAGATTTTGCTTTAAATATGGACCGTCCGATTAAAAAGTAAATCAATACGGATAGTTCATGAATTAGTTACTATCTTGGTCCATTCTTCTATAAATAGAAGCTCATTCCTTCATTATTTCTTATGAATTTACTAAAACTCTAGAGAGAATTATAGAGAGAAAGAAGAAAAGTATTCGCTACTTCACTACTCTTACATCCAAAGACTCTTCTTCTTAAGGTAAGGGGTATTATTTCTTTTGTATTCATGAAGAGAACTTACGTTATTTCATTCTTTATTATTCATTGGAATAACTTGTATACAGGCTACCCTATACTTGGTGAAATTCTTCTATTATTCCATTCTTTATTATTCTGTTGGAATATCCTTTCTGTGCATTTTACGCCAGACCTGGTTTCGTCTTTATTATTCTATTGGAACATCTTGTCGGTCTTAATTTACTTTAACTTTGGTTCCATTATTTAGTAATACATTGGAATAACTTTGTCATCTGCAATCAATCGCATGCATGGTGATTTCTGTTGTTATTCCATTCTTCATTATACTCAGTTGGTTAAAGTTTTGACTTCTATACTCCATGAAATTAGTGGAATATCCTTGATATTTGCACTGCATCCAGTATCTTTTCATGGAAATATTCTTTTGAGCATTCCTGAATTTTACTCTACAAAGAAGTATCATGTTGACAATTTGGACATTATTAGTTTCTGAATAAATTAATTCTTGAACTTGTTTTATTGAAATCTTATATCATTGTCATCATCCTCATGTTTATATTTTTTTGAAAGTCATCTGTGGCCTGTAGTGTGATGCCCCCAAAATAGGTATACATCACCCATTCTGAGTTGTCAAATACATGGTACAGAAATAACTATAACTTTATTATTACAACATATAAACTGTGAGTTTAAATACAGATATTGCCATCTAGACAATATCCACACGCAAATAAATCCTCATCATAATTATTGATACATTATTTTACAAAAATGGTGACGACTACTAAACAACTCTCTCTAGAACCATCATTCCATACCCCGACTCGTACTCGCTACATTGTCGCCTCCTGAGAAGAAAAATGGAACAAAAAGGAAAAGGGTGAGCTCAACTAGCCCAGTAAAGAATATTATGACTAAGATAATATACAACAAATTATCGTTAGTCTTCAACAGGGAAAAATCTAAGAGAATACATTAAACAACAAGTTTTAGATCAATATTCGCAGCGGAAAATAATAATTCATAGAAGAGTTACGTAGAGAATGAAATCTACTATTATCTATGAATTCAACAGTCCATCAACAATATTTTTATCCCTATAACATCAATCAATGCACATCTTGAATCATATATTCATCCTTGCACTACAGGCCAAGGATATTCAGCAGTTGGTCATGTTCATCTCAACACCTGTTCATCTTTGCAATACGGGCCAAAGATATTCATCATAAAATCATTAATCTTTGCACTACAGGCCAAAGATATTCAATTATATCATCCTTTAGGACTGAGGATGATGAAAAATATTTTAAAGAAAACGAATCCAGTGAAACAAAAGAATAAACATTAAGGATTCGTAATTCAGCTATTTCATGTCCAAAAATACCTCATAAATAATCATAGTGGTGTAAAATTCAAGAATGATCAAAACATGGATACAATCAAAGCTAGTATCCATAATAGATATTTTGGGCCAAAAGGAAAAAATTTCATTTTTCGTTGAATAGTGTCGATTTGTGAATAGTGTCGATATCGTGAATAGGGCCGTATCGTGAATAGTAAATCCCCGACACAAAAAGTTTCAAATTTGATTAAAAGTTCAAACCAATATTTTGGCATAATGATATTGAAAAAAAAAATATCATTTAAGAAGAAAATAATATCCCTTACCTCGAAAGATTAGTACTTCTAGCTGGAATACTAGGTATAGTGCTGAAGGGAACTTGCACCGTATAACAATACTCAAAGTATCAAAATCCTCACAAGAATATGCTCAATATATAAAGAGAGAAATAGAGAGAAAACTTCAGTTTCTGGTGTAATTTTCAATTCTAACCTAAGCACCCTATTTATAGGAAAATGCTTAGAACACCAAAGCAGAAAATATAATATAATATTAATATATTTAATAATTTTTCTACGCCCACTTTGACAACTGATCTCAGCTCATTAAGCACATGCTAGGGCTGCCCATAAAACAAAACAAAAACGTTTTTCTCAATTAATTAATTTAAAACTCCAAAAAAATAATAATTAATTAATCCGGAACTTCAATAATTCATAATAAATAGCCCTTTTGTTAGAAAAATTCGAAACTCGCATCTTTTCTATAGGAAATTCCATTATCTACAACTTTGCAGAAGGAAGGTTTTCCAAATTCCAAACAAAAATTGATCGAAACCCACAAACGAGCGATTTTACAAGCTATAATCAAATTTCAGTCAAGAAATGGGGTCCACCGACATGTTTAACATGTTTTAAACATTTATTACAACAAAAATACTCTTTCTCCTCGTATACTAATATATCCCACATTCATTGTAAAATATCACCATTATTATATTATTAAAATATAATAATATATTTAAATGAATTATTTTATCAGAAAAAGATAAAATTTCAATTTTCAACAATTGTCACATTAAAAATTTTCTCCATCTATATCCATATAAAATCAATATTTTCCTTATCATATAAATCAATAAATAATTATTCACAAATAATATTACAGAATCACAATACTGACAACCAAGCAGTTTCCAAGATAGAGGGGGCTTTCCAATAAGGATTTCTCCTTACTGGCGCACAATTAGATGACCTAACCTCTCCTTAGACAGAACTTTCTAGACATTGCCAATAATGTTATCCAATAATATTATTCAGATAATATGAATTATTACTATGATAATAGAAAATACTGTGTAATGACAATTATTGAGACAACAATAATATAAAATATCAACGCAGCAATTATTGAATCAATAAAATAAAATACTGAACAATAATTACAATAAAAATTATTGAGTAGTGCCTTCTTACGTAAGAATTAATAATTAGTGCAATCTGGTGTGCTCTTCGTGTTTTAACCATCGAGTATTTTAACAAGATAATACTTGGTAACAACTACTATTTATTATTTATAAACAACTTATATTTATCGTTTTTCTTCATCCAATCGCTTTCAGTTATGGGACCCACACAACAATTTGGCAGTAAATACGAATATTCCCCGACAGCAAGAATATTCCACGACCAAACGAATATTCCCCGACAAAATATGAATATTTTATAACCACCTGCTTATTTAAGATATTTGCGTATTTTACCCATAACTAATCATATTAATCAAATCAACCCTTATTATTTCAAAATAATAAATAGAGAAAATTAAATTTCATTTATTAATAATTTGGGGTCTTACAACCTCCCCTCCTTATTCAATTTCGTCCTCAAAATTGACGTACGTACCTGGTATTTTGAAAAGGTGAGGATACCTCGCTTTCATTTCCGTTTCCAATTCACAGGTCATTTCCTCTATAGCATGATTCCTCCACAAAACTTTAACATGTGGTATGACCTTTGTGCGTAGGACATGCTCCTTCCTATCCAAGATCTTGACAAGTACCTCTTCGTACGTTAAGTCTTCGGCTATCTCGTCTGGTTCTAACTCAATAACGTGGTTTGGATCTACAGGTCATTACCGCATATACAGGTCATTACACCAAGTATAGGGTAAACCGCACATACAGGTTATTCTAACAGAATAATAAAGAATGGAATAACATAAGGATTTCACCAAGTATAGGGTATGCCGCGTATACAGGTTATGTATAGGGTATGGCACTTTTACAGGTTATTCTAACAGAATAATAAAGAATGGAATAACAGAAGTTCTCTTCATGAAGAAAGAATAACACCCCTTACCGTAAAAGAAACTGGATATAGGAAAAGAAAGTTAGTAGACTTCTCTTGTGAGACCCCGAATTTTATGAAATAAAAGTATTCAATTTTTCTATTTTAGTAAATGGTTAAATTGATAAAAGGTTAAAGTTAAGGGTGATATGTGAAAATTTTTCAAAGTAAACAAGTTGTCATAAAATACCTGGTCACTATTCACTCTAGTATTATTCACTCGGGTATTTGGGGCACTTTTTGTGTCGGAGTTACTATTCATAAGTTACTATTCATGAGTTACTATTCACGAGTTACTATTCACGAGTTACTATTCACGAGTTACTATTTATGAGTTACTATTTACGAGTTACTATTCACGAGTTACTATTCATGAGTTACTATTCACGAGTTACTATTCACCTGAACAATGTATTCATTTTCGGTCCAAATCATTTTTTGGGTACAATATTATTCTATGAAGAGATGTACTAATTTTTCAGACCGTTGGTTGAAATTATAACAGAAAATCTTTTTATATAAAACAGAATACTTTTATAAAGTTATTCTATAAATAGAATATATTATATTCTATTGTGCATAGTGTTTTGCATAGTAAAATCTTTTTATATAAAACAGAATAATTTTATAAAGTTATTCTATCATAAGAATATATTATATTCTATTGTGCATAGTGTTTTGTACAGTAAAATCTTTTTATATAAAACAGAATACTTTATTAAAGTTATTCTATAAATAGAATATATTATATTTTATTATGCATAGTGTTGCATAGTATTTTGCATAGTAAAATCTTTTTATATAAAACAAAATACTTTTATAAAGTTGTTTGTTTTATTAGGCAATAATTAGAATATATAATATTTTATTTAAAAGATTTTGCTTTAAATATGGACCGTCCGATTAAAGTAAATCAATTTGGACCGTTCATAGGATTGGTTACTATGCAGTCTATTTCCTATAAATAGGAAGCTTAGTTAGAATTGAAATCACACCAGAAGTTCAGAGAATTCTCCTTCTATAATCTTGAGCGTATTTCTTTAGAGTTTAAGAAAGCTTTGAGCGTAGAACAAGTTTTCTTCGAGTATATCCTCGCCCTACCAGTCGGAGTACTCTTCTTTCAAAAGTAAGGATTATTATTTTTCATATTCATATGAATATTATTATCGTTCAATATTCATTATATTTGTTTAATATTCGTAAGAAATATTATTTTCATTTAATATTCGTAAGGAATATTATTTTCGTTCAATATTCATAAGGGATATTATTATTATAGTAAGGAGTATTATTTCTTTCGTATTTATGAAGAGAGTTATTGTTATTCCATTCTTTATTATTATGTTGGAATAACCTGTTTATGCAAAGTATCACATACATGGTGAAATTCTTCTATTATTCAATTCTTTATTATTCTGTTGGAATAACCTGTATACGCGGATTACCGTATACCTAGTGAAGTCTGTTATTCTTCCATTATTTATTATACTGTTGGTTATTGGTTTTACATTTATATGTCTTTGGCCTGTAGTGCAAAGATGATATGTTGTTGAATATCTTTGGCCTGTAGTGCAAAGATGATATGTTATTGAATATCTTTGGCCTGTAGTGCAAAGATGATTTGTTGTTTGATAGCATTGACCCGTAGTGCGAAGATGGACAGGTGTATGACATGATCATGACCACTAGTGATACTAACGAATATCCTTGCCGTAGTGCATGGATAATTCAATGATGTAATTAGCAAGATCATGACCATTAGCTAACAGTTGAATGTCTTTGGTAGTAGTGCCTTCGATGAGCAATTGATTGGTATGATCATGACCATTGGTTTTATAGTTGAATATCTTTGGCCGTAGTGCGAAGATAGACAACTGATTGGTATGATAATTGTTATTACATTTGAATATCTTGACCTTTGGGGTAAGGATATTAAGTAAGCGTTCTATTAAACCTTTGTGGCAAGAAGGAGGCTGTTAATTCATATTATTATAAATATGAATTGTGAATTTAACTAACATTTTTAGTGGTTCGGTGAAGACAAGTGTTGAAAGTTCTATTTGTCTTAAGTATAACAAAGAACTGTTGATGAGTATTACAGGAATAAGATATAAACGATGGACTTTTAAATCATAGAAGATAATATATTTTATTCTCTACTTTACTCTTCTAATGGATTGCTTGTTCATTACCGCAGATTAAACTTGATATTTGTTATATTGTATCGGTTTAACACTTCATTGAAGGCTAACGATAATTTATTCTTCATTATCTTAGTCATAATATTTCTTACTGGGCTAGTTGAGCTCACCCTTTCTTTCACTGTTCTCTTCAGGAAAATGAGAACGTAGTTGGAACTAGTCGGGTAATGGAGTGACGGTCCAGATGATAGCATTAGCTAGTAGTCCTCACTATTATGTTAAATAGTGTGACAATAAATGTAATGAGGACTCCATTGAGTTTGTATACTGTCTAGATGACAATATGCGTATTTAAAACTCCCAGCTCATGTTGTATAAGTTAGTTTGTATTTGTTTTATGTACCATGTAAGTGGCGACTCAGGATGGGTGATGTATACCTATTTTGGGGGCGTCACATCTCTTCTTATTTCTCTCTATAACTTTCTCTCTCTAGAGTTCAGTGAATTCGTAAGAAAATAATGAAGGAATGAGCTTCTATTTATAGGAAAATGGAATGCATAGTAACTAACTCATGAACGGTTCAGATTGATTTACTTTAATCTGACGGACCATATTTAAAGCAAAATCTTTTAAATAAAATATAATATATTCTATTTTATATAAAAAGATTTTTACTATACAAAAACACTATCTGATACACTATGCAAACACTATGCATAATAAAATATAATATATTCTATTTATAGAATAACTTTAATAAAGTATTATGTTTTATATAAAAAGATTTTACTATGCAAAACACTATGCAAGCACTATGCAAACACTATGCATAATAAAATATAATATATTCTATTTATAGAATAACTTTAATAAAGTATTTTGTTTTTATATAAAAGATTTCACTATGCATAATAGAATATAATATATTCTTATTTATAGAATAACTTTAATAAAGTATTACATTTTATATAAAAGATGTTTACATTTTATTACGTTAATAATCTGAATAAAACAAAACTTCTAAATCAACAATAATTGAATCAAATAATGTGAGATACTATAAAAAGAAACTATTGTAGCAATAATTGAACAAAAGCGAGTGACTTTTCACATAAACATCAATAATCAATCTGGTAGTGCTACTTATACAACCACGCGTATTCTTTGTACTTTACTTTTACTAGGATAGTTCAGCGGTATTAATGGTAAAACTTCATTTGTTATTTTCAATAAAATATTTTTGTCATTTTCTCAATCAAACAATAATCCGTTATGGGGTCCACTAATGATTGTCTTAAGTCATCACGAATATTCCCCGACACAAAGAATATTTCCCGACCAATCGAATATAATATTACAACTTGCATACTTTGCAAAAATTTATAAATACTACCCACAACTATAATATTATCTCAAATTCACACCATAATAAAAAAAATTCGAGAAATTTAAATCTTTATTCATAAAATCTGGGATTTTACATATGTTGTATATTTAAGATTGTATTTGTATTCTGTACCATGTATTTGGCGACTCAGAATAGGTGATGTATACCTATTTTGGGGGCATCACAGTTGGTATCAAAGCTTAGGGATATGATCCCTAGCTAAGATGTGAGACAAGAACTAGGAGGGGAGAGACGGGGAATTCCTTCGCTAGTATGACCTACCTAAGTTTATTTTGTATTTAATTGGTCGGTCAGAGTATATGGATAATATGTGATATGTTATTTAACCCTTGTTTTGTGGCAGTATTTGAAAATGACATCCGAGAATGTTGAGAATATCAATGGAGCACGAGAGGCAATTGAGTCTCCACGGATCAATAATCGGGATAATGTGCATCGAGGCGACATTCCTCGGGTAAACAACAACACTGACCAAATGATGAACGATGGAATGTTCAGAGTCTTTATGCAATTCATGCAACATCAGGCAAGAGTGACTCCTGTCCAAAATGTAGGTGAAAACACTGACAACTCTCGGACGGTCACTGCCAAATAGTTCAAGGAGCTGGGACCACCGGAGTTTTTTGGAGAGCCAAAACCACTTAAGGCGGAGACGTGGATAAAGCAGATCAACAAGATATTTGATGTCTTAGGATGCTACGAGGAGAAAAAGGTTCCCTTTGCCACCTTCATATTTGAGGCGAGAGGCGATTCTTGGTGGAATCAGAAGCGTACTCAACTGTCGCTTTGAAGATGTCGTGGGAGAAGTTCCAAGAACTGTTCAACGACAAGTACTTTTCCAAAGTATTCGTCACATGAAAGAGGTAGAGTTTATCAAGCTGGAGAAAAACAACATGACCGTGTCGTAGTACGAAGCCAAGTTTACTGAGTTGTCCCGGTTTGCGTTCCATTTGGTTGATAATGAGGAGAGAATGACACGAATGTTTTTGAGAGGTTTGAAACCCGAGATACGTTAATATCTTATCTCTCATAAAATGTGTTTGTATTCAGATGTTGTTAATAGGGCTCAGTTATTGGAGCGCGATAATGATTCAACCCAACCAAAAAGAAGCGGTAAGCAAAAATGATAATACCGGTGATAATGATCGTGAAGCGGTGACAATAAGCGTGAGAAAATCAACATGCCGAAATGGTAACCACTTTGGTGGTAATCATGGCCAAAACAATAAGAATGGACATTTCAAGAAGAGGAAATTCAACAATGATAGAAAAGCGTCGACATCAAATTTTGTCGTTAAGGAAGGAGAAACGACCACCTATCATATGCTTCAAATGTGGAGGAGAGGGACACATCGGTCAAAGCTAGCGATGCCATCCAATGCGTATTACAATTGTGGAAGATAAGGTCACTGGCCCAATTTTTTTCATGCACCAGAAGACAAGTCTATTTGGGATGGAGGCATCAAAGGTCGTCCCGATAAGAAGACAAAGCCCGGTAGTTCAAGGGAGAGCATTTGTCGTGACCTCCCAGAAAGCAAGGAACCCAAACGAGGTCATCACGGGTAAGCTTATCATAAACTCTAGTGAAGTTTATACCTTATTCGATACCGGTTCTACCCATTCTTTTATTTCTCCTACTTGCGCTCAACGTTTAAATTTGACTCCGGAAAAATTAGACTTTGACTTATCTGTTGAAACTCCATTGGGAGAAACCTTCATTACATCAACTGTTTATAAGTCTTATTTAGTTCAAATCGGCACCCGCACATTATCTGTCGATCTTATTTCCTTGAAAATACTTGCATTTGATGTGATTCTAGGGATTAATTGGTTAACTAGCCATCATGCAAAAATTGATTGTTTTCATAAGGTTGTTAGCTTTCATATTCCTAACCAACCTATTATGCGAATTCAAGCAACCAAACCATTAAAATCAATCACTATCATCTCAAGCCATAAAGTTATTCGTTTATTAAAAAACGGATGTCAAGCTTTCTTAGCTTATGTCACGGATCTAAACAAAAATACGTTATTTTTGAATGATATTTCTATTGTTAATGAATTTCCTGACGTATTCTCTGAAGAACTTCCTGGCCTACCCCCAGAGCATGAAATTGAATTTTGTATCGACCTTGAACCCGGTACAAAACCCATTTCCAAAGCTCTATATCGAATGGCTCCTATTGAACTTTAGGAGTTAAAGACCCAATTGCAGGAATTGTTAGACATTGGCTTTATTCGTCCTAGTACTTTTCCTTGGGGTGCTCCTGTTCTATTCATGAAGAAGAAAGATGGGAGTATGCGACTTTGTATTGATTATCGAGAGTTGAATCATGTCACCATCAAAAATAGGTACCCATTGCCACGTATTGATGACCTGTTTGACCAGTTGCAAGGCGCCAAATTCTTTTCAAAGATTGATCTTCGTTCTGAATATCACCAATTGAAGATTAGAACCGTTGACATTCCAAAGACGGTTTTCAGAACTCGGTACGGGCATTAGGAATTTCTAGTCATGTCTTTTGGATTGACTAATGCTCCTTCTGCCTTTATGGATATGATGAACCAAGTATTCAAGGAATATTTGGATCACTTTGTGGTCCTCTTTATTGATGACATCCTTATTTATTCCAAAAGCCATGAAGATCATGAGCAACACTTGAGACTGATACTCCAAAAGCTTCGTGAATATAAGCTTTATGCCAAATTGAAGAAATGCGAGTTCTGGCTTGAGGAAGTAGCATTCCTTGGGCACGTAGTATCAAGTCATGGAATATCTGTTGACCGAGCAAAGATTGAAGCTATCCAAAGCTGGGAGCAACCTAAATCAGTGACCGAAGTATGTAGCTTTCTCTGCATAGCTGGTTATTATCGGAGATTCGTAGAAGGGTTTTCTCGAATCGCTACTCCCTTAACTCAGCTGTCTCGGAAAGATACAAAATTCAGTTGGAACGAGGAATGTGAGAAGAGTTTTCAAGAACTCAAGAGAAGACTCATTTCAGCACCTATTCTGACAATACCTGTGATGCCCCCAAAATTGGTATACATCACCTATTCCGAGTCGCCAAATACATGGTACATAATATAAATACAATCTTAATTATACAACAAGAGAGCTGTGAGTTTAAATACAAATATTGTCTTCTAGACAATATCCACTCTCAGAATAAGTCCTCATTGCATTTATTATCACACTATTTAACAGAATAGTGAGGACTACTAGCTAACACTATCATCCGGACCATCGCTCCGTTCCCCGACTTGTCCATTTCGTTCTCATTTCACAGAAGAAACGGTGAAAAGAAAGGTGAGCTCAACTAGCCCAAAGAAGACATATTATGACTAAGATAATGCGAGAATAAATTATCATTAGTCTCCAACAATGTTAAACTGATAAAATACAATAGACATCAAGTTTAACTGCAGCGGACAAGCAATCCATTAAAAGAGTCAAGTAGAGAATAAAATCTACTATCTTCTATGATTTTAAAAGGTTTTTCATCACTTTTATCGCTGAGACTCGGCTTAATAAATAATCCACATCATCGAATCACCCCTGCACTACGGCCAAGGATATTCTTTAGTATCACGATCACAAATTATCCATGCACTACGGGCCAAGGATATTCGTGTATTCATCAATGGTCATGATCATTCCATAAAACAATTCATCTTTGCTCCCTTGGCCGAAGAGAATCCATAGCCATAATCATACCAAAAACTGTCCATCAATGCACTATGGGCCAATGACTTTTTCCACATCATTTGTAACATTACGGTCATAATTATACCAAAAAAATCCCTGGTCATAATCATACCAAGTCCATCTATGCACTACAGGCCACAGATGACTTTCAACATAATATAAACATGAGGATGATGACAATGACATAATAATTCAATAAAACATGTTCACGAATTAAATTATCCAGTAACTAATAACGTCTAAATTATCAACATGATACTTCTTTGTAGAGTAAAATTCAAGAATGCTCAGAAGAATATTTCCATGAAAAGATACTGGATGAAGCGCAAATATCAAGGATATTCCATTAATTTCATGGAGTATAGAAGTCAAAACTTTAACCAACTGAGTATAATAATGAATGGAATAACAAAAGAAATCACCATGCATGCGGTACTTCGCATAGACAGATTATTCCAACAGAATAATAAGTAACGGACCCAGGTCAGGCAAAAATCGCACCCACAGGATGTTCCAACATAATAATAAATAATGGAATAACAACAGAAATCACCATACATGCGGTACTTCGCATAGATAGGTTATTCCAACAGAATAATAAAGACGGAACCAGGTCCAGCGTAAAGCGCATGCACGTGATATTCCAATGAGAATAATAAAGACGGAACCAGAAGTCGGTTTAAAACACCACGACGGATATTCCAACAAAATAATAAAAAGCGGAATCAAAGTGCGGTGTAAAACACATGCACGAACGAGGATATTCAATGAGAATAATAAAGACGGAATAATAGAATAATGTCACCAAGTATAGGGTATTCCACGTATACAGGTTATTCCAACAGAATAATATAGAAGTTCTCTCCATGAATACAAAAGAAATAATACCCCTTACAGGTACAACAAATAATATCCCTTACCGTAAAAGAAATAAGTAGCAGAATACTTTTCTTCTATCTCTACAGTTTATCTCTCTAAAGTTTCAGTGAATTCGTAAGAAAATAATGAAGGAATGAGCTTCTATTTATAGAAGAATGGATTGCATAGTAACTAACTCATGAACGGTCCAGATTGATTTACTTTAATCGGACGGTCCATAATTAAAGCAAAATCTTTTAAATAAAATATAATATTCTCTATTTATAATCTAATAAAACGAAAAACTTTATAAAACGATTTTACTATGCAAAATACTATGCAGGCACTATGCAACACTATGCATAATAAAATATAATATAATCTAATTATTATCTAATAAAACGAATAACTTTATAAAAGTATTCTGTTTTAAATAAAAAGATTTTACTATTAGCCTAATAAAACGAATAACTTTATAAAAGTATTATGTTTTATATAAAAAGTTTTTCTGTTTTATTATGTTAATAATACTAATAAAACAAAACTGAGTGACTTATCGAATAAGCCTTAATAATCAATACCTGGTATTGCTGTTTATGCAACTCACTGGCCAGTATTCGTACTTTTACTACCGAGTAGTTCAACAGTATTAATGGTAAAACTTCCGCCGTTATTTTTATAAAATATTTTTGTCGTTTTCTCAATTCGACAATAATTCTATTGTAGGGTCCACCAATGATTGTACCGTCGTACGGATATTCCCTGACAAAAAGAATATTTCTCGACCAATTGAATATAATATGACAACTTGCATACTTTGCAAAATTTGTAAATATTACCCACAACTATAACATTATATTAAATTCATTCCATAATATTCAAAAATGATAATTATAGAAAATTCATCTTTATTCAAAAAGTTGGGGTCTTACAACCTCCCCTTCTTAAGAAATTTTGCCCTCGAAATTAGGGTACGTACCTAGTATATCGAAGAGGTAAGGATACCTTGACTTCATTTCAGATTCTAACTCCCAGGTCATTTCCTCAACATCATGGTTTCTCCATAAAACTTTGACTTGAGGTATAACCTTGGAGCGTAGAATATGTTCCTTCTTATCCAAGATTTGAACATGAACCTCTTCATACGTTAAATCTTCCGTTATTTCGTCCGGTTCTAACTCAATAATGTGGTTCGGGTCTTCCACATATTTACGTAACATGGATATGTGAAAAACGTTATGAACACGAGACATACTTGGCGGTAAAGCGAGTCTATGGCCACAGTTCCTACTCGATCGAGGATTAAAAATGGGCCAATGAATCGAGGATTGAGCTTTCCTCTCTTTCCAAATCTCGTAACTCCTTTCCATGGAGCAACACATAACAACACATGATCTCCAATATCGAATTCCACGTCTTTTCGATGAAAATCACAATAACTCTTTTGTCGGTCTTGTGAGGTTTTTATACGTTGTCGGATCGTTTGAATCTTTTACGTAGTCATACGTACCAACTCTGGTCCCAACAACGTTGCTTCACCCACCTCATCCCAACATACTAGAGAACGACACTTTCTTCCATACAACGCCTCGAATGGAGCCATGCCAATACTTGCTTGATAACTGTTGTTGTAGGAAAACTCCACCAATGGTAAGAACTTATCCCAACTTCTCTTGAAATCAAGGACACAGAGTCTTAATAAATCTTCAAGAGTTTGAATAGTCCTCTCTGATTGTCCATCCATCTGAGGATGATATGCTGAACTAAATCGTAAATTCGTGCCCATAGCTTTTTGCAAACTAACCCAAAATCGTGAAGTGAATCTTGGGTCTCGATCAGAATGTGACGCCCCCAAAATTAGGTATACGTCACCCATCTTGGGTCGCCACTTACATGGTACATAAATCCAAATACAATCTTAAATACACAACTGTCGTGTACAATACGACAAAATATAAACTGTGAGTTTGAATACAAATATTATCTACTAGAGATTATACAAACTCAAAAGGAGTCCTCATTACAATTATTATCACACTATTTTACGGTAAGGGATATTATTCTTTTGTATTCATGAAGAGAACTTCTGTTATTCTATTATTTATTATTCTATTGGAATAACCTGTATACGCGGGCTACCCTATACTTGGTGACATTCTTTTATTATTCTGTCTTTATTATTACATTTGGAATATCGTATGCGTGTGTTTACACAGGACTGGTTAAAATCTTTATTATTACATTGGAACATCATATTCGTGTGTTTTACAGGACTGGTTAAAGTCTTTATTATTACATTAGAATATCACATGTGTGTTTTTACAGGGACTGGTTAAAATCTTTATTCTTATGTTGGAATATCTTTTGCATGTGTTTTTACAGGACTGTTCCGTCTTTATTATTCCATTGGAACATCCTTTTGGTGCAATTTACTTTGACGATTCCGTTATTATTATTCTATTGGAATAACCTGTCTACGCGAAGTACCACATGCATGGTGATTTCTTTTGTTATTCCATTCTTTATTATACTCAGTTGGTTAAAGTTTTGACTTCTATACTCCATGAAATTAGTGGAATATCCTTGATATTTGCGCTTCATCCAGTATCTTTTCATGAAAATATTCTTCTGAGCATTCTTGAATTTTAATTTACAAAGAAGTATCATGTTGACAATTTGGACGTTATTGGATCCTGGACAAATTAATTCGTGAACTTGTTTTATTGAACTCTTATATCATTGTCATCGTCCTCATGTTTATATTATGTTGAAAGTCATCTGTGGCCTATAGTGCATAGATGGACTTGGTATGATTATGATCAGGGATTATTCGGTATAATCATGACCGTAATGTTACAAATGATGTGGTAAAAGTCCTCACTGGCCTGTAGTGCATTGATGGACAGTTGTTGGCATGATCATGACCATTGATGAATACACGAATATCCTTGGCCCGTAGTGCATGGATAATTTGTGGTCGTGACCCTAATGAATATCCTTGGCCGTAGTGCAGGGATGATGTGGATTATTTATTAAGCTGAGTCTCAGCGATAAAAGTGATGATAAACCTTTTAAATCATAAAAGATAGTAGATTTTATTTTCTACTTGACACTTTTAATGGATTGCTTGTCCAATGCAGTTAAACTTGATGTCTATTGTATTTTATCAATTTAACATTGTTGGAGACTAATGATAATTTATTCTGCATTATCTTAGTCATAATATTTCTTGTTGGGCTAGTTGAGCTCACCCTTTCTTTCACTATTCTCTACAGGAAATGAGAACGTAGCTGGGACGAGTCGGGGAATGGAGTGATGGTCCGGATGATAGTGTTAGTTAGTAGTCCTCACTATTCTGTTAAATAGTGTGACAATAAATGTAATGAGGACTTATTCTGAGAGTGGATATTGTCTAGAATACAATATTTGTATGTAAACTCACAGCTCTCTTGTTGTATAATTAAGATTGTATTTATATTCTGTACCATGTATTTGGCGACTCAGAATAGGTGATGTATACCTATTTTGGGGGCGTCACAATAGATGCAATTTGGGTCATTGTTGATAGATTGGCCAAGTCTGCTCATTTCTTACCAATACGAGAAACTTATACACTTGAACGTCTTGCTCGTATGTACACAAACGAGATTGTAAGACTGCATGGTATGCCAGTATCCATAGTTTCTGATCAAGACCCATGATTCACTTCACGATTTTGGGTTAGTTTGCAAAAAGCTATGGGCACGGATTTACAATTTAGTTCGGCATATCATCCTCAGACGGACGGACAATCAGAGAGGACTATTCAAACTCTGGAAGATTTATTAAGACTCTGTGTCCTTAACTTCAAGGGAAGTTGGGATAAGTTCTTACCATTGGTGGAGTTTTCCTACAACAACAGTTATCAAGAAAGTATTGGCATGGCTCCATTCGAGGCATTGTATGGAAAAAAGTGTCATTCTCCAGTATGCTGGGATGAGGTGGGTGAAGCAACGTTGTTGGGACCAGAGTTGGTGCGTATGACTACGGAAAAGATTCAAACGATTCGACGACGTATAAAAATCTCACAAGATCGACAAAAGAGTTATGCCGATCTTCATCGAAAGGACGTGGAATTTGATATTGGAGATCATGTGTTGTTACGTGTTGCTCCATGGAAAGGAGTTACGAGATTTGGAAAGAGAGGAAAGCTCAATCCTCGATTCATTGGCCCATTTTAATCCTCGATCGAGTAGGGCGTGGCCTATAGACTCGCTTTACTGCCAAGTATGTCTCATGTTCATAATGTTTTTCACATATCCATATTACGTAAATATGTGGAAGACACGAACCAAATTATTGAGTTAGAACCCAAGACGAAATAGCGGAAGATTTAACGTATGAAGAGGTTCCTGTTCAAATCTTGGATAAGAAGGAACATATTCTACGCTCCAAGGTTATACCTCAAGTCAAAGTTTTGTAGAGAAACCACGATGTTGAGGAGATGTCCTGGGAGTTAGAATCTGAAATGAAATCAAGGTATCCTTACCTCTTCAACATACCATGTACGTACCCTAATTTCGAGGGAGAAATTTCATAAGAAGGGGAGGTTGTAAGACCCCAACTTTTATGAATAAAGATGATTTTTCTATAAATATCATTTTTGAATATTATGGAATGAATTTGATATAATGTTATAGTTGTGGGTAATATTTATAAATTTTGCAAAGTACGCAAGTTATTTTATAATATTCGATTGGTCGAGGAATATTCGTTTTAACATGGAATATTTGTACAATGGCACAATCATTGGTGGACCCCTTAATGGAATTATTGTCGGATTGAGAAAACAACAAAAATATTTTATAAAAATAATGGCGGAAGTTTTACCGTTAACTGTTGAAACACCCGGTGTTAAAAGTACAGTAATATGCGTGGTTGCATAGTAGCACACGGTTTTGATTATTGATGCTTACGTGAGAAGTCACTCAATTTTGTTCAATTTTTGCTATAGTAATTGTTGCATAGTATCTCATGTTATTTGATTCAATTATTGTCGATATTTTATATATTATTAAATCAATAATTAAGATAACAAAGTTATTAATATTATTATTTGCAATATTAACGATGTCTAGAAGTTACGCCGAGGAGAGATTTGGTCACCTAATTGCATGATATAGGAGAAATTCTTATTGGAAAGCCCCTTTCACTGGGAATGACACAGTCGATTAATATTGTGAATTATAATAAAGGTGATAAGTTTTGTGTTATTATTATTATTATAAATGTAATAAAACAGAAAACTTTTGATATAAAACAGAATACTTTTATAAGGTTATTCGTTTTATTAGACTATAAATAGAATATATAATATTCTATTATTATATAATGTTTGTATAGTAAAATCTTTTTATATAAAAGCAGAATACTTTTATAAAGTTATTCATTTTATTAGATTATAAATAGAATATATTATATTTTATTTAAAAGATTTTGTTTTATTAGAATATTTTATTAATCTTTGCATATTAAATCAATATGGGATAGTCAGATTAAAAGTAAATCAATCTGGATAGTTCATGAATTAGTTATTATTAGATCCATTCTTCTATAAATAGAAGCTTATTCCTTCATTATTTCTTACGAATTCACTGAAACTCTAGAGAGAGAAACTATAGAGAGAAAGAAGAAAAGTATTCTGCTACTTCACTACTCCAGTATTCAGTTTTTCTAAGGTAAGGGGTGTTATTTCTTTTGTATTCATGAAGAGAACTTCTGTTATTTCATTCTTTATTATTCTATTGGAATAACATGTATACGCGGACTACCCTATACTTGGTGAAATTCTTCTGTTATTTCATTTTTTGTTATTATATTGGAATAACCTGTCTATGTGAAGTACTGCATACATGGTAAAATTTTTCTATTATTCCATTCTTTATCATTCTGTTGGAACATCATGTCTGTGCTTTACGTATGACCTAGTTCCATTATTTATCATTCTGTTGGAACATCCTGTATGTGCTTTACGCATGACCTAGTTCAATTATTTATTATTCTGTTGCAATATCATGTCTATGCTTTACGCATGACCTGGTTCCATTATTTATTATTCTGTTGGAATATCTTGTCTGTGCGTTTACGCATAACCTGGTTCCATTATTTATTATTACATTGGAATACCACATGCATGCGGATTACATCGCATGCTTGGTGAATTCTTTTGTTATTCCATTCGTTATTATACTCAGTTGGTTAAAGTTTTGGCTTTTTATACTCCATGAAATTAGTGGAATGTCTTTGACATTTGCGCTTCATCCAGTATCTTTTCATGAAAATATTCTTCTGAACATTTTTGAATTTTAATTTACAAAGAAGTATCATGTTGACAATTTGGACGTTATTGGATCCTGGACAAATTAATTCGTGAACTTGTTTTATTGAACTCTTATATCATTGTCATCATCCTCATGTTTATATTATGTTGAAAGTCATACATGGCCTATAGTGCATAGATGGACTTGGTATGATTATGACCAGGGATTATTCGGTATAATCATGACCGTAATATTACAAATGATGTGGTAAAAGTCCTCATTGGCCTGTAGTGCATTGATGGACAGTTGTTGGCATGATCATGACCATTGATGAATACACGAATATCCTTGACTGAATCTGAGAATGAATGTGTTCGCTGAGATTCGGCTCGTTTACACCCCTAGTGTGACGCCCCCAAAAATAGGTATACATCACCCATCTTGAGTCGCCAAATACATGGTACAAAATACAAATACAAATTTAATTATACAAATGTGTAACATACGACAATGCATAAACTGAGAGTTCTAATAGGAATGTTGTCATCTAGACAATATCCATACTCAAGGAGTCCTCGTTACATTTATTATCACACTATTTAACAGAATAGTGAGAACTACTAATGCTACTATCTGGACCGTCACTCCATTCCCCGACTAGTCCCGGCTACATTCTCTTTTCCTGAAGAGAACAGTGAAAGAAAGGGTGAGCTCAACTAGCCCAGTAAGTAATATTATGACTAAGATAATACAAAATAAAATTATCATTAGTCTTCAACAATGTTAAACTGATAAAATATAATAGACATCAAGTTTTACTGCAGCGGAATAAGCAATCCATTAAAAGAGTCAAGTAGAGAATAAAGTCTACTATCTTTTATGATTTAAAAGGTTTCCATCAATTTTTATCGCTGAGACACAGCTTAATAAATAAACCACAATTTCTAATCATCCATGTACCACGGTTAAGGATTTTCATTAAATCATCAATGGTCATGACTATAAGAATAATAACCCCCGGTCATAATCATACCAAAAACTACCCATGATGCATTACGAGTGCCTTTCGAGAATTTTTATCACATCAATTATAACAGGTCATGATTATACCGAATGATCCCTGGTCATAATCATACTAAGTTCATCTATGCACGTAAGCCAAAGATGACTTTCAACATAATATAACATGAGGATGATGACAATGACATAATAATTCAATAAAACAAGTTCAAGAATTAATTTATCCAAGAACCAATAACGTCCAAATTGTCAACATGATCTTTGCTTTGTGAGAGTAAAATTCAAGAATGCTCGATTAGAATATTTCCATGAAAAATCTTTGGATGAAGCGCAAATATCAAGGATATTCCTCTAATTTTATGGAGTATAGAAGTCAAAATTTTAACAGTTGAGTATAATATCGAATGGAATAACAAAAGATATCACAACAACATGCGGTACTTTGCATGATAAAAGTTATTCCAACGAGAATAATAATAACGGAACCGGTCAAGTGAAAATCACATGCACTGAGGATGTTCCAATGAGAATAATAAATGCGAGAATAATAAATGATGGAACCGGTCGGCGTATACTTACAGACGAGGATATTTCGGCAGAAGTAATAATAAAGGCGGAATAATAATAAAATGGAACCGGTCAAGGCGTATAACATGACATGATATTAAAGCGAGAATAATAAAGGCGGAATAATAAAATGGAACGAGTCCACAGATATACTTGCAGACGAGGATATTAAAGCAGAATAATAAAGAGCGGAATAATAAAATGGAACGAGTTAAGCGTATAGCAGATGCATGAGGATATTAAACGAGAATAATAAATACGGAATAATAAAATGGAACCAGGTCCGGTGTAAAACACACAGGCAGGATATTCCAACAGAATAATAAAGACAGAATAATAGAAGAATGTCACCAAGTATAGGGTATTCCACGTATACATGTTATTCCAACAGAATAATAAGAAATGAAATAACAACAGTTCTCTTCATGAATATAAAAGAATAATATCCCTTACCATAAAAGAAAAATATTCCGACTGCTAGGGTGAGGATTTAAAGAAAACTTATACTATGTTCTTCGCTCAAAGTTTCGTAAAACTCTTAAGGAAATACGCTCAAGATTATAGAAGGAGAATTCTCTGAACTTCTGGTGTCATTTCAATTCTAACTAAGCTTCCTATTTTATAGGAAAATGGACTGCATAGTAACCAATCCATGAACGGTCCAGATTGATTTACTTTAATCGGACGGTCCATAAATAAAGCAAAATCTTTTAAATAAAATATAATATATTCTATTTATATAAAAATATTTTCACTATGCAATCACTATGCGGGCACTATGCAAATACTATGCATAATAAAATATAATATATTCTATTTATAGAATAACTTTAATAAAGTATTTTGTTTTATATAAAAAGATTTTCTGTTTTATTACGTTAATAATACAAATAAAACAAAACTTATAAATCAACAATAATTGAATCAAATAATGTGAGATACTATGCAGCAATTATTATAGTAATAATTGAACAAAACTGAGTGACTTCTCACATAAATATCAATAATCAATACCGTGTGCTACTATGCAACCACACGTATTCCTGTACTTTTAATACCTGGTATTTCAACAGTTAACGGTAAAACTTCCGCCGTTATTTTTATAAAAATATTTTTGCCGTTTTCTCAATCAGACAATAATTCTATTGTGGGGTCCACCAATGATTGTGCCATCGTACGAATATTTCCTGTTTAAAACAAACATTCCCCGACCAATCGAATATTATAACAACTTGCGTACTTTGCAAAATTTGTAATTATTACCCACAACTATAACATTATATCATAATATTCAAAAATGATAATTATAGAAAATTCATTTTTATTCATAAAAGTTGGGGTCTTACACCTAGAGAGCAACAGTCGATAATTTGATGAAAATGGGGAAGGGGAACACAGGAAGAGAGAGGTGAAGAGAGAGAGAGCAGCTTGGTTTTTTTTTTCTTGTTTTTTTTAATAAAAATGATTATTTCTTAAATTCGATTAAATTTAATTATAAAAGTTAAATTTTGTATAATTTGTAAATAAAAATTATTTGATAAAATTAAAATTACAATAAAAATTATTTGATAAAATTAAAATAAAAATTATTTGATAAAATAAAAATTAAAATTATTTGATAAAATTAAAATAAAAATTATTTGATAAAATTAAAAATTATTTGATTAAAATTATTTGCATGTAAAAGTATAAATTTAATTATCCTAGTTAGAAAAAAAAAATTTATCAACAAATTGACTTAATTATAATTTTAATGTAAATTTGAAAAGATTTGAAATTTTATAATTTTTATAATTTCCTCAATTATATTTGTTATTAATTATATAATTTTTTTCTATTAATTAAAAAATAACTAAATAACTCTTTTTTATTTTTAATTTCTACCATGTATTTTTTGCTAAATTTTACGATTTTATTATAATTTTCTTTCATTTCCCCTAAATATATTTCACATTCCCCTTAATTTTAATTAGCATATATTTGGATTTTTAATTTTATAAATGGCTTAATTATAAATAAAATTTTATTTGATATTAATTAAAAATAAATAAAATATAATTTTATTTATTTTCTTATTTTTAGCACACTTTTTAAATTTATATTATACTTTTAAAATTTTTTTTTTCATTTTTTCATAAAATTTTTCTTCAAATCCAAAAAAATCGGTCTTGGCGTCACTTTGAAACGCTTATGCATTAGCTTTTTTAACGGATAACTCAATTGCTTAGTTGCCTTTTTCCGTTAAAGTCAAAGCAATTAACAATTTTTTTAATTTTATATTAAAAAAATTAATTATAATGAGTTGATTGTAAAAAAAATTCAATTATCCATTTATAAGTTAAAATAAAGTACACTTAGAAAGCATTTAACTCTCCTAATGTAACGAAGTTACTATTGGTTTCGCATTAGCCATTAGGCGAGACAGAAGCCCTAGGTATTAAATAGGCTGCCTCAGAATCTAATTCCATCTAAATACAAAAACTACCCCGATCGAACCCTAGATACTAAATTGTTAGATGGAGATAATATCACTGAGGATTAGAAATATGGTGAAAGAAGGAGGAGTCCCTAATCCTCCGGTGTTGTTGACTTCTTCGTTGAATTTCCGTTATCCTCCGGCGTTGTTGACTTCTCCGTTGGAGTTCCGTTATCCTCGATGGTTTTATCCTCAATGGTTTCCTGAGGATTTTAATCGTGGTGAGTAGCTTTTACCCTGAGTAATTTGTTGGCATCATAAGGATGTTTGTTTAGTGGTGGAGTATGATATGCGTCGCCTTCGTCGTTAATCACAGCCACAGACGACGGCGGAGGAGGATGAGGAAGAGAGGCAAATAAGAGAGAAGAGGGCGATTGAGTTACAGAGGAGGTATTTGATGATTTCAGGGGCGGAGAAGAAGATGCCGGAGGTGGAGGGGTTGGAGAAGAAGATGCCGGAGGAGGAGGGGTTGGAGGAGGAGGAGGAAGAAGAGGAGAAGAAATACAAGAGGAACAAAACTTTCGATTCTGATGGCTCTAGCAAGACGTGGACATTCGAAGAGGGTAAGACATACGATATCTCACTTCTCCTCTTAGGAAGAACAGCAAACAGAGATTACCTCATCAATAACAAGGGGTTTCAGGTAAAATTGTTATTAATGTAATTTATTGATTAGTTATTCATCCACCGCTTAATTAGTTTGTTTGTTTTGTGTTTCTGAAACTTTCTTCTAGCAATTTGTTGGTTATTATCAATTCAAATTGGATGGGATGTTGTTGATATGAATTCTTTTTTAATCAATTTGAGAAATATTTTTTTATTCCTGAAATGAAACCCTAACCTGCATCTCTCCAATTTACTAATCCATTCTTTATTTCCAGGTTAATATTCATCAGCTCTCTGGCAAGTATGTTCTTCTTTACATTATGTGCCTGCCCGATGATCATAGACATTATCATTATCATGTGCCCGAGCCCTCTTTTTATGGGGACTTGGAAGAACTGTACAGTATTTTCAGTCCCCAGGGGATGCTTGAGATTGTGGTTGTTGCGTTAGGTAACAACAATGATGTTTTTTGTGATTCAATTTCTCACATGCCCTGGCTTGCCATCCCACACCAAGATCAAGAATCCAGAGATATCTTCAAAATAGAGTTTGATATTCCATACCCATCAGCCGTACGACCTGTTCTTTTTGCTCCGAACGGCATGCTCGTGCTTGCCGATGCATGGAGCGCCATCAGCTTTTACGGAGTGTATGGCTTTCCTTTCACCAATCAAAATATTTGTGTACTTCTTGATGAATGTCGTGCACTCCAGGAGGAACTCTTTCTGGAGAAAAAAAACCCTCCTTGACTACACTTTTGGGCGATTATATAATTTCTTGCGATGGGAATAAGGCAAGTCAATTTTATTTTCTAGGGTGTTTATAATTTCTCTCTATTTCGTCCCGTGATCTGTTGTGGTTCTTAATTATGTATGCAACTTTTGTTTGCAGGATCCTGTCTCCAAGCTTGAAGGTAAGATTGTGGGACTGTATTTTTTTGAGCCAACATCTAGTGGCTTTCAACAGTGTAGACAACTCTTGGAAATTTGGCAATATTTAAAAAAAGAGCATGAAGATTTTGAGATTGTGTTCATCAACAAAATACCTTTTAATCTTTCCTATGCCAAGGCAAAATTCAAAAATGAGTTTGGATGTGCTATCCCGTGGTACTTGCCAGAAGTTTGTGGTCATAAATTAAGCCTGGTTTTCAAAAAAGTGTGGCGATCAGACACCAATTCAGCCGGTGATTTGATTGTCCTCAAGCCCGATAAGTATCAACCTCTGAGTTACTTTGCCTTTCACATCGTTGTAATGTCTGGAAGAGATGCATATCCATTTACCCTACAAAGGGCTGTGGAATTAGCAAAGAGGAATCAACAGGATGTACTGGTGCTCGACAAGTTTTTATCACCCGAAGCTCCTTTACGCAGAGGAGGTTCTGCCTACAAGGTATGTTCGTTTATTAGTGTAATATTATTAATTCTGTCATTTTGTGCTTCCAAGTTGAATGACCTCTAAATGCTCTGATCTGTGTTTCTAAAATTTTCTTGTAGGAGGAAAGTGATACTACTGTTTCCAAACTCTTAGGAAAACGTGTCCTCCTATTGTTTGCAACACATTCTTGTTATGAATCTGGATTGTTTTTACCTCAACTGAAGCGAATCTATGAAAAGAAAAGGTCTGTTGACGATTTTGAGATTATTTATATCTCGCTGGACTGCAATGAATCCCCATCTTCCTTCCTCGACTGCTTCCAAGAAATGTCGTGGTTGATCCTTTGTTTGGCCCCGGAATTTACTGTTTCCTTGACCCGAGCACTGTTTGATGTATTTCCTCCTCGTCTGCCGGCCATTACAGCCTTTGGACCAGATGGGCATCTTGAAACAAAGGAATCCAACTTGGCTTTTAAAAATGACTTCAACTCCGAGTATCCTTTTATTCAAGCTGATATATCTGAAGAGGTGTGCGTGGAACTAATGTATCAGTACTTGTGGGACTTGGACCACCTCATCCTCCGTAGCTTCTTCCGGAAGTAGGTTTATGTTTTCTTGGCTTTCTCCTTTATTTAATAAATGTTTTCCAATTCCACGTGCAGTTAGTTTTGACCCAACTCTCATAGTTTGAGGTGTTTGCTTAGCATTTTCTAACAGCTTATCAAAGTATCGTTTGGTATTTTGTTAACTTCAATGCTTTTCTCTTAGGTACAACATGAATCACATGGAGAATGAGTTGAATGGGGCTGAGGAAAAAATACAATTAATCTGAAGATTTGAATGCACTTGCGTGTTCTTCCCCAGGAAGATGCTTCTCAATAGCATTAAAGAAATCAACCACTTCCAGTTCAGACATTTTAGCTATAAATTGTTGTATGTGTACTGTTGTTCTTAATTGCCTCCATATTCTATGTTCTTGTTCATCAACAGCACTTTTCCTTTGAAACCATGCCTTAAAGTTGTGTCCTTTCAAGAACTGCTAGGAAGAAAAGGAGACATGAAGTAGGCTGAAGATTTGGTGAATGACTGATATTAGGGGAATTAAATCAAAGGAATAATTTCGAGGCAAACCAACCTCCCAAATTTAAAAAGCATATACTGATGATACCCATTGCATTAGTCGTTTCATACATAGAGTGTCCTACAAGCATTTATATATATATATATATAGAGAACCGATCCTGTCCGGACTCCTAGACAAGATTAAAATCCGGACCTAATCCTATATATATATATATATATATATATATATATATATACACACACACACACACGGTCCGAATCTAGTGCATACTTTTTATCTTATTCACCCGTGTTCACCTCCCTTTAGCGATGGACCTGGCGACGGTTTGGTCATACAACCGTCGTTTATTCTTTATGACGCTATATGTTGTCCGTCGCTAAAAGTATAAACGACGCTTTATGTATGACAAAAACCGTCGCCGGGTCCGCCGCTAAAAGGGGTGAGCACGGGTGATTAAGATAAGGGTATATGCACTTGATCCTCTATATATATATATATATATATATATATATATATATATATATATATATATATATATATATATATATATATATAACCCTTTTGGAAAAGCTGTGTTAACACTTTTTAAAACATTTCTATTGGAGTAGTTCTACACGGACAGCTTTTTTAGACATGAAAATTAGACATTTTTCAATATATATATATATATATATATATATATATATATTTACTTATGAGTTTTTAAAATGTATAGTATTTATTTTAACAGATTTTTATAAAATATAGTGTTTTAGGTGTAATTT
Source organism: Panax ginseng (assembly GCA_020205605.1). Classification (NCBI taxonomy): domain Eukaryota; kingdom Viridiplantae; phylum Streptophyta; class Magnoliopsida; order Apiales; family Araliaceae; genus Panax; species Panax ginseng. The sequence continues at coordinate 55,850,838 of CM035143.1, read as the reverse complement.
AGATACATACAAGAATAGGATTGTTCAGAATGTACAACCCTATTTTTATATATGTATCTAAATTACACTTAAAACACTATATTTTATAAAAAATTTTGTTGAAATAAATACTATACATTTTTTGAGATTCACAAGTAAAAAAAACTGAAAATTGTCCAATTTTCATGTCTAAAAAACTTGTCCGCCAAGACCTTTTCTTTCTATCGTACTTGAAGCTGTGTAAAACAAGCATAATAATATCTTTTTTTTATGCTCTTCTTACACCCCAACTCCCTCTCTCCCTACATATATTCAAAACTTCCAGTGCAATATCTTCACCTACTTTGATTTTTGAATTTTCTTTGCAATTGTTTATGATTGCTAGTATTAGTTTTTGTTATATAATTTCTTTATAACGCGCAGGCAAGATAATTTTTTTGGGTCTTCAATTGTTTATGATTGCTAGTATTAGTTTTTGTTATTTAGCCAGATTCCAACTACTTTATGACTTATGTACACTTGTTCCACAAAACTTAAAATTCAATGGAATTTAGAATAAAAATGAAAATGACATTTCATTTTTTTATTATAGTACTACTTTTTTCATTTCCGTCCGTGTGTCAATTCCCCAAACAAATAAATACTAGCACTCCATCGTTCATTTCCTCTTAAACTTTAAAAAAATCAGTCATTCATACGTTTATCTTAATCGCTCGAGATTAATTATGTAGCAACTCATATAATAGCAATGAATTAATGAACAAATTATCTTTAAGAGTGCATACATAATTATTGTGTGTTAAGAATAATTGTTGGAGTGCTTTTATATCCATCAAATCTCCTTCATAATATACATATATATATATAGAGAGAGAGAGAGAAGTGATTAGGTCCGGACTCCCGGATGGGAGAAAATTCGGACCCTATTTTTTTTTTAAACAACTAAAAAAAAAATATTTTATGAAATTTAAATTTTTTTCATAATACAATATTTTGGGCGTGATTTGGATATATATACCAAAAATGTATGCATGCATACGCATAATTTGTATATACTATTTTATTATCGTATCCAAATCACATCCAAAAAACTTTGTATTATGTAAAATTATAGTTCCATAAAATATTAAAAAAAATTAGTTGTTTTAAAAAAAGCAAAAAAAAAAAAAAAAAAAAATCAATTTGGATTAGGACTCGATATATATATATATATATATATATATATATATATATATATATATATATTAAAAAGCGATCGGTCAGGACTCCGGATTTGATTAAATGCGGACCCAAATTTTTATTTTTATTTTTTTGTAGAACAACTAAAAAAAAAATTATGGAACTTGAATTTTTACATAATCACAGTGTTTTTGGGCGTGTTTTGGATACCTCACACAAAAAATGTATATACAATCTGCTTGCAGTTATGCAGGACATATTTTGTTATATGTATCCAAATCACACCCAAAACAACTGTAATATATAAAAATTTAAGTTCCATAATTTTATTTATTTTAGTTGTTTTAAAAAAAGCAAAAAAAAAAGAGGTCCACATTTTAAGAAAATTGAGAGTCAGGATAGGATGGGACTCTTTCTCTCTCTCTATATATATATATATATATATATATATATATATATATATATATATATATGGGGAATGATCCATAACATCTATATGCTATGGAATAAAAAGCGGCATATAACATCTTATCCTCCGTTTTGTATTTGAATGGTTGAGATTAATCTGGTCGCTAGTAATACTAGCGGACGTTATTAATCAAATTATTGCCGATTTGCCCTCACCTTTACTTTAGTCAAAACAAATCGGATCTTATGCATCCGCTAGTTGTACTAGCGGATGGATGCTGACCAATAACCTATTCTATTCTCGCGTCTGACAACATTATCGCTTTCTTGCGAATTCTTACATCTTTGCTCCTACGAATTCTTATGAAGTACATGCCGCGAATTCTTCTGCGTTGTTCATAGAAGTAAACTACTACAGCAAATCGGCAACAAGACTTGGATTCTGCTTCTGCGAATTGTGAATTGGATAATTTCGAAGAACCCTAGAAGCAAGCTAGGGCAAAATCGGCAACAAGACTTGGAAATTAGTCGAATCAGCACTTCATCCCCCCTGATTCACTGGAGGCACAGAAGATGGCTCAAATGGAAGAGTTGGAGCTTCCACAACTACTTCATGATATGCAAGTTCTTGCACTCGATCATTTCCATAATGCGGAGAGAAATACAGCAGAAGTCACAAGAGTTTTTTCTGAGATTTCGATTTCTTGTTTATCAGAAGAGCTTGACTTCGTTGCCACCCGGTGACAGCGAGTCAAATGAAAGTCATGTCGAGTAAACCTCAAGCTATTACTCTGACCAATAATCCTTACATTGAGAGTGTCGAGAAGGCGCCATCCTTTAAACCGCAGAGACCTGTTGTAAGACCCCAACTTTTATGAATAAAGATGATTTTTCTATAAATATTATTTTTGAATATTATGGAATGAATTTGATATAATGTTATAGTTGTTGGTAATATTTATAAATTTTGCAAAGTACGCAAGTTGTTATATAATATTCGATTGGTCGGGGAATATTAATTTTAACAGGAAATATTCGTACAACGACACAATCATTGGTGGACCCCGCTGTGAGAACCCAGATTTTATGAATAAAGATTTAAATTTCTCGAAATATTTTTTTGAATATTATGGTGTGGATTTGATATAATGTTATAGTTGTGGGTAATATTTATAAATTTTGTAAAGTATGCAAATTATTGTATTATATTCGATTGGTCGGGGAATATTTGTTTTAACAGGGAATATTCGTACAACGACACAATCATTGGTGAACCCCACAACAGAATTATTGTCGGATTGAGAAAATGATAAAAATATCTTTTTATGAAAATAACGGCGGAAGTTTTACCTTTAATAATGTTTAACTACTCGGTAGTAAAAGTACAGTAATACGCGTGGTTGCATAGTAGCACATGGTATTGATTTTTGATGCTTACGTAAGAAGTCACTCAATTATACTCAATTATTGCTACAGTAATTGTTGCATCATATCTCTCATATTATTGATTCGATTATTGTCATAGTATCATCTGTATTATATGATATATTATTAAATTAATAATTGAGACGACAAAGTTATTCATATTATTAAATTATAATATTTACAATGTCTAGAAGTTCTGCCAATGAGAGGTTTGGTTACCTAATTGCGCGCCAATAAGGATAAATCCTTTTTGGAAAGCACCCTCTTTCCTGGGAACGACCTAGTTGTTAAATATTGCGAGTTATAATATTAATGATGAATGTTATTAAAAATCAAAGTTGAGTTCAAAGTTGAATTTAGAGACGCGGACGTGATATTTGAGTCCGAAACAATGAAATTAGTAAAAATAAACTATAAACACAAAAATTTTCGGGATTAACTTTTTGGTCAAAAAGTCAACAGTTGACTTTTTCGGGAAAAGTCAAACTTCAAAATTTTAAAATTTATATTGTTAATAAAAATAGTTCCATTGTGTTGGGATTATTAGTGTTAGTAGAAATCGACATTTATTTCGATAATAATTAATGTTCAGAGGTTATATTGACGATCGGAGTAATTGCTTAGGATAAATGAAAGCAATTGATTGCTATTAATTCACATGATTATAACTATTTATTCACATGTGTGTACTATTGATTCACATTCTTGTTACTATTAGGGGAGTTGGTACAAGATTGATAATACTTGCATGACTAAATTAAAAATTGAGGTATAGATGGAGGTACTATACTGTAATTCGTATTTTCACATGTCTAAAACTATTAATTCACATGATTTACTATTAAATCACATTATTTACTATTATGTGAGGTGGTGCAAGTTTGATAATACTTGCATGACTAAATTAAAAATAAAGGAAAAGAGGAAGGTATTATACTGTAATATTTTGAGCCTCAAAACGTACAATTATTGACACTATATTTTTCTATAAATAGAAGCTCATTTCTTCATCATTCTTCACCAATTCACTAGCTATAGAGCAATTATTATAGAGAAAAATTTTAGAGAGAAAGAAGAATAGAAGTCTGCTACCTCTCTACTTTAGTATCCAGTTTCTTTCTAAGGTAAGGGGTATTATTTCTTTTGTATTCATAAAGAGAACTTCTGTTATTTCATTCTTTATTATTCTGTTGGAATAACCTGTATACGTGGGCTACCCTATACTTGGTGAAATTCTTCTGTTATTCCATTCTTTATTATTCTGTTGGAATATTCATGCATGCGTTTTCTACGAACTTTGGTTAAAATCTTTATTATTCTCGTCGGAACATTACGTCAGATCTTGTAATTTTGCACGACTTTGGTTAAGATTATTTAGTATTCTCTTTGGAATAACTTTGTACATCTGAAGTACCACATGCATGGTGATTTACATTGTTATTTCCTTCTTTATTATTACATTTGAACATCATCTTTGGGTATGAATTTTGTCCGACTCGGTTAGTTATTTATTATTCTATTGGAATAACGCTACATCTGCAATCACCGCATGCATGGTGATTTCTCTTATTATTCCATTCTTTATTATACTCGGTTGGTTAAAGTTTTGACTTCTATACTCCATGAAACTAGTGGAATATCCTTGATATTTGCGCTTCATCCAGTATCTTTTCATGGAAATATTCTTCTGAGCATTCTTGAATTTTACTCTACAAAGAAGTATCATGTTGACAATTTGGACGTTATTGGTTCCTAAATAAATTAATTCTTGAACTTGTTTTATTGAATTATTATGTCATTGTCATCATCCTCATGTTTTATATTATGTTGAAAGTCATCCGTGGCTTTTGTGGTGCACGGATGGACTTAGTATGATTATGACTAGGGATTATTCGGTATAATTATGACCGTAATGTTACAAATGATGTGAAAAAAGTCGTCATTGGCCCGTAATGCATTGATGGACAGTTTTTGGTATGATTATGGCTATGAATTCTCTTCAGCCAAGGGTGAAAAGATGAATTGTTTTATGGCATAATCAGGACCGTTGATGAAAACACGAATATCTTTGGCCCATAGTGCATGGATAATTCGTGGTCGTGATACTAAAGAATATCATTGGCCTGTAGTGCAAGGATGATTTGATGATGTGGATTATTTATTGATCTGAGTCTCAGCGATAAAAGTGATGAAAAACCTTTTAAATCATAAAAGATAGTAGATTTTATTCTCTACTTGACTCTTTTAATGGATTGTTTGTTCCGATGCAGCTAAACTTGATGTCTATTATATTTTATCAGTTTAACATTGTTGAAGACTAATGATAATTTATTCTGCATTATCTTAGTCATAATATTTCTTACTGGGCTAGTTGAGCTCACCATTTCTTTCAATGTTCTCTTCAGGAAATGAGAACGTAGCTAGGACTAGTCGGGGAGCAGAGTGATGGTCCTAGATGGTGCATTAGTAGTCCTCACTATTCTGTGAAATAGTGTAATAATAAATGTAATAAGGACTCCATTGAGTGTGGATATTGTCTAGATGACAATATTTGTATTAAAACTCACAGCATATGTTTTGTCGTATTTTACACGACAGCTGTATTATTAAGTTGTATTTGAATTTTGTACCATGTATTTAGGGACTCAAGAATGGGTGATGTATACCTATTTTGGGGGCGTCACTGTGACGCCCCCAAAATAGGTATACATCACCCATTCTGAGTTGTCAATACATGGTACACAAACAACTACAACTTTATTAATACAACAATAAAACTATGAGTTTAAAAACAAATATTGTCTTCTAGACAATATCCATACCCAAATAAATCCTCATCACAATTATTGATATATTATTTTACAAAATGGTGAGGACTACTAAACAACTCTCTCTAGAACCATCATTCCATACCCCAGAACTTCGTACTCGCTTACATTCTCGCCTCCCGAGAAGAAAAATGGAACAAAAAGGAAAAAGGTGAGCTCAACTAGCCCGAGAAGAACATTATGACTAAGATAATATAGAATAAATTATCGTTAGTCTTCAACGAGGAAAAAATCGATAAAATACAATAAACAACAAGTTTCGAGATCAATATTCGCAGTGAAATAATAATTCATAGAAGAGTTACGTAGAGAATGAAATTTACTATTATCTATGAATTTAAAAGTCCATCAACAATATTTTATCCTTGTAACATCAATCAATACACATCTTGAATCAAATATTCATCTTTGCACTGTGAAAAGATATTCATCAGTTTGTCATGTTCATCTCAACACTGCTCATCTTTTTGTACTACTGAGCCAAAGATATTCAATAATATCATCATTTAGGACTGAGGATGATGAAAAATATTTTAAAGAAAATGAATCAAATTGAAACAAAAGAATAAATATTAAGGATTCGTATTTCAGCTATTTCATGTCCAAAAATACCTCATAAATAATCATAGTGGAGTAAAATTCAAGAATGATTAAAAACATAGATACAATCAAAGCTAGTATCCATATAGATATTTTGGACGAAAAGAAAATTTTCATTTTTTGATGAATAGTGCCGTATTCGTGAATAGTGCCATATCGTGAATAGTGTCGTAGTATCGTGAATAGTAACCAGAGCACAAAAAAGTTCCAAATTTGATTAAAAGTTCAAACCAATATTTCGGCATAATGATATTGAAGAAAATAATATCATTTAAAAAGAAAATAACATCCCTTACCTCGAAAGAATAATACTTACGGGTGGAATCTGGGTATAGTCTTTGAAAGGAACTTATAAAGTATAACAAAGACTCAAAATATCAAAATACTCACAAGAATACGCTCAATATATCGAGAGAGAAAGAGAGAGAAAACTTCAGTTTCTGGTGTGATTTTCAATTCTAACCTAAGCACCCTATTTATAGAAAATTTAATAAATTAATAATATTATTTTTCCACATATTCCTACGCACACCAAGAATCTGAATTCAGCCCCTAGCAAATGTTAATGATGCCCCCAAACATTCCAAAAACATTTTTATTATTTAAAATATTTTAAACTTCCAAAAATTAATTATTTCGGAACTCCGGAACTTCAATAATTCACAATAAATAGCCCTTTTATCAGAAAAATTCAAACCTCATGTCTTTTCCATAGGAAATTCCATTATCTACAACTTTGCAGAAGAAAGTGTTGGGAGAATGCATATTATGATTTGATGTTTTAATGCATGTGTTCATGATTATTTGTAAGGTCCTTAAATGAATATGTGTACAAGCACTTAGTGATAGATCAAAACTGTTAGGTTGATCTAAACTTTCAACGTGTATCATTATGTTAAAGAATGTATAGATAGAAAGATCAAAACTGTTAGGTTGATCTTAAGATGTAATAGATTAGTCTTGAAGAAATCATAGTGCATCAATTTGATAAACATTGCAGAAGTCAAGGCAGAAAACGTAGAGCCTGAAGATCGTAGTGTGCCTGCCTTGAAGGAGACTCTTTGAATTTAGTAGAGTGGTCCCAATGATTACTGAGTTAACTCCACGATCGTAGTGTACTGAATGAAACATAAAGTTTACAAGTCAACGATCGTAGTGAGCTCTCAGGAACGTAGAGTCAACAACACGAGCAAGAGAAGATCGTAGTGTGCGAATGATAAAGGGAAATCGTAGTGCTCTCAACTAATAGCATCATAGTGTGAAAGGATGTAAAAGACACTACGATCTAAATCGTAGAACACCACGATCCAAATCGTAGAGCATCATCTGTCTCATGTCAAAAAACGTCGAGCCTCATAATCTGTGTTTTCAACAAGTGAGAAATGGATCCCAGATGCTGCAGTACTCATCAGTCCCAAATTGTATGAAATATCCTTAGTATGCAAACAAAGAAGCGTATTGAAGAAGCTAATGATAGTACTATGGATAAGAGGGACAAAACACCTTTTCAGGTGGTAGGTGAGAAAGCAGCCTGCAGTGTCAGTGGGCCAGAATGCAGAATTCAGAAGATGTGCAGAAATGTCTCCATCACAGTACATAAAGTTCAGATGCATTTAATGCCACAACGGATGGATCCAACGGATAGTTTTCAACATCACATATATACAGATCAGACAGATGAGAGAGAAAAGAAGCAAGCATTAATCAAATAACGTGACAATCTCTCTCAAGCTCAACTCTACGATCTGAGATATTGCAAAGCTTGCTCAGCTACTCAGTTCTTAACGAACCAGTGCTTACACAGCAACTGAGTAGCAATCTTCAAGAACGTAACAACAACCACCAATCAACTGAAGAAGAGTACCAAGTCTGCTGGACTTGAAGAGTTCGTAGTGAACTGTAAGAAAGTCAAGTCTGCTGGACTTACAGAGTTCAAGAGTGAACTAGAGAAGTTCTTAGACTGCTGGTCTAGAATGAATCTGTGTGATTCAGAAGATTGTAAAGACATCCTTAGTGGATATCCTACTCGTTAAGTAGAAGAGTGGACTAGGAGCTTTGAGTGCTCTGAACCACTTAAAAACAACTGTGTCGTTTACATTCCTGCTATAACTGCTATATCTGCTATAACTGCCTTACTTGCTCATAACTTCATTGCTTGGTAAAGAAGATTAAAATAAATACTAATTCCGCTAAGTTTTAATCACTATCTAAGAACAAGTTTTAAAATAGAAAAGATTTTCAAATATCTATTCAACCCCCCCCCCCCTTCTAGATAACTTGTGCCTACTAGGAACTAACAGAAAGTTTTTCCAAATATCAAACAGATATTGATCGAAATCCACAAATGAGCGATTTTACAGGCTATAATTAAATTTCAGTCAAGAAATGGGGTCCACCGACACACAAAACATGTGTTAATCATTTAATGCAACAAAAATACTCTTTCTCCTCATATACTCATATATCTCATATTTATTGTAAAAATATCACCATTATTATATTATTAAAATATAATAAATTATTTTATCAGAAAAAGATAAAATATTAATTTTCAACAATTGTCACATTAAAAATTTTCTCCATCTATATTCACATAAAATCAATATTTTCCTCATCATATAAATCAATAATTAATTATTCACGAATAATATTACAGAATCACAATATCTTGTGACGCACGGTTCCGGGATAGAGGGACTTTCCAATAAGGATCTCTCTTTCTTGTGGCGCATGATTAGATGACCTAACCTCTCCTTGAGCAGAACTTTCTATACATTGCCAATAATGTTATCCAATAATATTATTCAGATAATATGAATTATTGCTCCGATAATAGAAAATACTGTGTAGTGACAATTATTGAAACAACAATAATATAAAATATAAACGCAACAATTATTGAATCAATAAAATAAAATACTGAACAGTAATTACTGTAACAATTATTAAGTAGTGCATTCTTACGTAAGAATCAATAATTGGTGCAATACCGTGTGCTATTGTGTTTTAACCACCGAGTATTTTAACAGTATTAACGGTAACAACTACGCCGTCATTTATAAACAACTTATATTTGTCATTTTCTTCATCCAATCGCTTTCTGTTATGGGGCCTACACAAGGCTACGCCGTCGTACGAATATTTCTCGACAGTAAGAATATTCCACGACCAAACAAATATTTTATAACCACTTGCTTATTTGAAATATTTACGTATTTTACCAATAACTATCCACATTAATCAAATCAATGCTTACTATTTCAAAATGGAGGAAATTCAATTTTATTTATAATAAGTTAGGGTCTTACAACCTCCCCTCCTTATGAAATTTCATCCTCGAAATTGACGTATGTACCTGGTGTTTCGAAAAGGTGAGGATACCTAGCTTTCATTTCCGTTTCTAACTCCCAGGTCATTTCCTCTATAGCATGGTTCCTCCACAAAACTTTGACTTGTGGTATGACCTTTGTGCGTAGGACAAGCTCCTTCCTATCCAAGATCTTGACAGTTACCTCCTCATACGTTAAATCTTCGGCTATCTCGTCCGGTTCTAACTCAATGACGTGGTTCAGGTCTTTCACATATTTACGAAGCACAGATATATGAAAAACATTATGAACACGAGACATACTTGGAGGTAACGTGAGTCTATAGGCTACATTTCCTACTAAGTCAAGAATCTGAAATGGACCAATAAATCGTGGATTGAGCTTTTCCCTCTTCCCAAATCTTGTAACTCCCTTCCATGGAGCAACTTGTAATAATACATGATCCCCAATACTAAATTCCACGTCCTTTCAATAAAGATCCGCATAACTCTTTTGTCGATCCTGTGCCATTTGTATACGTTGTCGAATTATTTGGATCTTTTTCGTAGTCATACGTACCAACTCGGGTCCCAACAATGTTGCTTCACCCACCTCATCCCAACATATTGGAGAGTGACACTTTCGTTCATATAATGCTTCAAATGGAGCCACACCTATACTTGCCTGATAACTATTGTTGTAGGAGAATTCCACCAATGGTAAATACTTATCCCAACTGCCGAACTGAATCGTAAATCCGTACCCATAGCTTTTTGCAAGCTAACCCAAAATCTTGAAGTGAATCTTGGTTATAAAATATTTGTTTGGTCGTGGAATATTCTTACCGTCGGGGAATATTAAATGCGGTAGTACACTTTATTGTGTGGGCCCCATAATGAAAGTGATTGGATGAAGAAAATGACAAATATAAGTTGTTTATATAAATGGCCAGTAGTAGTTGTTACCATTAATCTTTGTTAAAATACTAAATTCGGTGGTTAAAACACGATGTAGCACAAGGTATTGCACCAATTATTGATTCTTACATAAGAAGGCACTACTCAATAATTGTTACGATAATTCTTATTCGATTATTTTATTTTATTGATTCAATAATTGTTGCGTTGATATTTTATATTATTGTTATTTCAATAATTGTCACTACACAGTATTTTCTATTATCGGAGCAATAATTCATATTATTTGAATAGTATTATTGGATAATATTATTGGCAATGTCTAGAAAGTTACATCAAGGAGAGGTTAGGTCATCTAATTGCGGCAAAGATAAGAGAGATCCTTATTGGAAAGCCCCCTATCTGGGAACTACATAGTTATCGATATTGTGATTACGTAATATTATTAGTGAATAATTAATTATTGATTTATATGATGAGGAAAATATTGATTTTATGTGGATATAGATGGAGAAATTTTTAATGTGACAATTGTTGAAAATTAATATTTTATCTTTTTTTGATAAAATAATTTATTATATTTTAATAATATAATAATGGTGATATTTTTACAATGAATATGAGATATATGAGTATATGAGGAGAAAGAGTATTTTTGTTGCATTAAATGATTAACACATGTTTTGTGTGTCGGTGGACCCCATTTCTTGACTGAAATTTAATTATAGCCTGTAAAATCGCCCGTTTGTGGATTTCAGTCAATTTCTGTTTGAAATTTGGAAAAACTTTCTTTTGCAAAGTTGTAGATAATGGAATTTCCTATGAAAAAGGCATGAGGTTTGAATTTTTCTGATAAAAGGGCTATTTATTGTGAATAATTGAAGTTCCGGAGTTTTGAAATAATTAATTTTTGGAAGTTTAAAATATTTTAAATAACAAAAATGTTTTTGGAATGTTTGGGGGCATCATTAACATGTGCTAGGGGCTGAATTCAGATTCTTGGTGTGCATAGGAAGATGTGGAAAAATAATATTATTAATTTATTAAATTTTCTGCTTTGGTGTTCTAAGCATTTTCCTATAAATAGGGTGCTTAGGTTAGAATTGAAAATCACACCAGAAACTGAAGTTTTCTCTCTCTTTCTCTCTCGATATATTGAGCGTATTCTTGTGAGTATTTTGATACTTGGATTGTTGTTATACGGTACAAGTTTCCTTCAGTACTATACCTAGTATTCCAGCAAGAAGTATTATTCTTTCGAGGTAAGGGATGTTATTTTCTTTTTAAATGATATTATTTTCTTCAATATCATTATGCCGAAATATTGGTTTGAACTTTTAATTAAATTTGGAACTTTTTGTGTTGGGGTTACTATTCACGTATACGACACTATTCATGAATACGACACTATTCATCGAAAAATGAAAATTTTCCTTTTCGTCCAAAATATCTATTATGGATACTAGCTTTGATTGTATCCATGTTTTGATCATTCTTGAATTTTACTCCACTATGATTATTTATGAGGTATTTTTGGACATGAAATAGCTGAAATACGAATCCTTAATATTTATTCTTTTGTTTCACTGGATTCGTTTTCTTTAAAATATTTTTCATCATCCTCAGTCCTAAATGATGATATTATTCAATATCTTTGGCCTGTAGTGCAAAGATGAACATGTGTTGAGATGAACATGACCAACTGATGAATATCTTTGGCCTGTAGTGCAAAGATGAATATTTGATTCAAGATGTGTATTGATTGATGTTACAGGGATAAAATATTATTGATGGACTTTTAAATTCATAGATAATAGTAGATTTCATTCTCTACGTAACTCTTCTATGAATTATTATTTCCACTGCGAATATTGATCTGAAACTTGTTGTCTATTGTATTTTATCAGATTTTTCCCTGTTGAAGACTAACGATAATTTGTTCTATATTATCTTAGTCATAATGTTCTTTACTGGGCTAGTTGAGCTCACCCTTTTCCTTTTTGTTCCATTTTTCTTCTCAGGAGGCGAGAATGTAGCGAGTACGAGTCGGGGTATGGAATGATGGTTCTAGAGAGAGTTGTTTAGTAGTCCTCACCATTTTTGTAAAATAATGTATCAATAATTGTGATGAGGATTTATTTGGGTATGGATATTGTCTAGAAGACAATATTTGTTTTTAAACTCACAGTTTTATTGTTGTATTAATAAAGTTGTAGTTGTTTCTGTACCATGTATTAACAACTCAGAATGGGTGATGTATACCTATTTTGGGGGCGCCACGTGAGTTTATCAAGTTGAGCAAAACAAGCATGGCCAAGTATGTCGTAGTCTGAAGCCAAGTTCTTAGAGTTGTCGGTTTGCGTCCCATTTGGTTGATAATGAGGAGAGAATGACACGAATGTTTTTAAGAGGTTTGAAACCTGAGATATGTCAATATCTTATCTCTCATAAACTGTGTTTGTATTCAGATGTTGTAAATAGGGCTCAGTTATTGGAGCGCGATAATGAGTCAGCAAAACCAAAAGGCAATGACCAACAACACGATAATAATCGTACCGGTGGCAACGGCCATCGGAACAATGATAACCATCATGGGGGAAATTATCATGCCAAGAATGGTAACCATTTCGGTGGTAATCATGGCCATGATAATAGAAGTGAAAATTTCAAGAAGAGAAGGTTCAACAATGACGTAAAGACGTCTGTACCAGCACCCGTTTTTAAGGAAAAAGAACAACCATCGGTCGTATGTTTCAAATACGGACAGGAGGGACACATCCGTCCAAACTGTACGCAGCAATCCAAAGCGTGTTTTAATTGTGGAAGAGAAGGTCACCTAGTTCGATTTTGTCATATGGTGAAGTCAAGTCCAGCTGGGATAGTGATGCCAAAGGATGTCCCGGACAAGCCAAAAGCCGTGTAGTTTAAGAGAGCGTTTTTTTTCGTGACGAGGAACTGAATAAAATTATCACGGGTATGTTAGTCATAAACTCTTGCGAAGTCTATCTGTTAGTGTTGAATCTGGGTTCTATTCACTCTTTTATTTCACCTAGTTGTGTTCAATGTTGGAAGTTAACTCCGGAGAAGTTAGACTTTGATATATCTGTTTAAACTTAGTTGGGAGAAACCTTTGTTACCTCCACTATTTATAAATCTTGTTCAAATCAACACTTTCACGTTACCTGTTGATCTTATCTCTTTGAAAATACTTGCCTTTGATGTGATTTTTGGAAACGATTGGTTAACTACTCATCATGCTTTTTGTAAGGTTGTTAGCTTTCATACTCCTAACCAACCTATTATGCGAATTCAAAGTAACCAAACCACTACAGTCAATCATTGTCATATCAAGCCATAAGTAAAGAGCCCCGATCCTTTCATTGATGACTTTCTTGTGTGGAATGCACCGAAGCCAGACTTTTCGTAGGCAACATCGTGAATAACGATGGCAAGTTGATAGGTATCAATGTGACGTACTATCCAAGTCTTGGATGAGGGTCACAGTTTTGAATGATATTTCTATCGTTAATAAATTTCTTGACGTATTCCTAAAGACTTCTTAGCCTACCCCTAGAGCGTGAAATTGAATTTTGTATTGACCCCAGTACAAAACCCATTTCTTAAACCCTCAAATATTTCTTTAACTAAAATGGGCGTAACATGCGCCAAAGAGCGTTGACTCAAAATTTGTTGAAGATTACGATCGTACCATTCAATACCATCATAGGAAAAACAAACATGGTAGGCGGCGTTGAGTAGAAGATCGTATATGCGGTTCTAAAACGAATATACAAACCCACATGAAGATACTTGAATATCTGAGTAGAATCGACTTTAATCGATAAAGTTAAAGCCATTCGAAGCAACACATCCGGACACGATGAATGTGAAGAATTAAGAAGGTTCAAGAGGGCGTTATTCTAGAAGCAAGAATCGACGAAGAGAGGAAATCTCAACCCTCAATTTAATTGGCCCATTTGAAATCCTCGATCGAGAAGGAACTGTAGCTTATAGACTCGTTTTCCCGCCAAGTATGTCTCGTGTTCATAACGTTTTTCACGTATCCATGTTACGTAAATATGTGGACGACCCGAACCACATTATTAATTTAGAACCGGACGAAATAGCGGATGATTTAACGTATTAGGAGATACGTGTTAAAATCTTGAATAAGAAGGATTATATTCGAAACTCAAAGGTTATACCTTAAGAGTTAGAATATGACGATGAGTAATCTTTGAGTATCAAATATAATCCTCAAATGTTAAATCATCCGATATCTCATCTGGTTCTAAATTAATAATGTGGTTCAGGTCGTCCACATATTTACGTAACATCGATACGTTAAAAACGTTATGAACACACGACATACTTGGCAGTAAAACGAGTCTTTAAGCCACAGTTCTTACTCAATCGAGGATTTCAAATGGGCCAATTAAATTGAGGGTTGAGATTTCCTCTCTTCGTCGATTCTTGCTTTTAGAATAACGCCCTCTTGAACCTTCTTAATTCTTCACATTCATCAGCTCTAGGTGTGTAGCTTGAGCGGCTTTAACTTTATCGATTAAAGTTAATTCTACTCGTATATTCGTTATCTTCACGTAGGTTCGTATATCCGTACTCGTAAACGCATACGATCTTCTACTCAACGCGTCAGCTACAACGTTCATTTTTCCACGATGGTATTGAATGGTATAATCGTAATCTTCAACAGCTCGAGCCAACGTCTTTGGCGCATTATACGTTTGTTTTGGTTGAAGAATATTTGAGGGTTTAAGAAATGGGTTTTGTACTGGAGTCAATACAAAATTCGATTTCACGCTCTAGGGGTAGGCTAGGAAGTCTTCAGGAATACGTAGGAAATTTATTAACGATAGAAATATCATTCAAAACTGTGACTCTCATCAAAGACTTGGATAACACGTCACATTGATACCTATCAACTTGTCATCGTCATTCACAACGTCTCCTACGGAAAGTCTGGCTTCGGTGCATTCCACACAAGGAAGTCACCAGATAAAGGCTCAGGGCTCTTTACTTATGGCTTGATATGACAATGATTGACTTTAGTGGTTTGGTTACTTTGAATTCGCATAACAGGTTGGTTAGGAGTATGAAATCTAACAACCTTACAAAAAGCATGATGAGTAGTTAACCAATCAATTCCTAAAATCACATCAAAGGCAGGTATTTTCAAAGAGATAAGATCGACAGGTAACGTGAAAGTGTTGATTTGAATCAAACAAGATTTATAAATAGTGGAGGTAACGAAGGTTTCTACTATCGAAGTTTCAACCAATAAATCAAAGTCTAATTTCTCTGGAGTAAAATTTAAACATTGAACACAACTAGGTGAAATAAAAGAGTGGGTAGAACTGGTGTCGAATAAAGTATAGACTTTGCAAGAGTTTATAATTAACTTACCCGTAATAACTTCGTTTGGATTTCTCGACAAACGCTCTCACTTAAACTACCGGATTTGACTTTACTATAGGGTACATTCCACCCTTAAGTGCTTCTTAACATTCCTGATCCATGATTTGAATCATTACTCTCCGATCCATATCGAATTGGGGTTGACCGCTATGCACAGGGTAATTCTGAATTCCATGTTGGATTCTCCCAATTGCTATCCAAAAAGTAAAATCCATTTCATCTATTTTGGCTTTATTGGATCGAAAGTCTTTTTCTACAATATCTATGCGTCGTGCGGCTTTTATCCATGCATCATTTATTCTCCTTCGTTCAGTTGTTTCTTCTTTCATCAGAACTTTGATCATAACATTCTCAGATTCCAGCTCTAATATCTTATACTCTGCCAAAGAGTGCTTCTGTTCAAGCATCGCACATCGGGTAACACAATTTTGAATTGTGGCATCTCTTTGTTCCACAACCGCCTACCGTTCTTTAGCCTGCTCTTCCAACTCATTAATATGATTTTGAAATTCTAAATTTTGATCATAAACTTCTTCTAACCTATTCTCCTCAAGTTCCTCTTCTTCCTCACTCTCAGTTGCTACCTCTGCAACTAGCTCAGGTGCAGCTATTAGTTCTTCACTTACCACGTAGATATCTCTAATTTCTTCTTCGTCTGACATCACATTAACCTGGTTAGTGATTAAAGGTGTCTCAATGGTTTCATTCACTCCATTGTTAACATTTTCAGCTGCCATTTTCAAACACTACCACAAAACAAGAGTTAGTTAACATATCACATGTTATCCCTATACTCTGACCGACTAATTAAATACCAAATAAACTTAGGTAGGTCATACTAGCGAAGGAATTCCTCGTCTCTCCCCTCTTAGTTCTTGTCTCACATCTCAGCCAGGGATCATATGTGATGCCCCCAAAATAGGTATACATCACCCATCTTGAGTCGCCAAATACATGGTACAAAAATACAAAATACAACTTAATAATACAACTGTCGTGTAACATACGACAAAACATAAGTTGAGAGTTTAAACAAGAATATTGCCTTCTAGACAATATCCACTCTCAATGGAGTCCTCATTACATTTATTATCACACTATTTAACAGAATAATGAGGACTACTAATGCTATCATCTAGACCGTCACTCCGTTCCCCGACTCGTCCCAGCTATATTCTCATTTCCTGAAGAGAATAGTGAAAGAAAGGGAGAACTCAACTAGCCCAGTAAGAAATATTATGACTAAGATAATGCAGAATAAATTATCATTCGTCTTCAACAATGTTAAACTGATAAAATACAATAGACATCAAGTTTAACTGCAGCGAAACAAACAATCCATTAGAATAGTCAAGTAGAGAATAAAATCTACTATCTTCTATGATTTAAAAGGTTTTTCATCACTTTTATCGCTGAGACTCAGCTTAATAAATAATCAACATCATCAAATCATCCATGCACTAAGGCCAAGGAGATTCATTAGTATCACGACCACAAATTATCCATGCACTACGGGCCAAGGATATTCGTGTATTCATCAATGGTCATGATCATGCCAACAACTGTCCATCAATGCACTACGGGCCAATGAGGACTTTTACCACATCATTTGTAACATTACGGTCATGATTACTTTGAATAATCCTCGGTCATAATCATACCAAGTCCATCTATACTTTGTGCCACAGATGACTTTCAAAAAAATATAAACATGAGGATGATGACAATGATATAAGAATTCAATAAAACAAGTTCAAGAATTAATTTTCTCAGGAACTAATAACGTCCAAATTGTCAACATGATACTTCTTTGTAGAGTAAAATTCAAGAATAAAATTCATGCACCAAAAATAATTTGGACAAAAAAGAATCAATTTTTCATCGTGAATAGTACCCCGTGAATAGTACTTTGGGAATAGTACCTCGTGAATAGTACCCCGACATGAAAAGTACTCCAAATACCCGAGTGAATAATATTTGGGTGAATAGTAATTTGGGTGAATAGTAACCCGTGAATAGTAACTCGTGAATAGTATTCTAGCACGAAAAGTGTCCCAAATATTCAACTGAATAATACTCGAGTGAATAGTAACTAGGTGAATAGTAACCCGTGAATAGTAACTTGTAACAGAAAATACCAAATAAAATGATATTTCATGACGAGTACAAAAGAAATGATATCTCATATGAGTATAATAGAATATACGAAACTACAAATGGATTTTCATCCGCCATGCGGTAATCCACGTAAACAGATCATTTTCATAATTTAGTAAAGAATGAATACAAAGGATCATTCACCATGCTTGTGGTAATCCACATAAACAGGTTATTCCAACAAAATAATAAAGAATGGAATAACATAAGGATTCACCATGCGTGCGATAGACTGCACAGACATGTTATTCCCAACAGAATAATAAATAATAGAACCAGGTCAGGCGTAAAACACACAGACAGGTAATTCCGATAGAATAATAAATAATGGAACCAGTCCGACGTAAAATGCACAGACAGGATATTCCAATGAGAATAATAAAGAATGGAATAACATGAAATCACCATGCATGTGGTACTTCAGCATAAGCAGGTTATTCCAGCAGAATAATAAATAACGGAACCAGGTCCGGCGTAAAACGCACAGACATGATATTCCAACAGAATAATAAAGAATGGAATAACAGAAGAATTTCACCAAGTATAGGGTAGACCGCGTATACAGGTTATTCCAACAGAATAATAAAGAATGGAATAACAAAAGAATTTCACCATGTATGCGGTACTTCGCATAGACAGGTTATTCCAACATAATAATAAAGAATGGAATAACAAAAGTTCTCTTCATGAAGACGAAAGAAAGAAATAATACCCCTTACCTTAGAAAGAAACTGGATACTGGAGTAGAGAGGTAGCAGACTTCTATTCTTCTTTCTCTCTATAATAATTGCTCTATAGCTTGAGTGAAATTGTGAAGAATGATGAAGAAATGAGCTTCTATTTATAGGAAAATATAGTTTCGATAATTGCACGTTTTGGGACTCAGAATATTACAGTATAATACTTTCCTCTTTTCCTTTATTTTTAATTTAGTCATGCAAGTATTATCAAACTTGCACCACCTCCCCTAATAGTAAATAATGTGATTCAATAGTAAATCATGTGAATCAATAGTTCTAGACATGTGAAAATACGAATTACAGTATAGTACCTCCATCTATACCTCTATTTTTAACTTAGTCATGCAATTATTTTCAATCTTGCACCAACCCCCCTAATAGTAACAAGAATGTGAATCAATAGTACACACATGTGAATAAATAGTTATAATCATGTGAATTAATAGCAATCAATTGCTCATTTATCCGGTTAATTACCTGATTGGTCAATATAACCTCCAGACATCAATTATTATCGAAATAAATATCGATTTCCACTAACACTAATAATCCCAACACAATGGAACTATTTTTATCAACAATATAAATTTTGAAATTTCGAAGTTTGACTGTTCTCGAGAAAGTTAACTGTTGACTTTTTGACCAAAAAATTAATCCTGAAAATTTTTGTGTTTATAGTCTAATTTTACTAATTTCATCGTTCTGGACTCAAATATCACATTCGTGTCTCCAAATTCAACTCCGAACTCAACTTTAATTTTTAATAACATTCATTATTAATATTATAACTCACAATATTTAACAACCAGGTCGTTCCGGAAAGAGGGGCTTTCAATAAGGATTTCTTCTATTATTGGCGCATGATTAGGTGACCAAACCTTTCCTCGATGAACTTCTAGACATTGTAAATATTGCAATTTAATAATATGAATAACTTTGTCGTCTCAATTATTGATTTAATAATATAACATATTATGCAGATGATACTGTGACAATAATTGAATCAATAATATAGAGATATGATGCAACAATTACTGTAGTAATAATTGAGTATAGCTGAGTGACTTTTAACGTAAACATCAATAATCAATACCGTGTGCTACTATGCAACCACGCGTATTACTATACTTTTACTACCGAGTAGTTCAACAGTTTTAACTGTAAAACTTCCGTCGTTATTTTTATAAAATATTTTTGTTATTTTCTCAATCCGACAATAATTCCGTTGTGGGGTCCACTAATGATTGTGTCGTTGTACGAATATTCCCTGT
The DNA here is from genome assembly GCA_020205605.1 of Panax ginseng. NCBI lineage: Eukaryota > Viridiplantae > Streptophyta > Magnoliopsida > Apiales > Araliaceae > Panax > Panax ginseng. The sequence continues at coordinate 55,830,590 of CM035143.1, read as the reverse complement.
TAAAACAAATATTCCCCGACCAATCAAATATTATATAACAACTTGTGTACTTTGAAAAATTTATAAATACTACCCACAACTATAACATTATATCAAATCCACACCATAATATTCAAAAAATTATTTCGATAAAATTAAATATTTATTCATAAAATCTGGGTTCTCACATCATATCCCTAAGCTTTGATACCAACTGTGACGCCCCCAAAAATAGGTATACATCACCCATCTTGAGTCGCCAAATACATGGTACAAAATTATACAACAGTCATGTAAAATATGATAAAATATATGCTGTGAGTTTTAATACAAATATTGTCATCTAGACAATATCCATACTCAATTGAGTCCTCATTACATTTATTATCACACTATTTAACAAAATAGTGAGGACTACTAATGCTATTATCTCGAATCACTCCCGTTTCCAGACTCGTCCAAATTTATATTCTCATTACCTGAAAAGAACAGTGAAAGAAATGGTGAGCTCAATAGCCTAAAGAAGAAATATTATGACTAAGATAATGCAGAATAAATTATCATTAGTCTTCAACAATGTTAAAGCGATAAAATATAATAGACATCAAGTTTAACTGCAATGAATAAGCAATCCATTAAAAGAGTCAAGTAGAGAATAAAATCTACTATCTTTTATGATTTAAAAGTTTTCATCACTTTTATCATTTGGGACTCGACTTAATAAATAATCCACATCATCAATTCATCCTCGCACTCTGAGACCAAGGATATTATTTAGTATCACGACCACGAATTATCCATGCACTACGGGCCAAAGATAATTGTGTTTTCATCAATGATCCTGATCATGCCATAAAACAATTCATCTTTGCTCCCTTGGCCAAAGAGAATCCATAGCCATAATCATACCAAAAACTGTCCATCAAAGCACTATGGGCCAATGATGACTTTTTCCACATCATTTATAACATTACGGTCATGATTATACCAAATAATCCCTGGTCATAATCATACCAAGTCCATCTATGCACTACAGGCCACAGATGACTTTCAACAAAATATAACATGAGGATGATGACAATGATATAAGAATTCAATAAAACAATGTAAGACCCCAACTTTTATGAATAAAAATAAATTTTCTATAAATATCATTTTTGAATATTATGGAATAAATTTAATATAATGTTATAGTTGTGGGTAATATTTATAAATTTTGCAAAGTACGCAAGTTGTTATATAATATTTGATTGGTCGTAACAAGGAATATTCGTACGAAGGCACAATCATTGGTGGATCCCATAACAGAATTATTGTCGGATTGAGAAAACGATAAAAAAATAATTTATTGAAAATAACAATGAAAAGTTTCTGAATTAATCTTGTTGAACTACTCGGTAGTAAAAATACAAAGATGTCTGGCGTGGTTGCATAGTAGCTACGGTATTGATTATTGATACTTACGTGAGAAGTCATTCAGTTTTATTCAATTATTGTCGATATTTTATAAATTATTAAATCAATAATTGAGATGACAGAGTTATTAATATTATTATTTGCGATATTAACGATTTCTAGAAGTTCTTCCAGGAGAGGTTTGGTCACCTAATTGCGCGCCAATAGGGAAAAATCCTTATTGGAAAGCCCCCTCTTTCCTGGGAACGACCTGATCGATTAATAGTGTGAATAATAATAATGATGATGAAGTTTTGTTTTATTAGTATTATTAATGTAATAAAATAGAAAAGCTTTTTATATAAAATAGAATACTTTTATAAAGTTATTCGTTTTATTAGGCTAATAGTAAAATCTTTTTATATAAAATAGAATACTTTTATAAAGTTATCTGTTTTATTAGACAATAATTAGAATATATTATATTTTATTATGCATAGTATTTGCATAGTGCCTACATAGTGTTTGCATTGTAAAATATTTTTATATAAAATGTAATACTTTTATAAAGTTATTCGTTTTATTAGATTATAAATAGAATATATTATATTTTATTTAAAAGATTTTGCTTTAAATATGGACCGTCCGATTAAAAGTAAATCAATACGGACCGTTCATGAATTAGTTCTTATATGATCCATTCTTCTATAAATAGAAGCTCATTCCTTCATTATTTCTTTTAATTCTTTGAAACTCTAGAGAGAGAATTATAGAGAGAAAGAAGAAAAGCATTCGCTACTTCACTACTCTTACATCCAAGACTCTTCTTCTTAAGGTAAGGGTATTATTTCTTTTGTATTCATGGAGAGAACTTACATTATTTTATTCTTTATTATTACGTTGGAATAACTTTGTATACATTTGCTACCCTATACTTGGTGAAATTCTTCTATTATTCTATTCTTTATTATTACATTGGAATATCTTATACATGCGTTTTCTGTGGGACTGGTTTAAATCTTTATTATTCTATTGGAACTTCCTATCGGTGCATGAATTTAAATCGACTGGTTCCGTTATTTAGTATTCTGTTGGAATAACCTGTCTATGTGAAGTACCGCATGCATGGTGATTTCTGTTGTTATTCCATTCTTCATGATACTCATTTGGTTAAAGTTTTGACTTCTATACTCCATGAAATTAGTGGAATATCCTTGATATTTGCACTGCATCCAGTACTTTTCATGGAAATATTCTTTTGAGCATTCTTGAATTTTACTCTACAAAGAAGTATCATGTTGACAATTTGGACGTTATTAGTTTCTTAATAAATTAATTCTTGAACTTGTTTTATTGAATTCTTATATTATTGTCATCATCCTCATGTTTATATATTTTTAAAAGTCATTTGTGGTCTGTAATGCATAGATGGACTTGGTATGATTATGACCAGGGATTATTCGGTGTAATCATGACCGTAATATTACAAATGATGTGGTAAAAGTCCTCATTGGCCCGTAGTGCATTGATGGACAGTTGTTGGCATGATCATGACCATTGATGAATACACGAATATCCTTGGCCCGTAGTGCATGGATAATTTGTGGTCGTGATACTAATGAATATCTTTGGCCGTAGTGCAAGGAAGATGTGAATTATTTATTAAGCTAAGTCTCAGCGATAAAAGTGATGAAAAACCCTTTAAATTATAAAAGATAGTAGATTTTATTCTTTACTTGACTCTTTTAATGGATTGCTTGTTCCGCTGCAGTTAAACTTGATGTTTGTTATATTTTATCAGTTTAACATTGTTGAAGGCTAATGATAATTTATTCTGCATTATCTTAGTCATAATATTTCTTACTGGGCAAGTTGAGCTCACCCTTTCTTTCACTGTTCTCTTCAGGAAATGAGGATATAGCTGGGATGAGTCGGGAAACGGAGTAATGGTCCAGAGGATAGAATTAGTAGTCCTCACTATTCTGTGAAATAGTGTGTTAATAAATGTATTGAGGAGTTATTTTGAGTTTTAATACTGTCTAGAAGACAATGTTTGTATTAAAACTCACAGCTTATGTTATTTATTTAAGATTGTATTTATATTCTGTACCATGTATTTGATGACTCAAAATAGGTGTTGTATACCTATTTTGGGGGCATCACAGTTGGTTTCAAATCTTAGGGATATGATCCCTGGCTAAGATGTGAGACAAGAACTAGGAGGGGAGAGACAGGGAATTCCTTCGCTAGTATGACCTACCTAAGTTTATTTTATATTTAATTGGTCGGTCAGAGTATAGGGATAATATGTGATATGTTATTTAACCCTTGTTTTGTGGCAGTATTTGAAAATGACATCCGAGAATGTTGAGAATATCAATGGAGCATGTGAGACCGTTGAGTCTCCACGGATCAATAATCGAGGATAATGTGCATCAGGAAGGCAACATTCCTCAGGCAAACAACAACACTGACCAAATGATGAACGACGGAATGTTTAGAGGCTTTATGCAATTCATGCAACATCAGGAAAGAGTGGCTCCTATCCAAAATGCAGGTGAAAACATCGACAACTCTCGGGGCCAGTCCGCTAAGCAGTTCAAGGCTGGGACCACCGGAGTTTTTGGAGAGCCAAAACCACTTAAAGGCGGAGACATGGATAAAGCGGATCAACAAGATATTTGATGTCTTGGGATGCTCAGGAGAGAAAAGGTTCCCTTTGCCACCTTCATGTTGTTGTGGGAGGATGATTCATTGGTGGGAATCAGAAGCGTACTCAAACCGTCGCCTTTGAAGATGTCGTGGGAGAAGTTCCAAGAACTGTTCAACGACAAGTACTTTCCCAAAGTATTCGTCACATGAAAGAGGTAGAGTTTATCAAGATGGAGCAAAACAACATGACCGTGTCGCAGTATGAAGCCAAGTTTACCGAGTTATCCCGGTTTGCGTTCCATTTGGTTGATAATGAGGAGAGAATGACACGAATGTTTCTGAGAGGTTCGAAACCCGAGATACGTCAATATCTTATCTCTCATAAACTGTGTTTATATTTAGATGTTGTTAATAGGGCTCAGTTATTGGAGCGCGATAAGGATTCAACCCAATCAAAAGAGAGCAGTCGACAAAATGATAATACCAGTGATAACAGTCATTAAAGCGGTGATAATAAGCGAGGAGGAAATCAACATGCCAGAAATGGTAACCACTTTGGTGGTAATCAAGGCCAAAATAATAAGAATGGACATTTCAAGAAGAGGAGATTCAACAATGATAGAAAAACTTCAGCATCAGCACCTGTCGTTAAGGAAGGAGAACGACCACCTATCATATGCTTCAAATGTGGAGGAGAGGGACACATCAGTCCAAACTGCGCGATGCCATCCAATGCATGTTACAATTATGGAAGATAAGGTCACCTGGCCCAATTTTGTCGAGCACTGAAGACAAGTCTAGCTGGGATGGAGGCATCAAAGGCCGTCCCAGACAAGACAAAACTGGTAGTTCAAGGGAGAGCGTTTGTCGTGACCTCCCAGAAAGCAAGGAACCTAAACGAGGTCATCACGGGTAAGCTTATCATAAACTCTAACGAAGTTTATACCTTATTTGATACTGGTTCTACCCATTCTTTTATTTCTCCTACTTGCGCACAACGTTTAAATTTAACTCCGGAGAAATTAGACTTTGACTTATCTGTTAAAACTCCATTGGGAGAAACCTTCATTACATCCACTGTTTATAAGTCTTGTTTAGTTTAAATCGGCACCCGCACGTTATTTGTCGATCTTATTTCCTTGAAAATATTTGCATTTGATGTGATTCTAGGGATTGATTGGTTAACTACTCATCATGCAAAAATAGATTATTTTTCGTAAGGTTGTTAGCTTTCATATTCCTAACCAACCTATTATGCGAATTCAAGCAACCAAACCATTAAAATCAATCACTGTCATCTCAAGCCATAAAGCTATTCGTTTATTGAAAAACGGATGTCAAGATTTCTTAGCTCATGTCACGGATCTAAACAAAAATACGTCAGTTTTGAATGATATTTCTATTGTTAATGAATTTCCTGGCGTATTACCTGAAGAACTTCCTGGCCTACCCCCAGAGCGTGAAATTGAATTTTGTATCGACCTTGAACCCGGTAAAAAACCCATTTCCAAAGCTCCATATCGAATGGATCCTATTGAACTTCAGGAGTTAAAGAGCCAATTGCAGGAATTGTTAGACATTAGCTTTATTCGTCCTAGTACTTTTCCTTGGGGTGCTCATGTTCTATTCGTGAAGAAGAAAGATGGGAGTATGCGACTTTGTATTGATTATCGAGAGTTAAATCATGTCACCATCAAAAATAGGTACCCATTGCCACGTATTGATGACCTGCTTGGCTAGTTGCAAGGCGCCAAATTCTTTTCAAAGATTGATCTTCATTCTGGATATCACCAATTGAAGATTAGAACCGATGACATTCCAAAGACGGCTTTCAGAACTCGGTATGGGCATTATGAATTTCTAGTCATGTCTTTTGGATTGACTAATGCTCCTTCTGCCTTCATCGATATGAAGAATAGAGTATTCAAGGAATATTTGGATCACTTTGTGGTCGTCTTTATTGATGACATCCTTATTTATTCCAAAAGCTGTGAAGATCATGAGCAACACTTAAGACTGATACTCCAAAAGCTTTGTGAATATAAGCTTTATGCCAAATTGAAGAAATGCGAGTTCTGGCTTGAAGAAGTAGCATTCCTTGGGCACGTAGTATCAAGTCATGGAATATCATTGACCCAAACAAAGATTGAAGCTATTCAAAGTTGGGAGCAACCTAAATTAGTGATAGAAAGCACGTAGCTTTCTCTGCTTAGTCATTTGGTTATTATTGGAGATTCGTAAAAGGGTTTTCTCGAATCGCTACTCCCTTAACTCAGCTGTCTCGGAAAGATACAAAATTCGGTTGGAACGAGGAATGTGAGAAGAGTTTTCAATAACTCAAGAGAAGACTCATTTCAGCACCTGTTCTGACAATACCTGTGACGCCCCCAAAATAGGTATACATCGCCTATTCTGAGTCGCTAAATACATGGTATAGAATATAAATACAATCTTAATTATACAACAAGAGAGCTGTGAGTTTAAATACAAATATTGTCTTCTAGACAATATCCACTCTCAGAATAAGTCCTCATTACATTTATTGTCACACTATTTAACAGAATAGTGAGGACTACTAGCTAACAATATCATTCGGACCATCGCTCCGTTCCTCGACTTGTCTCAGCTACGTTCTCATTTCCTGAAGAGAACAGTGAAAGAAATGGTGAGCTCAACTAGCCCAGCAAGAAATATTATGACTAAGATAATGCAGAATAAATTATCATTAGTCTTCAACAGTGTTAAACTGATAAAATACAATAGACATCAAGTTTAACTGCAGCGGACAAGCAATCCAATAAAAGAGTCAAGTAGTGAATAAAATCTACTATCTTTTATGATTTTAAAAGGTTTTTCATCACTTTTATCGCTGAGACTCAGCTTAATAAATAATCCACATCATCGAATCACCCCTGCACTACGGCCAAGGATATTCTTTAGTATCACGATCACAAATTATCCATGCACTATGGGCCAAGGATATTCGTGTATTCATCAATGGTCATGATCATGCCATAAAACAATTCATCTTTGCTCCCTTGGCCAAAGAGAATCCATAGCCATAATCATACAAAAACTGTCCATCAATGCACTACGGGCCAATGAGGACTTTTTCCACATGCTTTGTAACATTACGGTCATGATTATACCAAAAAATCCCTGGTCATAATCATACCAAGTCCATCTATGCACTACAGGCCACAGATGACTTTCAACATAATATAAACATTAGGATGATGACAATGACATAATAATTCAATAAAACAAGTTCACGAATTAAATTATCCAATAACTAATAACGTCTAAATTATTAAAATGATACTTCTTTGTAGAGTAAAATTCAAGAATGCTCAGAAGAATATTTCCATGAAAAGATATTGGATGAAGCGCAAATATCAAGGATATTCCATTAATTTCATGGAGTATAGAAGTCAAAACTTTAACCAACTGAGTATAATAACGAATGAAATAACAAAAGAAATCACCATGCATGCGGTACTTCGTATAGACAAGTTATTCCAACAGAATAATAAGTAATGGACCTGTGTCGGTAAAAATCGCAAGCGAGGATGTTCCAATGAATAATAAATAATGGAATAACAATGAAATCACCATGCATGCGGTACTTCATGATAGACATGTTATTCAACGAGAATAATAAAGAGCGGAACGGTCCCCGTAAAATGCATGTACAGGATATTCCAAGCGAGAATAATAAAGCGGAACCGGGTCCGATGTAAAAACACATGCATGAGGATATTCCAATGAATAATAAAAATAGAATCGAGTCAAGGTGTAAAAACACACAGACATGATATTCCAACAGAATAATAAAGAAAGAATAATAGAAGAATGTCACCAAGTATAGGGTATTCCGCGTATACAGGTTATTACAACAGAATAATAAAGAATAGAATAACAGAAGTTCTCTCCATGAATACAAAAGAAATAATACCCCTTACAGGTACAATAAATAATATCCCTTACCGTAAAAGAAATAAGTAGCAGAATACTTTTCTTCTATCTCTCTACAGTTTATCTCTCTAAAGTTTCAGTGAATTCGTAAGAAAATTATGAAGGAATGAGCTTCTATTTATAGAAGAATGGATTGCATAGTAACTAACTTATGAACGGCCCAGATTGATTTACTTTAATCGGACGGTCCATAATTAAAGCAAAATCTTTTAAATAAAATATAATATATTCTATTTATAATTTAATAAAATGAAAAACTTTATAAAAAGATTTTACTATGCAAAATACTATGTAGGCACTATGCAATACTATGCATAATAAAATATAATATAATCTAATTATTATCTAATAAAACGAATAACTTTATAAAAGTATTCTGTTTTATATAAAAAGATTTTACTATTAGCCTAATAAAACGAATAACTTTATAAAAGTATTTTGTTTTATATAAAAAGTTTTTCTGTTTTATTACGTTAATAATACTAATAAAACAAAAGTGAGTGACTTATCACATAAGCCTTAATAATCAATACCGTGTGCTACTATGCAACCACGCGTATTACTGTACTTTTACTACCGAGTAGTTCAACAGTATTAATGGTAAAACTTCCACCGTTATTTTCATAAAATATTTTTGTCGTTTTCTCAATCCGACAATAATTTTGTTATGGGGTCCACCAATGATTGTACCGTCGTACGGATATTCCCTGACAAAAAGAATATTTCTCGACCAATCGAATATAATATGACAACTTGCATACTTTGCAAAATTTGTAAATATTACCCACAACTATAACATTATATTAAATTCATTCCATAATATTCAAAAATGATAATTATAGAAAATTCATCTTTATTCAAAAAGTTGGGGCCTTACAACCTCCCCTTTTTAAGAAATTTCGTCCTCGAAATTAGGGTACGTACCTGGTATATCGAAGAGGTAAGGATACCTTGACTTCATTTCAGATTCTAACTCCCAGGTCATTTCCTCAACATCGTGGTTTCTCCATAAAACTTTGACTTGAGATATAACCTTGGAGCGTAGAATATGTTCCTTCTTATCCAAGATTTGAATAGGAACCTCTTCATACGTTAAATCTTCCGCTATTTCATCCGGTTCTAACTCAATAATGTGGTTCGAGTCTTCCACATATTTACGTAACATGGATATGTGAAAAACGTTATGAACACGAGACATACTTGGCGGTAAAAGCGAGTCTATAGGCCACAGTTCCTACTCGATCAAGGATTAAAATGGGCCAATGAATCGAGGATTGAGCTTTCCTCTCTTTCCAAATCTCGTAACTCCTTTCCATGGAGCAACACATAACAACACATGATTTCCAATATCGAATTCCATGTCTTTTCGATGAGGATCAGCATAACTCTTTTGTCAGTCTTGTGAGGTTTTTATACGTTGTCGGATCGTTTGAATATTTTTGGTAGTCATACGTACCAACTCCGATCCCAACAACGTTGCTTCACCCACCTCATCCCAGCATACTGGAGAACGACACTTTCTTCCATACAACGCCTTGAATGGAGCCATGCCAATACTTGCTTGATAATTGTTATTGTAGGAAAACTCCACCAATGGTAAGAACTTATCCCAATTTCCCTTGAAATCAAAGACACAGAGTCTTAATAAATCTTCAAGAGTTTGAATAGTCCTCTCAGATTATCTGTCCGTCTGAGGATGATATGTGAACTAAATCGTAAATTCGTGCCCATAGCTTTTTGCAAACTAACCCAAAATCGTGAAGTGAATCTTGGGTCTCGATCAGAAACTATGGATACTGGCATACCATGTAGTCTTACAATCTCATTTATGTACATACGAGCAAGACGTTCAAGTGTATAAGTTTCTCGTATTGGTAAGAAGTGAGCAGACTTGGTCAATCTATCAACAATGACCCAAATTGCATCAATGCCTTGAGAAACCTTAGGAAGACCCGATGTGAAATCCATGGTAATGTGCTCCCACTTCCATTACGGAATTTTAAGTGGTTCTGATGGACCTTTTGGTACTTGATGCTCGCCTTGACTCGTTGACAAGTTAGACACCTTGAGATAAACAACGTTATATCTCTCTTCATATTGTTCCACCAAAATGTATGACGAAGATCACGATACATTTTGGTACTCCCAGGATGGATTGCAAACGGTGTGTTGTACACCTCCATCATGATTTTATACTTTAAATCAGGGTCGTTAGGAACACAAATTCTGGAGTTGACTCGAAGTATTCCTTCTTCATCGATTCTTGCTTCCAGCATAGCACATTCTTGCACTTTCTTCCTCATACGCATCAGCCCCGGATCTGTAACTTGAGCAGCTTTAACTTTATCAATTAAAATCGGTTCTACTCGTATATTCGCCATCATCACGTGGGTCCCTAGAGTCTTTATCTCTATCTCCATCCTTTGCAAGTCATACAAAATGGGCCTTTGCGTTGACAATATCGCACTCGTACCCGCATATGATCTTCTACTCAATGCATCAGCTACCACGTTTATTTTTCCAGGATGGTATGATCATAATCTTTCAATAGTTCAAGCCAACGTCGTTGTCACATGTTGAGTTCCTTTTGAGTGAAGAAATATTTGAGGCTTTTATGATCCGTAAAGATCTCCACTTTCTCCCCATATAAGTAATGCCTCCAAATCTTTAGTGCGAAAATAACAGCTGCCAACTCTAGAACATGAGTAGGATAATTCCTCTCATATTCTTTGAGTTGTCGTAAGGCATAGGCTATGACTTTTCCATGTTGCATGAGAATACATCCTAACCCTTTGCTCGAAGCATCACTGTAGATGACAAATCCCTCCGAACCAGATGGTTTTGTCGAGCAGTCTTTGAAATGAGTCTTCTCTTGAGTTCTTGAAAACTCTTCTCACATTCCTCGCTCCAATAGAACTTTGTATCTTTCCGAGTCAATTTGAGTTAATGGAGTAGCAATTGAGAAAATCCTTCTATGAATCTCCAATAATAACCCACTAAACCAAGAAAGCTACGACTTGATCATCGATTTAGGTTGCTCCCGACTTTGAATAGCTTCAATCTTTCTTTGGGTCAATAGATATTCTATGACTTGATACCAGTGCCCAAGGAATGCTACTTCCTCAAAGCGAACTCGCATTTCTTCAACTTGGCATAAAGCTTATATTCACAAAGCTTTTGGAGTATCAGCCTCAAATGTTGCTTATGATCTTCACGGGTTTTGGAATATATGAGGATGTCATTAATAAAAATGACCACAAAGTGATCCAAATATTCCTTAAATACTCGGTTCATCATATCTATGAAGGCAGCAGGAGCATTAGTCAATCCAAAAGATATGACTAGGAATTCATAATGCCCAGTCGGGTTCTAAAACCGAATCTTTGGAATGTCATCGGTTCTAATCTTCATTTGGTGATATCCGGAGCGAAGATCAATCTTTGAAAAGAATTTGGCTCCTTGCATTTGGTTAACCGGTCATCAATACGTGGCAATGGGTACCTATTTTTGATGGTGACATGATTCAACTCCGATAATCAATACAAAGTCGCATACTCCCATCTTTCTTCTTCACGAATAGAACACAGAGCACCCCAAGGAGACGTACTAGGACGAATAAAGCCGATGTCTAACAATTCCTGCGGTTGGGTCTTTAACTCACGAAGTTCAATAGGAGCCATTCGATATGGGGCTTTAGAAATGGGTTTTGTACAGGGTTTAAGGTCGATACAAAATTCAATTTCACGCTCTGGGGGTAGGCCAGGAAGTTCTTCAGGGATTTCGTCAGGAAATTCATTAACAATAGAAATATCATTCAAAACTGACGTATTTTTGTTTAGATCCGTGACATGAGCTAAGAAAGCTTGACATCCGTTTTTTAATAAATAATTAGCTTTATGGCTTGAGATGACAGTGATTGATTTTAATGGTATGGTTGCTTGAATTCGCATAATAGGTTGGTTAGGAATATGAAAGCTAACAACCTTACGAAAATAATCAATTTTTGCATGATGAGTAGTTAACCAATCAATCCCTAGAATCACATCAAATGCAAGTATTTTCAAAGAAATAAGATCGACAAGTAACGTGCGGGTGCAGATTTGAACTAAACAAGACTTATAAACAGTGGATGTAATGAAGGTTTCTCCCAACGAAGTTTCAACAGATAAGTCAAAGTCCAATTTCTCCAAAGTTAAATTTAAACGTTGAGCGCAAGTAGGAGAAATAAAAGAATGGGTAGAACTGGTATCAAATAAGGTATAAAACTTTCTAGAGTTTATAATAAGCTTACCCGTGATGACCTCGTTTAGGTTCCTTGCTTTCTGGGAGGTCACAACAAACGCTCTCCCTTGCACTACCGGCTTTGACTTTTCTGGGACGGCCTTTGGTGCCTCCATCCTAGCTGAACTTGTCTTCGGTGAACGATAAAATCGGGCTAGGTGACCTTCTCTTCCATAATTATAACATGCTTTGGACGACATTACGCAGTTTGGACTGATGTGGCCCTCCCCTCCACATTTGAAGAATATAATAGGTGGTCGTTCTCCTTCCTTCACAACGGGTGCTGGTGCTGAAGTCTTTCCATCATTGTTGAATCTCCTCTTCTTGAAATATCCATTCTTATTATTTTGGCCCTGATTACCACCGAAGTGGTTACCATTTCTGGCCTGTTGATTTCCTCCACGCTTGTTGTCATCACTTCGATGACTGCTCTCACTAGTATTATCATTTTGTCGGTTGTTATCTTTTGGTTGAGATGACTCATTATCACACTCCAATAACTGAGCCCTATTAACAACATCTAAATATAAACACAGTTTATGAGAGATAAGATATTGACGTATCTCAGGTTTCAAACCTCTTAAAAACATTCGCGTTATTCTCTCCTCATTACAACTAAATGGGGCCAAACCAAGGATAACTTTCGGCAAACTTGGCCCGTCATTGCGATCTTGTCATGTTGTTTTGTTCCAGCTTGATGAACTCTACCTCTTTCATGTGACGAATACTTTCGGGAAAGTACTTGTCATTGAACAGTTCTTGGAATTTCTCCCAAGACATCTTCATTGCGGCAGGTTGAGTACGCTTTACAGATTCCCACCAGTAATCTGCCTCTGCCCTCAACATGAAGGTGGCAAAGGGAACCTTTTGCTCCTCGGAACATCCCAAGACATCAAATATCTTGTTGATCTGCTTAATCCATGTCTCCGCCTTAAGTGGTTTTGGCTCTCCAAAAAACTTCGGTGGTCCCAATTCCTTAAACTTCTTTGCGGTGACCGTTTGAGAGTTGCCAGTGTTTCCACCTGCATTTTGGACGGAGCCGCTCTCGCCTGATGTTGCATGAATTGCATAAAGCCTCTAAACATTCCATCGTTCATCATTTGGTCAATGTTGTTGTTTGCCTGAGGAATGTCGCCTTCCTGGTGCACATTATCCTAATTATTGATCTGTGGAGACTCAACGGTCTCCTGTGCTCCATTGATAATCTCAACATTCTCGGATGTCATTTTTAAATACTGCCACAAAACAAGAGTTAAATAACATATCACATATTATCCCTATACTCTGACCGACCAATTAAATACCAAATAAACTTAGGTAGGTCATATTAGCGAAAGAATTCCCCGTCTCTCCCCTCCTAGTTCTTGTCTCACATCTTAGCTAGGGTTCATATCCCTAAGCTTTGATACCAACTGTGACGCCCCCAAAATAGGTATACATCACCTATTCTGAGTCACCAAATACATGGTATAGAATATAAATACAATCTTAATTATACAACAAGAGAGCTGTGAGTTTAAATACAAATATTGTCATCTAGACAATATCCATTCTCAGAATAAGTCATCATTACATTTATTGTCACACTATTTAACAGAATAGTGAGGACTACAAGCTAACACTATCATTCGGACCATCACTCCGTTCCCCTACTTGTCCCAGCTACGTTCTCATTTCCTGAAGAGAAAAGTGAAAGAAAGTGTGAGCTCAACTAACCCAGCAAGAAATATTATGACTAAGATAATGCAGAATAAATTATCATTAGTCTCCAACAATGTTAAACTGATAAAATACAATAGACATCAAGTTTAACTATAGCGGACAAGCAATCCATTAAAAGAGTCAAGTAAAGAATAAAATATACTATCTTTTATGATTTTAAAAGGGTTTTCATCACTTTTATCGTTGAGACTCAGCTTAATAAATAATCCACATCATCGAATCACCTGCACTACGGCCAAGGATATTCTTTAGTATCACGACCACAAATTATCCATGCACTACGGGCCAATGATATTCGTGTATTCATCAATGGTCATGATCATGCCATAAAACAATTCATCTTTGCTCCCTTGGCCGAAGAGAATCCATAGCCATAATCATACCAAAAATTGTCCATGCATCCATGCACTACGGGCCAATGAGGACTTTTTCCACATCATTTGTAACATTACGGTCATGATTATACCAAAAAATCCCTAGTAATAATCATACCAAGTCCATCTATACACTACAGGCCACAGATGACTTTCAACATAATATAAACATGTGGATGATGACAATGACATAATAATTCAATAAAATAAGTTCACGAATTAAATTATCCAGAAACTAATAACGTCTAAATTGTCAACATGATACTTCTTTGTAGAGTAAAATTCAAGAATGCTCAGAAGAATATTTCCATGAAAAGATACTGGATGAAGCGCAAATATCAAGGATATTCCACTAATTTCATGGAGTATAGAAGTCAAAACTTTAACCAACTAAGTATAATAACGAATGGAATAACAAAAGAAATCACCATGCATGCGGTATTGCCGCATAGGCGAGTTATTCAATAGAATAATAAATAACGGACCGAGTCGGCGTAAATCGCACCAAGCGAGGATGTTCCAATAGAATAATAAATAATGGAATAACAACAGAAATCACCATGCATGCGGTACTTCGCATAGACAGGTTATTCCAACAGAATAATAAAGACGGAACCAGGTCCGGCGTAAAATGCACAGATAGGATATTCCAACAGAATAATAAAGACGGAACTAGGTCCGGTGTAAAACACACAGACATGATATTCTAACAGAATAATAAAGACAGAACCAGGTCCGGTGTAAAACACACAGACAGGATATTCCAACAGAATAATAAAGACGGAATAATAGAAGAATGTCACCAAGTATAGGGTATTTCGCGTATACAAGTTATTCTGACAGAATAATAAAGAAAGGAATAACAGAAGTTCTCTCCATGAATACAAAAGAAATAATACCCCTTACAGGTACAACAAATAATATCTCTTACCGTAAAAGAAACTGGATATAAAAGTAGTTAAGTAGTAGAATACTTTTCTTCTATCTCTCTACAGTTTATCTCTCTAAAGTTTCAGTGAATTCGTAAGAAAATAATGAAGGAATGAGCTTCTATTTATAGAAGAATGGATTGCATAGTAACTAACTCATGAACTGTCCAGATTGATTTACTTTAATCGGACGGTCCATAATTAAAGCAAAATCTTTTAAATAAAGTATAATATATTCTATTTATAATCTAATAAAATGAAAAACTTTATAAAAAGATTTTACTATGCAAAACACTATGTAGGCACTATGCAACACTATGCATAATAAAATATAATATAATCTAATTATTATCTAATAAAGCGAATAACTTTATAAAAGTATTACATTTTTATAAAAAAAGATTTTACTATTAGCCTAATAAAGCGAATAACATTATAAAAGTATTACATTTTATATAAAAAGTTTTTACATTTTATTACGTTAATAATACTAATAAAACAAAAGTGAGTGACTTATCACATAAGCCTTAATAATCAATCTGGTATGCTACTATGCAACCCGCGATATTCTTTGTACTTTTACTACAAAGTAGTTCAACAGTATTAATGGTAAAACTTCCGCCGTTATTTTCATAAAATATTTTTGTCATTTTCTCAATCCGACAATAATTCTGTTATGGGGTCCACCAATGATTGTACCGTCGTACGGATATTCCTTGACAAAAAGAATATTTCCCGACCAATCGAATATAATATGCCAACTTGCATACTTTGCAAAATTTATAAATATTACCCACAATTATAACATTATATTAAATTCATTCCATAATATTCAAAAATAATAATTATAAAAAATTCATCTTTATTCAAAAAGTTGGGGTCTTACAATACCATCTGGCTCAGAGGGATTTGTCATCTACAGTGATGCTTCAGGAAAAGGGTTAGGATGTGTTCTCATGCAACATGGGAAAGTCATAGCCTATACCTCTCGACAACTCAAAGAATATGAGAGAAATTATCCTACGCATGATCTAGAGTTGGCAGCAGTCGTTTTTGCACTAAAGATTTGGAGGCATTACTTGTATGGGGAAAAAGTGGAGATCTTTACGGATCATAAAAGCCTCAAATATTTCTACACTCAAAAGGAACTCAACATGCGATAGCGACGTTGGCTTGAACTGTTGAAAGATTATGATCATACCATCCAATACCATCCTGGAAAAGCAAACGTGGTAGCTAACGCATTAAGTAGAAGATCATATGCGGGTACGAGTGCGATATTGTCAACGTAAAGGCCCATTTTGTATGACTTGCAAAGGATGGAGATAGAGATAAAGACTCCGGGGACCCACGTGATGATGGCGAATATCTGAGTAGAACCAAGCTTTAATCGATAAAGTTAAAGTACTGCTCAAGCTCTGGACACGGAGTCGATGCATATGGGGAAGAAAGTACAAGAAGGTGCTATGTCGGAAGCAAGAATCGATGAAGAAGGAATACTTCGAGTCAACTTTAGACTTTGTGTTCCTAATGACCTTAATTTAAAGTATAAAATCATGATGGAGGCGTACAACACACCGTTTGCAATCCATCCTGGGAGTACCAAAATGTATCATGATCTTCGACATACATTTTGGTGGGGCAATATGAAGAGAGAGATAGCGTTGTTTATCTCAAGGTGTCTAACTTGTCAACGAGTCAAGGCGGAGCATCAAGTACCAAAAGGCCCATTGCAATCACTTGAAATTCCAGAATGGAAGTGGGAGCACATTACCATGGATTTTGTTACTGGTCTTCCCAAGGTTTCTCAAGGCATAGATGCAATTTGGGTCATTGTTGATAGATTGACCAAGTCTGCTCACTTTTTACCAATAAGATAAACTTATACACTTGAACGTCTTGTTCGTATGTACATAAACGAGGTTGTAAGATTGCATGGTATGCCAGTATCCATAGTTTCTGATCGAGACCCAAGATTCACTTCACGATTTTAGGTTAGTTTGAAAAAAGCTATGGGCACGGATTTACGATTTAGTTCGGCATATCATCCTCAAACGGATGGACAATCAGAGAGGACTATTCAAACTCTTGAAGATTTATTAAGACTCTATGTCCTTGACTTCAAGGGAAGTTGGGACAAGTTCTTACCATTAGTGGAGTTTTCCTACAACAACAGTTATCAAGCAAGTATTGGCATGGCTCCATTCGAGGCGTTGTATGGAAGAAAGTGTCGTTCTCCAGTATGCTGGGATGAGGTGGGTGAAGTAGCTTTGTTGGGACCGGAGTTGGTACGTATCACTACGGAAAAGATTCAAACGATTCAAAAACATATAAAAACCTCACAAGATCGACAAAAGAGTTATGCTGACATTCATCGAAAGGACGTGGAATTCGATATTGGAGATCATGTGCTGTTACGTGTTACTCCATGGAAAGGAGTTACGAGATTTGGAAAGAGAGGAAAGCTCAATCCTCAATTCATTGGCCCATTTTTAATCCTCGATCGAGTAGGAACTATGGCCTATAGACTCGCTTTACCACCAAGTATGTCTCGTGTTCATAACATTTTTCACATATCCATGTTACGTAAATATGTGGAAGACCCGAACCAAATTATTGAGTTAGAACCGGACGAAATAGCGGAGGATTTGACGTATGAAGAGGTTCCTGTTCAAATCTTGGATAAGAAGGAACATATTCTACGCTCCAAGATTATACCTCAAGTCCAAGTTTTATGGAGGAACCACGATGTTGAGGAAATGACCTAGGAGTTTGAATCTGAAATGAAATCAAGGTATCCTTATCTCTTTGACATACCAGGTACGTACGGCGAAATTTAATAAGAAGGGGAGATTGTAAACCCCAACTTTTATGAATAAAAATGAATTTTCTATAAATATCATTTTTAAATATTATGGAATAAATTTAATATAATGTTATAGTTGTGGGTAATATTTATAAATTTTGCAAAGTACGCAAGTTGTTATAGAATATTCGATTGGTCGGGGAATATTCGTTTTTAACGAGGAATATTAAATGCTGACGACACAATCATTGGTGGACTCCACAATGTAATTATTGCCGGATTAAGAGAAGCGACAAAAAATATTTTATTGAAAATAACGGCGGAAGTTTTACTGATTAATCTTGTTGAACTACTCAGTAGTAAAAGTACGATGTCTGGCGTGGTTGCATAGTATGACACAGTATTGATTATTGATGCTTACGTGAGAAGTAATTCAATTTTATTCAATTATTGTCGATATTTTATAAATTATTAAATCAATAATTGAGATGACAGAATTATTAATATTATTATTTGCAATATTAACGATGTCTAGAAGTTCTGCCAATGAGAGGTTTGGTCACATAATTGCGCGCCAATAGGGAGAAATCCTTATTGGAAAGCCCCCTCTTTCCTAGGAACGACCTGGTCGATTAATAGTGTGAATAATAATAATGATGATGAAGTTTTGTTTTATTAGTATTATTAATGTAATAAAACAAAAAAGCTTTTTATATAAAACAGAATACTTTTATAAAGTTATTCGTTTTATTAGGCTAATAGTAAAATATTTTTATATAAAACAGAATACTTTTATAAAGTTATCTGTTTTATTAGACAATAATTAGAATATATTATATTTTATTATGCATAGTATTTTTATAGTGCCTGCATAGTATTTGCATAGTAAAATCTTTTTATATAAAACAGAATACTTTTATAAAGTTATTCGTTTTATTAGATTATAAATAGAATATATTATATTTTATTTAAAAGATTTTGCTTTAAATATGGACCATCCGATTAAAAGTAAATCAATCTGGACCGTTCATGGATTAGTTACTATGCAGTCCATTCTTCTATAAATAGAAGCTCATTCCTTCATTATTTCTTACGAATTCTTTGAAACTCTAGAGAGAGAAATTATAGAGAGAAAGAAGAAAGTATTACGCTACTTCACTACTCCTACATCCAGTACTCTTCTTCTTAAAATAAGGGTATTATTTCTTTTGTATTCATGAAGAGAACTTACATTATTCCATTATATATTATTACATTGGAATAACTTTTGTATCTGTGAGCTACCCTATACTTGGTGAAATTTTTACATTATTCCATTCTTTATTATTACATTGGAATAACTTTGTCTTTGCGTTTTCTGTGGGACTGGTTTCGTCTTTATTATTACTGTTGGAACATCTGTCGATTGTGAATTTTGCACGACTTTGGTTAGTTATTTAGTAATACATTGGAATAACTTTATATATGTAAAATCTAGTATGCATGGTGACTTACTGTTGTTATTCCATTTTTATTATACTCAGGTTGGTTAAAGTTTTGACTTCTATACTCTTCATTGAGTATGGATATTGTCTAGATGACAATATTCTTATTAAAACTCTTATATTATGTTTTATAGTATCTTACACGACTGTTGTATTATAAAATTGTATTTGAATTTTGTACCATGTATTTGGTGACTCAAGATGAGTGATGTATACCTATTTTGGGGGCGTCACAAACAAGTTCAAGAATTAAATTATCCAGGAACTAATAACGTCCAAATTGTCAACATGATACTTCTTTGTACAATAAAATTCAAGAATGCTCAGAAGAATATTTCCATAAAAAGATACTGGATGAAGCGCAAATATCAAGGATATTCCACTAATTTTATGGGGTATAGAAGTCAAAACTTTAACCAAGTGAGTATAATAAAGAATGGAATAACAAAAGAAATCACCATGCATGCGGTATCAGCATAGGCGAGTTATTCAACGAGAATAATAAATAACGGAACCGGTCCGTCTGATACAATGCGACAGGATATTCCAATGAGAATAATAAAGAGCGAAACCGGTCCAACGTAAAGCGCATGCAGACAGGATATTCCAACAAAATAATAAAGAATATAATAACAACAGAATTTCACCATGTATGCGGTACTTGGCATAGATAGGTTATTCTAGCAAAATAATAAATAAGGGAATAACAGAAGAATTTCACCAAGTATAGGGTAGTCCGCGTATACAGGTTATTCCAACAGAATAATAAATAATGGAATAACAGAAGTTCTCTTCATGAATACAAAAGAAATAATACCCCTTAAAGGTACAACAAATAATATCTCTTACCTTATAAAGAAGAAACTGGATATAGAAGTAGTGAAGTAGCAGAATACTTTTCTTCTTTCTCTCTATAGTTTCTCTCTCTAGAGTTTTAGTGAATTCGTAAAAAATAATGAAGGAATGAGCTTCTATTTATAGAAGAATGGACTTTATAAAAGTATTCTGTTTTATATAAAAAGATTTTACTATTAGCCTAATAAAACGAATAACTTTATAAAAGTATTACATTTTTATATAAAAACTTTTACATTTTATTACATTAATAATACTAATAAAACAAAACTTTTTATATATATATATATATATATATATATATATATATATAACTATCAACAATAATTGAATCAAATAACATTGAGATACTTATGCAAAGAACTACTACTATAGCAATAATTGAACAAAAGCTGGTGACTTCTCACGTAAACATCAATAATTAATCTGTGTGTGCTCTTATGCAACCAGCGTATTCATTGTACTTTTACTACCGAGTAGTTCAACAGTATCAATGGTAAAACTTCCGCCGTCATTTTCAATAAAATATTTTTGTCGTTTTCTCAATCCGACAATAATTCTATTGTAGGGTCCACCAATGATTGTGTCGTCGTACAACTATTCCCTGCTAAAACGAATATTCCCCGACCAATCGAATATAATACAACAACTTTCATACTTTACAAAATTAATAAATACTACCTACAACTATAACATTATATCAAATCCACACCATAATATTAAAAAAAATATTTTGAGAAAATTAAATATTTATTCATAAAATCTGGGGTCTCACACATCCTGTCTATGCAATTTACGCATGACCTGGTTCCATTATTTATTAATATGTTGGAATATAATGTCTGTGCTTTACGCATGATGTGACGCCCCCAAAATAGGCATACATCACCTATTCTGAGTCGCCAAATACATGGTACAGAATACAAATACAATCTTAAATATACAACATAAGCTGTGAGTTTTAATACAAATATTGTCTTCTAGACAATATCTACTCTCAGAATAAGTCCTCATTACATTTATTATCACACTATTTTATAGAATAGTGAGGACTACTAAGACACTATCTCGGGAGATAGTCACTCGTTCCCCGACTAGTCCATTACGTTCTCATTTCTCAAGAGAACGGTGAAAGAAAAGGGTGAGCTCAACTAGCCCGAAGAAGAAATATTATGACTAAGATAATCTGAGAATAAATTATCATTAGTCTTCAACAATGTTAAACTGATAAAATATAATAGACATCAAGTTTAACTGCAGTGGAACAAGCAATCCATTAAAAGAGTCAAGTAGAGAATAAAATCTACTACCTTTTATGATTTAAAAGGTTTTTCATCACTTTTATCGTTGGGACTCAGCTTAATAAATAATCCACATCATCCCTGCACTACGGCCAAGGATATTCATTAGTATCACGACCACAAATTATCTATGCACTACGGGCCAATGATATTCGTGTATTCATCAATGGTCATGATCATGCCAACAACTGTCCATCAATGCATTACGGGCCAATTAGGACTTTTACCACATCATCTGTAACATTACGGTCATGATTACACCGAATAATCCTTGGTCATAATCATACCAAGTCCATCTATGCACTACAGGCCACAGATGACTTTCAAAAAAATATAAACATGAGGATGATGACAATGATATAAGAATTCAATAAAACAAGTTCAAGAATTAATTTATTCACAAACTAATAACGTCTAAATTGTCAACATGATACTTCTTTGTAGAGTAAAATTCAAGAATGCTCAGAAGAATATTTCCATGAAAAGATACTGGATGAAACGCAAATATCAAGGATATTCCACTAATTTCATGGAGTATAGAAGTTAAAACTTTAACCAACTGAGTACAATAAATAATGGAATAACAAAAGAAATCACCATGCATGCGGTACTACGCATAGACAGGTTATTCCAATAGAATAATAAATAATGGAACGAGGTCAGGCGAAATTCGCACCGACAAGATATTCCAACAGAATAATAAAGAATGGAATAATAGAAGAATTTTACCAAGTATAGGGTAGCTTGGCGATATCTGAGTTATTCCACAGAATAATAAAGAATGGAATAACAGAAGTTCTCTTCATGAATACAAAAGAAATAATACCCCTTACCTTAAGAAGAAGAGTACTGGATGTAGGAGTAGTGAAGTAGTAGAATACTTTTCTTCTTTCTCTCTATAATTTCTCTCTCTAGAGTTTCAGTGAATTCATAAGAAATAATGAAGGAATGAGCTTCTATTTATAGAAGAATGGACTGCATAGTAACTAATTCATAAACGGTCCAGATTGATTTACTTTTAATCGAACGATCCATATTTAAAGCAAAATCTTTTAAATAAAATATAATATATTCTATTTATAATCTAATAAAACGAATAACTTTATAAAAGTATTCTGTTTTATATAAAAAGATTTTACTATGCAAAATACTATGCAGGAACTATACAACACTATGCATGATAAAATATAATATATTCTATTTATAGAATAACTTTATAAAAGTATTATGTTTTATATAAAAAGATTTTACTATGCAAAATACTATGCATAATAGAATATAATATATTAAATAGAATAACTTTATAAAAGTATTCTGTTTTATATAAAAAGCTTTTCTGTTTTATTAAATTAATAATACCAATAAAACAAAACTAAGTGACTTATCACTTAAGCATCAATAATCAATACCGTGTTCAACTATGCAACCACCCGTATTACTGTACTTTTAACACCAAGTGTTTCAACAGTTAACGGTACAACTTCCGCCGTTATTTTCATAAAAATATTTTTTTCGTTTTCTCAATCCGACAATAATTCCGTTGCGGGGTCTACCAATGATTGTGCCGTTGTATGAATATTCCTTGATAAAACGAATATTCCCCGACCAATTGAATATAATATGACAACTTGCATACTTTGCAAAATTTACAAATACTACCCACAACTATAACATTATATCAAATCCACGCCATAATATAAAAAATTATTTTGAGAAAAATTAAATCTTTATTCGTAAAATTTTGGGATCTCATAATCTCACCTCCTTATGAAATTTCACCCTCGAAATTTACGTTTCACCCTCGAAATTTACGTACGCACCTGGTATGCCGCAGAGATGAGGATACCTCATCAGATTCTAACTCCTGAGGTATAACCTTTGAGCGCGTAAAATATATTTCAAGATTTTAACAGGTACATCATCATACATTAAATTATCTGCTTTCTTGTTCGGTTCTAAATTAATAATGTGGTTCGGGTCGTCCACATATTTACGTAACATCGATACGTTAAAAACGTTATGAACACGCGACATACTTGGCGGTAAAATGAGTCTATAGGCCATAGTTCCTACTCGATCGAGGATTTCAAATGGATCAATTAAATCGAGGGTTGAGATTTCCTCTCTTCATCGATTCTTGCTTCTAGAATAACGCCCTCTTGAACCTTCTTCTTCACATTCATCAGCTCTGAGTATGTAGTTTGCATGACTTTAAATTTATTGCTTAAAGTCGATTCTACTCGTATATTCGTTATCTTCACGTGGGTCCCTAGAGTCTTTAACTCTATCTTCATCATTTGTAAGTTGTACGAAATGGGTTTTGTACTGGGGTCAATACAAAATTCGATTTTACGCTCTAGGGTAGGCTAAGAAGTCTTTAAGAATACATCAGGAATTTATTAATAATAGAAATATCATTCAAAACTGTGACCCTCATCCAAGACTTGGATAGCACGTCACATTGATACCTATCAACTTGCCACCGTTATTCACAACGTCCCCTACGACAAGTCTGGCTTCGGTGCATTCCACACAAGGAAGTCACCGATAAAGGCTCGGGACTCTTTACTTATGGCTTGATATGATAGTGATTGGCTTTAGTGGTTTAGTTACTTGAATTCGCATAACAGGTTGGTTAGGAATATAAAAGCTAACAACCTTACGAAAAGCTAGATGAGTAGTTAACCAATCGATTCCTAAAATCACATCAAAGGCAAGTATTTTCAAAGAGATAAGATCGACAGGTAATGTAAAAGTATTTATTTGAATCAAACAAGATTTATAAACAGTGGAGGTTGTCAGGAATAAGAATGTGAATGTCATTCTTATTTATATATGATTTGATTATGATATATATATATGAATGAATATGCAAGTATGCTTGCATTAAGAAAAGCTGTAAAGTCCTTTGATAGATTATAGAAACATATGTACAAGGACTTAGAGTGAATTGATCAAATGTGTTAGGTTGATCCTACATAAACAAAACAGCTTTATAAAGTCCTTAAAAAGAAATGATGTACAAGGATTGTAAATATAGAAAGATCAAACTTGTTAGGTTGATCTTATGATGTAATAGATAGGCCTGTCTGATCGTTGAGCACTACACCAGAAATCGTAGTCTGCTAGGAGAGTCAAGGATAACTCAAGAGCTATCAAGGCAAAATCGTAGTCTACAAGATAGTAGAACTCAGAGTCCGTAGACTGCCAGGAGAGATGAGGAAGGATCGTAGTGTGTCGAGTAAAGCTTTCTCGGAGCCAGAGTCTACTGAGGAAGTCATGTTCAGAATCGTAGAGACAACTTGCCTACGAGCCGACCGAGCATCTGCCAAAGCCAAGTCAAGAATCGTAGACTACACTCAGAGTCGTAGAGTCTACTAATCATACCAGAGGCAGAGATCGTAGTCGAGCAAGATCAGATGAAGACAACAAGCACAACGACAGAAATCATAGAGTGTCAAGATCTGATCTCAGAGTCGTAGTGTCTGCACAGTCAAAGCTGAATCGCAGAGTGCAGAACTAAGACCTCAACAGATGTGCTCACAATGCCAAGGCAGAATCGTAGAATAAATACGATTCTCAATGAATGAGCACTCCCAGAATATCCAAAGGGATGAAGCCTCTGATTGATAATACAAAGATACATCTCACCAAGGAAATCAGAGGGCACTCAATGAATGGCATACAAGCTAACAGAAGATCTAAGCACCAACCCAATCAGCATTAAGATTGAGTAGTGAAGCCATTCGAGATAAAGTCTTCCACAAGGAGATCAGAAGAAGACTTCTGCAACTGACTAAGGAAAGTCAGCAAGTACAGTAGCTATCAAGTAGACAGAAGACAACGATCTTGAAGATGATCAAGATCATAGTGTTTGCCACAACAAAGAAGAAAATGATGGAGTATACACAAAGATACTGGTCAGCCTCTGAATAACAAGGCTAAAGTGATTAAGCATTGGGTCAGTCCATTGATGATAAGTGAACGGGAGATCACAAGGAGAAAGCGAGCTGAACACGCCATAAATCTGAAGTGTCTTGTTATTCAGAAGGGGCCAGAGCTAGGAGTCAAGCCATCCGTATCTAAGAACAGTCAAAGCCAACAGAAGAGATGAAGCACTACACAAGAGAAGAAAGAAGTGTTCCACATTGAAGATTGAATGAACACTCTTCATGATAGTAGTGTTGTCTCTATCAGTCAATAACACACTACGATCAAGTCCATGAAGACATGCATCAGAATCGTAGAGTTCGAATAGCTTAAGACTGAAGCATTGGCAATGGTTCGATCTGAAGGGTAATATTCAGACAAGAGCTCATTGAGAGCATCGATGTAAAAGGACAACCTCTGATCGAGAAATCAAAAGGAGGAAATAAAGTCTTCAACCTGCCCAAGATATCAAATCATCATATCTGACAGAGTTGGTGAAACAGTAGACTGCAGTGTCAGAAAGTCAGAAAAAGATGTCATGTCACATCTGCAGTCTACACCAAATAACTCGAGATCTGTGAAGCCATTTGAATAGCTTCCAACGGCTACTTTCCAATGGGAAGATTGAAAAGTAGTATAAATCAACAGTGCCTCAAAGATCAAGAGTTGCTGATGAGTGTGAAGTAGCAGAATCGTTGAGTTGGTGAATGCTATAGTTGACTCTATGAGTTCCACCAAAAGATCAACAGAACAAGTCTTAGTGACAGTAAGACTACCAAGGTGGAAGTGAAGCAGCTTTGAAGTAGAACTCAAATAGATCAGAGCTTCACTCAACAAAGATGAGAATGCCACTGAAGATGGCAGCCAAGCTGAGAGCCGAGAAGGCCAAGAAGATAGCATTCAAGAAAGTGGCTGAGTACAAAGAAGATCAAGAGAGCCACTCTACGAATCACCATGAACCCAAAGCTGAAACTGAACAAGTGTAGAACCATGTCTGCAAAGTATTTAAGAAGGGTTTAGGGATTGCTAAGTGTCAGTCGAAGACTACTAAAAGCACAAAGACTTAGCAAATCCAGATGGTGATGGTGCATAGCTGACATCAGATAAAGATAAACTGAAAAGAGTAAAGATCAGCTGCACCAAAGAAGGTGTGGTCCAGACTCGAAGTAGAATGAAAAGAGGACCACATCAAGCTGCTAAGTATAAGAGATTTTCAGTGCTTGAAGACATCTTATCAGCTCAGCACCAACAACAACAACAACTACATCAACAAGAAGCCAGGGAATGAGGGGTCCTTGTCCGGAGGGAATAAACGAGTTTCCAAGCCTGCTGGGCTTGAAGAGTTCTTAGGGAACTAGAGAAGTTCCAAGGCTACTGGCCTTGAAGAGTTCTAAGTGAACTGAAGTCCCAAGGCTGTTGGCCTTGAAGGAATCTAAGTGATTCAGGGCGCTGCCCTTCTTTAATGGAAATCCTGCTAGTTGAAAGCAGAAGAGTGGATTAGGAGCTTAAGTCTCTGAACCACTTAAAACACCTTGTGTCTTTTACTTTCTGTCTTTTACTTTATGTACATTAACTGCTATAACTGCTATGTATGGTTTAACTGCTTACTACTAAACTAACTCTACGAACAATGTATGTATGATTATGAATATATCAATGAAGGGGATCTTTTACTTATTCCGTTGTGCTTGAAAAGGATTCTTATATTTGTCATATGCTAATTTATGAGCAATGCAAAATAAACGAGAAAAGAATTTGAAATTCTAAGGATCTATTCAACCCCCCACCCTTCTAGATCTATTGTGCCTATTGGGAACTAACAATTGGTATCAGAACAGGTTCTCATGCTATATTCAAAAGCTAATCTCTTTGAGTCTGATCCTAGGCACAAACATTGTTCTAGACTTAGTTTAGTAGTAAGTCACTTGTTATATGCAGATGAGCTCACACGTTGGAAATATTGTGTATAGGTAAATGTGCATATACACCTGAAGCTGCTTAGATTTGTCCATGTCTTTGATTATCATATCAACAAGACCAATCCTTGCTCTATGTCAATCTTGTTGTCTAAAGACCAGGCTAGAAAGCTCAAGAGATGTCAACAAGAAAGATTCAAACATCCACCAACCTGAAAAGATAAATAGGCCATATATAATAAGTAATGCTTATCCAGAGAAGAAAGAAGAACTTCTCAACCTCATGCTTGGTCAAATCGCAGCTAGATGTAAATCTTATGAACTCAAGGATGTCAAAGAATTAAGAGATTCTGACACTCTCTTAGCTTACATCTTCAAGACCACGATTGATTGATTGAAAGTCAACTAGAGCAACAATTTGTCAAGAGCAAATGAGAAACTATGCACATCAATGCCTAACCTCAGTATGTCAAGTTAAATGACTGTTAAGGAACTAACAGTAGAAAGGTACGGTTCCTCACTAGCATAACTGTGTACATCATGTTGCACATCCTTATGATCTATAACAGTATTCTTTCAAGAAATCATATTCTACCTAAAAAGGTGAATAGAGAAAGTGCACAAAGGATGGAAACTCAATTGCCTATAAACTTTCTCTCCATCCATGTTTTAGGTTGAAGATGACATCGTGAAAGAAATCTGAAATGGGTCATAATAGCATCACATGTTAAATTAATTTTATGTGATGTAATCTTTGCTGATAGGTTAATATGAATGCTCAACCTATGTTCTAAGTGTTTAATAACACATAGAGTATGATCAGTTCTACAAGAGTATCTTGAAGATTCGTAGAAACTGATCACCTCCATAAATCAACCAGATACAAAAAAAAAATCGTAGAGCTCATTCTCACTCTGTGAATATTTAAACCATGTGAACATAACCTAGCAAATGATGAAACCATCAAAGAAAAAGAGTGTTTTATTAAGATAGCAAATCTTACACACACTCACCATCATGCATCTCAAAATGTATTATCTAAATTAGTTACATGCATGAATATGACTGGTGGTGATCAATATAATGATTATCCAAATATATGAGGAACAGGGATTTAGAAAATTAACCTAGCAGGACCCATTTAATCATGAGTACCAAAATAGAAATTCATAACCTTCAGGTACTTGGTCTTACTGGCCACACTAAGGAGTGCTGAAGCAGAAGACTTCAGTCAAGAAAGATTCAGCCAGCAGAAGGCTTAAGACTGTTTAGACATGATTTTGATAAAACTCCTATATGTCAAAGCCGTCCTTGAAGACCTGCCGAGCTAATCTGAATGAAGCATACATGACTATTGATCCTTATAAGGAAGGAGGCCATTCAACCAAAGAAGAAAAGGGTCTTATATGTTCAATCATTCAAAGCATGTCATAAGAGAAAAATCCTCAAGAAAGCTGACAAGAAAGACTACGTTCGTAGTGCTATCAAAGGATCGTAGAATGATCAACCCTGAAGATGCCATTTCTACGACACAAGAAGATTTAATGACTTCAGCCAGAATGAGATATGCATGGCTGCCTTTAGTTACACATGAAGAAGAAAAACTTATGTCTCTTTGAGAAGACAGTGTCAAATATGTGGAAGTAGTAATCTGCTAACACTACAAAAGCTCCAGACCATCAGAAATATACTATGAAATAGTGTACTGTTGCCTCTTTTATAGTTCTTATAAAAGAGCTCTAACTCATGAAAGTATACATGGGTCAACAAGTAATACAGAGTAAGTAAAGTATCGATCCCACAGAGAAAGTTGTTAACTTAGACTATTATGCATTAATCAACTCACTATATTTATATGCTAAGACTAATGACTCAACTGTTGAATTAAACTAATTATGATTACCAACTAAAAATAAGAATTATAAATGGACTAAATATAATGTGGAAACAATGGGATCCTAACTTCATTCAATATTTCATTTAATCGCCATATGTCATGCAAGAAGTGTTCACATATCACAGGATAATAGCCAAGGGCACGAAGCGAGTTATAACCATTTTCCAATGCACTATAACCAACTTACATATCATCTACAGATGTTAGAATCTATGTAATCACCAATACCATCACAATTACCATATTCCTATGCGCAATTGCAATCCTATTGATATTAAGCCCAACCCTTATTCTGACTCATACGGTGAAACAGTATATTCCTATCTGATTCACAAAATATGCAAGACTTACTCTAGCCCCATATTCGTATGCTATCATGATTTCATCCGTATTCATATGTTCATTTCCAATTCCATACAAATACTAACATGAAGATTATCAGTCATTCAAACATACAAACCAACCATAATAGATAACCCATATGATATGCAAAACAAATCTAACACTTAGATGTGCAACCAAACTACATATTAAAATCCGTTAGAATCCCATAATGAAGTTTAGTTCATGGCTGAACTAAAAGCCATTATGGGATCAAAGCTAAACATGATCAATAAACAAACGAATAAGAGTAAGAGAGAGAACAATCAAACCCAAATGCTGAATAGTAATCACTGATTAACTATTGGAAAACCCCAAAGAATTCCATTCAATAATAATAAAAATCCACAATGGTGAAGAACTCCCATAAGAAGAAGAGAATAAGAAGTGTGGCTTCGTTCTTCGTTGGAATCTCTCCCAAGGTGCTAACCCTAATTCCTACTATGAAAATACGTAAAATAAAGTCAAGTCTCCTCTCTAACACACGTCAGAATCGTTTAATACCAATTACAAATCATTAAATTGCTTAATTAAAAATAAAACAAATTACGAAGAATGAGATCGCGCGCGCTGCCATGTGGCGTCCCAGATGTATCTGTCTCGCGACCGCGAGACTTATAGTAAGCTCAGCCATTCCAGACGCTCTCTCTTGCGGTCGCGCGACCATACCTCACGGGCGCGCATCCCTTCCTCACGGGCGCTTGACTTGCAGAATGTAGACCATGAAATGCCTTGCACTCGCGCGGGCGCACAAGTCTTCCTTTGCTCAGCCGCGGGACCTGTGTTCTGCAGTCCTGCGTCTGGTTTTTGCTCTGCTGCTGCTGCTACTTGCTTGCTCATGCCTTAACCTCTTGCTTTCTTGATTTCCATGCCATGCACATCCTCACCTTTCACTAGCCTTCACACATCCGCTCACCAATACCTCAAATTCCACCAAAATAACGTTGATTCCTGTACTTATTCACGAAAAGGAGTTTTAAGTGTACGCACTGCAAAATATCATGAAATACGACTAAAATACAATGAAATGTACTCGAGATGGGCACAATTCGCATGGATTAATACACAATAAGTGAGTAAAAATATCACTTATCATGTACCAGCTACAAAGTCCCAAAACTTTGTGGCTGATGAACCAAATGAAGATCCATAATCAGTAGGAACGTCTCAAAACGTACTACTGATAACCTTTCAGCCACCCAACTCAAAATCGTGGAGTACCTACGATCAAACATCTGATTGTAATGCAAGAGCAGGAGGACACCACAATTGCAGCCAGCGCAGATGCCTAAAGTTGGAAGAGGGACTCCCCAACAGAATAGGTCAAATGAGATATCAGTGCAAATCACTTCTAAAGTATTTCATCTGGAAAGCGCCTCAGGGACAAACTTGATCCTTAGTTCGCTCTAAGAGGTTGGCCCTTCCTGAGTTACCTTAACACGGAAGAATTTCTTAATCAAGTTCATCTCAAGGACCAAGTTAGTCAACGATCGTAGAGTATAGGTTGAAGAGAACTCCACAATCGTAGTACAACCTCAGCGATCGTAGAAGCAGACTCGACTATCGCAGTCCTACTAGAGGATACTCTAACTCATGAGGAGCTCTGAAGAACTGGACAATTGCCCAATCATTCAGATTGTTAGGATATAAGTTTGAATGATGGTTGAAAAGATGTCCTGCTAAAGAAAAGTACCCAAGCCTTCATAAAGTACATCAGTGATTGAGCTATGCAGTTTCATAATGAGGAGAAATGTCAAAACCATCCACTGCAGCATCTCTCAAAAGATGATCATTGAGTCAACAAAGAAAAACGTAGAGTCCATAGCTGCCTTATCATGCTACTCTACGAACCAGAAAGTCAACGGTCAATCCACGTCAATCAAACGTCTACTCTTCTAAAAAGAGACATCTAACTGAAAAGTTAATGGGAAGTTACAGCTTGTTACTGGGAATCGTGCAACCAATGGCTAGTTGACACGTCAAAATGTATAAGAAGGAACTGCCATAAAGACAAATTCAAAAATAGCAAACAGTTACCAGAACCTATTGAACCTCTCTCCCTCCCATTTTCAAACCCTAGAATTATTTTAGAAGCCAAATCACAGAAACCTCCTAAGTTCAAATCAGCCATACCTCATAAGTATCCCTGAATCAATAACCATATCCCTCGAATCATTCAAATGGAAGATTGGCGAGTAATCACTGGCATTCAACTCAAAACCAAGTCATTTGAGAAATCCTAAAAGAAGTTTAGAGACATTCTTGAACTCGTGAAGAAAGCTGGATTCTCAGAATGTCTTAAGGCAAGCACTCGAGTATACACTGAACTAGAAACGGGAGCATATCACGATGGATTTTGTGGTGGGTCTTCCAACTACTTAGAGAGGATGCGATGCAATTTGGGTGATAGTGGACAGACTGACAAAATTAGCGTACTTTTTACCAATAAAGATTAGGTTCAATCTTGATCAGTTGGCAAGATTGTACATCAAAGAGATCGTTTCGAGACATGGAGTGCCAGTGTCAATTGTGTCCGATAGAGACCCACGATTTACGTTAAACTTCTGGAAGAGACTACAAGAATGCATGGGAACTCAATTGCGAATGAGTACGGCTTATCATCCACAAACAGATGGCCAAAGCGAACGAACGATCCAGACATTGGAAGATATGCTGAGAGCATGCGTCATGGATTTCAAAGGAAGCTGGGAAGAGCAATTACCGTTGGTGGAATTCGCCTAAAATAATAGTTATCACGCGAGCATTGGCATGCTGCCTTACGAAGCGTTATCTACGAAAGTGAGAACTCCTTTGTCTTTGGGATGAAGTTGGTGAATGTCAACTACTAGGACCAGAATTAGTGCAACAAATTTGAGGTTATCAAACTCATCAGACAAGATTAGTAGCGACTCAAGACCAA
Organism: Panax ginseng; assembly: GCA_020205605.1. NCBI lineage: Eukaryota > Viridiplantae > Streptophyta > Magnoliopsida > Apiales > Araliaceae > Panax > Panax ginseng. Next base: position 55,797,793 of record CM035143.1, on the reverse strand, counting down.
GCGGAAGAAGTATCTTTGATCAACACGAGCAAGATCGTGCATTTGGCGTAGGAAGCTATGTATTCTAAAAGTTTCTCCTTGGAAGGGAAAATTCGTTTCGATAAGAAGGAAAACTATGCGAGGTTTATTGGACCCTTTGAAGTCTTTGCAAAAAGTTGGAGAGGTAGCTTACGAGGTAGCTCTACCTCGAGTTGGAAAACATTCATAATGTTTTTCATATTTGATATTACGACCATATAAATCGATTACAATCACGTGATGAAGTACAAACGAATTCTGATTCGAGAAAGATTTATCTTATGAAGAGGTTCTATCCGGATAGTCGACGAGGAAAGAACAAGTGCTCAGAATAAAGTGATACCTTACGTGAAGGTGATATGGAGAAACCACAATCTTTGAAGAAGCGGCGTGGGAACTCAAGAAGAAAATGATGAAAGAGTACCCAGAGTTATTTGTTTAATCTGTGTCTTTGATTCTGGGGACAGAATCTTTATAAGTAGGGAAGAATGTAACGAATGTGTTGTTTGAGTTTTGATTCTGGGGACAGAATCCTTATAATAGGGGAATGATGTAACATTCCAGATTTTTAAATGTAAGTTATAAATATTTATTGGATGTGTTTATTATTGAATAAGTAATTGTTCAATTTGATTGAGTTTATTTAGTTAATTATTTATTTGCTAAATAATTAATGTGATTAGTTAATTATTTATTTGTTAAATAATTAATGTGTTATGTGGATTGAGTTATGTGATTAAGTAATTTATTTAATTGTTATTACATAAAGTGTGACAAATAACTATGTGATAAAGAGTTATTAAAATAAATTAAAGTAATTTTAATTTAGTGATGCCAAACAAGGTGTAAGTATGTTAATCCTTTATTTTATAAATGGTTTGCCAAACAAGGCCTTATGGCTTTTGAAATTCTTGTTAATTTTAAATTATATTATTAATAGAATAAAACAAATATATAAATAAAATATATTTATATTTATAAGATTATACGTTATATGTTTGGTAACTGATGAGAGTAAATAGGCTTATTATTACCATATCAGTTTTGTTTTATTTTGACGCATACTTGTTAAGTGTTACGCTCCAGTTTTGCTTAGTCTAAGAAAAGGTGTTCAGAGAAAAAGAAAAGTTTCAGAGAATTTGAGAGAGAGAAGTAGCAAAAGAAAGTTATCAGTGTTTAACAAAGATTGTCTAAAACAAAAGGTATGTACATAACTTAACCATAGCTATTTTACGCCATATATTTTATGTGAATTTATATTGTCTCGGTGCTCTCAATTTGACTGTAAGATGAAGTTCTTTACAAACTTTCTAGAGTTCGAATGTTTTACTATTTGATTATGAAATCATGTGTATTAGTAGTAGATAACATATATATTGATGATTGTGTGTTCAATAATGTATAGGTAAGAGTATGATAAATTACGTATACATGAAAAGAATTATTTTTACAGTAAACTTATATGCATGAATATGACTTTTCAAAGTTAATAAAAATTAGTATGTGATTATGTTAATTGAGACTTGTGTGTAATTGGGTAAGAAATTAAGCAGAGCAAGGAATCAAATTTGGTTGATAACAGTGAAAATTTCGTTCACTGTACTTTAGATATCAACAATGGAGTTTTGAGTTTTAACCAAATATTATTTTAGTGATTTAAGTCTTTTCAATTTGTTGTTCAATTGTTGGACATTGGTATATGGATAATTGTTAGCAATTACGTGTAGTTTATATTAGTTATACATGTTGTTTGGGGAGAATTGTTGTTACAAATTTAAGACAATAGCTTTGGCTCTGTTCTTCATTTTTGTTACGTGAGTTTGGTTTCAACGTCAAAATTCACGCTCAATACCAAATTTCGCTTACCAACGTAAAAATAGGCAGAAGTTCGCGCCCGGCGCCATTGTCTCCTTGTTATTTGAAAAGTGGTGCAGGACGGACAGTTTTGACCTTTTGTAGTAAAACGGCCATAACTTTCTCATACGAACTTCGATTGAGTTGATTCAAGATGATCCGGAATAAGGACGAATAGACCTACAACTTTCATGCTTTAAGTTTTTTAATTTGAGGTCTGTAACAGTAGTCAAAATGGCCATCGGTAGGACTGTTGTGTATTTGGAGCCAATCGGAGGGCGTCGGGATGCATGAATGTAAGTGCAACCCTTTGTGTATTAGTATAACTTAATGATAACATGTTGGATATGTAATAGGATGTTTTATCAAGTTGTTAATGTGCATGTGGTGCAATGACATGATCATTTAAGTAGTTGTAATAAAGATAAAAAGTAATGTTCATGAAAAGATGTGATGTTGTTTAAACTTAAACTTAGTTAGTAGCTATACTAAGAGTAATAAAGTAACTCATAAAGGTAATGTTAGTGTAACTAATGTGTATTGTCAATACATATGGTATGTGTAGGACTTGGGGTGAACGTGAATAGTAATTGTTTAACCTACGCACGAGGTAAGTTCTCTAACTCTACTTTTATAATTGTGCAAGTTTCTAAACCTATCTTTTTACATTAAGCAAGTTCTCTAACTCCATACTCTCATTGAGTTAGTTTGTTGTGTTTAAGCAAGTTTTCTAATCCTAAAGCTTTGTTATGCAAATTTCATATGCTATACTTTATTGAGTAAAGTATTTCCATTAAGCAACTTAATTGTATCCAGTTATTCATGATGATACAAGATTCCCATCTCCACACTTTCGTTGAGATAGTTATTATGATTATGCAAGTTTTTCCTAACTCTAAACTTGTTAAATTAGCATGCAAGTATCGTTATTCTGTTGAATCCGTTTATTGTTCAAGTTATTATTTGTTGTGCATGCTTCATAATAAATTTTAAGATATAACCTTAGCTTAATATTGTTCAAAGCAAGGTATGATAGATTATTCAATTGTTATGCTATTAGAATTATTCCTAAAGCATGAACTTAGAACGAAATGTTTATTCAGTTATGATTATTCAATAACATAGTGTTATTATCTTTTATTCAACTAATCCTTAGTTGATGTCCATTGAACTCCAAATTACCTTGAAGTATATCCAAACCAAACTATCTTTGGGGCGGACTTGTACTCAAAATACTAAGATGAACAACCCTATTTATAGGGGTTACGCTTAGTTTTGTACTTTGCGCTGAAATATTTGTATACAATACATGTACGAAGGGTTCATCCCCCTAAGTACCTTAAAGTCATTATGGTCGTATGACCGTAAAGTTTAAGTTGAAAGATTACTTATAACTGTGGACAAGGTTCGTGGTCATTAGACCCTCAGTGAATGTTTAAAATGTTAATAGAACTCATTGTTCAGTTCTATTGAGCCCCTGAATGGGAAATGGATGTTAAGATGTTAATAGGACTTATTATTTAGTTCTATTAAGCCCATGAATGGGCAAGGAATGTTTAAGATGTTAATAGAATCTATTGTTCAGTTCTATTGAGCCCCTGAATGGGCAGAGAATGTAAAAGTTATTCATTGTTATTTCAAGTGAGCCTTGTTTGCTCACTCTTGCCTGTAAAATCCTTACAGCTAAAGATGGAAAGGGTGACGTACCTAGCACCAGTAAAGGAAAGGGAAAGATGAACAAGTACTGAAGACTTGTAATAGTTTTGATAGTTTTATTATCAGACTTTGGTTTAAAGATTGTAATGAAGTTTATTTAAATTTTCCGCATGAATGATTGTTTGTAAAGGTTAGATAACCTGGGAGATATTATTTTATGTAATTCCTGTATAGGCAGGTTTATTATTCAATTTTATTTATAATTGGGTAGTTTTAAATGAATGTTTTGATTACGTGAACACCAAATCTTGAGGTAATGAAGTACCGGGATTTGGGGGTGTCACATAATCCAACTGCATCTCCAGATACAAATGCTCCAACAAGCCCAGATGATGGGACAAATGATGCTGAGTTTGAAGCTGAAGAACATGCCCCTACGACTGATGAACCTCATACTAGCATGTCTGGTGATGTAAATGAAGATGATTCTGAAAAGGAAAAACATGCCCTCACCAATGCTGAGAATCAAGAAAGTTCGTCTGCTGACTAAAAGGCTTCAGAGTCTGTAGAGAAAGAAGAGTCTGACTCTCCTACAGCTGAACCTCCAAGAAGAAGGAGGAGTCACAGATTGGTGGCTCAATTTGCCTCCAAAAATAGAAATGATCTCTCTAATACTGTCATTAAAATAACTGATGATGAACCTGAGGAATAAAGTGCTAAAGATGGAAGTAGTGATGAATATAGGGCAGATACTGCTGAAGAAAGCTCTGAAAATGAAATTCAGTAAGAAGACTTCACCAATGAAGGAAGTCAGCAAGATTCTGGATCAAAAAGGGAAGAGATAGAGAAAGATTCCATCTCTGCAGATCAGGAATCTAAGGAACTAGAATACTATCATGTTCTTTCTCCAGCCAAAATTAGCAGAAGAATTGTAGTAGAAGTTTTTGATGAGCCACCGGCAGAACCACCAACAAGATGGATAAATCAAGGAAGTGAACAACTTCGTGTTGTCAGAATGACCACAGATGAAGTACTCCACAACTGGAAAAACATGGAATTAGACCGCACAACAATACTGTATGACTCTGAAGACCTTCTGATAAGATGGTTCTTTCCATGGATGCCATGGTTAAAGGCACACACTGAGAAAGATGGAAGTTACTTCAGCTGGTGCTATTCTCATTTCCCAAATTTGGAACTGGTATCACAAAACTTCCCTAGAGTTAAGCAGTTTGCAACAATGATGATCAACGACGAGCCTCATTACAAAATCTATCGACATACTGGAAATCACTATATTCCCTATGATCGTAGAGTGGGCACTGAAGGCAGAAGGACAATGGCCATGGGAATAATCTTAGAGCCTGTCTACTCTACCCTTGATGATGTTCAAATTCAAATTAAGAAGCCTCCATCTGCCCAAGCTCAGACATCTGCCATTTCTTCATCTTCCAATATTGATTGGTACTCAACGATTTTTTAGATTGTCAACTCTATCCATAATCTATCCAAGGATGAAAATCGTAGAGTCTAATCTAGTGCTCAACAAGAGACTGCCCAACCAGATGACCAAATTCTCACAGAGCAGGAGCTACTCAAGAATTCTGATGAATTGGTCAAGAAGATCTCTATCATCACTGAAGAAGCAAATATGATGACAGTAGTTGGAGATGATTCCATTCAAGATAGACTCCAAACAATTATGGATGATATATCTCTCAAAATCAAAGAGAGAGATCACATCTATCTAAAAGCCATACAAGATCAGAAAGCTGAGGCTCTACGAGCATAAAAGGCAAATGAAGAGATACTCAAAGTCCTCACTGACATGATTGACAACATGAATCAGTCCTTCTTTGTGCAACTTGAGTTAGGTCAACAAGAACTCAAGAATGAGATTGGTAACTCCTCTTATCTGATGGAGCAGCTTACGTACAACATGGAGCAGCTCTATCAAATGATTAATGACAAAAAGGGGGAGAAAAAGAGGCAGAATAAAAAGCATTCAAGTAAGGACAAGAAGAGCAGGAGCAAACAAGAAAGTAAGACAAAGAAGAAGATGGAAGTAAAACAAGAAGATGGTTCATCATCTAAGGGGGAGCCAAAGGATGATGAGCCTAAGACTGAGGGGGAACCAGAAGAAGAGGAGAAAGAGGAGCAAACAAACCAAACAGATGAGTAGCTGATCAACAGACATCCTGGAAACATACACGGAGCCAAAGAGGTACATCTCTAACTAGTTAGGTATGTTCTGGATCCATGATGTAAAATGTCAGTGTATTAAAATTTCACATCATTATAAATGACATTCATGATTATCTGTTTTAGAAATATAGTCGCTCCTTGTATATAAGATTCATTCATAACATGCATATGCACTTATTGTTTTTGTCATAATCAAATAGGGGAGATTATGGGGAATAAGCATGTGAATGTTATTCCTATTTATATATGATTTGATTATGATATATATATATATATATATATATATATATATATATATATATATGAATGAATATGCAAGTATGCTTGCATTAAGAAAAGCTGTAAAGTCCTCTGATAGATTATAGAAACATATGTACAAGGACTTAGAGTGAATTGATCAAATGTGTTAGGTTGATCCTACATAAGCAAAACAGCTTTGTAAAGTCCTTAAAAAGAAAATGATGTACAAGGACTATAAATATAGAAAGATCAAACTTGTTAGGTTGATCTTATGATGTAATAGATAGGCCTGTCTGATCGTCGAGCACTACACCAGAAATCATAGTCTGCCAGGAGAGTCAAGGATAACTCGAGAGCTATCAAGGCAGAATCGTAGTCTGCAAGATAGTAGATCTCGGAGTCCGTAGACTGCCAGGAAAGACGAGGAAGGATCGTAGTGTGTCGAGTAAATATTTCTCGGAGCCAGAGTCTACTGAGGAAGTCATGTTCAGAATCGTAGAGACAGCTTGCCTACGAGCCGACCGAGCATCTGCCAAAGCCAAGTCAAGAATCGTAGACTACACTCAGAGTCGTAGAGTCTACTAATCATACCAGAGGCAGAGATCATAGTCGAGCAAGATCAGACGAAGACAACAAGCACAACGACAAAAATCGTAGAGTATCAAGATTTGATCTCAGAGTCGTAGTGTCTGCACAGCCAAAGCTGAATCGTAGAGTGCAGAACTAAGACCTCAACAGATGTGCTCACAATGCCAAGGCAGAATCGTAGAACAAATACTATTCTCAATGAATGAGCACTCCCAGAATATCCAAAGGGATGAAGCCTCTGATTGATAATACAAAGATACATCTCACCAAGGAAATCAGAGGGCACTCAACGAATGGCATACAAGCTAACAGAAGATCTAAGCACCAACCCAATCAGCATTAAGATTGAGTAGTGAAGCCATTCGAGATAAAGTCTTCCACAAGGAGATCAGAAGAAGACTTCTGCAACTGATTAAGGAAAGTCAGCAAGTACAGTAGCTATCAAGTAGACAGAAGACAACGATCTTGAAGATGATCAAGATCGTAGTGTTTGCCATAACAAAGAAGAAAATGATGGAGTATACACAAAGATACTGGTCAGCCTCTAAATAACAAGGCTAAAGTGATTAAGCATTGGGTCAGTCCATTGATGATAAGTGAACAGGAGATCTCAAGGAGAAAGCGAGCTGAACACGCCATAAATCTGAAGTTTCTTGTTACTTAGAAGGGGCCAGAACTAGGAGTCAAGCCATCCATATCTAAAAATAGTCAAAGCAAACAGAAGAGATGAAGCACTGCACAAGAGAAGAAAGAAGTGTTCCACATTGAAGATCGAATGAACACTCTTCATGATAGTAGTGTTGTCTCTATCAGTGAATAACACACTACGATCAAGTCCATGAAGACATGCATCAGAATCGTAGAGTTCGAATAGCTGAAGACTGAAGCATTGGCAATGGTTCAATCTGAAGGGTAATATTCGGACAAGAGCTCATTGAAAGCATCGATGTAAAAGGACAACCTCTGATCGAGAAATCAGAAGGAGGAAATAAAGTCTTCAACCTGCCCAAGATATCAAAATATCATATCTGACAGAGTTGGTGAAACAGTAGACTGCAGTGTCAGAAAGTCAGAAAAAGATGTCATATCACATCTGTAGTCTACACCAAATAACTCGAGATATGTGAAGCCATTTGAATAGCTTCCAACGGCTACTTTCCAACGGGAAGATTGGAAAGCAGTATAAATCAACAGAGCCTCAAAGATCAAGAGTTGCGGATGAGTGTGAAGTAGTAGAATCATTGAGTTGGTGAATGCTATAGTTGACTCTACGAGTTCCACCAAAAGATCAACAGAACAAGTCTTAGTGACAGTAAGACTACCAAGGTGGAAGTGAAGCAGCTTTGAAGTAGAACTCAAACAGATCAAAGCTTCACTCAACAAAGATGAGAATGCCACTGAAGATGGCAGCCAAGATGAGAGCCGAGAAGGCCAAGAAGATAGCATTCAAGAAAGTGGCTGAGTACAAAGAAGATCAGGAGAGCCACTCTACGAATCACCATGAACCTAAAGCTGAAACTGAACAAGTGCAGAACCATGTCTGCAAAGTATTCAAGAAGGGTTCAGGGATTGCTAAGTGTTAGTCAAATAGTACTAAAAGCACGGAGACTTAGCAAATTCAGATGGTGATGGTGCATAGCTGACATCAAATAAAGATAAGCTAAAAAGAGTAAAGATCAGCTGCACCAAAGAAGGTGTGGTCCAGACTCGAAGTAGAATGCAAAGAGGACCACATCAAGCTGCTAAGTACAAGAGATGTTCAGAGCTTGAAGACATCTTAGCAGCTCAGCACCAATAACTACAACAACAACTGCAACAACAAGAAGCCAGAGCCTGAGGGGTCCTTTTCCGGAGGGACTAAATGAGTTTCCAAGCCTGCTGGGCTTGAAGAGTTCTTAGGGAACTAGAGAAGTTCCAAGGCTGCTGGCCTTAAAGAGTTCTAAGTGAACTGAAGTCCCAAGGATGCTGGCCTTGAAGGAATCTAAGTGATTCAGGGTGCTGCCCTTCTTTAGTGGAAATCCTGCTAGTTAAAAGCAGAAGAGTGGATTAGGAGATTAAGTCTTTGAACCACTTAAAACCCCTTGTGTCTTTTACTTTCTGTCTTTTACTTTATGTACATTAACTATTATAACTGCTATGTATGGTTTAACTGCTTACTACTAAACTAACTCTACGAACAATGTATGTATGATTATGAATATATCAATGAAGGGGATCTTTTACTTATTCCGTTGTGCTTGAAAAGGATTCTTATATTTGTCATATGCTAATTTATGAGCAATGCAAAATAAACGAGAAAAGAATTTGAAATTCTAAGGATCTATTCAACCCCCCACCCTTCTAGATCTATTGTGCCTATTGGGAACTAACAGAGGTAACGAAGGTTTCTCCCAGCAGAGTTTCAACAGATAAATCAAAGTCTAATTTTTTCGGAGTCAAATTTAAACATTGAACACAACTAGGTGAAATAAAAGAGTGGGTAGAACTGGTATCGAATAAAGTATAGACTTCGTAAAAGTTTATAATTAACTTGTAATAACTTCGATCGGGTTTCTCGACAAACACTCTCACTTAAACTACCGAATTTGACTTTGATATAGGGTACATTCCACCCTTAAGTGCTTCGTCACATTCATGATCCATGATTTGAATCATTATTCTCTGATCCATATCGAATTGAGGTTAACCGCTATGCACAGGGTAATTTTGAATTCGATATTGGATTCTCCCAATTGCTGTCCAAAAATCAAAATCCATTTCATCTATTTTGGCTTTATTGGATCGGACGTCTTTTTCTATCATATCTACGTGTCGTGCGGCTTTTATCCATACATCATCTATTCCTATTCATTTAGTTGCTTCTTCTTTCATCATAACTTTGATCATAGCATTCTCAGATTCTAGCTCTAATATCTTATACTCTGCCAAAGAATGCTTCTGTTCAAGCATCGCACATCGGGTAACACAATTTTGAATTGTTACATCTCTTTGCTCCACAACCGCCTGCCGTTCTTCAGCCTTCTCTTCTAACTCAAGAATACGATTTTGTAATTCTAAATTTTGATCATAAAATTCTTCTAACCAATTCTCCTCAGGTTCTTCTTCTTCCTTTTCTTCCTCACTCTCAGCTGCTACCTCTACAACTGGCTCGGGAGCAACTATTAGTTCTTCACTCACCACGTAGATATCTCTAATTTCTTCTTCGTCTGACATCACATTAACCTAATTAGTGATTAAAGGTGTCTCAACGATCTCATTCACTCCATTGTTAGCATTTTCAGCCGCCATTCTCAAATACTGCCACAAAACAAGGGTTAATTAACATATCATATATTATCAATATACTCTGACCGACCAATTAAATATCAAATAAACTTAGGTAGGTCATACTAGCGAAGGAATTCCCCATTCTCCCCTCCTAGTTCTTGTCTCACATCTCAACCAGGGATCATATCCCAAAGCTTTGATACCAACTCTGACGCCCCCAAAATAGGTATACATCACCTATTCTGAGTCGCCAAATACATGGTACAGAATACAAATACAATCTTAAATATACAACATACGCTGTGAGTTTTAATACAAATATTATCTTCTAGACAATATCTACTCTCAGAATAAGACCTCATTACATTTATTATCACACTATTTTATAGAATAGTGAGGACTACTAAGACACCATCTCGGATAGTCACCCGGTTCCCGACTAGTCCCTGCTACGTTCTCATTTCCTGAAGAGAACAGTGAAAGAAAGGGTGAGCTCAACTAGCCCAGTAAGAAATATTAGGACTAAGATAATGCAGAATAAATTATCATTAGTCTTCAACAATGTTAAACCGATAAAATATAATATACATCAAGTTTAACTATAGTGGAACAAGCAATCCATTAAAAGAGTCAAGTAGAGAATAAAATATACTATCTTTTATGATTTAAAAGGTTTTTCATCACTTTTATCGCTGGGACTCAGCTTAATAAATAATCCACATCATCCTTGCACTACGGCCAAGGATATTTATTAGTATCACGACCACAAATTATCCATGCACTACGGGCCAAGGATATTCGTGTATTCATCAATGGTCATGATCATGCCAACAACTGTCCATCAATGCATTAAGGGCCAATGAGGACTTTTACCACATCATTTGTAATATTAAGGTCATGATTACAGCGAATAATCCCTGGTCATAATCATACCAAGTCCATCTATGCACTATAGGCCACAGATGACTTTCAAAAAAATAGAAACATGAGGATGATGACAATGATATAAGAATTCAATAAAACAAGTTCAAGAATTAATTTATTCACGAACTAATAACGTCCAAATTGTCAACATGATACTTCTTTGTAGAGTAAAATTCAAGAATGCTCCGAAGAATATTTCCATGAAAAGATACTGGATGAAACGCAAATATCAAGGATATTCCACTAATTTCATGGAGTATAGAAGTTAAAACTTTAACCAAGTGAGTATAATAAAGAATGGAATAACAAAAGAAATAACCATGCATGCGGTACTTCGCATAGATAGGTTATTCCAATAGAATAATAAATAAATGAGAACCGAAGTCGAAGTGAAATTAAATGCAAGCGAGGATATTCCAATAGAATAATAAAGAATGGAATAATGAAGAATTTCACCAAGTATAGGGAGTAGCTTTCAGCGTATCTGAGTTATTCAACGTAATAATAAAGAATGGAATAATGAAGTTCTCTTCATGAATACAAAAGAAATAATACCCTTACCTTAAGAAGAAGAGTCTTTGGATGTAGGAGTAGTGAAGTAGCGAGAATACTTTTCTTCTTTCACTCTATAATTTCTCTCTCTAGAGTTTCGATTGAATTAAGTAAGAAAATATTGAAGGAATGAGCTTCTATTTATAGAAGAATGGACTGCATAGTAACTAATTCATAAAGCGGTCAGATTGATTTACTTTTAATCGAAGCGATCCATATTTAAAGCAAAATCTTTTAAATAAGATATAATATATTCTATTTATAATCTAATAAAACGAATAACTTTATAAAAGTATTACATTTTTATATAAAAAGATTTTACTATGCAAAAAATACTATGAGCACTATACAACACTATGCATGATAAAATATAATATATTCTATTTATAGAATAACTTTATAAAAAGTATTCATTTTTTATATAAAAAGATTTTACTATGCAAAACACTATGCATAATAGAATATAATATATTAAATAGAATAACTTTATAAAATTATTACATTTTATATAAAAAGCTTTTCCATTTTATTACATTAATAATACCAATAAAATAAAAACCGAAAGTGACTTATCACTTAAGCATCAATAATCAATCTTGTGTGCTACTTATGCAACCACGCCAGACATTATTCTTGTTTTTTAAACAAAGTATTTCAGCGATTAACAGATACAACTTGCCGTTATTTTCATAAAAATATTTTTGTCGTTTTTCAATCCAATCCAATAAATTAAATTATGAGGTCCACCAATGATTGTCTTGGTTATGCGAATATTCCACGATAAAACGAATATTCCCCGACCAATCGAATATAATATGACAACTTGCATACTTTGCAAAATTTATAAATACTACCCATAACTACAACATTATATCAAATCCACACCATAATATAAAAAATTATTTCGAGAAAAATTAAATCTTTATTTGTAAAATTTTGGGATCTCACACATGACCTGGTTCTATTATTTATTATTCTGTTGGAATATTCTGTCTGTGCATTTACGTATGACCTGGTTCCATTATTTATTATTCTGTTGAAATAACCTGTTTGTGCGGTCTATCGCATGCTTGGTGAGTTCTTTTGTTATTCCATTCATTATTATACTCAGTTGGTTAAAGTTTTGGCTTTTATACTCCATGAAATTAGTGGAATATCTTTGATATTTGTGCTTTATCCAGTATCTTTTCATGGAAATATTCTTCTGAGCATTCTTGAATTTTACTCCACAAAGAAGTATCATGTTGACAATTTGGACGTTATTGGTTCCTGGATAAATTAATTCTTGAACTTGTTTTATTGAATTTTTATATCATTGTCATCATCCTCATGTTTATATTATGTTGAAAGTCATCTGTGGCCTGTAGTGCATAGATGGACTTGGTATGATTATGACCAGAGATTAATCAGTATAATCATGACCGTAATGTTACAAATGATGTGGTAATGTCATCATTGGCCCGTAGTGCATTGATGGACAGTTGTTGCCATGATCATGACCATTGATGAATACACAAATATCCTTGGCCCGTAGTGCATGGATAATTTTTGGTTGTGATACTAATGAATATCCTTGGTCAGAAAAGTGCGTGGATGATGTGGATTATTTATTGTCGAGTCTCAAATGATAAAAGTGATGAAAAACTTTTAAATCATAAAAGATAGTAGATTTTATCTCTACTTGACTCTTTTAATGGATTGCTTGTTCTGCTGCAGTTAAACTTGATGTTTGTTATATTGTATCAGTTTAACACTATTGAAGGCTAAAGATAATTTATTATGCATTATCTTAGTCATAATATTTCTTACTGGGCTAGTTGAGCTCACCCTTTTGCTTTTATTGTTCTCTTCAGGAAATGAGAACCTAGCAGGGACTAGTCGGGGAACGGAGTGATGGTCCAGAGGATAGCATTAGTAGTCCTCACTATAGTGTGTTAATAAATGTATTGAGGACTTATTTTGAGTTTAAATACTGTCTAGAAGATAATATTTGTATTAAAACTCACGCCTCATGTTGTATATTTAAGATTATATTTATATTCACATACCATGTATTTGGCGACTCGAATAGGTGATGTATACCTATTTTGGGGGCGCCACAATTAGTATCGAGCTTAGGGATATGATCCCGGGTGAAATGTGAGATAAAATTAGGAGGGGAGACGGGAATTTTTTCGCTAGTATGACCTACTTAAGTTTATTTGATATTTAATTGTGGTCACGTAGTATGGGGATATTATGTGATATGTTACTTAACCCTTATTTTGTGGCGAAGATTTGAAAATGACATCCGAGAATGTTGAGAATATCAATGGAGCACAGGAGACCGTTGAGTCTCCACAGATCAATAATCAGGATAATGTGCATCAGGAAGGCGATAATCCTCAGGCAAACAACAACACTGACCAAATGATGAACGATGGAATTTTCAGAGGCTTTATGCAATTTATGCAACATCAGGCAAGAGCGGCTCCTGTCCAAAATGCAGGTGGAAACACTGACAACTCTCGGACGGTCACCGCCAAGCAGTTTAAGGAACTAGGACCACCAGAGTTTTTTGGAGAGCCAAAACCACTTAAAGCGGAGACGTGGATAAAGCAAATCTGCAAGATACTTGATGTCTTGGGATACTCCGAGGAACAAAAGGATCCCTTTGCCACCTTCATGTTGCGTGCAGAGGCAGATTACTGGTGGGAATCTATAAAATGTACTCAACTTGTCGCACTGAAGATGACTTGGGAAAAGTTCCAAGAGTTGTTCAACGACAAGTACTTTCCCAAAAGTATTCGTCACAAGAAAGAGGTAGAGTTCATCAAGCTGGAGCAAAACAACATGACCATGTTGCAGTACGAAGCCAAGTTTGCCGAGTTGTCCTGGTTTGCGTCCCATTTGGTTGATAATGAGGAGAGAATGACGCGAATGTTTCTAAGAGGTTTGAAGCCCGAGATACATCAATATCATATCTCTCATAAACTGTGTTTGTATTCAGATGTTGTTAATAGGGCTAAGTTATTGGAGCGCTATAATGAGTCAACCCAACCAAAAGAGAGCAACCGACAAAATGATAATACTAGTGAGAGCAGTCATCGAAGCGGTGACAACAAGCGTGGAGGGAATCAACAAGCCAGAAATGGTAACCACTCCGGTGGTAATCAGGGCCAAAACAATAAGAATGGCATTTCAAGAAGAGGAGATTCAACAATGATGGAAAGACGTCAGCACCAGCACCCGTTGTTAAGGAAGGAGAACGACCGCCTATCATATGCTTCAAATGCGGAGGGGAGGGACACATTAGTCCAAACTGCGCGATGTCGTCCAAAGCATGTTATAATTGTGAGACCCCAGATTTTATAAATAAAGATTTAAATTTCTCGAAATATTTTTTTAATATTAAGGTGTGGATTTGAGATAATGTTATAGTTGGGGGTAGTATTTGAAAATTTAGCAAAGTATGCAAGTTGTTATATAATATTCGATTGGTTGGGGAATATTCTTTTTGTCGGGGAATATCCGTACGACGGCACAATCATTGGTAGACCTCACAACGGAAGTATTGTCGTAGTTAGAAAACGACAAAAATATTTTATGAAAATAACTACGGAGGTTTTACCGTTAAAACTATTGAACTACCCATTAGTAAAGAAATGCGATGTCTGGCGTGGTTGCATAGTAGCACGGTATTGATTATTGATGCTTACGTAAGAAGTCACTCAGTTATACTCAATTATTGCTACAGTAATTGATGCATCATATCTCTCATATTATTGATTCGATTATTGTCACAGTATATCTGGATTATATGATATTTTATCAAATCAATAATTGAGACGACAAAGTTATTAATATTATTAAATTGCAATATTTACAATGTCTAGAAGTTTTGCCAAGGAGAGGTTTGGTCAACTAATTGCTTGCCAATAGGGAGAAATCCTTATCGAAAAGCCCCCTCTTTCCTGGGAACGACCTGGTTGTTAAATATTGTGAGTTAAGATATTAATGATGAATGTTATTGAAATTGAAGTTGTGTTCGGAGTTGAATTTGGAGACGTGGACGTGATATTTGAGTCCGGGACAATGAAATTAGTAAAAATAGTCTATAAACACAAAATTTTCCGGAATTAACTATTTGGTCAAAAAGTCAACAGTTGACTTTTTTAGGAAAAGTCAAACTTCGAAATTTCAAAATTTATATTTTTATAAAATAGTTTCATTATGTTGGAATTGTTTGTGTTAGTGAAAATTGACATTTATTTCGATAAAAATTGATGTCTGGAGGTTATATTGATCAATCGGGTATTTAACCGGATAAATGAGCAATTGATTGCTATTATTTCACATGATTATAACTATTTGTTCACATGTAATACTATTGATTCACATTCTTGTTACTATTAGGGGAGTTGGTGCAAGATTGATAATACTTGCATGACTAAGTTAAAAATAGAGATATAGATGGAGGTACTATATCGTAATTATTTTTGTCACATGATTTACTATTTAGTCACATGATTTTACTATTGATTCACATGATTTACTATTAGGGAAGTTGGTGCAAGTTTGATAATACTTGGATGACTGAATTAAAAATGAAAGAAAAGTTGGAGGTATTGTACTGTAATTTTCCGAGCCCCAAAACGTGCAATTATCGAAACTATGTTTTTCTATAAATAGAAGCTCATTCTTCTTCATTTCTCACCAATTCATCAAAGCTTTAGAGCCATTATTATAGAGAGAAATTATAGAGAGAAGCTATAGAGAGAAAATCTATAGAGAGAAAGAAGAAGAGAAGTCTGCTTCCTTTCTATTCCAATTTCCAGTTTCTTCTAAGGTAAGGGGTGTTATTCTTTCTTATTCATGAAGAGAACTTCTGTTATTCCATTCTTTATTATTCTGTTAGAATAACCTGTAAAAGTGGCATACCCTATACATAACCTGTATACGCGGCATACCCTATACCTGGTGAAATCCTTATGTTATTCCATTCTTTATTATTCTATTGGAATAACCTGTATGCGTGGTTTACCCTATACTTGGTGGAATGACCTATATATGCGGTTTACCCAATACTTGGTGATCTTCTTCTGTTATTCCATTCTTTATTATTATGTTGGAATAACCTGTTTATGCGAAGTACCGCATACTTGGTGAAACTCTTTTATTATTCCGTTCTTTATTATTCTCGTCGAATATCACAGCCTTGGTGTGAATTTCACCGATTCGGTTCCATATTTATTATTTCGCCGGAACATCCTCGCTTAAATTGTGAATTTCACCTGACCTGGTTCCATATTTATTATTCCGCATTTATTATTCTGTTGGAATAACATGTCTATGTAGATTTCCACATGCATGGTGAATGATCCTTTGTATTCATTCCTTATTACATTGTGGAAATGATCTGTATACGTGGATTACCGCATGGCGGGTGAAAATCCATTTGCAGTTTCATATATATTCTTTATTATACTCAGTTGGTTAAAGTTTTGACTTCTATACTCCATGAAATTAGTAGAATATCTTTGATATTTGCGCTTCATCCAATACCTTTTCATGAAAACATTCTTCTGAGCATTCTTCAATTCTACTCTACAAAGAAGTATCATGTTGACAATTTGGACATTATTGAGTTCAGGATAAATTAACTTATAAACCTTTAAAATTTATTCTTGAACTTGTTTTGTTAAGTTATATGCCAATGTCATGATGAGTTATGTTGGTTATTATATGAAAACATGAAAGTTTCTTAGAAATCACAAAGGGTTGAAAAATCAGATTTTGGTGAAAACGGAACATGAAATTCAATTGACCATATCTCCTATTATATTTTGAATTTTTTAGTGTGGTCAAGTCCTAGAGTTAGATCTATGAGTTACCTAACTAATCCAAGTGGAATCACTGGAAAAGATGTTGTAGATTTTTGTGTGGACTGATTTTAGTAAAGGATGTAAAAGCTGGAAATTACCAAAAAGTTGTTGTCCAAAATTTGAAGGGGCTGTTTCGGCCACTTAATTTGTGAGAAAAATTCAGGCCTTTTGGGACATGAAAGTATATGGTATGAAGAACCTCCTATCCAAAAATGAGCTCATTCCGACTTAAAATGAGCAAGTTATGACCATTTCAATATTTAGGTTTTTTCGACGAAAAACGCTATAACCGGAGTTCTACAACTCCGATGACCATGAAATTTAAACTGGAGGCTCACATTAACATGTGTAAGGTCCTGCCAAGATTTGGGAATTTTTGGAGTTAAACTTGAGGTAGTTAATTTCTTAAGGAATTAATTAGAAATTGATTTTTGAAAAATAGTAAATGAATTTTAAAAATTCCGAGAAAAATATATTTTCATTATGGGACTATATTATGCTAAATCCTAGAAAAGAAATATTTTTGGGACTGATTTGGTATTTTTCATGAAAATGGTTTAGTTACGAATATATGAGTTAAATATGTTATGTGAAGTAACAAAGTTGGAAAATATGATTTTATGGCTTGGAAATCCTATATAAGGTATATGCATATTGTTGATGAGGAATTTGATCATTGGTGATGAAATCTTATGAGTATGGCATTCTGGAATGATTAAATGCATTAATTGGTAAAGTGTAAACAATTGAAATAAATTATTTATAAGTTTAAGAAGTGATTAAAACATTGTTATGATATTAACAATATTAGATTATAAATTTATTATGTGATTGATAATATTTGGAAAAATTTAAAGTCTTTAATATTTATCCTTGTTTTCAGTTGATTAATGTTTATATCATTGTCATCATCCTCATGCTAATATGGTGATAAAAGTTATCTTTGGCTTACGTGCGAAATGGACTGTTGATTATTGAATTGTATATCTTTGGCTTACGTGCAAAGATGGATAATTGATTATTGGTTTCATTGTTGTATATATTTTGCTTATGTACAGAGATGGACTGGGTATGATTATGACCAGGGATCATTCGATATAATCATGAACTGTGATGTTATAAGTGGTGTGGTAAAAGTCCTCAGTGGCCTGTAATGCATTGATGGACAGTTTTTGGTATGATTATGACCAGGGATTATTCGGTATAGTCATGACCATTGATGATTTAATGAATGTCCTTGGCCCATAGTATAGGGATGATTAGAAGATGTGGTTTATTTATTAAGTTGAGTCTCAGCGATAAAAGTTGATGAAAACATTTTTAAATCATAGAAGAAGTAGGTTTTATTCTCTAATTGACTCTTCTAATGGATTGCTTATTCCGCTGCAGTTAAACTTGATGTCTATTATATTTTATCAGTTTAACATTGTTGAAGACTATTGATAATTTATTCTGCATTATCTTAGTCATAATATTTCTTACTGGGCTAGTTGAGCTCACTCTTTCTTTCAATGTTCTCTTCAGGAAATGAGAATATAGCTGGGACGAGTCGGGGAAAGGAGTGATGGTTCAGAAGATAGCATTAGTAGTCCTCATTATTCTGTTAAATAGTGTGACAATAAATGTAATGAGGACTCCTTGAGTATGGATATTATCTAGATGACAATATTCCTATTAGAACTCTCAGTTTATGTATTGTCGTATGTTACATGACATTTGTATAATTAAGTTTGAATTTGTATTTTGTACCATGTATTTGGCGAGTCAAAATGGGTGATGAATACCTAATTTTGGGGGCGTCACAATAATTGTGGAAGAGAAGGTCACCTAAGACAAGTTCTCTTCAAATATAAAGTTTAAACGTATAAGCGTAAATGGGATTATATGACTGACATCAGTTACCCCGTTATTCGGGTTGTTCATCTTAGTATTCATGCGGGACCTCACCAAAGCAATTTGGATTGGTAAACATTCAATAGCTTCAAAGGATTTGAATTGTTCAAACAATATACTACGTTTGCATCAATAACATCTAGCTGAAAGGAAAGCTAGAAAGCATGCTTGAATATAGTTCATTAAGGGTATACGAACTTTAAAGTATAGCAGTTACAATAGGAACTGAATAATCATCAATAACGTTTTGCATCACAATTGAAGTTATATAACTTTACAATAGAGGAGCTTGCACAAATGATTACTTAATCACAAGCCCAAACTTACCCTCACTGCAATCAACTGAATAAGAGTTGAATAAATTCATAATGAAAAATAGGGTAAGAAACTTGCCTTGATCGTTGTTTACTAATAATGATTAACGACCATGACTATCTCGCACTTCACGTGCCCTACACAATTGTATAATCATGCACATCAACTATTAGCAACGCATAGTAGTTGTAATATAAACTTTACTCTATAATTTTCAGAGTTCACTCAATGATTTTCACTCTACTATCTACACTCTACGATTTTCAGAGTTCACCCTACGATTTTCACTGACTCTACGATTTTTAGTGTTGACTCTACGATTTTCACTCTACTATCTGCACTCTACGATTTTCAGAGTTTACTCTACGACTTTCATTGACTCTACGATTTTCAGAATTTACTCTACGATTTTCACTGACTCTACGATTTTCAGAGTTACTCTACGATTTTCATTGACTCTACAATCTTCAAAGTTTACTCTACGATTTTCACTGACTCTACGATTTTCACTGACTCTACGATTTTTAGAGTTTACTCTACGATTTTCATTGACTCTACGATTTTCAGAGTTTACTCTATGATTTTCACTGACTCTACGATTTTCAGAGTTTACTCTACGATTTTCATTGACTCTACGATTTTCAGAGTTTACTCTACAATTTTCACTGACTCTACGATTTTCAGAGTTTACTCTACGATTTTCATTTACTACGATTTTCAGACTTTACTCTACGATTTTCATTGACTCTACGATTTTTATTCCCGCTAGTCTAAAGATGATATGACCATGATACTTGGATACAATAAACTTCATACATCAAGGTATTTTACAAAAATATAACATTCATAAAACTAGCATGCTAAGACCACAAACCAACTTCATAAAAAAGCGTGCAAGCACTAGTTTTATACTTAGAAAAAAATTCTGGAATTTCCAGAATTCTGCAGATTTATTACCAACATGCATGCTTACGATTTTCATAACTTGCTCAATTTAACTCCCTTTCCTATGAAATTTGGACAGGTTGTACCTCATGTTACATACTATTTTAGAAAATTATTACATACGTTAATCGAGTCATATACACCATGATTCCGAGGCTCCGAAAAACCCCAAAAATCACAGATTACTAGTTAAACCCAATTTGACAAAAATCCGTGATTTTGCTTCTAGCATGCAATTAAATTATTTCTAATGTCCAGATCATCTACTCTCACATGTTTTCACATTTCACAACATCAAACTTCAACAAACTTCCACCTTTTTGATTAATTTAGCACCTAAGAGACATTTTATCAAAGGTAGAGCATGCATTGCTTAATTCTTTGATTTTCTATGAATTTGATGCATAATTAACCCATATCTTTTGTTGTTAATGATCTATAATCATCAAACAACAGTAACATGGCAACACAAAGCCACAACAAATCATTTATCAATTTTATATGCATTTTCTTCTCATTTTCTTATAAAAATAAAATGGGTTCATGAATTACCTTTTGATGAATTTCTTCTTGGTTTAATATGATGCTCCTTCTCCTTGCTTGTCAAATCCTCAGTAATCCTCCAAAATTAGTTCTAACTCTCTTAGGCTCTCAATTTCTCCCTATGTTTACTCACTTGGTGGAATTTTCTTAAAAGAAAAATGTGTTTGTATATATGTATAGCTTTGTTAGAGTCTTTTGATTCCCATAACCCCCAACTCCCATAACCCCCAACTCTAATGATTAGTTACTCACAATACTTAATACTACAATAATATAGTTAATTAATAGGAAGAATGTGGGAGTTAGAGAAAATGAATGTGGGAGTTAGAAAATAAAAGAATTTTGATTTTAAGGAATAAAATAAATTACTTCCACCTTAGCTATTATGTAATATCGATATCTTGCCTCCTTGTCCCAATTTAATAGTCTCATGGGTCCATCTGGTTAAATTTGATTTCTATTATAAAAAAATACATATATTATTTTAATCAATTAATAAGCTATTTGACTATTTTACCCTTGAGAACCAAACTTTTGCGAACCATATATCGATTCCTACTAAAGTCGATGTTTTGACGTCATGGGAGTATCTGTTTAGTTAAATTCATCTACGAAATTAAGTAGTTGACTTTTCCTCGAAAAAGTCAATAGGTTGACTTTTGACCAAAAAGTCAACTGTGACACTTTTTCGTGATTACGATCTATATCCGACTAATTTCGATGTTCCGACTCGAATACACGGTCAAGCGTCTCTAAATTCTCGCTCCTAACTCTAGCTCATGATTTAATACCATCCCAACGTAATAAAATAGAATAATTCCTACTTAATTTTATTTAAATAGTTAAATAAAACTAAACCAACCATTTAAATACATCTCATCACATATCTTGAAATAACACATATATGTACCACACACATACATCTAATAAATGAAATCACCCAAAAGTTTCATATAAATTCGTTTATTAACAATTCTTAAATTACATAAAAAAATATTTAAAAAAATTAAAAATAAAACTCGGATATTACAAAGAACTTCTTGGCTTACCCCCAGAGCGTGAAATTGAATTTTGTATCGACCTTAAACTCGGTACAAAACCCATTTCCAAAGCCCCATATCGAATGGCTCCTATTGAACTTCAGGAGTTAAAGACCCAACTGCAGGAATTGTTAGACATTGGCTTTATTCGTCCTAGTACTTCTCCTTGGGGTGCTCCTGTTCTATTCGTGAAGAAGAAACATGGGAGTATGCGACTTTGTATTGATTATCGGGAGTTGAATCATGTCACCATCAAAAATAGGTACCCATTGCCATGTATTGATGACCTGTTTGACCAGTTGCAAGGAGCCAAATTCTTTTCAAAGATTGATCTTCATTCCGGATATCACCAATTGAAGATTATAACCGATGACAATCCAAAGATGGCTTTCAGACTCGGTACGGGCATTATGAATTCTTAGTCATGTCCTTTGGATTGATTAATGCTCCTGCTGCCTTCATAGATATGGTGAACCGAGTATTCAAGGAATATTTGGATCACTTTGTGGTCGTCTTTATTGATGACATCCTTATTTATTCCAAAAACCGAGTACCGCATGCATGGTGATTTCTTTTGTTTTTCCATTCTTTATTATACTCAGTTGGTTAAAGTTTTAACTTCTATACTCCATGAAATTAGTGCAATATCCTTGATATTTGCACTTCATCCAGTATCTTTTCATGGAAATATTCTTCTGAGCATTCTTGAATTTTAATTTACAAAGAAGTATCATGTTGACAATTTGGACGTTATTGGTTCCTGGACAAATTAATTCGTGAACTTGTTTTATTGAACTCTTATATCATTGTCATCATCCTCATGTTTATATTATGTTGAAAGTTATATGTGGCCTGTAGTGCATAGATGGACTTGGTATGATTATGACCAGGGATTATTCGGTGTAATTGTGGCGACCCCAAATCCAGGTACTTGAAACCCGAACTCGGTTCTCCACGATACCATTTCTTTAAGCTGAATAATACTAAATAATAATACATTCGAACTTAATTTACATACATCAAAGTTTACTTCTCGTGCACGTGACCTTCAAATACATTCCTTACAATATCGATAATAGATTCCATTGTCTTACTAACTATAACCATTAACTCATACTAATTCTCATTCGAGCGACTTTTTCTTTTCCCTTGTTCGTGCCTGAGCCCTCAGGTCGATCGTAGGTAACTGAAAACATTTAGTTTAAGCAAGGATGAGCATTTGAGTGCCCAGCAAGTAATAACAATTATATATATAAGCTGAAAGAATATAAGTATTCTCTTTACATAACACTTCAACAACAAAGCAAAGGTTGTGAAGTAATCTCTTTCAAATTCTTGAAATGAGGCTCCACCCATGAATAGGGTTTAAGAAACATACTATGAACATTCTTTTTTTCATTTTCGAAAAGGTTTAGCAGAAATTCATCCGCAAACCGTCATAACTTACGGGCACGGAGGGTGATCAGCCCCGTTGTACCCTGTATTGATCAATACTACATAACTTGAACGAAATTCATCGCTCACCCTTTGTCCGCCGAAGCGCATAAAAATTTTCCCATTATCGGGATGTTCATACATGCCTGGTTCCAAAACCGAAGGTTTTTAATCTTGCTCAACAATAATATGTAATTCAACATATATATATATACGGGTAATTGACAAAGGTGTATCAACATGTGAATAAATGCCATGATTATCCAAGTGGGGACACTTGTATAACCATTTAGAAATCAACTTAATGTAATATATATCCGAGCTAACATGTTGATAATCAAAGCGTACATAATGCATGTACAGAATAGAACAATTCGAAACTTCTTACTCATGTCCATTGCATAAAGAAAATGCAAAGGTAAGATACTTGTCTGATTTGCTGATTACAAATTTCAACTTAGGTTTTATCTCTTTATCACAACCTATCAATAAGCGGGTCATTCGTTCGATTAGAACAATATATCATAACACATAATCTTTATCTATTACGGT
Organism: Panax ginseng; assembly: GCA_020205605.1. NCBI lineage: Eukaryota > Viridiplantae > Streptophyta > Magnoliopsida > Apiales > Araliaceae > Panax > Panax ginseng. Next base: position 55,773,903 of record CM035143.1, on the reverse strand, counting down.
CAAGACATAGTCTAATCACGTCATCACATAATCGCGGTGATCATACTTTTAGTTCATATTCTATACATTTTTCAAATATCTCATCCATACTCTTACAGTAGCCTTTTCTTTCAATTATAGGTTTAAAGCGGGTTGTCGGCGCATTAAGCTGACTTTATCGGGTAAATCTTGAGTCTAAGACTCTTATTCTATAGCTCAACATACGTAAATATCGGACATTTTACTTTTAATCATTTTGAATTTTTCGAGAAATTGAAAAATTTAAAATAAATCAAATCATCCCTTTCAAGGGCTTATAGTGATATAAGCATTATTACTATGGGTGCTCTTCATCAAATCTGGACTTCATAACTTAGGTTCTACAATCACTAGTTTGGATAGGATATAACTTTCAAACATCGGAATCATAATTAAATGATTTAAACACTAAACAATTCCATTATCATTAATAATTAATTTATATTAAACTATTAATGAAACCATTGCTAAAATATAAAAGTTATTTATAATAACTCAAACTATTTTAAAACATTTATATTACCCTTAAATGATTTTTAAAACAATTAAAATCATTTTAAATAATCATCATTAATATATAAATATTAATGTACTATTCATCCAAATATTAAAAGTCATTAATTATAACTTAAAATATTTTTAAATCCTTAATATCCTCTTTAAATGATTTTAAATAAATAAAACCATTTTAAACTATTTATTTAATATAAATATTAAATAAACTTAATATCACAAATCGGTAACTAAATATCATTAATATATAATTATTAATGAAATTATCTTCTAAATATTAAAAGTTATATTTTATAACTCAAAATATCTTTAAATACTTTATTTTCATTTAAAATGATTTTTAAAATATTAAAATCATTTTTAAACTAATTATTTAATATAATCAATAAATAACTTTAATATCATTAATATATAATCAATTAATGAAATTCATCACAAAATATTAAAAGTCATGGAAAATAACTTAAAATATTTTCTTATACCATAATATAATTTTCATGATTTTTCATGAATTAAAACTATTTTTAAATCATTTATTTAATATTATAATTAAATAAATAAATACCTTTTATATTCCAAAAAATATTAAATATTTATGAAATATACTCAAAATAATTAAAACTATTTTTAGGACTTTAAAATAATTTTTCATAATTTATTTGGTATTTTTAATAATTAAAATCTAATTTTTCTAATTTTTAAATCATTTTTTAGGAAAATCGAGAAATTAAAATAATTAAAAGCGTCGCTAAAGGCCCTGTAGTGATGTGAAGTGTCGTATATAGGTGTTCTTGAGCCTACCTGAGATCTTCATAAGGCGTAACCAAGGTGGCCTACTTTAGCAGTGAATAACTCTCTCATCTTAACGAATTTGGACAATCTATAAATTGGGTCTTGTAGAGGAAATACAAGACTACAAGATCCAACAATCATAACCTCTAAACAAACATCGGATCTGGGATAAATCGAAAGCCATCAAAGTAGCTACCAAAGTCGTTTCTTCACGAAGAGCGGTTTGAGGTGCCTACTTTGGACCTCTATAACTTGATGATCGTGTAACGTTTATGTGATCTATCAATTCCAATGTGTAGACAACATGTAGGACTACAACTCTAGCACTTAACATCATCATAACAACAAGAAATCAAGCATCTAAAGTATGGTCAAACCTTGTCAGAAAAATTAACACTTAGAAAATTTACGTTGCCCAAGATTTTCCTATCAATCTTGGTCAACCCACTTTGACCTTAAATAACTCTTAATCAAGTAATATATATGGACCTGATTCTTTTTGGAGGTTAAATACCACATAACAAGCTACACATAAAAACCTTTAGAACACAAAACACATTAAAGATAACCGAGATATAAGGCCCGACATTTTCAAAAAAATATTTTTACGGACACTTAGAATATTTTACGGGTTTGAAGAAACGGTAGGTCAATGTCGGTCAACCCACTTTGACCGCTTATAAATCCCGATCTACAATAGATATGAACTTGATTCCTTTTGGAGATTAAAGACCACATATTAGGCTACCTATAACAACTTTTAAACAACAAAACTCGTGATCGACCAAAGAGTTATAGCCTCTGACATTTGGTAAAAAATAATGAAATTGGTTTTTCCAACTTGCTCAAATCTTCAAATTCGTGCACTTTGATGTTATGGGTTCATGATTTTACAACCCGAATATTAATAGACTCTCTATTACACTACTTTAAACAATCAATTGCATCAATTAACATCGAATCGAAGGATTTCTAGAATTTAGGATTTCTACCTTTTCGAGCTTGATTTTTGATTTTACGGCTTCTTGATGCTTACGATTTGTTGTTTGTGATGGGCTTTGTTTAGGGACTGATATGCTACAATAATTCGTAGGTTTTAGAGAGAGAAGCTTAAGGATGAGAGTTGGATGAATTTTAGTGTACAAAAATGCTAACTTTCTCCAATCTATTTATAGAATAATTCAAATGCCTTGGATGCTAGATTGGTTGATTGAATCGAGCATAATTGAGTCTTGGATGCTCAATTGGTAGGGTAGTGATGTTGGCCATGATTTGTTGCTAGATTCCTCCAATAATACACTAATAATACACTAAATGGACAAAAGGGCATTTTAGTCATTTCCACACTAATAATTGATTTCTTCCTTTAATAATGCACAAGGGTAGTTTAGACTTCTCATGTCTACCATGAAGGGCATTATAGACATTACCCATAACCATTAGGGTTTATCACTTTAGATTTTAAAATTCCATAAATAATATAACTAATAATACACTAAAAGGGTATTTTGGTAATTTCACATATAATTTCATGGGCATTTTTGTACATAGCAATTAAATGTAATATTTAATCACTAGATGGTAATTCTTATCATTTACCAATTACTTTCTATCCTTTGGTAAATTAAAACATTTATACAATAACATCGTAATTAAACCCAATAATTTTAAATTAGGGTTTTGATTGAAAAATTAGGGTTTTCTAATTAGGGTTTCTTAACGCCATCAATTAGGGTTTCTAATTGACCATTAGGGTTCTCTAATTATCGTGTATGTTCTACACACGATTATTATTCACTGGTCTCTAACTCAAACCGATTAGGGTTGTAATAATTAGGGTTTGTCTAATTATCGACATCGCAATGATAATTAGGGTTTTCTTCTAATTACAGAGCATTCTTGTACACGGTAACTTCATATACACAGTCACTACTCGGTCATATCTCATAAGCTGAGTTTAATAATTAGGGTTTCACCTGAGACGGTAATATCTTTATGACCTAATTGGCCGTTATTGCTTTCAATATTATCTGTCACTCAGCACATACACGGTATATAATTATTGTCTTTGTAAAATCATTATAACAATAATATAATATTATTATTCTCATCTCTTGATCACAATCCCAATTGAGGTTTGGATCTCATATCGACTTCTCTTTCGCATATCAAGTTAAAATACTTGATTTAAATATTCGAACAATTCATATAATAAAATATATATTATATAAATTCTAATTATCACTTCATATATTATTTCCAATCATGTTTTCATGGAAAATAATTAATAAAAACATTTACGCTTCTGAAATTAATTACCATAGAAATATAATTTGTAGTAATTAATAATTCCAAAATTATTTCTAATTTTTCAAGTAATAAATATATTCGCATTTATCGTTCACATTACTAGACACTTATTCTAGTCATTAAATAAAAAAAAAATTTATACGCAAATTTCTTATTTATTTTATTTAGGAAATCTCGGGTTATTACAGTAATCATGACCGTAATGTTACAAATGATGTGGTAAAAGTCCTCATTGGCCCGTAGTGCATTGATGGACAGTTGTTGGCATGATCATGACCATTGATGAATACATGAATATCCTTGGCCCGTAGTGCATAGATAATTTGTGGTCGTGACCCTAATGAATATCCTTGGCCGTAGTGCAGGGATGATGTGGATTATTTATTAAAATTTGAGTCTCAAATGATAAAAGTGATGAAAAACCTTTTAATTCATAAAAGATAGTAGATTTTATTTTCTACTTGACTCTTTTAATGGATTGCTTGTCTGCTGCAGTTAAACTTGATGTCTAATATATTTTATCAATTTAACATTGTTGGAGACTAATGATAATTTATTCTGCATTATCTTAGTCATAATATTTCTTCTTTGGGCTAGTTGAGCTCACCCTTTCTTTCTTTGTTCTCTTGAGGAAATGAGAGCGTAATTTGGAGACGAGTCGGGGAATGGAGTGATGGTCCGGATGATAGTGTTAGCTAGTAGTCCTCACTATTCTATTAAATAGTGTGACAATAAATGTAATGAGGACTTATTCTGAGAGTGGATATTGTCTAGAATACAATATTTGTATTTAAACTCACAGCTCTCTTGTTGTATAATTAAGATTGTATTTATATTCTGTACTATGTATTTGGCGACTCAGAATAGGTGATGTATACCTATTTTGGGGGCGTAACAGTTGGTATCAAAGCTTAGGGATATGATCCCTGGCTAAGATGTGAGACAAGAACTAGGAGGGGAGAGACGGGGAATTATTTCGCTAGTATGACCTACCTAAGTTTTTTTTGGTCTTTAATTGGTCGGTCAGAGTATAGGGATAATATGTGATATGTTATTTAACTCTTGTTTTGTGGCAGTATTTGAAAATGACATTTGAGAATGTTGAGATTATCAATGGAGCACAGGAGACCGTTGAGTCTCCACAGATCAATAATCAGGATAATGTGCATCAGGAAGGAGACGTTCCTCAGGCAAACAACAACACTGACCAAATGATGAATGATGGAATTTTCAGAGGCTTTATGCAATTCATACAACATCAGGCGAGAGCGGCTCCTGTCTAAAATGCAGGTGGAAACACTGGAAACTCTCGGACGGTCAACGCGAAGCAGTTTAAGGAACTGGGACCACCGGAGTTTTTTGGGGAGCCAAAACCACTTAATGCGGAGACGTGGATTAAGCAGATCAACAAGATATTTGATGTCTTGGGATACTCCGAGGAGCAAAAGGTTTCCTTTGCCACCTTCATGTTACGGACAGAGGTAGATTACTGGTGGAAATCTGTAAAGCGTACTCAACCTGCCGCACTGAAGATGTCTTGGGAGAAGTTCCAAGAACTGTTCAACGACAAGTACTTTCCTGAAAGTAGTCATCACATGAAAGAGGTAGAGTTCATCAAGCTGGAGCAAAACAACATGACCGTGTCGCAGTACGAAGCCAAGTTTGTCGAGTTGTCCCGGTTTGCTTCCCATTTGGTTGATAATGAGGAGAGAATGACGCGAATGTTTCTAAGAGGTTTGAAACCTGAGATACATCAATATCTTATCTCACACAAACTGTGTTTATATTCAGATGTTGTTAATAGGGCTCAGTTATTGGAACGCGATAATGAGTCAACCCAACCAAAAGAAAGCAGCCGACAAAATGATAATACCAGTGAGAACAGTCATCGAAGCGGTGACAATAAGCGTGGAGGGAATCAACATGCCAGAAATGGTAGCCACTTCGGTGGTAATCAGGGCCAAAACAATAAGAATGGCATTTCAAGAAGAGGAGATTCAACAATGATGGAAAGATGTTAGCATCAACACCTGTCGTTAAGGTAGGAGAACGACCACCTATCATATGATTCAAGTGTGGAGGAGAGGGACACATCAGTCCCAACTGTGCGATGCCATCCAAAGCATGTTACAACTGTGAAAGAGAAGGTCACCTGGCCCGATTTTGTCATGCACCGAAGACAAGTCCAACTGGGATGGAGGCATCAAAGGCTATCCCAGAAAAGTCAAAGCCGGTAGTGCAAGGGAGAGCATTTGTTGTAACGTCCCCGAAAGCAAGGAACCCGACGAGGTCATCACGGGTAAGCTTATCATAAACTCTAGCGAAGTTTATACCTTATTTGATACCGGTTCTACCCATTCTTTTATTTCTCCTACTTGCGCTCAACGTTTAAATTTGACTCCGGAGAAATTGGACTTTGACTTATCTATTGAAACTCCATTGGGAGAAACCTTCATTACATCCACGGTTTATAAGTCTTGTTTGATTCAAATTGGTAACACATTGTTACCGTCGATCTTATTTCTTTGAAAATACTTGAATTTGATGTGATTCTAGGGATTGATTGGTTAACTACTCATCATGCAAAAATTGATTGTTTTTCGTCAAGGTTGTTAGCTTTCATATTCTAACCAACCTATTATCTAATTCAAGCAACCAAACCATTAAAATCAATCACTGTTATTTCAAGCCATAAAGCTATTCGTTTATTAAAAAATGAATGTCAAGCTTTCTTAGCTCATGTCACGGATCTAAACAAAAATAAATGGGTTTTGAATGATATTTCTATTTTTAATGAATTTCTGGCGTATTCACGAAGAACTTCTTGGCCTACCCCGGGCGTGAAATTAAATTTTGTATCGACCTTGAATCTAGTACAAAACCCATTTTCAAAGCCCCATATCGAATGGCTCTATTGAACTTCGAGGAGTTAAAGACCCTACTGCAGAATTGTTAGACATTGGCTTTAATTCGTCCTAGTACTTCTCCTTGGGGTGCTCCTGTTCTATTCGTGAAGAAGAAAGATGGGAGTATGCGACTTTGTATTGATTATCGGGAGTTAAATCATGTCACCATCAAAAAATAGGTACCCATTGCCACGTATTGATGACCTGTTTGGCCAGTTGCAAGGAGCCAAATTCTTTTCAAAGATTGATCTTCGTTCCGGATATCACCAGTTGAAGAGTAGAATCAATGAAATTCCAAAGACGGCTTTCAGAACTCGATACGGGCATTATGAATTCCTAGTCATGTCTTTTGGATTGACTAATGCCCCTGCTGCCTTCATGGATATGATGAACCGAGTATTCAAGGAATTTTTGGATCACTTTGTGGTCATCTTTATTGATGACATCCTCATATATTCCAAAACCCGTGAAGATCATGAGCAACACTTGAGGCTGATACTCCAAAAGCTTCGTGAATATAAGCTTTATGCCAAGTTAAAGAAATGTGAGTTACGGCTTGAGAAGTAGCATTCCTTGGGCACGTGGTATCAAGTCATGGAATATCATTGACCGACAAACAAATTGAAGCCATTCAAAGCTGGGAACAACATAAATCAGTGACCGAAGTACGTAGCTTTCTCGGTTTAGCTGGTTATTATTGTAGATTCGTGGAAGGATTTTCTCAAATCGTTACTCCACTAACTCAGCTGACTTAGAAAGATACAAAGTTCGGTTGGAGCGAGGAATGTGAGAAGAGTTTTTAAGAAATCAAGAGCAGACTCATTTTAGCACTTGTTCTGACAATATCATCTGACTCGGAGGGATTTGTCATCTACAGTGATGCTTCGGGCAAAGGGTTAGGATGTGTTCTCATGCAACATGGGAAAGTCATAGCCTATGCCTCATGACAACTCAAAGAATATGAGAGGAATTATCCTACTCATGATCTAGAGTTGGCAGTTGTTGTCTTCGCACTAAAGATTTGGAGGCATTACTTGTATGGGGAGAAAGTGGAGATCTTTACGGATCATAAAAGCCTCAAATATTTCTTCACTCAAAAGGAACTCAACATGCGACAATGACGTTGGCTTGAAGCATTGAATGATTATGATCATACCATCAATACCATCTGGGAAAAGAAAAGCGTGGTAGGCGACGCATTGAGTAGAAGATCATATCTTGAATGCGAGTGCGATATTGTCAGCGTAAAGGCCCATTTTGTGTGACTTGCAAAGAATGGAGATAGAGATAAAGACTCGGGGACCCACATGATGATGGAGAATATCTGAGTAGAACCGACTTTAATTGATAAAGTTAAAATTTGCTCGAAATTCTGAGATCCGAGGTGATCGTATGAGGAAGAAAGTGCAAGAAGGTGTTTCTGGGAAGCAAGAATCGATGAAGAAGGAATACTTGAGTCAACTCCGGACTTTTGTGTTCTAACGACCACGATTTAAAGTATAAAATCATGATGGGCGCACAACACACCATTTGCAATCCATCTTGGGAGTACCAAAATGTACCGATGATCTTCATCATACATTTTGGTGGAGCAATATGAAGAGAGAGATAGCACTGTTTATCTCAAGGTGTCTAACTTGTCAACGAGCCAAGGCGGAGCATCAAGTACCAAAAGGTCCATTACAACCACTTGAAATTCTAGAATGGAAGTGGGAGCACATTACCATGGATTTCGTTACTGGTCTTCCCAAGGTTTCTCAAGGCATTGATGCAATTTGGGTCATTGTTGATAGATTGACCAAGTCTGCTCACTTCTTACCAGTACGAGAAACTTATACACTTGAACGTCTTGTTCGTATGTATATAAATGAAATTGTAAGACTACATGGTATGCCAGTATTCATAGTTTTTGATCGAGACCCAAGATTCACTTCACGATTTTGGGTTAGTTTGCAAAAAGCTATGGGCCCGGATTTACGATTTTGTTCAGCATATCATCCTCAGACGGACGAACAATTAGAGAGGACTATTCAAATTCTTGAAGATTTATTAAGACTCTGTGTCCTTTATTTCTAGGGAAGTTGGGATAAGTTCTTACCATTGGTGGAGTTTTCCTACAACAACAGTTATCAAGCAAGTATTGGCATGGCTCCATTCGAGGCGTTGTATGGAAGAAAGTGTCGTTCTCCAGTATGCTGGGATGAGGTGGATGAAGCAACGTTGTTGGGACCGGAGTTGGTACGTATGACTATAGAATAGATTCAAACGATCCGACAACATATAAAAACCTCACAAGATCGACAAAAGAGTTATGTTGATCTTCATTGAAAAGATGTGGAATTCGATATAGGAGATCATGTGTTGTTACGTGTTGCTCTATGGAAAGGAGTTATGAGGTTTGGAAAGAGAGGAAAGCTAAATTCTCGATTCATTGGCCCATTTTTAATCCTCGATCGAGTAGGAACTGTGGCATATAGACTCGCTTTACCGCCAAGTATATCTCGTGTTCATAACATTTTTCACATATCCATGTTACGTAAATATGTGGAAGACCCGAACCACATTATTGAGTTAGAACCAGACGAAATAGCGGAAGATTTAACGTATGAAGAGGTTCCTGTTCAAATCTTGGATAAGAAGAAACATATTTTACCCTCTAAGGTTATACCTCAAGTCAAAGTTTTGTGGAGAAACCACAATGTTGAGGAAATGACCTGGGAGTTAGAATCTGAAATGAAGTCAAGGTATCCTTACCTCTTCGATATACCAGGTATGTACCCTAATTTCGAGGGCAAAATTTCTTAAGAAAGGGAGGTTGTAAGACCCCAACTTTTTGAATAAAGATGAATTTTCTATAATTATCATTTTTGAGTATTATGGAATGAATTTAATATAATATTATAGTTATGGGTAATATTTATAAATTTTGCAAAGTATGCAAGTTGTCATATTATATTCGATTGGTCGGGAAATATTCTTTTTGTCAGGGAATATTCGTACGACGGTACAATCATTGGTGGACCCCACAACAGAATTATTGTCGGATTGAGAAAACCACAAAAATATTTATTGAAAATAACGGCGGAAGTTTTACCGTTGAAATTGTTAAACTACTCGGTAGTAAAAGCACAGTAATATGCGTGGTTGCATAATAGCACACGATATTGATTATTAATGCTTACGTGATAAGTCACTCAGTTTTGTTTTATTAGTATTATTAATGTAATAAAACAGAAAAGCTTTTAATATAAAATAGAATACTTTTATAAAGTTATTCGTTTTATTAGACTAATAGTAAAATCTTTTTATATAAAATAGAATACTTTTATAAAGTTATTCGTTTTATTAGACAATAATTAGATTATATTATATTTTATTATGCATAGTATTGCATAGTAGTTTATAGTATAGTGTTGCATAGTATTTTGCATAATAAAATCTTTTTATATAAAATAAAATACTTTTTATAAAGTTTTTTCGTTTTATTAGATTATAAATAGAATATATTATATTTTATTTAAAAGATTTTGCTTTAATTATGGACCGTCAGATTAAAGTAAATCAATACGGAATAGATTCATGAATTAGTTCTTATGCAATCCATTCTTCTATAAATAGAAGCTCATTCCTTCATTATTTTCTTACGAATTCTTTGAAACTCAGAGAGATAAAGCTGTAGAGAGAAAGAAGAAAAGTATGATACGCTACTTAACTACTCTTATATCCAGTTTCTTTTATGGTAAGGGATATTATTCTTTTGTATTCATGAAGAGAACTTACATTATCCATTCCTTATTATTACATTGGAATAACTTGTATATCATGAGCTACCCTATACTTGGTGACATTCTTATATTATTATGTCTTTATTATTACATTTGGAATATCACATGCATGTGTTTTACACGGACACTGGTTAAAATCTTTATTATTATGTTGGAATATCACATGCATGCATGTTTTACACGGATTATTACATTGGAATATCTTTATTATTTACATTGGAACATCATCATCTTTATTAAATTTTGCATCGACCTAATTCCGTTATTATTATTCTATTGGAATAACTTTCTCTGTGAAGTACCTGCATGCATGGTGATTTCTTTTGTTATTCCATTCTTTATTATACTCAGTTGGTTAAAGTTTTAACTTCTATACTTCATGAAATTAGTGGAATATCCTTGATATTTGCGCTTCATCCAGTATCTTTTCATGGAGATATTCTTCTGAGCATTCTTGAATTTTAATTTACAAAGAAGTATCATGTTGACAATTTGGACGTTATTGGTTCCTGGACAAATTAATTCGTGAACTTGTTTTATTGAACTCTTATATCATTGTCATCATCCTCATGTTTATATTATGTTGAAAGTCATATGTGACCTGTAGTGCATAGATGGACTTCGTATGATTATGACCAGGGATTATTCGGTGTAATCATGACCGTAATGTTACAAATGATGTGGTAAAAGTCCTCATTGGCCCGTAGTGCATTGATGGACGAGTTGTTGGCATGATCATGACCATTGATGAATACGAATATCCTTGGCCCGTAGTGCATGGATAATTTATGGTCGTGACCCTAATGAATATCTTGGCGTGTAGTAGTATAGGGATGATGTGGATTATTTATTAAAATTTGAGTCTCAATGATAAAAGTGATGAAAAACCTTTTAAATCATAAAAGATAGTAGATTTTATTTTCTACTTGACTCTTTTAATGGATTGCTTGTCATTGTGATTAAACTTGATGTCTATTATATTTTATCAATTTAACATTGTTGGAGACTAATGATAATTTATTACGCATTATCTTAGTCATAATATTTCTTCTTTGGGCTAGTTGAGCTCACCCTTTCTTTCCTTCGTTCTCTTGAGAAAATGAGAGCGTAGTTGGGACGAGTCGGGAGAATGGAGTGATGGTGGGATGATAGTGTTAGCTAGTAGTCCTCACTATTACATTAAATAGTGTGACAATAAATGTAATGAAGACTTATTCTGAGAGTGGATATTGTCTAGAATACAATATTTGTATTTAAACTCACAGCTCTCTTGTTGTATAATTAAGATTGTATTTATATTCTGTACCATGTATTTGGTGACTCAGAATAGGTGATGTATACCTATTTTGGGGGCGTCACAATAGATGCAATTTGGGTCATTGTTGATAGATTGGCCAAGTCTGCTCATTTCTTACCAATACGAGAAACTTATACACTTGAACGTCTTGCTCGTATGTACATAAACGAGATTGTAAGACTGCATGGCATGCCAGTATCTATAGTTTCTGATCAAGACCCAAGATTCACTTCACGATTTTGGGTTAGTTTGCAAAAAGCTATGGGCACGGATTTACGATTTAGTTCGGTATATTATCCTCAGACGGACGGATAATCAGAGAGGACTATTCAAACTCTGGAAGATTTATTAAGACTCTGTGTCCTTGACTTCAAGGGAAGTTGGGATAAGTTCTTACCATTGGTGGAGTTTTCCTACAACAACAGTTATCAAGCAAGTATTGCCATGGCTCCATTCGAGGTGTTGTATGGAAGAACGTGTTGTTCTCCAGTATGCTGGGATGAGGTGGGTGAAGCAACGTTGTTGGGACTAGAGTTGGTGCGTATGACTACGAAAAAGATTCAAACGATTCGATGACATATAAAAACCTCACAAGATCGACAAAAGAGATATGTCGATCTTCATCGAAAGGACGTGGAATTCGATATTGGAGATCATGTGTTGTTACGTGTTGCTCCATGGAAAGGAGTTACGAGATTTGGAAAGAGAGGAAAGCTCAATCCTCGATTCATTGGCTCATTTTAATCCTCGATCGAGTAGGGCGTGGCTATAGACTCGCTTTACCACCAAGTATGTCTCGTGTTCATAATGTTTTTCACATATCCATGTTACGTAAATATGTGGAAGACCCGAACCACATTATTGAGTTAGAACTGGACGAAATAGCGGAAGATTTAATGTATGAAGAGGTTCCTGTTCAAATCTTGGATAAGAAGGAACATATTCTACGCTCCAAGGTTATACCTCAAGTCAAAGTTTTGTGGAGAAACCACGATGTTGAGGAGATGACCTGGGAGTTAGAATTTGAAATGAAATGAAGGTATCCTTACCTCTTCGACATACCAGGTACGTACCCTAATTTCGAGGGAGAAATTTCATAAGAAGGGGAGGTTGTAAAACCCCAACTTTTATGAATAAAGATGATTTTTCTATAAATATCATTTTTGAATATTATGGAATGAATTTGATATAATGTTATAGTTGTGGATAACATTTATAAATTTTGCAAAGTACGCAAGTTGTTTTATAATATTCGATTGGTCGGGGAATATTCATTTTGATATGGAATATTCGTACAATGGCACAATCATTGGTGGACCCCGTAATGGAATTATTGTCGGATTAAGAAAACGACAAAAATATTTTATAAAATAATGGCGGAAGTTTTACCGTTAACTGTTGAAACACCCGGTGTTAAAAGTACAGTAATACACGTGGTTGCATAGTAGCACACGGTTTTGATTATTGATGCTTACGTGAGAAGTCACTCAATTTTGTTCAATTTTTTCTATAGTAATTGTTGCATAGTATCTCATGTTATTTGATTCAATTATTGTCGATCTTTTATATATTATTAAATCAATAATTAAGATAACAAAGTTATTAATATTATTATTTGCAATATTAACGATGTCTAGAAGTCCTGCCAAGGAGAGATTTGGTCACCTAATTGCGCCCCAATAGGGTGAAATCCTTATTGGAAAGCCCCCTCTTTCCTGGGAATTACCTGGTCGATTAATATTGTGAATTATAATAAAGGTGATAAGTTTTGTGTTATTATTATTATTATTATAAATGTAATAAAACGAGAAAACTTTTTATATAAAACAGAATACTTTTATAAGGTTATTCTTTTTATTAGACTATAAATAGAATATATAATATTCTATTATGCATAGTGTTTACATAGTAAATTTTTTTTATATAAAACAGAATACTTTTATAAAGTTATTCATTTTATTAGATTATAAATAGAATATATTATATTTTATTTAAAAGATTTTATTTTATTAGAATATTTTATTAATACTGCATATTAAATCAATATGGACCGTCCGATTAAAAGTAAATCAATCTGGACCGTTCATGAATTAGTTACGATTCAGTCCATTCTTCTATAAATAGAAGCTCATTCCTTCATTATTTCTTACGAATTCACTGAAACTATAGAGAGAAAGAAGAAAAGTATTCTGCTACTTCACTACTCCAGTATTCAGTTTTTCTAAGGTAAGGGGTGTTATTTCTTTTGTATTCATGAAGAGAACTTATGTTATTTCATTCTTTATTATTCTATTGGAATAACCTGTATACGCGGACTACCCTATACTTGGTGAAATTCTTACATTATTCAATTCTTTGTTATTATGTTGGAATAACATATACATGCAATAATTTTGCATACATGGTGAAATTCTTCTATTATTCCATTCTTTATCATTACTGTTGGAACATCACATGCATGCTTTTACGTATGACTGGTTCCATTATTTATCATTTTGTTAGAACATATTGTATGCTTTTACTGAGACTGGTTCAATTATTTATTATTACATTGGAATATCATGTATACGTGCTTTACGCATTGACCTAGTTCCATTATTTATTATTACATTGGAATATCTTGTCTATGCGTTACGCATAACACGTTCCATTATTTATTATTCTATTGGAATACCACATGCATCTTGTCTACGCATGCTCGATAAATTCTTTTGTTATTCCATTCATTATTATACTCGGTTGGTTTAAGTTTTGGCTTTTATACTCCATGAAATTAGTGGAATATCTTTGATATTTGCGCTTCATCCCGATATCTTTTATGGGAATATTCTTACGAGCATTCTTGAATTTTACTCCCAAAAAGTATCATGTTGACAATTTGGGACGTTATTGGTTCCTGGATAAATTAATTCTTGAACTTGTTTTATTGAATTTTTATATCATTGTCATCATACACATGTTTATATTATGTTGAAAGTCATATGTGGCCTGTAGTGCATAGATGGACTTGGTATGATTATGACCAGGGATTAATCGGTATAATCATGACCGTAATGTTACAAATGATGTGGTAAAAGTCATCATTGGCCCGTAGTGCATTGATGGACAGTTGTTGGCATGATCATGACCATTGATGAATACAAAAATATCCTTGGCCCGTAGTGCATGGATAATTTGTGGTTGTGATACTTGTGACGCCCCCAAAATAGGTCCAATCCATCCAACTTTATTACAATAATTGTCGTGCAAAATTCAACAACACGTATGTTGTAAGTTTTGATACAAATATATATCAACTATGACTCATGTCCCAACCTTAGATAGCACATCACAATGGCACCTTACATAAAGGTACAGTCAATAACTGTTTTATAATGTATTGAGAAACTTGACGATTTAGGACCATCACATTATTCCTGTTATCCTGGCTCGACCGGCTACACTCTTATTACGAAGGAATTGTGAAACAAAAGGGTGAGCACAACTAGCTTAGTAAAGAATATCATGACTAAAGATAATTAAATTATCAATAGCATTCATCGGTAATAAATCAGAGATTTAGAACATATGGTAGATGATAAAACTTTTCAACCATAGTTGCAGCGGAATGAGCAATCCATTAGAAGAGTCAAATAGACCATAAAGTCTATTATATTCTCCATGTTAAAAGTCCACCAACAATGTTTTATCCCTATAACATCAATCAACAGTTCCTTTCCACAATCATATGAATAACTCATAATCATAATTGTGATTCTAATTACTTTTCTCATCCATGACGAAGATAATTTTCATCACCTGTCTTTACCTGAAACATCAAAGATCATGGTTATACCAAATCACAGTTCCTGTTCATAATCATACTAATAAATTCATCTTTGCACTACGGCCAAAGATATTCATCAACAGTTCATCTTTGCACTACACGCCAAAGATATTCAGCAACAGGTCATCTTTGCACTACGGGCCAAAGATATTCATCAATAATTCATCTTTGAACTACAGGCTAAAGATATTCAACAACAGGTCATCTTTGCATTACGAGCCAAAGATATTCATCAATAATTCATCTTTGCACTACAGGCTAAGATATTCATCAATAATTCATCTTTGCACTACAGGCTAAAGATATTCATCAACAAGTCATCTTTGCACTACGAGCCAAAGATATTCATCAATAATTCATCTTTGCACTATGGTCCAAAGATATTCATCAATAATTCATCTTTGCACTACGGGCCAAAGATATTAATATCTCAAAGAAATACATAATCATTTCAGAAGTTATATAACAATAATTATAACCATGTTGATCAATTCACCTTTGCACTTAAGCTAAAAATATTCAATTATAAATTCAATGGTCATGATCATACCAGTCAACAATTCAACTTTTGCACTACTGGCCAAAGAGAACTCATAGTCACAATCATACCAATAATCTACCCATCTTTACACTTAAGTCAAAGAGAAATTTCTTCACCACATTTATAAAAATGTTATAAATAATAATAAAAATAATATTATCAAAACATGGATTCAATCAAAGATAGTAACCATAATAGACATCTTAGACAAAAAGGAAAATTTTATTTTTTGTGAATATGTCGTGATTGATAGTGAATAGTAAGTATCGTGAATAGTAACCCCGACACAAAGAGATAAAGTTTCACAATAAAATCCATATCAATATTTATAACACCTTAATCCAAATGCTATAAATCACTTAATAATATCAAAATCTTAATATTATTACAACAATATTTAATAGTTTCTAAAATTTATAAATAATTTAATTAAATTATTTACACTTTACTAATTAATGCATTTAATCATCATAAAATGCCAAACTCATAAGATTTCATCACCAATAACCAAAACCCTCATCAAAAATCTGTATATACCTCATATATGATTCTCAATCCATAAAATCATATTTTCCAATTTTCTTCCTTCATATAACATATTTAATTCATTTACTCATAACTAGAACATTTTCATAAAAAAATACCAAATCAGTTCCAAAAATATTTCTTTTCTGGGATTTAGCAGAATATAGTCCCATATTGAACATATATTTTTCTCAGAATTTTTAAAATTCATTTACTATTTTTCATATAGCCAAAACTGCCGAATATTTAGACATTTATCATAAATTATACTTTTGTTCAAAAATTCCAAAATTTACAGAATATACTCATGTTATATACATCTACTCCCAATAAAAATTTCACCAATTTTGGAGTTAACCACAAGGAGTTATAAGCGGTTACTTTTAAAATAGTCTTTTCTCATAAAACTCATAACTCTTAATCTATACATCCAAAAATCGCCATTTTTGGACACAATCAACAAAACTCATCAAATTATCATTTCAAATTTTTCCAGAATTTTGAAGGTCAAAAAAATTACGAAAAAACATAATAACCCTTAAAATCCCTTACCTCGAAAGAGCAGTATTTCTGACTGGAATGTAAAGCCGAAGGAACCTTTGCACTGAATAGTCATTCTCAAAGTATCAAAATACTCACAAGATAAGCTTGATAATATAGGGAGAGAAAGAGAGAAATCTTATGTTTCTGGTGTGATTTCCAATTCTAACTTAGCCCTCTATTTATAGGAAAATATTAGCACGTCGAAGTAGACTTGACCTGCTACCTGATGGCTTTACCTGCTACTATTGCCACCCACCACATTTGAAAATTCAATTGAGCACATTTCTCACCAACCAATTCTAGAATTTTCCAAAATATTTTATCATTTAAACAATAATCAGAAACTTTAATAATTTATAGAAAATAACCCGTTTATTAGAAAAATACGAATTTTATGTCCATTCCACACGAAATCGAATTCTCTACAACTTTGCAGAAGAAAGTTTTTTACAAATTCTAAACAGAAAATATCTGAAATCCACAAACGGGTAATTTTTAATACCTCCAATCTGACAAAATACTGATCAAACACCTCAGCATTAATTTCTTCATTATAGCCACATAAATAAATCCATCATTTATATCCGCATCAAATAAATATTTTCTTATCATATAAATCAATAACTAATTATTCACAAACAATATTACAGAATCACAATTATGACAACCAGGCAGTTCTCAGGAAAGAAGGGCTTTTCAATAAGGATTTCTCCTTACTGGCGCGCAATTAGATGATCAAACCTCTCCTTGACAGAACTTTCTAGACATTGTCAATAATGCTATCTAATAATATTATTCAATTAATATGAATTATTGAACTGATAATGGGAAATATTGTGCAGTGACAATTATTGAACAACAATAATATAAAAGATCAACGCAGCAATTATTGAATCAATAAAATAAAATATTGAACAGTAATTACTGTAACAATTATTGAGTAGTGCCTTCTTACGAAATTTTTTTTATCATGCTTCATGAATAGTACTCGTGAATAGTAACTCATGAATAGTAACTCGTGAATAGTAACTCATGAATAGTAACCCGTGAATAGTAACTCATGAATAGTAACTCGTGAATAATAACTCATAAATAGTAACTCGTGAATAGTAACTCATGAATAGTAACTCGTGAATAGTAACTCATGAATAGTAATTATAAGAAAAATTGAATACTTTTATTTCATAAAATTCGGGGTCTTACAATACTAATGAATATCCTTGGTCGTAGTGCAGGGATGATGTGGATTATTTATTAATCTGAGTCTCAGCGATAAAAGTGATGAAAAACC
Source organism: Panax ginseng (assembly GCA_020205605.1). Taxonomy (NCBI): domain Eukaryota; kingdom Viridiplantae; phylum Streptophyta; class Magnoliopsida; order Apiales; family Araliaceae; genus Panax; species Panax ginseng. Next base: position 55,755,556 of record CM035143.1, on the reverse strand, counting down.
TTTTAAATCATAAAAGATAGTAGATTTTATTCTCTACTTGACTCTTTTAATGGATTGCTTGTTCCGCTGCAGTTAAACTTGATGTTTGTTATATTGTATCAGTTTAACACTATTGAAGGCTAAGGATAATTTATTCTGCATTATCTTAGTCATAATATTTCTTACTGGACTAGTTGAGCTCACCCTTTTGCTTTTATTGTTCTCTTCAGAAAATGAGAACGTAGAAGGGACTAGTCGGGGAACGAAGTGACGGTCCAGAGGATATCATTAGTAGTCCTCACTATAGTGTGTTAATAAATGTATTGAGGACTTATTTTGAGTTTGAATACTGTCTAGAAGACAATATTTGTATTAAAACTCAAAGCTCATGTTGTATATTTAAGATTGTATTTGTATTATGTACCATGTATTTAGCGACTCAGAATAGGTGATGTATACCTATTTTAGGGGCATCACAAAATGGTTCATATTCGAAACTCAATTTGAAGGCTAATGAGTAACTTGTTTTGTAAACAAGTCGAGTACTTACAAACCAAGTAGGTCCGAGTAATGATCCGAGTCGAATCTGGCGCAAAAATATAAATCCCTTATCGAATCCGAGTCGAATTCGAGCTCAATTTTTTCGAGTCGAGTTGAATCTGAGCATGAATGTGTTCGCTGAGATTTGGCTCGTTTACACCCCTAAAGAGCAACAGTCGGTAATTTGATGAAAATGGGGAAGGGGAACACAGGAAGAGAGAGGGGAAGAGAGAGAGAGAGTAGCTTGATTTTATTTTTCTTGTTTTTTTAATAAAAATGATTATTTCTTAAATTTGATTAAATTTAATTATAAAAGTTAAATTTTGTATAATTTTTAAATTAAAATTATTTGATAAAATTAAAATTACAATAAAAATTATTTGATAAAATTAAAATTAAAATAAAAATTATTTGATAAAATTAAAATAAAAATTTTTGATAAAATAAAAATAAAAATTATTTGATAAAATTAAAAATTATTTGATTAAAATTATTTGCATGTAAAAGTATAAATTTATTTATCCTAGTTAGAAAAAAAAAATTTATCAACAAATTGACTCAATTATAATTTTAATGTAAATTTAAAAGATTTGAAATTTTATAATTTTTATAATTTCCTCAATTATATTTGTTATTAATTATATAATTTTTTTCTATTAATTACAAAAATAACTAAATAACTCTTTTTATTTTTTTATAATTTCTACAATGTATTTTTTGCTAAATTTTTGATTTTTTATAATTTTCTTTCATTTCCCCTAAATATATTTCACATTCCCCTTAATTTTAATTAGCATATATTTGGATTTTTTATTTTATAAATAGCTTAATTATAAATAAAATTTTATTTGATATTAATTAAAAAATAATAAAATATAATTTTTATTTATTTTCTTATTTTTTGGCACACTTTTTAAATTTATATTATACTTTAAAATATATTTTTTTCATTTTTTTCATAAAATTTTTCTTCAAATCCAAAAAATCAGTACCACGTCACACAAGAACGCCACATTAGCTTTTTAATGGATAACTCAATTGCTTAGCTGTCTTTTTCCGTTAAAGTCAAAGCAATTAACGATTTTTTTAATTTTATATTAGAAAAATTGATTATAATGAGTTGATTGTAAAAAAAAATTCAATTATCCATTTATAAGTTAAAATAAAGTACACTTAGAAAGCATTTAACTCTCCTAATGTAACGGTTACTATTGGTTTCGCATTAGCCATCGGTGAGGAGCGAAGCCCTAGGTATTAAATATAATTGCCTCGTAATCCAATTCCATCCAAATACGAAACTACCCCGATCGAACCCTAGATACTAAATTGTTAGATGGAGATAATATCACCGAGGATTAGAAATATGGCGAAAGAAGGAGGAGTCCCTAATCCTCCGGTGTTGTTGACTTCTCCGTTGAATTTCCGTTATCCTCCTGCGTTGTTGACTTCTCCGTTGGAGTTCCGTTATCCTCGATGGTTTTATCCTCAATGGTTTTCTGAGGATTTTAATCGTTATGAGCGACTTTTACCGGAGTAATTTGTTGGCATCATAAGGATGTTTGTTTAGTGGTGGAGTATGATATCGTCACCTTCGTCGTCAATCACACCCATGCATTTACGACGGAGGAGGAGGAGGAAGAAAGGCGGATAAAGAGAGAAGAGGCGATTGAGTTCTGAGGAGGTATTTGATGATTTCAGCCACGGAGAAGAAGATTGGGAGGTGGAGGGTTGGAGAAGAAGATGGGAGGTGGAGGGATTGGAGAAGAAGATGAGGTGGAGGGGTTGGAGAAGAAGATCTTGGGAGGAGGAGGGGTTGGAGAAGAAGATCTTGGGAGGAGGAGGAGAAGAAATACAAGAGGAACAAAACTTTTGATTTCGGCGTCTCTAGCAAGACGTGGGACGTTCGAAGAGGGTAAGACATACGATATCTCACTTCTCCTCTCGGGAAGAACAACAAAAGCAGAGATTACCTCATCAAAAACAGGGGTTTCTGTGTAAAATTGTTATTAATGTAATTTATTGATTAGTTATTCATCCACCGCTTAATCGGTTTGTTTGTTTGTTTTGTGTTTCAAACTTTCTTCTAGCAATTTGTTGGTTATTATCAATTCAAATTGGATGGGATGTTGTTGATATGAATTCTTTTTAATCAATTTGAGAAATATGTTTTTGTTCTGAAATGAAACCCCTAACCTGCATCTCTCAAATTTGCTAATCCATTCTTTATTTCCAGTTAATATTCATCGACTCTACGGCAAGTATGTTCTTCTTTACATTATGTGCCCCGCCTAGATGATCATAGATATTATCATTATCATGTGCCGAGCCCCCTTTTTTATGGGGACTTGGAAGAAGCTGACAATATTTTCCGGTCCCGGGGATCTTTGAGATTGTGGTTGTTGCGTTAGTAGTAACAACAATGATGTTTCTTCTGTGATTCAATTTCTCACATGCCCCTGGCTTGCCATCCCACACCAAGATCAAGAATCCAGAGATATCTTCAAAATAGAGTTTGATATTCCATACCCATCGGTCATACGACTGTTCTTTTTTGTTCGAACAGCTGCGCTGTGCTTGCCGATGCATGGAGCGCCATCGCCTTTTACTTGAGTGTATGGCTTTCCTTCACCAATCAAAAGATTTGTGTACTTCTTGATGAATGTCGTGCACTCCGGGAGGAACTCTTCTCGGAGAAAAAAATACCCTCCTTGACTACACTTTTGGGCGATTATGTAATTTCTAGCGATGGGAATAAGGCAAGTCAATTTTATTTTCTAGGGTGTTTATAATTTCTCTCTATTTCGTCCCACAATCTGTTGTGGTTCTCAATTATGTATGCAACTTTTGTTTGCAGGATCCTGTCTCCAAGCTTGAAGGTAAGATTGTGGGACTTTATTTTTTTGAGCCAACATCTAGTGGCTTTCAACAGTGTAGATAACTGATGAGTGAGTTTTATACCCATGAATTGGATACATTCGGGCTTAATTTATTGTTGTTCTTAAGTCTTTTAGGATGTTTTTATGTGTTTGTGTCTATTCAAGCATGTTTTATATTGTTTTGTAGGATTTGGGACAAAAGTTACATGGATCGATGTTTGGGGTGGCTAGATTCGCGTTTTCGGCTTGGCATTTACACAGCAGTCACTTCAGAGCCAATTTGACTATAGCTCCTGACATTATTTCGAAAAACTCAAAGAATGAAAGTTGTATACCTACTTCTCCTCTTTCCGGAACATCTTTAATCATCAAAATCGGAGTTCGGACGAAGAAGTTATGGCCATTTTCCCAAAGGACGTTGGAGCAGAAAATGTCAGATTTTGGGCCGACCAAGGGCCGGCGCCTATGCTTGTTTAGCAAGGGGCGGCGTCTGAGGAAGCAGTTTGAGCGCCGTGCTTGTATTTGAAGGGCGCCGGGAAGGGCTTAGTGATGGCCCTGGACAGCGTTTTGGACGAATTTTGACACCTTTTGACTCCAAATAGGATTGGGTTTGTTGTTCTAAACTAAAAATTGGACTTGTAACCTATAAATACATGATGTAAGGCATAAAATAAAGGGATTTTACATAGCTTAGCCTAGATAAAACACTCCTTTAGATTATAAAATAACCCTAGTTCTTATTAGTTTTGGAGATTGAAGCAACTTGGAGACCATTGAAGATCAAGAGCAAGAAGCAAAGAGGGGAGCATCGATTTGGTTGACAATGATTCTATTCTCTCTCTCTCATCTTACTTTTATCTTTTGATGTCTATTCAGTTGTGGATTCTTGGTTTTAATTCATTAATTATGAACTAACTATTTTTGAGATTTCAATTGAACTTTTTACGGCTATGAATTAGTTATTCATTATATTCTAATTATTTATGTTAAAGTGAGTTGTTTATCTTGTCTTGTGCTTATTGCTTAATTATTTGATCAGTAATTACTTTGTTACTCTAGAAGGAATTGGAAGAGGAATTCTAGGGTTACTCTAGAAGGAATTTTGGCGCCGTTGCCGGGGAATTAATTTAATAATTAGTTTCCAATATTAATTTCAATCAAATTAGTCTTAATTTAAATATTTTTACTTTTATTTTTAATTCTCTTTCTATATTTCTCTCTTTTCAGGTACCATGGATGGCTTTGTGTATCAATGGCCATACACGAACATGACTTCAACCAAGGGGAGCGGAGATTGAAAGACTAGAAACTTTTCGCATTGTCGTACTGATTGAGACACTTTCGAGGATGTTTGAAGCTTTTGAAGCTCAGCGTCGTCCAAGTATGGTGGTTACTTGTGATTATTGTGCTGGAAATCATATGAGTCATCAATGCACCATCGAGCCGGTACAGTATAGTGGTGATTACCCCAATAATTATGTCTATCCCAACAACTATCATCAGGATTGGGGGTATCACCCGGATTTTTCATGGAGTAACAATCAAGATCAATTCTATGCTCCAAGTCCAACATACCCACAGGATTTCTTGTGTCCACCTCCACTACAACAGGAAGAATATTCAAATTGGGAGGAAGCCTTGGAAAAATTTATTAAAGCTTCTGAAAAAAGGAATGAGGAACAAGACAAGAAAATGAATCAAATAGAAATTTGAATTTGCAAAGCCAAGGGTGTTGATCAACAATTTGGAAAATCAAGTGGAACGAGATAGCACATCGTTGAACAACCGTCCTCAATACACTGCCCTATGACATGGATTCGAGGCAGATGGTGAGCGAGAGCCAAATCTACAACCTGGATGAGCCACGAGATGAAAAAGAGGAGACAAGTGGGGATAATGACAACAAGGTCGGTGAAGAACTAATTGTGAGAACCAATGATGATGAGCCAATGTTATTTATGCCTCAAGTGCCTTCTCCTCCACAGTTCAAGAGTCAGGTTAGATTTGCAAAACCTTGTACGATTGGTAGTCATGTAAATCGGCAATACTCTCTCGTGATGTAAAAGCAAGTACACCTTGAAACCATGGTGCGATGAGTGGAGAAGATAGAAGAAGAAAGCTGTTGTGTCGACAAGCTTCAATACGAGAATATATTCGCAGACACAATGGAGAAACCACCTAGATCTTTGGGCGTTCTTGAATGTGATCTTATCTAAAGAAAGCATGCTAGGTGACTTTAATACAATGGCTATCGTAAATGGGAACCTACCAAAAGCTATATTATTTCCGATGGATGGAGGGTTCCTCAACTTTCGTAGGGAATTGGATGGAGAATTGAAGAAGTCATTTGAGACTATAAAACAAGCGCTTATTGGGAGGCAAACCCAAGTTTAATTTTTATTTTTAGTTTTATTAAGTTTTATATTAGTAGTTTTGAATTTGCATTTATTTAGGATTTAATAAAATTGCTTCTATCATGGTTTTTCTGAGTTATTCAAGTCAAATTCAAGTGTGGTGCCCAATTTGTTCCATGTGCTTAGCCTATTCTCCAAACTTAGCGGGCAAGGAGGAAGATTGCTATATTTTCAGGGAATTCCTCTGCTTTAATTTTTTCTATTTCAGTCATTGAGGACAATGTCTAGTTTAAGTTTGGGGGCATTTTAGTGTCGTATTGCATATAGTTAGTTATTTACATTGTAGTTCGTTATGTTTTCGGGTTATTTACATTTAGTTGTTGCATTGTTTTTTTTTTTTTTTTTTGTTTAAAAAAAAAAAATTTAAAAATCGCAAAAATAGTAGTTAGTTTACTATGTTTGTTGCAGATTAGTTTATATTTGCATGATTCAACTAGTTAGATAGTAAAAAGTCTATTTTGGCCAATGATGAGGCGGAGTTAAGTAGATAAGTATAGTATTGAATATTAGGGCTTTGATGTGATTTCTTGTTATGAATTGAATCTTTTCTGTTTGAAGCCGGTATAATCAAGGTTAGCACGTTAATAATATGACTATGTTAGCTGATTAAGTTTAAATTGATACATAATGGATTTCTTAAGTATAATACTAGTGTGAAGGAATGAAAGACATGAATAAAGGAGATGGCTAAATTTTGATAAAAACTTAAGTTTGGGGGGAAATTTTGGGGTATATAAGCTTTAAAAAAAAACATGTTGAGTCTTGTGGTGGGTTGAGGAGAAACACTCCCTATAAACACAAGCGTGAGATGGAGCGTAAAACGCACTCACCAACCATCTAAAAAAAAAGAAAAAAGAAAAAAAAAAAATTTCGTGGCTAGTTTTGTTTTGGGGCCTTTGTTACTTGAGTAAAACGCTCAAGGGGTATCTTAAAACCTAGCGCCCTAAGGTCTTATATGGTGCAGGAGTCGTTGGTGAAAGCTTCGCTAAGGGGTGACTTTGTTAGCCTAATGGAATGAGACATTGCACGATTATGGTTAAAAAAAAAACAATAAAACGGGAAAAGAGTAAAAAAGCCCCGTAATGAAAAGTAAAGCATAAGTATCCCAGATTGGACTCTTGAACTTGGTGGATGTTTGACTTTAGTTGGATATAGCTTGTTTCGTGAATTTTGTGAATTTGCCTTTGTATGATGCCTTCAAAGATATCTATTATGTCTTAAATTTGATTTTATATCGAGTTAACATTGTTGTGGAGCACACACGCACTATATCGGTGATAACGATCTAAGATTTGATGATTGATTGGGGAAATTCTTGATTTGTTTTAATATGATGTATTATCATGTTTACTTGATTTCTCTAAGGTAGGTTGAATAGACTTGTTTACGTCATTCTTGTTGGATTCGTAGGCATATAGATTAGTTTCATTACATTGCATTGCATAACATTTTTTTGTGTTTTTGCTTGAGGACAAGCAAAGATTTAAGTTTGGGGTATTTGATGAGTGAGTTTTATACCCATGAATTGGATACATTAAGGCTTAATTTATTGTTGTTCTTAAGTCTTTTAGGATGTTTTTATGTGTTTGTGTCTATTCAAGCATGTTTTATATTGTTTTGTAGGATTTGGGACAAAAGTTACATGGATCGATGTTTGGGGTGGCTAGATTCGCGTTTTCGACTGCTTTATTTACACAAAGCAGTCACTTCAGAGCCAATTGGACTATAGCTCCTGACATTATTTCGAAAAACTCAAAGAATGAAAGTTGTAGATCTACTTCTCCTCTTTCCGGAACATCTTGAATCATCAAAATCGGAGTTCGGACGAAGAAGTTATGGCCATTTTCCCAAAGGACGTTGGAGCAGAAAATGTCGATTTTGGGCTGACCAGGCGCCCATTTTAGCCTATACTTGCCAGGACCAAGGTCAGGGAAGAAAAGTTTGATTGTTGTAGTGCCCAATATTTGAAGTGAGGGAAGGGCTTGGTGATGGCCTGGATGCGTTTTGGACGAATTTTGACACCTTTTTGACTCCAAATAGGATTGGGTTTGTTCCTAAACTAAAAATTGGACTTGTAACCTATAAATACATGATGTAAGGCATAAAATAAAGGGATTTTACATAGCTTAGCCTAGATAAAACATTCCTTTAGATTAGAAAATAACCCTAGTTCTTATTAGTTTTGGAGATTGAAGCAACTTGGAGACCATTGAAGATCGAAGAGCAAGAAGCGAGAGGGAGCATCGAGTTGTCGACAACAGATTCTATTCTCTTCTCTCATCTTACTTTTATCTTTTGATGTCTATTCGATTTTGTGGATTCTTGGTTTTAATTCATTAATTATGAACTAACTATTTTTGAGATTCCAATTGAACTTTTTATGGCTATGAATTAGTTATTCATTATATTATAATTATTTATGTTAAAGTGAGTTGGTTATCTTGTCTTGTGCTTATTGCTTAATTATTTGATCAGTAATTACTTTGTTACTCTAGAAGGAATTGGAAGAGGAATTCTAGGGTTAGAACTGGGCATGATATCATATAACTTAGTTATTTGCATGGTGAAAAAATTAGGTTTGTGAATTGAATGGAAATATCTGTTCGCCGCATGTAACACGTAAGGAATTGGGATTGGAAAGAGTTTAATTCAATTGTTTTGCATAGGAATATAGCAAGATTAATCTGGATTAAATAGAAGGCAATTGATCACTTGGAAAAGGACTTTTGGCATTTGAGAATTCTTGTTAACAATTCAGTAGGCATAATAATTGGGATAATTGGATAATTGATTTATAATTCATAATTGGGGATATTGAAGTCTTAATCTTTATTTATTTGAATTCATTCGTTAAAATCTTAGTTTTAATTAGTTAATTTAGTTTTCTTAATTAAAAAAAAAACACGATTTGAGATTGTTTAAATAAAATTAGTTTGGTTAAGAATTAGTACATGGTGATTTTTATTAAATAATTCCTCGTGGGAACGATACTTCTACTTTCACTTTATTCTTGTTGATTAGTGTATCTCAAGCGTATTCATTGATTCTTGAAATCGATCAACAACAACTCTTGGAAATTTGGCAATATTTAAAAAAAGAGCATGAAGATTTTGAGATTGTGTTCATCAACAAAATACCTTTTAATCTTTCCTATGCCAAGGCAAAATTCAAAAACGAGTTTGGATGTGCTATCCCTTGGTACTTGCCAGAAGTTTGTGGTCGTAAATTGAGCCTGGTTTTCAAAAAAGTGTGGCAATCAGACACCGATTCAGTTGGTGATTTGATTGTCCTCAAGCCCGATAAGTATCAACCTCTGAGTTACTTTGCCTTCCACATCTTTGTAATGTTTGGAAGAGATGCATATCCATTTACCCTACAAAGGGTTGTGGAATTAGCAAAGAGGAATCAACAGGATGTACTGGTGCTCGACAAGTTTTTATCACCCGAAGCTCCTTTACGCAGAGGAGGTTCTGCCTACAAGGAGGTTCTGCCTACAAGGTTTATGCATATCCATTTACCCTACAATGACCTCTAAATGCTCTGATCTACGTTTCTGAAATTTTCTTGTAGGAGGAAAGTGATACTACTGTTTCCAAACTCTTAGGAAAACGTGTCCTCCTATTGTTTGCAACACATTCTTGTTATGAATCTGGATTGTTTTTACCTCAACTGAAGCGAATGTATGAAAAGAAAAGGTCTGTTGACGATTTTGAGATTATTTATATCTCGCTGGACTGCAATGAATCCCCATCTTCCTTCCTCGACTGCTTCCAAGAAATGCCAAGGTTGATCCTTTGTTTGGCCCCGGAATTTACTGTTTCCTTGACCCGAGCACTGTTTGATGTATTTCCTCCTCGTCTGCCAGCCATTGCAGCCTTTGGACCAGATGGGCATCTTGAAACAAAGGAATCCAACTTGGCTTTTAAAAATGACTTCAACTCCGAGTATCCTTTTATTAAAGCTGATATGTCTGAAGAGGTGTGCGTGGAACTAATGTATCAGTACTTATTGGACTTGGACCACCTCATCCTCCGTAGCTTCTTCCGAAAGTAGGTTTATGTTTTCTTGGCTTTCTCCTTTATTTAATAAATGTTTTCCAGTTCCACGTGCAGTTAGTTTTGACCCAACTCTCATAGTTTGAGTTGTTTGCTTAGCATTTTCTAACAGCTTATCAAAGTATCGTTTGATAAAAACTGGTATTTTGTTAACTTCAATGCTTTTCTCTTAGGTACAACATGAATCACATGGAGAATGAGTTGAATGGGGCTGAGGAAAAAATACAATTAATCTGAAGATTTGAATGCACTTGCGTGTTCTTCCCCAGGAAGATGCTTCTCAATAGCATTAAAGAAATCAACCACTTCCAGTTCAGACATTTTAGCTATAAATTGTTGTATGTCTACTGTTGTTCTTAATTGCCTCCATATTCTATGTTCTTGTTCATCAACAACACTTTTCCATTGAAACCATGCCTTAGAGTTGTGTCCTTTCAAGAACTGCTAGGAAGAAAAGGAGACATGGAGGAAGCTGAAGATTTGGTGAATGACTGATATTAGGGGAATTAAATCAAAGGAATAATTTTGAGGCAAACCAACCTCCTAAATTTAAAAAGCATATACCGATGATACCCATTGCATTAGTCGTTTCATACATAGAGTGTCCTACAAGCATTTATATATATATATATAGAGAGAGAGAGAGAGAGAGAACCGATCCTGTCCGGACTCCCGGACAGGATTAAAATCCGGACCTGATCCTGTGTGTGTGTATATATATATATATATATATATATATATATATATATAAATATATATATATACGGGAAAGATCAGAAGCATAATACTTAACTAGCATAAAAATCTTAAGTAACATAACTATTTAAAAAAATCAAAACCGAGCCTTCCTTCTGCCCAAATACGCGATTCTCTCTCCTCTCCTCTCCAAATACGATTTCTTCCCATACCCCAAGCCCTAGATTCGTGATTCGTATGCGATTTAGGCAAATACGAAATCTTCCCATACCCAAGCCCTAGATTCGCGACTCGCTAAGAACGAACAAAAGCCGAACTTCTCTCCAAATCAGGTACGTGCAACTTAGTTTCATATAACTCGAATTTGTGCTAAAATCTCCCTGTTACAGCCCTTGACTGTCAAACTTCTTCAATTTTAGTATAACAGTTCGGTATTTTGATATTAGTTTGAAAGAATTTTGTGTATGCGATCGTAAAAGATGCCTCTTATGTGGGGTTGACAACGGGTGAGAATGACCCTCCTCAATTTTCTTAATTACGTATAAGTCATTTCTTTTTACCACTATAATTCTTGCAGTACAACCTTCTTTTGTCGATCCACGCTTTCTTTTTACAATTTGCCCTTTCCTCGCTTATAACACACATACTCCTTTCTACAAATCTCATCACTTCCTGCCTTTTTTGTCTCATACTTTCGTACACTAAAACCAACATGTATTGCATATGTATTGTAAAAACTGTGAACTTCATTTAATGTTTGAAATTCTTGACCTAGCTTAGGCGTAAACTCATCAGCAACTTGAGGATAGTAGACAAAAGTGTTAGTATTGCTCACATTCAACCCCTCTGAACACAAGTTATCCTCATTCATGTCTATTTCCAAATTCATTTCTACATTATCCCCATAACTCCCTATTTCATGGTCCATGTCATCCATTATACCTGATATCAAAAATCATCAAATGTTCAAATAATGTGAATATAGCCCTCTAGTGGATTAGCATCAAGCAGACAATTAAATTATGATATGATTAAAGCAATCAAGCAAGATGACTAAGAAATTAAAACAGTAGTGCATTATTCTCAATCAAAGGCTTTAAGGCATATCATCACAGAGGAATTTACATATCATCACAAAGTAAGACAATACATACACAAACTGATATCAAAATACCGAACTGTTATAGAGCATATCATCACAGAGGTGGCGAATTACAGGGCATATCATCACAGAGGAACTTACATACACAAAATTCTTCCAAACTAATATCAAAATACCGAACTGTTATACTAAAATTGAAGAAGTTTGATAGTCAAGGGCTGTAACAGGGAGATTTTAGCACGAATTCGAGTTATATGAAACTAAGTTACACGTACCTGATTTGGAGAGAAGTTCGGCTTTTGTTCGTTCTCAGCGAATCGCGAATCTAGGGCTTGGGTATGGGAAGATTTCGTATTTGCCTAATTTGCATACCTGCTTTGCGAAGGAAAGTTAGGGATTTGGAGAAGTATTTGGAGAGAATCACGAATCTAGGGCTTGGGGTATGGGAAGAAATCGTATTTGGAGAGGAGAGGAGAGAGAGAATCGCGTATTTGGGCAGAAGGAAGGCTCGATTTTGATTTTTTTAAATAGTTATATTACTTAAGGTTTTATGCTAGTTAAGTATTATGCTTACGATCTTTCCGTATATATATATATATATATATCTGGCCCGAGGATCAAGTGCATACCCCTTACCTTACTCACCCGTGCTCACCTCCTTTAGCGGCGGACTGGTGGCGAGATTCGGATTAATACAATCGTCGTCTATACTACTTTAGCGACACGCTATATGTTGTCATCAAGGTTAAAAGTATAGACGACGATTTATATGACCGAAATCGTCGCCAGGTCCGTCACTAAAGGGGGGTGAGCACGGGTTAGTAAGATAAAGAGTATGCATTTGATCCTTATATATATATATATATATATATATATATATATATATATATATATGGGATATGATCCATAACAAGTATTTGCTATGGATGTAAATTGGACAAATACCATCATATCCGTCCATTCCATAAATCAAGCGCTCAGATTAAAAAAGGAAAATACCAGTACACTAGTTCGTCTAGCGTGCGTGTTTAATTCCTACACCCCGTACGCTAGTTGAACTAGCGTACACTTAAAAAAAAATTCAAACCCAAACTGCCCGCCAAGAGATCATATAATACTACTTTCCAATATGGGTTCGAAAAAACAGAGGCATACAACAAATGGAAAATCCTATTCAAGATTGATTTGCTAACCGTCAGGTTGTACTGCAAAAAAAAAATTCAATTACTTTTTTAAGGTCAACAAAATGACAACCATTAGAATGACATCAGGGTCTAAAACATTGAAATAAAAAAAACTGTTTTGTTGCAATATATTGTTTCCAACATTTACAGTTAGTCAGATAATAAGTACAAACATTGCAAGTGATACAACAGAATTACAAGTGAGATCCGAAGCCTAAAAATATGTGTTGGAAAACTCATGCTTTTGGCTAATCTGTAGAATCGTCTTTCATGTTTGGTTCATATGATGCAAAACAGAGTGTGCTCCTTGGGTCATATACATTACCGATCTTGGAGTCAAGCCCCTAATCAACAAAAGATTAAGAATAATCAGATCATAGTTTCAAATATTGGGCACTAATTAAAAAAAACAACAATAAAAACAAAAGAAACAGAACATACTACACGTCCAATTCAACCATAGTATATGATATTATGATATTTTCTTTTCGAGATGAGCTTGAAAAGGGCACTAGAGTGAGTCTTAAATAACTTCACTGATAATTGAACGGAAAGCAAATTTCATATGGATCAATACCTAGAACGTGGAACAAGAAGTCGTGTAGCATCTAACAGATCTTGCAACTGGACAGCAGTTTTGAGTTTTGTCTGACAAACAGTTTAAAAGTAAGGAAAAGAAGTAATAGTATGAGATGTCAAGTATTTAAGCAAAAAATAAAAATAGAATGATACTGAGAAAAGTAGCACATCGGATCTAGGTCTTCCTCCATTGTATTTCAATAGCTTTTCCCCGGTGACCTTCAGCTTCACTTTTTGTTTTGGAGTTCTATCACCACTGACCAAGTAAAATATAAATAGAGATTAAACGGGTTAAACGGGCGACATGTTTAATAAATAAGTTGGTGTTAGTGCTGAGGATCTTGACACAAATAATTAAATGGGTAGTATTAGTGTTGACCTATAATCTGACACGACACAAATTCGCCTAACATTTTTGATGGAAGATGGGGGGCTTTTGCATCTAAAAACATATTCCTCAACACACAAGCAGCATCATCATAATACCTGTATATAGCAACTGATACCAGGCTATATTTTACAAGAGAAAAAAATGAAAGATACAAATACAACATTCACATGCTTGTGCATGCACGATCACACAAACATGAATGTGCACAGAAGCAAACACAGAGGGGCTGATTGTCCATATTACCTTGCGACTAAACATACCAGAGATTGGATAAACCAACATATACTATGATCAGAAATGATGGGTTAGATTTCAGTTTACATTAATGATAATAAGCTGCAAGTAGGATATTTTTTTGCACTGATACCATTCCTATGCTGCAACACATGGAATGGGTGTTGGTCAGTTCACTGAATCCACAAAAATTCAAGTAGAAAGCAACAGAAAGCATTAGAGATGAGACCAATTGTTACAGCCTGCAGGCAGACAAAACAGTAAAGCCAAAACTAGGAACTTCAGAAATGTATCATCCTAGCACTAATTGATCAGCCAAAAAAACAAAAAAAACTAGTGGTTACTAACTACTATGAACTTCCAGCCGAACTCCAGCACCATTAAACTTTCAAAGATCAAAACAACACAAAATGAAGAAATTGTATTCAAGAAATATACAAAAGCAAAAATACCTGGTCAATCGGCCAGAAATCGCAGCAGGGTTTTGGGGATTTAATTAATGAATCGCACGAAAAAGAAGAGAGGGTCGGAATCCATTATCGCAGCAGAGATTGATTTTAAGGGTTTGCTCGAAATATCAATCGCAGCAGGCTATAGGGTTCGAATCGCAGCAGTTTGTAGGTTTAGGAACTGTAACCGCATTAGTCGCAGGGAGCGGATCTGAAATTGCTGCTTATTCTCATGCATCAAGCAAGGCTTTGAAGAATCGCAGTTGAAATGGGTTTGAAGAAACGCAGGGATGACAGTCGCACGAGCAAGAATGGGCTTGATGAATAGCAGAGGCGTACGAGTTTGAAGAATCGCACGAGCAAGAATGAGTTTGATGAATAGCAGAGGCGTGCGCAAGAATGGGTTTGATGAATAGCAGAGGCGTACGAGTTTGAAGAGTCGCAGGGATGAAAGGGTTTGAATCTATTAGATACCCATACACTGGTTCAACTAGCGTAAGACGGGGGTAATTTTGTCTGAATAATTCTTTAAACACGCACGCTAAACGAACTAGCGTACTGGTATTTTCCTTTTTTAATCTGGGCGCTTGATTTATGAAATGGACGGATATGATGGTATTTGCCGAATTTACATCCATAACACATACTTGCTATGGATCATATCCTTATATATATATACGGTCCGGATCTTAAGCTCACCCCTTATCCAACTCACCCAAGCTCACCCCCCCTTTAACGACGGACCCGGTGACTGTTCGGTCATACAACCGTCGTCTATACTTTTAGCGACACTATATGTTGTCCGTCGCTAAAAGTATAGACGACATTTATTATATAACTGAACGTCGTCGAGTCGATCGCTAAAGGGAGTGAGTTCGGTGAGTTAGATAAAGGTATGCTTCGATCCTCATATATATATATATATATATATATATATATATATATATATATATATATATATATATAAATGGAGGTACACAAATAGTGTAATTTTAAAAATTACGATCTATGATCGTAGAGTGATTTCACTCTACGATCGTAGAAATAATCACTCCACGATTTGTGAATTCACTCTACGATCGTGGACTACTCTACGATCGTAGAGTAAATTACTCTACCATCTGTGGACTATTTTACGATCGTAGAGTGAAATCACTCTACGATCGTAGACCGTGTAACTTTAAAAGTTACACGGCTGTGTACCTCCATATTCCCCATAAATAGTATGAAGCTTGCAACATTCATTTAGATATGTGGACATTGTTGCTATTTTATTGTTTTTTAAATCTATAGTGAGTGAAATTTTTAAAGTCCTTACAATTTGCATAATATGTTTACATTTTTCTTGTTTTTAAGAAAAGAATAAATTGAAAGTCATGTTTCTAAATTAAGTTATAACAATGTTGATGCTTGAATTGTCTCTTGTTGAGAAAATTTGAAGTGGGTTTCGCATTTTGTTCTTTGTTAGTGTTGAATTATGCTTAAATTTTTAGATTTTTTGTTTTGGTTTTCAATAATTGCTTTTAGGTGTTTGACCTGATTCAATTCATGAAAGTTTTGTTGAGTACTAGAGATTTTCCTTTATTTTGGTGACAATAGTTTGAATTCAAGAATTTTCCTTGTTTTGAGTTGACAATAGTTTGAGCTTTTAGGAATTTTCCTTGGTAAAGTTTATAATTTGTTTAGTGGAGGATGTGCATACTTTCGGAGGAGGTGGTAAGCGGGTTTAACATTCTAAGGTGTGTTTATGGATGTTTATTTGAGTATGATGTATTTATTTGTTTTCAAATATTTACTGTGGGTTAGGAGGTTGAGGAAATAAGGTGGTATATGTATTGGGGTTTAAATATTTCTTGTAAATTATAATTTTAAACTGGATTTTTATCTCTTTTTTTGTTAAATCAACGCAATATGTTTCTTCTCGAGCTTAGCTTTTAGTTCCTGTTTCTTCTTGATTTGTTCAAACATCTATCCTGTCACATGGTGTACTTAGCTTTTAGTTTCATTTCTTACCGATTGCATTCTTTGTTGTTTAGGATTAGTGTACTTGGCTTTTAGCTTTAAGTTCTGTGGTATCTTTTTCCTTAAAAAGGATTATCTAGGTATGTATTGCATTCTTTGTTTATGCTTGTTAACCAATGTTTTCGTGTTTGCTTATATTCCTGTGAATATCATAGACATTTTCCAAAATGTCGATGCTACTTGAACATTATTAGGCTCTTTGCTTGAAGAAAGGAACATTATTAAACCATATCTCACTTATTTTCATTGTATTTAAATAAATGAGACGCCTTGAGGACTCTCATTGATGCTGGGGTTTGTACTCATTTGGAGGAACCGCTTTTACGTGGTCGTGAACCTGGATAATTAATTGAATTATGATTTTGGTGTGGTGGTTAAAATGAAGATAAATATGATCTTATATCTTCTTCTAGGTCTTGTTCATTGTTCGCTCACTTTGTCTCTTCCGTGCAATGTGAAATGATTGGTCTTTGGAATTAATGTTCTTTGTACTTCAATTCAAATGTTTGTTATCTTTGTTTTGCTAAATATTTTGTTTTAAGTGCCAATTTTATTTATTTATGGTTAGCATATTTTATTTTATTGAGAGTTCGTCTCGAGGTTTGAGCTTTAGTGCGTGTCGGTGAAAGCCTTACGATTACATATTTCGCATCTTGAAAAAGAGAAAATAATGTGAGAACACTCCCATCTTACAAAAGCGCATAATTCTACCATCCGAATTGCATGAATTGTACCAAATTGGCATGATTCATTTATCGTCGTCCTTATTATATTTGGGACAAATGTCCTCTATGGAATCGACATTTGTAGAAAGGTGATTAATAGCTCTCAAAGTGGCCTCGAGAACAAAGAGATAGTTTATAGCTCTCATTTTATTTAGCTAAAGTTAGACAATTATATAATCAAGTCGAATGATGATCTGCTAACCCAAAAGACAAAAAATAAATTGACAAAAGCACCAACTTTTGGAGAGCTGTTTCAATAAATGATTCAGAGTTCAATTCCTCATACTTGTAATCGCTACACCAATCATCTTTCGAATTTGATGAAGCATGAAGCTACGTCTATTACCTCACACTTGACAAATTCAATACCATCAATACTAAGCGTGGTGTCACTAAATAAAACAATGAATATCTCGAAAGCGTAAGGGTCCTCAACTTTTATTCTAGTAGTGAAATTATGAAAATTGTGAGTTTAATAACACAGTTCCATTGTTAGAGCGAAATGAATGACTCAATTCGTGAGAATGCAAGTGTTTTGGTGGGTTGAAGATAAGGCTTTGGAAATGTATTTTTTAATAAACAATCTAGCATATCACATATATAAACAACTGTGTAAAGCATATATCACCTTGAAATTAAAACCTCCAAGTAGACCATTTATTAAATCGGTTTTGCAATCTATGTTACATTTGAAAGCAAAGTGTGGCAATCGTTTATATAAATCAAATGCTTGACTTGAAAAACATGGTAGACTAATTACATTTTAAATAGCACTACTTAGGCATAGTCATGAGACTCCATCCAACATGAAAACAAAAATCACCTTAACTTGACTATTAAGATCACATAAAATGCCCTAGTATAAACTTGTGACACTCCTCCTAATTCTCGCTTCAAAATCACATTCTCAAGAAGAAACATATTTTTTTATACAAACGACAAAACGAATAAACAATACATCTTTTTTATGTTAAATGTAAAAAAAATAAACGCTTTTGAGTAGCTACAATACAACAAATAACAAGGGATCGAATCTGCAGTTTAGGAGACACCATCTTGGTCAGTAAATTCCTTTTTGTAAACCTTCTTCCTAGGTTTGAATCGGTCCATGCTGTTTTAAGTTGAGCTCGCCTCTCACAATCACAATGTGCTTTCATGGCTGCTCGCATCCTTCCTAAAATCATTATTCCGAGAACTGAATTCGAGAAATTAAATAGTACTAGAAGTCCTAAATTTCGAATTGAAGAGACGTGAGTAGGGGTGTTAGCCGAGCAGAGTAGCTCGATACTCGACTCGAGATTGGTTCGAAAATATAATCCAAAGCTCGAATTCGAAGTTGATTCGAGTCAAATATGATCCATACTCGTTTTCTGTTTAATGATATACGAGTCGAATTCGAGTATACTAGTATTCGCTCAGATTAGGGTTCAAGTATTTCATTTTTTCTCGAACCATACTCGATACCTGCTCGATGGATCATATTTGAATACTGGTCTGATCCATACTAATAAACTAAATATGTGATATTTGTATCAATCTTTATAATTTATAAAGTGTAGTATTAAATTGTGTAAGTTTGTACTTGAATAAATCAGTGAATTAATTGTCAATTCGTATTACATTCTTTGTAATTTCTTTACATAAATAAAAGTAAAAGACTTTTATACATAAAACATTAGTTCAATAATCAATTTAGTATGTAGTGGTTCAGTATTAAGTGAAATGGTTCATATTCGAAACTCGATTTGAAGGCTCGTGAGTAACTCGTTTTGTAAATGAGTCGAGTACTTACGAGCCGAGTAGGTCCGAGTAATGATCCGAGTCGAATCTGGCGCAAAACTAGAAATTCCTTATCGAATTCGAGCTCAATTTTTTTGAGTCGAGCCGAATTTGTGCATTAAAGTGTTCGCTGAGATTCGACTCGTTTTCACCCCTAGACGTGAGCATGAGAATCAATTAAATGTGCATTAAAAATTGAAACAGTCAAAATGACTTGGAATATATTATGCTTGCAAATCTAGAAATTGCAAAAGGGAGAATACCACTAGGGACTCCAGTAAATTACACCTAAAACACTATATTTTATAAAAATTCATGTTGAAATAAATACTATACATTTTTTGAGATTAACAAGTAAAAAAAAATTTGAAAATTATCCAATTTTCATGTCTAAAAAACCTGTCCGCCAAGACTTTTTCTTTCTATTGTACTTGAAGCTGTGTAAAACAAGCATAATAATATATTTTTTTTATTCTTTTCTTACACCCCAACTCCCTCCCTCCCTACATATATTCAAAACTTCCAGTGCAATATCTTCACCTACTTTGATTTTTGAATTTGCTTTGCAATTGTTTATGATTGCTAGTATTAGTTTTTGTTATATAATTTCTTTATAACGCGCAGGCAAGATAATTTTTTTGGGTTTTCAATTGTTTATGATTGCTAGTATTAGTTTTTGTTATTCAGCCAGATTCCAACTACTTTATGACTTATGTACACTTAGTCCCACAACAAAACTTAAAATTCAATGGAATTTAGAATAAAAATGAAAATGACATTTTATTTCTTTATAAAAGTAGTACTACTTTTTTTCATTTCCGTCCGTGTGTCAATTCCCCAAACAAATAAATACTAGCACTCCATCATTCATTTCCTCTTAAACTTTTAAAAAATCAGTCATTCATACATTTATCTTAATCGCTCGAGATTAATTATGTAGCAACTCATATAATAGCAATGAATTAATGAACAAATTATCTTTAAGAGTGCATACATAATTATTGTGTGTTAAAAATAATTGTTGGAGTGCTTTTATATCCATCAAATCTCCTTCATAATATATATATATATATAGAGAGAGAGAGAGAGAGTCCGGATCTGCCGCGGACTCATTTGACGGACTAAAGGAAAAAAGAAACACGCGGTCAAAAAAGGAAAAAACAGAAACGGGTCACAAAAAAAAACGCGTTCTCTCTCACTCTTCCCTCTCTCTCTCAAAGCGTTTTGAAGAATTCCTCTCATAAAAAAGAAACGCGAGAGCAGCTTCACATTCAGAAGACTCCCTCTGCTATTCCCAATCTTCCGATTCTCTCTCCCCATATGAAATTCGCGATTCTCCGAACCCCTTTCCCCGATTCTCTCTGAAGAAAATCGGAAGGCAAGAAGGAATTCGAACAGGTTCTGTTTGCAAATCGGAAGCGGAAGGTTCCTACAAAGAGAATCGGAAGGTAAAGATTGCCACTTAATTTTGTAATTTCTGTTTTGGGGTTTATTTTGGGGGAAAGTGTATAATGTTATAGAGTTTTATCTATAGGGTTTGTTTTGGGGAAAGTGTATAATGTTATAGAGTTTTATCTATAATGTTATTGGATACTCTTTTTCAACCAAAGATTAGCTAGATATGAAATTCTGATATAATATCTGAATTAGAATTTTCCAAGTCTTGGATATCTGAAGAAAAAATTTAAATAGGAGTTGTTAAATTTAAATAGGAAATTAAAAAATTGCTTTCATAATCCTGATAATGTTTTAGCATATGAAACTCCAAATGCTTTATAATTCAACTCGGGGAAAATTAAATAGTTTTCAGTGGTTGTTCTTGTGACGCCCCCAAAATAGGTCCATTCCATCCAACCCATTCTGAGTCGCCACATACATAGTACAGAGATAACTACAACTTTATTAATACATTTGTCGTGCAAAATACGACAACATATATACTGTGAGTTTAAAAAAACAATTATTGTCTTCTAGACAATATACATACCCAAATAAATCCTCATCACAATTATTTATACATTATTTTACAAAAATGGTGAGGACTACTAAACAACTCTTTCTAGAACCTTTATTCCATACCCCGACTAGTACTCGCTACATTCTCGCCTCCACGAGAAGAAAAATAGAACAAAAAGGAAAAGGGTGAGCTCGACTAGCCCATCAAAAGAATATTATGACTAAGATAATATACAACAAAATTATCGTTAGTCTTCAATAGGAAAAATATAATAGAATACAATAGACAACAAGTTTTAAATCAATATTCGCAATGAAATAATAATTCATTAGAAGAGTTAAGTAGAGAATGCAAACTACTATCTTCTATGTATGAATTTTAAAGTTCATCGACTATTTTTATCCTCGTAACATCAATCAATATATATCCGAGATCAAATATTCATCCTTGCACTATGAGGGCCGAGGACATTCACCGATTGGTCATGTTCATCTAAACACTGTTCATCTTTGCACTACTGGTCAAAGATATTCATCGAAATCATTCATCTTTGCACATGGCCAAAGATATTCATCATAAATCATTCATCTTTTTACTACTGTGCCAAAGATATTCAATAATATCATCATTTAAGACTGAGGATGATGAAAAATATTTTTAAAGAAACGAATCCAGTGAAACAAAATGACAAGGATTAAGGATTAAGGATTCGTATTTCGTTTTATCCACGTCCAAAAATACCTCAAAAATAATCATAGTGGTGTAAAATTCAAGAATGATCAAAACATGGATACAATCAAAGCTAGTATCCAGAATAGATATTTTGAACGAAAAGAAAAATTTTCATTTTTCGATGAATAGTGCCGTATTCGTGAATAGTCTCGTATACGTGAATAGTCCAGTATACGCCGAATAGTAACTCAAACACCAAAAGATAGAAATTTCACAAAAAACACATCTTCACGCTTCAGTAAATAGTACTCGTGAATAAGAACTTCGTGAATAGTAACTCATGAATAGTAACTCATGAATAGTAACTCATGAATAGTAACCCGAGCATGAAAAAGTTCCAAATTTGATAAAAAGTTCCAACAAATATTTCAAAGATAATGATATTGAAGAAATAATATCATTTGAGAAGAAAATAACATCCCTTACCTCGAAAGGCAGTACTTAGTTGAAACAGGATATAGGCTATGACTTGAACTTGCACAGTATAGCAATACTCAAAGTATACTCAAAATACTCACAAGAATAAACTCGATATATAGAGAGAGAAAACTTGATTTCTGGTGTGATTTTCAATTCTAACCTAAGCACTATTTATAGAAATTGCTTAGAACACTAAAGCGTAAAATTTAATATAATATTAATATATATAAAAATATTATACGTATTCCTTGAAATCTTAATCTCAGCAATTCACACATGCCAACCTTCTAGAAAAAAATAAAAAAACGTTTTTCTAATTTAAAATAATTTAAACTTCCAAAAATCAATTATTTGAAGCTTTGAACTTCAATAATTCATAATAAATAGCCCTTTTATCAGAAAATTCGAATCTCATGAGTTTTATAGGAAATTCAATTTCTACAACTTTGCAGAAGAAAGTTTTTCAAAATTCCAAACAGAAATCGGTAGAAATCCACAAACCAGGCGATTTTACTGTTATAATCAAATTTCGATTCAATAAATGGGGTCCATTTGACATGTTTAACATGTTTTAAACATTTATTGCAACAAAATACTCTTCCTCCTCATATACTCATATATCCCATATTCGTTGTAAAAATATCACCATTAATATATTAAAATAATACATTTAAATGAATTATTTATCGGAAAAAGATAAAATATTAATTTTCAACAATTGTCACTATAAAATTTTCTCCATGTATATCCACATAAAATCAATATTTTCCTTATCATATGAATCAATAATTAATTATTCACAAATAATATTACGTAATCACAATATTGACAACCAGCGGTTCCTGGGAAGAGGGGGCTTTCAATAAGAATTTCTCCTTCATCGTGGCAATTAGATGACCAAACCTCTCCTTAGGATGTAACTTTCTAGACATTGCCAATAATGTTATCTAATAATATTATTCAGATAATATGAATTATTGCTTCGATAATGAAAAATAATTTGTGTAATGACAATTATTGAAACAACAATGAATATAAAATATCAACGCAGACAATTATTGAATCAATAAAATAAAATCTTTGAACAAAGAATTTATCGTAACCATTATTGAGTAGTGCCTTCTTACGTAAGAATCAATAATTGGTGCAATACCGTGTGCTACTGTGCAATAACGCGTATTACTGTGTTTTAACCACCGGGTATTCCAACAGTGTAAACGATAACAACTACGCCGTTATTTTTAAACAACTTATTTTTGTCGTTTTCTTCCTCCAATCGCTTTCCGTTATGGGGCCCACACATGGTCAGCTGGCGTCGCATTTAATATTCCCACAAGCGATTTAATATTCCACGACCAAACGAATATTCTCCGACAATAATGAATATTATATCACCACTTGCTTATTTAAAATATTTGCGCATTTTACCCATAACTAACCACATTAATCAAATCCACCCTTACTATTTCAAAATAATAAATAAAGGAAATTCTTTTTTATTTAAAAAAAATTCGGGGTCTTACAACCTCCCTTCCTTATGAAATTTCGTCCTCGAAATTGGACGACGACATGATACACAGTGTTTGAAAAGTTGAGGATACCTCGCTTTCATTTCCGTTTCCAACTCCCAGGTCATTTCCTCAATAGCATGGTTTCTCCACAAAACCTTAACATGTGGTATAACCTCGGTACATAGGACATGTTCTTTCCTATCCAAGATCTTGACAGGTACCTCCTCGTACGTTAAGTCTTCGGCTATCTTGTCCGGTTCTAACTCAATGACGTGGTTCGGGTCGTCCACATATTTACGTAACATTGATACGTGAAAAACGTTATGAACACACGTCATACTTGGCGGTAAAACAAGTCTATAGGCCACAGTTCCTATTCGATCGAGAATTTCAAATGGATTAATAAATCGAAGGTTTGAGTTTTCCTCACCTCACCGATTCTCGCTTTTAAAATAACAACTTCTTGCACCTCCTTCTTCAAATTCATCAGCTCCGGTGTGTAGCTTGAAGAACTTTAACTTTATCGATTAAAGTCGATTATACTCGTATATCATCACGTGGGTACCTAGAGTTTTCATCTCCATCTCTATTATTTGTAAATTATACGAAATTAGTTTTTGACAATATCGTACTCAGACTTATATCGATCTTCTACTCAACACGCCGCCTACCACGTTCGCTTTTCCAGGATGGCATGGGGTGAACATGTCTTTGAAATGAGTCTCTCTTGAGTTCTTCAAGCTCTTCCCACATTCTTTGCTCCATTCGAATTTTGTATCTCTACGAGTCAATTGCGTTAATGGAATAGCGATTCGAGAATATCCTTCAACGAATCTCCGATAATAACCAACTAAGCCTAGAAAGCTACATATTTCGATTCTGAGACTTAGGTTGTTCTCAACTGTGACTCACATCCCAATCTTGATATAGACGTTACAATGACACCTATCGCCTTTACTATCGCACGAATATGGTGTCCCTACGAGAGAATCCGGCCGGCATTCCACAAAGGAAGTCACCGGATAGAGGCTCGGGTATCAACTTCTGATTGGGTTTTAACTCTCAAGTTCAATAGAGCCATTCGATATGAGATTTTAGAAATGGGTTTTGTCCGGATTTAAAGTCGATACAAATTCAATATCACGCCTCGGGAGTAGGCAAGAAATTCTTCAGAAATACGTCGGGAAAAATCAATAACAACAGGAATATTATTCAAATCGACGCGTGTCTTTATTCAAATCCATAACATGGACTAAGAAAGCTTGACATTCGCTTTTCAATAAACAAATGGCTTTATAATTTAATATGAAATAGTTTGACTTCAATGGTTTGGTTGCTTGAATTGAATAATGAGTTGCTTAAGAATATGAAAACTAACAACCTTACGAAAGCAATCAATTTTGGCATGATGAGTAGTTAACCTTAAAATCACATCAAAAACAAATATCTCTATAGAAATAAGTTTAATGGTAATGTGATAGTGCCAACTGAATCAAGCAAGATTTCTAAACAACGGATGTAATAAAAGTTTCTCTTAACTGAGTCTCCACAGATAGGTCAAAGTCTAATTTCTCCAGAGTCAAATTCAAACGCGTTGAGCGCAAGCAAGAGAGATAAAAGAATGGGTAGAACCGTATCTAGTAAGGTATAAACTCGCAAGAATTTATAATTAACTAACCCGTGCTAAACTCGTTAAGGGTTCCTCGCATTTTGAGAAGTCACGAAAACGCTCTTCCAAGAACCACCGATTTCGACTTATCAAGGACATCCTTTTGAGTCACCATCCCATTGGACTTGGTTTTGCTACAGTACACTCTCGAAGCTATATGTCCTTCCTTTCCACAATTATAGCATACTGGAATCTGATTGGCGCGGTTTGACCGATATGTCCCTCTTTCCCGCATTTATAGCATATGACCGGTGGTCGTTCTCCTCCCTTGGAACCAGTTGCTGCTGGCACTGACGTCTTCACATGGTTATTGTTGAACCTTCTCTTCTTGAAATGTCCACTTGAGTCACCTCTCCTATTATCATGGCCACGATTACCACCCGAGTGGTTACCGCCTTTGTCCGTATTCTTTCCTCCCCATTGGTTATCATCTTTTGATGATCGGCCATCCTTGATATGACCACGGTTGTGGTCCCTCGGTTGAACATACTCGTTATCACGCTCTAATAATTGAGCCACATTTTACAACATCCTGAATATAAAGAAAATTTATGAGAGATAAGATATTGTCGAATCTTGGGTTTTAGACCCTCGTAAATATATCTGCGTCATTCGTTCCTCATTTTCCACCAAATGAGGTGCAAACACCGAGAACTCCGCAAACTTCGCCTCATCATCGAGACACCGCCATGTTGTTCTCGCTCGATCTAATAAACTCCACTTCCTTCATATGACGAATACTTTCGTGGAAGTACTTGTCATTGAATCTATTTTGAAACGTCTCCCACGACACGTCGAAAAGTACGGTGGATGGGTACGCTTCACGTGATTCCCACCGATGATCCGCCTCGCCACGGAACATAAAGGTGGCAAATGGAACCTTCGTTCCTCCGTGCATCCCAAGACATCGAATATCTTGGTGATTTGCTTGACCCACGTTTCCACCATGATCGGATCAGCTTTCCCTTAAATTCAGTGGTCCCAACTCTTTGAATCGCTTGTTTGTGACAACCCGTGTATTGCTATCATTTCCTCCTATGTTTTGAACACGAAGTCTCCTCGTCCGATTTTGCATGAAGCGCAAAAAGCTTCTAAATATCCGTCGTTTATAAATCGCTTTCGGTGGTGTTGTTTACAAGAGGTACATTGCCAAACTGTTGCACGTTATCCTCGTTGGTAAAAATCTGAGTGCATCTCCACGATCTCATTTACACCATCATTAATATTCTCAGTCGACATTCTCAAATACTGTCATAAAACAAGGGTTAATTAAGGAAATCAATATATCACATAATATCCCTATATTATGACCGACTAACAAATAAGCTTAGGTAGGACACACTAGCGAAGAATTTACTCGTCTCTCCCCTCCTAGTTCTATTCCCCGATCTCCGTCAGAGATCATATCCCTAAGCTCTGATACCAACTGTGACACCCCCAAAATAGGTCCATTCCATCCAACCCATTCTGAGTCGCCAAATACATAGTACAGAGATAACTACAACTTTGTTAATACATTTGTCATGCAAAATACGACAACATATATACTGTGAGTTTAAAAAAACAATTATTGTCTTCTAGACAATATACATACCCAAATAAATCCTCATCATAATTATTTATACATTATTTTACAAAAATGGTGAGGACTACTAAACAATTCTTTCTAGAACCTTTATTCCATACCCCGACTAGTACTCGCTACATTCTCGCCTCCTGAGAAGAAAAATGGAACAAAAAGGAAAAGGGTGAGCTCGACTAGCCCAGTAAAGAATATTATGACTAAGATAATATACAACAAAATTATCGTTAGTCTTCAACAGGGAAAAATATAATAGAATACAATAGACAAATATTCATCCTTGCACTACAGGCCAAGGACATTCACCAGTTGGTCATGTTCATCTAAACACCTGTTCATCTTTGCACTACGGGCCAAAGATATTCATCAGAAATCATTCATCTTTGCACTACTGGCCAAAGATATTCATCATAAATCATTCATCTTTGCACTATAGGCCAAAGATATTCAATAATATCATCATTTAAGACTGAGGATGATGAAAAATATTTTTTAAAGAAACGAATCCAGTGAAACAAAATGACAAGGATTAAGGATTAATGATTCGTATTTCGTTTTATCCACGTCCAAAAATACCTCAAAAATAATCATAGTGGTGTAAAATTCAAGAATGATCAAAACATGGATACAATCAAAGCTAGTATCCAGAATAGATATTTTGAAAGCGAAAAGAAAAATTTTCATTTTTCGATGAATAGTGCCATGATTCGTGAATAAGGTCAGTATCACGTGAATAGTGCCAGTATCACGCCGAATAGTAACTCGACACCAAAAGATAGAAATTTCACAAAAAACATCTTCACGCTCAGTAAATAGTACTCGTGAATAAGAACTCGTGAATAGTAACTCATGAATAAGTAACTCATGAATAGTAACTCATGAATAGTAACCTGACATGAAAAAGTTCCAAATTTGATAAAAAGTTCCAACCAATATTTCAAAGATAATGATATTGAAGAAATAATATCATTTGAGAAGAAAATAACATCCCTTACCTCGAAAGAGCAAGACTTCTAGTTGAAACAGGATATAGGCTATGACTTGAACTTGCATCAGTATAGCAATACTCAAAGTATACTCAAAATACTCACAAGAATACGCTCGATAATATAGAGAGAAAACTTGATTTACGGTGTGATTTTCAATTCTAACCTAAGCACCTATTTATAGGAAATTGCTTAGAACACTAAAGGTAAAATTTAATATAATATTAATATATATAAAAATATTATACGTATTCCTTGAAATCTTAATCTCAGCAATTCACACATGCCAACCTTCTAGAAAAAATAAAAAATGTTTTTCTAATTTAAAATAATTTAAACTTCCAAAATCAATTATTTTGAACTTGAACTTCAATAATTCATAATAAATAGCCCTTTTATCAGAAAATTCGAATCTCGCGAGTTTTTATAGGAAATTCAATTCTCTAAAACTTTGCAGAAGAAAGTTTTTCAAAATTCCAAACAGAAATCGGCCGAAATCCACAAACGGGCGATTTTACAGGCTATAATCAAATTTCAGTCAATAAATGGGGTCCACCGACATGTTTAACATGTTTTAAACATTTATTGCAACAAAAATACTCTTCCTCCTCATATACTCATATATCCCATATTCGTTGTAAAAATATCACCATTAATATATTAAAATAATACATTTAAATGAATTATTTATCAGAAAAAGATAAAATATTAATTTTCAACAATTGTCACTATAAAAATTTTCTCCATGTATATCCACATAAAATCAATATTTTCCTCATCATATGAATCAATAATTAATTATTCACAAATAATATTACAGTAATCACAATATTGACAACTGTGCGGTTCCAGGAAAGAGGGGGCTTTCAATAAGAATTTCTCCTTCTTAGCGGCAAGCAATTAGGTGACCAAACCTCTCCTTAGACGTAACTTTCTAGACATTTCCAATAATGTTATCTAATAATATTATTCAGATAATATGAATTATTGCTTCGATAATGAAAAATACCGTAATGACAATTATCAAACAACAAAGAATATAAAATATCAACGCAAACAATTATTGAATCAATAAAATAAAATATTGAATAAAGAATTATCGTAACCATTATTGAGTAGTGCTTCTTTACGTAAGAATCAATAATTGGTGCAATACTGGCAATGCCATTGTGCAATAACGCCAGACATCGTGGTTTTAACCACCGGTATTCCAACAAGGTAAATGCAGAATAACTACTACCAATTATTTTTAAACAACTTATTTTTGTCATTTTTTCCTCCAATCGCTTTCCGTTATGGGGCCCACACATGGTCGCAAGGTAAATGCATTTAATATTCCCAAACGATGCATTTAATATTCCACGACCAAACGAATATTCTCCAAACAATAATGAATATTATATCACCACTTGCTTATTTAAAATATTTATGCATTTACCCATAACTAACCACATTAATCAAATCCACCCTTACTATTTCAAAATAATAAATAAAGGAAATTCCTTTTTATTTAAAAAAATTTAGGGTCTTATGATTCTTACTCATAATCGATATATTTGTTATGTGCTCTATTCCCTTCGATTGCTTAAAGATTCAATCCTAGGACAAATTAAATAAACCGCAATTTGTTTGTTCTTACTTACAAATTAAATAATCTTTGCTTCAGGTTGAATCAGTGGACATTTGTTCCCATTCCTACATTGGGATCCGTCAAATGTATATATATATATATAGGGGAATGATCCATAGTATCTATTTGCTATGGATGAAAATTGGGCAAATAGCATCTCCATCACACATTACATAAATTAAGGGCTGAGATTAAAAAGGCAGCACCACCATCCGCGACAACTTAAAGAATATGAGAGGAATTATCCTACTCATGATCTAGAGTTGGCAGCAGTCGTTTTCGCGCTAAAGATCTGGAGGCACTATCTATATGGGGAGAAAGTGGAGATATATTCAGACCATAAAAGCCTCAAATATTTCTTCACCCAAAAGGAACTCAACATGCGGCAACGACGTTGGCTCGAGCTGTTAAAAGATTATGACCCCATCATTTAATACCATCTTGGAAAAGCAAACGTGGTAGCTGACGCGTTAAGTAGAAGATCATATGCAGGAACGAGTGCGATGATGTCAAGTATATGCATAGAACCAACTTTAATCGATAAAGTTAAAGTTGCTCAAGCCACAGATCCGGAGCTAATGTGTATGAAGAAGAAAGTACAAGGTGTTATTCCAGAAGCAAGAATCGATGAAGAAGGAATATGTGACGCCCCCAAAATAGGTATACAACACCCATTCTGAGTCGCCAAATACATGGTACATAAAGCAAACTACAACTTCAATAGTACAAATGTCGTGTGAAATACGACAATACATGCTGTGAGTTTAAATACAAATATTGTCTTCTAGACAATATCCACACTCAAATAAGTCCTCATTATAATTATTCAAACACTATTTTACAGAAATAGTGAGGACCCCTAAAATATCTTTCTAGAACCATTACTCCATACCCCGACTCGATCCTGCTATGTTCTCACCTCCTGAGAAGAAAAATGGAACAAAAAGGAAAAGGGTGAGCTCAACTAGCCCAGTAAAGAATATTATGACTAAGATAATATACAACAAATTATCATTAGTCTTCAATAGGGAAAAATCTGATAGAATATAATAGACAACAAGTTTTAGATCAACAAACACAACGGAAACAACAATCCATTAGAAGAGTCACGTAGAGAATGAATTCTATTATCTTCTAAGATTTAAGAGTCCATCATCAATATTTTATCCCTGTAACATCAATCAATATACATCTTTTAATTAAATATTCATCTTTTCACTACAGGCCAAAGATATTCATTTATTTCACCAGTTGGTCATGTTCATCTCAACACCTGTTCATCTTTGCACTACGGGCCAAAGATATTCATCAGTTAATCATTCATCTTTGCACTACAGGCCAAAGATATTCAGTAATATCATCATTTAGGACTGGGGATGATGAAAAATATTTTAAAGAAAACGAATCCAGTGAGATAGAAGAACAATATTAGGGATTCGTATCACAGTTTATCCAAGATCAATAATACTCCATAATAACCAATTTTGCAGCAGAAATCAAAAAATAACGATCAAAACATGGATACAATCAAAGATAGTGATCATAACAGACATCTTGGACAAAAAGGAAAATTTTTATTTTTCGGTGAATAGTGTCGTATTCGTGAATAGTGCCGTATACGTGAATAGTAACCCCGACACAAAAACTTCCAAATTTGATTAAAAGTTCACCAATATTTCGGCATAATGATATTGAAGAAAATAATATCATTTAAGAAAAAAATAATATCCCTTACCTCAAAATAACAAGTATTTCGTGAATTTTGGGATATAAAGCCGATGAAACTTGAGCGGAATATGTGACGCCCCAAAATTAAGTATACATCACCCATCTTGGGTCTTGCCATACATGGTATGTAATTCAAATACAACTTACTAATACAATTTCGTGGGTGTACAATACTACAAAACATAAGCGTGAGTTTGAATACAATTATTGTCTACTAGAGATTATACAAACTCAAAAGGAGTCCTCATTACAATTATTAACACACTATTTCACGTAATAGTGAGGACTACTAATGCTATCCTCCGACCGCCAATCCTCCGGTTCCCGACTAGTCCTCGCTATGTTCTCATTTCTCAAGAGAACAATTGAAAGAAAGGGTGAGCTCAACTAGCCCAAGTAAAAAATATTATGACTAAGATAATGCGAATAAATTATCGTTAGCCTTCAACAAATGTTAAACTGATAAAATATAACAACATCAAGTTTAACTGCAGCGGATCAAGCAATCCATTAAAAGAGTCAAGTAGAGAATAGAATCTACTATCTTTTATGATTTAAAAAGTTTTTCATCACTTTTATTGCTGAGACTCAGCTTAATAAATAATCCACATCATCAAATCATCCCTGCACTACAGGCCAAGGATATTCTTTAGTATCACGACCACGACTTATCCATGCACTACGGCTAAAGATAATCATGTTTTCATCAACGGTCCTGATCATGCCATAAAACAATTCATCTTTGCACTACGGCCAAAGAGAATCCATAGCCATAATCATACCAAAAATTGTCCATCAATGCACTATCGGCCAATGAGGACTTTTTCCACATCATTTGTAACATTACAGTCATGATTATACCGAATAATCCCTGGTCATAATCATACCAAGTCCATCTATGCACTACAGGCCACAGATGACTTTCAACATAATATAAACATGAGGATGATGACAATGATATAAGAATTCAATAAAACAAGTTCAAGAATTAAATTATCCAGGAACTAATAACGTCCAAATTGTCAACATGATACTTTTTGTAGAGTAAAATTTAAGAATGCTCGTAAGAATATTTCCATGAAAAAAAATTTGGATGAAGCGCAAATATCAAGGATATTCCACTAATTTCATGGAGTATAGAAGTCAAAGTTTTAACCAACCGAGAATAATAAGGAATGGAATAACAACAGAAATCACCATGCATGCGGTACTCAGATAGGTAAAAAGTTATTCAATGAAGAATAATAATAATGGAACCGAAGTCGTGAAAATCATGCAAGCGGGATGTTCCAAAGAATAATAATAAAGAATGAAATAATAAAGAGGCGGAACCAGTCCCAGCCAAAAAGCCTGTACATGAGGATGTTCCAACGGAATAATAAAGACAGAATAATAAAAACGGAACCAGGTCCGGCGTATAGCACAGACAAGATGTTCCAACGGAATAATAAAGACAGAATAATAGAAGAATGTCACCACATATAGGGTATTCCGCGTATATAGGTTATTCCAACAGAATAATAAAGAAATGGAATAACAGAAGTTCTCTTCTTAAATACAAAAGAATAATATCCCTTACCATAAAAGAAACTGAATATAAAAGTAGTTAAGTAGCAGAATACTTTCTTCTATCTCTCTATAGTCTCTCTCTATAGTTTCTCTCTCTAGAGTTCAGTGAATTCGTAAGAAAATAATGAAGGAATGAGCTTCTATTTATAGGAAAATGGAATGCATAGTAACTAATCCATGAATGGTCCAGATTGATTTACTTTAATCTAACGGTCCATAATTAAAGCAAAATCTTTTAAATAAAATATAATATATTCTATTTATAATCTAATAAAACGAATAACTTTATAAAAGATTTTACTATGCAAATACTATGCAGGCGCTATGCATAATAAAATATAATATATTCTAATTATTGTCTAATAAAACAGATAACTTTATAAAAGTATTCTGTTTTATATAAAAAAATTTTACTATGCAAAATACTATGCAGACACTATGCAACACTATGCATAATAGAATATAATATATTCTATTTATAGAATAACTTTATAAAAGTATTCTGTTTTATATTAAAATATTTTTTGTATTATTACATTAACAATACCAATAAAACTGAGTGACTTATCACGTAAGCATCAATAATTAATACCGTGTGTTACTATGCAACCACACGTATTCATTGCATTTTTAACAGGGTGTTTCCACAGTTAACGGTAAAACTTCCGCCGTTATTTTCATAAAGTATTTTTGTCATTTTCTCAATCCGACAATAATCCTGTTGTGGGATCCACCATTGATTGTGCCGTTGTACGAATATTCCCTGTTAAAACGAATATTCCTCGACCAATCGAATATTATATAACAACTTGCGTACTTTGCAAAATTTATAAATATTACCCACAACTATAACATTATATCAATTTTACTCCATAATATTCAAAAATAATATTTATAGAAAATTCATCTTTATTCAAAAAGTTGGGATTTTACAATCTCCCCTTCTTATGAAATTTTGCCCTCGAAATTAGGGTACGTTACACGGTATATTGAAGAGGTAAGGATACCTTGATTTCATTTCAGATTCTAACTCCCAAGTCATTTCCTCAACATCGTGGTTTCTCCACAAAACTTTGACTTGAGGTATAACCTTGGAGCGTAGAATATGTTCTTTCTTATCCAAGATTTGAACATGAACCTCTTCATATGTCAAATCTTCCGCTATTTCGTCTGGTTCTAACTCAATAATGTGGTTCGGGTCTTCCACATATTTACGTAGCATGGATATGTGAAAAACGTTATGAACACGAGATATACTTGGCGGTAAAGCGAGTCTATAGGCCACAGTTCCTACTCAATCGAGGATTAAAAATGGGCCGATAAATCGAGGATTGAGCTTTCCTCTCTTTCCAAATCTCGTAACTCCTTTCCATGGAGCAACACGTAACAACACATGATCCCCTATATCGAATTCCAAATCCTTTCGATGAAGATCAGCATAACTCTTTTGTCGATCTTGTGAGGTTTTTTATACGTTCTTAGGATCGTTTCAATCTTTTCTATAGTCATACGCATTCAACCTCGGTCCCAACAATGTTGCTTCACCCACCTCATCCCAAAGACATCTTTGGAGAACGACACTTTCTTCCATACAACGCCTCGAATGGAGCCATGCCAATACTTGTTTGATAACTGTTGTTGTAGGAAAACTCCACCAATGGTAAGAACTTGTCCCAACTTCCCTTGAAATCAAGAACATAGAGTCTTAATAGATCTTCAAAAGTTTGAATAGTCCTCTCGGATTGTCCAGTTAAATTCGAGGATGATATCCGAGCTAAATCGTAAATCTGTGCCTCATAGCTTTTTGCAAACTAACCCAAAATCGCGAAGTGAATCTTGGGTCTCGATCGAAACTATGGATCTTGGCATACCATGCAATCTTACAACCTCGTTTATGTACATACGAGCAAGGCGTTCAAGTGTATAAGTTTCTCGATGTCGGTAAGAAATGAGCAGACTTGGTCAATCTATCAACACCGACCCAAATCGCATCTATGCCTTGAGAAACTTTTGGAAGACCGAAGCTTGAAATCCATGGTAATGTGCTCCCACTTCCATTCGGAATTTCAAGTGGTTGTAATGGACCTTTTGGTACTTGATGCTCGCACTTGACTCGTTGACACGTTAGACACCTTGAGATAAACAACGCTATTTCTCTCTTCATATTGCCCCACCAAAATGTATGTCGAAGATCATGATACATTTTGGTACTCCCAGGATGGATTACAAACGGTGTGTTGTGCGCCTCCATCATGATTTTATACTTTAAATTAGGGTCGTTAGGAACACAAAGTCTGGAGTTGACTCAAAGTATTCCTTCTTCATCGATTCTTGCTTTCTTCTTTGCTGCAACAACGCGTAGACATCGTGTTTTAACCACCGGGTATTCCAACGTAAAGATAATTTGAATAACAAGCTGCCTGTTATTTATAAACAACTTATACTTGTCATTTTTTCTTCATCCAATCACTTTCCGTTATGGGCCCACATTAAGGTCGCATACCGTCGCATTTAATATTCTCGAACAAAGAAGAATATTCCACGACCAAACGAATATTCTCTGATAACAATGAGTATTTTATAACCACTTGCTTATTTGAAATATTTGCGCATTTTACCCATAACTAACCACATTAATCAAATCAACCCTTACTATTTCAAAATGATAAATAGAGGAAATTAAATTTCATTTATTAATAATTTGGGGGCTTACAACATTATTGTTTTGAATGCAATTTCAATTACACAAATGGCTAACTTTGCACTTTCATAGAGCTAGATGGTTTAATATTGAGAAAGCTCTTGTATCTAATTGTTCATAGGGATGTAATTATTCTAAATCGTATATTTAGTATTGAGCAAGTTTCTTTAATATGTAACTTGTTATTTAGCATGCAATCGCTATATTTTCATATTCTAGTGTTGAACAACTCTATCGTTCAAATTACTATTCATTATGCATGCTTGGTATCCAATTCTCAATAACTTTGAATTAATATTGTTCAAAGCAAATTATGATATGATTATTTAATGCTTATGCTATTAGATTAATCCTAAAGCATGATGTTAATTTACAAATATAAATTAAGTTATGATTATTCCATAACATACAATTATTTCTTTTGTAATCAACTAATCCTTAGTTGATTACCGTGAATTCTAAATTACCATGTAATGTATCCAAACCAAACTTACTTTGGTGCGGACTTGTATTCTAAATACTGAGATGAACAACTCTTTTATTAGAGGTTTACGCTTAGCGTTGAAATGATTGTGCACAATACATTGTACGAAGGGTTGATCCCCCTAAGTACGTGGAGTCCTTATAGTCTTATGATTGTTAAAGTTAAAGTTGAAAGATTATTTATAACTGTGGACATGATTCGTGGTCATTAGACCCTCAGTAGTATGTTTAAAAATGTTAATAGAACCTATCATTCAGTTCTATTGAGCCTATTTCTGGCAAATATTGTAATGTTGTAAAGTTATTCATTCTTATTTCAAGTGAGCCTTGTTTGCTCACTCTTGCATATTAAATACTTATTGCAGCTAAGGTTGAGAAAGTCAATGAACCTACTACTAGCAAAGGAAAGGGAAAAATGTACAAGTGATGAAGACTTGTAATTTTATTTTATCGTTATAGACTTTTGAATGATGTAATAACTTAATTTACGCATTTGAATGATTGTAATTAAAGGTTAGATAACTTTGGGAGATTTTATTTAAGTTTAATCTCAGTATAAAGGTGTTTTTATTATTCAATTTTATTATGATTGGGTAGTTAGAAATGAATGTTTTGGTTAAGTGAACACCAAATCTTGAGGAAATGAAGTACCAGGATTTGGGGGTGTCACAATCATCCTAGGTTCTAGAATGATTAATAAACATATAGCACAGAATAGTATTAAAAAATTCATTTTATTAATAACTAATTCTTTAAATTTAAATTATGGACAATCCGATTTTTCGGGTTGTCACATTCTTCCCCCCTTATAAAAATTCCATCCTCGGAATTTCTAAAACCACACCCATTCCCAGGTCATCACATTCACCCCTTCTTCACAGAATTTCATCCTCAAAATTTTAGCTTACCCTTCTCAACTTCCCTTCAAAGAAGTTCTTATCAATCAATCATTCCCTAACCTTCATAACTTATCAAGAATCATGAACTAGAAGGAATAAAATAGGAATATAAAGATTCCTTTAAAACATTTCATACTTTTACTGAGGGATCAAATCGACCATGAACTCTTACTTGGTTTAACAACATTTCACCGTAAACCCTTCTCTCACGGTCAGTTTAAAATCACAAAGAAGGTAAACTACCTCTTCCATACATAGGCGATCAACCCATCGTATAACCCCATTTCAGGTATGTTCACCTCAGACTTAATCATTAGATTCCTCACCAAAGCAATTTGGTTCGGCATAACTCTTCAAATAAAGCTCAATTTTCTTATGACATGACATACCATTCGTCTTAGCCAAATCAAGTAGCTTAGACCATACCAATAAATTGGACATCAACTTGAAACATTCATCTAGTCAAATCAATTGACATCGACTACTTCTTTAAATTCTTTTTTCAATACATCAAAACATTTTATGATGTCATGATACCGTACTTTTCACAGTACGTTGAAGACTTCGTCAGTTTATGACTTCATCATTATACATTATACCATAGCGGGTTGTTGATCATAAGATCAAATCCAACACTAGGTTTAATTGTATTAATAACTCCATCCTTTTACCATCTTTGCATCAAATGCATTGATGATATAAAATTCATTTTGATATTTCAAATCAACTTCTGTCCAGCCGAAACAATTAGCATAGACATACCAAGAATAGCTCTTTTAAAATCAGTTGGTTCCAAAAGTTGAACCAAGTCTTTTCTTTTTAAAACGCACATGTAGACACTCGAAATTTTCTGTACTACTGTCACTAACATTGCAGGAGGACAAATTCGTCTTTTAAGAGGGAACCCTGAAAGACAATCCATATCCATTTCGGATACTACCGGAAGTTCAGCACCAACCCCAGATCACACTCTGGGAGTAACAATTCCAATCTCGGAGTTAACCCCGAGGCATGCAGATACAATACCGGAACACACACCGGAGAAGACCGATTAATCTAGGAGATAACCCCGAGGTATCCAGTCTCAGTCCCAACCATTGGAATAGCCACCAACCTTGGTGATAACCCCAAGGAATGCAGTTTCGACGATAACCCCAAAAATGCTTGTTTCAAATGCGAACAGCTTCAATCTCGGCGCTCACAAACGAGATGTTCTGTACCAACCCGGTGATTGTATAACCCGGAGAATCCGGATTGTCCAGAATTTAGTTTTAAAGAATTAGTTATTAATAAAAGGAATTTTTATTAATACTATTATGTGTTATATGTTTATTAATCGTTCTATAACCTAGGATGATTATAAATCGGGAGGATTCTGGCTACGAGCTAGTCTGAGCGAATAAGAATTTTCAAGACGAAAATAGAAGTTTTCCGGGAACAAAATATTTTTGGGGAAAAAGACGAAATAGACACTATTCACCCGATGAAATCCTAAGGGTTAGGGTTTGAATAACCTAGGCCGTTCCGAGAGTTCGGTATGTCGAAATGACATTCCGTTGAAAGATTTGATGATAATATATTGTGAAAAGTTAAGTAAGCCGATAAAAGTTTTTCTCAAAAAACGTGCAAAAATCGGACGAAATAAAATTGACGAAAAGTACTACTATGTATTTTTCATTCGTTTAGCTACGTTAGGGTAAAACGTGAAGGAAAACGCTCAACGTCAAAAAGTGTTTTTCAATTTTTCAAAGATCCGAAG
This sequence comes from Panax ginseng, assembly GCA_020205605.1. NCBI lineage: Eukaryota > Viridiplantae > Streptophyta > Magnoliopsida > Apiales > Araliaceae > Panax > Panax ginseng. Next base: position 55,716,905 of record CM035143.1, on the reverse strand, counting down.
AATACGTAAAAATTGGTCGGTAAAGAAAAGACGAAATATCCAAAAATATTTGAATTCCGGGAATCGCAGTTTTCGAACTGTCGGACGAAAATCGAAAGACGGAAACACGAAGCTTCCAAGGGAAGCTATGTGAATAGTAAGGAGGTGGGAATAGTAAGGAGGTGTGAATATTAAGGAGGTTAGGGGGAGAAATGACTAAAATACCCTTAGCCTTGGTTTTCTATAAGTAGGAAGCTTAATTCATTATTTTGAGATTTCGAAAATCCTACACTTTGAAAGAGAGAGAGAGAGAGAGAGAGAGAGAGAGAGAGTTCAGATGGGAGAAAGAAGAGGAAGAGGAAGAGGAAGAGGAAGAGGAAGAGGAAGAGGAGAAGCTTGCTCGTGAGCAACCTTTGTCCGACGGAAAGAGATTAAAGGAGAACGGTAATCCGAAACCTAATCTCTTATAATTTTTCTTTAAGTTTTTATGTTTAAAAACATAACTTAATGAAGATAAGAAGGAGATAAGGTGAGAGATGAGTTCATATGGTTGAAATCATAAGAAAATGAAGAAATAAGAATTTAAAGTTTAGTAAATAAATTTCTTAAAGAAGTATAAGATTTGTAGCGAATTAGAGCGATCCGAGTGGATTATATGAATAAGTAGGTGAAATAAGTAAGGAATGGTGTTCTATAACATCAAATTCCAATAACAAGTGAAATCATAATCCAAAATATCGATTAAAACGAAGAACGAACGAAGAACACGCGAAGAACACGAAGAACGTTGTTGATGGACAAATTTAAAACCATCGTAGGATAATTGTTGTTGATGGACAAGTTTAAAACCATCGTGTATAAGTTAGTTGCTTCTTGCTTGGTTAGGATCGGTAGAAACGTTCATGAAGAATAGATTAAAACTTAGCTATAACAAAGTTATGGTGAAAATTCTGTAAAAGACGAACGAGAATTAGAAAGTTAGTAAATGAACCCGAGTGGGTAGGGTTTCATAAGAAAGTAAGAGAACATAGAAAACGTGAGTCGTGGACTCAAGAACGAATGAGTTCCGAGTTCGGATGATCGAATTACGGACGAACGAACGAAGAACGTTAAAAACGTAAAATGAACAAAGGGTGAAGGTCAAGCTAATCGAATGGCACGTTAACAGATTCAGAACGAAGTTCTGTCTGATGGGTATTAAAGTACGTAAGATAAGGAAGAGAATGACTTTGGAATGACCTAGTTCTGAGTTATAACGAGGGAGTTATGAGATCGGGAAGTGAGCGTCTCAAAGAATTTATTTAACACTTAGAAAAATTTCTATGGTTTTGTCTGTTGTGGCCAGCTTACCGAATAAGACTAATGGGAAGTGGCACAGTCACGAGAGATAACAAAGGACTTGGTGTCGCAGTGCCAACCCAGGAAGAGAGGAGAGAGAAGTAGGTCGTGTGCACACGAGAGAAAAGGAAGAACGCAGTCACATGGCCAGCGGCAGCAGAAGGCAATGCCGTAATTGAGATTTTATTGCTCAAGTACTGGGGGATGTGCAAGGAAGAAATAGGAACATGTAGATCACGTAACATAACACTTATGCAAGTGAGTTAAACCTTTAGTAAAGGTTGAACATATAGATTAAACAAGATTAAAAGACAAAGAATATAAACGCGGGTTACGTAACTGATATCCGGGGACAGTAGTCGCGATGAACGAACGTGATGGATTTCTATGGTTGTGATTCCTTAGACGTTGAGTGACGAGGGTAGTGAATAACATTTTGATGTTATGTCATGATAATGAGAGATAAGTGTGAAGCGTATAGACGCTGTGAACGCAACGTTGTTGCGATGAATGATCGGTCTTAGCATACAATGATTGGTATGGCTTCGACACTAAGAACGAGTAATGAACAGTTCATGTAATGAATAACGAAAGTATTAATAAGATAGAAATTTTCAAGAAAGCCGTAACAAACGGTAATAAGATTAATGAAAGCCGAATGTGGGTCAGATAAGAATATAAATCATCCAAAATGATGAACGTATGAGTAAGACATCTCCGTATGTCATAAACCATAAACTAGTAAAGGAGGTTAGTTGCGTAAACTTATATTGCAAGAACGCAAACCCTAAAAAGTAAAGTTAAGTAAACCAATGCGTAAGTTCAATATATGACTAATTGGTGTTTATGTTTTCTCCTTATGTGTTATATTGGAATTGAATGAGCGAGCTCAAAAAGTAGTATCGAAGTGGGTGTAAGGCAAGTTCCTAACTTTATTCATATTACATGAATGTTAGTTTCTTAAACTTCTCGGATGTTGTACTTGAGAAGTTACATCATATCTTGAATGTGCGATATTTGTACAATGTGGTAGAACGTATGAGGCATTGAGCCACAATTTGAACACTTCAGTGTTTCTATGATATGAATTATTCTGTGATTGAGCTGTTCAATACAAGTATGTTCTATTTATACATGAACCGTTATTATTAAGTCTGTGCTAATGATTCTAGCCAGACAGGATGTATATGAAAAAGGTAGAGGGATGAAAGTATTTCAAAGTAAAATAATTGATGTTTTAAGATGATAGGAATCGAGACTATTCCTATTATTCCAGCTGCTTCATAACCTTTGTTTGGTTATTGAAGTTCTAAAGAAATGTTTTAATTCTGAAGTTGTTTGTTCAACTGTTATGACTTGCTGGGCAATTGAATGCTCACACTTGCTTTAAATGAAAAAAACAATTTTCAGCGAACAAGGTTAGAAGAACTTAAGAATCCCGTAAAGATCAAGCTGACGGTATCCAGATGTAGTACCATTCAGAAGGTGAATGAACGAGAAGATCAAGTGAAGACTAGTAATGTAGAAAGATAAAAACTGAACTATAGACTAGTTTAATGAACTATTATGTATCCTTGGTGGCGGATAAAAGTCACTCTTCTAAGATGAAATGAATAATGTAATTATCATTATTTGTAATAAAAGAGGTCATAAGGTTCCAGAACCTAGGATATGAGAGTGTATGTTGTTATATTTCAGTATATAATGATGTATGTTGGATGAATGATGTACTCGTGACGTACGGAATCCGGGTGTGAAGATAGATCGAATTTCAGGGTGTTACAAGTTGGTATCAGAGCTGATAGGTTATAAACCTTAGGGAGGAGTACCTAAGACTATAATCGTAGAGAGAAGGATAAGAAGATCACCACATGATCATAGTGACTCGTAGTAATAGATGGGTTATTAAACGATGAATGATTTATAGCTAGTTCTATGAATGAAATGTACTATGAAGTAGTACGGGAAGAAGAACTTAGATTAAGTTGTGAAGGATAGTATATGAATTAAAGAAAATTCGTATTAATTAGAGAGAGAGAGTTGAAAATTTTCAATTGAGGACTCATATCAGCAGTTGAGTTGTATGATTCCTTGTATGGGCGTGGAAATTATACGTGGTTTTAGAACCACTTAGCTTCTTATGCGATATAGTTGTTAAGTTGCACAATTCTTTGTATGGGCGGAGAATTGTTCTTGGTGTAACAACCGCTTAGCTTCTTATATCGATCAGAAGCTGAGTTGACCAATTTTTTGTATGGGTAGGGAATTTTGTTTGGTTCTACAATCACTTAGCTTCTGGTAGTGATAATCATTGGGATTGGTCGCGCTATCAAGATGTATATGACGAGAAGGTGAATCTTTTCTCATGTATGTACTTGATAGGTAGAGAACGATAAGTTAGGTGTGAGTTCTTGAAACTCATACTTATGGTAAGTTCGTGACTCATAATAATATGGTATGTTTTCGAACGTCTCAGCGAATGGACGCCTATGGTCTGTCTAGATAGTTCTTAAACTCATATTATTGTTGAAAGTTCCTGAACTCATAATGTGTGGTAAGTTGATGGACTGTACTAAGGTATAGGAATGTTTAGACTGAAAACACGTTGTTTTCAGTAGGCTTAGTATTAAAAGTGCTAGAGAAGATTAAGTATTGTCGCAGTAAGACAATGAAGTAAGGTGAAGAATAAGATATTCCAAGTCATCTAGATATGCTAAGATTTCAAAGTTTATTGAACTCGTGCTGATATGTACATTTTGAAAAGGAAAGGATTGGTTCAACTTTTGGAACCAAAGTATTTTAAAAGAGCTATTCTTGGTATGTCTATGCTAATTGCCTCGGCTAGACAGAAACTGATTTGAAATATCAAAATGAATTTTTATATCATCCGAGCATTTGATGCAAGGATGGTAAAAGGATGGAGTTGTTAATACCATTGAACCTGGTGTTGGATGTGATCTTAGGATCAACAACCCGCTATGGTATGAGGTATAATGACGAAGTCACAAACTGACGAACTCCTCAACGTACTGTGAAAAGTACGGTATCATGACGTCATAAACCATTTTGATGTATTGTGAAAAGAATTTAAAGAAGTAGTCGACGTCAATTGAGTTGACTAGACGAATGTATCACGTTGATATCCAATTTATTGGTATGGTCTAAACTACTTGAATAGCCTAGACAAATGGTATGTCATCGAGCTTTCTTTGAGAACTTGTGCCAAACCAAATTGTTTTGGTACGGAATCTAATGATTTAGTCTGAGGAGAACATGGAAGAGGTAGTTACTTTCTTTGTGATTGTAAACTGATCGTTAAAGAAGGGCTTACGGCGAAATGTTGGTTAACCCAGTAAGAGTTCATGGTCGATTTGACCCCTCAGCAAAAGTATGAAACGTTTTAAGAGGAAATTTTATATTCCTCGTTATTCCTTCTACTTCATTATTCTTGATAGGTTATGGGGGTTAGGAATGAGGAAAAGATAAGAACTCCGTTGAAGTGAAGTTGAGAAGAAAGGTAGGCTAAAATTTTGAGGACGAAATTCTGTGAAAAAAGGGTGAATGTGATGACTCGGGTAAGGGTGTGGTTTTAAGAAATTCCGAGGACGGAATTTTTATAAGGGAGGAAGTGTAACAACCCGGAGAATCCGGATTGTCCAGAATTTAGGTTTAAAGAATTAGTTATTAATAAAAGGAATTTTTATTAATACTATTATGTGTTATGTGTTTATTAATCGTTCTATAACCTAGGATGATTATAAATCGGGAGGATTCTGGCTACGAGCTAGTCTGAGCGAATAAGAATTTTCAAGACGAAAATAGAAGTTTTCCGGGAACAAAATATTTATGGGGAAAAAGACGAAATAGGCACTATTCACCCGACAAAATCCTAAGGGTTAGGGTTTGAATAAACTAGGCCATTTCGAGAGTTCGGTATGTCGAAATGACATTCCGTCAAAAGATTTGGCGATAATATATTGCGAAAAGTAAAGTAATTCGATAAAAGTTTTTCTCAAAAAACGTGCAGAAATCGGATGAAATAAAAATAACGAAAAGTACTGCTATGTACTTTTCATTCGTTTAGCTACGTTAGGGTAAAACGTGAAGGAAAATGCTCAATGTCAAAAAGTGTTTTTCAATTTTTTGAAGATCCGAAGAATACGTAAAAATTGTTCGGTAAAGAAAAGACGAAATATCCAAAAATATTTGAATTCCGGGAATCGCAGTTTTCGAACTGTCGGATGAAAACCGAAAGACGGAAGCACGAAGCTTCCAAGGGAAGCTATGTGAATAGTAAGGAGGTGTAGTAAGGAGGTGGGAATAGTAAGGAGGTGTGAATAGTAAGGAGGTTTGGGGGGAGAAATGACTAAAATACCCTTAGCCTTGGTTTTCTATAAATAGGAAGCTTAATTCATTATTTTGAGATTTTGAAAATCCTACACTTTGAAAGAGAGAAAGAGAGAGTTCGGATGGGAGAAAGAAGAGGAAGAGGAAGAGGAAAAGGAGAAGCTTGCTCGTGAGCAACCTTTGTCTGACGGAAAGAGATTAAAGGAGAACGGTAATCCGGAACCTAATCTCTTATAATTTTTCTTTAAGTTTTTATGTTTAAAAATATAACTTAATGAAGATAAGAAGGAGATAAGGTGAGAAATGAGTTCATATGGTTGAAATCACAAGAAAATGAAGAAATAAGAATTTAAAGTTTAGTAAATAAATTTTTTAAAGAAGTATAAGATTTGTAGTGAATTAGAGCGATCCGAGTGGATTATATGAATAAGTAGGTAAAATAAGTAAGGAATGGTGTTCTATAATATCAAATTCCAATAACAAGTGAAATCATAATCCAAAATATCGATTAAAACGAAGAACGAATGAAGAACACGCGAAGAACACGAAGAACATTGTTGATGGACAAATTTAAAACCATCGTAGGATAATTGTTGTTGATGGACAAGTTTAAAACCATCGTGTATAAGTTAGTTGCTTCTTGCTAGGTTAGGATCGGTAGAAACGTTCATGAAGAACGGATTAAAACTTACCTATAATGAAGTTATGGCTAAAATTTTGTAAAAGACGAACGAGAATTAGAAAGTTAGTAAATGAACCCGAGTGGGTAGGGTTTCATAAGAAAGTAATAGAACATAGAAAACGTGAGTCGTGGACTCAAGAACGAATGAGTTCCAAGTTCGGATGACCCAATTACGGACGAACGAACGAAGAACGTTAAAAACGTAAAATGAACAAAGGGTGAAGATAAAGCCAATCGAATGGCACGTTAATGGATTCAGAGCGAAGTTCTGTCTGATGGGTATTAAAGTACGTAAGATAAGGAAGAGAATGGCTTTGGAACGACCTCGTTCTGAGTTATAACGAGGGAGTTATGAGATCGGGAAGTGAGCGTCTTAAAGAACTTATTTAACACTTAGAAAAATTTCTAGGGTTTTGTCTCGGCGCCGCAGCGTCGGATGTCTGTGGGAAGTGCCGCCTCAGCGCGAGCTCGACCATAATCTTCTGGAGAGTGGCGCCGTAGCGCGAGAGATAACAAAGGACTTGGCGCCACAACGCCAGCCCGGGAAGATAGGAGAGAGAAGTAGGTCGCGCCCGCCTTTGCTAGAGAAAAGGAAGAGACGCAGTCTTGCATCATCACGGCAGTGTAGGCAATGCCTGTAAATGAGATTTTATTGCTCAAGTACTGGGGGATGTGCAAGAAAGAAATAGGAACATATAGATCACGTAACATAACACTTATGCAAGTGAGTTAAACCTTTAGTACAGGTTGAACATATAGATTAAACAAGATTAAAAGGCAAAGAATATAAACGCGGGTTACGTAACCGATATCCGGGGACCGTAGTCGCGATGAACGAACATGATGGATTTCTATGGTTGTGATTCCTTAGATGTTGAGTGACGAGGGTAGTGAATAACATTTCGATGTTATGTCATGATAATGAGAGATAAGTGTGAAGCGTATAGATGCTGTGAACGCAACGTTGTTGCGATGAACGATCGGTCTTAGCATACAATGATTGGTATGGCTTCGACACTAAGAACGAGTAATGAGCATGGGGTTCATGTAATGAATAACGAAAGTATTAATAAGATAGAAATTTTCTAGAAAGACGTAACAAACGGTAATAAGATTAATGAAAGCCGAATGTGGGTCAGATAAAAATATAAATCATCCAAAATGATGAACGTATGAGTAAGACATCTCTATATGTCATAAAGCCATAAACTAGTAAAGGAGGTTAGTCGCGTAAACTTATATTGCAAGAACGCAAACCCTAAAAAGTAAAGTTAAGTAAACCAATGCGTAAGTTCAATATATGACTAATTGGTGTTTATGTTTTCTCCTTATGTGTTATATTGGAATTGAATGAGCAGTTCAGCGTAAGCTGTAGCTGGGTGTAAGGCAAGTGTCCTAACTTTATTCATATTACATGAATGCTAGTTTCTTAAACTTCTCAGATGTTGTACTTGAGAAGTTCTGTCTATGTGCGAATGTGCGATATTTGTACAATGTGGTAGAACGTATGAGGTATTGAGCCACAATTTGAACACTTTAGTGTTTCTATGATATGGATTATTCTGTGATTGAGCTGTTCAATACAAGTATGTTCTATTTATACATGAACCGTTATTATTAAGTCTGTGCTAATGATTCTAGCCAGACAGGATGTGTATGAAAAAGGTAGAGGGATGAAAGTATTTCAAAGTCAAAATAATTGATGTTTTAAGATGATAGGAATCGAGACTATTCCTATTATTCCAGCTGCTTCATAACCTTTGTTTGGTTATCGAAGTTCTAAAGAAATGTTTTAATTTCAAGTTGTTTGTTCATCATTGTTATGACTTCTTTGGGCAATTGAATGCTCACACTTGCTTTAAATGAAAAAACAATTTTCAAATGAACAAGGTTAGAAGAACTTAAGGACCCCGTAAAGATCAAGCTGACGGTATCCAGATGCAGTACCATTTAGAAGGTGAATGAGTGAGAAGATCAAGTGAAGACTTGTAATGTAGAAAGATAAAAACTGAACTATAGACTAGTTTAATGAACTATTATGTATCCTTGGTGGCGGATAAAAGTCACTCTTGTAAGATGAAATGAATAATGTAATTATCATTATTTGTAATAAAAGAGGTCATAAGGTTCCAGAACCTGGGATATGAGAGTGTATGTTGTTATATTTCAGTATATAATGATGTATGCTAGATGAATGATGTACTTGTGATGTACGGAATCCGGGTGTGAAGATAGATCGGATTTCGGGGCGTTACAGTGATAACACCGAGAAGAAAGACACACCTCAAAGATGACAATGAGGACCTTCAACAATTGCAGCTGTCCAATCTCAGCGAAGCCTGAACAACGTCTGCTTTATCAGCCCAATCCAGCAATAACACCTGTGATGGGCAACATCGTCATCTAGCCAACGCGATGCCATGCCACGTCGTCTCAACATCTCTACACAACGATGTCCCACAATACTAACCAATCCCGAGTGACTATTGTGCGGGGTAACGGATGGAAGTTGAAGCTTGAAGACCGGAAGGCACCGTCCCATCTTTTATGACTTCGTACAAACTCTAATCCCATCCCATCGTACAACTCTTGACAACGGCGGTCCAAAATAGGTCCTGTATACCTCAAACGGATGCCCGGATTGCACTTCTAAAAGTCCGAGTGGACATTATAGTGTCTGAGTGCACGTACTACGAGACGACCCGACCCAAAAAACCCGGGCCCACCCGGGTTGCCTCTGGTACACCTGCGGCTACTTCATCTATAAATAGAGGGCTTGGGCTGCCCATTTTACAAGTGAAAACGCTGAGGAAGCCCTACCCAATTTGCTCTGCACTCACCCTATACAGTGCACTTTCTCATTTTAAACACATGTGAGCTCATATATAGCCTCTTTTGAACCTACAAAAGCCAGTGTTTACCCACTCTAAAGATATAGAAGTCTTCTTTGGCAGTCAACTGTAAGCCTTCTCACACACTTTAGAGTCTTTCTCTTCATCTCTGCACACACCCTTCTTCACGTTGAGAGTCGCGTGTTACAGCGCATTTACTAGAACTTTGGTCCATGGTTTTTTTGACTTGTATATATATATATATATATATATATATATATATATATATTTATATATTGACTAACATTATCGAGTTATGCCTCGATTGAGCCTGAACTTGATGCGAGCATTTATTTGCTTATATATATATATATATATATATATATATATATATATATATATATATATATATATATATATATATATATGTGTGTGTAGAACTTTGTTCGATGAGCCTAGACTTGATGCGAGGCGTTTATTGCTTTAATATATATATATACTTATATATATTAAGCGTGTGTCGACTACATTTGATGAGCCCTGGATTTTACATCCTGAGAGGCGTTTACTTGCTTTATATATATATATTTATATATTAAAGCGTGTGTCGGACTCTATTCGATGAGCTGGATTTTACATCCGGAGCGTTTAAACTTATATATATATATATATATTTATATTTATATACATATATATATATTAAGCGTGTGTCGGACTGCATTCGATGAGCTTTGGATTTTATATCAAAGTGCGTTTATTCACTTATATTTATATATATATATATATATATATATATATATATATATATATATATATATATATATATATATATATATATATGAATTGTTGTCGAACTACATTCGATGAGCCATGATTTTACATCCCGTGCGTTTATTGCTTATATATATATATATATTTCCCCCACAGAGTTTACTTCGTGGTGGTTGATGCTTTTCTGACTTTCTTTACGTTTCGTCCTGCCTGGAGTTTACTTCGTGGCTGTTGATCGCTTTGTACAGTTTTCTTTACATTTTTGTCCTGGCTGGAGTTCCCTATGTGGCGGTTGATAGCTTTATAGCTTTATTTACGTTTTGTCCCGCCTGCAGTTTCCTCCATGGTGGTTGATAGCTTTTACAGCTTTATTTACATTTCTGATCCCCCATGGAGGTGCTCCATGGTTGGTGATCATGTCTGTATATATATATTTCTGACTTTTATATATATACACGCTATCGCTTTCATACAAATTGCAGTATCTTGTGCGCCTAGGAATCATGTGATCACAGATTTAGCCTATTGGATCTAGATTCGGTTCCCGTGATGGACATTTTCAGCTGTAAGCAGCTTGTAAATTATTCTGCGGTGTCTGAATTTCCTCAGATGGTTTCCAAACCCATGATGAAGTCGGCATTATTTTGTACATTATTTTCGTACGGATGCCTCGAATCTGTTAAATAAAATCAATCAAGTCGAACACTTATTAAAATGGGAGTGTAAAAGGTCTCAATTACTATTGAGCATCAGGGTTTGAAAAACCTCTTTTATAAACATCACTGCCATATCTTGCTTAAAACTGAATTTTTACATAAATTCAAATCCTGTGTATATAGGTGCGAACGAGGCCTCACACTACTTCCAAATAACATCACATTGACCCACACACACACACATTCAGATAACAGTTTCTTGAAAAGAGGCGGTCACCGTAGTAACACGGATGTGAAGTGCCTAACACCTTCCTCCGATAACCAAGTCCCCGGACCCTAATGAATCTCGGTTTCGACCCGTTTAGTAGTGTCACATCACTGGGTCAATGTGAAAACCTTTTCTCGGTTGTGTTGGTACAACCATTTAAAAACCAACTGGCGACTCTTAACAGTCCATCGTCGACATTATACATGTTGGACCTTTTTCACTTGTTTTTTCAAACAAATCTCACCTAAAATGAGAACACAAAAGAACAAGTAACAGAAAGGGAGAATTAAAATCCCGATGTCGACAGGTGGCGACTCTGCTGGGGATTCCAGTAAGAGGACTTAACCCGCTATTACAATCTTTTAAAAATTGTCATCTGCTTGTGTGTGGATGTTGCATTTACATTGATGATGAATGTGTACGAATGCATTTCCTTATTGCACTTAGTGCTTCGCACCATAATTGCTTGTGATATTAGTGCTTCACACCATATCTGCTTGTGATATTAGTGCTTCGCACATGTCATCATTATCATACGGTGAGACGCGATGTATGTGAATGTATGTTGTGTGGTCCCTCCACCAGGAGGCTATCCCGTTGGTGTTTGATTACTGGACTCGTGAGAAGACTAATTCTCCGAGGCTCAGGAAAGGCACCACCCAAATTCGCTCTAGTTGAAAGAACGGATTAACTTCCCGTCAAATAGATTGCGATGATTTGGGAACCTTCATGCCAAAAAGCCGCGGGAGTAACCTAAGATAGATCAGCCTCTGATAAACCCAGAATGGAAGAAAGTCTCTTCATGCTCTCTCATTTCAAATTACTTGTAAACATAATTACTTGTAATTACATTCCATATATATCTCCATGTAATGAGAAATATGAAGAAATGTGTACATATACATATTTTAATTAACATGCTACAAACAGCTGACATCCGTTTTGCAGGATAAAATTCCTAAAATGGACACATCACATAGCATGTTATTATACACATTCCCTAAAGACTAAACTATGCAAGTCTTTCGTAGGGAACCAATCGGACCTACTACCCGGTCAAAGTCCACAAAGGTAACATGCCTACAGTCAATCATGTCATCATCCGACCAGACTGAACTTAATCCAGTTTCTCGCAAAAATTCGATGGATTAAGCAAACAAATTACAGAGTTGGCTGTTCTACTCAAAGAATTACACCAGTTTAATCAGGGTCCAAAAATACCCATACATGTTGAATCCTCCACACAAGGGGGAACCCAGGTCATTACAATACCTGAACTGCAGTTGGATACGACCAATAAAATTCATGATGCTACCCATCCCACTGGAGATCCAGACACTGGTGACATCAAAAAGAAAGTCCTCCAAATGGAAGAGACCATTTGTACTATCAAAGGAATTAGAACACACGGGAGTGTTTTATATGCTGATCTTTGCATTTTCCCTGGTGTTCATTATCCAGAAAATTTTAAAACTCCTGACTTTGATAAATATGACGGGTTAGGAGATCCTTATACACATTTAAAGGTGTTTATTGGAGAACTTGGATCTTATGAAGAGGACGAAAAACTCAGAATGCAATTGTTCCAAAAGAGTCTAACTGGAGAAGCCCGTTCGTGGTACACAAGATTAGACAATTCAAAGATCCATAGCTGGGAAGAGCTAGCACATGCTTTCCTCTCTCAATACAGCTTTCAAACTCAGATGGCTCCTGATCGGTATCAAATTACCAAGATCAAGAAACAGTCTAACGAGTCTTTCAGAGAGTATGCTCAAAGGTGGAGACGCTTGGCTGCCCAAGTTAGTCCTTCTATGACAAAATCAGAGATGGTCATGACTTTCATAGACATACAAGAAGCTCCGTTCTATGAGAGAGTTTTAGCCAGCATCGGCAAACCATTTTCTGAAATGGTCAAACATGGGGAAATGGCTGGGATGGGATTGAAGTCCGGAAAGATTAAAGACCTAACTGCCCTTAAAGCTGTTGCTGATCACATCCAATCCGAAAATTATGGAAACAACCCCCAGAGGGTCCATAAAAAGAAAGAGGAAGATGTTTTCCTGATACTACAGGGTTAAAAAGGCAATCAAAACATGCCTATTCAAAGGAGAAACTACACTCCCTTTCAAGCACAATCTACGAACCCTCCATTACCAAAAGGTGGTGAAGTCAAACGCCCTCGAGTGTTTACACCCTTAGGGCATACCCTCGAGAACATTCTCACTCTTCTGACAACACAGAAGAAAATTACACATCTTCTTCCACAGGCCAGCCCTAATGGACGAGGTTTCAATGCTGCTCGGAAATGTGCTTATCATGTCGGGGCACCTGGACATGATACTCAAGATTGTTGGGCCTTGAAACACAAGATCCAGGGCCTGATAGACAACGGGGAGATCGTGGTCACCAAACCAGATCAGCCTCACATTCAAGTCAACCCTCTTCTTCAACACAAAGAAGAAGAGGTCAACGTGATCAATTAGAACAATGGACAGAGTTCCAATTTCAGCTGTGAATCCTCCCAAACCCTCAAAGACGGTGATGACAGATGGGATTATGCCAAGTTCCAGTTCACAATGGAATGAAAGATGAAAGCTCTATGCAAGCAAATTGAGTGATTGGCGGAACTGGTGACTTATCAGCATCAAGTTACACGTCAATTAATCAGCCAGGAGCATGCCAGTCTCCTACCTCTTGTCATGAATGTTCCCTCATCACTTTCAGAAAATGAAATGCTGGAAGACAAAGTGACAAAGAGAGCAAATGCCAAAGCCCATAGGGATATAGGGAATGGAAAAATTGTACATACATTCCTAAGTATATCATCATCTAATACATCATCTGTGTACAACTACAAATACAGGGAAATGGGGCACATACGCCCTACTACTAATAGAGGCCTATCAAAAGATATAGCGAGAATGGGGCACAGCCACCCCATAACTAACAGAGGCCTATCAAAAGATATAACGAGAATACACATCAGAAGAAGACAATGGTGTCGATGTCCACATCATCAATCCTTCTCACCTGATATAACTTCTCCCGAGTCACCGGATCTCTATCAACAGGGATGTCAGGCCTATAAAGAAGAGGATCTGCGCAGCCAAAACCGAATGGGTCATCTGAGGGGCGGTACTTTGAGCTAGAAGGATCAAATGAAGCGCCTCTGGGATCTCGCCCAAATCTTGGGATAAATATATGTGCCTGGTCCAACTGCCGGGTCAAACTATCAATCTATGTCATATGAGTCGGATCTCTGACACAAGCTATCCAATCTATCATCATCACGGATCCTGGAACCATATCCCCTATAAACTGTGTGGCACGGGACTGGGCTCCAATAGTACGAGGGAACCACCAATGCTGGAACGTCTCCTGAGTATATGGACCCTCTGATAATGCAAAACTGTCAACCCCCAACAATGGGATATCTGTGATGGGTGACTGTGATACAGGCCAATGACGCCTGGCAGGAGGCAAGATCGGCATACGAATCTCCCATGTGGTGCTCCTAATAGCACACTCTCCTAAATAGAGCTCCCAACCTCCATCTGTGAAGAGAGGAACTCTCCTGGTGGTAACCATGTACTCGAATCCAGTCGGGTATCCATCTTCAATGCCAATGGTCAAGTGTTCCCCCGAATAGGGAATCCATGTGATGGTATCAGCTGTCAGCAACTCCAGATGCATACGGCAGTGAGTGAAACCATCCGATACAGGGACCTCTGACAAAATGGAATGATGCCATCGTCGTCCTCGTGGATAGGTATCTAAACCTAACACACTCACAGGACGCAAGCATGGGAGCCTCTCATAGGCCCAAAACTGCCAACACAATGGCAAAACATCTGCTATCAGTAAACACTCTTAACCTATAAATGGGAAATGATAAGAGAAATACTCACCAGCAGAAATGGGTAAAATCCTAGCCAAGCCTCGGTCAAACCCTGTAAGCGCATACGCATGCCCCGGAGGAAATAGGCAAAGGTGTAGGAGCCCCAATCATATTCTCCAATACGGTTCACGTCACGCATGGCGCTGATCAATGCGAAAGACACTGTAGAAGAGTTAGCTGCTATGAAGCAGCCTCTAATGATCATTAGGAATAATCGTCGCAGAATGCGATCCCTAATTTTGACATCATTAGGCATGGGCTCACTCAAAAGCCCGCTCATAGCATCTACGCTCAAAGGACCTGAACGGACAGTCCTACCCTTGAGCGCCTCTGCCGGAACTCCTAACAAGGATCTGACGGCAGTAGGGGTAATATTCGCCATGCAAGGCGCTGGCTCCCCTGCAAACTCCATACCGGTGATAAATCGCCAATCCATCGGTGTCATCATCACCTCACAGTCTAGCAGATGGAGTGACTGAGTCTGATGAAACCATCGCTCAGACAATTCCCTGAGGTAAACCCAGGGACAACGATGGGGAAGGATGGAGAAGAATGCCCCGAATCTCCACTCATGCACTACCGCTCTATAGTCAGGATGAAGCTCCTAGTACATGGAGTGAATGTTGAACCAGTTCCCTCGAGGCTGTGTAAAACCCGGAACCTGCATGAAATGCAGATCAAAATTAAAACCCTTTAATCCTCATCAATAGGAAAAGGGAAGATCAAAAGTCTAACGCCATACCTCGTTAGCATGCAAATACATCGATGGATGTCTGCTCAAATCACCCAATAGCTCTGAGTTTGCCACCTGAATACAAGGTAGCTCTCTATGAGGAACAGGTGCAGCAGGAGCGGGATCCTCAATCAGAATATCCTCCTCCACATCCTCAACGTCTGGCACGTCTGCCCGGACTGGACGAATCACGACCTCCACCAATCGACGAGGCTGTCTCACAGAGCGGGGATGAGGCACTTCAGAAGCCCTCCTTCATATACCAGAAGTGGTCCTGCGGGAACTGCTTGGCTAATCCGGATCAATAATATATGGACAACAAGTCTCCAAATCACCTCAGAAAGGGTGTGGTATTTCCTTACCTGGAGCTTTCTAGAATGCATTTTATGACTATATGCATGCATGCATTTACTTTAACATACAATAGAGTTAAAATGCATGACTACCCAATGCCTACATTTTAGAAAATTTTGCCATAATCCTCTTTGAAATTAGGACTATCCACATGCACATAGGCATGTCTAGGTGGCCATTCAGTAGCACACCAGCCCCAAAGTCATATACACAATATATGCATTAAAAATAAAAATCATCCATGCATAAGGTTAACCTCAATATCAGGAGTACTTTGCCTTTCTACCTTTTTCTCATTGGACCTCAAATAGGACAAAAAATAGCAGAAAAAGGTGCCAATTTGACTGTCTCAAAAGTCAAATTTTTTCACATCATTATGTTTAGCATGGTTTAATACTAACATTTACTATATTGAATATTTTTTATCAAGTCATTTGTGCATACATAATCACTACTATGTGATGCATTTCATGTGATAACTCAAAATCCAACGGATAAAAACTGGAAATAATGCATGCATACGTTACCAGGATAGTGTAGAACACTTGTACGGGGATAGAATTTGCAGAAAATAGCCCGAACTCAGCAGATCTGAAGGAGGCTCACAGATTTCTCTTCGCGTGACAAGTTGAAAATGACTTGTGTTGCCAACCTGCTGGATTTTATCATCTATGGTCGGCCGTAGGCTCATCTGCGGCTGAAGCAGGTGCACCTGCGGCACCCCTATGTAGACCCCACCCCTCCGGCTCGGTCCAATTCGAGTTACAAAAGAGTTCTTGCGGGCTAGAAAGGTCAAATCGGGAATAAAAATGCCACGCGATTGAGCAAAATAGCATACAATCCTGGTATTCTCAGATGAAACATTGAGTCTGTACATCACCCATTGGTAGTCACCTGAACACGAGGTATACCCTGCCAATGATCTTATTTGTTACAAATCACATCCGGCAATACCTTGTACAGGTCTGATGCTGCCAACTCCGGGTCATCACCCTAAAAGATCAACGTGATCCCCGACGGGGGTTACAACGTAGATCCCCGACGGGGGTTACAACATGGATCCCCAGCGAGGGTTACAACGCATGCTCATCCGTTGACACATAAATCAGCGAAGGTCAAGCAGCCTTGACATCATGATAACCGTTGGAAGCAAACCCAACAGAGCATCGGAAACCATCCGATGACCAGCCACTGCTACACACATCAGCGACGGTTACAACGTGAAGCCCCGGCAGTGGATTACAACGCGGATTCAAGCCGTTGACACACACATCAATGAAGGTCAAGCAGCCTTGACGTTATCTCAGCCTTTAGCGATTAAACCTATCAGAGCTCTAGAGCTATTCGAGGATTTCATGCTCGATTACTCATATTCCCCAGCGGATCCCTGACGGGGGTCACAACACAATGTTCCGTTGATTCACACGTCAGCGAAGGTCAAGCAAACTTGACGATCTACTCACAAAGTCCCAGCCGTTGATTCACACGTTAGCGAAGGTCAAGCAACCTTGACAGTATATCCCATAAGATTTTTCAGCCGTTGATTCACATTTCGGTGAAGTACACGTCAATGAAGGTCGAGCATCCTCGACAAACATTTCTTTGTTAGCGATAAATCTAATGAGAATCGTGACATATTCTGGCGATACTAACCAGGAAAGGTCAACGTTATCAAAGAGGATAGATGATGGAATATGTTATACACATCCTCAAACAGATCAAGCTTTATCCCCATAGATCTCTTACACATAAGAGGCACATCTTCAGGATCAAGTCATTATCAAAGAACACAAGAATTTGGTGATAACTCCAACATCAACATCCTAACAGATTAGAATTACACACCAAATCCGGTCAGCATTGCCAATCCCTAGTTGAAGCAACAGGGAGCCAACAATCATCCCCAGCATGTTGGGCTACAACCCCGTACACATGCATCATACATTTGCATCATGTTGCTACATACAGTACCATGTTTGTTTTGTTGCATTTCAAGTGTCTAGGATTCTTTATACTATACATGCATCGCCATACATGAGTATGATAAAGAGGGGCATCTGTAGACACTCGAAATTTTCTGTACAACTGTGACTAACATTGCAGGAGGACACATTCGTCTTTTAAGAGGGAACCCTAAAAGACAATCCATATCCATTTCAGATACTATCGGAAGTTCAGCATCAACCCCAGATCACACTCTGGGAGTAACAATTCCAATCTCGGAGATAACCCCGAGGCGTGCAGATACAATACCGGAACACACACCGGAGAAGATCGATTAATCTCGGAGATAACCCCGAGGTATCCAGTCTCAGTCCCAACCATGGGAATAGCCACCAACCTTGGTGATAACCCCAAGGAATGCAGTTTCGACGATAACCCCGAAAATGCTTTTTTTAAATGCGACCAGCTTCAATCTCGGTGCTCACAAACGAGATGTTCTGTACCAACCTGGCGATAACACCGGGAAGAGAGACACACCTCAAAGATGACAATGAGGACCTTCAACAATTGTAGCAGTCCAATCTCAGCGAAGCCTGAGCAACGTCTGCTTTATCAGCCCAATCCGGCGATAACACCAGTGAGGGGCAACATCATAATCTAGCCAACGCGATGCCATGCCACGTCGTCTCAACATCTCTACACAATGATGTCCCATAACACTAACCAATCCCGAGTGACTATTGTGCGGGGTAACGGATGGAAGTTGAAGCTTGAAGACCGGAGGGCACCATCCCATCTTCAATGACTTCGTACAAATTCTAATCACATGCCATCGTACAACTCTCAACAACGGCGGTCCGAAATAGGTCCTGTATACCTCAAACGGATGCCCGAATAGTATTTCTAAAAGTCCGAGTGGATATTACAGTGTCTGAGTGCACGTACTACGAGACAACTCGACCTAAAAAACCAGGGCCCACCCTGGTTGCCTCTGTTACACCTACGGCTCAGCCGCAGGTACACCTGCGGCTACTTCATCTATAAATAGAGGGCTTGGGCTGCCCATTTTGCAAGAGAACATGGCGAGGAAGCTCTGCCCAATTTGCTCTGCACTCACCCTATACAGTGCACTTTCTCATTTTAAACACCTGTGAGCTCATATATTGCCTCTTTTGTACATACAAAAGCCAGTGTTTACCCACTCTAAAGATATAGAAGTCTTCTTTGGCAGTCAACTGTAAGCCTTCTCACACACTTTAGAGTCTTTCTCTTCATCTCTACACACACCCTTCTTCACGTTGAGAGTCGTGTTGCGCATTTGCCCAGACTTTGGTCCGCGGTTTTGTTTCAGCTTGTATATATATATATATATATATATATATATATATATATATATATATATATATATTGACTAACATTATCGAGTTATGCCTCGATTGAGCCTGAACTTGGCCTAGAAGCGTTTATTTGCTTATATATATATATATATATATATATATATATATATATATATATATATATATATATATATAGGCTGTGTGTTGAACTTTGTTCGATGAGCCTAGACTTTGGTCTTGAGCGTTTATTGCTTTAATATATATATACTTATATATATTAACTGTGTGTCGGACTCTGTTCGATGAGCCTGAATTTTACATCCGGAGCGTTTACTTGCTTATATATATATATATATATATATATATTAATATATATTAAGCGTGTGTGGGACTCTCATTCGATGAGCTTTGAATTTTACATCGGAGCGTTTACATTAAGCTTATATATATATATATATATATATATATATATATATATATATATTTGCATCCCACCTGGAGTTTACTTCGTGGTGGTTGATCGCTTTTACAGCTTTCTTTACGTTTCGTCCTGCCTGGAGTTTACTTCGTGGCAGTTGATCGCTTTGTACAGCTTTCTTTACATTTTGTCCCGCCTGGAGTTCCCTCCGTGGCGGTTGATAGCTTTACAGCTTTATTTACGTTTTGTCCCGCCTGGAGTTTCCTCCGTGGCGGTTGATAGCTTTTACAGCTTTATTTACATTTCTGATCCCCCATGGAGGTGCTTCGTGGTTGGTGATCATGTCTTGTATATATATATTTACAGCTTTTATATATATACCTGCTTATTGCTTTCATACAAATTGCAGTATCTTGTGCGCCTAGGAATCATGTGATCACAGATTCAACCTATTGGATCTAGATTCGGTTCCCGTGATGGACATATTCAGCTTTAAGCAGCTTGTAAATTATTCCGCGGAGTCTGAATGTCCTCATATGGTTTCCATACCCACGAGGAAGTCGGCATTATTTTCGTACGGATGCCTCGCATCTGTTAAATAAAATCAATCAAGCCGAACACTTAATAAAATAGAAGTGTAAAAGGTCTCAATTACTATTGAACATCAGGGTTTGAAAAACCTCTTTTATAAAGCATCACTGCCATATCTTGCTTAAAATTGAATTTTTACATAAATGCAAACCCTGTGTATATAGGTGTGAACGAGGCCTCGCACTACTTCCAAATAACATCACATTGACCCACACACACACACATTCAGATAAAAGTTTCTTGAAAAGAGGCGGTCACTGTGGTAACATAGATGTTGGGAGGGTGCCTAACACCTTCCCTCCGCATAACCAAGTCCCCAGACCCTAATGAATCTCGGTTTCTTTCAAACTTGTTTATGATGTCACATCCTTTGGGTCAATGTGCAAACATTTTCTCGGTTGTGTTGGTACAACCATTTAAAAAACCAACTGGCGACTCTTAACAGTTCATCGTCGACATTATACATGTCGGACCTTTTTCACTTGTTTTTTCAAACATATCTCACCTAAAATGAGAACACCAAAGAACAAGTAACGGAAAGGGACAATTAAAAATCCCGAAGTCGACAACACATATAAGCACGATTACAATAAACTTCAAAATCTAGCATAGCTAGATGACTTGGAATATCCTATTCTCCATCTTCTTTCATTATCTTACTTGAGACAATACTTAATCTTCCCTAGCACGTTCAATTGTAAGTCTACTAAAAATAACTTCACTTTCAGTCTAAACATTCCTATACCTTAGTATAGTCCATCAACTTACCACATATGACGCCCCCAAAATAGGTATACATCACCCATCTTGAGACGCCAAATACATGGTATAAAATTCAAATACAACTTAATAATACAACTGTCGTGTAAAATACGACAAAACATAAATTGAGAGTTTTAATATGAATATTGTCTTCTAGACAGTATTCAACTCAAATGGAGTCCTCAATACATTTATTATAACACTATTTCATAGAATAGTGAGGACTACTAATGCTATCATCTGGACCGTCACTCTGTTCCCCGACTAGTCCCGGCTACGTTCTCATTTCCTGAAGGGAACAATGAAAGCAAAAGGGTGAGCTCAACTAGCCTAGTAAAAAATATTATGAGTAAGATAATGCAGAATAATTTATCGTTAGCCTTCAACAATGTTAAACTGATAAAATATAACAAACATCAAGTTTAATTGCAGTGGAACAAGCAATTCATTATAAGAGTCAAATAGAGCATAAAATCTACTATCTTCTTTGATTTAAAAGGTTTTTCATCACTTTTATCACTGAGACTCAGCTTAATAAATAATCCACATCATCGAATCACCCCTACACTACAGCCAAGGATATTCTTTAGTATCACGACCACAAATTATTCATGCACTACGGGCCAAGGATATTCGTGTATTCATCAATGGTCATGATCATGACAACAATTGTCCATTAATGCACTATAGGCGAATGAGAACTTTTACCACATTATTTGTAACATTACGGTTATGATTATACCGAATAATCCCTGGTTATAATCATACCAAGTCCATCTATGCACTACAGGCCACGGATGACTTTCAACATATTATAAACATGAGGATGATGTCAATGATATAAAAATTCAATAAAACAAGTTCAAGGATAAATTTTTAAAGATTTATAATTTAATTTATCCACAAATCAATAACGTCCAAATTGTCAACATGATACTGCTTTGTGGAGTAAAATTCAAGACTAATATTGTACCACAAATAATTTGGACCGAAAACGAATCAATTTTTATCATGAATAGTACCTCGGGTGAATAGTATTCGAAAGAATAGTACCCCGTGAATAGTACTTCAGGAATAGTAACCCTGTGAATAGTACTCCGGCATGAAAAAGTTAAAACTTATCAAGATTGCTCCGAATAATATTTCCATGAAAAGATACTGGATGAATCACAAATATTAAGGATATTCTACTAATTTAATGGAGTTTAGAAGCCAAAACTTTAACAAAACGAGTATAGAATTCGAAATCTGAAACGAAATAATATTACTTACATACTACAGAGTGTGGAAGAAAATATTATTTCAAGCGAATATTGAACAAAAATAACATCTATTACCTTGAAAAGAAGAGTATTCCAAATGGTATAGCAGGGATATTCTTGAAGAAAACTTTCACTATTTTCTAGGCTCAAAGCTTTCTAAAACTCTAAAGAAATACGTTCAATATTATAGAAGAAGAATTCTTTGATTATGGTGTGCTTTTCAATTCTAACTAAGCATCCTATTTATAGGAGAATGGAAAGGATACTATTTGAATTTCGAAATCACTTGACCGTATAAATATATATTCGAACGAACTTCATCATGTAAAAAGCGAAGAAAATTTTGATTTTACTATTCATTAATGTGCAATAAAATATTCTAATAAAATAAAAACTTTAAATAAAATATAATATATTCTATTTATAATCTAATAAAACAAAACTTATTATAATATATATGTATATATATATATATATATATATATATATATATATATATATCCTACATCACACGACATCACCAGTGTGATGCCTTCTCCTTCCTCCCACATTTTTTTTCTCCTGCAACACCATTATTCTCCCACCCACCAACCATCACTTTCACACACATGTTATATACATAATATATATATCACTTCCTGTAACGCACGAGAAAATCGGATTTTTAGGAGAATTAAATTTTTATTTAATTATGTGGATTAAATGAATTTAATTTATTATTTATGGGAACAAGCTAATTGAAGGTCGTTCTATGGCCTAGACATGTCAGAATGTCGTAGTATTTTGGCTACGTGGTAGAATTAAAGTGTTTGAATTTCCAAGATGAAAATAAAAGCTTTCCGAGAAATTTTCCGAAAAACACTATTCACGCATTTATGCTCGAAAATTATTTTTGAACTTCCGAGAAATACGTAATGATAGAATATCAAGGTGAGATGGAATATCCAATAATATTTCAGTTATGGAAAACATAATATTTCACATGTGGACTTAATTTGAGAACGTTAGGAAAATCAAGAGTTAAGAAGTTAGGGTAATGATTGTATGATACGTAGGTATTGTGTGAGGTAGAGTATACGAGTATGATACGAGGTATTATACGAGTATGTATGAGTGATGGTATATCGTATATGATGAATAAGTATACGAGTTAGAATACGAGAATTATACGTAGAGTATATGTTATAAGGCTTTAAGCCATTTGTGAATAGACTTGTAGGATTGTGTAGGAAATAGTATTGTCCAATGAGAATTATGATAAGGCCCAAATGTAGGAATGGTTAAGTCCAAATTAAATTAATGACCAAGCCCATGTGTTTGTTAAATGCAAAGCCCAATGTATAAGTTAAGCCAATTTATGCTAGAAGCCCAAAGTATGAACCTATGGGTTATAGGATGGTTTAAACCCATGGGGAAACCCATGGATGACCCAAAGTGGTGAGCAAGTAAAGTAACTTAATGGATAAGTGTTGTGGTGGCCAAGTAAAGTGACTTAAGGGCTAAGTGTTGTGATGGCCCAGTAATTTATTTGAAGAGGAAGTTTACTTGATGGATAAGATATAAATAGTAAGGAGGTGGAAGGGCTTGTTGACCATTATGCCCTCATCTAGGATTTCCTATAAATAGCAAGCTTCCATTTCATTTGTTAGTTGTTCATTCATCCAACACTTTATACATTATAAGTTGAGAGCTTATTTGCTTGAGAGAAAAAACTATAAGTTAGCCTTTGTTAATTCAAAGAAGCAAGAAGAAGATTAAGGTTTAACAAGTGATCATCAAAGGGTAAGAAATCTTAAACCATGATTCTCTTTCTCTTCCATTGTTAGAGAAGTGGGTAGTGGTAGAACATGTATGCTAAAGAATAATAAGAATGATTAATCAATGGACTTAAGTCGTATAAGTCATGAATAAGCTATTCATAATCATTTAAGATATGAACTTAAGAAGAACTTGTAACATGTTTACATTAATGAAATTGGTATGATAAGAAGATGCAAGGATGAGGGTTAAAAGATTAAGATCATGATAAGTCATGAGAAATGGAATCATAGTAGTTTATAGTTTTATAAGTTACAAACTCACAAAGAACAAGTAATAACTTAACATGTTTATAAGTTAATGAAGTATGTATGTCAAGATGTTAATATAATGGAATGAATCCATTTGAAACGAAGAACAAATCTTAAGTAACGAAGTTTTGCCGGAATGCACACGATTGGACGATAATCGTCGAATTCGTGAAATTCTCGGAATGAAAGTCGGATTTTGTGTTTGAACTCGGAAACATTGGTTTTCAATGGAGACAAGTCTTATTTGGTATTATAGAGTTGTGGACTCGAGAATGACAGAATTCCGGCTTAGAACGAAGAAACGAGCGTTGAACGTTCACGAACGTTTATCGTTTTTGTTAAAAATGGACTAATAGGTGAATTTTTAGTTAACGAAGTCAAATAGATAAAAATTCTTTCATGAACATGTAGAGTATGTAATTTGTGAACCATAGGTTCTTGAATGAGCCAATTTGGACTTATAACGAAGAAGTTACGAGCCCGAGAATCTCACAAAATGAAAAATTTGTCAAAATTATTCGATGCATGAGTCAGCGGCCAGCAAGGCGACTCAAAAACATAAAAGTCGGTCGTAAGAAATAAAAAAGGACATATAGGCCTCTGATAAGCGGCCGCCAAGAAGGCATGCCGATTACGAGGTATGGTAATCGCATGATCTGCCGTGACCAAATTCTAGGAACTAAAAGCTCAAGCGTGCAATATGAGCCCAAGAGAGGAGAAGTCAGTAGCAAGTGACGCTAGCACTAGAACATGCATAGTAATAAAAGCTTACAAGTAAGGAAATAAAGATAATTGATTAGTAATGAACCAATACATAATTAAACTTAATGTAACATCATTAAGATAATTGTAAACCTTAAGTAATACACTAAAGGCGGAAGATAAGTCAAATGTGAGCATGAATGGTATGCAATAAATTTACTTAACCAATGACAATTAAGTGTCGTTTAATAACGTAAGGACGTTAGTAAGCCGTGAGGAAAGATGATTAACTCGAAATGAGTTATATTAATGAAATAATTTCAATTAAGTTATAGAAGAGAACGAAGTTGGTAAGAACGATGTAAAAGCACGACAGCAAGCCGAAACCAATAATAACAAATCTAATATATGATTAGATTGAGAAGAAGGGTAAGATTCTTTAGGAACCAAGTATGTTCATTCATGACCTAATGTGGTATGTTATGTGATTATGTGTTGTAGAGACCGTAAAGACTCAAAAGAAACGTAATTATACTGTAGCAGATGCTGAAGGCAAGTTTTTCTAAAATGTTTGTCTAACCTTCGTGTTATCCATGTTTTCAAATGATTCAAGTTATAAGATGCATGTATGGTTTTAAAGAAAGAGTCGATGCCAGTTTTAACTCGGCTAGACTAATCTTGATAGATTGATTGATTTATTTACAAGTCTTTCAATATAGAATTGCTAACACTATCCTACGCCAATTGTTTGGTACGAATTCAAGGTAAGTCTGAATATGAATAAACAAATATATTTTCATCGAGTATTCGATGGGCACGTGAGGTTGCCACAACTTAAACATACACACGTTTAATGGATGTAGTGTTGATCAACATAGAGTACTATAGGCTGATCACCTAGAAGTGCTCATAAGCTATGTCGGACTTACGGAGTTCGTGCCAGGATGTCCTTTTCAAAGAAATTGTGAAACTCTTATGGTCTTGGACCAGAATTGATGTTTTACTGAATATAGTTATTGTAAAACATTTTGAAGGAAAAGAAATGCTATTTTGAATTATTGATAGTACTTCATAACTATTATCCAGTTATTGAAGATATACGATTCATATGTTTCAAGCATGCTTTTTAAATGAAATTGTTGTACTTGCTGAGCTTGTTATACTCACTCTTGCTTGAACCATATAAATGTAGCTTAGACCGAATGGACCGAAGGATTCGACAAGGATTAAGTGAAGGCTAAAGGGAACTTGTAGATTACCTATGAAATAGTATAAGTTTGTAAGGATAATATTTGATATTATGACAAGAACAAATGTAACGGTTATAAAGAACCTAGGGAATGGTAGTTTTGTTTTGGAATATATATAAGAGATATTCGTTCTTTTGAGGCATTTCAATTGAATGCTTGTGTGAACAGTAGCACCGTGGAGCACCATATGTTGGGTTGGAAGTGACCCATATTTTGGGGCGTCACAGGTTGGTATCAAAGCATTAGGTTATAAAACTTAAGGGGGGAAGAACCTTAGGCTAATAACCTCGTTAAGGAAGAGAAGTCCGAAGAAAGTAAACTCGAGCTTTACTTGAGTTGAATGAGTCAATAAGGTATTGAGTAAACTCAGTACCGAATGATTTAAAAGATGGAAAGTAACCCTAAATATGTTAAATGTGATTTGTGCTTATACTATTGTGTATTATGTACTAATCAAAATGTTATATGTTATTATAGGATGTCGATCGATAGCTTGATGTATAGAGATATACACGAGGTGAGCGAAGGAACTGTGAACAGAATAGAGCCTGTACCCATGCCAGTGGCGAAGGTACCAATAGTGATTCTAGAGGAGTCAGAGCCAGAGGAGTATTTCTCCGAGGAAGACTACTCCGAAGGAGATATAGCTTGGACATCATACCTCGATGCGATGGTTGATGGGGAGGGAGAAATGGAGGTGACATTGGTTGATACGGTGGTACCTAACTAGAGTCAACACCTCCAGATGCAATGAGATCATTGTATCAAGCAGAGCTTGACAAAAATGTGCAACTGAGTACAGTTGTTCAGAAACAGAATGAAGAGATTAGTGCCCTTTATATAGCAAAGGAGTCTGCAGAAGCAGATTTTGAGTCAAAGCATGATGAGAAGGTGCTCATGATAAATAAGGCTAGGGATTTTTAAGAAGAGGTAAGATGAGCTTCAGATAGAATCGGGGAGAAGGATCGGGAAGATAAATACGGATGTATTACATCCATAGGAGTGCTCATAAGGATTTCAAGCTGAAAGTTGCTTGTTATTCCTTTGAGTCAGGACAAACTCGACACACTATTAGTCGGGATACCGTAGCGATGATTGCAAATGAGAAATACGTGGACACTCTTATGCATTATTAAAAGTCTAGAGTTATAAATATGTGTGTAGTGATGTAAAACCGTCTTTTGTATAAAAGGGTAGTCTTTTTGTAAATCCCAACTTTTGTGAAGTTCAATTGCGAGATAGAGATGTAATAACTTTTGCATATGAACACAAATTGTAAATAGTTTCGAACTATGAAGAAGCCTATGAATATAATGAAGTTTTCATTTAACATGCTTTGTTGTGGTACCAATTGTTGTTTGAAAAGCGATAACTAAGTAAGTAAGTAGATAATAATGAAATTTTATATAATCTGAAAATGCCGTTAAGGAGAAGATAACGTAATCAGGAAGCAGAATCACATAATAATTGTAACGACCCCAAAATTCATACAATTTAATTCTCGACTTTGGTCGTTAATAATATATTCAACCTCTAATTTTACATCATTATTCGATATTAAAAACACTAAAATTGCGGAATATTTAAAACTTTTATACATTTCCTTTTTTCTTGCCCTGAATTGCAACCTTTACATTACATCTCTTTGATTCAATCTTATATCATTAATTGTTACAAAAAATAACTATACAAAGTCTTACATCATAACTAAATATCCATATACATTGGATAGCTCAACTTACAATTCAACAACATGTTACGTTCAAAATTTGAAATACATTTCTCATAAAACATAAGTAATCTTCGTGAATATAGATCTCTATAACTCACTTAAGCACATATCTTTACCTTAAAATCTTGACCTGCAAAAGTGGTTATTTGCAAGAGTGAGCTCGACAAACGACCAAAGAAAGTCTAACAGTTTTCATGCATCACATAGCACATAATAACATGCTCGATATACATCTCATTAAAGTAACATGGCATACATGCTTTTAATTCACATAGCAAATATAAAGATTGAGTTCCTTACTCAATCATCATTACTTAGCCAAAACAATGTAGTCATATATTGACTTTAACATTTCATGATTTCAACATGCATAACATATCATGCAAATTAAAACAGTTCATCAAGTCCACGTAGAAAATAGGAACCGAAAGACTTGCCTTGATCGTTGTTTACCAATAATAGATTAACAGCTTACAGTTATCTGCACTTCACGTGCCCTACACAATTATATAATCATACACATCAACTATTAGTCACATAACAACACATAGTAATTGTAATGCAAACTCTACTCCACATCTCACAATCTTTCCTATTAATTAGCAAACAATGTTCAATTAGATTGTGTTAACTTTCAACTTATATCTCACTATATTTCATAATCGAAGTTCATTCAAGTACTTAAGTCTTGCTAGGACTACTTATTGGTTTTATATTAAACCCATTTCATATCCTATAATATTCATTTCAATTGAATTGAAACACTTTTTAAGTTCATTAACACTTGGCACGACGTTTCGATGTTCAATCGTCACACGCCCGATTTGCATCTCTTGTGTATGCTTACTATGCTTCTATAACTTATCTAATCCATCATTTATAAATGTTAAGAATCATTATATTTACTAACATACATGTTTTATAACTTAGAACATCATCTTTTATGGCCAGGAACACTACACATGCATATGTGCATGCCCGACGCCCTCCGATTGCCCTTGAAAACATAACAATCCTAAAGATGACTATTTTGACTACTGTTACAGACCCCAAATTAAAAAGGTTAAATCATGAAAGTTGTAGGTCTACTCGTCCTCGTTCCGGATCATCTTGAATCAACTCAATCAGAATTCGTATGAGAAAGTTATGGTCATTTTACTACAGGAGGCCAAAAGCGTCAGGACTCAGACTTTTTGTCCCCGTATTTGCAATACTGAGAACTAGGCTAAGAGATTGACGTCTGGGTGCAAATTTCAATATTTGGGCGAACTTCAGCATTTGACGCTTGAATTTGACGTTGGGGCTCCATTTTTTGGTATTTGAAGTGCAAAACTTCGTAACCCAACCACGAAGAACAAAATAACTAAATTTCTGTCTATAACTTAATTTCTAAAACTAATTAACATGCATAACATATGCCAATTACACATATACACATTACCCAACATGCATATACTAATTTAAACCACTAAACAACAATCACAGAAAACTTAATTCCTTGAAAACCATATTCTTAAAACAAAACTCCATGTTTGACATTTGTTAAACACAGTGAACACTGTAATACCCATTATAAACCAAATTGATTTATTTAAACTACGATTCTCTGAAATTTATACCCAATTAACATACATGACGTTGAATTTCATAAATAGCATACAATCACCTACTAATTTTTGTTATCATGCAAAACATACGTTCATACATATATATTCACTGTAAAAACTATTTCCTTCTTGTAAACGTAATTTATCATACAATTCTTCATCTAACACTAGTTATAATCCTCATAATCACATACCATCACTACAATTCAATTGTATAACAGCAATTACATAATTTTGGAATTCTCAGCAAATATAAAACTCATAAATATAGAAATTAAAACTCATGTCATTGATACATGTATATATATATATATATATATATATATATATATATATATATATAATAGGGTTATGATCCTACCTTTTTGTTGCTTAAGAACTCGTTGTTAACAGAAGACAATTTCCTCACCAGCCTTTCTCAAACTCTGATAACTCTATGTCAAACTCTCCGAGAACTCCTTCTTACTCACAGTTTAGCAAATAATTCAAAAGCGTAAAAGCGATAACCAATATCGTATAATAAAAATAAAACCAACGTATCATTTTAAAAGCGTATGAAAAGCAGACGCTACACTTATTACACTAATAAGTTATCGGTTACCTAATATATATATATATATATATATATATATATATATATATATAATATTTTATTTTATTTATTTAATTTATATTTAATAAATCAAATTTTAAAATCTAAAAGCCATAAGGCTCTAGTTTGGCAAAACTCTTTAAAATTAAAGACTTAATATATTTAAGCCTTGTTTAGCAAAATAAATTAAAACTACTTTAATTTATTTTAATAACCACTATAATATAGTTATTTGTCACACTTCTAAGTAATTAAGTTTTCATACTTAATTAATTAATTCTAATAACAATTCATTGCATAATATAATAATTTATTTGATCATTATAAACTCTCTAACTTAATTATTAAATTAAATTACTATTTTAAAATACTTACTTTCCTTAACTCATTAATTATTTATTAAACAAATAAATAATCAAATCACATCAAATCAATTAAACAAATACTTATTCAACGATAAACACATCCATTAAATATTTATATAATTTAATAAATATTTAAATATTTAATTAAAAATCTGGATTGTTACAATAATAATCAAGGAGGTCAAAGTAACCCTA
Organism: Panax ginseng; assembly: GCA_020205605.1. Classification (NCBI taxonomy): domain Eukaryota; kingdom Viridiplantae; phylum Streptophyta; class Magnoliopsida; order Apiales; family Araliaceae; genus Panax; species Panax ginseng. The sequence goes on along the minus strand of CM035143.1, from coordinate 55,686,222 downwards.
TGCAAGAGTTCGTTAATTTATTAATGGCTGCATTTAATTAAACCGGGGGTAGAGTACCTGCAGGACCTAGAGTAGCTAGAACGACTACCTTTAAAGAATTTAAAAGTGTAGGTCCGCCAGAATTCAAAGGACCGACTGACCTAATAGAGGCCCAAACATTGGTAAAAGAATTAGAGAAGGCGTTTATTACAAACGTACCTGAGGTGCAAAAGATTTTTTTGTGACCTATACGGTGAAGGGGGAAGCCTACTTTTGGTGAGAGGCTCACCAGGGTGGGGCAAGAATAGATGCGATAACAGGGGAACAATTCAAGAAGGTTTTCTTTGAGAATTATTTCCCTACAAGCATGCAAGGGAGGATGGAGATTAAGTTCTTAGAATTTAAACTAGGGGACTTGACGGTTCCCAATACGCGACAAAATTCACTGAAATGGCAAGGTTTTCTCCATACCAAGTGGACACTGAGGAGAGGAAGTCTCGTAGATTTGAGCAGGGCCTGAAACCCTGGCTCTATAGTAGGATTTTGGTGTTCCAGATTGTTTCCTAGGGGACCATTCTGGAGAAGGTGATTGTTGGGTAGAAACTAATTACACACAACACGCAAGTATACGTGGTCAACAAGTAATAAAGTGATAAGTTGAGTATCGTTCTCACGAGGAATTGTTAATACAAATCACCAAGTACTAACCTGTAACCAACTCAATCTTATTTAAACGAATGAACTTCAATTTATAAGTAAACTAATTCTAATTACCCCTAGTTAAATTAAGATAACGGAGATTTAAGATCACAACTTCACTTATTGCTTCATTTAAGTTAACACACTTCTCATCAATTATTCTCTGTCCTAAATTGTTAATCAAGAACACTAAAGAAGATAAAACCACCTTTCGATGCATAATACACATATTAACGTCAATCCACAATTAAGATATAAATCCGTTAAACACCTTAATCAACTAACCCACTATATCTCTATGTGAATTACAATTAAAGAAGGTTGAAGAATAAGTTCTCTATCCGATTACATGCGATGTCAAGCGTATCTCTACCTTAACAATAATCAAAAATCTGCTATTGACAAAATTCATGACACATGCTATCATGATAAGATCTAAATCAATACTTCATCTCTCGAATTCATATAGATTATCACGAAAATTGATGGCCAATCAATTAAACAATTAAGTCCAAATCACAATAGACAATCCTCACAATAGAACATAATAATTGATAGCGAAGCATATTAAAATAAACTACACAATAAGATCCATTGTAATCTCAAACAAAGAATTAGTTCATGATTATTGAATTAAAACTAAGAATCCACAATTGAATACACATTGAAAGATAAAAATAAGAGTAGAGTAAAGAATAAATCTGTTGTCAGTAGATCTCCATCTTGCTCAAGCTCCTGCTCTTGATCTTCAATGGTCTTCAAGTTGCTTCAATCTCCAAATCTAATTAGAACTCGTGTTTTGATCTAATTTACTCCAATATAATCTAATGGAATCCTCTATCTAGTCTCTCATCTCCCCTAATCCTTGTGATTCTCCTCCTTTTATAAGTCTCTTCATATGTCTTTAAGTCCTCTTGGAAGTTCTCTTGGAAGTCCTTGTGTAAATTGGATCGAAATAATCCTTCCCGGACTCAAATTGGACCAAAATTCGCATTTTCGCACATTTTTTGGGCTACCCCCGCCCCGGCGGGGGTCTAGGCTTGAAAATGGCCTGCCCCGATGGGCTAGGGGCTTGCTTTGTACCATGTATGCCCACCCCGGCGACGGTTTTGTGAAGCAAAATTGTTTGCTCTGACATCCTTTGGGAAAATGGCCATAACGTTTGATCCGTAAAGAGTTACGAGGTCTGCCACCTATTAAATCGAAGATATCGATGAGATCTACAAATTTCATTCTTTGAGAACTGAGAAATAACGAACAGATGAAGGTCGAAATTGGTCTGGAAGTGACTGCTGTGCAAATGGCCATCCAAAACAGTGACGTTCGATGTCCGTTGGTACAAATGTCATAACTCTTGCATCCGAACTCCGATTGGAATGATTCAAGATGCTCCAGAAAGAGGAGACGTAGATTTACAATGTAATCCAAGTTCCAAACCAAGAACATGAAATAAACATAAAAGCCCAAACGATGTTCGAATTGCTTTTCTTTGCATTTTCATACCAATTCTTTGCGATTTCAACTCCCAAGCATATAATCTACAAAATGAACACAAAATGCATGAAAAGTAACTAAGAAATATGAGATTAAGCAAATAATTCAAGTAATAGATACCGGATAAGTAGGTATAAAACCCACTTATCAAATACCCCCAAACTTAAACCTTTGCTTGTCCTCAAGCAAAAACACAAAACAACAATGCTATGCAATGCAACTAATCTACATGCCTACGAATCCAGCAGTAATGATAAAAACAAGTCTATTCAACCGGCCTTAGATAAATAAAGTAAACACGATAATACATCATATCAAAACTCATTAGTAATTTCTCAATCAATCATCAAATCTTAGACTGTTATCACTAATATTGTGCGTGTGTGCTCCACAACAATGTTAACTGATATAAAATTAAATTTAACACATAATAAGTCTCTTTGAAGGCATCATACAATGTAAACTCATGAAATCCAAAAACAAGATAGATCCAACTAAAATCAAATAATTACCAATATCGAGGGTCAACATGGGATACTTATGCTTCATTTTTCATCTACGGGGGCTTTTTGTTCTTATTTCCAGTTTTATTTATTTATTTATTTTTTTCTATTTTTTTTCTTTTTCTTTTTGGATAGTGAGTGCGTTTTACGCTCCATCTCACGCCTGTGTTTATGAGGAGTGCATTTTACGCTTCTTCTCGACCAACCACAAGACTCAATTTATTCAACTCGATATTTTTTTTAGAAGCTTATATACCCCAAATATTCCCCCAAACTTAGGTTCTTGTCTAACTTTCGCCATTACTACTTGTTCTTGTCATTCTTTCATTCAAATTAGCATTATCCTTTAGAATCCCATTATGTATCACTTTACTCAATCAATCAACAAGTTGTTTTTACTGTGATATCCTTATTATACCAGTTTCAAACAGAAAAAGACTCAAGTTCATCATATCTATGAAGGCAGCAGGAGCATTAGTCAATCCAAAGGATATGACTAGGAATTCATAATGCCCATCTAGGAGTTAAAAGAAGTCTTTGGAATGTCATCGGTTCTAATCTTCAATTGGTGATATCGAAGCGAAGATCAATCTTTGAAAAGAATTTGGCTCCTTGCAACTGGTCAAACAGGTCATCAATACGTGGCAATGGGTACCTATTTTTGATGGTGACATGATTCAACTCCCGATAATCAATACAAAGTCGCATACTCCCATCTTTCTTATTCACGAATAGAACAGGAGCACCCCAAGGAGAAGTACTAGGACGAATAAAGCCAATGTCTAACAATTCCTGCAGTTGAGTCTTTAACTCACGAAGTTCAATAGAGCCATTCGATATGGGGATTTAGAAATGGGTTTTGTCTGGGTTCAAGGTCGATACAAAATTCAATTTCATGCTCTGAGGGGTAGGCCGGGAAGTTCTTCAGGGAATACGTCAAGAAATTTATTAACAATAGAATTATCATTCAAAACTGACGTATTTTTGTTTAGATCTGTGACGTGGGCTAAGAAAGCTTGACATCCATTTTTGAATAAACGAATAGCTTTATGGCTTGAGATGACCGTGATTGATTTTAATGGTTTGGTCGCTTGAATTCGCATAATAGGTTTGATTAGGAATATGAAAGCTAACAACCTTACGGAAACAATCAATTTTAGCATGATGAGTAGTTAACCAATCAATCCCTAGAATCACATCAAATGCAAGTAATTTTAATGAAATAAGATCATCAGGTAATGTGAGGGTACCGATTTGAACCAAACAAGACTTATAAGCAGTGGATGTAATGTAGGCTTCTCCCAACGGAGTTTCCAGAGATAAGTCAAAGTCTAATTTCTCCGGAGTCAAGTTTAATCGTTGAGCGCAAGTAGGAGAAATAAAAGAATGGGTAGAACCAGTATCAAATAAGGTATAGATTTCGCTAAAGTTTATGATAAGCTTACCCGTGATGACCTCGTTTGGGTTCCTTGCTTTCTGGGAGGTCACAACAAACGCTCTCCCTTGCACTATCGGTTTTGACTTTTCTGGGATGGCCTTTGGTACCTTCATCCTATTTGAACTTGTCTTCGGTGAACGACAAAATCGAGCTAAGTGACCTTCTCTTCCACAATTATAACATGCTTTGGACGACATCGCGTAGTTTGGACTGATGTGTCCCTCCCCTCCGCATTTGAAGCATATGATAGGTGGTCATTCTCCTTCCTTAACAACGGGTGCTGGTGCTGACGTCTTTCCATCATTGTTGAATCTCCTCTTCTTGAAATGTCCATTCTTATTGTTTTGGCCCGATTACCACCAAAGTGGTTACCATTTCGACTGTTGATTCCCTCCACGCTTGTTGTTGTCACCGCTTCGATGACTGCTCTCCTTTGGTATTATCATTTTTTAAATTTTGCTCTCTTTTGGTTGCGTTGACTCGTTATCGCGCTCCACTAATCGAGCCCTATTTACAATATCTCGAATACAAACCACAGTTTATAAGAAATAAGATATTGACGTATCTCCGCTTCAAACCTCTTAAAAACATCCGTCATTTCTCTTCATTATCAACTAAGTGGGGACGCATAAGGGACAACTCGGCAAACTTGGCTTTGTCTTTGCGACACGGTCATGTTATTACGCTCGACTTGATGAACTCTACCTCTTTCATGTGACGAATACTTTCTTGGAACTTCTCCCAAGACATCTTTAGTGCGGCGGCCGGGTTGAGTACGTTTCTTGATTCCCACCGATGTCGCCTCTCCTCGTAACATAAAGGTGGCAAATGGCACCTTTTTCTCCTCGGAGCATCCCAAGACATCAAATATCTTGGTGATCTGCTTTATCCATGCTTCCGCCTTAAGTGGTTTTGGCTCTCCAATAAACTCCGGTGGTCCCAGCTCCTTGAACTGTTTAGCGATGACCGTCCGAGAGTTTCCAGTGTTTCCACCTGCATTTTGGATAGGAGTCGCTCTTGCCTGATGTTGCATGAATTGTATAAAACCTCTGAACATTCCATCGTTCGTCATCTGGTCAGTGTTGTTGTTTGCCTGAGGATTGTCACCTTCCTGATGCACATTATCCTGATTATTGATCTATGGAGACTCAACGGTCTCCTGTGCTCCATTGCTATTCTCAACATTCTCGGATGTCATTTTCAGATACTGCCACAAAACAAAGGTTAATTAACATATAACATATTATCCCTATACTACGGCCAGACCAATTAAATACCAAATAAACTTAGGTAGGTCATACTAGCGAAGGAATTCCCCGTCTCTCCCCTCCTAGTTCTAGTCTCACATCTTAGCCAGGGATCATATCCCTAAGCTTTGATACAAACTGTGACGCCCCCAAAATAGGAATACATCACCCATCTTGAGTCATCAAATACATGGTACAAAATTCAAATACAATCTTAAATATACAACATGAGCTGTGAGTTTTAATACAAACATTGTCTTCTAGACAACATTAAAACTCAAAATAAGTCCTCAATACATTTATTAACACACTATTTCACAGAATAGTGAGGACTACTAATGCTATCCTCTGGACCGTCACTCCGTTCCCCGACTAGTCCCTGCTACGTTCTCATTTCCTGAAGAGAACAGTGAAAGAAAGGGTGAGCTCAACTAGCCCAGTAAGAAATATTATGACTAAGATAAAGCAGAATAAATTATCTTTAGTCTTCAATAGTGTTAAACTGATACAATATAACAAACATCAAGTTTAACTGCAGCGGAACAAGCAATCCATTAAAAGAGTCAAGTAGAAAATAAAATCTACTATCTTTTATGATTTAAAAGGTTTTTCATCACTTTTATCGTTGAGACTCAGCTTAATAAATAATCCACATCATTGAATCACCCCTGCACTATGGCCAAGGATCTTCTTTAGTAACACGACAAAAAATTATCCATGCACTATGGGCCAAGGATATTCGTGTATTCATTAATGGTCATGATCATGCCAACAACTGTCCATCAATGCACTACGACCAATGAGGATTTTTACCACATCATTTGTAACATTACGGTCATGATTATACCGAATAATCCCTGGTCATAATCATACCAAGCCCATCTATGCACTACAGGCCACAGATGACTTTCAACATATTATAAACATAAGGATGATGACAATGATATAAGAATTCAATAAAACAAGTTCAAGAATTAATTTATCCAGGAATTATTAACGTCCAAATTGTCAACATGATACTTCTTTGTGGAGTAAAGTTCAAGAATGCTTAGAAGAATATTTCCATGAAAAGATACTGGATGAAGCGCAAATATCAATTATATTCCACTAATTTCATGTAGTATAGAAGTCAAAACTTTAACCAACTGAGTATAATAAAGAATGGAATAACAAAAGAAATCACCAGGCATGCGATAGACCGCACAGACAGGTTATTCCAACAGAATAATAAATAACGGAACCAGGTTATGCGTAAATGCACAGACAGGATGTTCCAACAGAATGATAAATAATGGAATGAGGTCATGCGTAAAGCACAGACAGGATGTTCTAACAGAATAATAAAGAACGAAATAATAACAGAAATCACCATGCATACGGTACTTCGCATAGACAGGTTAATCCAACATAATGATAAAGAATGGAATAACAGAAGAATTTGACCAAGTATAGGGTAGCCCGCGTATACAGGTTATTCCAACAGAATAATAAAGAATGGAATAACAGAAGTTCTCTTCATGAATACAAAAGAAATAATACCCCCTACCTTAAAAAGAATAGTACTGGATATAGAAGTAGTGAAGTAGCAGGACACTTTTCTTCTTTCTCTCTATAGTTTCTCTCTCTAGAGTTTGAGTGAATTCGTAAGAAATAATGAAGGAATGAGCTTCTATTTATAGAATAATGGACTGCATAGTAACTTATTCACGAACGGTCCAGATTGATTTACTTTAAATGGACGGTCCAGATTTAAGACAAAATCTTTTAAATAAAATATAATATATTCTAATTATTGTCTAATAAAACAAATAACTTTATAAAAGTATTTTGTTTTATATAAAAATATTTTACTATGCAAAATACTAAACAACAATTACTGTAGCAATAATTGAACAATACTGAGTGACTTCCCACGTAAGCATCAATAATCAATATCGTGTGCTACTATGCAACCACGCATATTACTATACTTTTAACACCAGGTGTTTCAATAGTTAACGGTAAAACTTCCGCCGTTATTTTCATAAAGTATTTTTTGTCGTTTTCTCAATCCGACAATAATTCTGTTGTAGGGTCCACAATGATGATTGTCTTGGTTATACGAATATTCCCTGTTAAAAGCGAATATTCCCCGACCAATCGAATATTATATAACAACTTGCGTACTTTATAAAATTTATAAATATTACCCACAACTATAACATTATCTCAAATTTACTCCATAATATTCAAAAATGATATTTATAGAAAATTCATCTTTATTTATAAAAGTTGGGGTCTTACAACAATAACGGAAATGAAAGCAATGCAACAAAACAACCTAAACTACTATGCAAACACCTAATCTACTATGCAAACTAGATTAACAAATGCATGCAAATAAACATTTAAATCCCCCAAACTTAAGTAAAATAATGCCCTCATTGGATAAAAAGAAATTAAGTTCCTGAGGACTTCCCTGCAATCGCCTAAGTCTGGGGAGGTGGTTGGTGCTCTTCATCTGAATCACTTGGAGGAAATTGAGGCAGTGGTCCGGGTAGTTTATATGGATAATGAGCCGCCGGGTTGAAGATTTGGAGTGTTGTGTTGAGTGAGGCGAAAGATGCTTTCATAACATCAAACATGTGATCTTGTCGCATCGCCAATCGCCGCATTTCCCAGCGTGCTGCCCTATTGTGTGCATTCATCTGATTTTGGAACTCAAGGAACTGAGGACTGGATATTGCCTCGGTCTGCGGCACCTGCTCGGTTCCTTGATCTCCCATAGCTTCATCCTCATCCCCCGAGGTATCTTCTGCATCGACTTCGTCTTCTGACGTCGATGGAAAAATAAAACCAAACCTCGTGGATGTGACTCGCCTCTGCTTACATCTGAGAATATCGCGCTATCATTCCAGAATCAAGCAAAGCGAGCGACATTTGAGTAGGCTCATCATCGGACCATCTCACCCCTGCATTGCGACACAACGCACAGATGAGTAAGGGGTGTGGCAAGCCCCCTGAAAAGTTTCCACGTAAACACCGGCGGATGGAGAAACTGATAATTGCCCCGACGTCAATAATAAAATCTTACACAATTGCGTACAATAGTAATACCTTCTCTTTGGTGACGCCTGAAGTGTGTTGGGACGGAAGCAATTTAGCACATAAGAAGGCGTGCCATATTTTTCCATACCGGCTAAGGTCCTTGCTATGGAACACTGTACCTCCCTTTTGACCTTTGATCCAAGATGTTCCTAGCTTTGTCAAGTTCGTAATAACCTCCTCGTAGTTAGGGTCAAAATCCCTCAATTGTTCATATTGACACTATTGTGGCACCCGCAACTAATAATAAGCATTGATTGCATCGTCACTGAACAGGACCATGCGACCTCGCACAAAAGAATTGAATGGGGTTTTGTCTTCGGCGTTTGCATAAAATTCCTTGACGATGTTAATGACGGCCGGGACCGGATGCTTGGTGAGTTTGAGCTATCCCTTTTGATAAATTTGAGACATCATCTCCCCATCATTTCCCTCGGGGGCCAGTCCACGCTCTGGCGTAAGGGCTTTGGTTAGCATGTAGTCATACCGGTCGGCGGCGGCGGTACTCACAAATTTTCGTCGATCATATGCTCGTGTCGGTTGAGCGGATCTTGAACTCTCTCCCCTATGGCGTTTGGATGTCGGTTGTGAAGCCATTGATCTTCGGATGTTAAAACTGGCTAGCACATACTTCCTTCCCCTTACACTTGGTGCACTCAATTTCTCAAACACTTGGTGTGCACAGTCCGTTCTTCCCCCAAAACTCGATTGTTTATATGGTACTTCAATAAAGAGAAGATGAAAACTCAAAATGAATGGTAACTTACTCTCAAGTGTGCTATGTGTTCCCCAATTTCTTAAAGAATTTGAAATTTGTAGTGATGAATCTGGGTGTATGTGTAGGGTTTATATAGAGGTGATGTAGGGGAGAGGAAGTGGCCCAATCTTGATAATGGGAGTAATTGATGTATGTCTGGTAATGGTGTGAGAGGGTGATAATGGGGTGAGATAATGAAGATGTGTGCTAAGTTATGGGTGAGGATTTGTAGAAGGTGTCGTGAGTAGTTTAGGTGAGGAGTACGGAAAAGGACGTGGGCGTGTAGTGGAAAGAAAAGTGAACCAGCGTGTGTAACTGCCGAATTTAACCCAGAATTTAGGACCCCTGCCTCGGCGGGCATGCCCATTGTCTTCAAATTTTTGGCTTCCAAAAGTGCAGATCAAAATTACCCAATTTTCTTTCTTTTCTTTCCCGTTATTGCTATTACTCGCTTTAGACCCCTCCCGCAACCATAAACACGCAAAATGTTAGACTATTGATGGTTTGGAGTATGATTGAGAGTTTTAACAAAACGTTTACTCTATAATACCTACCTACTACTTGATAAAAGTTACATTCTAATAATTATAAATAAAACTACGAAAAATAACAAAATATTGGGTTGCCTCCCAATTAGCTCTTGATTTTAAGTCGTTCAGCCTGACTACTCCCTGTTTTACTGTGTATCGACTAGGGTGATGTTGATGACATCCCAGTTTGATTCGCCACCCCAGTAATGCTTTATCCGTTGACCATTGACCTTGAACGTCTCTAATGGAATACGACTGTAGAGTTCAACGGCGCCATGAGGGAATAATCGCTTTATAGTGAATGGTCCAGACCATCTCGACTTAAGCTTTCCTGGGAACAATCGCAACCTTGAGTTGAACAAGAGAACTGATTGGCCTGGCTCGAATGTTCGATGCATAATTTTTTGATCGTGCCATCTTTTAACCTTTTCTTTGTATAGCTTGGCGTTCTCGTACGCTTGAAGTCGGAATTCGTCGAGCTCATTTAGTTGGAGTAGCCTTTTTTCTCCCACAGCGGATTGGTCAAAGTTCAATTTCTGAATTGCCTAGTAGGCCTTGTGCTGTAGTTCCACCGGTAAGTGACATGCTTTTCCATACAGGAGTTGATACGGTGACATCCCGATTGGTGTTTTGTATACAGTCCGGTAAGCCCATAATGCGTCATCCAACCGAAGTGACCAATCTTTTCGACTCGGATTTACGACTTTTTCCAATATCTTCTTAACTTCTCTGTTTGATTCCTCAGCCTGTCCATTTGTTTGAGGGTGATACGCTGTAGCCACTTTATTCTTAACACCATACTTAGCCAACAGAGCTATAAAAGACTTATTGCAGAAGTGACTACCTTCGTCACTGATTATTTCTCTTTGCGGGCCAAACCTCGTGAAAATGTTTTTCTATAGGAATTTGAGGACCACCTTGGCATCGTTGGATGGTAGTGCAGAAACTTTAACCCACTACGAGACGTAATCCACCGCGAGTAGAATATACTGATTGCTCAAGGACGAAGGGAATGGTGCCATGGAATCGATGCCCCATACATCAAAGATTTCCACTTCAAGAATTGTTTGTAGGGGCATCTCATTCCGTTTAGAGATGTTTCCCACCCTTTGGCATCTATCACATGTTTTCACAAATTGGTGGGCGTCTTTGAACAATGTCGGCTAATAGAACCCGACTTGAAGCACTTTTTCCGCGGTGCGCTCACTCCCATAATGTCCCCCATATGCCGATGAGTGGCATCCCTGCAGTATGTTGTGCACTTCACTATAAGGGATACATTGTCGAATCATCTTATCGGCGCACTGTTTGAATAAATAAGGCTCATCCCACATGTACCACTTGACGTCATGAAGAAACTTCTTTTTCTGTTGTCGTGTAAGATCAGGGGAAGCATGTTGCTCACCAGATAATTCGCGAAGTCTGCATACCAAGGGAATTCTGCATTTAACCCAAATAGTTGCTCATCTGGGAATGACTCGTTGATTGCGCAACTATCTTCATCCTTTTTCTCCGGATTTTCCAGCCTTGATAAATGGTCGGCAACTTGATTCTCCGTTCCCTTTCTATCTTTAATCTCTAAGTCAAACTCTTGAAGTAGGAGAATCCATCGGATAAGGCGTGGCTTAGCATCTTTTTTTGCTATTAGGTACCGAATCGCCGAATGATCCGTGTAGACTATCACCTTGGTCCCGATCAAGTATGCTTGGAATTTGTCAAACGCGTACACCACTGCAAATAATTCCTTTTTTGTGGTAGTATAATTCATTTGAGTCTCTGTGAGTGTTTTGCTTACATAGTATATGGCGTGAAACACTTTGTCTCGTTTTTGTCCCAAACAGCCCCAATCGCATAGTCGCTCGCATCACACATAAACTCGAATGGCATATTCCAGTCCGGTACGACTATCACGGGGGCTGTAGTTAATTTCTTCTTTAACAATTCAAATGCTGACTTGCATTCTTCAGTAAAACTGAAAGTAACATCCTTCTCCAAAAGACTGCAAAGAGGTTTTGCAATCTTAGAGAAATCTTTTATGAACCTTCTGTAAAACCTAGCATGACCTAGAAAACTTCTAATACCCTTAACTGAGCTTGGCGGAGGCAGTTTCTCGATGGTATCCAGCTTCTCTTTGTCCACCTCCAATCCTTGAGCCGACACCTTATGGCCCAAAATTATGCCTTCTTCAACCATGAAGTGGCATTTTTTTCAATTGAGTATGAGGTTTGTATCCTTACATCGCTGCAAAATCATGACCAGATTCCCTAGGCAAGTATAAAAGTTGTCTCCATAGACCAAGAAATCGTCCATGAAGACTTCAACATTCTTCTCTACCATATCCGAAAAATGGCCATCATACACCGTTGGAAAGTTGCAGGTGCATTGCATAACCCGAATGACATCCTCCTGAATGAAAATGTGCCGTAAGGGCATATAAATATTATCTTATCTTGATCCTCAGGAGCGATGGCGATCTGGTTATAGCCCGAGTATCCATCCAATAAACAGTAGTACTCATGTCCCGCTAATCTATCTAACATTTGATCAATAAGGGGCAGCGGGAAATGATCTTTTCGGGTTGCCTTATTCAATCTCCTATAATCGATGCACACCCTCCATCATGTAACTGTTCTTGTTGGAATTAACTTGTTGTCCTCATTCTGTACCACAGTCATCCCCCACTTTTTCAGCACATAATGAACCGGACTAACCCATTTACTGTCAGAAATTGGGTATATGATACCGGCATCCAATAATTTTAGAATTTCCTTCTTTACCACTTCCTTCATAATTGGGTTTAGTCGACGTTGATGCTCCACCGACGGTCTTGCGTCATCCTCCATCAGAATCTTGTGCATGCAAAATGACGGACTAATTCCCTTTATATCTGCAATCGTCCAACCAATCGCTGATTTGTGATCCCTAAGCACCCTCAAACAACTTTTCTTCGTCGCAAATTCGTTAAAGCTCGTGAAAAATAATTACAGGTAAAGAATTTGAATTGCCTAAGTACGCATACCTGAGATGTTTAGGAAGTGGCTTAAGCTCCAATGTTGGAGGCTCTTCCAATGATGGTTTCAGTTTTTTAGCAGCTTTTTCCTCCGTGTGCAAAGGTTCAAACGGTGCTCTAAATCTGCTAACTCGTGGCAATGAGTCTAGCATCTGTAAGAAGTCCACAAATTCTGGGTCGTCCTTTTCCTCATGCCCTAGTAAGGTTGTTTCTAATGGATAGTTGACCAAACTCTTGCTCATATCTTCACTGATGATTTGCTCAATTAAATCCATCTGAAAACATTCTTCCTCATCCATAGGGAATTTCATGGCCTTGAACACATTAAATTTGATTTCTTGATCTTGGACTCTCATAGTAAGTTCTTATTTTTACACGTTTATGAGTGTCCTTCCCGTAGCCAAGAAAGGTTTCCCTAGGATAATCGGTATGTTCTTATCCTCCTCGAAATCCAGAATGATAAAGTCCGCAGGGAATATAAACTTATCCAACTTCACTAAAATGTCCTCTACTATGCCTCTCGGATATGTGACTGACCTATCTACCAATTGTAATAAAATGTTCGTCGGCCTTGGTGCAGGTAAACCCAATTCTAAGTATACTGACAATGGCATCAGGTTTACATTTGCCCCCAAATCACATAAACACTTGCTGAAATGCATATTCCCGATTGTGCATGGGATAGTGAAGCTCCCCGGGTCCTTGAGTTTTGGTGGTAATTTACTAACATATCTTTGCGTTACACTCCTCTGTTAGTGCCACAATCTCAAAATCTTCCCATTTCTTCTTCCTTGACAGAATCCCTTTCATAAATTTCGCGTAAATCGACATTTTTTCTAGGGCCTCCGCGAATGGGATGTTAATCTGGAGTTTCTTGAACACGTCTAAAAACCTGGCGAACTGCTTATCTGATTTATGTTTTTGGACCCTCTGCTGAAACGGTGGTGGAGGATAAACAATTGGCTTATTGTTTAACTGTGTTTCCTCACCTTTGTTACCTTCCACTACGTTACTGTCATCAACTTTTTCCCGGTGTATTGAATTTTACGCATTATTCTGCTAGAGATGTTTTCCACTTCTCAACATAAGCGCTTGACATTGCTCATGACTACCTTGGTTTTCTCTCGGTGTCGCTAGGTAATGTTCCTTGTGGTCTATTATTCAATGCCAACACAATTTGACCTATCTGATTCTCTATATTTTTGATAGCCATAGCTTGATTTTTCATAGCCAAATCGTTGCTAGTCATGTATTTTGACAACACTTCCTCCAGATCGGATTTCCTTTCTTGATATTGAGTTGGTTGTTCTTGGTTACGAAATCACTGGTAGATATGATTGTCGTTAAGCTTGATTTTTCTTTGGTTGTTGCTCATGAGAAATTCGGATGATTCCTATTTCCTTGATTGTATGTGTTCTGATATGTGTTTTGTGGAATTCTATTGTAGTTACCGATGAACTACACAGCTGCTAGATTAATCGCACATTGCTCTGTTAGGTGCTCTCCCACGCACAACTCGCATATTATTGCCACTTCTTTGTACTTCTTTGTGTTTGTTGTGCTTGTGTTCTTTATTCTCAAACTCAACATCTTTGAAAGTTCAGATATCTGTGCTTGCATCGCTGTCATACTATCTACTTCTAACACCCCAGCTGCCTTCGCTTGTGTCATTCTTGCTGTGGGCCACTAGTAGTTATTAGCCGCCATGGTTTCAATCAACTCGTATGCTTCCTCGTAACTCTTAGCCATGAATGCTCCTCCCGACGCTGCATCAATACTTGTCCTGAGATTCCCATGGAACCCGTTGTAAAAAGTGTTCATCTGCAGCCACTTGGGCAATCCATGATGTGGGCATTTTCTTAGCAATTCTTTGTATCTCTCCCAAGTCTCATATAATGACCCCCCATGTTGTTGTTCAAACATCGTTATCTTGTTTCTCATCTTTGCAGTTTTCGCCGGTGGAAAGAATTTTGCGAGGAATTTTTGAGCTAAATCCTCCCATGTAGTTATTGAACCGGATGGTAAAGAATGTAACTAGCTCTTCGCCTTGTCCCGTAAAGAGAATGGGAACAATCGAAGTTTCACAGCTTCATCCGACACCCCATTAAACCTAATGGTGTCGCATAATTCCAAAAAACTGATTAGATGCTCGTTCAGATCATCATTTGCCAATCCCCCAAACTGAACTAAATTCTGAATCATTTGTATCATCCCTAGCTTAATTTCAAAATATATTCGCTGCTATTGCGGGCCTGGTGATGCTTGATTGCAGTTTAGTCACCTTGGGCGTGGAATAGTCCCGTTAATGCTTTCCGATCTTCGGCTGCCATTTCTTCTTCTTCCTCAGGTGTTTCAAATTCTTGTCTCGTTTCCTTTATCCACTTGCTCAACCTCTGAAACCTTTTATCAATGTCGTCGTCAAAAGGCAGCAAATCTGGATTTTTGGACCGAGTTTGCATAAACTGCTTCCACACCTGAAATAGAAGAAATAAAACAAAAATAAAAATGTCTAAGTAAAATTGGATTAATTAAACTGATATTGTAAAACTATTAAGATTTATACTAAATAGTCCCTGACAACGGCACTAAAACCTTGTTGGGTAGAATCGATACGCGCAAAACACGCAAGTGTACGTGGTCAACAAGTAATAAAGTGATGAATAGAGTATCGTTCCCACAGAGACAATTTAGTTAGAAACTTAACTTCACAATTATCAATTTCCTATTAATCCTAATTTTATTAAACTATCCAATTCAATGATTAAAAATTATAAAACCTAAATTAAAAACAAATAAAATACCATAAACCAATCACCAATATCAAAAATCTAAAATTTCAAACAATTAATGGAGAATTAGACTTATGATTTCACCCTGAGCTTCACTCTGATTTTAACACCTTTATTCCAATTCAATTCACTATCTCAGTTTATTAATCAAGAATACGAACGTAATATTAACCACCTCTTGATGCATTAATACCGTATTAACGTCAATCCACAATTAAGATAGAAATATGTTAAACACCTTAATCAACTAACTCACTATATCTCTATGTGAATTACAATTAAAGAAGGTTTAAGAACAAGTTCTCTATCCGATTACATGCGATGCCAAGCATATCTCTACCTTAACATTCATCAAGATTAAGCTATTCATAAAATTCATGAACACGTGCTATATCAACTAGGTCTAGATTTGAATATCCTCTCTCGATTCCAAACAAATCCACAATTTGATCAGGCAATTCATAGATTCACACTCAAATTAATATAGATAAACTTGAAATAGCTTATTAAATTGGAAATCAAAGTTTACAAAATCATAGATTCACTCAAAGATCCATCATAAGCCTAAATAGTGAATTAGTTCATAATAAACGAAATAAACACTGAATAAATCATGGAAATCATTCTTTCAATCACAAGTAATAGTCTAAGACGAAGAATATTGAATAACACCCTTCAAAATCAGCTAGAATCGCAATCGTCTTGAAAATCTCCTTGAAATACTCCTCTAACGCTTGCTTAGAAAAACTAAAATTAATCTTTGTTAATTCCTTCTTGTGTTGTGTGAATTGTGTTTTTTCACGCAATATTCAGCTCTCCTTATGTTGTGGCCAAAGTCTGCCTATTTAGAGTCCAGGCGCCTCATAAAACATCAACAATCCAAGTAGCAGCAGTCTCCACAAGCCAACAGGGACACTTGAGATTGAGACCCCAGCCCGTGAAAGTGGTTTTAATCATCGGCCAAGCGTGGCTAGGCTACTTCTAAATAAATTTTTTGACTTCCTGCGTTTTTCCACTTTCGCTCCAAAACTCCTTCTTTCTTCACCACTCGCATCCATAACCACCCTACACATAAAATGACATGAAACGAGTGAAAATGAACACAAAACAAGAAGATAACTACGAATTTAAACTTGAAATGAATATCGATTCGTGTATATTAAATCCACTTATCAGGTTCCAATGATAAATCTAGAAGAGTCTGAGCCTGAGGAGGAAATTTCAGAGGGGGACTATTCAGAGGGGGTTATGGGATTGGCGTCATACATTGATATGATGATCAATGTGGGGGAAGATATGGAGGTAACATCATTTAATACGGTGGTACCTGCACTAGAGCCAACACCTCCAGATGCAATGATGTCATTGTATCTAGCGGTGCTTGACCGTAATGTGAAACTGCGCACTGTTGTGCAGAACCAGAAGGAGGTGATTAATGATCTCCATGAGGCTAAGGAGTCTGCTGAAGCAGATTTCAAGATTGAGCATGACGAGAAGGTGCTCATGAAGGATAAGACGATAGATTATAAGAATGAGGCCGTTGAGCTTCGTAAGGAACTAGAGAAGAGAGACCAGAAAATAGCAAGGATGTCTTACATCCATGATAGTGCTCACGAGGATTTCAAGCTAAATATTTCTTGTTATTCAATTGAGTTGGGACAAACTCGACATACTATAAGTCGGGATATTGTGTCAATTCTGGCAAATGAGAAGCATGAGAATACTGTTATGCAGTATTAGAAGTCTAGAATGGTAAATATTTTTGTGTAGTGACGTAAAGCCCTTTTTTGTATAATTAAAGGGTAGTCTTTTTGTAAATCCCAATTTTTGTGAAGTTCAATTGCGGGATAGGAATGTAATAGCTTTTGGCTATGGAAAGAAAATTGTAAATAGTTTTAAACTATGAAGAAGCATATGAATATAATGAAGTTTTTATTAAATGTGCTTTGTTGTGTATGAGTTGTTGTTTGACAAATAAAAACTAAGTAAGCAAATAAGTAATAATGAAACTTTATTTATTTAATCAGCAAAATGCCTCCAAGAAGGAGACAACATTGTCAGGAATAAATATGTGAATGATATTCCTATTTAATATATGATTTGATTATGATATATATATATGAATGAATATGCAAGTATGATTGCATGAAGAAAAACTGTAAAGTCCTTTGATAGATAATAGAAATATATGTACAAGGACTTTGAATGAATTGATAAAATATGTTAGGTTCATCCTACATAAGCAAAATAGCTTTGTAAAGTCCTTAAAAAGAAATGATGTACAAGGACTATAAATATAGAAAGATCAAGCTTGTTAGGTTGATCTTATGATGTAATAGATAGGCTTGTCTGATCGTTGAGCCACCGCACTGAGAAGTCGTGAAGTCGCGCCGGGAGAGTCGAGTTAACTCGGAGCTATCGAGGCGAGAATAGGAGTATGCAAGATAGTGAGATCTCAGAGTTCGTAGACTTCCAGGGGAAACGAAGAAGGATCGTAGTGTGTCGAGAAGAGCTTCCTCGGGATCGTAGTGTGCTGAGGAAGTCATGTTCAGAATCGTAGAGACAGTTTGTCTATAAGCCGAACGACCATCTGCCAAAGCCAAGTATGAAACGTAGACTACACTCAGAGTTGTAGAGTCTAGTGATGCCAAATCAAAGATAAGGATCGTAGGCTACACTTTGAGATCGTAGAGTCCACTGAATGAATGCAGAGTTTGTAGTCGGGCAAGATCAGATGAAGACAACAAGCACAAGGTAGAAATCGTAGAGTGTCAAGATCTGATCTCGGGATCGTAGTGTCTGCAAAGCCAAAGCTGAATTGTAGAGTGCAGGACTACGACTCCAACAGAAGTGCTCACAATGCTAAGTCAGAATCGTAGAGTAGATACGATTCTCAATGAATGAGTACTCCCAGAATATCCAAAGGAATGAAGCCTCTGGTTGGCACTACAAAGATGCAATCCACAGTAAATAAACCAGAGAGCACTCAACGAATGACATGCAGGCTAACAGAAGAACTAAGCACCAACCCAACCAGCATCAAGGTTGAGTTGTAAGGCCATTCATGATGAAGTCTTCCACAAGAAGATCCAATGAAGACTTCACGGTGACTAAGGAAAAGTCGACTAATCTGATGAAGTTGTCAAGAGAAGCGAAGACAACGATCTTGGAAGCAACCAAGATCAGAAGTGGTTGCCAAACAAAGAAGGCCGATGGAAGGTGAGCCTAGATACTAGTCAGCCTCTGGAGAGCAAGACTAAAGTGATTAAGTGCAGGGTCAGTTCATTGATGATAAGTGAACGGGAGATCACAAGGAGAAAGCAAGCTGGACGCGCCACAAATCTGAAGTGTGTTGATATTCAAATGGGGACTAGAGCGAGGAATTAGGCCATCAGTATCTGAGAACAGTCGAAGGAAACAGAAGTACTAAAGCACTGCACAATACAAGGAAGAGGTGTTCTATATTGAAGATCCAATCAACACTCTTCAGGATCGTAGTGTTAACTCTACTAAGTCAACGAGCAACA
Organism: Panax ginseng; assembly: GCA_020205605.1. Lineage (NCBI taxonomy): Eukaryota > Viridiplantae > Streptophyta > Magnoliopsida > Apiales > Araliaceae > Panax > Panax ginseng. The sequence goes on along the minus strand of CM035143.1, from coordinate 55,667,165 downwards.
CTCAGCAAGACACTATGATCAGGTCCTTGAAGACGTGCATCAGAATCGTAGAGTTCGAATACCTGAATACTGAAACATTGGCAACGGTTTAATCTGAAGGGTAATATTCGGACAAGTGCTTATTGAGAGCATCGATGCAAAAGGACAACCTCTGATCAAGAAATTAGAAGAAATAAAGTGTTCAACCTGCCCAAGATAGTAAAGTGATACATCTGACAGAGTAGGTGAAACAATAGACTGCAGAGTCAAAAAAAGTATGTCATGTCACATCAAGCAGTCTACCTCAAGCAACTCGATATTTGTGAAGACATTTGAATAGCTTCCAACGGCTACTTTCCAACGGAAGGATTGGGAAGGTGTATAAATGTAGAAGAGCTTCAAAGATCAAAGGTTGCTGGAGTTGTGAGTTTTGGAGAGAAGGTGGACTGATCTAATCAAGTGATAGTGAATCCAAAGGCTCACTCTACGATCCACCAAGAACACTCAGAAGTCAGATCAAGCAAGAAGTAGAAGTGTGAGTTCTACTATGTAGAAGTGAGAGTTCTACTACATGAAGAGTGTTCTGAACTGCTGAGAGAAAGAAGAACATCATGCCATCTGGATGTCCATCATGGGAAGACTATAAGTACAATAGAGAAGAGCCTACAGTCAGCTTAGCAAGTCCATCATGGGAAGGCATCGAGGAGCAAGAAAGGAGATCACAAAAGCCATCTTGGTGACAAGCATGAGAAAGTTTCTAAGTACCTAACGGAAGAGCTTACGGTCATCTTAGAAACCTCTCATGTATGTACCATCAAGTACCAAGAAGAATGATCTTCAAGGCGGTTCATCAGGGGTCATCCAGGAGTAGTTGAGCAACCTAAGAAGTCGAGCATCATGCAATACTCAATTGCTCTTCAAGGATGATCAAGCCAAGTCGCTAAGGATAGAAGATGTTCAGGAGGATGAAGACATCTTAGCATTTCAAAGACCGACTCCAACAACAACAAACAAACAACTCAAGCGAAGCTTGGGGCATGAGGGGTCCTTGTCGGAAGGACTAAATGAAGCGAGGCCAAGAGGGTCCTTATGCTGAGGGACTAAACAAAGCGGGGCCAAAGGGTCCTTGTCCAGGAGGGACTAAACGAAGTTCCAAGCCTGTTGGGATTGAAGAGTTCTAGGAACTAGAAGAGTCCCAAGGCTTTGGCCTTGAAGAGTTCTTAGTGAATGAAGTCCCAAGGTCAGCGGCCTTGAAGGAATCGTAGAGAGATTGAGTCTTGCCCTTCCTTAGTGGAAATCTTGCTAGTTGAAAGCGGAAGAATGGATTAGGAGCTTGAGTCTCCGAACCACTTAAAACCCCTTGTGTCTTTTACATTATGTCATTTACATTATGTCTATAATCATTATAATAATCGCTATGTATGTTCTAACTGCTTATAACTAAACTAACCCCACGAACAATGTATGTATGATTATGGATATATCAATGAAGGGGAATCTTTTAGTTATTCTGCTGTGCTTGAAAAGATTCTTATGTTTTTCATATACCTAAATATGAACAATACATTATAAACCTGAAAAGTATTTTAAATAAAAAGGATCTATTCAACCCCCCCTTCTATATCTATTGTGCCCTCTGGGAACTAACAATTGGTATCAAAGCAGGTTCTCATGCTATATTCAAAAGCTAATCGCTTTGAGTCTGATCCTAGGCACTAGCATTGTTCTAAACTTAGTTTAGTAGGAAGTAACTTGTTATACGTAGAAGAGCTCACACGTTGGAAATATTGTGAATAGGTAAAAATGTGTATACACCTGAAGCTGCTCAGATTGGTCCGTATCCTCGATTACTATATCAACAAGACCAATCCTAGCCTGCAGTCAATCTTGTAGTCTGAAGACCAGACGAGAGAAAGAGAGCAAGAGACATCAGTGACAAAGAGTAAAGCATTCATCAGTATGAAAGATGAAGAGGCCACGCGCACTAAGAAATGCTGATCGAGAGGAGAAAGAAGATCTTCTCAAACTTATGAGTGACCAACCAACAACTGGGTGCTATCTCTGTAAACTCAAAGCTGTCAAAGATATTAATGCCACAATTCTCTTGATCTACATCTTCAAGACCACGACTGATTGATGAAAGGCCAACAAGAGCATTAAGTTGAAAGGAGCAAAAGTAAAAGCTGTACACATCAATACCTGAACTCAGTATACCTAAGGTAAATGATCATTAAGAAACCGATGAAGAAAAGGTACGGTTCCTCACCATTATTAATGTATACATCATAGTTGCACCATCTTATGAACTATGACAGTATTCTGTCAAGAAGTCATAATCTACCTAAAAAGTTGAAGAGAGAAAGTAGTCTAAAGATAGAAAATTCAAATGTTTACAAACTTTCTCTTTAACCAAGTTTTAAGGCTGAAGATGACATCTTGAAGAAAATCTGAAATAGATCATAAGAGTATCACAGACCAGATGAACTTTATGTTAAGTAATCATTATTGGTGTGCTAGTATGTATGTACAAGCCTATGTTCTAGGTGTTTGACAACACACAGAGAATGATCAGTTCTACAAGAGGATCTTGTTGATTTGTAGAAACTGATCACATCCATGAATCAACAAGATACTCATAAATCGTAGAGTTGACTCACAATCTATGAACATTTAAACATTGAGAACATAACCCAACAAATGATGAAACCATCATAGATAGAGAGTGTGTCATTAATTGTCAAATCCTACACACACTCACCATCATGCATCTCAAAAAAGTATTATCCCAAGATAGTTGCATGCATGAATATGTCTGTTAGTGATAAACATGATGATTATCCAGTTAAGAGGAATAGGGGTTTAGAAAACTAACCTAGCAAGACCCATTCAACAATGGGAACCAAAAGTAGAAATATACTTAAACCTGCAGGTACTTGGTCAGTTTGACCACACTAAGGAATGCTGAAGTAGAAGACTTCATTCAAAAGGACTCAACCAGCAGGAGGCTAAGGACTGTTCAAAGACGAGTCTGATAAGGTTCCTATATGTCCAAGCCTATCCTTGAAGACCCTCTGAGCCAACCGGAATGGAGCTCACATGGCTACAAATCTGTATATGGGAGCATGCCATGCAACAGAAGATAAAGAGGATTCTATGTGCCCATATCAAGAAGGACATGCTTTATGAAAAGGATCCTCAAGGGAAGCTCACAATAGAAGATCATTGAGCTTAAGACAAAAGGAGTTCTTTACGAAGCAGAACTTCTCAAAACAAAGGACTGTCAAAGAAGACTACGTTCGTAGTGCTGTCAAATAATCGTAGAGTGATCAATCCTGAAAATACTCATCTCTACGATACAAGGAAAACTAAGCAAGGATGATGATTCCAGTCAGAAGGAGGAATGCTGGGCAGCCTTCAAATGAACATGAAGAAGGAATCACATCTATTTGAGAAGACATCATCAACAATGGGGGAGCAATGATCTTTTAAGGAATAACAACACTATTAAACCTGGAAGAGATGTACCAGCTACAGAGTCCCAAAACTTTGTGGCTGCTGAACCAAATGAAGATTCATAGTCAGTAGGAACGTCTCAAAACATACTACTAATAACCCTTCAGCCACCCAATCCATAACCGTGAAGTGCCTACGATCAAACATATGATCGTAGTGTAAAAAGCAAGAGGACACCACGATTTCAGTAATGCAGTTGTCTAAAGCTGGTAGAAGATCTTCCCATCAGAAAAGGTCTAATAAGATGTCATTGCAAACCACTACCATAGTATTTCATCTGGAAAGCGCCTCATGGACAAACCTAACCCTTAGCTCTCTCTAAGAGGTTGGCCCTTCCTGAGCTACCTTATCCCAGAAGGAATACTTGATCTAGTTCATCTCAGAAGAACCAAGTCAGTTAACGATCGTAGAGTTGAGTTTGAAAAGGACTAAACGATCGTAGTGCAACTACAGCGATCGTAGAAGACAACTCAACGATCGTAGTTCTACCAAAGGGTACTCCAGTTCACAAGGAGCATGAAGAATGAGACATCTGCTAAGCCATTCAAGTTAAGGAGATAAGTTCGAATACATCAGTGATTAAGCTATGCTGCATTGAAGAAAGGAGGAAAGACAAAGCCATCCACTACAGCATCTCTTAGAAGTTGATCGTTGAGTCAACAAATGAAATCGTAGAGTCTATAGCTATCTCATCATGTTACTCTACGAATCAAAATGTCAATAGTCAAAGCCACGTCAATTAAACGTCCACTCCTCTAATAACTGAAAAGTTGTGGGGAGTTACAGCTCATTACTGGGCAACGTGCAACCAATGGACAATTGACACATCACTGAGTATGCAGAGTTAGAAGGAACTGCCATAAAGACAAGTTCAAATCTGCAGACAGTTACCAAAAGATATCGAACGTTTCTCCCTCCCATTTTTAAAACCCTAGAAAGCTTTTCAAGAGCAAAATCAGTTAACCCTCCAGAGCCTTACCAAATCTCAGTCAGCCATCTCGCATAATCTCTCTAAATCAAACACCCACAGTCTTCGAACAATTCAAATGGAGAACTGACAAGTTATCACCGACATTCAGCTTGGAACCAAATCGTTTGAGAAATCTGAGAAGAAGTTCAGGGACATACTTAGACTCGTAAAGGAAGCTGGGTTTTTAGAATGTCTCGAGGCGAGTACTCGTGTATACATTGACCTGGTTAAGGAGTTCTACTCAAACGTCTCCATAAACTCTGGAACTCTCTCTACCAATGTTAAAGGTCAAATTCTGAAGCTAAAATCCTCTGATCTTAATCAATGCCTAGGTTTCCCTAGCCAAGGGCTGAAGAACCTTGAAGATGTCAACATTGAGCAAGCGAAGGAGTTGATGGGATACCAAAGAAACCCCGACTTCAAAGACATGAAGAAGAAGGAGTTCCCTGAAGAGTATGAGTTCCTAGCTGAAATTGTAGGAAAGTGTATACTGTGCAAAAACACTGCACATGATACGGTGATTGATCAACAACTGAAGATAATGTCAGATATAGTTCTGAAGAAACAAATTGACTTTGGAGCTATTTTGTTTGATCATATCTCTAAGTGGGTAGAGAAAATTTGAGAAGAAACCAACCACCAAAGTATTTCATGGAAGGTTCTTTGAGTATCATTCGAAGAAGAAATTAGGAGGAAAAATCAAGGAAGATGAGGAGAAGCCTTGAATGTGCACAAGGTGATGTCTCCACAGTTATTTGAGAACTGGAAGAAGAATCCCAAGGAGAACAAAAGGCTGACAGCTGGGAGCAGCAGTAGAGCCTCTGCAAAGAAGACAAAGATAGTAAAGACAGAGAGCTCTGAGTCAAGTGACTCTACAGCAGCTAAAATCACACCTGCCAGGAAGAAATCAAAAGTGGTGAAAAGAGCTGGTGATGTGAAGAAAGCCCAGGCCCCACCTAGGAGAGTCTCCTCCTTGAACAAAGATAAGGAAGAAAAGGCCCAAACTGCTAAGACCACAAAAAGAAGAAGCAACAGGTTACTTCAAGGGCCAGTCAGCAAGAAAGCTAAGGTGAATGACAAACCAGCCTTAGCTTCTCAAATCAATACATCTGCTGAAGAAAGGGAAGTAGTGTCAGCAGAAGAGAATGAAACTGAAAATGTGATCCAGTCCCCACAGTCAGCATTCAGCAATGAGAATGAAGCTGATGTGATGAAAGAAAGTACAAAATCTGCTGATGAAGAAAAATGCTCAAGCCCCATGGCCAATTCTCAGAGAAGCCACTCTGGTGATGAAAAAGAAATTCAAAGTGACCAAAGCATATCCCCAAATGCCACTGCCCCAATGAGCCTAGAGAATGGGTCAGAAAATACTGCTTAAGAAGAAGATGAAAATGTCCCCTCCAATCCAGAAAGCCCTCATGATGACTCAGGAAGGAATGAGTCCAAGAAAGAAGAATCTGCTCCTGCCCGTGCTGATCTCCAAAGAAGTTTATCTGATGAGCAGGAGGAGTCAAAGACTGAAGAAGAAGAAGAGTCTGTCTCTCCAATAGCTGAACCTCCTCGAAGAAGGAAAAGCTACAGGCTGCAAGCCCAGTTTGCCTCCAAAAGGAACAACAACCAATCAAATGCCATCATTGAATTGAGTGATGATGAATCTGTATCGTCAGGAGAAGATGCTGAAGAAGAAGCCATCAGTGAAGAAGAAGAATCTAAGGAAAGACTTGCTGAAGAAAGTTCTGATAATGAAACTCAGCAAGAAGGTTTCTCTGTTGAAGATGAGCAAGAAGGATCTGATAATGAAATGCAGCTAGAGGAATTCCCTGCTGAAAATAATCAAGAAAGTTCAGGCTCCGAGAGAGAAGAGATTAAAGGAGATTCTGGTTCTGCACCTCAAGAAGCAGACGAACAAGAAGATTATCCAGTTCTCTCTCCTGAAAGATTTGACAGAAGTATCATAGAGGAAGTATCAAATGATCTGACAGATGCTCCACCAGAAAGATGGTTCTTTCAGTGGATGTCATGGCTCAAGGCACACACTGAAAAAGAAGGAAGCTCCTTCAATTGGTGTTACAAGCAGTTTCCAAGCATAGAACTGGTGGCTCAGAACTTTCCAAAAGTAAAGAAGTTTTCTACCAAACTGATCAGAGACCAACCTCACTTCAAGGTCTATCGACAAGCTGAAAATCTCTACATCCCCTACGATCGTAGAGTAGATTCTGAAGGAAGAAGGGTCATGACCAAGGAGTTGATCGTAGAGTCTGTTAACTCTACGGCTGATGATGTCCAAGCCCAATCCAAGAAGCCTTCTTATGATCAAGCACTGCTATCAGACACTCCATCATCCTCCACAAGCAATTGGCATTCCACGATTGTTCAGATTATCCAAACATTTGAAAATCTGTCCAAAGATGACAATCGTAGAGTCCAATCCATTGCCCAAACTGAAGCTGCCAATCAAGAGGATCAAACTGCTTTGGAGCAGGAATTACAGAAAAGTTCTGATGATTTAAGCAAAAAGATCTTTATGCTCACAAAAGAATCACAGAAGCAGATAGAAGCAGGAGATGATTCTTTCAAGCACAAACTTCAAGCTATCTTGGCTGATGTATCTCTCAAACTACAAGAGAGGGATAACATCTATCAGAAGGCCATCCAAGATCAGAAGGCAAAAGCTCTACAAGTTCAGGAGGCCAATGCAAAGCAGATCGAAGCCCTCTCTGACAAGATTGACGATATGAAACAGTCCTTCTCTATGCAACTTAAGCTCGGCCAGCAAGAACTAATGTTTGAAGTTGCAAACTCCTCCTACCTGATGGAACAGCTTATGTCCAACATGGAGCAGCTCTCTCAAATGATTGATGACAAAAAGGGGGAGAAAAAGAGGCAAAGAAAGAAGAGGAGCAAAAGGTACTCGAAGAAGAGCAGAGGGTTAAGGGAGAAGAAGTCAAAGAAGAAGAGAGTAGCAGCAGATAAAGAATCATCATCTGAGGGGGAGCCTGAAGATGATGATACCAAAATTGCAGAAGCTGAAGGGGAGCTAGATCAGAAAGGTGATGAAGGTGAGCCAAGCAAAGATAGAAGGTCATCATCTGAGGGGGAGCAAGAGCAAGAGCAAGAGCAAGAAGAGAAATCAGATAAGTAGCTGATCAACAAGAATCCTGGAAACATACAAGGAGCCAAGGAGGTACAACTCTAACCTGTTAGGTATGTTCTGGATCCAGGATGTAGAATGTCTGAATATATAATTGCCATATTAATATAAATGACATTCATGATTAACTGTTTAGAAATACAGCTGCTCACTGTATTTAAGATTCATTCATAACATGCATATGCACTTATTGTTTTAGTCATAATAAAATAGGGGGAGATTGTCAGGAATAAACATTTGAATGATATTCCTATTTAATATATGATTTGATTATAATATATATATGAATGAATATGTAAGTATGCTTGCATGAAGAAAAGATGTAAAGTCCTTTGATAGATAATAGAAATATATGTACAAAGACTTAAAATGAATTGATCAAATATGTTAGGTTGATCCTACATAAGCAAAACAGCTTTGTAAAGTCCTTAAAAAGAAATGATGTACAAGGACTATAAATATAGAAAGATCAAGCTTGTTAGGTTGATCTTATGATGTAATAGATAGGCTTGTCTGATCGTCGAGCACTGCACCAGAAGTCGTAGTCTGCCAGGAGAGTCAGAGTTAACTCGGGAGATATCGAGGCAGAATAGGAGTATGCAAGATAGTCAGATCTCAGAGTTCGTAGAATTCTAGGGGAAACGAAGAAGGATCGTAGTGTATCGAGAAGAGCTTCCTCGGGATCGTAGTGTGCTGAGGAAGTCATGTTCAGAATCGTAGAGACAACTTGTCTATAAGCCGAACGACCATCTGCCAAAGCCAAGTATGAAACGTAGACTACACTCAGAGTTGTAGAGTCTAGTGATGCCAAATCAAAGATAAGGATCGTAGGCTACACTTTGAGATCGTAGAGTCCACTGAATGAATGCAGAGTTTGTAGTCGGGCAAGATCAGATGAAGACAACAAGCACAAGGTAGAAATCGTAGAGTGTCAAGATCTGATCTCGGGATCGTAGTGTCTGCAAAGCCAAAGCTGAATTGTAGAGTGCAGGACTACGACTCCAACAGAAGTGCTCACAATGCTAAGTCAGAATCGTAGAGTAGATACGATTCTCAATGAATGAGTACTCCCAGAATATCCAAAGGAATGAAGCCTCTGGTTGGCACTACAAAGATGCAATCCACAGTAAATAAACCAGAGAGCACTCAACGAATGACATGCAGGCTAACAGAAGAACTAAGCACCAACCCAACCAGCATCAAGGTTGAGTTGTAAGGCCATTCATGATGAAGTCTTCCACAAGAAGATCCAATGAAGACTTCAGCAGCTGACTAAGGAAAAGTCAGCTAATGCAGTAGCTGTCAAGAGAGCAGAAGACAACGATCTTGGAAGCAACCAAGATCGTAGTGGTTGCCAAACAAAGAAGGAACTGATGGAAGGTGAGCCTAGATACTAGTCAGCCTCTGGAGAGCAAGACTAAAGTGATTAAGTGCAGGGTCAGTTCATTGATGATAAGTGAACAGGAGATCACAAGGAGAAAGGAAGCTGGACGTGCCACAAATCTGAAGTGTGTTAATATTCAGATGGGGACTAGAGCGAGGAATTAGGCCATCAGTATCTGAGAACAGTCGAAGGAAACAGAAGTACTAAAGCACTGCACAATACAAGGAAGAGGTGTTCTACATTGAAGATCCAATCAACACTCTTCAGGATCGTAGTGTTAACTCTACTAAGTCAACGAGCAACACTCAACAAGACACTACGATCAGGTCCTTGAAGATGTGCATCAGAATAGTAGAGTTTGAATACCTGAAGACTGAAGCATTGGCAACGGTTCAATCTGAAGAGTATTATTCGGACAAGTGCTTATTGAGAGCATCAATGCAAAAGGACAACCTCTGATCAAGAAATTAGAAGAAATAAAGTGTTCAACCTGCCCAAGATAGTAAAGTGATACATCTGATAGAGTAGGTGAAACAGTAGACTGCAGAGTTAAAAAAAGTATGTCATATCACATCAAGCAGTCTACCTCAAGCAACTCGAGATTTGTGAAGACATTTGAATAGCTTCCAACGGCTACTTTCCAATGGAAGGATTGGGACGGTGTATAAATGTAGAAGAGCTTCAAAGATTAAAGGTTGCTGGAGTTGTGAGTTTTGGAGAGAAGGTGGACTGATCTAATCAAGTGATAGTGAGTCCAAAGGCTCACTCTACGATCCACCAAGAACACTCAGAAGTCAGACAAGCAAAAAGTAGAAGTGTGAGTTCTACTATGTAGAAGTGATAGTTCTACTACATGAAGAGTGTTCTGAACTACCGAGAGAAAGAAGAGCATCATGCCATCTGGATGTCCATCATGGAAAGACTCTAAGTACAATAGAGAAGAGCCTACCAAACAGCAAGTCCATCATGGGAAGGCATCGAGGAGCAAGAAGGGAGATCACAAAAGCCATCTTGGTGACAAGCATGAGAAAGTTTCTAAGTACCTAACAGAAGAGCTTACAGTCATCTTAGAAGCCTCTCATGTGCAGCCATCAAGTACCAAGAAGAATGATCTTCAAGGCAGTTCATCAAGGGGTCATCCGGAGTAGTTGAACAACCTAAGAAGCTGAGCATCATCCAATACTCAACTGCTCTTCAAGGATGATCAAGCCAAGATGCTAAGGATAGAAGATATTCAGAGCATGAAGACATCTTAGCAGCTCAGCACCGACTCCAACAACAACAAACAAACAACTCAATGAAGCCAGGGCCTGAGGGGTCCTTGTCCAGAAGGACTAAATGAAGCAGAGCCAAGAGTGTCCTTGTCCGGAGGGACTAAACAAAGCAGGGCCAAAGGGTCCTTGTCCAAAGGGACTAAACGAAGTTCCAAGCCTGCTGGGCTTGAAGAGTTCCTAGGGAACTAGAAGAGTCCCAAGGCTGCTGGCCTTGAAGAGTTCTTAGTGAACTGAAGTCCTGAGGCTGCTGGCCTTGAAGGAATCGTAGAGATTCAGGGTGCTTCCCTTCCTTAGTGGAAATCCTGCTAGTTGAAAGCAGAAGAGTGAATTAGGAGCTTGAGTCTCTGAACCACTTAAAACCCCTTGTGTCTTTTACATTATGTCATTTACATTATGTCTATACCTGTTATAACTGCTATGTATGTTCTAACTTCTTACAACTAAACTAACCCCATGAACAATGTATGTATGATTATTGATATATCAATGAAGGGGAATCTTTTACTTATTCCGCTGTGCTTGAAAAGATTCTTATGTTTGTCATATACCTAAATATGAACAATACATTATAAACCTGAAATGTATTTGAAATAAAAAGGATCTATTCAACCCCCCCTTCTAGATCTATTGTGCCCTCTGGGAACTAACAAACGTAATCAGGAGGCTGAGTCCCATAATGATAACAAAGGGGGTCAAAACAACCCTATGCAAGAGTTCGTTAATTTATTAACGGCTGCCTTTAACCAAACTGGGGGTACAACACCCACAGTACCTAGGGTAGCCAGAATGACTACCTTTAAAGAATTTAAGAGCGTAGGTCCACCGGAGTTCAAGGGAACCATGGAAAAAATAGAGGCCCAAACCTGGGTAAAGGAAATAGAGAAGGCGTTTGTTATTACAAATGTGGGTGAGGCACAAAAGACTTCTTTGCGACTTACATGATGAAAGGGGAAGCCAACTTTTGGTGGGAGGTTCACCAGGGTGGGGCTAGGACTAATGTTGTTACGTGGGAACCGTTTAAGAAGGTTTTCTGCGAGAACTACTTTCCTACTAGCATTTAGGGGAGAATGGAGATTAAGTTCCTAGAACTTAAACAAGGGGACATGACGGTTCCCCAGTATACGGCCAAATTCAATGAATTGGCAAGGTTTTCTCCACATCAAGTGGACACTGAGGAGAGGAAGGCTCGTAGGTTTGAGTAGGGATTGAAATCCTGGCTCTATAGTAAGAATTCTGTGTTCTAGAGTGCTTCCTACGGGACCATTCTGGAGAAAGCAATTATTACGGAGGGTGGTAGTGAGGCTTTGAGCCAATACCACAAAGAGAGGAAGAATAAGAGTAAGGGACAGGAATGAACCAAGGCGGAGGGAGCCAGTGGTAGTGGTAGTATGCCAAAGAGGAAGACTTTCATCTCCGGGAATACTGAACTGAAACAAGGTGATCCTAAGCATAGGATCGAGGCATGTAAGACATGCGGAAAGACTCATTTAGGAGTCTGTCTAAAGGGGAAGTCAGTTTGTTATAACTGTGGGCAGGAGGGGCATATATCACCCAATTGTCCTAATCCTAAGAAGAAATAGGGCTGTTTTGTTTGTGGGTCGATGGACCACATGGTAAGAAATTCAGACACAATGAATAATTTACAAGCTAGTTGCAGTTGAAAATGTCCACTACAGGGACCGAATCTAGATTCAAGAACTGAATCTGTGATCACATGATTCCTAGGCTCACATGATGATACAGTATGTACAAAAGCTATAAACAGTTGTGTATATATATATATATATATATATATATATACATGAAGTAAACTTCAGGCATGACATGAAATGTATATATATATATATATATATATATATATATATATAAGTCGTAAATGCACTAGATGTGTTTATCCAGGCTCAATTGAGTTCAAATTCGAGGAATATATATATATATATATATAAAGAGAGAGAGGGGGAGATAAAGAGAGAGAGAGAGAGAGGTCGGATCAGGTCCGAACTCTCGGACCCGAGTAAAATCCGGACATTTTTTTTTGTTTTTTTTAAAACAACTAAAAAAATAATTTAAGGAACTTGAATTTTTACATAATACAGTGTTTTGTATGTGATTTGGATACATATAACAAAACATGTCTGTACAGTCTATACAGACTGTACATGCATATTTTGTTGTGTGTATTCAAATCACACCCAAAATACTGTATTATGAAAAAATTCCAGTTCCATAAAATATTAAACTTTTTTTTAGTTGTTTTAAAAAAAGAGCAAAAAAAAGGTCCGAATTTTACTCCCGTACGGGAGTCTGGACCTGATCAGTTATATATATATATATATATATATATATATATATATAAGCAATAAAAGCCACAGATCGATGATCCGGGTATACTCACTCAACACGACTCTCAACGTAAATAACTGTGTGTGAATGAAAGTTGAGAAAGGCTTAAGAAATTTGAGATGTCTTACAGTGGGATGCCAAGAGGACTTTGGATAGCTTTAAATGAATGAATACTCGGTTTCCACAGGTAAAATATAGCAAAACACAAGCTCACAGGTGTTTTGAAAGAAAAAGCACTCAGTTTAAAATGTATACAAAGCAAAATGGACAGGGCTTCCTCACCTTTTTCTTCTTCAAAATAGCCACCCCAAGCCCTTTATTTATAGAGGGGGGAGCCAAATTTCTACCTGCGGCAGCCACGGTTCTACTTGCGGCTGCCCGGGGTATCCCGGGCCATGTGGGTCCCGTCGTCTCGAAGTACATGCACTCGGACAACGCGTTATTTTCTCAAACCTTCATAACTTTCAATCCGAGAGTCCGATGGAAGCGTGCCATACAATTCCAGAAAGCTCTTCTTGAGAGCTACGTAATGACACATGTTTTTCCTTTTTTGAATCTGGAAATATGGGTCCATAACTGAAATAGCATTTTTGGGTCTCCATCAGGTAGTCCGTTGAGCTGTTTTGCGTAGTTTGCACTCAGATGTTAAGATATGGTTCTTATGGGACTTCTTTTGAGTTGAAATGAGTTGATTTAATTTGAGTTGAGTTTTAGTTTGGCAAAATAACCATTTTGCCCCTCCCGAGATTATTTCTAACTTTGGCGCCGGTGTAGCGGTCTTTTCCTAGGGTTATCTCTGAGATTATCATGCTATTGACTCTGAATGTTCTCAGGGTTATCTCTGAGGTTGGCTTGACCTCCCGGGGTTGACTCCATGTATTAGACTTGATCTCTCGGGGTTATCTACGGGGTTAGAACTAACTTTCCCGGGGTTATCTCCGTGGATGGAAACTGATTTCCTAGGGTTAGCTCCAGGGTTTGGAAATTGGATCTCCCGGGGCTATCTCCGGGGTTGGAATTGATGTTGTGGTCCTCTAGGGTTTTCTTTGGAGTGTGAAAAAGACGATTTTGTCCTCCTGCATAGTTAATAACAGGAAAACGAATTTTCGAAGATGCCCCTCTTTTTAATGTTCATGCAATGCAATGGAATGAACATGATAAAGATTACTAGACACTTGAAATATGACAAGGTATTCTTAATGATGCAAATCATAATGTAATATACGTTATGATGAATGTTAAACTATTTTCACAAATCGCAGTTCGAAAATCGCACATCGCATTTTGCATATCACAAATCGCACATCGTAAATCTCTTTACCTTTACCGATTATTACTGATGCCTATGTTGGTGTTGACTACAATGGTTTGGCTTTTTGTCGGTGTTATCGATGCCTGTTTGATGAAGAGAAATTACGATGTTTTCTACATCTCTACTGGGGATGACGTTCTGAAATCATCGGACCTTTCCGATGTATACGCTGGCAATTTACAATGGTGCCTACCCTGATGATACTTTGACAATGGATCATACCCTGCTGGTAGTTAACTATGTTAACATCACCAAACTATTTTGATTCCCACTCGAACAGTGGTGTACAAAGCTTTGATCACTGAACTATCTTGATGTTACACTGAATTGATGTCAATGGTTTGAATATCAGATCTTTTGATACCTTCGTTGAAGTAATATTCAAAGGTTTGCTTCACTAGACTCTGCCTGATGTTACGTTGGATTGATGACAACCACCAGATGTCTAAGACAAAATTTTTCTCTAATCTAGGCATTTAACTTGCACGCATATTTAAATCTAATGGAGATTTATGCTAATCCTTGATAGAGATGTACGTTAATGTAGCGCATTTGCACATGTGCAAAACATGCATGATGTGATGATTTAGATTTATCCTTAGAAGTCTATTGTCCTTGGAGTTTCCTTTCGCTGTTGGGTGCTTGTGCCCCATTTCCTTGAGCGTTTGATTTGCAACCAGGCTGAACTGATGACCCGAATGCCGCTGACATTGTAAAGCCCCCAAATCCAGGTACTTGAAACCCGAATTCAGTGCTTCACGATACCATTTCTATAAGCGGAATAATACTAATAATAATAACAATAATATAAATATTAAACTTGCTTTACATAATTATCAAAGTCTATCTCCCAAGTACGTAACCTTTAATCATTCCTTACAATACATGATAATAAATATATAACATTGTCTTAATAATATTAAACTATCACACAAGATAACATTGAAATCATTCTGCAACCTTTCCATTTCCCTTGCTCCTAACAGAGCCTTCAGGTTGTTCACACTTAGCTGAAAACATTTAAATTAAGCAAGGATGAGCATTTGAGTGCCCAACAAGTAATAACAATTATATATATATTTATATACGCTGAAAGAATTTAAATGTTTTCTTTGTACTACTCTTCTACAACAAATCAATAGTTGTGAAGTAATCTGAATCGATAATAATAACATAACAACCCTCTTTCAAATTTTTGAAACTACGTATTGACTATAAATAGGGTTAAAGGGACATACTATG
Source organism: Panax ginseng (assembly GCA_020205605.1). Classification (NCBI taxonomy): domain Eukaryota; kingdom Viridiplantae; phylum Streptophyta; class Magnoliopsida; order Apiales; family Araliaceae; genus Panax; species Panax ginseng. The sequence goes on along the minus strand of CM035143.1, from coordinate 55,651,997 downwards.
AACATTATTTTCATTTTCGAAAAAGGTTAAACATAACTTCATCTGTAAACCGTCATAACTTACGGGCACGGGGGTGATCAGCCCGTTGTACCCTATATTGATCAACACTGCATGCAAGAACGATAGGATCATTCACTCTGTCCGCCTTGGGCGCATAAAGGTTTTCCCGTGTAAGGGATGTTTATACTTGTCGGGGTTCCAAGCCAAAGCAATTCGGTTGGATAATAATAAGGTTTTATCTTGTTCAACAATAATCTATAATTCAACATATATGTATACGGTTAATTAACAAAGCTGTATCAACATGTGATTAAATGAAATGATTATCCAAGTGGGGACACTTGTATAACCATTTATAGAAATTAACGAATAGAATATATATCTGAATTACCATATATTAACATGCATGTTGATAATCAATGAGCGTATATAATATAGGGTTAATAATATGTACAGTAATAATATAATTCTGAAACATTCTTACTCATGTCCATTGCATAAAGAAAATGCAAAGGTAGGATACTTGCACGATCTTATTTGCCGCTACAATCTGTAACTTAGTTTAATCTTTTATATCATGACCTATCATTAATCAGATCATTCGTTCGATTAGAACAATATACTATAACATATAGTACTGCATTTCACAGTCAGCACATAATCTAATCGCACTATCACACATGTTCAACAATCATTGCATCACAAACAAACATTATTACAGTCAAAAATCTAAGTCTAGATCAATTTCTAAAATATGTCGGTGTACCGACACCTTTATCGGGTAATTATCGAGTCTAAGACTCTATTCCAACGTTCAATATCCATAAGTATCAGTCATATTATTTTAAATGGCTTAATAAACATTTATTAATTTATCATGAATTTTCCAACACCGAAATCATTATTAAATGATTCAAATATCAAATAATTCTATTATCATTTAATTATTTATTAAACTATTAATAATACTTTTATTCATTTACCAATAGTATTAATATTTTATTCATTTACTAATATTATTAATCTTGATATTATTTAATTCACCTCTTAGTATTATTAGTTCGCTAATAATACTTTTATTCGCTTACTAATATTATTAACATCTTAATAATATGTTAATACTTTACTAATATTATTAATCCTCTTAATAATATTTTAATCATGCATTAATATTATTACTTTAATAATATCTTACTTATAATACTTTTATTCATTTACCAATAGTATTAATATTTTATTCATTTACTAATATTATTAATCATTTAATAATATTTTATTCCTTTACTAATGTTATCACATTTTAATAACATTTTATTTAATCTCGAATATTATTATTTACTTAATAATATTTTAATCATCCAATAATACTTTAATTTAATATTATTAATCTTTTAATAATATTTTAATCTAAGATTAATATTTTAATCATTTAATAATACTTTAATCATTTATTAATATTTTAAATCAAATATGATTAACCATTTAATAATATTTTAATAAAGTTTTAATCTTAATATTTTTATTTACTTAACAATATCATATTCTAATATTATTAATATCATAATAACATTTTAATAATTTATTAGATCAATAAAAATTTATTTTAATTGTTCACCCTTTATAAAACCATTTATTTAATATCCATAAAAGGTCATAAATAATATTTCTTATTATAAATTATCAAAATGCTCTAAGATAGTCATAATATTATATATTAGGAGTATTCAAGCATTAAAATCACAATTTTCTTATTAAAGACATCATTTAACTATTTATTTCCTTTTATTCATAACTTAATCATTTTTAGGAAAAATAGCAAACTGATTCCAAAATTTCTCATCTTCTGTATTTAGACAGTATATGACCCAACAATGATCCCCAAATGTTTATGAAATTTTAGAAAATGAGCTACTATTTTTAAAGTTCCCAAAACACTCGGATCTTGCTTCATTTTTCATAAATTGAATGTTACTCAGGAAAATCTGAAATTTTTAGGGTACGCTCTCCTAACATGTATGAACCTACTGTAAAACTTTCGGAAATTTTCAGTGTATACACAGTGAGATATTCGAAGGTAAATATTTAGGAGTCCTTTACGGAAATAGTCATTACGCACAATCTATAACTCAAACGTGTAATAGTTCTTTTCCTATTGTTGATCGATTTACAATCAATGAATACGTGCAAGTATACACTATCAACAAGTAATAAAGTGAAAGTAGAGTATCGTTCCTACGAGGAATTATTTAATAAAAATCACCAAGTACTAATTCTTAACCAAACTAATTTTATTTAAACAATCTCAAATCGTGTTTTTTCTAATTAAGAAAACTAAATTAACTAATTAAAACTAAGATTTTAATCTAATGAATTCAAATAAATAAATATTAAGACTTCAATATCCCCAATTATGAATTATAAATCAATTATCCAATTATCCCAATTATTATGCCTCATTGAATTGTTAACAAGAATTCTCAAATGCCAAAAGTCCTTTCCAAGTGATCAATTGCCTTCTATTTAATCCAGATTAATCTTGCTATATTCCCATGCAAAACAATTGAATTAAACTCGTTATAATCCCAATTCCTTATGTGTTACATGCAATGAAAAGATATTTCCATTCTATTCACAAACCTAATTATTCACTGTGACAAATAACTAAGTCACATGATATCATGCCCATTTCTAACCCTAGAATTCCTCTTCCAATTCCTTCTAGAGTAACAAAGTAATTCTCGATCAAATAATTAAGCAATAAGCACAAGACAAGATAAACAACTCACTTTAACATAAATAATTAGAATATAATGAATAACTAATTCATAGCCATAAAAAGTTCAATTGAAATCTCAAAAATAGTTAGTTCATAATTAATGAATTAAAACCAAGAATCCACAAATGAATAGACATCAAAAGATAAAAGTAAGATGAGAGAAGAGAATAGAATCATTGTCAAGAACTGATGCTCCCCTCTTCTCTTGCTCTTGATCTTCAATGGTCTCCAAGTTGCTTCAATCTCCAAAATTAATAAGAACTAGGGTTATTTTCTAATCTAAAGGAGTGTTTAATCTAGGATAAGCTATGTAATCTCCCTTTATTTTATGCCTTACATCATGTATTTATAGGTTACAAGTCCAATTTTTAGTTTAGAACAAACCCAATCCTATTTGGAGTCAAAAGGTGTCAAAATTTGCCAAAAGCGTGTCCAGCCGCACTAAAACCCTTCCCCAAAGTGCCCCAACACTGGGCAACTGGTTACGAGTTCGCCCCTAGCGCCCGCAAGGCCAAGTATAGGCAAAAATGGGCGCCTGCTGGCCGGCCCAAAATCGACATTTTTCGCTTCCGACGTCCTTTGGGAAAATGGCCATACCTTCTTCGTCCGAACTCGATTTTGATGATTCAAGATGTTCCGGAAAGAGGAGAAGTAGATCTACAACTTTTATTCTTGAAGTTTGTCGAAATAATGTCAGGAGCTATACTCAAATTGGCTCCGAAGTGACTGCTGTGTAAATGGCAAGCCGAAAACGCGAATCTAGCCACCCCAAACATCGATCCATGTAACTTTTGTCCCAAATCCTACAAAACAATATAAAACATGCTTGAATAGACACAAACACATAAAAACATCCTAAAAGACTTAAGAACAACAATAAATTAAGCCCGAATGTATCCAATTCATGGGTATAAAACTCACTCATCAAATACCCCCAAACTTAAATCTTTGCTTGTCCTCAAGCAAAAACAAAAATGTTATGCAATGCAATGTAATGAAACTAATCTATATGCCTCACGAATCCAACAAGAATGACGAAACAAGTCTATTCAATAGCCTTAGAGAAATCAAGTAAACATGATAATACATCATATTAAAACAAATCAAGTAATTTCCCAATCAATCATCAAATCTTAGATCATATATCGACGATATAGTGTGTGTGTGCTCCACAACAATGTTAATCGATATAAAATCAAATTTAAGACATAATAGATATCTTTGAAGGCATCATACAATGCAAATTCACAAAATTCACGTAACAAGCTATATCCAACTAAAGTCAAACATCCACCAAGTTCAAGAGTCCAACTGGGATACTTATGCTTTACTTTTTATTACGGGGCTTTTTGCTCTTTTCCGCTTTTATTGTTTTTTTTTAACCATAAGCGTGCAATGTCTCATTCCATTAGGCTAACAACGTCACCCCTTAGCGAGCCGACAAACGACTCCTGCACCATATAAGACCTTTAGGCGCTTAGGTTTTTAAGATACCCTTCAGCGCATTTATTCAAGTAACAAAGGCCCCAAACAAAACTAGCCACGGTAATTTTTTTTTTTTTTTTCTTTTTCTCTTTTTTTTTTATAGATGGTTGGTGAGTGCGTTTTACGCTCCATCTCACGCTTGTGTTTATGGGGAGTGTTTCTCCTCAACCCACCACAAGACTCAACATGTTTTTTTAAAGCTTATATACCCCAAAATTTCCCCCAAACTTAAGTTTTATCAAAATTTAGCCATCTCGCCTATTCATGTCTTTCATTCCTTCACACTAGTATTATACTTAAGAAATCCATTATGTATCAATTTAAACTTAATCGATTAATATAGTTTGTTATTAACGTGCAAACCTTGTTTATACCGGTTTCAAACAGAAAAGATTCAATTCATAACAAGAAATCACATCAAAGCCCTGAATATTCAATACTATACTTATCTACTTAACTCCGTCCTCATCAACGCCAAAATAGACTTTTACTATCTAACAGCTTGGAATCATGCAAATATAAACTAATCGCAACAAACATAGTAAACTAACTACTATTTTTATGATTTTTAAAATTTTTTTTTAAAAAAAAAAAAAAAACGCAACAACAACCTAATGTAAATAACCGAAAACATAACGAACTACAATGTAAATAACTAACTATATGCAATACGACACTAAAATGCCCCCAAACTTAAACTAGACATTGTCTCAATGACCTGAAATAGAAAAAATTAAAAAGAGGACTTCCCCAAAAATATAGCAATCTTCCTCCTTGCCCGCTAAGTTTGGAGAATAGGCTAAGCACATGGAACAAATTGGGTACCACACTTGAATTTGACTTGAATAACACAGTAAAACCATGATAGAAGCAATTTTATTAAATCCTAAATAAATGCAAATTCAAAACTACTAATATAAAACTTAATAAAACTAAAAATAAAAATTAAACTTGGGTTGCCTCCCAATAAGCGCTTGTTTTATAGTCTCAAATTTGACTTCTTCAATTCTCTATCCAATTTCCCTCTTTAAAGTTGAGGAACCCTCCATCCATCGGAAATAATATAGCTTTTGGTAGGTTCCCATTTACGATAGCCATTGTATTAAAGTCACCTAGCATGCTTTCTTTAGATAAGATCACATTCAAGAACATCCAAAGATCTCAGGTGGTTTCTCCATTTGTAATGGGGAATATATTCTCGTATTGAAGCTTGTCGGACACAACAGCTTTCTTCTTCTATCTTCTCCACTCATCGCACCATGGTTTCAAGGTGTACTTGCTTTTACATCACAGAGAGTATTGCTTAAGCGACATGACTACCAATCGAACAAGGTTTTGCAAATCTAATAGGACTCTTGAACTGTGGAGGAGAAGGCACTTGAGGCATAAATAACATTGGCTCATCATCATTGGTTCTCACAATTAGTTCTTTCACCGACCTTGTTGTCATTATCCCCACTTGTCTCCTCTTTTTCATCTCGTGGCTCATCCAGTTGTAGATTTGGCTCGGGCTCTCCATCAGTCTCGGAATCCATGTCATAGGTCCAGGTGTATTGAGGACGGTTGTTCAACGCATGTGCTATCTGTTCCACTTGATTTTCCAAATTCTTGATCAACGCCCCTTGGCTTTGCAAATTCAGTTCTACTTGATTCATTTTCTTGTCTTGTTCCTCATTCCTTTTTGTAAGCTTTAATAAATTTTTCCAAGGCTTCACCGCCAATTTGAATGTTCTTCTGTTGTAGTGGAGGTGGACACAAGAAATCATGTGGGTATGTTGGACTTGGAGCATAAAATTGATCTTGATTGTTACTCCATGAAAATCCGGGTGATACCCCAATCCTCGATGATAGTTATTGGGATAGACATAATTATTGGGGTAATCACCACTATCTGCATCTACTCGGCCCGATGTTGCATTGATGACTCATATGATTTCCAAAGACAATAATCACAAGTAACCACCATACTTTGACGACGCCGAGCTTCAAAAGCTTCAAACATCCTCGAAAGTGTCTCAATCTGTACGACAATGCGAGAAAGTTTCTCGAGTCTTTCAATCTCCACTCCCCTTGGTTGAAGTCATATCACGTGTATGGCCATTGATACACAAAGTCATCCATGGTACATTAAAAAGAGAGAAATATAGAAAGAGAATTAAAATAAAATAAAAATGTTTAAATTAAGACTAATTTGATTGAAATTAATATTGGTAAATAATTATTAAATTAATTCCCAAGAACGACGCTAAAAACTCGTTGATCGATTTAGAATCAATGAATATACGCAAGTATACACAGTAAACAAGTAATAAAGTGAAAGTAGAGTATCGTTCCCACGAGGAATTATTTAATAAAAATCACCAAGTACTAATTCTTAACCAAACTAATTTTATTTAAACAATCTCAAATCGTGTTTTTTCTAATTAAGAAAACTAAATTAACTAATTAAAACTAAGATTTTAACGAATGAATTCAAATAAATAAAGATTAAGACTTCAATATCCCCAATTATGAATTATAAATCAATTATCCAATTATCCCAATTATTATGCCTACTGAATTGTTAACAAGAATTCTCAAATGCCAAAAGTCCTTTTCCAAGTGATCAATTGCCTTCTATTTAATCCAGATTAATCTTGCTATATTCCTATGCAAAACAATTGAGTTAAACTCGTTATAATCCCAATTCCTTATGTGTTACATGCGCGTAAAAGATATTTCCATTCTATTCACAAACCTAATTATTCATTGTGCAAATAACTAAGTCACATGATATCATGCCCGATTCTAACCCTAGAATTCCTTTTCCAATTCCTTCTAGAGTAACAAAGTAATTACTGATCAAATAATTAAGCAATAAGCACAAGACAAGATAAACAACTCACTTTAACATAAATAATTAGAATATAATGAATAACTAATTCATAGCCATAAAAAGTTCAATTGAAATCTCAAAATAGTTAGTTCATAATTAATGAATTAAAACCAAGAATCCACAACCTGAATAGACATCAAAAGATAAAAGTAAGATGAGAGAAGAGAATAGAATCATTTGTTAGCAAATCGATGCTCCCCTCTCGCTTCTCGCTCTTGATCTTCAATGGTCTCCAAGTTGCTTCAATCTCCAAAACTAATAAGAACTAGGGTTATTTTCTAATCTAAAGGAGTGTTTAATCTAGGCTAAGCTATGTAATCTCCCTTTATTTTATGCCTTACATCATGTATTTATAGGTTACAAGTCCAATTTTTAGTTTAGGAACAAACCCAATCCTATTTGAGTCAAAAGGTGTCAAAATTAAGCCAAAACGCGTGCGCCCAGCCGCACAAACCCTTCCCAGTACTTCAAATTTGAAAGCAACCGAGTTCGAGTCTGCTCTAGCCTTTTGCTATTGGGCATAGGCCAAAAATATGCCTTGCGTTGGCCAAAAAATCGACATTTTCGCTCCGAGCGTCCTTTGGGAAAATAGCCATAACTTCTTTCGTCAGAACTCCGATTTTGATGATTCAAGATGTTAGGAAAGAGGAGAAGTAGATCTACAACTTTAATTCGTGAAGTTTGTCGAAATAATGTCAGGAGCTATACTCAAATTGGCTACGAAGTGACTGCTGTGTAAATGGCAAGCCGAAAACACGAATCTATCCACCCCAAACATCGATCCATGTAACTTTTGTCCCAAATCCTACAAAACAATATAAAACATGCTTGAATAGACACAAACACATAAAAACATCCTAAAAGACTTAAGAACAACAATAAATTAAGCCCGAATGTATCCAATTCATGGGTATAAAACTCATTCATCACCTACAAGTAGATAACTTCTCAAGGTACCTATTTGAATTTTCCCAGATTTTTAAAAGACATGAAACTGTCCGAAACAGACCCAAGAAAAACGGGGGAGAAGCTATTTTAGGGTTTTTGAACCCTTAACATTCCAAGTGGGCTGTTTTGGGGAAAACAGCCCTAAATGTTTCACATCTTGCTAGATTTGTGTTCTATCACTTGGGTTCACTAGATAACTCATGTATCTAGCACCCCCTTTTGACGGATCACAAATCTAAGTTGAAAAACTTGAGTTACACAAGATTTAGTGGAAGAAAACAAGAGTTTTCACCCTTGGAGAACATATGCTCATATTCTTCATCTAAGCCTTTGATTTAACACTCAAGATACTTAGTTCCATACATGATGATATATAGGACTAGGGTATCTTGAGTGTTTGTTCATAACCCCAAAAAAACTCAATCTATAAAACAAAGTAGAAGAAGAAGATGAAGATTAGGTTATACCTTGATTTAGTGGCAACCTTCCTTGATTTACCAAAGTAGAGTATAAGCTTAGGGTGCATAAACAAACTAGCACACCTCTCTCTCTCACTAAACCGAACCCTTTCTCTCTCTATTCTCTCTTTGAAGTTTGCTAGCTTGGGAGAAAAGAAGAAGAAAGAGAATAAGAGAAATGCAAATGATCTAGCAAATGAATGGGGTTATTAACTATTATCCCCATACTTTTATTGTCCCTTGGATAAAAGGCTTCACCTTATCTCTTCCAAATGAGCCTAATCATGTTATTAAAGGTGCTTAATATATTTGCAACCAATGAGAGCTTGACAACCATGTACTTGTTATTGGAAATGAGATTTGAAAACATTAAATATTAGAGCATTTTGAGGCTCAATTAAATGAGGGACCCATATTCCAAAAATGTCAGGTCTTTGCACCAATGTGTTCTCCTTCATGAGGAGTATAACTTGGTATATTTATGTGTTTAAATTCATTAAGAATTGAATGAGAAAATTGACTCCAAAGTCACCTACTTGAAGTTGTAAATTGTAAAAGTCCCACATAGGGCATTAGAGGGAAAATTGAAGAACATATATATGGGATGTTTGCTCAATGGGAACGGCCCCAAGGGGCACCCCACTTTTGTGGAAGGGAGAGGACCTAGCCAAGGCATTGTTGAAACCCACACGCGCGCGCCGCCGCCACCGTCCGGTCGGTCGGGTCGGGTCGGGCTCGGGGGTCCTGGTCGTGCGTGAAAATTTGGTCATGATATATATTTTTTGGACAAAATTTATTTAATGTTTTATTAGATTTTGTTAAAAATAATTATCATGATACTACGTAGTTTTGGCTACACTACATGATACTACGCAGTTTTGATGCCAGCGCCAACGGAAACAAATGTCAACGGAAATAAACCGCGCGACAACGGTAATAAACCGTTAGCCTATAAATAAACGATGTGGGAAGCATTTCAGAGATAATTTTTCTCCTTCCCATTTTGTTCCTAAAACATTTTCCGTACTGCATAGTTTCCCGTTTTCCGTTTCTGTCAAAAATAGAGTCCTGTTCCACAATCTGAAGTTCCTGTTCTACAGTACATTTTCTGTTCCCGTTCCCATTCTCTGCAAGAGTGTTACATTGCTTTCCCGTTTCTGCAAATCCTGTTATCTGTCAAAGGGTAGCAGTAATCTTTTTACCAGTTTTTGCATGCATCATTATAATTCATACAGTTCAGTACATAACATAATGTTGTGTTCGTAGAGTTCTTAATTTTGAAGTGCTTCTAATTAAGAACTGGAAATCTGTTTTATCTTGGAAGCAATTATTCATTTAATCCTTTAGCACCAGTGAGGGAATAAATTTGCTTTAAGGAGACTTTGTGAATTCAAAGGACTCGGATTTATTTGCATTTTATAATTCTGTTTTAGTATATATATATACATATATATTAAATAATATTATATATTACGAAATACAATCTTAAAGCAAATTTATATTTTTCTGTAATTACATTATTATTTTATATGAGCAGAAAATAAGTTTTTTGTATATATATAACATTACACAAGTATATATATATATATATATATATATATATATATATATATATATATATTTGTCTTTGCATGTTCGGAATTTTATTACATGTTAAGTATTACATTATTATATATATATATTACGTAAATATTACATATATTACATGTTAGTTCATTTATACATTCTGTTATTTTATATACTAATGTTAAGTGAATTATATATATTCTGTTATTGTATGCATGCTAATATAACAGTTTATTTTGTATGTTAATACATATTATTGTATTACAGAATATTCTGTAAAACAAAATTGTAAACAAAATTTGTTAAATTTTGTATAACAGAAATTGTTTTCTGTTTATTGATAATTGTGTTCTTTGTATAACAGAAATGGCATCTACTAGCACCATTCCTGCCGTGAGTTTGTCTCGTGGAGAAAAGCCTGAAAGGTTCTAATGGAACTGATTTCAAACGTTGGCAATAGAAGATGCTCTTCTATCTCACAACATTGAATTTGTCAAGGTTTCTACAAGAAGATTGTCCTACTCTTGTTGAAGGAGAAACTGACAAGGAAAAAGTGGCTGCAGTTGATGCATGGAAACATGCTGATTTTCTTTGCCGAAATTATGTGATAAATGGAATGGACAATACACTGTACAATATGTATTGTACAGTTCAAACTGCAAAGGAAGTTTGGAAATCTTTAGACAATAAATATAAAACTGAAGATGCTGGCATGGAGAAATTCATAGTCGGTAGATTTCTTGATTATAAGATGGCAGATTCTAAAGCAGTCATCACCCAAGTTCAAGAATTACAAGTGATTCTACATGATATTCATGCTGAAGGAATGTCACTAAGTGATTCATTCCAAGTTGTTGCAATGATTGAAAAACTTCCACCGTCATGGAAAAACTTCAAGAATTATCTTAAGCATAAATGCAAAGAGATGAATCTTGAAGAACTGATTGTGCGACTTCGGATTGAAGATGACAATCGAGTATCTAAAAAGAAGAGTGGAAAAAATTTATATGTGGCAAAGGCTAATGTGGTAGAACAAAGGCCAAACAACAACAACAAAAGGAAGCGAGAAGGAAATTCTAATTTCAAAGCCAAGATGAAATTCAAAGGCAAGTGCTTCAACTGTGGCATTCCAGGACATAAATCAAATGAATGTCGAAAGCCAAAGAAGTTCAAGAGAGAACAAAAGCCTTAAGCTAATGTGACAGAACTGGAAAAGCTTTTTGAAAATGTTTCAGACATTAATCTTTCTGCAATGGTATCTGAGTGTAATTTGGTAGGCAACCCTAAAGAATGGTACGTGGACACTGGGGCTACTTGCCACATTTGTTCCAATAAATGGATGTTCTCTACTTACAAACCAGCAGAGAATGATGATCAACTCTTCATGGGAAACTCCTCAAGTTCAAAGGTTGAAGGACGTGGAAAGATTATACTGAAAATGACATCTGGCAAAAAACTGACTTTGAATGAAGTGATTCATGTGCCAGATATCCGCAAAAATCTAGTTTCTGGGTCACTACTTAGCAAGAATGGCTTCAAGTTGGTGTCTGTGTCTGATAAGTTTATACTTACTAAGAATGATATGTTTGTTGGAAAGGGCTACATGAATGATGGGCTCTTTAAGATGAATGTTATGACTGTTGTACCGAAGTCTATTGATAATAATAAAATTATTTCTTCTGCTTACTTGTTAGAGTCTTTAAACATATGGCATGCTAGGTTAGGACATGTTAATTATAATACTTTGCGTAGATTAATTAATTTAGAATTCCTGCCTAAATTTGATATTAATCAAAAACATAAATGTGAAATTTGTGTGGAATCAAAAATGACAAGATTACCCTTTCATTCTGTTGAAAGGAAAACTGAACCTCTAGATTTAATTCACACTGATATATGTGACTTAAAGTTTGTGCAAACAAGAGGTGGGAAAAATATTTCATAACCTTCATTGATGATTGCACAAGATATTGTTATATATATTTGCTAAGAAGCAAAGATGAGGCAATAGAAATGTTTCAACTTTATAAAAATGAAGTTGAAAATCAACTTAGCAAACATATTAAAGCAATAAAAAGTGATAGAGGTGGTGAATATGAATCACCATTTGAAGAGATATGCTCTACTCATGGTATTATTCAATAAAACTACTGCTCCTTATTCACCTCAATCTAACGGTATTGCTGAACGCAAGAATCGAACATTGAAAGAAATGTTGAATGCTATGTTAAGCAGCCTGGAGCACCCTGATTTGTGGGGAAAGCTTTGCTACGCCAATTATATTCTGAATAAAGTGCCTCATAAGAAAACTCATAAAACACCTTATGAATTATGGAAAGGTCATAGACCTTGCTATAAATACTTAAGAGTGTGGGGGTGTCTAGCAAAAGTGATGGTTCCTAAACCTAAAAAGGTTAAGATAGGACCAAAAACAATTGACTGTGTTTTCATTGGTTATGCAAATAACAATAGTGCTTATCGCTTTCTTGTTCATAAATATGAAATTAATGATATTCATGTTAATACATTTATTGAATCAGGAGATGCATCATTCTTTGAGAATATTTTTCCATATAATGAAAATAAAGATTCAAATTCAAACAAAAGACCTTTGGATGCTACTAGTAATAATCCTGAAAATATAGACAAAAAATATGTATTGGATGAACCTAGACGTAGCAAAAGGGCAAAGACTTCAACGTCTTTTGGTCTGAATTTTCTAACATTTTTGTTAGAAAACGATCCTCGAACGTACGAGGAAGCAGTATCTGTGATAACCCAGGATTTCGAATAATCCAAAATTTGTTAATAATTTTTTTTTTAATTAATATTAATATTAATTACCAATTTTGTGACAAGTATCTGTGATACGAGTCTCGAGAATTAGTCAATTTGTGTATTGACTGAGAAAATAGAGTAGAGTTGTGCTTAATAACTTTAGAAACCCTAACCCTAAATTCTGTATAGGGATTTGATAGAAAATACAATTAAAATAATTGTATTGTTGATTATGTGTTTGGACTGTATAGAAATGTTGATCAATGGTTGACTGGATAAGGTTTAATATTAATAAACCTTAATAAGGGATTTAAAACCCTAATCTTAAATTTAGAAAATAAAATGTACAGTTAAAAACCCTAATTGTACGTTAAGGAACCCTAATTTCAAAACCGGGAATTTAAAACCCTAATTAGGCAACCCTAATTTTTATTAGCATGCCTAAAGTATTCATTAAACTTAAATATGGTTAGAAATCTCTAATTATATTTTTGTATGGTAACTTTTCATTTTTAGAACCCTAATTTTTGGGTTATAAATTATAATGTACAAATTTGACCCTAAGTACTAAATTAGCAATTTTAATTAGGATAAAATAGTCCTAATTAGCAAATAAAGATTCATGATTGGGAAATTACAAAATAATTAGGAAGCCCTAATTATAATTTAGAAATCAAAATTTTCTATTTTAAAATTTAATTAGAAAATTTTTGAAATCCAAGTTGCTAAATATTTGAGGGTTAAAAACCTAAACCCTAAACCTTATTGTCCAAACCCTAAACCCTAAGGGTTTCATCAAATGAGAAAATCTAGAAATTTAAGGAAATGACCAAAATGCCCTTTATGGGATTTTTATAAGATTGCTTGCAAAAATGGCCATGACTTTAGTTGTTGAGCTAACCCTTGACTTTATTTGGCCTACAAACACAGCACATCAGTCTACCTAGCCAGCCAAATTCGTCCAAATGATCAGATCTAGCAACTTAGTATATTATATAAGTGTTAAAGAGAGAGAAAATGCATAGAATTTGCCATATTGCTAACCAAGCTCTCACCAACTCTCTCTCTATCTCAAAGCTCCGAAATATTATAGTAGATCAGTCATTTATACAGCCTTAGATCACCCAAGATCAGAAATCAAAAGTCAGAATTGAAAATCAAGCAAAAGAGGTATGAAACCCTAATTTTGAAATCCTTCAATTCTTTGTTATTTGTTGCAATTGATTGCTCAAATATGTGTAATAAGGTGTCAATTGAAGTTCTGGGTTGATAAATCATGAACCCATAACATCAAAGTTCATTTAATTTAGAGTTTTTCAAAATCTGGAAATACGGAAAATTGTGTTTTTCGATCAAATGTCGATCTTATAGATCCGTGTGTGTTAAGTGTTTTCGATGTTTAAAACTTGTAACATGTAGTCCGCATATGGTCTTTAATCTGCAAGTGGTAGAATAGCTATTAGGTGTCTGGAATTAAAGTTATTTAAGGTCAAACACCGTTGACCGACGTTGACCGAGTATATTCTGGGCAACCCAGAATTTCATGAACACCGTCTGACAAGATATTTAAGCTTCTTGATCTGTCTGTTTGTTTTGTGTTTTGTTGTTATTGTTGTATCATACTTGTAAACGGTTATGTTTACTATAGATCCATATTTCTAGATCTCTTAAATAACTAACATGTGGGATTTTATGGATGGTCAAACTAGACCACCCGAACTGATTTTATGTTTCTGGGAAACCCAGAATCGGTATGAACAAGGATTCTGTCAGGGTTTGACCGAGCTGGATATGACGAGGTTAATATGTTTTAGTTGATTTGTTGGTATGGTATTGTTCCTTGACACATGGACCAGGGATTTAAACCATAAACTAGCATAAATAATTACCAGAACTCATAGATAATTGAGCACGAAAGTGCCTACTCGCACTGTCTGGGTTTCTGGAAAACCCAGAAACCGTCTGACAAGATGTTTAACAGCCCAGATCATCTTGTTGTGTTGTTGTTTGATCTAAGTGTGAGTTGCATGTTGTAGTGTTACATTTTGGCTACACGATCAAACTTTAAACAAGTCCAGAAACCATTTTTTCTGAGAATTAAAGGCAGTCAAAGTAGTACCTTGAAGCTGCCGGCTGTCAGTGTTCTTGAGCTCAAGAACACCTACAGCGACGCTAAGTGTCGCTATAGACCATTAGCGACGGAATAATTAATTCTATTTTCGTAATTTAGGTAATTAATTAAAATTAGAAATAAATTCTAAAATTACCAAAATGGTTTTAAAAATTATTTTAAATTATGAAAAAAATTTCGATTAATTGGAATATTTTTCTTTAATATTTATAATTATTTAAATATTAAAGGTATTTAATTTATTTAATTAGTCTATTAAATAAATTAGAGAAAAGTGATTTAATATTATGAAAAATCATTTTAAATAAGATTATTGTATTTAAAAATATTTTGAGTTATAAAATATAACTTTTGATATTTTGGAGAATTTTCATTAATAATTTTATATTAATGATAATATATTTATTTGATTATTAAATTAAATAAATAAGATAAAAATGATTTAAATGATTTAAAAATCATTTTAATTGAGAATAAAGTGTAGAAAATATTTTAAATTATAAAATATAATTTTCAATATTTTTGGAGAATTTTCATTAATAAATTAATACTAATGATATTTGATTTATTTAATTATGATATTAAATAAATGAATTAAAAATGATTTTATTGATTTAAAAATCATTTAAAAATGAGAAAAATGGTTTAAAAATATTTTAAGTTATAATTAATGACTTTTAATATTTAGATGATAATTTCATTAATATTTATATATTAATGGTGGTGATTTAAAAATGATTTTAATTACTTTAAAAATCATTTAAGTGGAATATTGTTGATTTAAAAATATTTTAAGTTATTGATAATAACTTTAATATTTTGACAAGTATGTTATTAATATTTTAATATTATTAAATATTAATAATGATAAGATTATTTGATAATTAAATCATTTAAAAATGATTAGATGTTTGAAAAGTTATTATAAATTATAATAATTGCTTGATAATTATTAAAAGCTTAGAAAAATATTATAATTGATAATTGACTTATCTACATTAATATTGAAGCTTAGAGACCAAGTTTAATGGACAATCAATGTGTTAATTATCGGATAGGGTGACCGAACAATCGAGAATGGATAGAAGTCCAACAGCATCGATATAGTTAGACTTGTTATGTGTTTATATAGGTTATAAACAACGATGTGGCTATGTGGTAATGTGCCTAGGAGAAGTTTGGTTGTGAATTACGGTCTTTGTGTATGATGAATTATTATGCTAATTGTAAGGCCGATATTATTGGTTATAGGTCTTTCAAAGCGTATAAGTATTTTGTGTAAAATGTAATCGATTGGAAGAGGCAAGTTTCCTAACTCAACCTTGAGTTAAATTTATTCAATTATTATAGTGGTTAATTATTGCTAATTACACCACATCCGTGGAATTTATTGTTGATTATTTCGCAGTTAGTGCATGCTTAATAATTCAAATTGAATTATTGATTGTAAATATATATTTGTAGAATAAGCTGTTGTTGGATATTCATATATCTCGTAGAAGTTAGAATTGACAATCTGAGATAATTCATGTTTATTGTCAAATTATACCGAGAAATGTCTTAGCTAATTATTCGGCTGAGCGAATATTAGTTAGAACTTGATAAGTTCGAGAAGAGAATTCAATTATTATTGATAGATCGATGCCAATTATTTGGCTAAGATCGAAGTAAATAAATTTGAAATCACGATTATTTCGTTGTTAAATCAAAATCTTGATTACGAGGATCGAGAAGAACAACTTTTATAAAAAGGGAATATCATTAAATCGTATATTCGATCATTCTTGTATGACTTAAGTATTATGCATAATATAGGGTATAATAAGCTGATCACTTGTTATACTTGCAGAGGGGTATGATTTAATCTTTACGGTT
Organism: Panax ginseng; assembly: GCA_020205605.1. Lineage (NCBI taxonomy): Eukaryota > Viridiplantae > Streptophyta > Magnoliopsida > Apiales > Araliaceae > Panax > Panax ginseng. The sequence continues at coordinate 55,635,105 of CM035143.1, read as the reverse complement.
ATATGATACACCTGGGTATATCAAAGTATAACTTTGATAGTTACTCGAGAAGAGAAGTTCAAGATCCAATGGATCGCTTAGTATAAATCTGGAAAAACATTCCACTTTGATATTTCGTAGAATTGATTCTTGATTATTCATTTGAATATCATAGAAACTTTGAAAGCGTTGTACTCTTTCATTATTGAATTATTGTGTTGATTGGAAAACGAGAAGACTTGTTATTGAATAACAATTTGTTCAGCTATTTCAAAGTTTCCCGAACTTTGGTTTCATTCTATCAAAATATATAGTCTGGTGATTTGAATACTAATACATTTATTGTATGTCTTAACTTGCGGGGCAAATTTGTTGCTCACCCTTGCTAAATAAAACATTTCAGCTAGGGACGAAGTGGCAGGAGGTGCTGCAAAGAATAAAGGCAAAGGCGTTGTAATAAACTACTTATGATTAACATATTTATGATGTTGTATTTGTAAACCCTTTTTGTATATCCAAAGGGTATGTTTGTAAAGTTAAGGTTAGTGAACCTGGGTGATGTATTATTATTAAACTCTGATAAAATCTTATGAAAGTTACTATTTATATATATTATGGGTAGTTAAATGTTAATTATAGTGTGGATCGTGAACACCAAACTCGGGGGTCAGGTAACCCGGATTTGGGGGTGTCACAGTATCCTCTCCAGATGCTTCTCATTGGAAAGAAGCAATAAATAGCGAAATTGAGTCCATTATGCAAAATCATACATGGGAACTGGTGGACCTTCCACCTGGTTCAAAACCCTTAGGGTATAAATGGATCTTCAAAAAGAAGATGAAAGCTGATGGCTCAATTGATATGTAAGCAAGGCTTGTTGTTAAAGGCTATAGACAAAAGGAAGGATTGGATTATTTCGACACTTATTCACCTGTTACAAGAATTACATCTATTCGGATGCTAATAGCAATAACATCTTTAAATAGACTTGAAATACATCAAATGGATGTGAAAACTGCATTCTTAAATGGTGAATTGGATGAAGAAATATATATGGAACAACCTGAAGGTTTCATAGCTCCTGGACAAGAGAAGAAAGTATGCAAACTTGTTAAATCCTTGTATGGATTAAAACAAGCACCAAAACAATGGCATGAGAAATTTGATAATATTATGTTATCAAATGGTTTTAAAATCAATGAGTCTGACAAATGTGTTTATGTCAAAAGCACTCAAAAAGAATATCATTGTTTGTCTTTATGTGGATGATATGTTAATCATGGACAGCAACAATGAAGTTATCAACTCTACCAAACGGATGTTGGCAAATAGATTTGATATGAAAAATTTGGGGGTTGCTGATATAATATTAGGAATCAAGATTTCTAGAACATCTGATGGAATTATATTATCTCAATCTCATTATATTGAGAAAATACTTGAAAATTTTAATAAGTATAATATAATTCTTAATAATACCCCAGTTGATATAAATCTTCATTTAGCCAAAAATGGAGGTAATAACATATCTCAACTAGAATATTCTCGTATAATAGGCAGTTTAATGTATGTCATGAACTGTACTAGACCGAATATAGCTTTTTCAGTAAGTAAGCTAAGTAGGTATACGAGTAATCCAGGTAAAGATCACTGGAAAGCTATTTTGAGAGTTTTGGGATATTTAAAACATACTCAAAACTATGGATTGCACTATACAAGATATCCAGCAGTATTGGAAGGATATACAGATGCTAATTGGATATCTGATACTAAAGATTCAAAATCCACAAGTGGATATGTATTTACACTTAGTAGTGCAGCGATATCTTGGAAATCCTCAAAACAAACATGTATTGCAAGGTCAACAATGGAATCGGAATTCATTGCGTTAGACAAAGCTGGAGAAGAAGCATAGTGGCTTCGTAATTTCTTAGAGGATATTCCAAATTGGTCAAAACCTGTGCCTGCTATATGTATACACTGTGATATCCAATCAGCAATTGGAAGAACACATAATCATTTATATAACGGTAAGTCACGCCATATACGACGATGATATAATACCGTTAGACAATTGCTCTCAAATGGAATTATCTCAATTGATTATGTAAAGTCAAAAGATAATATTGCGGATCCGCTTACGAAAGGTTTAACAAGAGAGCAAGTTGAAAGTTCATCGAAGGGAATGGGTTTAAAGCCTATTGTTAAAGAGTTGTCATAGTGGAAACCCAACCTATTTGACTGGAGATCCCAAGATATAGGTTCAATGGGCAAACCTAACTATGTAGTACTTAGTAACGCACTGAGGAGATATATACTCCTAACCATTCCTATAATGAGATAGTGCACATCTGCAGTGAGAATCAAGATAAGTTATGCTTTTAATGATTTCTATATCTTGAAATACGTTCAAGTGGAGTATTGTAGGATACTCTTTATAGAAATCACCTATTGAGTAAGAAGGGGGCCACTTCTGTGAGAATTTAAAGGCTGAATTTTCTAATATACTCACGAAACCAAGAGGTGTTTCAAGGCCAAAATGAACACAAACGTGAGAACCAACTATGTTTTGAAGAAATATTTTGTGAATTCTATTGTCTTGGTTTACACCAAAAGCTGACAATTCAAAGACATCAAGTCTACTGATTAGCCAAGTAAATCCGATAGATTTTGCTAAGGTAAGTTCAAAGCCACTAGGCTACTTAACCTGATGAAATATATTTTCTCATGTACTGAACTAGAGTCTGCATATTCATAACATTTTTATTTTATTTTCCATGTGTAAAGCCAATTTTACATTCATGTGGGGGATTGTTGGAAATGAGATTTGAAAACATTAAATATTAGAGCATTTTGAGGCTCAATTAAATGAGGGACCCACATTCCGAAAATGTCGGGTCTTTGCACCAATGTGTTTTTTTTCATGAGGAGTATAACTTAATATATTTATGTGTTCAAATTCATTAAGAATTGAATGAAAAAATTGACTCCTAAGTCACCTACTTGAAGTTGTAAATTGCAAAAGTCCCACATAAGGCATTAGAGGGAAAATTGAAGAACATATATATGGGATGTTTGCTCAATGGGAAGGGCCCCAAGGGGCACCCCACTTTTGTAGAAGGGAGAGGACCTAGACAAGGCATGGTTGAAACCCACACGGGCGCGCCGCCACCGCCGTTCGGTCGGGTTTGCCTCGGCCTCAGCTCGGGCTCGTGGGTGGGTCGTACGTAAATTTGGTCATGATATATATTTTTGGACAAAATTTATTTAATGTTTTATCAGATTTTGTTAAAAATAATTATCATGATACTACGTAGTTTTGGCTACAGTACATGAAACTACGTAGTTTTGTCTACACTACATGATACTACGTAGTTTTGATGCAGTATACAACGGAAACAAATGTCATGAGAATAAATCCATAGCGACAAACGGTAATAAACCGTTAGCTTTATAAATAAACGATGTGGGAAGCATTTCAGAGATAATTTTTCTCCTTCCCATTTTGTTCCTAAAACATTTTCCGTACTGCATCGTTTCCCGTTTTCCGTTTCTGTCAAAAATAGAGTCTTGTTCCACAATCTGAAGTTCCTGTTTTACAGTACATTTTCCGTTCCCGTTCCCATTCTCTGCAAGAGTGTTACATTGCTTTCCCGTTTCTGCAAAATCCTGTTATCTGTCAAAGGGTAGTAGTAATCTTTTTACTAGTTTTTGCATGCATCATTATAATTCATAAAGTTCAGTACATAACATAATGTTGTGTTCATAGAGTTCTTAATTTTAAAGTGCTTCTAATTAAGAACTGGAAATCCGTTTTATCTTGGAAGCAATTATTCATTTAATCCTTTAACACCAGTGATGGAATAAATTTGCTTTAAGGAGACTTTGTGAATTCAAAGGACTCGGATTTATTTGCATTTTATAATTCTGTTTTAGTATATATATATATACATATATATTAATTAATACTATATATTACGGAATACACTTGTGTGTAAGACTTACTAATTATGGACATTGTTTAGCTTAATTTGTTGCCTTAAAAGGCCTAATGGGGCCAGCTATATAAATGCCCACTAATACCTTCATTTAGCTTTTATTTTAATGCATAAATTAGATAAATCAAAGGTCTAAAATACCCTTAATCAAGTGGACTAAGTTTGGGCTTGTATTTTATTTCTTTTGGGCTTCTCCTTTAATAGTTTTGGGCCATGTAATAAACATAGTCTAACAATTTTAATATATGCTACCTAAATTGTTTATTTAGGGTTTCCATTACCAATCTTATGAAATTTAATTACTTATACATGTGACTTTAGCTCATAACCTAATTAGGTTTACTAGAAATAGGTTTAAAATTATTAGTCACTTGAAATAATAAGATTATCCACTTACGTTAGTATACATATTAAATACTAATCCTTCATTATTACCATAACCCTTAGGTTATTTAATTGTCTCACCTAATGTATAATTAGGTTACGAAGCTTTCATTTAGGGTTTAAAATAAAATAAAATTAGTTCCAAAAATTTGTAATTGGGGTTTCACACAGTAATACAGGGGTTTGTCATAATACACCATAACTAACCAATCATTGTCAATCCATATACATACAGTATATAATTATATCACTGAAAAATCATAATATAAATAATATTATATTATTGTTCTCATTCCTTGATCAAAATCCAAAATTAGGGTTTGGATTCCATATTTGATTTATACATCATACTTAACATTATTAATTAAGTTAAAATAATTAACTTAATAAACTGTATAAAGATTCCTATAATAAAATAATTATTATAATAATTCTAAAGAATCATTTCATATATTATATAAATAATATATGATTATATCTTCAAGGAAAATAATTAATAAAACATTTCTACTATAAAATTAATTATGATAAGAATATAATTTATAATGATCAATAATTCTAAAATAAAATTATTTGTAACTATTCATATTTTTATTTATCACATAAATAAATATACACATTATCTTGGCACATATTCCCTATATTTAAAATAAAAAAAAATTATACGCAAAATTTCTAATTTATTTTTATAGAAAATATCGGGTTGTTACATTCACCCTCCCTTATAAAGATTTCATCCCCGGAATCACCGTTTTAAAATCTACGCATACAAGTGTACGTAGCATATACAATCATTACAAGTAGATCTTGATCATAAATGATCGTACTGATCTTTAACCTATTCACGTTAAGATTGTCTATCGGATTAAACAGAAATTTGATTTCTAAAAGAACTCAAATTCCTTCTTCAAAATTTCTTTATAAAATAATTTACTATATATATGAAAATAATGCAAAAGAAAATAAAAGCTATATGAATAATACCTGGAATTGCACCACCAGCTGCTATGGTATCCTGGACCGTCATGTTGTAGACCCTTGCTGTTGATTTCGTCGGGTTGCTGGATGACGTTGGTCCCGTGATTGCCATAGTTCCATTGCCATTGCCAGTATTCACACTCCTTGTCTCCGTCCTCCTCTTCGAACAATCCTTCACCTTGTGCTCAGTCGATCCACACAAAAAATACCCATTGTTCATCCTAGGATTGGGGTAGTTGGGAGAGGTATGGCCCTCCTGCCCGCACTTGTAGCACACAAAATTCCCCTTCAAACATTCTCCAGAGTGGTTCTTTCCGGTTTCACACCGCATGCCTGACTTGCTTCTTAACTCCTTCCAGCTTTACCTGCACACTCCCAAAATTGCTTCCCTTCCTTTTGCTACTACCACCGCTACTCCCACTATTAACTTTCACCTTCCAAGTTCCTTCGACCTTACTCTTGCTCTTCCTCTCTTTGTTGTAGAGGCTTATGGCTTCACTCCCCTCCTCAGCAATAATAGCCTTCTCCATGAGTGCTGCAAATATAGGGATCTGCAACACCGCCACCTTGTTATAGAGCCAATGTTTTAATCCAAGCTCAAACCTTCTAGCTTTCCTAGCCTCCGTATCAACTTGACGCGGAGCAAACCTAGCCAACTCATTAAATTTTATGCGTATTAGGACATTAATCATATTCTCCTACTTCAACTCTAAAAATTTTACCTCCATCCTAGCCTGCATACTAGATGAAAAATAGTTTTCAAAGAACAGTGTCTTAAACCTATCCCAAGTAACAACACCCTCTCCTGCCCTTGCCTGGTTCGCTTCGCACCAAAAATTTGCCTCGCCCTTCATCATGTAGGTGGCAAAAGCGGTCTTTTTCCCCTCAGCTATCCTAGCTATCACAATTGCTTCTATGGGGTCAGTTGATCTTCTAAATCCTGGTGATCTGATTTCCCACGGTTGGTATTCCATTCTACATAGCTTGATCGTCCATAATCGCAAATTTTTGTATCGATCTGGTTGTCCTCCAGCTTTGTTGACAGGTTCTTCTGCCCCTTTGGTTTCGTTTTCGTCTTGGCAGCATTATCATAAATTATTCCTTATTAAATTACATTCTAAGCCTTATCGTATACATTTAACATATCACGCAAAATTTTCTATTCAAACAGTCATGTACTCAAAATATTAGATTTTGAAAACTTTGGTTTAACGTATTAACTAATACTTAGATAAATTATTACTATCTTCATACCAACTTATTTCGTTAATCCAACATAGATCCATATTCATAGCACTTTACATACCATAGCACATACTGCTTTAAACATTCGCTATCCCTTTGTGACTTAAAAGTTGGGATTCATTACCATAACTTATATAAAATATTACATTACACGTACATACTTATCATATACACAACATAGAATCAAACATATTCAAGTAATTCTAGTACTACTTATTTCTTATGCCTTCATTAAGGATCAATTGCTTAGTAATCTATATATTCTCATTATCCTCGATAATCCATTCACATCAAACTATTCCTAGTTCGTCAAACTTACAACACATTATGAATTTAAGAACTCACCACAAACATATGAGTTTAAGAACTCGACATTGACCACATATTCTTTAACTATACTCTACCTATCTGTTATACTATCATTTAAGGTCCCAGATTATACTTTTCAAAATAACCACCTCATTGAGGTAGCTTTCAATGTGAGCCTCTATTTCAAATTTATTGGCTTTGATATTGGCTCGATCATGGAGATCTGCTCTTTCTTTACTTAATTCGAGGGTATCCTAATCCTTATCCCACATAACATCTACACACAAACTATCTTGATTAACAAAGAATATATACACACAACAAATAATAGTTTTATATAAGTTAGCTTTTATTTTGTTTGATGATGAATTTAGTCAATTCATCTCTTTATAAACTCTATATGAGTTATTTATATTTTCAATGTTTCCCTCTGTTCTAAGGTTATAGCCTAAGGTCTATCCCACCTAAGGTTTCTAACCCTAAAGCTTTGATACCAACCTGTAAAGCCCCCAAATCCAGGTACTTAAAACCCGAATTCAGTGCTTCACGATACCATTTCTATGAGCAGAATAATACTAATAATAATAACAATAATATAAATATTAAACTTGTTTTACATAATTATCAAAGTCTAGCTCCCAAGTACGTAACCTTTAATCATTCCTTACAATACATGATAAAAAATATATAACATTGTCTTAATAATATTAAACTATCACACAAGATAACATTGAAATCATTCAGCAAGCTGTCCCTTTCCCTTGCTCTTAACAGAGCCTTCAGGTTGTTCACACTTAGCTGAAAACATTTAAATTAAGCAAGGATGAGAATTTGAGTGCCCAACAAGTAATAACAATTATATATATATATATACGCTGAAAGAATTTAAATATTTTCTTTTATACTACTCTTCTACAACAAATCAATAGTTGTGAAGTAATCTGAATCGATAATAATAACATAACAACCCTCTTTCAAATTTTTGAAACTACGTACTAACTATAAATAGGGTTAAGGGGACATATTATGAACATTGTTTTTATTTTCGAAAAGGTTAAACAGAACTTCATCTGTAAACCGTCATAACTTACGGGCACGGGGGTGATTAGCCCGTTGTACCCTGTATTGATCAACACTGTATGGAAGAACGATAGGATCGTTCACTCTGTCCGCCTTGGGCGCATAAAAGTTTTCCCGTGTAAGGGATGTTCATACTTGTCGGGGTTCCAAACCAAAGAAATTCGGTTGGATAATAATAAGGTTTTATCTTGTTTAACAATAATCTATAATTCAACATATATGTGTACGGGTAATTAACAAAGGTGTATCAACATGTGATTAAATGCAATGATTATCCAAGTGGGGACACTTGTATAACCATTTATAGAAATTAACGAATAGAATATATATCTGAATTACCATATACTAACATGTTGATAATCAATGAGCGTATATAATATAGGGTTAATAATATGTACAGTAATAATATAATTCTGAAACATTCTTACTCATGTCCATTGCATAAAGAAAATGCAAAGGTAGGATACTTGCTTGATGCGCTTCTTACAATACACAACTTAGTTTAATCTTTATATCACGACCTATCATTAATCAGATCATTCGTTCGATTAGAACAATATACTATAACATATAGTACTGCATTTCACAGTCAGCACATAATCTAATCGCATTATCACACATGTTCAACAGTCATTGCATCACAAACAAACATTAATACTGACCAAAATATCTAAGTTCAGATCAATTTCTAAAAATATGATTGCAAAACCGATGACTTTATCGAGTAATTATCGAAGTCTAAGACTCTATTCCAACGTTCAATATCCGTAAGTATCGGTATATTATTTTAAATGACTTAATAAACATTTATTAATTTATCATGAATTTTCCAACACCGAAATCATTATTAAATGATTCAAATATCAAATAATTCTATTATCATTTAATTATCTATTAAACTATTAATAATACTTTTATTCATTTACCAATAGTATTAATATTTTATTCAATTACTAATATTATTAATCTTGATATTATTTAATTCACCTCTTAGTATTATTAGTTCACTAATAATACTTTTATTATTACTAATATTATTAACATCTTAATAATATGTTAATACTTTACTAATATTATTAATCCTCTTAATAATATTTTAATCATGCATTAATATTATTACTTTAATAATATCTTACTTATAATACTTTTATTCATTTACCAATAGTATTAATATTTTATTCATTTACTAATATTATTAATCATTTAATAATATTTTATTCCTTTACTAATGTTATTACATTTTAATAATATTTTATTTAATCTCGAATATTATTATTTACTTATAAATATTTTAATCATCCAATAATACTTTAATTTAATATTATTAATCTTTTAATAATATTTTAATCTAATATTTTAATCATTTAATAATACTTTAATCATTTATTAATATTTTAAATCAAATGTGATTAACCATTTAATAATATTTTAATAAAGTTTTAATCTTAATATTTTTATTTACTTAACAATATCATATTCTAATATTATTAATATCATAATAATATTTTAATAATTTATTAGATCAATAAACAAATTATTTTAATTGTTCACCCTTTATAAAACCATTTATTTAATATCCATAAAAGGTCATAAATAATATTTTTTATTATAAATTACCAAAATGCTCTAAGATAGTCATAATATTATATATTAGGAGTATTCAAGCATTAAAATCACATTTTTCTTATTAAAGACACCATTTAACTATTTATTTCCTTTTATTCATAACTTCATCATTTTAAGGAAAACTAGCAAACTGATTCCAAAATTTCTCATCTTCTGTATTTAGACAGTATATGACCCAACAATGATCCCAAAATTTTTTTGGAATTTTAGAAAATGAGTTATTATTTTTAAAGTTCTCAAAACACTCGGATCTTGCTTCGTTTTTCATAAATTGAGTTTGGCTCAGTAAAATCTAAAATTTTCAAGGTACGCTCACCTAACATATATGAACCTACTGTAAAAATTTTGGAATTTTCCAGTATATACACAGTGAGATATTCGAAGATAAATATTTAGGAGTCCTTTACGGAAATAGTCATTACTCACAATCTATAACTCGAAACTTGTCCGTTCTTTTTCCTACATGTAGATAACTTCTCAAGGTACCTCTCTGAATTTTCCCAGATTTTTAACAGACAAGAAACTATCCGAAACAAACCCAAGAAAAACGGGGCAGAAGCTATTTTAGTGTTTTTGAACCCTTAACATTCCAAGTGGGCTGTTTTGGGGAAATCAGTCCCAAAGGTTTCAAAACATACTAGATTTGTATTCTATCACTTGGGTTCACTAGATAACTCATGTATCTAGCACCCCCCTTTGACGGATCACAAATCTAAGTTGGAAAACTTGAGTTACACAAGATTTAGTGGAAGAAAACAAGAGTTTTCACCCTTGGAGAACATATGCTCATATTCTTCCTCTAAGCCTTTGATCTAAAACTCAAGATACTTAGTTCCATACATGATGATATGTACGACTAGGGTATCTTGAGTATTTGTTCATAACCCTAACAAAACCCAAGCTATAAAACAATGTAGAAGAAGAAGATGAAGATTATGTTATACCTTGATTTAGTGGCAACCTTCCTTGATTTACCAAAGTAGAGTATAAGCTTAGGGTGCATAAACAAACTAGCACACCTCTCTCTCTCTCACTAAACCGAACCCTCTCTCTTTATTATCTCTTTGAAGTTTGCTAGCTTGGGAGAAAAGAAGAAGAAAGAGAATACGAGAAATGCAAATGATCTAGCAAATGAATGGGGTGATTAACTATTATCCCCCATACTTTTATTGTCCCTTGAATAAAAGGTTTCACCTTATCTCTTTCAAATGAGCCTAATCATGTGATTAAAGGTGCTTAATAGATTTGAAATCAATGAGAGCCTGACAACCATGTACTTGTGTGTAAGAGTTACTAATTATGGACATTGTTTAGCTTATTTGTTGCCTTAAAAGGCCTAATGGGGCCAGCTATATAAATGCCCACTAATTCCTTCATTTAGCTTTTATTTTAATGCATAAATTAGATAAATCAAAGGTCTAAAATACCCTTAATCAAGTGGACTAAGTTTGGGCTTGTATTTTATTTCTTTTGGGCTTCTCCTTTAATTGTTTTGGGCGATGTAATAAACATAGTCTAACAATTTTAATATATGCTACTCAAATTGTTTATTTAGGGTTTCCATTCCCAATCTTATGAAATTTAATTACTTATACATGTGACTTTAGCTCATAATCTAATTAGGTTTACTAGAAATAGGTTTAAAATTATTAGTCACTTGAAATAACAAGATTATCCACTTAAGTTAGTATACATATTAAATACTAACCCTTCCTTATTACCATAACCCTTAGGTTATTTAATTGTCTCACCTAATGTATAATTAGGTTACGAAGCTTTCATTTAGGATTTAAAATAAAATAAAATTAGTTCCTAAAATTTGTAATTAGGGTTTCACACAGTAATACAAGGGTTTGTCATAATACACCATAACTAACCAATCATTGTCAATCCATATACATATAGTATATAATTATATCACTAAAAAATCAAAATTATAAATAATATTATATTATTGTTCTCATTCCTTGATCAAAATCCAAAATTTGGGTTTGGATTCCGTATTTGATTTATCTGTCATACTTAACATTATTAATTAAGTTAAAATAATTAACTTAATAAATGCATAAAGATTCCTATAATAAAATAATTATTATAATAATTCTAAAAGAATCATTTCATATATTATATAAATAATATATGGTTATATCTTCATGGAAAATAATTAATAAAACATTTCTATTATAAAATTAATTATGATAAGAATATAATTTATAATGATCAATAATTCTAAAATAAAATTATTTGTAACTATTCATATTTTTATTTATCACATAAATACATATACACATTATCTTGACACATATTCCCATATTTTAAAAAAAAATTATACGCAAAATTTCTAATTTATTTGTATAGAAAATATCGGGTTGTTACAGACATCCCTAGAGGGTGCAGCTCATTCTTTTGCTGCCCAAATTTGAACTTCGGTGTAGAGGCCTCGACTTATGAGGATTAGACGCCGATTGGCACATTTGATGATGAGGATTTCATTCGCTAGACCTTTTGCCATTGGGCTTCAACTTTTGAGTTAAGGACTTTCTTGAGAATTTTCCCCTTCTTTTGTAGGGGAAAGCTTATGTCGCCATGATTTCTTTTAGGAGTTCTCCCCTTTCTTTTGATGAGAGGCTTATCCCGCCTTAAACTCCTTCCCTTTCGTGGAATTTGAAAATTCCCCAGTCCGAATCGCCAGTGAGATGATGTGAGGGAAGCTCTGATGATGATGTACTATTTTGATGGTGCTGACTGGTGCATTTTCCTCTTTAGGATGGTTGATAAATGCCCCAGTGTTGAGTTGTCGATGTTTCTGAGATTGCCCCAATCTTGTTGTAAGGGATCCAATATCGGTTTGTCACCAATTTTGAAATTGCCCCAGCCTTGCTTATTGTTTGGGATCATTGTTGTGAGGCCCCCAAATCTGGGTATCTTCCAACCCGACAGATGGTGCTACACGGTGCTATAGTTCACACATACATTCAATTGAAATGCCCCAAAAGAGTGAATATGTCTTCTATATATTCCAAACCAATATTACCATTCCTAGGTTCTTTGTAACCATTACATGTGTTCTTGTCATAATATCAAATAATTACAACATTCCTACTATACTATTACAAAGGGAACTTATTGGTCCGCCTTAGCCTTCCCTTTATCTTTACTAGGTCCTTCAGTCCCTTCAGTCTTAGCTGCATTCATAAGGTTCAAGCAAGAATGAGCATAACTAGCTCAGCAAGTATGATAATTTCGTTTAAGCAATAGGTTTGAATCATATGAATCGTATATCTTCAATAACTGAATCAATAGTTATGAAGTACTATAGATAAATCAGAATAACATTTCTCTTTTTCTTAAAAACGTTTAACAATGAACAACATAAGTTAAACATCAATTTTGGTCCAAGACCTTGAGCATTTCATTCTTTCTTTGAAGAGGACAATCCGGCACCAAGTCCGTAAGTCTGGTATATCTTATGAGCACGTCTAGGTGATCAGCCTATAGTACTTGTAGACACTCGAAATTTTCGTACTCATTACTAACATTACGGGGAGGGGATGATTAAATCTTTTAAGAGAGAACCCTGAAAGACAATCCAAATCCACACCGAATACTACCTGAAGTTCAGCATTAACCTCGGATCGCAATCTGGGAGTAACGGTTTCAACCTCGGATTTAACCCCGAGACTTGCATATACAATACCAGAACCCACACCGGAGAAGACCGATTAATCTCAGAGATAACCCCGAGGTATCTAGTCTCAGTCCCAACCATGGGAATAGCCACCAACCTTGGTGATAACCCCAAGGAATGCAGTTTCGGAGATAACCCCAGAAATGCTTGTTTCAAATGCCCTCAGCTTCAATCTCGGCACTCACAATGAAATACATTGTGCCAACATGGCAATCACATCGGGAAGACAGGCACACCTCAAAGATGACAATGAGGATCTTCAACAAATGCAAGTGGTCAATCTCGGTGAAGTCTCGAAGCAACGTCGCTTATCGGCCCAATCCAAAAAGAATACTTCGGTGAGGGAAACATTGCCATCTCGTCCAACACGATGCCACGTCTCTTCTCTATGCAACAAAGTCCCACAAGGATAACCAATCCCGAGTGACTATTGTGTGAGGTAACAGATGAAAGTTGAAGCTTGAAGACCGGAGGGCATCGTCCCATCTTCAAAGACTTTGTACAAACTCTAATCCCATGCCATTGTACAACTCTCGACAACGGCGGTTCGAAATAGGTCTTGAATACCTCAAAATGGATGCCCGGATTGCACTTCTCAAAATCCGAGTGGACATTACAGTGCCTGAGTGCACGTACTTCGAGATGACCCGACCTGACAGAACCGGGCCGACCCGACCCTCCTCTGGTACACCTGCGGCTGAGTCGCAGGTACACCTGCGACACCTTTTGCCTATAAATTGTGAAGGTACACCTTCACAATTTTCTCTGCACTCGCCATAAAGTGTATTTTCCCACTTTCAAACACCTGTGAGCTCATATATAGCCTCTTTTGTACCCACAAAAGCCCAATGTTTACCCACTCTAAAGATATAGAAGCCCTTTTTATCAGTCAGCTGTAAGCCTTCTCACACACTTTAGAGTCTTTCTCTTCATCTTTGCACACACCCTTCTACACGTTGAGAGTCGTGTTACTTGCTTACTTTGGGACTTGATTCAGTGGTTTCCTTCCGATCTGTATATATATATATTATATATATATATATATATATATATATTTATTTATATATATATTGACTAACATTATCAAGTTATGCCTCGATTGAGCCTAGACTTGATGCGAGCGTGCATTGCTTTAATATATATATATATATATATATATATATATATATACTTATATATATTAATTGTCTATCGAACTTTGTTCGATGAGCCTGAACTTGATGCAGTGCGTTTATTCGCTTTTATATATATATATATATATATATATATATATATATATATATATATATATATATATATATATATCAACTGTGTGTCGGACTTTGTTCGATGAGCCTAGACTTCGGTCTGGTGCGTTTACTCGCTTTTATATATATATACTTATATATATGAATTGTGGTCGAACTATGTTCGATGAGCCTGGATTTTACATCCAGTGCGTTTATTGCTTTCTTATATATATATATATATATATATATATATATATATATATATATATATTTGTTTTGTCACACTGCAGATTCCTTCGTGGCGCTTGATAGTTTTTACTGACTTTCTTTACATTTCGTCCTACCGGAGTTTACTTCGTGGCGATTGACCGCATTTACTGACTTTATTTACATTCATTCTGTCACTTTGGAGTTTCCTTCGTGGCGGTTGACCGTATTCTCTGACTTTATTTATATTTCTGATCCCCCATGGAGGTGCTTCGTGGTTGGTGATCCTGTCTGTATATATATATTTACCGCTTTTATATATATACCTGCTTATTGCTTTTATACAAATTGCAATATTCTGTGTGCATAGGAATCATGTGATCACAGATTCATCTCATTGGATATAGATTCGGTTCCCGTAATGGACATTTTCAGCTGTAAGCAGCTTGTAAATTATTCTGCGATGTCTGTATTTCCTCAGATGGTTTCCATACCCACGAGGAAGTCGGCATTATTTTTTTATATATATTATTTTCGTACGGATGCTTCACATTCGTCAAATAAAATCAATCCAGCTGCTCACTTAATAAAAATGGGAGTGTAAAAGGTCTCAATTCCTATTGAGCATCAGGGTTTAAAAAACCTCTTTTATAAAGCATCATTGCCATATCTTGCTAAAAACTGAATTTTTACATAAATTCAAAACTGTATATAGGTTGAAAGAGGCCTCGCACAACTTTCATATAACAAACACATTGACCCACACACACACACACACACACACACACACACACACACACACACTCAGATAATAGTTTCTTGAAAAGAGGCGGTCACCGTGGTAACACGGATGTCGGGGGGTGCCTAACACCTTCCCCCCGCATAACCAAGTCCCCGGACCCTAAATGAATCTCGGTTTCACTAATTCAGTATATCGATGTCACATCATCGGGTCAATGTGCAAACCTTTTCTCGGTTGTATTGGTACAACCATTTAAAAAACAAATGGCGACTCTTGCAGGTCCATCGTCGACATTATACATGTCGGACCTTTTTCACTTGTTTTTTCAAACAAATCTCACCTAAAATGAGAACACCAAAGAACAAGTAACGGAAAGGGACATCCAAAAATCCCGACGTCGACAGGTGGCGACTCTGCTGGGGACCTCCAGTAAGAGGACTTAAGCCGCTACTACAATCTTTTCAAAACTGTTATCTGCTTGTGTGTGGATGTTGCATTTACATTGGATGAATGTGTACGAATGCATGTCTTGTTTGAGCTTAGTGCTTCGCATCATATCTGCGTGTGATGTTAGTGCTTCGCACTATAAACTGCTTATGATATTAGTGCTTCGCACATGTCATCATTTCATACGGTGAGACGCGATGTATGTGAATGTATGTTGTGTGGTCCCTCCACCAGGAGGCTATCCCATCGGTGTTTGATTACTGGACTCGTGAGAAGACTAATTCTCCGAGGCTCAGGAAAGGCACCACCCAAATTCGCTCCAGTTGAAAGACCGGATTAACTTCCCGTCTAGTAGATTGCGATGATTTGGGAACCTTCATGCCAAAAAGCCGCGAGAGTAACCTAAGATAGGTTCACCCGATAAACCCAAAACGAAGGAAAGTCTCTTCATGCTCTCATTTCAATTACTTGTAAACACAATTACTTGTAATTTCATTCCATATCTATCTCCATGTAATGAGAAATATGAAGCAATATGTCCACATACATGCTACAAACAGCTGACACCCGTTTTGCAGGATAAAATTCCTAAAATGGACACATCACATAGCATGTCATTATACACCTTCCCTAAGGACTAAACTATGCGGTCTTTCATAGGGAATCAATCGGACCTACTACCCGATTAAAGTCCAAAAAAGGCAACAGCTCTACAATAATCGATCATGGCGTCATCCGACCAGATCGAACTTAATCCATTTCGCAAAGAGTTCGACGGATTAAGCAAATAGATTCTGATTTGGTCGTTCTATTAAAAGAATTACACCGGTCTACACAGGTCGAGAAAATACCCAGACATCCGAGCCTCCACACAAGGAGGAATTCCGGTCATTACCATACCAGAGCCACAATTGGATACGACCAACAAAACGCAGGATGCTGCCCATCCCACTGGAGATCCAGACAATGGTGACATCAAAAAGAAAGTCCTCCAAATGGAAGAGACCCTTCGCGCTATCAAAGGAATTGGAACACACGAGAGTGTTTCATATGTTGATCTATGTATTTTTCCTGGTGTTCACTATCCAGAAAAATTTAAAACTCCTGACTTTGAAAAATATGACGGATTAGGGGATCCTTATACTCATTTAAAAGTCTTTATTGGAGAACTGGGATCCTATGCAGAGGATGAAAAACTCAGAATGCAATTGTTCCAAAAGAGTGTAATAGGAGAAGCCCGTTCGTGGTACACAAGATTAGACAACTCCAAAATTCACAGTTGGGAAGAGCTAGCACATGCCTTCCTCACTCAATACAGTTTTCAAACTTAGATGGCTCCCGATCGGTATCAAATTACCAAGATAAAAAAACAGTCTAATGAGTCTTTCAGAGAGTATGCCCAAAGGTGGAGACGCCTGGCTGCCCAAGTTAGTCCTGCCATGACAGAATCAGAAATGGTCATGACATTCATAGACATACAAGAAGCTCCCTTCTATGAGAGAGTTTTAGCCAGCATCGGCAAACCGTTTTATGAAATGGTTAAACACGGGAGATGGGTGAAATGGGGTTGAAGTCGAGGAAAGATTCAAGACCTAGCCGCACTCAAAGTATTCATCGATCACATCCAACTGAAATTATGGGAACAACTTGAGGGTCCATAAAAAGAAAGAGGAAGATGTTTCCCGATACTACAAGGACAAAAAGGCAATCAAAGTATGCCCATTCAAAGGAGAAATTACACTCCCTTTCCAAAGACGATGCGCAAACCCTCCAAAGTACCAAAAGGTGGAGAAGTCAAACACCATCGAGTGTTTACACCCTTAGGGATACCCTCGAGAACATTCTTAATCTTCCGACAACACGAGAAGAAAATTACGATCTTCTTCCACCACCGACCCTAATGGACGAGGTTTCAATCTCGCTAGGAAATGTGCTTATCATCTTGGGGCACTGGACATGATACTCGTGGATTGTTGGGCCTTGAAACACAAGATCCGAGGATCTAATAGATAATGGAGAGATTGTAGTCACCAAACCCGATCGACCTTCACGTATAGAAGACAACCCTCTTCCTCAACACAAAGAAGAAGAGGTCAACATGATTAATTGGAGCAGTGGACAGAGTTCCAACTTCAGCTGTGACTCCCCCCAGACCGTCAAAGACGGTGATGACAGATGGGATTATGCTAAGTTCTAGTTCACAATGGAACGAAAGATGAAAGCTCTCTGCAAACAAATTGAGCAATTGGCGGAACTGGTGACTTATCAGCATCAAGTGACTCGACAATTAATCAGCCAGGAGCATGCCAGTCTCCTACCAATCGTCATGAATATTCCCTCGTCCCCTTCAGAAAATGAAATGCTGGAAGACAAAGTGACGAAGAGAGAAAATGCCAAAGCCCATCGGGATTTCGCCAACAAACGGAAATTCACCTATTTGGGCCAACCCATGGAGGAAATCCTTCACATGTTAATCAATGAAGGAAGGATCAGTTCCCTTCTACCTCCAATCAACCCCCGTTCGGGATGGTACAACTCTGATGGAGTATGTCAATACCACTCCCAATCTCGCGGTCACAGCACAGAAGAATGATGGGCACTCCGCCACCTTATTCAAAATCTAATCGACAGTGGTGTACTGCGCTTGGCAGATAATGACACTGTGTTACGAGCAAGTGAGAATGCAGGCCCTACTAAGTGGAAAAGTGTGGTAGCAGTTATATCTACTGAAGGTGAAGGGATTAATACTGTTCTCACAACACCGATAATTCAGCTCAAAGGAGGAAGCAATCCTTTGAAAGTGGCCGCTCCCGAGCCAATCAACTTGCCATGCAGAGCACAATATCCTATTATTAGCTTGCGCAAGGTTTCGTTGAATTATGGAGAAGGTGAAGGATCTACCTCATATACCACTGCTGCAGTGTCGAAGGAAAATCCACTGTATCTTCCCCATCGGGTGATGAACCCCACCACCAAATCAAAGGGGAAAATACCCATGGAGAAGATTGAAAAATTCCTCCGCGCTGTGGGTCATAACGAAGCCTCGGTGGTTTTAAGCTTGAAGGAAGCTCCACCACAAATATAAATTTTGGACTTGGTACTAACTTCCGAGAATCACCGGAAGGTCTTGTTAAAGGTTTTGGAAGAAGCCTATCTTCCACATCGGTGGATCTGGAGAAAAATTTCAACACATGGTTGATCACATTTTCAACACTAATGTGATATCCTTCGATGATGATGACATACTGCTTGAAGGGACTGGTCATTGCAAACCATTGCACATCATGGTCTTGTCCTCAGGATATATGGTGGTTGGAGTCTTAATAGATGGAGGTTCCTCTCTCGAATATCGCCCATATGCCACCTTGGTGAAGATGAATATCAATCTCAACCGAATTCGGAGTAGCCATACTATCATCAAAGCTTTTGATGGAGCCCGCCGTAACTCGGTTGGAGTAATTGAGCTTCCAATCGAAATTGGCCCTCATACATTCTGCGTATCCTTCCATGTGCTCAAGATAGATTCGGGATACAACCTGCTCTTGGGATGACCATGGATCTACATGGCAGGGGCAGTCCCTTCCACCCTTCACCAACAACAGAAGTACATTATCAACAATAGCCTGGTCACGGTCAACGCTGAACCAGAGATTCCTCAGCATAGGGATATACCGTTCATCAATGCTAATGCAGACGTAGAACCAGTCAGTTTCATGCTTTGGAAATAAGCGACACCAATACCACGCTAATGGAGCACCATTGCTCGAACCCCACATTTCTGATGAGGTGATGTCAGCCACTCAAGAAATGATGTCATTGGGTTATAAGCCAGGACAAGGGTTGGGTAAAGATGACCAGGTTATCCAATACCCTATTCGATTAACCTAGCAAGTTGGAATAGCTGGACTAGGCTATTCTGCCAGCTCTAGTCATAGGAATCCTCATAAGCATCAGCAGGTTCCTTTGGCTTTAACCAGTGGCGTTTGGCTTCGCCTTCAAACTCTGAGTCTGCACAACCTCCAGTAAAGGTGCCGGCCAATGTCATAGCCATGTTATTTCCTAAGACGAAATCGGTGGAGGAAAAGAAAATCGTTATTCCAGATCCCGCAATCGAAGAAAAGGAGCGGAGAATCAAGGAAAACGTTGTCCGAATAATGTCTGGCATGCGCATCATCGTCCATGATGAACATACCAACATATACACCCCAGATGATGATTGCCCTGACGTAATGGCCATCATTCAGGATAAGGAGGATGATAACAATCCCTCCATCACTGCGGTCCACCCGGACTTTACCCTTACTAATTGGAACAACATTCCTTGCTTTTGGTCGACAAAAGGTAAAGTGGGCGTAAATTCTTTTTCTTTTTGTAGATACAATAAGCGCTTACTTTTACATGCAAGATTAGCGCTTTTTTTTTTCCAGTATATGCTAACACTGTGTATGATCAACACATTTCATATATACTAAGTGAAAGCATATTTTGTTTCAGGACTCTGAATTTAGATGTGCCTGTATTTGCGGATACGATGCCTCTCCTACACAAGGATTGTACCTTTGATGTAGACATGAATTCAGCCTTGATGGATCCCCAGGATGACATTGAGGTGCCTCCAGAAATTCAAGAATGGGTCAAAGACAAACCCAAACCCAACCTTGATCAAACCACTTCTTTCAATCTCGGAATCTTAGAAAGCCCTAAGTTAATCCAGATTGGTTCAGACCTTACCCCAAACAACGGAATGACATGGTTACACTATTAACACAATTCCAGGATGTTTTTGAATGGTCTCATGAAGACATGGTGGGTTTATCCACTGACATTGTCCTTCATCGCCTTCCCATTAAAGAGGGATTTAAGCCGATAAAGCAAAAGCTCAAGCGATTGAAACCTAAGTGGAGTTTAAAGGTGAAAGAAGAGATTGTGAAACAATTTCAAGCCTGCATCATCATGGTGTCTACATATCCTGAGTGGATATCCAACATCGTGCCCGTACCTAAACCTAGAGGGAAGGTGCGAGTTTGTGTGGATTACAGGGACTTGAACAAAGCTTGCTTAAAAGATAGCTTTCCCGTGCCATTTATCCACATTCTCATTGACAATACTGCTCAATACGACATGTACTCCTTTGCTGATTACTTTGCGGGGTACCATCAGATCATGGTTGCCGAGGAAGATCGTGAGAAGACTGCTTTCATCACTCCTTGGGGAACTTTTTACTATAGACGGTTGTCGTTCGGCCTCATCAATGCCGGAGCTACCTATCAACGAGCTATGATGGCTCTTTTCCACGACTTAATGCATAAAGAGATTGAGATCTGCGTGGATGACATCATTGTCAAGTCCCGGAAGGAGGATGACCATCTAGACCATCTCAGAAAGTTGTTCAACAGGTTGCGTAAGTACAACTTGAAGTTGAATCCAGCTAAGTGTGCCTTTGGCTTCAAGTCAGGCAAGTTGCTAGGATTTCTAGTCAGCCACAAAGGGATTGAGCTGGATCCTACCAAAATCCAAGCCATCACAGAAATGCCCATTCCTCAGATAGAGAAGGAAATACATAGATTTTTGGGAAGGATCAACTTCATCAGCAGGTTTATCTCCCAACTCACGGCAACCTGTGAGCCAATCTTCAAGTTATTAAGGAAGAACTCCTCCATGAAATGGAATGATGAGTGCCATAATGCCTTCCTTACAATCAAGAAACAGCTAGTCAAAGCTCCTATCTTGGTACCACCCAGGGATGATGTTCCCTGTTCATGTACCTGTCCATAAGTGACAATGCCATGGGTGTATCTTTGAGACGAGAAAAGACGATAGAGGCCAAGAACGAGCTATCTATTACCTCGATAAAAGGTTTAGGAGCGGTGAACACAAGTACACTCGACCGAGAAGGCGTGTTGTGCTTTAGCATGGGCTTCCATGAGGTTACAACATTACCTCCATGGTCACACAACCCATCTCATATCCCGCGTGGATCCTCTCAAGTACGTGTTCAACAAACCCATGTTGAGCTGCCGGTATCCGGATGGCGATTGATCCTACAACAATTTGACATTGTATATGTGACTCAAAAGTCCATCAAAGGTCAAGGAATCGCAGATCAATCGCCACCGCACCTTCGGGGATTTCAAACCCTTGGAAACATATTTCCCGATGAAGGAGTAATGATGATGCAGCAAAGAACACCATCCTGCATAATACACCCCAATCATGGAAGATGTATTTTGATGGAGCATTAACATGGAAGGTTACGAGTCTGGAGCAATTCTAGTATTTGATACGGGGGAGCAGTATCCCGTTGCCATCAAATTATAGTTTGTCAGCACCTGTGAGACTGTTGAGTATGAAGGTTGTCTCATGGGGCTAAAACTTGCCCGTTCAATGGGCATCAAGCGGTTAACTGTCCTTGGAGATTCGGAGTTGGTAATCAGACAATCCACCGGAGTCTATCAAACCAAGGAACTACATTTGCTGCCTTACCATCGGCATGTTTTGAAGATGGCTTTGGAGTTCGAAGAAATCTCCTTTTTACACATTCCTCGTAATATGAATGATTTCGCGGACGCATTAGCAACTTTGGCCTCCTTGATTCGCATATCAGACATGGAACACTTGCCAAGCATCAAAATTTCCCTGCACAAGGCCCCAGCCTATGGGAATTATGTTGGAGAAGTATCGAATGAGCTACCTCCCATCCAACCTCCTTGGTATCAGTATATCAAGGAATATCTGCGAGATGGATCTACACCCGCTGAGGCCAGCCTGACTGAGAATAGGCGGATCCATCGACTTGCTATGAAGTTCTACTTGAGTAGAGATGCGCTCTATAAAAGAGATGCAGGACTAGGTCTCCTCAGGTGTCTAGACAAAGATCAAGCCCAAAGGCTTATGGATGAAATCCATGCGGAGTCTGTGGCCCCCACATGAGTGGCCCCCTCCTTGTCAAGAAAGTCCTCAGGACGGGACATTATTGGCTATCTCTCAAGGCTGATTGCCATGACCACGTCAAAAGATGCTATCAGTGCCAGATTCATGGGAATGCTATACACGCCCCTCCACGGGAGCTCCATAATATGAGTTCGCCTTGGCCCTTCTCAATGTGGGGAATGGACGTTATTGGGCCCATTGAGCCTAAAGCTAGCAATGGTCACCGATTTATCTTTACCATGATCGACTACTTCACCAAGTGGGTAGAAGCAGCCTCCTTCCCCAGGGTCACTAAAGAAGTCATCATTGCTTTCATCAGAAACAATGTCGTTTGTCGATATGGACAACTAGAGGTGATTGTGTCAGACAATGCCAAAAACCTCAACAACAAAATGATGGAGGAGTTATGCGAAGAAATTCCACATCAAACATCTTAACTCTCGTATCATCTATAAATCTCGAAGAAGATGAGCGGTCTTTGTTGAAGCGGTTAACAAAAATATCAAGAAGATTATGCAAAGATGTCGACCAACCATAAAGATTGGCCTAACTGTTGCCTCTTAATCTGTTAGCCTCTGAGAACCACAATGCGCATACTTCAGTTGGGGCAACCCCTACGCTTTAACCTATGGGATGGAAGCAAGTGCTCCCATAGAAGTTGAGATGGAATCTCTCGAGTGTTGATCGACTTCACTAGATGAAAACCAATGGGTACAAGGCGGTATCACCAATTGTCTACGATAGACGAAAGGCGAACCGCGGCTATCTTCCATGGTCAGCTATACCAGCAAAGGATCGCCAGATCCCACAACAAAAAAGTCCGACAACGACAATTTAAACAACATGACTTGGTTCTGAAGAAGATTCTTCACAATCAAGATCAGGCCAAAGGAAAATTCGCTCCTAAGCTGGAAGGCCCGTTTATTGTCAAAGAAGTATTGACAGGAGGCGCTCTCAGATTACAAGAAATGGACGGCGATGAATTTCCACAACTCATCAACTCAGACACCGTGAAACGTTATTATGTCTGAAGTAACTAGCAAACACCATGGTGCATCATCATCAGGTCACCAGTCATTCCGGTTCTTTAACCCTTTACCACCTACAACTTGCTACACTTTGCCCCTCAGGGAAACATACTCTTCAAGCCAGCAGCATGGTTTTCTCCTTTGCGCTCATACAACTTAGGTCATCCCACCACGGATTGAACCTCTTGCGTCATAGCGATTTGGCTACCCATACATGGGATCAAACTTTCTCACCGCAGTTTATCCTCAACCTAGATTAAACTTTCTCCTCCCCTCACTCTGACCTGCGCATGGGATTACACTTTTCGTCTCGCCTACGAGGGGCGAAACTACGTCGACCTTATCTCCTCTTCAATAGGAGTACGTAGGCAACCATGTTACATGGCCCGGTCATAATAAAACAAAAACAACAAAAACATTTCTACCCTCTTCTCCTTACAAAAACAAAACAACCAAAAACATTCCTACACCATATCGACCCATATATCTGACGTTGAACCTCTTACACCGAGTTCGAACTACACGCAGACTGATGTCCTCTTTAATAGAGTACGTAGGCGACCATTCATAAATGCGGTCTCACCCCTACCAAAACATAAACCATTGTCAGCGGGTATTGGGATTCTCTTTCAATCCACTACATTTCATTCGGCTTCAGACCAAAGGGATGGAATTACCTGAACTCCTCCCAAATAGGAGATTCGGCGACCATCTAAGTTGTGGTCATACCTCGAAGAGCAATACTAAACCATAAGAGGTGGAATTAACTAGGCTTCTCCTAAATAGAAGTACTGGCAACTATCTATGGTGCGGTCAATCTTAGAGAGGAAAGCCACATTCCTCTCCACATTTCCATTCAGAAACAAGTCCCAAGACACCAAAGATGGTAGGGATATACATAGATCGATGATCCATTCTGAACTATCCAGAGACAGCTCAATGTCTATCCACCAAGGAAGAATTCAGAATTCATTAAGATCACAAGTCCTGAAGCAGCAGGCAAAATATCAAGCAAATAGCAAGGCATATCTAAAAGGGAAGTGATCCAAAAATATATTTCCCTGTCATATATAATGTTGTTTGATATATATACAATGTGAACTGTACATGACAAAATGGCTAAGCTGGTCTGTGCAGGTAAATACAAGATCATCTATGAATCAGGGTACATGCGAGCTAACAAGACCAATATGGCATCCCTCTCAGATGAAGGAGGTAAAGCTGTAGTCTCTTGGATAAGAATATCCACACGACCCAACAGATCTGTAGCCATCTGCATGATGACCATATGCTCATCGATATAAGCACTCATATATGTGATCATACCAGTGGTAAGGGACCTCGCTGTAGTACTATCTATGATAGCCACATCTCGGGCAGATATAGCATTATCCCGCTCAACTATCACTGCATCTCTGTCTGACCTGGCCTCATCCCGCTCAACAACAGTGGCATCTCTATGAGCTAATGCTTCGTCTCTCTCTAATAGGGCGACGTCCCTCACATCAAGAGCAGTCGACATCATAGATCGAATCTGGTCTCTCTCAAAGGTCATCAGATGAAGACTCTGCTCTAAATAATCGTCTTAAGTCTTTGGATCACAAAAGTACTGGTACTAGGAGAATCTGGAAGAAATGCTGGCAACCCAACATCAGTATCCTCCTCGATGTAGGTATCAATGTCCTCTACAGGCTCTACATCATCTAACTTAATCTCCGGTACTGCAAATACTGCTGCAGTCGATAAAACCTCTGCCTCCATCCATGCGTAGTACTCTGCGGAATAACCGAGATGACTGGCAGGAAAAGCAGCTAGCTCACGCTGATCCCAACAAGCGTATACACGAGATCGGTCCTTGGCTAAGAGGTATCGAGAAGCTAAGCACTGACCTGCCGCCCCCTCGAAAGGAGGAAAATCCTGGAATTGGTCAAACTGCGACATCACGGCCAATGGATGATAAGTCGTCACGCCCCTCAAGCCAGCCAAAGGGAGGAAATCCATGCCCGGAGCATGAGTAATGAAGCTGTATTGTGAGCAAACCCCCGAGCACATCAATATGCTAAATGGATCTCGGATATCTGCCAAAAATACGGACCAGGACTGAGAATCTACACACTCTGATGGCTGAAAGGAATACGACATAGCCACCTCATGGGAGAAACAATACCCTTGCCGTCTAAAGGTACCAACTGGTCGCAAATGTGACATAGACCACACATACAGCATGACCGAACTCCCTGTAAACACACCTGATGGGTAAGTACGGCAGTAGGATGCTGATCACAAGGTCTCTGCCATGATCATAGGTACAATGGTACGACCCTCCCTGAGAGCTCTCACCGCCATGATAACGCCTATATCTATATCATCCATGTACCGCGACATTTACACGTATGACAGTACACATAGTATCAGTACATCAACTCTAGCTGAACGTCAATGATCCTCTGACACACTGAAATCCCCTGAATGTCGTGAGTAGCTATCCTCCGCACCAAATCTGTCACACAGAAAACGCTGAGAGATCACATGGCCAGATGTTAGCTCATCTTGCACCACTCTGCGCCTCAATCTGGTGAGAGTCATGAATCGTCTACTCATGTCTCCCAAAGCCATGTGTATGCAAGGTCGGTCTAGGGGCAGCATCGTCAAACGGGCATAGTCCTCTAGAGTAGGAGTCAACTCATAGGTGCCAAAGCGAAATACCTGCCTATCAGCTAGCCAATGCTCTAGCATCCCATCTACAAATCCTGCAGGAACCCGAAATGCCAAAAAAGGGTCATGGTATGTCAGTAATAACAGATCTACAAATCACCCTATCCGGTGGTGACATTTATCGACTCACTAGCCAAGATACCCAATACCACCATTGACGGTGGGGTATGATCTATACGGCTAACAATTGAAGAAGACATCTGTGTGGGTCGTATCATAAGACCATCCAAGGGTCAATACCGAGTATCTCTGGACATACATACATATGCATAACATGATACATGCATAATAGATAATGGATGGCAATATGATATAGGGAATAAAAAAAACATGGTGCATACATTCCTAAATATATCATCATCTAATACATCAGCTCTATACAGCTACCAGTACATGAAAATGGGGCACAAACGCCCTACTACTAATAGAGGCCTATTTAAAGATATAGCGAGAATGGGGAATAACCACCCAATATCTAACAGAGGCCTATCAAAAGATATAGCGAGAATACACATCAGAAGAAGACAATGGTCTCGATGTCCACATCCTCAATCCTGTCCACCGATGTAATTCCTCCTGAGTCTTTGGATCTCTATCGGGGATGTCGGGCCTATAAAGGGAGGATCTGCTGGCAAGAAACCAAATGGGTCGTCGAGGGGCCAAAGACCGAGTGGAAGGAACAAATGTCTCGCCTCTCATTGGATCTCTTCCCAAATGCCGAATAAATATCATGCTTTCGATCCAACCGCCGGGTCAAGCTATCAATCTGGGTCATATGGGTCGGAGCTCGAACACAAGCTACCCAATCCATCATCATCAATGATCCAGGAACCATGTCCCCCATAAACTGTGTGGCACGGGACTGGGCACCAATAGTCTTGAGGAGCCACAATGTTGGAATATCTCCCTGAGTACATGGACCCTCGAGATAAATCAAAATCGTTAACTCCCAACAATGGAATATCAATGGCGGGTGATCGTGATATGTGCCAATGACGCTCTTGAGGAGGCAAGATCGGTATCTGAATCTCCCTGTGGTGCTCCTAATAGCACACTCTCCTAAATAGAGCTCCCAGCCTCCATCGGTGAAAAGAGGAAATCTCCGAGTGGAAATCAAATACTCTACTCCAATAGGGTGTCCATCCTCAAAACTGATGATCAAATGATCCCCTGAATATGGAAGCCACGTGTGTAATGGCGTCGGTGTCAACAACTCCAATTGCATCCAAGAATGGCGAAGCCCTCAAATACAGGGACCTCTGGCAAAATAGAATGATGCCATCGTCGTCCTCGTGGATAGGTATCTAAGCCTAACACACTCACAAGATGCAAACATGGAAGCCTCTCATAGGCCCAAAACTGCCAACACAATGGAAAAACAGCTGCTATGAGTAAACACTCTTAACCTGTGAAAGGAAAAGACAAGAGAAATACTCACCAGCAGAAATGAGTAAAATCCTAGCCAAGCCTCGGTCAAACCCCGTGAGCGCAGACGCATGCCCCGGAGGAAATAGGCAAAGGTGTAAGAGCCCCAATCGTACTCTCCTATACGGTCCGCATCGCGTGTGACGCTAACCAGAGCGAAAGATACCGTAGAAGAGTTATCTGCTATGAAGAAGCCTCAAATGATTATCAGGAACAATCGCCGTAGAACGCGATCCCTGATCCTGACATCATCAGGCATGGACTCACTCAATAGCCCACTCATAACATCTACACTCAAAGGACCTGAACGGACAGTCCTACCTTTGAGCGCACCCGCCAGAACTCCTAACAAGGACCGGACGGTAGTAGGGGTGATATTCTCCATGCAAGGAACTAGCACCCCTCCAAACTCCATACCTGTGATAAATCGCCAATCCATAGGCATCATCATCACCTCGCAATCCAGCAGGTGGAGTGACTAAGTCTGATGAAACCATCGCTCAGACAATGCCCTGAGGTAACCCCAGGGACAACGACGGGGAAGGATAGAGAAAAATGCCCCAAATCCCCACTCATGCACTACTGCTCTATAATCAGGATGAAGCGCCTGGTACATGGAGTGGATGCTAAACCAGTTCCCCCGAGGCTGTGTAAAACCTGGATCCTGCATGAAGCATGGATCAACATCAGGACCCTTTTAATCCTCATCAATAGGAAAGAAGGAAGATAAAGTCTAACGTCATACCTCGTTAGCATGCAAGTACATCGATGGGTGTCTACCCAAATCACCTAGCAACTCTGGGTTCACCACCTAGATGCTCGGAAGCTCCCTACGAGGGATATGTACAGCAGGAGCGGGATCCTTAATATCCACCTCCTCGTCCTCAACGTCTGGAACCTCTACACGGATGGGGACGAATCACGACCTCCACCAACCAAGCGAGGTCCATGTCGGTTCGAGCGTAGGGGACGAGGCACTTGAGAAGCCCTTCGCCAGACGCCGAAAGGCGGTCCTGTAAGGCTGATTGGCTGATCCGGATCCATAATAGCTGGACAACAAGTCTCTAAATCACCTCAGAAAGGGTTTGGTATTGTCTTACCTGGAGCTTTCTAAAATGCATTATATGACTATATACATGCATGCATTTAGTTTAATATATAATAGAGTTAGAATGCATGACTACCCAATGCCTACATTTGAAAAATTTCGCCATAGTCCCCTTTGAAAATAGGACTATCCATATGCAAGACAGCATGTCTAGGTGGCCATTCAAGCTTTACCCCAAAGTTATATACATAATATATGCATTAAAATCAAACTCATCATGCATAAGGCCAACCTCAATGCTAGGAGTATCTTGCCTTTCTACCTTTTGCTCATTGGACCTCAAATAGGACAAAAATAGCAGAAAAAGGTGCCAATTTGGTTGTCTCGTAAGTCAAATTTTTCACATCATTATGTTCAAAGATGGTTTAATACTAACATTTACTATGTTGAATATTTTTTATTAAGTCATTTATGCATACATAATCACTACTATGTGTTTAGATGCATTTCATGCAATATCTCACAATCTAACGGAAAGAAACTGAAAAAAATACATGCATGCGTTACCAGAATAGTGTAGAACACTTGTACGATGATAGAATTTGTAGAAAGCAGCCCGAACTCAGCAAATCTGGAAGTGGCTTGCGGTTTTTCTAAAGTGAAACAAGTTGAAAGTGACTTATGAAGTGAAGCCTGCTAGGATTTATCATCCACGCCTGGCCGCAGGCTGCCTGCGACTCCTCTATATGGGTCCCACCCCTCCGGCTCAGTCCAGTTTGAGTTGAAACGGAGTTCTTACGGGCTAGAAAGGTCAAATCGGGAATAAAAATGCCATGCGATTGAGAAAAATAGCATACAATCCTGGTCTTCTCAGATGAGACTTTGAATCTGCACATCACTCATTGGTAGTCGCCTGAACACAAGGTATACTCTGCTAATGACCTCAGTTGTCACAAATCACATTTGGCAATACCTTATATAGGTCCGATGCCGCCGACTCCGGGTCGTTACCCTACATGGATCCCCGACGGGGGTTACAACGTGAATCCCCGACGGGGGTTACAATGTAAGTCCCCGATGGGGGTTACAATGTAGATCCCCGATGGGGGTTACAACACGTTTATCCGTTGACAATTCTATCAACGAAGGTCAAGCAACCTTGACATTATTTCAGTTGATGGCAGGTAAACCCATCAAAGCGTTGAGAACCGTTCGGTAGTTGCGTACGTACTTATGCATCCCCAATAGGTCCCCGACAAGGGTTACAACGTATATCTTCGGCGGGAGTAGCAACGCATGCTCAGCCGTTAACACATGTATCAACGAAGGTTAAGCAACCTTGACATCATTTTAGCCGATAACGTTTAAACCTGTCAGAGTTATAGAGCTGTTCGAGGTTGTCATACCCAGATGCTCATATTCCCCAGCGGATCCCCGGCGGGGGTCACAATGCAATGCTCCATTGATCTACACGTCAGCAAATGTCAAGCAACCTTGACGATCTCCTCACAGAGTTTCAGCCGTTGATTCACACATCAGCAAAGGCTAAGCAACCTTGACAGCATATCCCACAGGATGTTTTTGGTAGTTGATTCACAAGTCGGCGAAGGTCGAGGCATCCACGACAAAGACATTCTTCATTGGCGAAGAAATCAACGAGAATCATGACATATTCTGGCGATACTAACCGGGAGAGGTTATACACATCCTCAAATAGATCAAGCTTTATCCCCACAGATCTCTTACAAATAAGATATACCCCTTCAGCATCAAGTCGTTATCAAGAACACAGGAATTTGTATCCTAACAGATTCGGCTTGCACATCAGATCTGGTCAGTATTGCCAATCCCCAATTGAAGCAACAGGAAACCAGCAATCATCCCCAGCATGTTAGGCCACAACCCCGTACACATGCATCATACATTTGCATCATGTTGCTACCCTTAGCACTATGTTTATCTTGTTGCGTTTCAAGTGTCTAGGATTCTTTATCCTACCCATGCATCGCCATGCATGAGTATGATAAAGAAGGGCATCTGTAGACACTCGAAATTTTCTGTACTACTGTTACTAACATTACAGGAGGACATATTTGTCTTTTAAGAGAGAACCACGAAATACAATCCAAATCCACACACAGGATACTCTAGGAAGTTCAAAGATTAACCGGATCGCAATTTGGGAGTAATTGGTTTCAACCTCGGATTTAACCCAGAGACTGTAGATACAATCTTTGGAACACACACCGGAGAAGACCAATTAATCTCGGAGATAACCCCGAGGTATCCAGTCTCAGTCCCAACTATGGGAATAGCCACCAACTTTGGTGATAACCCCAAGGAATGCAGTTTCGGAGATAACCTCGAAAATGCTTGTTTCAAATGCCATCAGCTTCAATCTCGGCACTCACAACGAAATACACTGTGCCAACATGGTAATCGTATCGGGAAGACAGGCACAACTCAAAGAGGACAATGAGGATCTTCAATAAATGCAGCAGTCCAATCTCAACGAAGTCTGAGCAACGTCTACTTATCGGCCCAATCCGGCAGTAACACTGGTGAGGGGAAACATCGCCATCTCGTCCAGCACAATGCCACATCTCGTCTCTACGCAACAATGTCCCATAAGGCTAACCAATCCCGAGTGACTATTGTGCGAGGTAACAGATGAAAGTTAAAGCTTGAAGACCGAAGGTCATCATCCCATCTTCAAAGACTTCGTACAAACTCTAATCCCATGCCATCGTACAACTCTCGACAACGGCGGTCCGAAATAGGTCCTGAATACCTCAAAACGGATGCCCGGATTGCACTTCTCAAAATCCTAGTGGACATTACAGTGCCTGAGTGCACGTACTTCGAGATGACCCAACCTGACAAAACCAGGCTTACCCGACCCGCCTCTGGTACACCTACGGCTGAGCCGCAGGTACACCTGCGGCACCTTTTGCCTATAAATAAGAGGCTCGGGGTGCTGATTTTTAAGAGAAAAAAGATGGGGAAACCCTGCACAATTTGCTCTGCACTCGCCATACAGTGTATTTTCCCACTTTCAAACACCTGTGAGCTCATATATAGCCTCTTTTGTACCCACAAAAGCCCAGTGTTTTCCCACTCTAAAGATATAGAAGCCCTTTTTATCAGTCAGCTGTAAGCCTTCTCACACACTTTAGAGTCTTTCTCTTCATCTTTCCACACACCCTTCTACACGTTGAGAGTCGTGTTGCTTGCTTTTTGCTAGAACTTTGGTCCGTGGTTTCCTCCGGTCTGTATATATATATATATATATATATATATATATATATATATATTATATATATATTGACTAACATTATCGAGTTATGCCTCGATTGAGCCTGAACTTGATGCAGGCGTTTACTACTTTAATATATATATATACTTATATATATTAATTGTGCATCGGACTTTGTTCGATGAGCCTAAACTTACATGCAGTGCGTTTATTTATTATATATATATATATATATATATATATATATATATATATATATATATATATATATATATATATCAACCGTGTGTGGACTTTGTTCGATGAGCCTAGACTTGATGCAGTGCGTTTATTCGCTTTTATATATATACTTATATATATAAGCGTGTGTCGAACTTTGTTCGATGAGCCTGAACTTTAGTGCAGTGCGTTTACTCGCTTTTTATATATATATATATATATATATATATATATATATATATATATATATATATATATATATGAATTGTGGTGAACTATGTTCGATGAGCACAGATTTTACATCCAAATGCGTTTATTGCTTTCTTATATATATATATATATATAAAATTTGTTTTGTCCTTCACGGAGTTCCTTCGTGGCGGTTGATAGTTTTTACAACTTTCTTTACATTTTGTCACGCACTGGAGTTTACCGTGGCGATTGAGCGCATTCTGACTTTATTTACATTACATCCGCTTGGAGTTTCCTTCGTGGCGGTTGGCCGTATCTACAACTTTATTTATATTTTCGATCCCCATGGAGGTGATTCGTGGTTGGTGATCACGCTCGTATATATATATTTACCGCTTTTATATATATACCGCTTATTGCTTTTATACAAATTGCAATATTCATGCGCTTTAGGAATCATGTGATCACTGATTCATCTCATTGGATCTAGATTCGGTTCCCGTGATGGACATTTTCAGCTGTAAGTAGCTTGTAAATTATTCTGTGATGTTTGTATTTCCTCAGATGGTTTCCATACCCATGAGGAAGTCAGCATTATTTTTTTATATATATTATTTTCGTACGGATGCTTCACATTCGTCAAATAAAATCAATCCAGCCGCTCACTTAATAAAAATGGGAGTGTAAAAGGTCTCAATTCATATTGAGCATCAGGGTTTGAAAAACCTCTTTTATAAAGCATCATTGCCATATCTTGCTAAAAACTGAATTTTTACATAAATTCAAATCTTGTGTATATAGGTTCGAAAGAGGCCTCGCACAAGTTTCATATAACAGCACATTGACCCACACACACACACACACTCAGATAATAGTTTCTTGAAAAGAGGTGGTCATCGTGGTAACACGGATGTCAGGGGGTGCCTAACACCTTCCCCCCGCATAACCAAGTCCTCGGACCCTAAATGAATCTCGGTTTTATTTGGCCCGTATATCGATTGTCATATCCTTTGGGTCAATGTGCAAACCTTTTCTCTCGTTGTGTTGGTACAACCATTTAAAAAACCAATGGCGACTCTTAGCGGTCCCATCGTCGACATTATACATGTCGGACCTTTTTCACTTGTTTTTTCAAACAAATCTCACCTAAAATGAGAACACCAAAGAACAAGTAACGGAAAGGGACATCCAAAAATCCCAACGTCGACAGTACTCTATGTTGTACAACACTACTTCTTTAAACGTATATACGTTTAAGTTTTGGCAACCTCATGTGTCTGTTGTATGATGAAAAAAAATTTGTTTATTCATACTCAGTTTTTCTTTGAAATTAATTCCAAAATAGTTTTGCAAAAGATAGCAACATTTATAATATTTTGATAGATTATAAGCAAATCCACAAAACACATTAAGTCTAGCCGAAGGAATTGGCTTCGACTTCATCATACATCAATTCATGCGTAAGATACATGAATTACAAAGCTTGTCCAGAAGAACTTAGATAAGGGTTAGAACACTTGCCTTCAGTGTCTTCTACAATTAATATACTTTTCCTTGAGTCTTTAAGGATTCTACAATTCATGATCACATAACATACCACATTAGGTCACGAATAATCAAGTATGGTCATTAATTTATCTTACCCTTCTTCTCAATCTAATCATTCCTTAGATTGGTTAATATCTATTACGATTTATCGTATTACCTTGTATTTACGTTCAAGTAATCTTCATTAACCTTTAGTTGTTAACTTAAGGTTATTATCATCTTTAATGAGTTTAGTTTAAGTTAATTAAAGTTATGCTTTATCTTTAATCAACTTTCACATGCATTACATTAATTTCCATATAGTATTATTTCTTTTTCTAGTCTTTGGCACTCTGGCGACTTCCTTATAAGGCTCGTCTTTATGACGCGAGTTCTTTGTACCTATGTCACTGGGCTCGTACGACTATGCGCCACTCTCTATATTCTTGGGTCGCTACGGCACCACTTCCATGATGGTGAGGGCTTTGGTGCAGTATTTGGTGCCAAGGTTAATACCTTGGGCGGTGCTGCGATGCCGGCCCAGAGCCTCAGACAATTTCTCATTTTGATTTCTCTACAATGTTTTTTGGCCTAATAACTTGCTCATTATAAGTCAGAATTGGCTCGTTCCAAAGTCGTTAGCTCACATATCATATGTACTATGATGTTATTAGAAAATCTTACATTTTTGAATCCGTTAACACGGAATTCACCGATTAAATTCTTTATTGAGCGTTCGTTAAACGTTCATGAACGTTCAAAGCTCGTTTCTTCGTTCTAAGTCGAAATTTGACCATTTTTGAGTCTGCAACTCTAAAATGTAAACTTAGACTATTCTCCATCAAAAACCAATGTTTATGAGTTAAACAGTGACTTTTGACTTTCATTCTGAGAATTTCACGATTTCGATGAATATCGTCTAATCTCGTAAATTTTGAAATAACTTCGTTACTTTAGATTTTTACACCGTTCAAAATGGATTCATTCCATATATCTATCAACCTAACCAAACATATTTCATCTAATCCTATACACGATGGTTTTCAATTTATCCATCAACAACAAAATGATAATTCTTTAATGTTCTTCATTAGTTCATAACTTCTATTATTATGATTCACTTGCAACATGGTTTATTAAGGTTTAAGTCCTCCAATAACCATCCTTGTTACTCCTTATCATACATGCTCCACCAATAATCACTTCTCTATCAAACTAAAAAATGAAGAGATGAAGATTAATGGTCTAGAGGTTCATTACCTTTGATGTTCTTAACTTGGTTCTTCTTCTTTTCTTCTTGGTATAGCAAGTCTAGCTCTTACTTTTCTCTCTCAATATATCTAAGATGTTGGTGGAAAATGAACAAGGCAGAAATGAAAATCCAAGCCTCTTATTTATAGGATTTCTAAGGTGAGTGCATAAGGGTCTTTAGGCCATCCCAGCTCCTTACTTCCACTTCCTTACTATTCATTCCTTACACCCCATAACACTTATCCTTTGCTTGGCCACCAAGTGGCCAGTCATGACTCACTCATGGGGCCTACATGGGTTACCCCATGGGTTTTTCTCACCCGGTTACCCATCGGTTCGATCCATAGGTCCAGTTCTTGGTTCAAGCTTTAGGTTTAAATACTTTGGGCCTAACGTTGGGCTTGCATTATTAATCTTTGGGCTTTAACATAATTCTAATTGGGCTTGCATAATTCCTACACAAATCTTACAAGTCCATTACAATAGGATTAAAGCGTTTAATGTATAATCCTCATATTCTTTATGTATACTAGTTCGTATAATTATTCGTTATATACGTCATACTATCTTTCGTATATACTAGTACGATCCTTCGTATCATACTCGTATTCATTACTTCGTATAATTTTTGCTTATTATACGATCATCATTTATTCAATCTTTACTTTCCTTAACATTCTCAAACTTAGTACGCATGCAAAAAACTGCGTTTGTCATAATTGAATTATTATTACATAATCCATCCTTCATTATTATTCTATCATTACGCATTTCTCGGAAGTTCAAAAATAATTCCCAAGCAGAAATTGGTGAATAGTATTTTTTAGAAAATTTCTCAGAAAACCTTTATTTTTGTCTTGGAAATTCAAACACTTTAATTCTCCCACATAGCCAGAATACTATGGTATTACGACACTTTTAGGTTATAGAACGACCTTCATCTTTCTTACTCAATATAATAACATATATTATAATTTTATTCATTATTCAATCAAATAAAATTATTTTACAATTAATCTGATTTTCTCGGTCATTATAGTTGCTTTGACAGATAAGCCGATAAGATGGCTAGATCGCAAGAGGCTTTTATTTCTGTACCAGATAGTGAACATGGTAGTGGATTTGGGCTTTGATGCCCTCAATCATTGTTCCTGACTTGTTCGCGCAATCGACCTTGATGGTTTTCTTCTGATTTCTTCTGATTTTATGAAGACTTGTGATTAAGGGTGTCGGCTCTTCGAAGGTCCTCGCTGCTGATCATGCTTGATATATCGTTGTGTTATTGTTACAACTTGGACGATTGATGTCGAGAGGCCTTCAGACTCAACTAAATTGACCCCAAAGATCTCAGTTTGGTTGGTGATGACTTCACCCAAGTTTGATTTGATATGCAAGGTTTGATTTGTTGTCTTGATCTGAGGGAACAGGTCATCAAGTATGAGATAGAATTTTCCACGACGGTTGCCCATGTATTGCTGGAGGTCCAAAGAGATCAAGTCTTCTCGCACTTCAGGAGCGATGAGTTGCTGACGAGTTGCATCTTATGATGATGGCCATTTCATCCATATTGCTGATTGTCTTGGGATTGATGTTTGGGATTAGCTATTTATTTTGAGGGTCCGACCGCACCACTGATGGATGCCTACGTACTCCCATTGATGACGGGATGTAGTAGCCCCAAATCCCAGTCCTAATCACTAAGGATCTGATACAATCATTCTATAACTATTACGGAAGATATAAACATAGATTGGTTATACAATAAACTTTACACACTAACCCCAAGGTTGAGAACCTTAACTTATA
The DNA here is from genome assembly GCA_020205605.1 of Panax ginseng. Classification (NCBI taxonomy): domain Eukaryota; kingdom Viridiplantae; phylum Streptophyta; class Magnoliopsida; order Apiales; family Araliaceae; genus Panax; species Panax ginseng. Next base: position 55,597,796 of record CM035143.1, on the reverse strand, counting down.
CACAGTTTATAATCATATCTGACATACAATGTATATTATCATACATTACTATTAAAAATTAGCTGCACATATAATCCCAAGTTGTACTTGGCTTTGTCCTTTCCTATATCCGACGTATTCGCCTTAATTTGCAATGTTAATCATGATATAGCAAGGGTGAGCAACAAGTTTGCCCAACAAGTTTAAGTTCAATAAATTAAAGATATATCATGATAAAAAGAATTGAATAATAAGCTGGCTAAAGTTCTACAATATACTTGTGAACTAGCATGAACTAATTTTCATAGTTGAACTAACATGGAACATGAACAAATATATCTGGATCGAATGGTAATGAAGGTTATCAGCCTTTCATAACTGATGAATATATGCAATGTGCACAGAGTGCGAATCAATAATTCATAGACATTGTATAATCAATAGAGATTAACCACAAGCATATTTCAAAAATATCAACTCTAGGTCGAGTTAGAGAAAACTTGATTGTTCGGTCAATTACTATTATGCAATTTATTTAGCTTTGCCTAAAGACCTATTATGAATAATATTGATCTACAAATTAGAATAATATCATCACAATATTTAAAATAACCTAAACATATAACACATAACTCTATCAGTCTATACAGCACATAAGACCTAGTATCAAGTTAAACTATTGCAGTCTGATTTAAATCTGGCACAATTTAGTCATTCCGATGACCTAGTCAGACAATACTCGAGCCTAATATCGCTAAGACTCGGTCTAACTGATTCACAAAATATCTTAAATAATTTACTATCAATCAAAATAATCTCATAATAATTTTTAAGTAATTATTATCATTTATCAAGACTTTTCAATCATTAATATCATATTCATCTAATTTAATTACCACAATATTCTATTATCATTAATATTTATTTAATATCAAATATTAATGAAAATCATAACATAATATTATAATATATTTATAATATCACAAAGTATTTTAATACCTTAAAATAATATTTATATAATTTTTAAATAGTTAAATCCATTATCTAATAATTTCCATTAATATTAAATATTAATGTATTTTTTCATGACAAAATATCAAAAGTTATATTTTATAACTTTAAATATTTTATAACCCTTAAATAATTTATATATGATTTTTAAATCATTAATTCTATTTTTCCATAATTTATTTAATATATTGATTAAATAAATTAATTACCATTAATATTAATTTATTAATAAAATCCATCACAAAATATTAAAAGTCATAAAAATAACTTAAAATATTTTCAGTATACAATAATATAATTTCTCATGATTTTTCAAGTATTAAAACCATTTTTAAATAATTTATTTAATATTATAATTAAATCAATTAAATACCATTAATATTCCAAAAATATTAAATATTAATGAAATATATTCAAAATAATTAAAACCCCATTTTCAGATTTTAAAATAATTTTTAGTAATTTATTATGTAATTTAAATAATTTAAAACTATTTTTATCTATTTATTAAATAAAATAATTTATTTTATTAAGAAACTATCGCTAAAGGGGCATTAGGCGACAAAATTGTCGCTGATTGTATTCTTGAGTGTTCTTGAGCCTAAACCCAGAAACTCATGACAATTTACAAGGTAGGTAGTTTGACTGCATGCAAATCTTTGATCATATGCTTTCTGGGTTTGCAATTAAGTTAATATTGTAGTACTGATGTAGTACTACAACTATAAACAAGTTCCAAGGCCAAATCATTACATACTAGCAAGATCCGAGCTTCAGAAAAAAATGTCAGAGTTGTTCTTCAATTCTGGGTTTCAAGAAATAAAGAACAGTTGCAGGGCACCACTTTTGATGCTCTGTAACTTTGATTCTAGGGCTTGTTTGTGTGATCTAAGAGTTCACACATGAAGTATACATGTCAGGCTACAACAACATATCACTAAATCAACATAACAACATCACCTGATGAAGATTTGAGCCGGTCAAAGTAGGCCAGAAAAGTCGGCTCTTGAAGATTCTGAGTTGCCCAGATTTGTTCTTCAAACAGTTTGGTCAACCCTATTTTGACGTTGATTATTTTCGATTTTGTTGTTAATCTAGGCGATCTAATAGCACACACATGTTGTGCATATACTAGTCTACAACATAAAACCAACAACATGACTTAAAACCTAAAACATAAGCAAGATCAAGTGTAAGACCCCAACTTTATGAATAAAGATTAATTTTTCTCAAAATATATTTTTGAATATTACGGTGTGGATTTGATATAATGTTATAGTTGTGGGTATTATTTACAAATTTTGCAAAGTAAGCAAGTGGTTATATAATATTCGATTGGTCGGGGAATATTCGTTTTAACATGGAATATTAAATGACGACGCAAGACAATCATTAGTGGACCCCACACGGAAGTATTGTCATAGTTAGAAAAGCAGCGTAATTATCTTTTATAAAAATAACGGTGAAAGTTTTACCGTAAACTGTTGAACTACCTGGTGGTAAAAGTACAGTAATACATGTGGTTGCATAGTAGCACACGGTATTGATTATTGATGTTTACGTGAGAAGTCACTCAGTTATACTCAATTATTGCTACAGTAATTGTTGCATCATATCTATTATATTATTGATTCAATTATTGTCACATTATCATCTGCATAATATTTATTATTATTAAATCAATAATTGAGACGACAAAGTTATTCATATTATTATTTGAAATATTGACAATGTCTAGAAGTTACATCACAAGGAGAGGTTTGGTCACCTAATTGCGGCCAATAAGGAGAAATCCTTATCGAAAAGCCCCCTCTTTCCTGGGAATGACCTGGTTGTTAAATATTGTGAGTTATAATATTAATGATGAATAAGTTCGTGTTGATTAAAGATGAAATTGATAGTTCCATTGTGTTGGGATTATTAGTATTAGTGGAAATTGATATTTATTTCGATAATAATTGATATCTGGAGGTTATATTGACCAATCGGGTAATTAATCCGATAAATGAGCAATTAATTTCTATTATTTCACATGCTTATAACTATTTGTTCACATGTGTGTACTATTGATTCACATTCATGTACTATTAGGGGAGGTGGTGCAAGATTGATAATACTACCATGACTAAATTAAAAATGGAGGTATAGATGAAGGTATTATACTGTAATTAGTTTTTTCACATGATTATACTATTAAGTCATATGAATGAACTATTAATTTACATTATTTACTATTAGGGGAGGTTGTGCAAGTTTGATAATACTTGCAGGATTAAATTAAAAATGAAAAAAAAGAGGAAGGTATTACACTGTAATATTTTGAGCCCCAAAACGTGCAATTATCGAAACTATATTTTCCTATAAATAGAAGCTCATTCTTCTTTCATTCTCACCAATTCACTAAGTCTCACAATAGCAATTATTATAGAGAAAAATTATAGAGAGAAAGAAGAAGAGAAGTCTGCTACCTCACTATTCTAGTATCCAGTTTCTTCTAAGGTAAGAGGTATTATTTCTTTTGTATTCATGAAGAGAGTTATTTTCTTTTAATACTCGTAAGGGTTGTTATTACATTCTTTATTATTCTGTTGGAATAACTTGTATGTGCGGTCTATCGTATGCCTGGTGAATTCTTTTGTTATTCAAATTTTTATTATTCTGTTGGAATAACATGTCTGTGCGGTCTATCGCATGCCTGGTGAATTCTTTTGTTATTCCATTCTTTATTATTCTGTTGGAATAACCTGTCTGTGTGGTCTATCGCATGCCTGGTGAATTCTTTTGTTATTCCATTCTTTATTTTTCTGTTGGAATAACCTGTATGTGCGGTCTATCACATGCATGGTGAATTCTTCTGTTATTCCATTCTTTATTATTCTGTTGGAATAATCTATCTATGTGGACTACCACATGCATGGTGAATGATCCTTTGTATTTATTCCTTATTAAATTATGGAAATGATCTGTCTACGTGAATTACCGCATGGCAGGCAAAAATCCATTTGCAGTTTCATATATTCTATTATACTCAGTTGGTTAAAGTTTTGGCTTCTATACTCCATGAAATTAGTAGAATATCCTGGATATTTGCGCTTCATCCAGTATCTTTTCATGGAAATATTCTTCTGAGCATTCTTGAATTTTACTCCACAAAACAGTATCATGTTGACAATTTGGACGTTATTGATTTATGGATAAATTAAATTATAAATCTTTAAAAATTTATCCTTGAACTTGTTTTATTGAATTCTTATACCATTGTCATCATCCTCATGTTTATAATATGTTGAAAGTCATCTGTGGCCTGTAGTGCATAGATGGACTTGGTATGATTATGACCAGGGATTATTCGGTTTAATCATGACCGTAATGTTATAAATGATGTGGTAAAAGTCCTCATTGGCCGTAGTGCATTGATGGACAGTTGTTGGCATGATCATGACAATTGATGAATACACGAATATCCTTGGCTCGTAGTGCATGGATAATTTGTGGTCGTGATACTAATGAATATCCTTCGCCGTAGTGCAGGGATGATGTGGTTTATTTATTAAGCTGAGTCTCAGCGATAAAAGTGATGAAAAACCTTTTAAATCATAGAAGATAGTAGATGTTATTCTCTATTTGACTCTTCTAATGGATTGCTTTCTCCGCTGCAGTTAAACTTGATGTTTGTTATATTTTATCAGTTTAACACTTGTTGAAGGCTAATGATAAGTTATTCTGCATTATCTTAGTCATAATATTTCTTACTGGGCTAGTTGAGCTCACCCTTTCTTTCACTGTTCTCTTTAGGAAATGAGAATATAGCTGGGACGAGTCGGGGAACAGATTGACGGTCCAGATGGTTGTTTTAGAAGTCCTCACTATTCTATAAAATAGTGTGACAATAAATGTAATGAGGACTCCATTGAGTGTAAATATTGAATAGATGACAATATTCTTATTAAAACTCTTAGATTATGTTTTGTCGTATTTTACACGACTGTTGTATAATTAAGTTGTATTTGAATTTTGTACCATGTATTTGGCGACTCAAGATGGGTGATGTACACCTATTTTGGGGGCGTCACAGTTGGTATCAAAGCTTAGGGATATGATCCCTGGCTAAGATGTGAGACTAAAACTAGGAGGGGAGAGACAAGAAATTCCTTCGCTAGTATGACCTACCTAAGTTTATTTGATATTTAATTGGTCGGTCATAGTATATGGATAATATGTTAAATGTCAATTAACCCTTGTTTTGTGGCAGTATTTGAAAATGGCATCCGAAAATGTTGGGATCAACAATGAAGCACATGAGACCGTTGAGACACCTTTAATCACTAACCAGGTTAATGTGATGTCAGACGAAGAAGAAATTAGAGATATCTACGTGGTGCGTGAAGAATTAATAGTTGCACCCAGCTAGTTGCAGAGGTAGCAGCTGAGAGTGAGGAAGAAGAGGAAGAAGAGGAACCTGAGGAGAATTTATTAGAAGAATTTTATGATCAAAATTTAGCATTACAAAATCGTATTCATGAGTTAGAAGAGCATGTCGAAGAACGGCAGGAGGTCATGGAGCAAAGAGATGCAACCATTCAAAATTGTGTTACCCAATGTGCGATGCTTGAACAGAAGCACTCTTTGACAGAGTATAAGATATTAGAGCTGGAATCTGAGAATGCTATGATCAAAGTTCTGATGAAAGCAAAAACAACTGAACGAAGGAGAATAGATGACGCATGGGTAAAAGCCGCACGACGTGTAGATATTGTAGAAAAAGACGTCCGATCCAATAAAGCCAAAATAGATGAAATAGATTTTTCTTTTTGGACAACAATTGGGAGAATCCAACATCGAATTGAATTACCACATGCATAGCGGTAAACCTCAATTCGATACGGACGGAGAATAATGATTCAAATCATGGATCGGGAATGGGACGAAGCACTTAAGGGTGGAATGTACCTATAGAAAAGTCAAATCCAGTAGTTTAAGTGAGAGCGTTTGTCGAGGAATCCGAACGAAGTTATTACGGGTAAGTTAATGATAAACTCTTGCGGAAGTTTTACCGTTAACTGTTGAAACACCCGGTGTTAAAAGTAAAATAATACGCGTGGTTGCATAGTAGCACACGGTATTTATTATTGATGCTTACGTGATAAGTCACTCAGTTTTGTTTTATTGGAATTATTAATGTAATAAAACAGAATACTTTTATAAAGTTATTCTATAAATCGAATATATTATATTCTATTATGCATAGTGTTGCATAGTGTCTACATAGTGTTTTGCATAGTAAAATCTTTTTATATAAAACTGAATACTTTTATAAAGTTATTCTATAAATAGAATATATTATTTTTTATTATGCATAGTGTTGCATAGTGCCTGCATAGTAAAATCTTTTTATATAAAACAGAATACTTTTATAAAGTTATCTGTTTTATTAGACAATAATTAGAATATATTATATTTTATTATGCATAGTGTTTGAATAGTGACTGCATAGTGTTTGCATAGTAAAATCTTTTATAAAGTTATTCATTTTATTAGATTATAAATAGAATATATTATATTTTATTTAAAAATTTTGCTTTAAATATGGAATAGTCGATTAAAAGTAAATCAATCTACACCGTTCATGAGTTAGTTACTATGCAGTCCATTTTTCTATAAATAGAAGCTCATTACTTCATTATTTCTTACGAATTCACTGAAACTATAGAGAGAGAAACTATAGAGAGAAAGAAGAAAAGTTGTGACGAACGAGATTTTGTAAATTAATTTTAATATTTATTGAATTAAATAAATATTTTTGATAATTTAATTATTAGATTAAATAATTAATTGATGCAATTATGATAGATTAATTTAATGATATGTGTTATATTTATTAAATTAATGTGGAGAATAATTATTATTCAAGTATGTAATTATGCGAGTTTATTAAATTAAAAGAAATATTTAATAAAGCCTAATATTATTTTATAATTAATGAGAAAATTAATTATGTGACTATGTGAATTTATGAGAAATTATTAGATTTTAATTAAAGTAAATTAAATAAGATATTGATTTATTTTATAAAGGAGTGTGACATTTATTAAACTATGTGATAAAGCTTTATTAAATTAAATGATTTTGTAATCTATTCTTGCTAAGCCAAACAAGGCCCTAGGGGTAGTTATCAGCAGTTAACCCATGATTGGGCCAGTCGATGACCACTACGTGTCGATTCTTCTTCCTTTAATTATCGACGTCTTCTTTTTATTATTATTATTCTAAGTCTGGAAGAGCAGAGAGGGAGAGAGTTTGAGAATTGTCAGATAAAATTGAGAAATTTTGAGAGAGATTGTGAGTACTGTGATTGAGGTAGTTAGAAATTGTCATCCGTGTTCATCTACGCTTTGGGTTATTCTCTCCAACCCAATTCTCATATTTTACGTCAGTTAGTTTTATGTATCAAGATCTTCGACAACATTTCTGGTGGCCGAATTTGAAACGTGATGTTGCAGTATGTGTTGCCAAGTGTCTGACCTGTTAGAAAGTGAAAGCGGAATATCAGAGACCGATTGGATTGCTACAACCGTTAGAGATCCCAGAATAGAAATGGGAACATATTACAATGGACTTCGTGGTTGGCCTTCCGACGACTCAGAAAGGCTACGACGCAGTATGGGTTATCGTTGACCGACTGGCGAAATTCGCACACTTCCTTCCGATCAAAATCAGATTCAACTTAGACCAGTTGGTGAGGCTATATGTAAAAGAGATTGTTTCGAGGCACGAAGTTCTAGTATCAATTGTTTCAGATAGGGATCCGCGCTTCACGTCAAATTTCTGGAAAAGGCTTCAGGAATTCATGGGTACGCAATTGTGAATGAGTACAGCTTATCACCCTCAAACAGACGGACAGAGCGAACGAGCAATTCAAATGTTAGAAGATATGCTAAGAGCCTGTGTGATGGACTTCAAAGGAAATTGGGATGACCACCTACCATTAATAGAGTTCGGCTACAACAACAGTTACCACGCTAGTATTGGCATGCCGCCTTACGAAGCCTTATACGGCAGAAAGTGCAGAACTTCGCTTTACTGGGATGAAGTTGGTGAAAGACAATTGCTAGGGCGAATTGGTACGACATCTGATGAAATAGTCAAAGTGATCAGAAACACACGTTGGTAGCGGCTCAAGATCGACAGAAGAAATACGCTGATCCACATCGTAAAAATATCGAGTTTGAATCAGGTACTTTTTTTTCTTGAAGCTCTCTCCCTGGAAGGGGAAGATTAGGTTCGGAAAGAAAGAAAAATTGAGTCCAAGATTCATTGGACCATTTGAAGTATTACGTAGAATCGGAGAAGTCGCGTACGAGGTAGCCTTACCTCCAGCACTCGAGAATGTCAACAACGTCTTCCATGTTTCTGTGTTACGACCCTACAAAGCCGATTACAAGAATGTAATTGAATACGAACCCCTACATTTTGAGAAAGACTTATCTTACGAAGAAATTCCTGTCCAAATTGTCGACCGAAAAGAATAAGTTCTCAGAAATAAAGTTATACCTTCTATTAAAGTAATTTGGAGAAACCACAACGCTGAAGAAGCTACGTGGATACTCGAAGAGAATAAGATGAAGAATTACCCTCATTTATTTTCTTAATTATGTGTAGCGATTACGGGGACGAGAATCTTTGTGGGGGGGGAGAATGTAGCAGGTTGAATTTATTGAGTCGTGATTCGGGGACAAAATCCTTTTAAGGGGAAAGATGTGATGAGCGAGATTTTGTAAATTAATTTTAATATTTATTGAATTAAATAAATATTTTCGATGATTTAATTATTAGATTAAATAATTAATTGATGCAATTGTGATAGATTAATTTAATTATATGTGTTATATTTATTAAATTAATGTGGAGAATAATTATTATTCAAGTATGTAATTATGCGAGTTTATTAAATTAAAAGAAATATTTAATAAGCCTAATATTATTTTATAATTAATGAGAAAATTAATTATGTGACTATGTGAATTTATGAGAAATTATTAGATTTTAATTAAAGTAAATTAAATAATATATTTATTTATTTTATAAAAGAGTGTGACATTTATTAAACTATGTGATAAAGCTTTATTAAATTAAATGATTTTGTAATCTATTCTTGCTAAGCCAAACAAGGCCCTAGGGGGAGTTATCAGCAGTTAACCCATGATTGAACCAACTGACCACTTCTGCGTCAGTTCTTCTCCTTTAATTATCAGACGTCTTCTTTTTATTATTATTATTCTAAGTCTGGAAGAGCAGAGAGGGAGAGAGTTTGAGAATTGTCAGATAAAATTGAGAAATTTTGAGAGAGATTGTGAGTACTGTGATTGAGGTAGTTAGAAATTGTCATCCGTGTTCATCTACGCTTTGGGTTATTCTCTCCAACCCAATTCTCATATTTTACGTCAGTTAGTTTTATGAAAATGGCTTTCATTCAAGTTCTGTGGAATTTCTGTAAATTTGGAAATTGGGTTAGGGATATATGTAATAATTCGAGTAGCATAACATGTTTTATATATATTTTATATGATTCCATATCATAAGTTTCAGTATACCATGACTTGCTATTTCAAAATTTTATAGAGTTTGGGTTTTGGCAATATGGCCCTTATACGTAACTTTAATATGTCAACCATAAATGGTTTTGTAAAATTTATACTTGTATATGATTAGGCATGTTAAGACGAAGTAAATGAAACTTGAATGGTTGAATTTGGTCTTTTAACGAATCTGTAGTATTAAATTTTCATGTTTTATTTTCAAAACCTTCAAGAACATCAAAGTCAGTGAAATTGCATGTTTAAACTCTGTGATTATGTGTTTTAATGGGTTAAAATCACTTTATAAATGTTGGGTAATGATTATATAAGAATTCTAACATGTGGGTATGATTAAATTCATGTAGTGATAATTTAATTGGAATTTTTTTTAGTTGTGTTACGCAATTTTCATGAATTACTGAGCAGTTTACAGTTTTTGCGCCAGCATGCCGCCAGATCAACGCATATAGGTCCCAAGCAATACTTCCTCCACTGCTTCATAAATTGCCAAGTGTCCCACCATGAGAGCACCTGCCTTGGCAGCGCCAAAACCTAGTATAAACGTCTGCAGAATGGTCCAGAAATGTAATTTTTAAAGTGTTAAGTCTAGCAATGTATTGTTAACTTAATGTAATGAACATGTAAACATGTTAGAAGTATAATGAGATGTAAAATAGATGTTTAACATGTGGATCGAATTATTGAATACATAATTAGCTTGTTACTCATGAAGTATAAATTATGTGACAAAGTGATAAATTAACTAAGTATAGTTAATAATTAAAGTAGACAAAGAGAATGAGTTTTGATGATTAGTTAAGTTATAATTAACTGGTATTATGAATGTGAATGGTAGGTAGGATTAAATTCAAAGAACGTGCTTAGTTAAAGTGTAATCTACGCACGAGGCAAGTTTCCTAACCCTACTTGTCATTATCGTTCAAATTTATTATTTACCCCAAGTAAATTATCATTACTATTATTTAAGTTCAAATGTTATATTAAAGATTTATTATCTTTTCAAAGCATGATTCAGTTATACAATAATTGTTCTATTGTATACTTCTTGAGATTATTATTCGAATTGAATATCATTATTGTTGAACCTTATTAGACTAGTGAATTTTATTGATTCAACTAGTCCTTAGTTGATGAACGTTCTAAATTTCAGAACCCTTATTGAATTATCCAAACCAAACTTCCTTTGGTGCGGACTCGAATGTCAAACTGAGATGAACAACCCTGCAAAGGGATTTACTTATGCGTTAGCGTTAAGATATTGTGCACAGTATGGTACTAAGGGATGATCCCCCTAAGTACGAGTAGAAGGTCCATAGTCTTATGACTATTAAAGGTTTCAAGCATAACCCTTGCTAACCTAGGACATAGTTCAAGGTCTTATGACCCTCATAATTCTTTTGATTCTTGTTATTTATTCTTGATTCAAAAGTTGAGCTTTTATTCAGATATCTTTGATTTACTCGCATGTTATTATACTTTATTTCATTATTATACTTGTGGGCATTAGTGCTCACTCTTGCTTAATAATAACATTGCAGTTAAGAACGAAAGAACTGATGAACCTTCCACTAGTAAAGGCAAGGGCAAAGTTAGCAAGTGATGAAGACTTGTTATTTTATTTGATGATGTATTTATGTTAGACTTGAGTTAATGATGTTGTTTAAGACTTATTGTTTATATTTCCGCACAGATGTTTAAGGTTAGTTTAACCTGGGATTATGTTTATGATTCAGATGTTGTAACCCTAAAAAGGGAAGATTTTATTTTTATCTATTGCATGGTTTGCATTTATTATGGGTAGATAGATAGATGATATTTGTACAGTGAACACCAAATCCCGTGGAATCGAAGTACCCGGATTTGGGGGTGTCACAAAAGTGTTCTGCTACTTCACTACTTTTTTATCTAGTACTCTTTTTTCTAAGGTAGGAAATATTATTTGTTGTACTCATAAGGGGTGTTATTCTGTTATATTCATGAAGAGAACTTACGTTATTCCATTCTTTATTATTCTATTGGAATAACATGTATACGTGGGCTACCCTATACTTGGTGACATTCTTCTATTATTCCGTCTTTACTATTACATTGGAATATATCGTCTGCATGCGTTTTACGTCGGACTGATTTAAATCTTTATTATTACATTGGAATATCACTGCTCACGTATGTTTTGTGGGACTGGGTTCCGTCTTTATTATTATTCTGTTGAATATATCACATCTGGCGTTTTTTACTTGGACACTGGTCTATCTTTATTAATATTACATTGGAATAACTTTGTCTATGCGAAGAACCGCATGCATGGTGATTTTGTTGTTATTCCATTCTTTATTATTCGGTTGGAACATCCTGCGATTGTGATTTTTACTTTGACTGGTTCCATTATTTAGTATTCTGTTGAAATAACTTTGTCATATAAAGTACCGCATTTATGGTGATTTCTTTTGTTATTCCATTCTTTATTATACTCAGTTGGTTAAAGTTTTAACTTCTATACTCCATGAAATTAGTGGAATATCCTTGATATTTGCGATTCATCCAGTATCTTTTCATGGAAATATTCTTCTGAGCATTCTTGAATTTTACTCTACAAAGAAGTATTATGTTGACAATTTGGACGTTATTAGTTCCTGGATAAATTAATTCTTGAACTTGTTTTATTGAATTATTATGTCATTGTCATCATCCTCATATTTATATTATGTTGAAAGTCATCTGTGGCCTGTAGTGCATAGATGGACTTTGTGACGACCCAAAAATAGGTCCAATCCATCCAACCTATTCTGAGTCGCCACATACATGGTACAGAAAATAACTACAACTTTATTACAACAATTGTCGTACAAAATACAACAACACATATGTTGTGAGTTTTGATACTAAAATATACCAACTGTGACTCTAGACACCAACTTGGATAGCACGTCACCGTGACACCTTACATAAAGGTACAGTCAAAAACTGTTTTAGAAATTAAAAACTTTGGGAAGTGCTCAAGGAAACCTTCGTACATTGGAGGCCATGCGTCTAGGTTATGATAGATATCATATGGCCACAGAATTATCCTTGGTTGACCCAATAGACCCCCAAAAAAAATGAGAAGATTACTATCATATTCTTCTCAATTGTGAGGCTTCTCTTGACATATCATTATCTCCACTGTCTCTAATTGGGTATTATACTCCAAACAAACACCAAGATTATATATGTAGTGCTTGTAAATATACTCAGCAAGTGGATGAGCACATCTCTGTCTTATGATGATACGAGGTTGTATGTCATTATACATCTTGTATGATAGTGGCAAAACACCCTTCCAACGTTGGGTTCGCTTCACCCTATTTGATTCAACAAATACAACTACTAAATGATGACCACCGTTCTATTCCCCTGTTATCCCCGCTCGACCCAGCAACACTCGTATTACCTGAAAAGAATTGTGAAGCAAAAGGGTGAGCACAACTAGCTCAGTAAAGAATATTATGACTAAAGATAAATAAATTATCAATAGTCTTCATCAGTAATAAATCAGAGATTTAGAACATATGGTAGATGATAAAACTTTTCAACCATAGTTGCAGCGGAACGAGCAATCCATTAGAAGAGTCAAATAGACCATAAAGTCTATTATCTTCTCCATGTTAAAAGTCCACCAACAATGTTTTATCCCTATAACATTAATCAACAATTCCTATCCACAATCACATGTATAACCCATAATCGTAATTGTAGTTCTAAATTCCTTTCCTCATCCAGGACAAAGTTAATTTTTATCACCTGAAACATCAAAGATCATGGTTATACCAAATCACAGTTCATGTTCATAATCCTACTAATAAATTCATCTTTGCACTATTGGCCACAGATATTCATCAACAGTTCATCTTTGCACTACAGGCCAAATATATTCATCAACAAGTCATCTTTGCACTACATGCCAAAGATATTCAAGAACAGGTCATTTTTGCACTACATGCCAAAGATATTAATATCTCAAAGAAATATATAATCATTTTAGAATTATATAAACAATAATTATAACCATGTTGATCAATTCACCTTTACACTTAAGCGAAAGATATTCAATTATAAATTCAATGGTCATGATCATACCAGTCACAATTCAACTTTTCCATACTGGCCAAAGATAACCCTAGTCATGATCATACCAATAATCTACCCATCTTCACACTCTAGTGAAAGAGAATTTCAACATCAGGGTTATAAAAATGTTATATATGATAATAAAATCAATATAATCAATACATAGTTTTAATCTCCAGACTAATATTCATAAATCAACTATAATTTGGTTAGAAAAAAGAAACCAATTTTGTAGTGAATAGTACCCGTAAATAGTAACTCGTGAATAGTAACTCATGAATAGTAATGCATGAATAGTAACTAATGAATGGTAACCTGTCGTGAATAGTAACTCATGAATAGTAAATTGTGAATAGTAACTCATGAATAGTAACCCCGACATGAAAAAGTTCCAAATTTGATAAAAATTTCCAACCAATATTTCGACATAATGATATTGAAGAAATAATATCATTTTCAAATAAAATAACATCCCTTACTATCCCTTATAATCCCTTACTATCCCTTACCTTAAAAGAGCAGTACTTCTGACTAGAATAACGCTGAACGAACTTGCACCGTATAACAACACTTAAGATATCAAAATACTCACAAGAATACACTCGATAATATAGACAGAGAAATAGAGAGAGAAAACTTCAGTTTTTGGTGTGATTTTCAATTCTAACCTAAGCACTTATTTATAGGAAATTTCTTAGAATATCAAAGCAGAAAATTTAATATAATAATATTATTATAAAAATTATTCACTCTCACCTCTTTGACAACTGAATTCAGCATGTTTGCAACCCCATTGGAGCCCACCAAATGACAAAAAAATGTTTTTCTTTTAAAAAATAATAAAAACTTCTAAATATCAATTATTTCGGAACTTCGGAACTTCAATAATTAATAATAAATAGCCCTTTTATCAGAAAATTTGAATCTCCCGAATTTGTATAGGAAATTCAATTCTCTACAACTTTACAGAAGAAAGTTTTTCCAAATTCCAAACAAAAATTGACCGAAATCCATAAACGGGCGATTTTACAGGCTATAATCAAATTTTAGTCAAAAAATGGGGTCCACCGACACACAAAACATGTGTTAATCATTTAATGCAACAAAAATACTCTTCTTCCTCATATACTTATATATCCCACATTCATTGTAAAAATATCACCATTATTATATTATTAAAATATAATAATAAATTATTTTATCAGAAAAGATAAAATATCAATTTTCAACAATTGTCACTTTAAAAATTTTCTCCATCTATATCCACATAAAATGAATATTTTCTTTATCATATAAATCCATAATTAATTATTCACAAATATATATCAATGAACAATAATGATAATGTGACGGTAGGTTTCAGGAAAGAGGGGGCTTTTCAATAAGAATTTCTCCTTACTGACGCACAATTAGGTGACCAAACCTCTCCTTAGACAGAACTTTCTAGACATTGCCAATAATTTTATCTAATAATATTATTCATATAATATGAATTATTGCTTCGATAATGGAAAATATTGTGTAGTGACAATTATTAAAACAACGGTAATATAAAATATTAACGCAGCAATTATTGAATCAATAAAATATTGAATAGTAATTACTGTAACAATTATTGAGTAGTGCCTTCTTACGTAAGAATCAATAATTGGTGCAATACCGTGTGCTACTATACAACAACGCGTATTATTGTGTTTTAACCACCGGGTATTCCAACAGTGTTAACGGTAACAATTACGTCGTTATTTATAAAAACTCAAATTTGTCATTTTCTTCATCCGACAGTTATTCTGTTATGAGGCCCACAAAAGGCTGCGCCGTCGTATGAATATTCCCCGACAACAATGAGTATTTTATAACCACTTGCTTATTAAAAAAAAATTCATATATCACCCTTAACTTTAAACTTTTATCAATTTAACTATTTACTAAATAGAAAAATTGAATACTTTTATTTCATAAAATTCGAGGTCTTACAATCTCCCCTCCTTATGAAATTTTGTCCTCAAAATTTACGTACCTGATATTTCAAAGAGTTGAGAATACCTTGCTTTCATTTCAAATTCCATCTTCCCTGTCCTCATGATTTGTCCATTGCTCATCTCCTATATTTCAGATATCATTCTAGAATACAGCTTCAAAAATAAAGGTTAATTGAACAAATTAACATATCACATAATATCCTGATATTATGACTGACCAACAAATAAGCTTAGGTAGGACACATTAGCGAAGGATTTACTCATCTCTCCCCTCCTAGTTCTATTTCCGATCTCCGCCAGACATCATATCCCTAAGCTCTGATACCAACTGTGACGACCCCAAAATAGGTCCAATCCATCCAACCTATTACGAGTCGCCAAATACATAAATGTAAAATAACTACAACTTTATTACAACAATTGTCGTGCAAAATACAACAACACATATGTTGTGAGTTTTGATACTAAAATATACCAACTGTGACTCTGGACACCAACTTGGATAGCACGTCACCGTGACACCTTACATAAAGGTACAGTCAAAAATTGTTTTAGAAATTAAAAGTTTTTGAAAGTGCTCAAGGAAACCTTCGTACATGGAAGGCCATGCGTCTAGGTTATGATAGATATCATATGGCCACAGAATTATCCTTGGTTGACCCAATAGACCCCAAAGAAAAACGAGAAGATTACTATCATATTCTTCCCAATGGTGAGTCTTCTCTT
This sequence comes from Panax ginseng, assembly GCA_020205605.1. NCBI lineage: Eukaryota > Viridiplantae > Streptophyta > Magnoliopsida > Apiales > Araliaceae > Panax > Panax ginseng. Next base: position 55,581,394 of record CM035143.1, on the reverse strand, counting down.
GACATATCGTTATCTCCACTATCACTAATTGGGTATTATACTCCAAACAAACACCAAGATTATATAGGTAGTGCTTGTAAATATACTCAGCAAGTGGATGAGCACATCCCTGTCTTATGATGATACGAGGTTGTATGTCATTAGACATCTTGTATGATAGTGGCAAAACACCCTTCCAACGTTGGGTTCGCTTCACCCTATTTGATTCAACAAATATAACTACTAAATGATGACCACCGTTTTATTCCCCTGTTACCCCCGCTCGACCCAACTACACTCGTATTACCTAAAAAGAATTGTGAAGCAAAAGGGTGAGCACAACTAGCTTAGTAAAGAATATTATGACTAAAGATAAATAAATTATCAATAGTCTTCATCAGTAATAAATCAGAGATTTAGAACATATGGTAGATGATAAAACTTTTCAACCATAGTTGCTTGGTGAACGAAAGCAATCCATTAGAAGAGTCAAATAGACCATAAAGTCTATTATCTTCTCCATGTTAAAATTCCACCAACAGTGTTTTATCCCTGTAATATTAATCAACAATTCCTGTCCACAATCACATGTATAACCCATAATCGTAATTGTAGTTCTAAATTCCTTTCCTCATCCAGGACAAAGTTAATTTTCATTACCTGAAACATCAAAGATCATGGTTATACCAAATCAGAGTTCATGTTCATAATCCTACTAATAAATTCATCTTTGCACTACGGGCCAAAGATATTCATCAATAGTTCATCTTTGCACTATAGGCCAAAGATATTCATCAACAAGTCATCTTTGCACTACATGCCAAAGATATTCAACAACAGGTCATCTTTGCACTACATGCCAAAGATATTAATATCTCAAAGAAATATATAATCATTTCAGAATTATATAAACAATAATTATAACCATGTTGATCAATTCACCTTTACACTTAAGCTAAAGATATTCAATTATAAATTCAATGGTCATGATCATACCAGTCACAATTCAACTTTTCACTACTGGCCAAAGAGAACCCTAGTCATGATCATACCAATAATCTACCCATCTTCACACTCTAGTGAAAGAGAATTTCAACATCAGGGTTATAAAAATGTTATATATGTTAATAAAATTAATATAATCAATACATTGTTTTAATCTTCAAAGTAATATTCATAAATCAACTTTAATTTGGTTAGAAAAAAGAAATCAATTTTGTAGTGAATAGTACCCGTGAATAGTAACTCGTGAATAGTAACTCATGAATAGTAACCCATCATGAATAGTAACTCGTGAATAGTAAATCATGAATAGTAACTCATGAATAGTAATCCCGACATGAAAAAGTTCCAAATTTGATAAAAATTTCCAACCAATATTTCGGCATAATGATATTGAAGAAATAATATCATTTTCGAATAAAATAACATCCCTTACTATCCCTTACAATCCCTTACTATCCCTTACCTTAAAAAAGCAAGTACTTCCGATTTGGAATAATTTGAAACGAACTGCATAATCAGTATAGCAACACTCTAGATATCAAAATACTCACAAGAATACACTCGATAATATAGAGAGAGAAATAGAGAGAAAACTTCAGTTTCTGGTGTGATTTTCAATTCTAACCTAAGCACCTATTTATAGGAAATTGCTTAGAACACCAAAGCAGAAAATTTAATATAATAATATTATTATAAAAATTATTCACGCTCACCTCTTTGACAACTGAATTTAGCATGTTTGCAACACCATTAGAGCCCACCAAATGACAAAAAACGTTTTTCTTTTAAAAACTAATAAAAACTCCTAAAAATCAATTATTTTGGAACTTCAGAACTTCAATAATTAATAATAAATAGCCCTTTTATCAGAAAATTCGAATCTCACGACCTTTTATAGGAAATTCTATTCTCTACAACTTTACAGAAGAAAGTTTTTCCAAATTCTAAACAAAAATTGACCGAAATCCACAAACGGGTGATTTTACAGGCTATAATCAAATTTCAGTCAAAAAATGGGGTCCGACACACAAAACATGTGTTAATCATTTAATGCAATAAAAATACTCTTCCTCCTCATATACTCATATATCCCACATTCATTGTAAAAATACCACCATTATTATATTATTAAAACATAATAATAAATTATTTTATCAGAAAAGATAAAATATCAATTTTCAACAATTGTCACTTTAAAAATTTTCTCCATCTATATCCATATAAAATGAATATTTTCCTTATCATATAAATCAATAATTAATTATTCACAAATAATATTACTGAATCACAATAATGATAATCAGGCAGTTCCCAGGAAAGAGGGGGCTTTCCAATAAGAATTTCTCCTTACTAGCGCGCAATTAGGTGACCAAACCTCTCCTTAGACAGAACTTTCTAAATATTGCCAATAATTTTATCTAATAATATTATTAGGATAATATAAATTATTGCTTCGATAATGGAAAATCTTGTGTAGTGACAATTATTAAAACAACAATAATATAAAATATCAACCTTGACAATTATTGAATCAATAAAATCTTTGAGCGATAATTACCGTAAAAATTATTGAGTAGTGCCTTCTTACGTAAGAATCAATAATTTGTGCAATACTGGTGTGCTCTTCTTTGCAACAACGCGTATTCTTGTGTTTTAACCATAGGTATTCCAACAAATGTTAGCAGTAACAATTACGCAGATTATTTATAAAACTCAAATTTGTCGTTTTCTTCATCATCCAAATATTTATTACATTATGAGGCCCATAAAGGTCATGCTGGCCGTCGTATGAATATTCCCCGACTACAATGAGTATTTTATAACCACTTGCTTATTAAAAAAAATTTCATATATCACCCTTAACTTAAAACTTTTATCAATTTAACTATTTACTAAATAGAAAAATTGAATAATTTTATTTCATAAAATTCGAGGTCTTACAATCTCCCCTCCTTATGAAATTTCGTCCTCAAAATTTATGTACCTGATATTTCAAAGAGTTGAGAATACCTTGCTTTCATTTCAAATTCCATCTTCCCTGTCCTCATGATTTGTCCATTGCTCATCTCCTGTATTTCAGATATTATTCTAGAATACAGCTTCAAAAACAAAGGTTAATTGAACAAATTAACATATCACATAATATCCCGATATTATGACTGACCAACAAATAAGCTTAGGTAGGACACACTAGCGAAGGATTTACTAATCTCTCACCTCCTAGTTCTATTTCCGATCTCCGCCAGAGATTATATCCCTAAGCTCTGATACCAACTGTGACGACCCCAAAATAGGTCCAATCCATCCAACCTATTCTGAGTCGCCAAATATATGGTACAGAAAATAACTACAACTTCATTACAACAATTGTCATGCAAAATACAACAACACATATGTTGTGAGTTTTGATACTAAAATATACCAACTGTGACTCTGGACACCAACTTGGATAGCACGTCACCGTGACACCTTACATAAAGGTACAGTCAAAAATTATTTTAGAATTTAAAAGTTTTTGGAAGTGATCAAGGAAACCTTCGTTCTATTCCCCTCACATTACCCCGCTCGACCCAAAGAACTTTTCGTATTATTCGAAAAGAATTGTGAAGCAAAAGGGTGAGCACAACTAGCTCAGTAAAGAATATTATGACTAAAGATAAATAAATTATCAATAGTCTTCATCAGTAATAAATCAGAGATTTAGAACATATGGTAGATGATAAAACTTTTCAACCATAGTTGCAGTGAACGAAGCAATCCATTAGAAGAGTCAAATAGACCATAAAGTCTATTATCTTCTCCATGTTAAAAGTCCACCAACAATGTTTTATCCTATAACATTAATCAACAATTCCTATCCACAATCACATGTATAACCCATAATCGTAATTGTAGTTCTAAATTCCTTTCCTCATCCAGACAAAGTTAATTTTATCACGAAACATCAAAGATCATGGTTATACCAAATCACGATTCATGTTTATAATCCTACTAATAAATTCATCTTTGCACTACTGGCCACAGATATTCATCAACAGTTCATCTTTGCACTACAGGCCAAAGATATTCATCAACAAGTCATCTTTGCACTACATGCCAAAGATATTCAAGAACAGGTCATTTTTGCACTACATGCCAAAGATATTAATATTTCAAAAAAATATATAATCATTTTAGAATTATATAAACAATAATTATAACCATGTTGATCAATTCACTTTTACACTTAAGCGAAAGATATTCAATTATAAATTCAATGGTCATGATCATACCAGTCACAATTCAACTTTTCCATACTGGTCAAAGATAACCCTAGTCATGATCATACCAATAATCTACCCATCTTTACACTCTAGTGAAAGAGAATTTCAACATCAGGGTTATAAAAATGTTATATATGATAATAAAATCAATATAATCAATACATAGTTTTAATCTTCAGAGTAATATTCATAAATCAACTATAATTTGGTTAGAAAAAAGAAACCAATTTTGTAGTGAATAGTACCCGTAAATAGTAACTTGTGAATAGTAACTCATGAATAGTAATGCATGAAAAGTAACTCATGAATGGTAACCTGTCGTGAATAGTAACTCATGAATAGTAAATTGTGAATAGTAACTCATAAATAGTAACTCATGAATAGTAACCCCGACATTAAAAAGTTCCAAATTTGATAAAAATTTCCAACCAATATTTCAGCATAATGATGTTGAAGAAATAATATTATTTTCGAATAAAATAACATCCCTTACTATCCCTTACAATCCCTTACTATCCCTTACCTTAAAAGAGTAGTACTTCTGACTGGAATAACGCTGAACGAACTTGCACCGTATAGCAACACTTAAGATATCAAAATACTCACAAGAATACACTCGATAATATAGAGAGAGAAATAGAGAGAAAACTTCAGTTTTTGGTGTGATTTTCAATTCTAACCTAAGCACTTATTTATAGGAAATTGCTTAGAATACCAAAGCAGAAAATTTAATATAATAAAATTATTATAAAAATTATTCACTCTCACCTCTTTGACAACTGAATTCAGCAAGTTTGCAACACCATTGGAGCCCACCAAATGACAAAAAAACGTTTTTCTTTTACAAAATAATAAAAACTTCTAAATATCCATTATTTTGGAACTTCGGAACTTCAATAATTAATAATAAATAGCCCTTTTATCAGAAATTTCGAATCTCGCGTATTTGTATAGGAAATTCAATTCTCTACAACTTTACAGAAGAAAGTTTTCCCAAATTTCAAACAAAAATTGACCGAAATCCATAAACGGGCGATTTTACAGGCTATAATAAAATTTCAGTCAAAAAATGGGGTCCACCGACACACAAAACATGTGTTAATCATTTAATGCAACAAAAATACTCTTCTTCCTCATATACTCATATATCCCACATTCATTGTAAAAATATCACCATTATTATATTATTAAAATATAATAATAAATTATTTTATCAGAAAAGATAAAATATCAATTTTCAACAATTGTCACTTTAAAAATTTTCTCCATCTATATCCACATAAAATGAATATTTTCCTTATCATATAAATCAATAATTAATTATTCACAAATAATATTACTGAATCACAATAATGACAACCAGGAAGTTCCCAGGAAAGAGGGGGCTTTCCAATAAGAATTCTCTCTTCTTTGGTAGCATGATTAGGTGACCAAACCTCTCCTTAGACGAGAACTTTCTAGACATTGCCAATAATTTTATCTAATAATATTATTTATATATTATGAATTATTGCTTCGATAATGGAAAATATTGTGTAGTGACAATTATTAAAACAACGGTAATATAAAATATCAACGCAGCAATTATTGAATCAATAAAATATTGATAAGTAATTCTTGTAACAATTATTGAGTAGTGCCTTCTTACGTAAGAATCAATAATTTGTGCAATACCGTGTGCTCTTTGTAACAATGCGTATTCATCGTGTTTTAACTAACGGGTATTATTCCAATGATTGTTAATTGGTAACAATTACGCCGTTATTTATAAAAACTCAAATTTGTCGTTTTCTTCATCCGACAATTATTCTGTTATGAGGCCCACAAAAGGCTGCGTCGTCGTATTAATATTCCCCGACTACAATGAGTATTTTATAACCACTTGCTTATTAAAAAAAAATTCATATATCACCCTTAACTTTAAACTTTTATCAATTTAACTATTTACTAAATAGAAAAATTGAATACTTTTATTTCATAAAATTCGAGGTCTTACAATCTCCCCTCCTTATGAAATTTTGTCCTCAAAATTTACGTACCAGATATTTCAAAGAGTTGAGAATACATTGCTTTCATTTCAAATTCCATCTTCACTGTCCTCATGATTTGTCCATTGCTCATCTCCTATATTTCAGATATCATTCTAGAATACAGCTTCAAAAATAAAGGTAAATTAAACAAATTAACATATCACATAATATCCCGATATTATGACTGACCAACAAATAGCTTAGGTAGGACACACTAGCGAAGGATTTACTCATCTCTCCCTCCTAGTTCTATTTTCGATCTCCGCCAGAGATCATATCCCTAAGCTCTGATACCAACTATGACGACCCCAAAATAGGTCCAATCCATCCAACCTATTCTGAGTCGCCAAATACATGGTACAGAAAATAACTACAACTTTATTACAACAATTGTCATGTAAAATACAACAACACATATGTTGTGAGTTTTGATACTAAAATATACCAACTGTGACTCTGGACACCAACTTGGATAGCACGTCACCGTGACACCTTACATAAAGGTACAGTCAAAAATTGTTTTAGAAATTAAAAGTTTTTGGAAGTGCTCAAGGAAACCTTCGTACATGGGAGGCCATGCGTCTAGGTTATGATAGATATCATATGGCCACAGAATTATCCTTGGTTGACCCAATAGACCCCAAAGAAAAATGAAAAGATTACTATCATATTCTTCCCAATGGTGAGTCTTCTCTTGACATATCACTATCTCCACTGTCTCTAATTGTGTATTATACTCCAAACAAACACCAAGATTATATAGGTAGTGCTTGTAAATATACTCAGCAAATGGATGAGCACATCCCTGTCTTATGATGATACGAGGTTGTATGTCGTTAGACATCTTGTATGATAGTGGCAAAACACCCTTCCAACGTTGGGTTCGCTTCACCCTATTTGATTCAACAAATATAACTACTAAATGATGACCACCGTTCTATTCCCCTGTTACCCCCGCTCGACCCAACTACACTCGTATTACCTAAAAAGAGATGTGAAGCAAAAGGGTGAGCACAACTAGCTTAGTAAAGAATATTATGACAAAAGATAAATAAATTATCAATAGTCTTCATCAGTAATAAATCAGAGATTTAGAACATATGGTAGATGATAAAACTTTTCAACCATAGTTGCAGCGGAACGAGCAATCCATTAGAAGAGTCAAATAGACCATAAAGTCTATTATCTTCTCCATGTTAAAATTCCACCAACAGTGTTTTATCCCTTTAACATTAATCAACAATTCCTGTCCACAATCACATGTATAACCCATAATCGTAATTGTAGTTCTAAATTCCTTTCCTCATCCAGGACAAAGGTAATTTTCATCACCTGAAACATCAAAGATCATGGTTGTACCAAATCACAGTTCATGTTCATAATCCTACTAATAAATTCATCTTTGCACTACGGGCCAAAGATATTCATCAATAGTTCATCTTTGCACTATAGGCCAAAGATATTCATCAACAAGTCATCTTTGCACTACATGCCAAAGATATTCAACAACAGGTTATCTTTGCACTACATGCCAAAGATATTAATATCTCAAAGAAATATATAATCATTTCAGAATTATATAAACAATAATTATAACCATGTTGATCAATTCACCTTTACACTTAAGCTAAAGATATTCAATTATAAATTCAATGGTCATGATCATACCAGTCACAATTCAACTTTTTCACTACTGGCCAAAGAGAACCCTAGTCACGATCATACCAATAATCTACCCATCTTCACACTCTAGTGAAAGAGAATTTCAACATCAGGGTTATAAAAATGTTATATATGATAATAAAATTAATATAATCAATACATAGTTTTAATCTTCAGAGTAATATTCATAAATCAACTATAATTTGGTTAGAAAAAAGAAATCAATTTTGTAGTGAATAGTAACTCGTGAATAGTAACTCATGAATAGTAACTCATGAATAGTAACGCATGAATAGTAACTCATGAATAGTAACCCGTCGTGAATAGTAACTCGTGAATAATAATTCATGAATAGTAACTCGTGAATAGTAACTCATGAATAGTAATCCCGACATGAAAAATTTCCAATTTTGATAAAAAATTTCCAACCAATATTTCGGCATAATGATATTGAAGAAATAATATCATTTTCGAATAACATAACATCCCTTACTATCCCTTACAATCCCTTACTATCCCTTACCTTAAAAGAGCGGTAAGACACATTGGAATAACTTATTTGAACGAACTTGCACCAGTATAGCAACACTCTAGATATCAAAATACTCACAAGAATACACTCGATATATAGAGAGAAATAGAGAAAACTTGAGTTTACGGGTTTGATTTTCAATTCTAACCTAAGCACCTATTTATAGGAAATTGCTTAGAACACCAAAGAAGAAAATTTAATATAATAATATTATTTTAAAAAATTATTCACGCTCACCTCTTTGACAACTGAATTCAGCATGTTTGCAACACCATTGGAGCACACCAAATGACAAAAAAATGTTTTTCTTTTAAAAACTAATAAAAACTCCTAAAAATCAATTATTTTGGAACTTCAGAACTTCAATAATTCATAATAAATAGCCCTTTTATCAGAAAATTCGAATCTCACGACCTTTTATAGGAAATTCTATTCTCTACAACTTTACAGAAGAAAGTTTTTCCAAATTCTAAACAAAAATTGATCGAAATCCACAAACGGGTGATTTTACAGGCTATAATCAAATTTCAGTTAAAAATGGGGTCCGACACACAAAACATGTGTTAATCATTTAATGCAACAAAAATACTGTTCCTCCTCATATACTCATATATCCCACATTCATTGTAAAAATATCACCATTATTATATTATTAAAATATAATAATAAATTATTTTATCAGAAAAGATAAAATATCAATTTTCAACAATTGTCACTTTAAAAATTTTCTCCATCTATATCCACATAAAATGAATATTTTCCTTATCATATAAATCAATAATTAATTATTCACAAATAATATCCTTTGAATCACAATAATGACAACCAGGTAGTTCCTAGGAAAGAGGGGCTTTCAATAAGAATTTCTCTCACTTCTTGGGCGCCGCAATTAGGTGACCAAACCTCTCCTTGAGCAGAACTTTCTAGACATTGCCAATAATTTTATCTAATAATATTATTAGGATAATATGAATTATTGCTTCGATAATGGAAAATCTTGTGTAGTGACAATTATTAAAACAACGATAATATAAAATATCAAGCATGACAATTATTGAATCAATAAAATCTTTGAGCGGTAATTACTCGTAACAATTATTGAGTAGTGCCTTCTTACGTTCGTGTGCTATTGTGTAACAACGCGTATTACTGTGTTTTAACCACGGGGTATTCCAACAGTGTTAACGGTAACAATTACGTCGTTATTTATAAAAACTCAAATTTGTCGTTTTCTTCATCCGACAGTTATTCTGTTATGAGGCCCACAAAAGGCTGCGTCGTCGTATTAATATTCCCCGACTACAATGAGTATTTTATAACCACTTGCTTATTAAAAAAAAAATTCATATATCACCCTTAACTTTAAACTTTTATCAATTTAACTATTTACTAAATAGAAAAATTGAATACTTTTATTTCATAAAATGCAGGGTCTTACAATCTCCCCTCCTTATGAAATTTCGTCCTCAAAATTTACGTGCCTGATATTTCAAAGAGTTGAGAATACCTTGCTTTCATTTCAGATTCCATCTTCCCTGTCCTTATGATTTGTCCATTGCTCATCTCCTGTATTTCAGATATCATTCTAGAATACAGCTTCAAAAATAAAGGTTAATTGAACAAATTAACATATCACATAATATCCCGATATTATGACTGACCAGCAAATAAGCTTAGGTAGGACACACTAGCGAAGGATTTACTCATCTCTCCCCTCCTAGTTCTATTTTTGATCTCCGCCAGAGATCATATCCCTAAGCTCTGATACCAACTGTGACGACCCCAAAATAGGTCCAATCCATCCAACCTATTCTTAGTCGCCAAATACACGGTACAGAAAATAACTGCAACTTTATTACAACAATTGTCATGCAAAATACAACAACACATATGTTGTGAGTTTTGATACTAAAATATACCAACTGTGACTCTGGACACCAACTTCGATAGCACATCACCATGACACCTTACATAAAGGTACAATCAAAAACTGTTTTAGAAATTAAAAGCTTTGGGAAGTGCTCAAGAAACCTTCATACATGGGAGGCCATGCGTCTAGGTTATGATAGATATCATATGGCCACAGAATTATCCTTGGTTGACCCAATAGACCCCAAAGAAAAACTAGAAGATTACTATCATATTCTTCCCAATGGTGAGTCTTCTCTTGACATATCATTATCTCCACTGTCTCTAATTGGGTATTATACTCCAAACAAACACCAATATTATATAGGTAGTGCTTATAAATATACTCAGCAAGTGGATGAGCACATTCCTTTCTTATGATGATACGAGGTTGTATGTCATTAGACATCTTGTATGATAGTGGCAAAACACCCTACCAACGTTGGGTTCGCTTCACCCTATTTGATTCAACAAATATAACAACTAAATGATGACCACCATTTTATTCCCCTGTTACCCCCGCTCGACCCAGTTACACTCGTATTACCTAGAAAGAATTGTGAAGCAAAAGGGTGAGCACAACTAGCTCAGTAAAGAATATTATGACTAAAGATAAATAAATTATCAATAGTCTTCATCAGTAATAAATCAGAGATTTAGAACATATGGTAGATGATAAAACTTTTCAACCATAGTTGCAGCGGAACGAGCAATCCATTAGAAGAGTCAAATAGACCATAAAGTCTATTATCTTCTCCATGTTAAAAGTCCACCAACAATGTTTTATCCCTGTAACATTAATCAATAATTCCTGTCCACAATCACATGTATAACCCATAATCGTAATTGTAGTTCTAAATTCCTTTCCTCATCCAGGACAAAGTTAATTTTCATCACCTGAAACATCAAAGATCATGGTTATACCAAATCACAGTTCATGTTCATAATCCTACTAATAAATTCATCTTTGCACTACAGGCCAAAGATATTCATCAATAGTTCATTTGCACTACAAGCCAAAGATATTCATCAACAAGTCATCTTTGCACTACATGCCAAAGATATTCAACAACGGGTCATCTTTGTACTACATGCCAAAGATATTAATATCTCAAAGAAATATATAATCATTTCAGAATTATATAAACAATAATTATAACCATGTTGATCAATTCACCTTTACACTTAAGCTAAAGATATTCAATTATAAATTCAATGGTCATGATCATACCAGTTACAATTCAACTTTTCACTACTGGCCAAAGAGAACCCTAGTCATGATCATACCAATAATCTACCCATCTTCACACTCTAGTGAAAGAGAATTTCAACATCAGGGTTATAAAAATGTTATATATGATAATAAAATCAATATAATCAATATATAGTTTTAATCTCCAGTGTAATATTCATAAATCAACTATAATTTGGTTAGAAAAAGAAACCAATTTTGTAGTGAATAATACCCGTTAATAGTAACTCGTGAATAGTAACTCATGAATAGTAACTCGTGAATAGTAACTCATGAATAGTAACCGTCATGAATAGTAACTCGTGAATAGTAAATCGTGAATAGTAACTCATGAATAGTAACTCGTGAATAGTAACTCATGAATAGTAACTCATGAATAGTAATCCCGACATGAAAAAATTCCAAATTTGATAAAAATTTCCAACTAATATTTCGGCATAATGATATTGAAGAAATAATATCATTTTCGAATAAAATAACATCCCTTATTATCCTTTAAAATCCTTTACTATCCCTTACATTAAAAGAGCAAGATTACATTTGGAATAATATTTGAACGAACTTGCACCAGATAGCAACACTCTAGATATCAAAATAATCACAAGAATACACTCGATAATATAGAGAGAAATAGAGAAAACTTCAGTTTACGGTGTGATTTTCAATTCTAACCTAAGCACATATTTATAGGAAATTGCTTAGAACACACGAAAGCGTAAAATTTAATATAATAATATTATTATAAAAATTATTCACGCCACCTCTTTGACAACTGAATTCAGCATGTTTGCAACACCATTGGAGCCCACCAAATGACAAAAAAACGTTTTTTTAAAAAAAATAATAAAAACTCCTAAAAATCAATTATTTCGGAATTTCAATAATTCATAATAAATATCCCTTTTATCCGAAAATTCGAATCTCGCGACCATTTATAGGAAATTCAATTCTCTACAACTTTACAGAAGAAAGTTTTTCCAAACTCCAAATAAAAATTGACCGAAATCCACAAACGAGTGATTTTACAGGCTATAATCAAATTTCAGTCAAAAAATGGGGTCCGACACACAAAACATGTGTTAATCATTTAATGCAACAAAAATACTCTTCCTCCTCATATACTCATATATCCCACATTCATTGTAAAAATATCACCATTATTATATTATTAAAATATAATAATAAATTATTTTATCAGAAAAGATAAAATATCAATTTTCAACAATTGTCACTTTAAAAATTTTCTCCATTTATATCCACATAAAATGAATATTTTCCTTATCATATAAATCAATAATTAATTATTCACAAATAATATTACTGAATCACAATAATGACAACTAGGCAGTTCCTATGAAAGAAGGGGCTTTCCAATAAGAATTTCGCTTTACTGGCGCGCAATTAGGTGACCAAACCTCTCCTTAGACTGAACTTTCTAGACATTGCCAATAATTTTATCTAATAATATTATTGAGATAATATGAATTATTGCTTCGATAATGGAAAAATTGTGTAGTGACAATTATTAAAACAACGATAATATAAAATATCAACGCAGCAATTATTGAATCAATAAAAAATCAATGAGAATTAATTCTCCGTAACAATTATTGAGTAGTGCCTTCTTACGTAAGAATCAATAATTGGTGCAATACTGAGTAATGCTCGTGTGCAACAACGCGTAGACATCGTGGTTTAACCAACGGGTATTCCAACAGTGTTAATGGTAACAATTACGCCGTTATTTATAAAAACTCAAATTTGTCATTTTCTTCATCGGACAGTTATTCTGTTATGGGGCCCAAAAAAGGTCATACCGTCGTCAGATTAATATTCCCTACAACAATGAGTATTTTATAACCACTTGCTTATTAAAAAAAATTTCATATATCACCCTTAAATTTAAACTTTTATCAATTTAACTATTTACTAAATAGAAAAATTGAATACTTTTATTTCATAAAATTCGAGGTCTTACAATCTCCCCTCCTTATGAAATTTTGTCCTCAAAATTTACGTACCTGATATTTCAAAGAGTTGAGAATACCTTTCTTTCATTTCAGATTCCATCTTCCCTGTCCTCATGATTTGTCCATTGCTCATCTCCTGTATTTTAGATATCATTCTAGAATACAGCTTCAAAAACAAAGGTTAATTGAACAAATTAACATATCACATAATATCCCGATATTATGACTGACCAACAAATAAGCTTAGGTAGGACACACTAGCGAAGGATTTACTCATCTCTCCCCTCCTAGTTCTATTTCCGATCTTCGCCAGAGATCATATCCCTAAGCTCTGATACCAACTGTGACGACCCCAAAATAGGTCCAATCCATCCAACTTATTCTGAGTCGCCAAATACATGGTACAGAAAATAACTGCAACTTTATTACAACAATTGTCATGCAAAATATAACAACACATATGTTGTGATTTTTGATACTAAAATATACCAATTGTGACTCTGGACACCAACTTGGATAGCACGTCACCATGACACCTTACATAAAGGTACAGTCAAAAACTGTTTTAGAAAGTAAAAGCTTTGGGAAGTGCTCAAGGAAACCTTCGTACATGGGAGGCCATGCGTCTAGGTTATGATAGATATCATATGGCCACAGAATTATCCTTGGTTGACCCAATAGACCCCAAAGAAAAATGAAAAGATTACTATCATATTCTTCCCAATGGTGAGTCTTCTCTTGACATATCATTATCTCCACTGTCTCTAATTGGGTATTATACTCCAAACAAACACCAAGATTATATAGGTAGTGCTTATAAATATACTCAGCAAGTGGATGAGCACATTCTTGTCTTATGATGATACGAGGTTGTATGTCATTAGACATCTTGTATGATAGTGGCAAAACACCCTTCCAATGTTGGGTTCTCTTCACCTTGTTTGATTCAACAAATATAACTACTAAATGATGACCACCGTTTTATTCCCCTGTTACCCCCGCTCGACCCAGCTACACTCGTATTACCTAAAAAGAATTGTGAAGCAAAAGGGTGAGCACAACTAGCTCAGTAAAGAATATTATGACTAAAGATAAATAAATTATCAATAGTCTTCATCAATAATAAATCAGAGATTTAGAACATATGGTAGATGATAAAACTTTTCAACCATAGTTGCAGCGGAACGAACAATCCATTAGAAGAGTCAAATAGACCATAAAGTCTATTATCTTCTCCATGTTAAAAGTCCACCAACAATGTTTTATCCCTGTAACATTAATCAACAATTCCTGTCCACAATCACATGTATAACCCATAATCGTAATTGTAGTTCTAAATTCCTTTCCTCATCCAGGACAAAGTTAATTTTCATCACCTGAAACATCAAAGATCATGGTTATACCAAATCATAGTTCATGTTCATAATCCTACTAATAAATTCATCTTTGCGCTACGGGCCAAAGATATTCATCAATAGTTCATCTTTGCACTACAGGCCAAAGATATTCATCAACAAGTCATCTTTGCACTACATGCCAAAGATATTCAACAACAGGTCATCTTTGCACTACATGCGAAAGATATTAATATCTCAAAGAAATATATAATCATTTCAGAATTATATAAACAATAATTATAACCATGTTGATCAATTCACCTTTACACTTAAGCTAAAGATATTCAATTATAAATTCAATGGTCATGATCATCATACCACAATTCAACTTTTTCACCATCGCCAAAGAGAACCCTAGTCATGATCATACCAATAATCTACCCATCTTCACACTCTAGTGAAAGAGAATTTCAACATCAGGGTTATAAAAATGTTATATATGATAATAAAATCAATATAATCAATACATAGTTTTAATCTTCAGAGTAATATTCATAAATCAACTATAATTCGGTTTGAAAAAAGAAACCAATTTTGTAGTGAATAGTACCCGTGAATAATAACTCGTGAATAGTAACTCATGAATAGTAACGCATGAATAGTAACTCATGAATAGTAACCCGTCATGAATAGTAACTCGTGAATAGTAATTTATGAATAGTAACTCATGAATAGTAATCCCGACATGAAAAAGTTCTAAATTTGATAAAAATTTTCAACCAATATTTCGGCATAATGATATTGAAGAAATAATATCATTTTCGAATAAAATAACATCCCTTACTATCCCTTACAATCCCTTACCTTAAAAGAGCAGTACTTCTGACTGGAATAACGCTGAACGAACTTGCACCGTATAGCAACACTCTAGATTTCAAAATACTCACAAGAATACACTCAATAATATAGAGAGAGAAAACTTCAGTTTCTGGTGTGATTTTCAATTCTAACCTAAGCACCTATTTATAGGAAATTACTTAGAACACCAAAGCAGAAATTTTAATATAATAATATTATTATAAAAATTATTCACTCTCACCTCTTTGACAACTGAATTCAGCATGTTTGCAACACCATTGGAGCCCACCAAATGACAAAAAAACATTTTTCTTTTAAAAAATAATAAAAACTCCTAAAATCAATTATTTCGGAACTTCGGAACTTCAATAATTCATAATAAATAGCCCTTTTATCAGAAAATTCAAAACTCGCGATTTTATAGGAAATTCAATTCTCTACAACTTTATGGAAGAAAGTTTTTCCAAATTCCAAATAAAAATTGATCGGAATCCACAAACGGGCGATTTTACAGGCTATAATCAAATTTCAGTCAAAAAATGGGGTCCGACACACAAAACATGTGTTAATCATTTAATGCAACAAAAATATTGTTCCTCCTCATATACTCATAGATCCCACGTTCATTGTAAAAATATCACCATTATTATATTATTAAAATATAATAATAAATTATTTTATCAGAAAAGATAAAATATCAATTTTCAACAATTGTCACTTTAAAAATTTTCTCCATTTATATCCACATAAAAGGAATATTTTCCTTATCATATAAATCAATAATTAATTATTCACAAATAATATTACTAAATCACAATAATGACAACTAGGCAGTTCCTATGAAAGAAAGGGCTTTCCAATAAGAATTTCGCTTTACTGGCGCGCAATTAGGTGACCAAACCTCTCCTTAGACAGAACTTTCTAGACATTGCCAATAATTTTATCTAATAATATTATTCAGATAATATGAATTATTGCTTCGATAATGGAAAATACTGTGTAGTGACAATTATTAAAACAATAGTAATATAAAATATCAACGCAACAATTATTGAATCAATAAAATCTTTGAGCGAAGAATTATCGTAATAATTATTGAGTAGTGCCTTCTTTACGTAAGAATCAATAATTGGTGCAATACGGTATAAGCACTGTGCAACAACACGTATTATTACTATGTTTTAAACACACCGGTATTCCAACATGTTGTTAATTCAGTAATAATTACGCCAGATTATTTATAAAAACTCAAATTTGTCATTTTCTTCATCCGACAGTTATTCTATTATGGGGCCCACAAAAGGCTGCGCCATCGTATGAATATTCCCCTACAACAATGAGTATTTTATAACCACTTGCTTATTAAAAAAATTTTCATATATCACCCTTAACTTTAAACTTTTATCAATTTAACTATTTACTAAATAGAAAAATTGAATACTTTTATTTCATAAATTGCAGGGTCTTACAATCTCCCCTCCTTATGAAATTTCGTCCTCAAAATTTATGTACCTGATATTTCAAAGAGTTGAGAATACCTTGCTTTCATTTCAGATTCCATCTTCCCTGTCCTCATGATTTGTCCATTGCTCATCTCCTGTATTTTAGATATCATTCTAGAATACGGCTTCAAAAACAAAGGTTAATTGAACAAATTAACATATCACATAATATCCCGATATTATGACTGACCAACAAATAAGCTTAGGTAGGACACACTAGCGAAGGATTTACTAATCTCTCCCCTCCGCCAGAGATCATATCCCTAAGCTCTGATACCAACTGTGACGACCCCAAAACAGGTCCAATCCATCCAACCTATTCTGAGTCGCCAAATACATGGTACAGAAAATAACTACAACTTTATTACAACAATTGTCGTGCAAAATACAACAACACATATGTTGTGAGTTTTGATACTAAAATATACCAACTGTGACTCTGGACACCAACTTGGATAGCACGTCACCATGACACCTTACATAAAGGTACAGTCAAAAACTGTTTTAGAAAGTAAAAGCTTTGGGAAGTGCTCAAGGAAACCTTCGTACATGGGAGGCCATGCGTCTAGGTTATGATAGATATCATATGGCCACAGAATTATCCTTGGTTGACCCAATAGACCCCAAAGAAAAACTAGAAGATTACTATCATATTCTTCCCAATGGTGAGTCTTCTCTTGACATATCATTATCTCCACTGTCTCTAATTGGGTATTATACTCCAAACAAACACCAAGATTATATAGGTAGTGCTTATAAATATACTCAGCAAGTGGATGAGCACATTCTTGTCTTATGATGATACGAGGTTGTATGTCATTAGACATCTTGTATGATAGTGGCAAAACACCCTTCCAATGTTGGGTTCTCTTCACCCTATTTGATTCAACAAATATAACTACTAAATGATGACCACCGCTTTTATTCCCTCGTTATTACCCCGGCTTCAATTCCAAACCTACACTCGTATTACCTAAAAAGAATTGTGAAGCAAAAGGGTGAGCACAACTAGCTCAGTAAAGAAACTTATGACTAAAGATAAATAAATTATCAATAGTCTTCATCAGTAATAAATCAGAGATTTAGAACATATGGTAGATGATAAAACTTTTCAACCATAGTTGCAGCGGAACGAACAATCCATTGGAATAGTCAAATAGACCATAAAGTCTATTATCTTCTCCATGTTAAAAGTCCACCAACAATGTTTTATCCCTGTAACATTAATCAACAATTCCTGTCCACAATCACATGTATAACCCATAATCGTAATTGTAGTTCTAAATTCCTTTCCTCATCTAGGACAAAGTTAATTTTCATCACCTGAAACATCAAAGATCATGGTTATACCAAATCATAGTTCATGTTCATAATCCTACTAATAAATTCATCTTTGCGCTACGGGCCAAAGATATTCATCAATAGTTCATGTTTGCACTACAGGCCAAAGATATTCATCAACAAGTCATCTTTGCACTACATGCCAAAGATATTCAACAACAGGTCATCTTTGCACTACATGCTAAAGATATTAATATCTCAAAGAAATATATAATCATTTCAGAATTATATAAACAATAATTATAACCATGTTGATCAATTCACCTTTACACTTAAGCTAAAGGTATTCAATTATAAATTCAATGGTCATGATCATACCAGTCACAATTCAACTTTTTCACTACTGGCCAAAGAGAACCCTAGTCACGATCATACCAATAATCTACCCATCTTCACACTCTAGTGAAAGAGAATTTCAACATCAGGGTTATAAAAATTTTAAATATGATAATAAAATTAATATAATCAATACATAGTTTTAATCTTCAGAGTAATATTCATAAATCAACTATAATTTGGTTAGAAAAAAGAAATCAATTTTGTAGTGAATAGTAACTTGTGAATAGTAACTCATGAATAGTAACGCATGAATAGTAACTCATGAATAGTAACCCGTCGTGAATAGTAACTCGTGAATAATAATTCATGAATAGTAACTCGTGAATAGTAACTCATGAATAGTAATCCCGACATGAAAAATTTCCAATTTTGATAAAAAATTTCCAACCAATATTTCGGCATAATGATATTGAAGAAATAATATCATTTTCGAATAAAATAACATCCCTTACTATCCCTTACAATCCCTTACTATCCCTTACCTTAAAAGAGCAGTACTTCTGACTGGAATAACGCTGAACGAACTTGCACCGTATAGCAACACTCTAGATATCAAAATACTCACAAGAATACACTCGATTATATAGAGAGAGAAATAGAGAGAAAACTTCAGTTTCTGGTGTGATTTTCAATTCTAACCTAAGCACCTATTTATAGGAAATTGCTTAGAACACCAAAGAAGAAAATTTAATATAATAATATTATTTTAAAAAATTATTCACGCTCACCTCTTTGACAACTGAATTCAGCATGTTTGCAACACCATTGGAGCCCACCAAATGACAAAAAACGTTTTCTTTTAAAAACTAATAAAACTCCTAAAATCAATTATTTGAACTTCGAACTTCAATAATTCATAATGAATAGCCTTTTATCGGAAAATTCAATCTCACGACCTTTTATAGGAAATTCAATTACGTACAACTTTACGTAAGAAAGTTTTTCCAAATTCTAAACAAAAATTGGACAAGAAATCCACAAACGGGTGATTTTACAAAGTATAATCAAATTTCGATTAAAAATGGGTCCAGACACACAAAACATGTGTTAATCATTTAATGCAACAAAAATACTGTTCCTCCTCATATACTCATATATCCCACATTCATTGTAAAAATATCACCATTATTATATTATTAAAATATAATAATAAATTATTTTATCAGAAAAGATAAAATATCAATTTTCAACAATTGTCACTTTAAAAATTTTCTCCATCTATATCCACATAAAATGAATATTTTCCTTATCATATAAATCAATAATTAATTATTCACAAATAATATCACTGAATCACAATAATGACAACCAGGCAGTTCCTAGGAAAGAGGGGGCTTTCCAATAAGAATTTCTCCTTACTGGCGCGCAATTAGGTGACCAAACCTCTCCTTAGACAGAACTTTCTAGACATTGCCAATAATTTTATCTAATAATATTATTCAGATAATATGAATTATTGCTTCGATAATGGAAAATACTGTGTAGTGACAATTATTAAAACAACAGTAATATAAAATATCAACGCAGCAATTATTGAATCAATAAAATACTGAACAGTAATTAATGTAACAATTATTGAGTAGTGCCTTCTTACGTTCGTGTGCTATTGTGCAACAACGCGTATTACTGTGTTTTAACCACGGGGTATTCCAACAGTGTTAACGGTAACAATTACGCCGTTATTTATAAAAACTCAAATTTGTCGCTTTTTTTCATCCCAAGCTAGTTATTACGTTGAGGCCCACAAAAGGTCATATTGCCGTATGAATATTCCCCGACTACAATGAGTATTTTATAACCACTTGCTTATTAAAAAAAATTTCATATATCACCCTTAACTTTAAACTTTATCAATTTAACTATTTACTAAATAGAAAAATTGAATACTTTTATTTCATAAAATGCAGGGTCTTACAATCTCCCCTCCTTATGAAATTTCGTCCTCAAAATTTACGTGCCTGATATTTCAAAGAGTTGAGAATACCTTGCTTTCATTTCAGATTCCATCTTCCCTGTCTTTATGATTTTTCCATTGCTCATCTCCTGTATTTCAGATATCATTCTAGAATACAGCTTCAAAAATAAAGGTTAATTGAACAAATTAACATATCACATAATATCCCGATATTATGACTGACCAACAAATAAGCTTAGGTAGGACACACTAGCGAAGGATTTACTCATCTCTCCCCTCCTAGTTCTATTTTTGATCTCCGCCAGAGATCATATCCCAAAGCTCTGATACCAACTGTGACGACCCCAAAATAGGTCCAATCCATCCAACCTATTCTGAGTCGCCAAATACACGGTACAGAAAATAACTGCAACTTTATTACAACAATTGTCGTGCAAAATACAACAACACATATGTTGTGAGTTTTGATACTAAAATATACCAACTGTGACTCTGGACACCAACTTCGATAGCACATCACCATGACACCTTACATAAAGGTACAATCAAAAACTGTTTTAGAAATTAAAAGCTTTGGGAAGTGCTCAAGGAAACCTTCATACATGGGAGGCCATGCGTCTAGGTTATGATAGATATCATATGGCCACAGAATTATCCTTGGTTGACCCAATAGACCCCAAAGAAAAACTAGAAGATTACTATCATATTCTTCCCAATGGTGAGTCTTCTCTTGACGTATCATTATCTCCACTGTCTCTAATTGGGTATTATACTCCAAACAAACACCAATATTATATAGGTAGTGCTTATAAATATACTCAGCAAGTGGATGAGCACATTCCTTTCTTACGATGATACGAGGTTGTATGTCATTAGACATCTTGTATGATAGTGGCAAAACACCCTTCCAACGTTGGGTTCGCTTTCACCTATTTGATTCGACAAATATAACTACTAAATGATGACCACCATTTTATTCCCTCACACTACCCCCGCTCAACCCAAAACTACACTCGTATTACCTAGAAAGAATTGTGAAGCAAAAAAAGGGTGAGCACAAACTAGCTCGAAGAAAGAATATTATGACTAAAGATAAATAAATTATCAATAGTCTTCATCAAGAATAAATCGTAGATTTAGAACATATGGTAGATGATAAAACTTTTCAACCATAGTTGCAGTGAACGAAAGCAATCCATTAGAAGAGTCAAATAGACCATAAAGTCTATTATCTTCTCCATGTTAAAAGTCCACCAACAATGTTTTATCCCGTAACATTAATCAATAATTTCATCCACAATCACATGTATAACCCATAATCGTAATTGTAGTTCTAAATTCCTTTCCTCATCCAGACAAAGTTAATTTTCATCACCGAAACATCAAAGATCATGGTTATACCAAATCACGATTCATGTTCATAATCCTACTAATAAATTCATCTTTGCACTACAGGCCAAAGATATTCATCAATAGTTCATTTGCACTACAAGCCAAAGATATTCATCAACAAGTCATCTTTGCACTACATGCCAAAGATATTCAACAACGGGTCATCTTTGTACTACATGCCAAAGATATTAATATCTCAAAGAAATATATAATCATTTCAGAATTATATAAACAATAATTATAACCATGTTGATCAATTCACCTTTACACTTAAGCTAAAGATATTCAATTATAAATTCAATGGTCATGATCATACCAGTTACAATTCAACTTTTCACTACTGGCCAAAGAGAACCCTAGTCATGATCATACCAATAATCTACCCATCTTCACACTCTAGTGAAAGAGAATTTCAACATCAGGGTTATAAAAATGTTATATATGATAATAAAATCAATATAATTAATACATAGTTTTAATCTCCAGAATAATATTCATAAATCAACTATAATTTGGTTAGAAAAAAAAACCAATTTTGTAGTGAATAGTACCCGTGAATAGTAACTCGTGAATAGTAACTCATGAATAGTAATGCATGAATAGTAACTCATGAATAGTAACCCGTCATGAATAGTAACTCGTGAATAGTAAATCGTGAATAGTAACTCATGAATAGTAACTCGTGAATAGTAACTCATGAATAGTAACTCATGAATAGTAATCCCGACATGAAAAAATTCCAAATTTGATAAAAATTTCCAACCAATATTTCGGCATAATGATATTGAAGAAATAATATCATTTTCGAATAAAATAACATCCCTTATTATCCTTTAAAATCCCTTACATTAAAAGAGCAGTACTTCTGACTGGAATAACGCTGAACGAACTTGCACCGTATAGCAACACTCTAGGTATCAAAATAATCACAAGAATACACTCGATAATATAGAGAGAGAAATAGAGAGAAAACTTCAGTTTCTGGTGTGATTTTCAATTCTAACCTAAGCACATATTTATAGGAAATTGCTTAGAACACCAGAGCAGAAAATTTAATATAATAATATTATTATAAAAATTATTCACGCTCACCTCTTTGACAACTGAATTCAGCATGTTTGCAACACCATTGGAGCCCACCAAATGACAAAAAAACGTTTTTCTTTTAAAAATAATAAAAACTCCTAAAAATCAATTATTTCGGAATTTCAATAATTCATAATAAATATCCCTTTTATCCGAAAATTCGAATCTCGCGACCATTTATAGGAAATTCAATTCTCTACAACTTTACAGAAGAAAGTTTTTCAAACTCCAAATAAAAATTGACCGAAATCCACAAACGAGTGATTTTACAGGCTATAATCAAATTTCAGTCAAAAAATGGGGTCCAACACACAAAACATGTGTTAATCATTTAATGCAACAAAAATACTCTTCCTCCTCATATACTCATATATCCCACATTCATTGTAAAAATATCACCATTATTATATTATTAAAATATAATAATAAATTATTTTATCATAAAAGATAAAATATCAATTTTCAACAATTGTCACTTTAAAAATTTTCTCCATTTATATCCACATAAAATGAATATTTTCCTTATCATATAAATCAATAATTAATTATTCACAAATAATATTCTTGAATCACAATAATGACAACTAAGCGATTCCTATGAAAGAAGGGCTTTCCAATAAGAATTTAAGCTTTCTTTGGCGCTGCAATTAGGTGACCAAACCTCTCCTTAGGCGAGAACTTTCTAGACATTGCCAATAATTTTATCTAATAATATTATTAGGAGATAATATGAATTATTGCTTCGATAATGGAAAATATTGTGTAGTGACAATTATTAAAACAATAGTAATATAAAATATCAACGCAACAATTATTGAATCAATAAAATATTGAGCAATTAATTATCGTGTAACAATTATTGAGTAGTGCCTTTCACGTAAGAATCGATAATTGGTGCAATACCGTGGGTGCTATCTTGCGGCAACAACGCAGACATCGTGGTTTAACCAACGGGTATTCCAAACAGTGTTAATGGTAACAATTACTGCCAATTATTTATAAAAACTCAAATTTGTCATTTTCTTCATCTGGACGGTTATTACATTATGGGGCCCCAAAAAGGTCATAGGTCAGTCATTATTAATATTCCCTACAACAATGAGTATTTTATAACCACTTGCTTATTAAAAAAAATTTCATATATCACCCTTAACTTTAAACTTTTATCAATTTAACTATTTACTAAATAGAAAAATTGAATACTTTTATTTCATAAAATTCGAGGTCTTACAATCTCCCTCCTTATGAAATTTTGTCCTCAAAATTTACGTACACGATATTTCAAAGAGTTGAGAATACCTTGCTTTCATTTGATTCCATCTTCCCCGTCCTCATGATTTGTCCATTGCTCATCTCGTATATTTGAGATATCATTCTAGAATACACTTCAAAAAACAAAGGTTAATTGAACAAATTAATATATCACATAATATCCCGATATTATGGTGACCAACAAATAAGCTTAGGTAGGACACACTAGCGAAGGATTTACTCATCTCTCCCCTCCTAGTTCTATTTCCGATCTCCGCCAGAGATCATATCCCTAAGCTCTGATACCAACTGTGACGACCCCAAAATAGGTCCAATCTATCCAACTTATTCTGAGTCGCCAAATACATGGTACGTAAAATAAGCGCAACTTTATTACAACAATTGTCATGCAAAATATAACAACACATATGTTGTGAGTTTTGATACTAAAATATACCAACTGTGACTCTCGGGACACCAACTTGGATAGACGTCACCATGACACCTTACATAAAGGTGCGATACCAAAAACTGTTTTAGAAAGTAAAAGCTTTGGGAAGTGCTCAAGGAAACCTTCGTACATGGGAGGCCATGCGTCTAGGTTATGATAGATATCATATGGCCCGCGTAATTATCCTTGGTTGACCTAATAGACCCCAAAGAAAAATGAAAAGATTACTATCATATTCTTCCCAATGGTGAGTCTTCTCTTGACATATCATTATCTCCACTGTCTCTAATTGGGTATTATACTCCAAACAAACACCAAGATTATATAGGTAGTGCTTATAAATATACTCAGCAAGTGGATGAGCACATTCTTGTCTTATGATGATACGAGGTTATATGTCATTAGATATCTTGTATGATAGTGGCAAAACACCCTTCCAATGTTGGGTTCTCTTCACCCTATTTGATTCAACAAATATAACTACTAAATGATGACCACCGTTTTATTCCCCTGTTACCCCCGCTCGACCCAGCTACACTCGTATTACCTAAAAAGAATGGTGAATCAAAAGGGTGAGCACAACTAGCTCAGTAAAGACTATTATGACTAAAGATAAATAAATTATCAATAGTATTCATCAGTTATAAATCAGAGATTTAGAACATATGGTAGATGATAAAACTTTTCAACCATAGTTGCAGCGGAACGAACAATCCATTAGAAGAGTCAAATAGACCATAAAGTCTATTATCTTCTCCATGTTAAAAGTCCACCAACAATGTTTTATCCCTGTAACATTAATCAACAATTCCTGTCCACAATCACATGTATAACCCATAATCGTAATTGTAGTTCTAAATTCCTTTCCTCATCCAGGACAAAGTTAATTTTCATCACCTGAAACATCAAAGATCATGCTTATACCAAATCATAGTTCATGTTCATAATCCTACTAATAAATTCATCTTTGCGCTACGGGCCAAAGATATTCATCAATAGTTCATCTTTGCACTACAAGCCAAAGATATTCATCAACAAGTCATCTTTGCACTACATGCCAAAGATATTCAACAACAGGTCATCTTTGCACTACATGCCAAAGATATTAATATCTCAAAGAAATATATAATCATTTCAGAATTATATAAACAATAATTATAACCATGTTGATCAATTCACCTTTACACTTAAGCTAAAGATATTCAATTATAAATTCAATGGTCATGATCATACCAGTCACAATTCAACTTTTCACTACTGGCCAAAGAGAACCCTAGTCATGATCATACCAATAATCTACCCATCTTCACACTCTAGTGAAAGAGAATTTCAACATCAGGGTTATAAAAATGTTATATATGATAATAAAATCAATATAATCAATACATAGTTTTAATCTTCAGAGTAATATTCATAAATCAACTATAATTTGGTTTGAAAAAAGAAACCAATTTTGTAGTGAATAGTACCCGTGAATAATAACTCGTGAATAGTAACTCATGAATAGTAACGCATGAATAGTAACTCATGAATAGTAACCCGTCATGAATAGTAACTCGTGAATAGTAATTTATGAATAGTAACTCATGAATAGTAACTCATGAATAGTAATCCCGACATGAAAAAGTTCCAAATTTGATAAAAATTTTCAACCAATATTTCGGCATAATGATATTGAAGAAATAATATCATTTTCGAATAAAATAACATCCCTTACATTCCCTTACAATCCCTTACCTTAAAAGAGCAAAGATTACGATTTGGAATACTTATTTGAATCGAACTTGCACCGTATAGCAACACTCTAGATTTCAAAATACTCACATGAATACACTCAATAATATAGAGAGAGAAAACTTCAGTTTCTGGTGTGATTTTCAATTCTAACCTAAGCACCTATTTATAGGAAATTACTTAGAACACCAAAGCAGAAATTTTAATATAATAATATTATTATAAAAATTATTCACGCTCACCTCTTTGACAACTGAATTCAGCATGTTTGCAACACCATTGGAGCCCACCAAATGACAAAAAAACATTTTTCTTTTAAAAAATAATAAAAACTCCTAAAAATCAATTATTTCGGAACTTCGGAACTTCAATAATTCATAATAACTAGCCCTTTTATCAGAAAATTCGAAACTCGCGGTTTTTTATAGGAAATTCAATTCTCTACAACTTTATGGAAGAAAGTTTTTCCAAATTCCAAACAAAAATTGACCGGAATCCACAAACCAGGCGATTTTACGTGCTATAATCAAATTTCAGTCCAAAAAATGGGGTCCACACACAAAACATGTGTTAATCATTTAATGCAACAAAAATACATCGCTCCTCCTCATATACTCATAGATCCCACGTTCATTGTAAAAATATCACCATTATTATATTATTAAAATATAATAATAAATTATTTTATCATAAAAGATAAAATATCAATTTTCAACAATTGTCACTTTAAAAATTTTCTCCATTTATATCCACATAAAAGGAATATTTTCCTTATCATATAAATCAATAATTAATTATTCACAAATAATATTACTGAATCACAATAATGACAACTAGGCAGTTCCTATGAAAGAAAGGGCTTTCCAATAAGAATTTCGCTTTACTGGCGCGCAATTAGGTGACCAAACCTCTCCTTAGACAGAACTTTCTAGACATTGCCAATAATTTTATCTAATAATATTATTCAGATAATATGAATTATTGCTTCGATAATGGAAAATACTGTGTAGTGACAATTATTAAAACAATAGTAATATAAAATATCAACGCAACAATTATTGAATCAATAAAAATAATGAGCAAGAATTTATCGTAACAATTATTGAGTAGTGCCTTCACGTAAGAATCAATAATTGGTGCAATACTGGTAGTGCTCTTCTTGTGCAACAACACGTACATCGTGTGTTTTAACCACCGGTATTCCAACAAAGTTGTTAGCGGTAATAATTACGCCGTTATTTATAAAAACTCAAATTTGTCATTTTCTTCATCAAGCGCTTATTATTACATTATGGGGCCCACAAAAGGCTGCGCCGTCGTATGAATATTCCCCTACAACAATGAGTATTTTATAACCACTTGCAAATGGATGAGCACATCCCTGTCTTATGATGATACGAGGTTGTATGTCGTTAGACATCTTGTATGATAGTGGCAAAACACCCTTCCAACGTTGGGTTCGCTTCACCCTATTTGATTCAACAAATATAACTACTAAATGATGACCACCGTTCTATTCTCCTGTTACCCCCGCTCGACCCAACTACACTCGTATTACCTAAAAAGAATTATGAAGCAAAAGGGTGAGCACAACTAGCTCAGTAAAGAATATTATGACTAAAGATAAATAAATTATCAATAGTCTTCATCAGTAATAAATCAGAGATTTAGAACATATGGTAGATGATAAAACTTTTCAACCATAGTTGCAGCGGAACGAACAATCCATTGGAATAGTCAAATAGACCATAAAGTCTATTATCTTCTCCATGTTAAAAGTCCACCAACAATGTTTTATCCTCGTAACATTAATCAACAATTTCACGCCCACAATCACATGTATAACCCATAATCGTAATTGTAGTTCTAAATTCCTTTCCTCATCCAGGACAAAGTTAATTTTCATCACCTGAAACATCAAAGATCATGGTTATACCAAATCATAGTTCATGTTCATAATCCTACTAATAAATTCATCTTTGCGCCACGGCCAAAGATATTCATCAATAGTTCATGTTTGCATCTGAAGCCAAAGATATTCATCAACAAGTCATCTTTGCACTACATGCCAAAGATATTCAACAACAGGTCATCTTTGCACTACATGCTAAAGATATTAATATCTCAAAGAAATATATAATCATTTCAGAATTATATAAACAATAATTATAACCATGTTGATCAATTCACCTTTACACTTAAGCTAAAGATATTCAATTATAAATTCAATGGTCATGATCATACCAGTCACAATTCAACTTTTTCACTACTGGCCAAAGAGAACCCTAGTCACGATCATACCAATAATCTACCCATCTTCACACTCTAGTGAAAGAGAATTTCAACATCAGGGTTATAAAAATGTTATATATGATAATAAAATTAATATAATCAATACATAGTTTTAATCTTCAGAGTAATATTCATAAATCAACTATAATTTGGTTAGAAAAAAGAAATCAATTTTGTAGTGAATAGTAACTCGTGAATAGTAACTCGTGAATAGTAACTCATGAATAGTAATGTATGAATAGTAACTCATGAATAGTAACCCGTCGTGAATAGTAACTCGTGAATAATAATTCATGAATAGTAACTCGTGAATAGTAACTCATGAATAGTAATCCTGACATGAAAAATTTCCAAATTTGATAAAAAATTTCCAACCAATATTTCGGCATAATGATATTGAAGAAATAATATCATTTTCGAATAAAATAACAT
The DNA here is from genome assembly GCA_020205605.1 of Panax ginseng. Classification (NCBI taxonomy): domain Eukaryota; kingdom Viridiplantae; phylum Streptophyta; class Magnoliopsida; order Apiales; family Araliaceae; genus Panax; species Panax ginseng. The sequence continues at coordinate 55,551,863 of CM035143.1, read as the reverse complement.
CCCTTACTATCCCTTACAATCCCTTACTATCCCTTACTTAAAAGAGCAGTACTTCTGACTGGAATAACGCTGAACGAACTTGCACCGTATAGCAACACTCTAGATATCAAAATACTCACAAGAATACACTCGATAATATAGAGAGAGAAATAGAGAGAAAACTTCAGTTTCTGGTGTGATTTTCAATTCTAACCTAAGCACCTATTTATAGGAAATTGCTTAGAACACCAAAGAAGAAAATTTAATATAATAATATTATATTAAAAAATTATTCACGCTCACCTCTTTGACAACTAAATTCAGCATGTTTGCAACACCATTGGAGCCCACCAAATGTCAAAAAAACGTTTTTCTTTTAAAAACTAATAAAAACTCCTAAAAATCAATTATTTCGGAACTTCAGAACTTCAATAATTCATAATAAATAGCCCTTTTATCAGAAAATTCGAATCTCACGACCTTTTATAGGAAATTCAATTCTCTACAACTTTACAGAAGAAAGTTTTTCCAAATTCTAAACAAAAATTGACCGAAATCCACAAACGGGTGATTTTACAGGCTATAATCAAATTTCAGTTAAAAATGGGGTCCAGACACACAAAACATGTGTTAATCATTTAATGCAACAAAAAATCATTCCTCCTCATATACTCATATATCCCACATTCATTGTAAAAATATCACCATTATTATATTATTAAAATATAATAATAAATTATTTTATCGTAATAGATAAAATATCAATTTTCAACAATTGTCACTTTAAAAATTTTCTCCATCTATATCCACATAAAATGAATATTTTCCTTATCATATAAATCAATAATTAATTATTCACAAATAATATCATGAATCACAATAATGACAATGTGCAGCGGTTCTAGGAAGAGGGGCTTTCAATAAGAATTTCTCCTTCTTTGGCCAAGCAATTAGGTGACCAAACCTCTCCTTAGACAGAACTTTCTAGACATTGCCAATAATTTTATCTAATAATATTATTCAGATAATATGAATTATTGCTTCGATAATGGAAAATACTGTGTAGTGACAATTATTAAAACAACAGTAATATAAAATATCAACGCAGCAATTATTGAATCAATAAAATACTGAACAGTAATTAATGTAACAATTATTGAGTAGTGCCTTCTTACGTTCGTGTGCTATTGTGCAACAACGCGTATTACTGTGTTTTAACCACGGGGTATTCCAACAGTGTTAACGATAACAATTACGCCGTTATTTATAAAAACTCAAATTTGTCGTTTTCTTCATCCGACAGTTATTCTGTTATGAGGCCCACAAAAGGCTGCGCCGTCGTATGAATATTCCCCGACTACAATGAGTATTTTATAACCACTTGCTTATTAAAAAAAATTTCATATATCACCCTTAACTTTAAACTTTATCAATTTAACTATTTACTAAATAGAAAAATTGAATACTTTTATTTCATAAAATGCGTGGTCTTACAATCTCCCTCCTTATGAAATTTCGTCCTCAAAATTTCGTGCTCGATATTTCAAAGAGTTGAGAATACCTTGCTTTCATTTCAGATTCCATCTTCCCTGTCTTTATGATTTTTCCATTGCTCATCTCCTGTATTTCAGATATCATTCTAGAATACAGCTTCAAAAATAAAGGTTAATTGAACAAATTAACATATCACATAATATCCCGATATTATGACTGACCAACAAATAAGCTTAGGTAGGACACACTAGCGAAGGATTTACTCATCTCTCCCCTCCTAGTTCTATTTTTGATCTCCGCCAGAGATCATATCCCAAAGCTCTGATACCAACTGTGACGACCCCAAAATAGGTCCAATCCATCCAACCTATTCTTAGTCGCCAAAATACTCAGATGTAAAATAAGCGCAACTTTATTACAACAATTGTCGTGCAAAATACAACAACACATATGTTGTGAGTTTTGATACTAAAATATACCAACTGTGACTCTGGACACCAACTTGGATAGCACATCACCATAACACCTTACATAAAGGTACAATCAAAAACTGTTTTAGAAATTAAAAGCTTTGGGAAGTGCTCAAGGAAACCTTCATACATGGGAGGCCATGCGTCTAGGTTATGATAGATATCATATGGCCACAGAATTATCCTTGGTTGACCCAATAGACCCCAAAGAAAAATGAAAAGATTACTATCATATTCTTCCCAATGGTGAGTCTTCTCTTGACATATCATTATCTCCACTGTCTCTAATTGGGTATTATACTCCAAACAAACACCAATATTATATAGGTAGTGCTTATAAATATACTCAGCAAGTGGATGAGCACATTCCTTTCTTATGATGATACGAGGTTGTATGTCATTAGACATCTTGTATGATAGTGGCAAAACAACCTTCCAACGTTGGGTTCGCTTCACCCTATTTGATTCAACAAATATAACTACTAAATGATGACCACCATTTTATTCCCCTGTTACCCCGCCGACTCAACCCGGCTACACTCAGACACGAGAAAGAATTGTGAAGAAAAGGGTGAGCACAACTAGCTCAAGAAAGAATATTATGACTAAAGATAAATAAATTATCAATAGTCTTCATCGAGAATAAATCGTAGATTTAGAACATAAGGTAGATGATAAAACTTTTCAACCATAGTTGCAGCGGAATGAGCAATCCATTAGAAGAGTCAAATAGACCATAAAGTCTATTATCTTCTCCATGTTAAAAGTCCACCAACAATGTTTTATCCTCGTAACATTAATCAATAATTCTGCCCACAATCACATGTATAACCCATAATCGTAATTGTAGTTCTAAATTCCTTTCCTCATCCAGACAAAGTTAATTTTCATCACCAAACATCAAAGATCATGGTTATACCAAATCACGATTCATGTTCATAATCCTACTAATAAATTCATCTTTGCACTGGGCAAAGATATTCATCAATAGTTCATTTGCACTACAAGCCAAAGATATTCATCAACAAGTCATCTTTGCACTACATGCCAAAGATATTCAACAACGGGTCATCTTTGTACTACATGCCAAAGATATTAATATCTCAAAGAAATATATAATCATTTCAGAATTATATAAACAATAATTATAACCATGTTGATCAATTCACCTTTACACTTAAGCTAAAGATATTCAATTATAAATTCAATGGTCATGATCATACCAGTTACAATTCAACTTTTCACTACTGGCCAAAGAGAACCCTAGTCATGATCATACCAATAATCTACCCATCTTCACACTCTAGTGAAAGAGAATTTCAACATCAGGATTATAAAAATGTTATATATGATAATAAAATCAATATAATTAATACATAGTTTTAATCTCTAGAATAATATTCATAAATCAACTATAATTTGGTTAGAAAAAAGAAACCAATTTTGTAGTGAATAGTACCCGTGAATAGTAACTCGTGAATAGTAACTCATGAATAGTAATGCATGAATAGTAACTCATGAATACTAACCCGTCATGAATAGTAACTCGTGAATAGTAAATCGTGAATAGTAACTCATGAATAGTAACTCGTGAATAGTAACTCATGAATAGTAACTCATGAATAGTAATCCCGACATGAAAAAATTCCAAATTTGATAAAAATTTCCAACCAATATTTCGGCATAATGATATTGAAGAAATAATATCATTTTCGAATAAAATAACATCCCTTATTATCCTTTAAAATCCCTTACATTAAAAGAGCAAGATTTCGACCGAATAACGATTTGAACTAACGAACTTGCACCGTATAGCAACACTCTAGATATCAAAATAATCACAAGAATACACTCGATAATATAGAGAGAGAAATAGAGAGAAAACTTCAGTTTCTGGTGTGATTTTCAATTCTAACCTAAGCACATATTTATAGGAAATTGCTTAGAACACCAGAGCAAACAATTTAATATAATAATATTATTATAAAAATTATTCACGCTCACCTCTTTGACAACTGAATTCAGCATGTTTGCAACACCATTGGAGCCTACCAAATGACAAAAAAACGTTTTTCTTTTAAAAATAATAAAAACTCCTAAAAATCAATTATTTCGGAATTTCAATAATTCATAATAAATATCCCTTTTATCCGAAAATTCGAATCTCGCGTCCATTTATAGGAAATTCAATTCTCTACAACTTTACAGAAGAAAGTTTTTCCAAACTCCAAATAAAAATTGACCGAAATCCACAAACGAGTGATTTTACAGGCTATAATCAAATTTCAGTCAAAAAATGGGGTCCGACACACAAAACATGTGTTAATCATTTAATGCAACAAAAATACTCTTCCTCCTCATATACTCATATATCCCACATTCATTGTAAAAATATCACCATTATTATATTATTAAAATATAATAATAAATTATTTTATCAGAAAAGATAAAATATCAATTTTCAACAATTGTCACTTTAAAAAATTTCTCCATTTATATCCACATAAAATGAATATTTTCCTTATCATATAAATCAATAATTAATTATTCACAAATAATATTACTGAATCACAATAATGACAACTAGGTAGGTCCTATGAAAGAAGGGGCTTTCCAATAAGAATTTCGCTTTACTGGCGCACAATTAGGTGACCAAACCTCTCCTTAGACAGAACTTTCTAGACATTGCCAATAATTTTATCTAATAATATTATTCAGATAATATGAATTATTGCTTCGATAATGGAAAATACTGTGTAGTGACAATTATTAAAACAATAGTAATATAAAATATCAACGCAACAATTATTGAATCAATAAAATACTGAACAGTAATTACTGTAACAATTATTGAGTAGTGCCTTCTTACATAAGAATCAATAATTGGTGCAATACCGTGTGCTACTGTGCAACAACGCGTATTACTGTGGTTTAACCAACGGGTATTCCAACAGTGTTAATGGTAACAATTACACCGTTATTTATAAAAACTCAAATTTGTCATTTTCTTCATCGGACAGTTATTCTGTTATGGGGCCCAAAAAAGGCTGCGCCGTCGTATTAATATTCCCCTACAACAATGAGTATTTTATAACCACTTGCTTATTAAAAAAAAATTCATATATCACCCTTAACTTTAAACTTTTATCAATTTAACTATTTACTAAATAGAAAAATTGAATACTTTTATTTCATAAAATTCGAGGTCTTACAATCTCCCCTCCTTATGAAATTTTGTCCTCAAAATTTACGTACCTGATATTTCAAAGAGTTGAGAATACCTTGCTTTCATTTCAGATTCCATCTTCCCTGTCCTCATGATTTGTCCATTGCTCATCTCCTGTATTTCAGATATCATTCTAGAATACAGCTTCAAAAACAAAGGTTAATTGAACAAATTAACATATCACATAATATCCCGATATTATGACTGACCAACAAATAAGCTTAGGTAGGACACACTAGCGAAGGATTTACTCATCTCTCCCTTCCTAGTTCTATTTCCGATCTCCGCCAGAGATCATATCCCTAAGCTCTGATACCAACTGTGACGACCCCAAAATAGGTCCAATCCATCCAACTTATTCTGAGTCGCCAAATACATGGTACAGAAAATAACTGCAACTTTATTACAACAATTGTCATGCAAAATATAACAACACATATGTTGTGAGTTTTGATACTAAAATATACCAACTGTGACTCTGGACACCAACTTGGATAGCACGTCACCATGACACCTTACATAAAGGTACAGTCAAAAACTGTTTTAGAAAGTAAAAGCTTTGGGAAGTGCTCAAGGAAACCTTCGTACATGGGAGGCCATGCGTCTAGGTTATGATAGATATCATATGGCCACAGAATTATCCTTGGTTGACCCAATAGACCCCAAAGAAAAACTAGAAGATTACTATCATATTCTTCCCAATGGTGAGTCTTCTCTTGACATATCATTATCTCCTTTGTCTCTAATTGGGTATTATACTCCAAACAAACACCAAGATTATATAGGTAGTGCTTATAAATATACTCAAAGAAGTGGATGAGCACATTCTTGTCTTATGATGATACGAGGTTATATGTCATTAGACATCTTGTATGATAGTGGCAAAACACCCTTCCAATGTTGGGTTCTCTTCACCCTATTTGATTCAACAAATATAACTACTAAATGATGACCACCGTTTTATTCCCCTATCCCGCCCACTTCTCGAATACACTCAGTATTACCTAAAATGAATTGTGAAGCAAAAGGGTGAGCACAACTAGCTTCGATAAAAGAATATTATGACTAAAGATAAATAAATTATCAATAGTCTTCATCAGTAATAAATCAGAGATTTAGAACATATGGTAGATGATAAAACTTTTCAACCATAGTTGCAGCGGAACGAACAATCCATTAGAATAGTCAAAGAGACCATAAAGTCTATTATCTTCTCCATGTTAAAAGTCCACCAACAATGTTTTATCCCTGTAACATTAATCAACAATTCCTGTCCACAATCACATGTATAACCCATAATCGTAATTGTAGTTCTAAATTCCTTTCCTCATCTAGGACAAAGTTAATTTTCATCACCTGAAACATCAAAGATCATGGTTATACCAAATCACAGTTCATGTTCATAATCCTACTAATAAATTCATCTTTGCACTACGGGCCAAAGATATTCATCAATAGTTCATCTTTGCGATGATGGGCCAAAGATATTCATCAACAAGTCATCTTTGCACTACATGCCAAAGATATTCAACAACAGGTCATCTTTGCACTACATGCCAAAGATATTAATATCTCAAAGAAATATATAATCATTTCAGAATTATATAAACAATAATTATAACCATGTTGATCAATTCACCTTTACACTTAAGCTAAAGATATTCAATTATAAATTCAATGGTCATGATCATACCAGTCACAATTCAACTTTTCACTACTGTCCAAAGAGAACCCTAGTCATGATCATACCAATAATCTACCCATCTTTACACTCTAGTGAAAGAGAATTTCAACATCAGGGTTATAAAAATGTTATGTATGATAATATAATCAATACATAGTTTTAATCTTCAGAGTAATATTCATAAATCAACTATAATTTGGTTAGAAAAAAGAAACCAATTTTGTAGTGAATAGTACCCGTGAATAGTAACTCATGAATAGTAACTCATGAATAGTAATGCATGAATAGTAACACATGAATAGTAACCCATCGTGAATAATAAATTGTGAATAGTAACTCATGAATAGTAACTCGTGAATAGTAACTCATGAATAGTAACCCCGACATGAAAAAGTTCCAAATTTGATAAAAAATTCCAACCAATATTTCGGCATAATGATATTGAAGAAATAATATCATTTTCGAATAAAATAACATCCCTTACAATCCCTTACTATCCCTTACCTTAAAAGAGCAGTACTTCTGACTGGAATAACGCTGAACGAACTTGCACCGTATAGCAACACTCAAGATATCAAAATACTCACAAGAATACACTCAATAATATAGAGAGAGAAATAGAGAGAAAACTTCAGTTTCTGGTGTGATTTTCAATTCTAACCTAAGCACCTATTTATAGAAAATTGCTTAGAACACCAAAGCAGAAAATTTAATATAATAATATTATTATAAAAATTATTCACGCTCACCTCTTTGACAACTGAATTTAGCATGTTTGCAACACCATTGGAGCCCACCAAATGTCAAAAAAATGTTTTTCTTTTAAAAAATAATAAAAACTCCTAAAAATCAATTATTTCGGAACTTCGAAACTTCAATAATTCATAATAAATAGCCCTTTTATCAGAAAATTCGAATCTCGCGACTTTTTATAGGAAATTCAATTCTCTACAACTTTACAGAAGAACGTTTTTCCAAACACAAATTGACCGAAATCCACAAACGGGCGATTTTACAGGCTATAATCAAATTTCAGTCATAAAATGGGGTCCACCGACACACAAAACATGTGTTAATCATTTAATTCAACAAAAATACTCTTCCTCCTCATATACTCATATATCCCACATTCATTGTAAAAATATCACCATTATTATATTATTAAAATATAATAATAAATTATTTTATTAGAAAAGATAAAATATCAATTTTCAACAATTGTCACTTTAAAAATTTTCTCCATCTATATCCACATAAAATGAATATTTTCCTTATCATATAAATCAATAATTAATTATTGACAAATAATATTACAGAATCACAATAATGACAACCAGGCAGTTCCTAGGAAAGAGGGGCTTTCCAATAAGAATTTCTCCTTACTGGTGCGCAATTAGGTGACCAAACCTCTCCTTAGACAGAACTTTCTAGACATTGCCAATAATTTTATCTAATAATATTATTGAGATAATATGAATTATTAGCCCGATAATGAAAAAAAATCTTGTGTAGTGACAATTATTAAAACAACAAGAATATAAAATATCAACGCAAACAATTATTGAATCAATAAAATCTTTGAGCGATAATTCTTTGTAACAATTATTGAGTAGTGCCTTCTTACGTAAGAATCAATAATTGGTGCAATACTGGTGTCTTCTTCGTGCAACAACGGCGTACATCGTGTTTTAACCATAAGGGTATTCCAACATGTTGTTACTTAATAATAATTACGCCGTTATTTATAAAAACTCAAATTTGTCATTTTCTTCATCAAGCAGCTTATTATTACATTATGGGGCCACAAAAGGCTATGTCATCGTATGAATATTCCCCGACAACAATGAGTATTTTATAACCACTTGCTTATTAAATTTTTTTTCATATATCACCCTTAGCTTTAAACTTTTATCAATTTAACTATTTACTAAATAGAAAAATTGAATACTTTTATTTCATAAAATTCGGGGTCTTACAGACTTGGTATGATTATGACTAGGGATTATTCGGTATAATCATGACCGTAATGTTACAAATGATGTGGAAAAAGTCCTCATTGGCCCGTCTTTATATTGATGGACGAGTTTTGGTGTGATTATGGCTATGGATTCTCTTTGGTCAGTAGTGCAAAAAGATGAATTATTTTATGGCATGATCGGGACCGGTGATGAAAACATGATTATTCTTGGCCCGTAGTGCATGGATAATTGTGGTCGATGATAATAGAAGAATATCTCTTGGTCAGTAGTGCGGGGTGATTCGATGATGTGGATTATTTATTAATTTGAGTTCGAGGGATAAAAGTGATGAAAACCTTTTAAATCATAAAAGATAGTAGATTTTATTCTCTACTTGACTCTTTTATGGATTGCTTGTTCCGCTGTAGTTAAATTTTATGTTTATTATATTGTATAAGTTTAACATTGTTTAAGGCTAATGATAATTTATTCTGCATTATCTTAGTCATAATTTTTCTTACTGGGCTAGTTGAGCTCACCCTTTCTTTCACTGTTCTCTTCAGGAAATGAGAACGTAGCGGGGACTAGTCGGGGAACAGAGTGATGGTCCTAGACGGTGCATTAGTAGTCCTCAATATTCTGTGAAATAGTGTGATAATAAATGTAATTAGGACTCCATTGAGTTTATATACTCTCTAGAAGACAGTAGTATTAAAACTCACAGCCTATGTTTTGTCATATTTTACACGACTGTTGTATAGTTAAGTTGTATTTGAATTCTGTACCATGTATCTGGCGACTCAAGATGGGTGATATATACCTATTTTTGGGGGCGTCACAGTTGGTATCGAAGCTTAGGGATATGATCCCTGGCTAGGATGTGAGAATAGAACTAGGAGGGGAGAGACGGTGAATTCCTTCGCTAGTATGACCTACCTAAGTTTATTTGATATTTAATTGGTCGGTCATAGTATATGGATAATATATTACATGTCAATTAACCCTTGTTTTGTGGCAGTATTTGAAAATGGCATCCGAAAATGTTGGGATCAACAATGAAGCACATGAGACCGTTGAGACACCTTTAATCACTAACCATGTTAATGTGATGTCAGACGAAGAAGAAATTAGAGATATCTACGTGGTGCGTGAAGAACTAATAGTTGCACCCGAGCTAGTTGCAGAGGTAGCATCTGAGAGTGAAGAAGAAGAGGAAGAAGAGGAACCTGAGGAGAATTTATTAGAAGAATTTTATGATCAAAATTTAGCATTACAAAATCGTATTCATGAGTTAGAAGAAAGAAATTTGAAGAATGGCAGGAGGTCGTGGAGCAAAGAGATGCAACCATTCAAAATTGTGTTACCCGATGTGCGATGCTTGAACAGAAGCACTCTTTGGCAAAGTATAAGATATTAGAGTGGAATCGAGAATGCTATGATCAAAGTTCGATGAAAGTAAACAATCTGAACGAAGGAGAATAGATGACGCATGGGTAAAAGCCGCACGACGTGTAGATATTATAGAAAAAGATGTCCGATCCAATAAAGCCAAAATAGATTAAATGGATTTTTCTTTTTGGACAATAATTGGGAGAATCCAACATCAAATTCAGAATTACCCTGTGCATAGCGGTCAACCCCAATTCGATATGGATCGGAGAATAATGATTCAAATCATGGATCAGGAATGGGACGAAGCACTTAAGGGTGGAATGTACCATATAGCAAAGTAAAATCCAGTAGTTTAAGTGAGAGCGTTTGTCGAGGAACCCAAACAAAGTTATTACGGGTAAGTTAATGATAAAATCTTGTGAAGTTTATACCTTATTAGATACCAGTTCTACCCACTCTTTTATTTCACCTAGTTGTGTTCAATGTTTGAATTTAACTACGAAGAAGCTAGATTTTGATTTATCTATTGAAACTCAGTTGGGAGAAATCTTCGTTACATCCACTATTTATAAATCTTGTTTAATTCAAATTGTCACTTTCACGTTACCTGTCAATCTTATCTCTTTTAAAATACTTGCCTTTGATGCGATTTTAGGAATCAATTGGTTAACTACTCATCGTGCTTTTCGTAAGGTTGTTAGCTTTCATATTCCTAACCAACCTGTTATACGAATTCAAGCAACCAAACAACTAAAGTCAATCATTGTCATATCAAGCCATAAGTAAAGAGCCCCGAGCCTTTCATTGTTGACTTCCTTGAATGGAATGCACCGAAGCTAGACTTTCTGTAGCCGACGTCGTGAATGACGATGGCAAGTTGATAGGTATCAATGTGACGTACTATCCAAGTCTTTGATGAGGGTCATAGCTTTGAATGATATTTCTATTGTTAATAAATTTCCTGACGTATTCTTGAAGTCTTCTTAGCCTACCCCTAGAGCGTGAAATCGAATTTTGTATTGACCCCAATACAAAACCCATTTCTAAAACCCTCAAATATTTCTTCAACTAAAACGAACGTATAATGTGCCAAAGACGTTGGCTCGAGCTGTTGAAGATTAAGATCGTACTATTCAATACCATTGTGGGAAAACGAATGTGGTAGCTGACATGTTGAGTAGAAGATCATATGCGTTTACAAGTGCGAATTTACAAACCCACGTGAAGATAACGAATATACGAGTAGAATCGACTTTAATCGATAAAGTTAAAGCCGCTCAAGCTACACACCCAGAGCTGATGAATGTGAAGCAGAAGGTTCAAAAGGGCGTTATTCTAGAAGCAAGAATCGACGAAGAAAGGAAATCTCAACCTTCGATTTAATTGGCCCATTTAAAAGTCTCGATCGAGTAGGAACTATGGCTTATAGACTCGTTTTACCGCCAAGTATGTCGCGTGTTCATAACGTTTTTTAACGTATCGACGTTACGTAAATATGGGGATGACCCGAACCACATTATTAATTTAGAACTGGACGAGATAGCTGATGATTTAACGTTTGAGGAGATACGTGTTAAAATCTTGGATAAGAAGAATCGTATTCAACACTCAAAGGTTATACCTCAAGAGTTAGAATTTGAAATGAAGTCGAGGTATCCTCACCTCTTCGGCATACCAGGTACGTACGTAAATTTTGAGGGCGAAATTCCATAAGGAGGGGAGATTGTGAGACCCCAGATTTTATGAATAAATATTTAATTTTCTCGAAATAATATTTTGAATATTATGGTGTGGATTTGATATAATGTTATAGTTGTGGGTAATATTTATAAATTTTGCAAAGTACACAAGTTGTTATATAATATTCGATTGGTCGGGGAATATTCTTCTTGTCGAGGAATATCCGTACGACGGTACAATAATTGGTGGACCCCGCAACGGAATTATTGTCGGATTGAGAAAATGACAAAAAGACTTTATGACAATAACGACGAAAGTTTTACCGTTAACTGTTGAAACACCTGTTGTTAAAAGTACAGTAATACGCGTGGTTGCATAGTAGCACATGGTATTGATTATTGATTCTTACGTGATAAGTCACTCAGTTTTGTTTTATTGGTATTATTAATGTAATAAAATAGAATACTTTTATAAAGTTATTCTATAAATAGAATATATTATATTCTATTATGCATAGTGTTGTATAGTGTCTACATAGTATTTTGCATAGTAAAATCTTTTTATATAAAACAGAATACTTTTATAAAGTTATTCTATAAATAGAATATATTATATTTTATTATGCATAGTGTTGCATAGTTACTGCGTAGTAAAATATTTTATATAAAACAAAATACTTTTATAAAGTTATCATTTTATGAGACAATAATTAGAATATATTATATTTTATTATACATAGTGTTTGTATAGTGTTTGCATAGTAAAATCTTTTATAAAGTTATTCGTTTTATTAGATTATAAAAAAGATTTTGCTTTAAATATGGACCGTCAGATTAAAGTAAATCAATCTAGACTGTTCTTGAGTTAGTTACTATGCAGTCCATTTTTCTATAAATAGAAGCTCATTCCTTCATTATTTCTTACGAATTCACTAAAACTCTAGAGAGAGAAACTATAGAGAGAAAGAAGAAAAATGTTCTGCTACTTCACTACTTTTATATCCAGTACTCTTCTTTCTAAGGTAGGGAATATTATTTGTTGTACTCGTAAGGGGTGTTATTCTTTTGTATTCATGAAGAGAACTTATGTTATTCCATTCTTTATTATTCTGTTGGAATAACCTGTATACGTGGGCTACCCTATACTTGATGACATTCTTCTATTATTCCGTCTTTACTATCCTGTTGGAATATATCACATGTCATGCGCTTTTACGTGGGACCGATTTAAATCTTTATTATTCTATTGGAACATCACATGTCATGCGCTTTTCTTGGGACCTAGTTAAAATCTTTATTATTATTCTGTTGGAATATCCTGTCTTTGCGTTTTATTCCGAACCTGGTTCCGTCTTTATTAGTATTCTGTTGGAATAACCTGTCTATGTGAAGTACCGCATGCATGGTGATTTCTGTTGTTATTCCATTCTTTATTATTCTGTTGGAACATCCTGTCGGTGTGATTTTCGCCTGACCTGGTTTCGTTATTTAGTATTCTATTAAAATAACCTGTCTATGCGAAGTACCACATGCATGGTGATTTCTTTTGTTATTCCATTCTTTATTATACTCAGTTGGTTAAAGTTTTGACTTATATACTTCATGAAATTACTGGAATATCCTTGATATTTGCGCTTCATCTAGTATCTTTTCATGGAAATATTCTTCTGAGCATTCTTGAATTTTACTCTACAAAGAAGTATCATGTTGACAATTTGGACGTTATTAGTTCCTGGATAAATTAATTCTTGAACTTGTTTTATTAAATTATTATGTCATTGTCATCATCCTCATGTTTATATTATGTTTAAAGTCATCTGTGGCCTGTAGTACATAGATTGACTTGGTATGATTATGACCAGAGATTATTCGGTATAATCATGACCGTAATTTTACAAATGATGTGAAAAAAGTCCTCATTGACTCGTGGTGCATTGATGTACAGTTTTTGTTATGATTATAGCTATGGATTCTCTTTGGCCGTAGTGCAAAGATGAATTGTTTTATGGCATGATCAGGACCGTTGATGAAAACATGATTATTCTTGGCCCGTAGTGCATGGATAATTGTGGTTGTGATACTAAAGAATATCCTTGGCCGTAGTGCAGGGGTGATTCGATGATGTGGATTATTTATTAAGCTGAGTCCCAGCGATAAAAGTGATGAAAAAACTTTTAAATCATAAAAGATAGTAGATTTTATTCTCTACTTAACTCTTTTAATGGATTGCTTGTTCATTGCAGATTAAACTTGATGTTTGTTATATTGTATCAGTTTAACACTGTTTAAGGCTAATGATAATTTATTCTGCATTATCTTAGTCATAATATTTTTTACTGGGCTAGTTGAGCTCACCCTTTCTTTCACTATTCCCTTCAGGAAATGAGAACGTAGCGGGGACTAGTCGGGGAACAGAGTGATGGTCCTAGATGGTGCATTAGTAGTCTTCACTATTCTGTGAAATAATGTGATAATAAATGTAATGAGGACTCCATTGAGTTTGTATACTCTCTAGAGGACAGTATTTGTATTAAAACTCACAGCCTATGTTTTGTCGTATTTTACACGACTGTTGTATAATTAAGTTGTTTTTGAATTCTGTACCATGTATCTGGTGACTCAAAATGGGTGATGTATACCTAATTTTGGGGGTGTCATAGTTCTCATCATTACATGCTACCCAATACACCACTCACCAGAGTTAAAAATTTGAGATTGTGTTGAGGAGTCATATAGATCTTGAACTACTGAGGTTTACAGGTATTACTACCCTTGACCTTTTTCAATTAAGAAAAGGTACTCTACCCCTTACAAAGGTTAACAGAATATTTACAATCACGAAGAAGGTAAACTACCGTTACTAGTACGTATACTTAATCATTTCTCGCGAATATTCTTCCTATTGAATAATTTTATCCAATCTGCATAGTTCACCTTGGTCTTATCATAGAATTTCGCACCAAAACAATTTGGTTCGGAAAAATTTTCAAAGAACGCTTAGGATTTTCATAAACGTTGGTCTAGCTGAATCAAATAGCTTAGACTCATATCAATAATTCAATTCAATGTTTGTCTATGCACAAACAAAAGTATTTTTCATCGATTATTCGATGGGCACGCGAGGTTGCCAAATGTTAAACGTAAATACGTTTAACGAAAGAGTGTTAATCAACATAAAGTACAATAGGCTGATCACCTAGAAGTGCTCGTAAGTAAAGACAGATGGATGACCATAGTGCCGAATGTCCTTTTCAAGTATGAAAACAGAAAGAGTATGTTCATGGTCTTTTGATCGGTTCAGAATTCCTAAGTTAATATATATATACTTTGGAATCATTATTATGAAATGAGAAATACTAGTCAAATGTTTCATAGCGCTTCGTAGTTAATTGTTCTGTTGTGGAAGCTAACCATATAATTCTCAATGTGATATTCATATGATTCTTTGTTAGACTTGCTGAGCTATTTATGCTCACTCTTGCTTGAACCATATGTTTGCAGCTAAAGTCGAACGAACTAAGAGTTCTAAGAGAGATAAAGGCAAGGCTAAGATGGACAATTAATCGTCCTGTAATAGAGTAGTGTAATTGTATGTAATATACTTATGAATAATGAAGAATGTATCCGGTTTATGAACTTGGGGAAGGATTTGGTATTATTGTAATACAAAGATAGTAAATACAATCATTTTGTTGTTGTTTCAATGGATTGACTGTATGAATTGTAGTATCGTGGAGCACCATCTGTCGGGTTGGAATATACCTGGATTTGGGGGCGTCACAGTACACATATACACAACCATATACACAAGAACATATACACTTATACCCTTAATCCTTAATAATTCATCACAAAAAGTTTTAAATTCACAAAATTCCTTCCCGAAAATCTCAAATCCATTCACTTATTTTCTGTCTAGGTTTATTATTTAACCTTAATTCAATATTTTAACATTTTTATAAATATCCAAATTCTCGGGTTATCACATTCACCCCATCTTCTAAAACTTTTGTCCCCAAAATTTACCTTAAACCTTAGACCGTGAACCATTCACCATTCACCAATCATTCTCATCATTACATGCTACCCAATACACCCCTGACTAGAGTTAAAATTTTGAGATTGTGTTGAGGAGTCATATAGACCTTGAACTACTGAGGTTTACAGGTATTACTACCCTTGACCTTTTTCAATTAAGAAAAGGTACTCTACCCCTTACAAAGGTTAACAAAATATTTACAATCACGAAGAAGGTAAACTACCATTATTAGTATGTATACTTTAATCATTTCTCGCGAATATTCTTGCTATTGAATAATTTTATCCAATCTGCATAGTTCACTTTGGTCTTATCATAGAATTCTGCACCAAAACAATTTGGTTTGGGAAAATTTTCAAAGAATGATTATGATTTTCATAAACGTTGGTATAGCCGAATCAAATAGATTAGACTCATATCAATAATTCAATTCAATCGAATTATTTAGGTATAGCCAAACCCCGTTGGCAAATTATAATTTTAAAAATAGTTTGAAAAATGACGTCATGATGACGTACTGTATTAACAGCCCGTTTGAAGATGCCGTCATCGAATGACTTTGGCATAACACATCATATAATAGTGGAACAACGATTTTAGATCAAATTCAACAGTAAGTATTCCTGTATTTACAACTCCATCAACGTTTTTATCATCTCTGCACCAGGTTACATAGTACATAAGTGATAAATAAAAATATATTTTGATATTTCAAATCATTATCATTTATCCGCTTTCGTTTCTTATCATCTCTGCACCAAGTTACATGATTCAAACTACGCCGCTTTCGTTTCTTAACATACTAACACAAACCAACATCAATTCGCAGATTACAACACATATTGAACATGAAATTGTGTACTTTCTTAAGCCATTTTCATACATATAACATTGTTTTTAAAATCTTCTACTACAAACCCAATTTCATGTATTTAATCATCAAATAGCACTCACCAACGATGATTAACAGATTATAAACAATATATACATGTATATATATCAATCCAACATAACTATCAATTGAAATGTCAAAAATAAAAGTTAAGATTAGAGTAGGTTATACCTTGAATCTTTGTTTGTTGAGAAGAGAATTGCTTTCCCTTGATACTCCAACTTCCTAGCAAAATCTACAGAGAATTTCTCTCTTCCTACTAAGCTCTCTCTCTCTAAACCCTCTGTTATTTAGCCTTAGAAATACGTGAAATAACCCAACTTAGTGCTATCCTTAGAAAATAATGTGTGTAATATAACTGATATGGCCACTCTCCCACGTACGTCAAGTCACAACCCCAAAAGTTCAGGTCAGTTAGAATAAGCCAAAGGCCACAAGGCCTTGTTTGGCTAACACAACTGTAACGACCCCAAAATTCATACAATTTAATTCTCAACTTTGGTCGTTAATAACACATCTACCTTCTGATTTTACATCATTATTCGATGTTAAACGTTATAAAATGCGAAATAATTTAAACTTTTATGTCTTATTACTTTAATTCCCTGAATCAAAACCTTTATCAACTACATGACTTTGAATCAATCTTATTTTATGATTCGCTTTATCACTGTTATCATATAAAATTTTACATTTCAATCCGATAACCTCTACATATCAGATAACTCTAACTCTAGCTTTATAACTCAATATAAAACTATACATCATAAAACATTAATACATCTCATGAGTCTTAATCATGGTTTAAGGAAATAACAACTTTAGCTAAAATATAAATCTTCGTATATTATTTCTAATCCACTTCATTCAAGTAGCACATAGTGTCATCTTCAATCCTTAACCTTCAAAAATGGTTATTTGCAAGGTTGAGCTCGACAGCCCAGCAAAATCTAACATGTTTCATGCATCACGTAGCACATAATATCATGCTCAACATATATCTCATAAACATTGGACTAACATAACATACATGTTACAGTTCATATAACAAGTATAAAGATTGAGTTCCTTACTCAATCAACGTAGTCATAAGTTGACTTTAACATTTCTTACATTCAACATAAATATAACACATCATGCTCTTTTTAATAAAGATTTAAAATAATTAAATTCACATAGCAAATAGGAACTAAAGACTTTCCTAGTTCGTAAATTACCAATTACCGAAAATCAGCTTAAATGCTTTGCGTACATCCTATAACAGTTCAAAGGTTCATATTCACATTCATTAGTTACACATATAACGAAACCACAATGACTCTTAGTCTTAATCCTTTATAACTTGCATCTCTTTGAAACTTAACACATATCTTCAGGTGTTTACTCCTCTTCGTATGACTCTTATCATTACATAATCTCATTTTGTATTTCTTTATACTTCTTTCGAAACCGACACTTAACGTTCATTAAAGTCATCATAGATTCCATTACCACATATTAGATGTATTACACTTGTTAACAACAACTAGGTTATATAACCTCCGCCTTATATCTCGTTACACTTCTCTTACAATTGACAATTAAGTCTTCTTCTGCGTATTTACATTCTGTTAAACATATATTAGATTAACTAATCAAGTTATCATTCAAATCATTCTTTCAACTTATATCCCTCTATAAACCAACATAAATCTTATCATTTATCTTTAACTTTTGAAAACATCACATTTGGTTTCATTACATAACTTACTCAAGTGACAACTAAAATCTCCATATTTTGATATTATATCATACTACAATCTGTTATTATAGCCCACATTATGTATTAAACATCATTAACATGCTTGCCAAACTAGATTAAGTCCATTAGTCATGTCCTACAAATAGGCAGACTTTTTATCGTCTCGAGAGGAGGGTATGTAGTGCATGCTTGCCATACTTAAACTCTGAGGACCGGCCTTAAATTGGCGTAGGCTAGCGCCATTTCGCCTTTGCTTTCTGCCGTGGCATGGTGTGCGGTGTGCGAACAAAACTAGAAATCTTTGTGAAGCGATGGCAGGCTTTAGCCCAACTAACACGAATTTCACCAACTAAACAGTGAATTTAACACAAATAATTGATATAGAACAATTACAAACCTGTTTCCTCACATATTCATCAATATAGAACAATTTATCAACCATTTTAACTAATTTAATTTCTTAAATTTCATGTTTTCATAAAAAACTCAGTTTTTGACAACTTTAGCGAATTCGATCACCACGAATTCGTTTCTTAACCAATTGACACGATTCGAACTACGTCGCTATCGTTTCTTAACATATTAACATAATCCAACATCAATTTGCAGAATATATCACATATTAAGCATCAACTCTTGTACTTTCTAAAGTCCTTTTCCATACATAAACACTGTTCTTTCAATTTCTTCCTACAGACCAATTTCTCACGAATTTGATACTCAAACCACACTCATATATGATGACAACAGATTCTACAATATAACCCACATCATATAATCAACGTTAAATCCACAAAATCAATTATAGAGAACTTAAATAAAAAAACTAAAACTTGGAAATTTAGGAATGAATTATACCTTAATCCTCTTGATTATATGCTAGCACAAGATGGTAAATCTCTCCTTCCTTTTGACAAAATCAAAGAGATCACTCTCTCAATTTCTCACTCTCAATACTACGTATTTCCTTCCTCTCTGTATTTCTATGTTATCAAGCTTTAGGAAAAAATAAGACGCATAAAATAAACTGAAGCTACCCACGTACTTCAGTTATAAAAAAATAAAAGTGTCAGTTAAATAAGACAAAGGCAACAAGGCCTTGTTTGGCTACCTCCTTATTCCCCAAACTAAATTATTTTAATAATATTATATTATATAGTTTTTATTTGTTACACCTATAACCAATTTTCATAACTTACAATAATAATTATAATTTTTATTACAATTATTACGATGATTAATAAATAATTATATATATCTAATTTAATTAACAAATTAGACTTCAACATCGCTTTTATTTAATTTACTTATTTTCTTTCATATTAAACAACTCATTTAATTTTATTAATTCATTAAATTAAATCTTTCAAATAAAATTACCATTATTCAATTTTATTACTAAATTAATGCACCACAATTCATCAATTATTTATTTATCTCAATAAATAAATTACTTAGAATATTTATTTAATTCAATAAATATTTAAAGTTAATTACAAAATTCATTTAATTCCTTTAATAGTTAACTTAACTATTAAACCTCACTTTCCCAATATATGAATATATATTTTTTTTCACACCAGATCACATATTTCAACATATATAGCACGTATGTATACATACTTAAACTCAAAACATCTCATAAGAAGAATTTTAATTATTAAATTCTTATTTTAATAACTTCTAAAAATTTGGGTTGTCACATTCTTCCCTCCTTATAAGGATTCCGTCCTCGGAATCACCGAAACCCTACCTTACTCAAGTTTTCATCAAATCTCTTCGTTGAATAACTTCAACACTTTACCTTAATATAGGTTTTATATTTCCTACCCCCACCATTCTTGATAAAAATTCTTGTGAGTTTTATTTCATAACTTTCACTTGCACTCAATTATATTTTGAGTATTACATATTCTTTGATCCGTTCATTATCTTTCTCTAACGATCGTTATCATAAACACTTAGGACATTACATTCACCTATTCTTCTAAGAATTTCGTCCTCGAAATTTTATTTATTAATCTTCATTCATTCAATCTATCAAAATAGATTTTATGTTAATATCTACTTATTCCTTAGGTTCTGCAACCAAGTTCTTTCTCCAAGGATCTTTCTAAGATCATCATATTCCTCACCTCATCCTCTTTTAAGAGTTCTACATTTCTCTTCTTTCTGGAATTTCATTTCTTTCTTGAAATTATTATGTTTTGCTTAATTTTTTTTTCATCACCTTTCAGAATAATTAAAATCCTCCACAATTGCTGAATAATTGGGAAGCGATATGAATAACAGGAATTTAAAAGATTTCCAATCATGCTGAGGGGTCATAAGACCTTGAACTACGTCCCTAGGTTATCAAGTATCTCGACTTGAACCTTTAACAGTCATAAGACTATACAGACTTTGAACTCTTCTCCAGGTTTAATAGTGCATCACCATTGTAAACCATCTTTAACAGAATATTTAGCAATCACCACGATCGAAAACACTCTCTGCAAGTACTCTGGTGAACGACTTTATCGTACCCCTACGTCGTTACAACGTATTACATCTTAACATCGTAACGACTATATGTGTTACTTTCAGAATCATTGTCTCCGATAACATGTCCCCTTTTTATAGGGTTGTTCATCTCAGCTTTTCAACATCCGAATCCGCACCGAAACAATTTGGTTTGGCATAACTTCTCAAGAACCGCTTGAATTTTTTGAACATCTTTCAATATTCGTCTAGCTGAATCAAATAGCATAGACTTCTACAACAATTCAGACATCAATCGAAATATACACACATATATATATACATATATATATATATATATATACATATATATATTCTCATATCTTAAAGAAATCTCAAAAATCTTTTTATGGCGTCATGATTATGACGTTGTCATACTACTGTTGGGTAAAATCTAGTTACGCACAACACGTAAGTATACGTGGTCAACAAGTAATAAAGTGAAAGTAGAGTATTGTTCCCATGAGGAATTGTTTAATAAAAATCACCAAGTACTAACCTGTAACCAACTCAATCTTATTTAAACGAATGAATTTCAATTTATAATTAAACCACTATTAAATTCCACTAGTTAAATTAAGATTACGGAGATTTAAGATCATAACTTCACTTATTGCTTCATATAAGCTAACACACTTCTCATCAATTATTCTCTATCCTGAATTGTTAATCAAGAACACTAAAGTAGATAAAACCACCTCTCGATGCATAATACTCATACTCACTTAAATCCACAGATGATAGAATTAAGCAAGATACCCTAATTAACTAATTCACTATATCTCTATGTGAATTACAATTAAAAAGGATTTAAAGCACAAGTTCTCTATAAGATTATATATGGTGTAAAGACATATCTCTATTCTAAACACGAATCATGAATTCCATCTATGTAAATATCACAAACACATGCTATCATAATCAGATCTAAATCTAAACTTTATCTCTCGAATTTATATAGATTATCACGGTAATTGTCAGCTAGTCAATTAAGCAATTAAGTCCAAATCACAATAGACAATCCTCACAATAGAACATAACAATTGATAGCGAAACATATTAAAATAAACTACACAATATGATCCATTGTAATCTCAAACAAAGAATTAGTTCATGATTATTGAATTAAAACTAAGAATCCATAATTGAATAATCATTAAAAGACAAAGATAGAAGAAGATGAGAAGGTATAATCTATTGTCTGTAGATTTTAAGCTCCCTCCTTGCTCCTACTTTGAATCTTCAATGGTCTCCAAATTACTTCAATCTCCAAATCTAACAAGAAATAGTTTTTTAATCTAATTTACTCTGATCTAATCTAATGGCATCCTCCAAAACTAGCCTATCTCCAAGTTAAACTCAAGTATTTATAGTTCTAATGGATATCCTAGCAAGTTAGGCAACTAGGAATCCTATTCTAGCTCAAATTGGACATCAAATAACCCAAATAAGCTATTCCCCGCCGATCGGCGCGCTCCACGTTGTCCATAGGTCATTTAGAGTGCGCCCCGCGCTACTTTCAGGTGGCCTGGCGCGCCCCGCGCTGTGTATAGTGCAGTCCGCGCTACTTCTTTTTCTGTTGCGACGTCCTTTGGTAAAACAGGCATAACTATTGATCCTCTAGAAGTTACGGGACCTGCCACCTATCGAATCAAAAATATTGACAAGATCTACAACTTTCATTTTTTGACAATTGACAGATTCGGGCTGGAGCAAGGCGGAAATCGAGCTTGAAGTAGATGCTATGTAAATGGCAAGCATGACAACTCTTAACTTTGATCTTTGTTGATAAAAAGGTCATAACTCTCGGATCCGAACTCTAATTGGGACGATTTAAGATGTTCTGGAAAGCTAAGAAGAAGCTCTAAAGTATAATCCAAGTTCTAAGCCAAAAACATGCATCCAACTTGGTGTTAAAAGTCCATCAATCTTCCCTCCTTGCATTTGCTTGCGTATTTTGGTCCAAAAGATGTCTGAATTGCTTTCCTTTGCTTCTTCATGCCAATGTTATGTCATAGCCTACAAAATAACATAAAATGTATGAAAAGTAACTAATAAACATATGTTTAAGCAACTAATTCAAGTAATAGATACCGGATAAGTAGGTATAAAACCTACTTATCAACTACATCTCACCATAGTGGGCTGACGATCATATGATCACATCCAACACCAGGTTACATTGCATTGATGACTTCATCGTTTATCATATCACCCGATACATATAATTAAAATATATTTTGAAATTTTAAAAAAATCATTCATTTTATTTATCTAGCCGAAACAAACAGAATATAGATACGCGAATAATAGCACTATTTTTAAAAAAAAATTCTCTTGTTCACTAATGTGACCCAACATTTTTTTTTTTCAAAAATCAAAAGTATAATTATCGGCACAAAGTTAATAAATTTCGAAAATCTAGCAAAGCTAGAAGATTTGAAGTATCAAATTTTCTCCATCAATTTTAATCTTTATAATAAATATTCTTGTATTTTAACTTACAGTCCTCCTATATCCCCAGTATAGTTCATCAAACTTACTACACATTGGAAGTTCAGGAACTAGATAGTATGAGTTTAAGAACTTATCCTAGTCAGACCATAGGCGTTCATTCGCTGTCGGGTTCAAAACATACCATATTATTGTGAGTCACGAACTTACCATATGCATTAGTTTTAAGAACCACACCTAATCCTAATAATATTTAACTAATCTTAATAATTTCTAACTATCAAGTATACACATGAGAAAAAAATAACCTTTTCACCACATATACATTGATATCGCGACACCGACATTCCAATGATTATCAATGTGATAAACCAAGTACAAGCACAAAACCCTCGCCCATACAAAGGTTTATACAACTCAACCATCACATGAGTTCTCAACTGAAATCCCACCTAACTCTATCTTACTCATAACTTGCTCTTAATTTACTCAATACGAATTCCTTGTATCACATTATCTATAACTCCTCGTTAGTTTACCTCGTACTATATCATAGTACATTATCTTCATAGCATTAAGCTATAATTATTCAAACATTACGGACCATCTTTCTTTTATAACTTAAACAGATCACGTCGTGATCTTATTCTATAATCATCTCCCTTAAAATTCTTTTCTTAACTCATTATCGTTTTGTTTTACAATCCCCTTTCTTTCCTTTTATTTACGACATTAATTCGTTATCTTGGCCATTATAGTTAGGCAACTCCCATTTCTTATCTTTATATCTCTTCAAGATTCTTCTCTGAATTTTCTTGTTTATATAACAATTCCTTATTTAAGAATTTCTAACTTCATTGATATTGCTCAACATTTCATTCGAGTTTCACATTTTCATCATATGTATCCATTTTCTATACTTGGTACACATCGAGTCTCTAACAGTTTCAATATGGTACGCTGAGTGGTTTTCCACAAACAACCAACAAACTAGGTTCCGAGTTACTAGTTCGTATATACCTCCACTCTATGAAGGAATCGTTTAGCCCAGATACCATACATCAACTATTAAAGAGTACAATTGTACCATACTTAAATATAACTTTTTATTCTTAACTTTCTTTATCATTCTCTTCTTATAGACATTGTCTATTTGTTATCATCTTACAGTCTTATTATTGGAGTTGGGTAACCCCATAACTCTGCGAGATTCTTCTTTAAATCCTCTCACGCATGTTTTAATCTCTTCTCTATACGTTTCTTAAATTACTTCTTATTGTTCAAAATCTATCTGAGCTTATTCTTTCATTATCTTCACATCTCTTCTCTAAGATTATAGCCTATGGTACTCCTACCTAAGGTTTATAATCTACAGCTTTGATACCAAATGTAACGAACCCAAAATTTATACAATTTAATTCTTGACTTTGGTCGTTAATAACACATCTACCTTCTGATTTTACATCATTATTCGATGTTAAACTTTATAAAATGCGGAATAATTTAAACTTTTATGTCTTATTACTTTAATTCCCTGAATCAAAACCTTTATCAACTACATGACTTTGAATCGATCTTATTTTATGATTTGTTTTATCACTGTTATCATATAAAATTTTACATTTCAATCCGATAACCTTTACATATCAGATAACTCTAACTCTATCCTTACAACTCAATATAAAACTATACATCGTAAAACATTTAATGCATCTCATGAGTCTTAATCATTGTTTAAGGAAATAGCAACTTTAGTTAAAATATAAATCTTCATATATTATTTCTGATCCACTTCATTCAAGTAGCACATAGTGTCATCTTCAATCCTTAACTTGTAAAAAATAGTTATTTGCAAGGTTGAGCTCGACAGCCCAGCAAAATCTAATATGTTTCATGCATCACGTAGCACATAATAACATGCTCAACATATATCTCATAAACATTGGACTAACATAACATACATGTTACAGTTCATATAACAAGTATAAAGATTGAGTTCCTTACTCAATCAGCATGCTTTACTCAATCAACATAGTCATAAGTTGACTTTAACATTTCATACATTCAACATAAATACAACATATCATGCTCTTTGCAATAAAGATTTAAAACAATTAAATTCACATAGGAAATAGGAACTGAAAGTCTTGCCTGGTTCGTAGATTACCAATTACCAAAAAACAGCTTAAATGCTTTGCGTACATCCTACAACAGTTCAAAGGTTCATATTCACATGCATTAGTTACACATATAACAAAACCACAATGACTCTTAGTCTTAATCTTTTATAACTTGAGTCTCTTTGAAACTTAACACATATCTTCAGGTGTTTACTCCTCTTCGTATGACTCTTATCATTACATAATCTCATTTTATGTTTCTTTATACTTCTTTTGAAACTGACACTTAACGTTCATTAAAGTCGTCATAGATTCCATTACCACATATTAGATGTATTACACTTGTTAACAACAACTAGGTTATATAACCTCCCCCATATATCTCGTTACACTTCTCTTACAATTGACAATTAAGTCTTCTTCCGTGTATTTACATCCTGTTAAACATATATTAGATTAACTAATCAAGTTATCATTCAAATCGTTCTTTCAACTTATATCCCTCTATAAACAAACATAAACCTTATCATTTATCTTTAACTTTTGAAAACATCACATTTGGTTTCATTACATAACTTACTAAAGTGACAACTAAAATCTCCATATTTTGATATTATATCATACTACAATATGTTATTATAGCCCACATTATGTCTTAAACATCATTAACATGCATGTCAAAATAGATTAAGTCCATTAGTCATGTCCTACAAATAGTGATTTTCTTGTCTCGGACGAGGGGTATATGGCAATTGCTTGAAATACTTAAGCACAGGACATGGCGTGAATTACACCGACACTGACTCGTCATTTTCGGCCTTACCTGCATTGGCAATTGCTTGAGGTACTGTGAAACGAACTAGAAAGGAAAGTGATTAATGATTCTAACTTTAGCCCAACTAACAGGAATTTCACCCACCAAATAGTGAATTTAACGCAAAAAATTGATATAGAACTATTACAAACATGTTTCCCCACATATTCATCAATATATAAAAATTTATCAACCATCTTAAATTTCATGTTTTCATAAAAAAAAACTCAATTTTTGACACCTTTAGCGAATTCGATCACCACGAATTCGTTTCACAACCAATTGACACGATTCGAACTATGCCGCTCTCGTTTCTTAACATATTAACGTAATCCAACAACAATTTGAAGAATATATCACATATTAAGCATCAACTCTTGTACTTTCTAAAGTCCTTTTCCATACATAAACACTGTTCTTTCAATTTCTTCCTACAGACCAATTTCTCACGAATTTGATACTCAACCCATACTCATATATGATGACAACAGATTCTACAATATAACCCACATCATATAATCAACATTGAATCCACAAAATCAATTACATAGAACTTAAATAAAAAAACTAAAACTTGGAAATTTAGGAATGAATTATACCTTAATCCGCTTGATTATATGCTAGCACAAGATGGTAAATCTCTCATTCCTTTTGACAAAATCACAGAGATCACTCTCTCAATTTCTCACTCTCAATACTATGTATTTCCTTCCTCTCTGTATTTCTATGTTATCAAACTTTAGGAAAAAATAAGACGCATAAAATAAACTGAAGCTACCCACGTACTTCAGTTATAAAAAAAACAAAAGCGTTAGTTAAATAAGCCAATGGCCACAAGGCCTTGTTTGGTTACCTCCTTATTCCCCAAACTAAATTATTTTAATAATATTATATTATATAGTTTTTATTTGTTACACCTGTAACCAATTTTCATAACTTAGAATAATAATTATAATTTTTATTATAATTATTACGATGATTAATAAATAATTATATATATCTAATTTAATTAACAAATTAGACTTAAATATCGCTTTATTTAATTTACTTATTTTCTTTCATATTAAACAACTCATTTAATTTAATTAATTCATTAAATTAAATCTTTCAAATAAAATTACCATTATTCAATTTTATTACTAAATTAATGCACCACAATTCATCAATTATTTATTTATCTCAATAAATAAATTACTTAGAATATTTATTTAATTCAATAAATATTTAAAGTTAATTACAAAATTCATTTAATTTTTTAATAGTTAACTTGACTATTAAACCTCACTTTCCCAATATATGAATATATATTTCTCTTCACTTTTGAGATCACATATTTCAACATATATATGCGTACATATATACATACTCAAACTCAAAAATATCTCATAAGAAGAATTTTAATTATTAAATTCTTATTTTAATAACTTCTAAAAATTAGGGTTGTCACAACAACTCTCCCCCTTATAGATTATTTTCATAATATTTTTATTATATAGTTTTTATTTGTCACATATCTAACCCATTTAATTAGCTTATACTTATAATTATAATAATTATAATTTTATTATAATTATACTTATAGTTAACAAATAATTATACATCTAATTTAATTAATAAATTAGACTAAAACATTACTTAATTTAATTTAATTATTCTCTTAAATATTAAACAATTCATTTAATGTAATTTTTTCCATTAAATTAAATCTTCAAACTAAAAATTATCATTATTCAATTTAATTGACATTGTTTAATTTAATTACTAAATTCCTGCACCACAATTCCATTAATTATTTATTTTCCTCAATAAATAAATTATTTAAAATATTTATTTAATTCAATAAATATTTAAATTAAATTGCAAAATTTATCGGTTGTTACAGCCTCAGCTGGGGGGTAGTCTGACTTTAAATTTTGAGAAAGTCTGATCGGACATGTTTTAATAAAATGGGCATCACGTTTTTATACAAACTCTGATTGAGGCGATTCAAGATGATCCGGAACGAGGACGAATAGACCTACAACCCTTATTCTTTACGTTTTTCAATTTAAGGTGGGGAACAGGGGTAAAAATGGTCATCATTAGGATTGTTGTGTTTTCGGTCAAAATCGGAGGGCGTCGGGCATGCACGTATGCACGTGTAGTGGTTCTGACGATAAAAAATGTTGTTCTAAGTTATAAAACATGAATGTTAGTAAAAATAATGATGTTTAACATTAATAAATGATGTATTAGATAAGTTGTATAAGCATACTAAGCATACACAAGATAAACAAATCGGGCGTGTGACGAATGAACGTCGAAACGCCGTAACAAGTGTTAATGAACGTAAAAAGTGTTTTAAGTCAAATGAAATGAATATTATAAGATATAAAATGGGGTTTATATAACACCAACAAGTAGTCCTAGCAAGACTTAAACACTTGAATGAACTTCGAGTATGAAATATAGTGAGATATAAGTCGAAAGTTAACACAATCAAATTGAACATTGTGTATTGATTAATAAGAAGGGTTATGGGATGTAGAGTAAAGTTTACATTACAACGATTATATGTTGCTATGTGACAAATAGTTAATGTGAATGATTATATAATTGTGTAGGGCACGTGAAGTGCAGATAGCTGTAAGCTGTTAAACTGTTATTGGTAAACAACGATCAAGGTAAGTCTTTCGGTTCTTATTTGCTATGTGAACTTGATGATGAATTGTTTTAAATATTTATTGCGAATAGCATGATGTGTTATATATATTGAAAGTATGAAATGTTAAAGTAAATTTATGACTACGTTGATTAAGTAATGAATGTTGATTGAGTAAGGAACTCAATCTTTATACTTGCTATATGAACTAAAGCATGTATGTTATGTTAGTACAATATTTATGAGATGTTTGATAAGCATGTTATTATGTGCTACGTGATGCATGAAAACTGTTAGATTTGCTGGGCTGTCGAGCTCAACCTTGCAAATAACCATTTTTGCAGGCTAAGGATTGAAGGTAATCCTATGTGCTACTTGAAAGATATGAATCAGATGTGATACTTGAAGATTTATATACGTTGGTTGAGTTATTATTATTTGAATCATGTTTAAGGTTCCGAATAATGTATTAATGTTGAATTGTAATATCGTTTTACGATGTAAACTCTTGTAGTATTAAAATAATTTTGAGATATTTAGATGTAAAGGCTGAAAGTTTTGGGAACGAGATTAGTTTGTAAAAGAAAATTTTAATTATTACGCAAATTTCAATGGTTGTATTATCGTTTAATGATGTAAAATTAGAGGTTGAACGTATTATTAACCACCGAAGTCGATAGTTGAATTGTATGAATTTTGGGGTCGTTACAGTTGGTATCAAAGCTGATAGGTTAGAAACCTTAGGTAAGAGTACCTTAGGCTATAACCTTAGAGAAGAGATGTGAAAATGATAAAGAATAAGCTCAGATAGAGTTTGAATAATAAGAAGTAATTTAATAAATTTATAAAGAAAGGATTAAAACATGCATGAAAGGATTCAAAGGAGAATCTCGCAAAGTTATAAGGAATATGGATGTGGGGTTACCCAACTCCAATAATAAGGATGTGAGGTGATAATAAATAGACAATGTCTATAAGAAGAGATTGATAAAGAAGTTAAGAATAAAAAGTTATATTTAAGTATGGTATAATTGTACTCTTTAATAGTTGATGTATGGTATCTGGGCTAAACGATTCCTTCATAGAGCGGAGGTATATACGAACTAGCAACTCAGAACCTATTTGGTTGGTTGTTTGTGGGAAACCTCTTAGCGTACCATATTAGAACTATTAGAGGCTCAATGTGTACCAAGTATAGAAATGGATACGTATGATGATTATAGAATAAGATCACGACGTGATATGTTTAAGTTATAAAAGAAAGATGGTTTGTAATGTTTGAATAATTATAGCTTGATGCTATGAAGATAATGTACTATGAAATAGTACGAGATAAACTCACGAAGAGTTGTAGATAATGTGATACGAGGAATTCGTATTGAGCAAGTTAAGGGCAAATTAAGAATAAGTTATGAGCAAGATAGAATTAGGTGGGATTTCAATTGAGGACTCATGTGATGACTGAGTGGTACAAACCTTTGTATGGGCAAGGGTTTTGTGTTTGCGCTCAGTTTATCACATTGATAATCATTGGAATGTTGGTATCGCGCTATTAATGTATATATGGCGAAAAGGTGATTCTTTTCTCATTTGTATATTTGATAGTTAGAGGCTATTAAGATTAGTCAGATATTATTAGGATTAGGTGCGAGTTCTTAAAACTCATACTTATGGTAAGTTGATGACTCATAATTATATGTATGTTTTTGAACTCCTCAGCGAATGGACGTCTATGGTCTGACTAGGATAAGTTCTTAAACTCATATTATTGTGGCAAGTTCCTGAACTTCCAATGTGTGGTAAGTTTGATGAACTATACTGGGGAAATAGGAAAATTGTAAGTTAAAATACAAGAATATTTAGTATAAGAGCATTAGTGGTGCTAGAAATAAAAAGAATTAGTTAGTACTGAGGTAATGGAGTAAAGATTAAAATTGATGGAGAAAATTAGATATTCCAAATCTTCTAGCTTTGCTAGATTTTTGAAATTTATTGACTTCGTGCTAATGTTTGCACTTCTATTCTTCTTGAAAAACATTGGATCAAATGATGGAACCAATGAGTTTTAAAAATAATACAGTTATTTGTATGTCTATGCTAATTGTTTCGGCTAGACAAAAAAATGATTTAAAAAAATATCCAAATGTATTTTCTTTTTCTTTCCATAGTCATTAAGGCATCACTAAATATGATGCTGATTTGACAAACGAGGAAGTCATCAATGAAATTGAACCTGGTGTTGGATGTGATCATAAGATCATCAACCCACTATGGTATGATGTAGCATGACAAAGTCATATAATGACTGAATCTTCAACGTACTATCGAGATAGTACGATATCATGTCATCTTAATATGATTTTTGGTTTTCTTTATACTAAGAAAGATATACCATATGAATTAGATAAAATTATTTTGATTGATGTCCGAATTGTTGATAAAAGTCTATGCTATTTGATTCAGCTAGACAAATATTGAAAGATGTCTATGCAGTTCTAGCGTTTCATTAGAAGTTATGTCAAACTAAATTATTTTGGTACGGATTCAGATGTTGAAAAGATGAGATGAACAACCCTTGTATATGGGATTACGCGTATGCGTTTAAATTCTTGTGCACAATACATGGTACGAAGGGCTTAACACCCTAAGTATGGGGAGTCCCTACAGTTATGACTGTTTAGGTTAAAGTTGAAAGATTACTTGTAACCTTGGACATATTTTACGCGATGCGTTTAGATGTTTGTGCACAATACATCGTACGAAGGGCTTAACACCCTAAGTACGGGAGTCCCTACAGTCTAATGACTGTTTAGGTTTAAGTTAAAAAAAAATACTTATAACTGTGGATGTAGTTCAAGGTCTTGTGACCCCTCAGCATGATTTGGAATCTTTTAAATTCCTGAGTTATTCATACTACTTCCCAATTATTGAACAATTGTGGAAGATTCTTACTATTCTGCAAGATGGAAGTGAAAAGGAGAGTATTCCTTAGAAAGAACTAAGTCGTAGAATGAGACACTGAATGATGAATATATTGAATAAGTGAGAAAATAAATTTTGAAATGAGAAGGGGATGAGTTATTAAAGAATAATGTAAAATTTTTATAGAAAAGTTAATAATTGTAGAAAGATCTTTGTGGAAAGAAAGTGGTTATAGAACCCAATGAATGAATAAAGTATTAACGTAAAATCTCTCTTTTGATAGAATGAATGAATGAAGATTAATATATAAAATTTCGAGGACAAAATTCTTAGAAGAAAGGGTGAATGTAATATCCCGAGTATTTATGAGTTGATTATATGATAACGATTCTTAGAAAAGGAAATGAGTGGGTTAAAGAATATATAATACTCAAAATATAATTGAGTTCAAGTGAAAGTTATGAAATAAAATCAACAATTTATTGAAGAAATGAATGTTGTAGGAAATATAAAACCTATATTAAAGTAATGTGTTGAAGTTATTCAACGATAAATTTGAAAAGAGATTTGGTAAAAATTGAGTAAGGGAGGTTTCGTTGATTCCGAGGATGGAATCCTTATAAGAGGGGAAGGATGTGACAACCCAAAATTTTATAAGTTATTAAAATAATAATTTAATAATTAAAATTCTTATTATGAGATGTGTATATTTTGAATTATGTGTTTTGGTGTGAAGAAATTAAATTTTTATGAAATTTAATAGTTGATTAAATTATTAAAGGAAATAAAAGGAACTATATTATGGAATAATATTGTTTGAATAATTAAACCTTACTTGGTAGTGGTGTTGTAGTAAAGTGGATAAAAGAGTTGATTCACTTAATTAAAATAGTAAGTTAATATATGAGTTTTGCTAAGTAAATTGAGTATTCTTAATATATATTACATGTTATGGTAATATATGAAAAAGTTTAGTATCTTGAATGATGTTAATAAAATATAAATTGATGGTGAAAGAAGAAAAACCAATATACCTATAAATAATTATTAGTTAGGGATTAATAAAATGAATTATTATAATGTTGTTTTACTTTAATTTAGTAATTAAAGTATTGTGTTAATTTATTAAATAAAATTATAATTATAATGAAGATTATAATTTTATTGTATTGGTTTATGTGGTAAATTGATTTAATAAATTATTATTAAATTTAAATATGGGAATTTATTTAAATAAAGTGTGACAATAAATTATATTATAAATGAGTCATGAAGATAAATCAAAAGAGTTTTAATTTTTAACAAACAAGGCCTTAGAGCTTTTGAAATTCTTATTTTAGTCTTGTTTTGCCAAATAAGACTTAAGGAATGATTAAGTCATTATTTTAATTGGTTTTGCCAAACAAGGTCTTATGGCTTTTAAATTTAAAATAAAAATAACGGATATGTATTTAGTAGCCTTATTATTATACGTCAGTTTTGTTTTTACGTTAGCGTCTATTTTTGTGTTAGGTGAAAAGAATTGGCTTAAACCTAAGAAGAAGAGAAGAATGGAGAGTTTACAGAGAAGAAATTGAGCGAGGTGAGAGTTCTGTATGAAGCTGGAGAGAAACTTTGAGAATTCAATGGAGACGAAGAGGATTAATCAAACAATTCCTATCTTCTAACTAGTCCAAGAAGAAATTAATAGGTAAAAACCTTTATTTGAGTTTTCTTGATTTTTGTAAATTTTCTATGAAGTCAAGTTGGGAAATTTGATTGTGATGGTTATATATATATATATATATATATATATATAATCTGTTATGAGTAATCTATAATTAGTTTTGAGGTTATCAAAATCATGAGAACATGTTAAAGATGAGAAATTAGAGTTTTGTTGAAATACATATAAGTTTTGGTCAATTTTGAGACTAAAACTGCTATGAAATCATGATGGAAACCTTAAATTGATGGTGGATGTCGTTAAAACGTTTAAAAATGAAAATAATGCAAGTTGAATGAATCAATTTGGTTAAGAAACGAATTCACAGTGGGGAATTTCGCTATGAATGTCAAAAGAAGAAGAAATAATAGAAATGGTAAGATTAAAGGTTGTAATTTTGATGTTTATGTTGTTTATGTGATTAAAAACGTGTTAGACATATTAGTTTATGTTTCTGTAAACATATCACACCTTGGGTATGTTTGTATGGTTGTTAGAAAGGAGTTTTTAGGCCTAATTTGGCTTTCTGTAGTGTTCGTGATGTTAATTCGCGAATTTTTGAAAGCTACCCACACATTGGCTATTGTAGTACAAAAACCCCAGCCCCAACTGGGGGGTAGTCTGACCTCAAATTTTGAGAAAGTTTAACCGGACATATTTTACTAAAATGGGCATAACATTTTCACACGAACTCTGATTGAGGCGATTCAAGATGATCCGGAACGAGGAAGAATAGCCCTAGAACTTTTGTTCTTTAACTGTTTCAATTTGAGTTCCGGAACATGGGTCAAAATGGTCATCGTTAGGACTGTTGTGTTTTTAGGGACAATCGGAGGGCGTCGGGCATGCACGTATGCAAGTGTAGTGCTTCTGACAATAAAAGATGTTGTTCTAATATATAAAATTTGAATGTTAGTAAAAATAATGATATTTAACATTAATAAATAAATGATATATTAGATAAGTTGTATAAGCATACTAAGCATACACAAGATAGACAAATTGGGGGTGTGACAAATGAACGTCGAAATGCCGTGACAAGTGTTAATGAACGTAAAAAGTGTTTTAAGTCAAATGAAATGAATATTATAAGATATGGAATGAGGTTTATATAAAACCAATAAGTAGTCCTATCAAAACTTAAACACTTGAATGAACTTCGAGTATGAAATATAGTGATATATAAGTCAAAAGTTAACACAATCAAATTGAACATTGTGTATTGATTAATAAGAAGGGTTGCGAGATGTAGAGTAAAGTTTACATTACAACTA
Source organism: Panax ginseng (assembly GCA_020205605.1). Classification (NCBI taxonomy): domain Eukaryota; kingdom Viridiplantae; phylum Streptophyta; class Magnoliopsida; order Apiales; family Araliaceae; genus Panax; species Panax ginseng. Next base: position 55,516,859 of record CM035143.1, on the reverse strand, counting down.
TTATACGTTGCTATGTGACTAATAGTTAATGTGAATGATTATATAATTGTGTAGGGCACGTGAAGTGCAAATAGCTGTAAGCTATTAAACTGTTATTGGTAAACAACGATCAAGGCAACTCTTTCAGTTCCTATTTGCTATGTGAACTTGATGATGAACTGTTTTAAATCTTTATTGCAAATATCATGATGTGTTATATATATGTTGAAAGTATGAAATATTAAAGTCAATTTATGACTACGTTGATTGAGTAATGAATGTTGATTGAGTAAGGAACTCAATCTTTATACTTGTTATATGAACTAAAGCATGTATATTATGTTAGTATAATATTTATGATGTGACGCCCCCAAAATAGGTCCACACGACCCATTCTAGGTCGTCAGATATCACACTATAAAAATTAAATACAACTTCATTTATACAACTGTTGAACTTTCGTGCAGAGTACGGCAACACATAAGCTATGAGTTTTAATGTAATATTGTCTCGTTGCAATGCCATATACAATACATCAGCAAATATTTCAAGACCCCAAAGAAGAATGAGAAGATTACTATCCTGCTCATTCTAATGAGGTGCACTTTTGATGCTTTCAAAGTCGGGTTCTCATCACCCTATTGTTGTTCACCAAAATCAACGGTTAAAATGACGTACAAAATACGACACACGCATCTTAGGACCTCAATACAATTATATATTGCATGTCATGCCATTTTATAATGTATTGAGAAACTTCGACAGTCTCGGACCATCACATTATTCCCCTATTACCCCGCTCGACCCAGCTACACTCTTATTACCTTAAAGGAATTGTAAAGTAAAAGGGTGAGCACAAATAGCCCAGTAAAGAATATCATGGCTAAGATAATTAATTTATCAATAGCCTTCATCAGAATAAATCAGAGATTTAGAACATATGGTAGATAATAAAATTTTCAACCATAATTGCAGCAAAATCAACAATCCATTAAAAGAGTCAAGTAGAACATAATGTCTACTATCTCCTCCAAATTAAAAGTCCATCGTTAATATTTCTTTCCTGTAATACTCATCAATAATTCTTTGTTGTACCCAAGATAAAGAGAACTTACATCACCTATCTTCACCTGAACCACTAAAGATTATATTTAAATTCAATTCATATTTATAATCATGTAAATCAACAGTTTTTCCTTGCCACAAGGCTTAATAGAACGTTTACTCAACATCCTTACCCCAAAGGCAAAAGATATTCAAATGTAATAATAATGATTATACCAATCAATTGTCTATCTTTGCACTACGGGCCAAAGATATTCAACTATAAAACCAATGGTCATGATCATACCAATCACATCATCGAATTATCCATGCACTACGGGCCAAGGATATTCATTAGTATCACTAGTGCTCATGATCATGTCATACACCTGTCCATCTTTGCTCTACGGGCCAAAGCTATCAATCAACAGTTCATCTTTGCACGTAAGCCTAAGATATACAACTATAAAACCAATAATCAACAATCCATCTTTGCACGTAAGCCAAAGATATACAACTGTAAAATCAATAATCAACAGTCCATCTTTGCAACCTTGGTCGAAGATGACTTTCATCACAATATAAGAATGAGGATGATGACAATGATATAAGCATTAATCAAACGAAATCAAGGATAAATATTAAAGACTTTAAATTTATCTAGAGTTTAAAAATATCCAAATTATCAACATAATACTGCTTTGTTGAGTAAAATTTAAGAATAATATCCATGTATCAAAATAATTTGGATAGAAAAGAAATAAATTTTTTGGGTGAATAGTACCCACTTCGGGAATAGTACGTCGTGAATAGTAATCCCGGCATGAAAATTGCTCCGAATACCCGAGTGAATTATACTATAGTGAATAGTAATCGGGTGAATAATAACCCGTGAATAGTAACTCATGAATAGTACCCCGACATGAAAAGTGCCCCAAATACCCGAGTGAATAATATTATAGTGAATAATAACTGGGTGAATAGTAACCCGTGAATAGTACCCCGGGTGAAAATATTGATATTTAATAAGAAAGTTCAGATCAATATTCCAATAAAAAGATACTGGATGAAGTGCAAAAATCACGGATATTCCACTAATTTCAAGGATTATAGAAGCAATACTTACCATAGTAAGTTTATATTTAAGAATATGAAAAGAATTAACATACGAAAACTGCAAATAGATTTTCATCTGTCATACGGTACGTAATCCGCGTAGACAGGTTATTCCGACATACTAAAGGATGAATACAAAAAATAGTATTACTTATGAATACGAAAGAAATAATACCCCTTATGAATACAACAGATTATATCCCTTACCAAACGAAAATAACATCCCTTACCTTAGTAGAAGACTGGATACTGCAAACGTGAAGTAGCAGAATACTCTTTTTCTTGCTCTCTATAGTTTCTTTTGTGAGTCTCAGTGAATTGGTGAGAATGAAAGAAGAATTAAACTTCTATTTATAGGAGAATGGACTAAATAGTAACTAATTCATGAACGGTCCAGATTAATTTACTATTAGAACGGATGGTCCAGATTGATTATTATTAAAACCACAACCGACGGTCCAGATTGATTTACTTATAAAATCACCACCGACGATCCAGATTGATTACTTTTAAAACCACCACCGATGGTCCAGATTGATTTACTATTAAAACCACCACCGACGGTCCAGATTGATTTATTATTAAAACCACCACCGACGGTCCAGATTGATTTACTATTAAAACCACCATCAATGGTTGAGATTGATTTAACTTATTACACTTTAGTACCCCTAAAGTTTTGGAAGTTTACATTATTCCCCTCTAACTTTTGTAATTAAATTATCTTAAATAAACACATTTTTAATACTTCAACAATTATTCATCATTAATATTAAAACTTACAATATCGACAACCAGATCATTCCCAGGTAAGAGGGGGCTTTTCGATAAAGATTTCTCCTTATTGGCGCACAATTAGGTAACCAAACCTCTTTCCTCGACAGAACTTTCTTAGACATTATCAATAATGTAAATAATAATATGAATAAATGTATTGTCTCAATTATTGATTTAATAATAAAAAAATATTATGCAGATGATACTGTGACAATAATTGAATCAAATAACGTGAGATACTAAGCAACTATTACTGTTGCAATAATTGAGTAAACTGAGTAGATTCTTACGTAAGCATCAATAATCAATACCGTGTGCTACTATGCAACCACGCGTATTACTGTATTTTTACCACCAGATATTTCAACAGTTTAACGGTAAAACTTTTGCCGTTATTTTTATAAAAAGATATTTCTGTCGTTTTCTAACTCCGACAATTATTACATTGTGGGGTCCTGATGATGATGGTGTCGTCAGACGGATATTCACGACAAAAAATATTCCTCGACACAACGAATATTTTATATCAACTTGATTACTTTGCAAAATTTTCAAATATCACCCTTAACTTTAACCTTTTAACATTTTAACCATTTACTAAATAGAATAACAATTATCAGAAAATTGAATACTTTCATTTCGTAAAATCCCTGGTCTTACATATGAGATGTTTGATAAGTATGTTATTATGTGCTACGTGATGCATGAAAACTATTAGATTTTCTAGGCTGTCGAGCTCAACCTTGCAAATAACCATTTTTGCAGACTAAGGATTGAAGGTAATCCTATGTGCTACTTGAATGATATGAATCAGATGTGATACTTGAAGATTTATATACTTTGGCTGAGTTATTATTATTTGAATCATATTTAAGGTTTCGAATAATGTATTAATGTTGAATTGTAATATCATTTTGCGATGTAAACTCTTGTAGTATTAAAATGATTCTGAGATATTTAGATGTAAAGGCTGAATGTTTTGGAAACGAGATTAGTTTGTAATAGAAAATTTTAATTATTTCGCAAATTTCAATGGTTATATTATCGTTTAATGATGTAAAATTAGAAGTTGAACGTATTATTAACCACCGAAGTCGATAGTCGAATTGTATGAATTTTGGGGTCGTTAAAGTAATAGTCTAATGGATTACTTTTCAAATTAGGTACAGTTATGATTAAATTCTATAAGTCCTCCCTGCAATATATAAGATAGGATTTTATTCTATCTCCAGTATATATTTCTAGTTTTTGAGGAACTAGACAAACCTTTTTGCTTGTTATTGAATATATGGTCTTCATTGTTTTATATAGCGTATGTTTTAGTTTTAAAGCATTATTCCTTTATTATAAACTAAAACTATTTTATGTGTCTGAGTGTTTTATGATTTGATGGTGAATTTGACATGTTTGGCAGAAGGAGCTTTTGTTTTATGCTTGATATAATTCACATTTTCGACTCTGGTACTAAATTAATTTCTCGATGCGAGCTGTGTTAAATTATATTGAACGCTTAGACCTTTTTGTTGTTTTAATTGGTTTTGGAACCGAAACTGCACCAATTAAAATCGTGTTGCACAGTTTAAAACCGCACCGCACCAATCACAAGTGGTTTCGTGTGCGGTTTTGGATTTTTCAAACCGCACCTAAGCAATTTCACCAAACCGCATCATGCTCACCCCTAACAATACTGCCACTTTCGATCAAATTTTGAATTTTATGCTTTAAGGACCAACAATCTTGTGTGGCATGTCCCGAAGACCCTGAGTGGTAAGTACATCTTTGGCTTGGATTGTATCTTTTGCTCCCTGGTTCCAGAGGTGGAGCCAGTTCGGTAATTTTCTTGTGATCCATTAATATCGCCAATACATTTTCAAGGGAATCACCCAGTGGAGTGAACACCCGATTTTTCGTTCTTTCAAATTTTCATTTCCTATCTTGGCATTGGTTGAATGCAGCCTATTGTTGAAATGGCAGATTATATTGCTTTTTCCAAATAGGGGGATTGTAGGTTGGTCTCCTAGCTTGTCCCTGTGAAACAAGGGATACATCTTCATTGCATTTATCGAGTATGTGAAACCCCCAAATTCGGGTACTTCATTTCCACCGGATTTGGTGTTCACTTGATAAACATTCATATATACTACCCAAATATAATAAAACTTAAATCATAAATCCTCCCTTTAAAAAGGGTTACATCATTAATCAAAAAGTCTCCCCAGGTTGTCTAACCTTAAAACATCAATTAAGTGCAGAAATAAAATAATTACATAACATCATTAAGTAATAAGTCTATCATCATGACAATAAATGAAATTACAAGTCTTCGCCACTTGTATATTTTTCCTTTTCCTTTGTTTGTAGTAGGTTCATCGACCTTCTCAACCTTCTCTACAATAATTATATTTATGCAAGAGTGAGCAAAACAAATGCTCACTAGATATAGTATTGAATCAACAAGAGAATAGCAACTGCCCAAGAATAGGCTCATCAAAACTGAATAGTACTCTATCAATGATAATCAAAAACTGAAATCAAAATATGAAATGAATTTGAGGGTCATAAGACTACGAACTATGTCCACGGTTACAAGTAATCTTTCAACTTTAACCTAAATAGTTATACTGCAGGGACTCCACATACTTAGGGCGATCAACCCTTCGTACCATGTATTGTGCACAAACATCTAAACGCATTGTGTATCCCCTATAATAGGGTTGTTCTTCTAAGTTTTAGAGTACAAGTCCGCACCAAAGAAAGTTTGATTTGGATAAGCTTTCAAGGTAATTTAGAGTTTCACAATCATTAACTAAGGGATTAGTTGAATCAACAAGACTTAACAACACTACGAGTGACCAATAATAGTTTAATATGGAAAACGAATAATCATAAGTAAACTAACTATATATTAAACTCATGCTTATAAACAACTAAAAAGCATAAGTATTGAATAAAACAGTAGACCTTGCTTGAACAATATTAAGCTAAGGCTGCGATCTTGAGATAAAAGAGTTAAGTTAAGAACATGTACTAAGGAATCACAAGCTTAATAATGAAACTTGCTCAAAATAACAATAATATTTCGATTTGCAATAAATAAATGAAATAGAACAACTTAGTTAGAGATTTGAGTTTAAGAATAGGCATTTATCACAAAAGAATAGAACTTAAGAAAACTTGCTTAACTATAAACAAGTTAGAACAACTCAACAATGATTAGAAGTCAAACTTGCTTGAATAACGTTAGAATTAGATCTTGCTCAAATAAAGATTAAGAATAAAAGAATTTGCTTAATCAAAATTTTAAAGTAAGTAACTTGCTCAAAGTAAAGAAGTAAGGTTTAGAAACTTACCTCGAGCGTAAGCTATAATATTAAAACTCTCGTTCACCTACACATAGTATTAGAATCACAATATCTATTTGTTATATTAACATCTACTTTTCAAACTAACACTCACTTCTAGCTAACTTGTTATTTTAGTATAAGTCTTATTTTACCATATACATTTCAGAATTCATAAGTGTTAACTTCACAACACTTATCTATCATTCATTGTGTTCACTGAGTCATAACATCACGTTCGTAACTTACTAATCCATTTACAACTTTAAAATTATAAATGACGTGACACGGTTTTGTTTTAACCTCTTCTTTGCATGTTTGACACATTAACACATCACTAGACTAAGTAATAATGGTGTCCAAAGTCTGCAGCAGCATCAGACTCCATTGTCTAAGATCGGGGCGTATGATTGCGCCATTACGAGCCTAGAAGGAAGCCTTGTTCTGCTTGTTGGTTCGCCTTTTGACACCGATCTTGTTGAACTGGTGCATGACAAAAACTCCTCCATGTAATAATGATTGTTCCGTTTTTAGCCCAACTAACATGAATTTCACCCACAAAACAGTAAGATTAACATATACAATTGGTATAAAACTAACACAAACATGTTTTCTCAGATATTCATCAACTTAGAACGATTAAACAACACTTTTAACTATTTTAATTCCTTGAATTTCATGTTTTCATACAAAAACACCATTTTTTGACATTCTTCATAGAAATCATCACAATTCTTGTCCAAATTACTTCATTCAAACTACGTTTTCTTCGTTTCTTAATGTACTAGCATAATATAGACTCAATTTACAGATTAATTGTGATGCCCCCAAAAATAGGTATACATCACCCATTCTGAGTCGCCAGATACATTGTACAAAATTCAAATACAACTTCATTTATACAACTATTAAGCTGTTTTATTGAATATGACCATAGTTAACTGTGAGTTTTAATACAAATGTATGTAACTCTCATGGTGCCTCGACCACAATCTTACAATGGTACTTTACATAAAAGTATAGTCAAAGACTGTTTTAGAAACTAAAATCTTTGGGAAGTGCTCAAGGAAACCTTCCTACATGGGAGGCCATGCGTTTAGGTTATAATAGATATCATATGGCCACAGAATTATCCTTGGTTGACCCAATAGACCCCAAAGAAAAATGAGAAGATTACTATCATCTTATTTCCAATGGTGAGTCTTCTCTTGACATATAACTATCTGCACTGTCTCCAAGTGAATATTATATTTTAAATCAACTCCAAGATCATATAGGTAGTGCCCGTAAATATACTCAGCAAGTGGATGCGCAAAACCCTGTCTTATGATAACACGAGGTTGTATGTCATTAGACATCTTGAATGATAGAACCAAAACACCCTTCCAAAGTTGGGTTCACCTCACCCTATTTGATTCACCAAATATAACTACTAAATGTTTTATAGAATATAACACACTTTTCTATACTGTTTAAGGAGAACCTCCATGCATTTAGAAACCCTTTGTTCTATTCCCCATTATCCCCGCGAGGCCGGTAACACTCTTACGACAACACTCTTATTACCTGAAAGGGATTGTGAAGCAGAAAGGGTGATCACAACTAGCCCAGTAAGGAATATCATGACTAAAGATAATTAAATTATCAATAGCTTTCATCAATAATAAATCAGAGATTTAGAACATATGGTAGATGATAAAACTTTTCAACTATAGTTGCAGCGGAACGAGCAATCCATTAGAAGAGTCAAATAGACCATAAGGTCTATTATCTTCTCTATATTAAAAGCCCACCAATAATGTTTTATCCATGTAAAATAAATTAACAGTTCCTGTCCACAATCATATGAATAACTCATAATCATAATCGTGGTTCTAAATTCCTTTTTAACTAGGACGAAGATAATTCTCATCACCTATCTTCACCTGAAACATCAAAGATCATGGTTATACCAAATCAGAATTCCTGCTCATAATCATACTAATAAATTCATCTTTGCACCTCGGCTAAAGATATTCATTAACAATTCATCTTTGCACTACATGTCAAAGACATACAACTGTATTTTAGAAGAGTCAAGTAGAACATGATATCTACTATCTTCTATGCATTTAAAAGTGTATAATAAATATTTTATCATTTGAGACTCGACAATAAATAATCCACATCATCGAATCACCACTTTCTGACGAGGATATTTGTTAATATCACATCCATGAATTTATATTTCATCGCTAAGACTCAGCTCGATAATCAATCCATATCACTGAATTATCCATTCACTACGGCCAAAGATATTCATTATTATCACATCCATGAATTAATATTTCATCGCTGAGACTCAGCTCAATAATTAATCCACATCATCGAATCATCCCTGCACTATAGGCCAAGGATATTCATTAGTATCACGACCACGAATTATCCATGCACTATGGGCCAAAGATAATCGTGTTTTCATCAACGGTCCTGATCATGCTATAAAACAATTCATCTTTGCACCCTTGGCCGAAGAGAATCCATAGCCATAATCATACCAAAAACTGTCCATCAATGCACTATGGGCCAATGAGGACTTTTTCCACATCATTTGTAACATTACGGTCATGATTATACCAAAAAATCCCTGGTCATAATCATACCAAGTCCATCTATGCACTACAGGCCACATATGACTTTCAACACAATATAAGCATGAGGATGATGACAATGATATAAGAATCAATCAAATGAGATAAAGGATAAATATTAAACATTTATAATACAATTTATCCATCGTTCAATAATAACCAAATGTTATCAATCACATAATAATCTCATAATCTAATATCATTAATATTATAACAATATTTTAATCATTTCTTAAACTTATAAACAATTTATTTCAATTGTTTACACTTTATCAAATAATGCATTTAATCACTCAAAAATGACATACTTATAAGATTTCATAATCAATGATCAAATCCCTCATCAAAATCTGCATATACCCTATATAGGATTCTCAAGCCATAAAATTCTATTTTCCAATTGTCTTACTTCACATAACATATTTAATTCATTTACTCATTACTAGTTCATTTTTATGAAAAATACCAAAGCAGTCCCAAAAATATTTCTTTTCTGGAATTTAGCAGAATATAGTCCCAGCTTGAACATATATTTTTCTCAGAATTTTTAAAATTCATTTACTATTTTTTATATGGATAAAACTGCCAAATATTTAGACATTTATCATAAATTGTACTTTTGTCCAAAAATTCGAAATTCTGAGGTATATACTCTGTTATATACATGTACTCCCAATAAAAATTTCACAAATTTTGGAGTTAACCACAAGGAGTCATAAGAGTTTACTTTTAAAATAGTCTTTTCCCATAAAATCCATAACTCTTAATCTATACATCCAAAATCGCCATTTTGGACACAATTTAGAAAACTCATTAAATTATTATTTCAAATTTTCGAGAATTTTTTGAGGGTCGGAAAAATTATGAATACGCTTCATAGAAAACCTTTTTAATGAAAATACTATTCGCATGAATACGAAGGATCATTCACCATGCATGTGGTAATCCACATAGAAAGGTTATTCTAACTGAATAATAAAGAATGGAATAATGAAGGATTCACCATAAATGCGATGAAGGCGACCTAAAAAGTTATTCCCAACGAATAATAAATAATGGAACCAGGTCCGGCGTAAACGCACAGACAGGATATTCCGACAAAATAATAAATAATGGAACCAGGTCCGGCGTAAACGCACAAACAAGATATTTCGACAGGATAATAAAGAACGGAATATTAGAAGAATTTCACCATGTATGCGGTACTTCACATAAACAGGTTATTCCAACATAATAATAAAGAATGGAATAACGGAAGAATTTCACCAAGTATAGGGTAGTCGCGTGATAAAGTTATTCCAACAGTAATAATAAATAATAATAATATCCTTTACGAGTCACGACAATTATATCCCCTACCTTAAAAAGAAAAGTATTAAATTGGTAGGCGGGAATATATGAAGAAAACTTGCACTACGCTCAAAACTTTCTTAAACTCTAAAGAAATACGCTAGAGATTATAGAAGAAGAACTCTCTATAGTTTCTCTCTCTAGAGTTTCAAATTGAATTCGTAAGAAATTATGAAGGAATGAGCTTTATTTATAGAAAAATGGACTGCATAGTAACTAACTCATGAACAGTCCAGATTGATTTACTTTAATCTGACGGTCCATATTTAAAGCGAATAACTTTATAAAAGATTTTACTATGCAAACACTATGCAGGTACTATGCAAACACTATGCATAATAAAATATAATATATTCTAATTATTGTCTAATAAAACAGATAACTTTATAAAAGTATTCTGTTTTATATAAAAAGATTTTCTGTTTTATTACATTAATAATACCAATAAAACAAAACTAAGTGACTTATAACATAAGCATCAATAATCAATACCGTGCTATTTACCAAAATAGAAAAAAAAATTGAATACTTTTATTTCATAAAATTCGGGGTCTCACATTAATATACAAACTAACCACCATATTTGGTACTTTCACTGTGACGCCTCCAAATCTGGGTACTTGAAACCCGAACTCGGTGCTTCATGATACCATTTCTATAAGCTAAATAATACTAATAATAATAACAATAATATAAAATTCAAACCTAATTTACATATGCATCAAAGTTTACTCCCAAGTACGAGACCTTTAAACATTCATTACATCATAGATAATAAGTATCATTGTCTTAATAAACTATAACTAATACACAACATATTATAAATCTCATTCGAACAGCTTTCCTTTCCCCTAGTTCTTGCCTGAGCCTTCGGGTTGATCATACTTAACTAAAAACAATTAAATTTAAAGCAAGAATGAGCATTTGATTGCCCAGCAAGTAATAACAACAATATATATTAGCTGAAAGAATTAAATGTTTTCTTTGAAAGACACTTCTACAACGAATCAACAGTTGTGAAGTAAGCTGAACTAATAATAACAACATATCACTTCTATATGAAATTTTTGTAACTACGTATTGACTATAACTGGAGATCATTCAACATACTATGAACATTGTTTTCTATTTTTAAAAAGTTTAAACAGAAATTCATCTGTAAACCGTCATAACTTACGGGCACGGGGGGTGATGAGCCCGTTATGCCCTGTATTGATCAATACTACATGCAAGAACGATATTATCGTTCACTTTATCCACCTTAGGTGCACAAAAGTTTTCCCATATTCGGGATGTTCATACTTAGTCGGGAATCCGAACCAAAACAATATGGTTGGATATAATAACGTTCTATCTTGTTCAACAATATTTTTATGTCTAGCTGAATGAAATAGCTTAGACGGCTTTTAAGTCAACGTATACATACTTGAAATCAATAAGTATGTATCAACATATGATTAAATACAATGGTTATCCAAGTGGGGACACTTGTCCAACCCTATATACGAATTAACAAACAGAATAAATATCTGAATTATACAATAATACAATGATCGGATAATGTAAGAACTTGTATGAATACAAAGATTGGATACATAATCAAGAATAATAGAGTTAATAATCTGGCACAATAATACTATAATTCTAAAACTTTCTTACTCATGTCCATTGCATAAAGTAAATGCAAAATTAGGATACTTACTCGAGTCATTGCTACAACTTATGACTTAGATTAATCTTTTATACAGTGACCTATCAGTAATAAGATCGTTCGTTCAATTAGAATGATATGTCATAACACTCAGTATTGCTATATATTTACAGTCAACACATAACCTAATCATATTGTCACACATATCCCACAATCATTGAATCACAAACAATCATTAATACAGTCAAAATATCTAAGTTCAGATCAATTTCTAAAATATGTCGGTGTACCGACGACTTTATCGGGTAATTATTGAGTCTAAGACTCTATCATGTAGTTCAATGGTCGTTTAGATATTTTAAATATCAGTCATTTTATTTTTCATATCTTTATAATAATTTTTAAATAATTATTATACTTTATCATGAATTTTCAAACACTGAAAATCATTATTAAATGATTTAAATATTAACTAATTATATTATCATTAATATTTAATTAATATTAAACTATTAATGAAACCATTGCCAAAATATTAATGTTATGTATAATAACTCAAAATATTTTTAACGTATTAATATTACCCTTAAATGATTTTTAAAACATTTAAAATAATTTTAAATAATTACCATTAATATTAGAATATTAATATATTATTTATCAAAATATTAAAAGTCATTAGTTATAACTTAAAATATTTTAAATCCATTTATATCCTTTTTAAATGATTTTTAAATTATTAAAACCATTTTAAAACTATTTATTTAATATAATTATTAAATAAATTTAATATCATTATTGTTAAATAAATATCATTAAGATTAAATTATTAATGAAATTATCCTTTAAATATTAAAAGTTATATTTTATAAATTAAAATATATTTAAACACTTTATTTTCATTTAAAATGATTTTCTAATATTAAAATCATTTTTAAATAATTTATTTAATATAATTACTAAAAAATCTAATATCCTTAATAGTAAAATATTAATATTTTCATGACAAAATATCAAAAGTTATATTTTATAACTTAAAATATTTTTATAATCTCTAAATCATTTTTTTATATAAATTTTAAGTCATTAATTCTATTTTCCATCATTTATTTAATATCTTTATTAAATAACTTAATCATCACTAATATCTAATTAATAATGAAGATCATCACAAAATATTAAGAATTATAGAAAATAACTTAAAATATCTTTTTACATCATAACATATTTTTAAACGATTTTTTCATGTATTAAAATTATTTTAAAATAATATATTTAATATTATACTTAAATAAATTAAATAGATTTTATATCCCAAAATATTAAATATTTATGAAATATACTTCAAATAATTAAAAACTAATTTTCAGACTTTAAAATAATTTTTAGTAAATTAATTAGTAATTTTAATAATTTAAACTATTTTTTTCTATTTTTAATCATTTTCCGAAATTTAGTAAAATAAAATTATTAATAACCATCGCTATAGGCTATAGCGACACTTATCTGTCATGTTAGGTGTTTTTGGCCTTAAGAACACTGACAAGTCACTGGTCGAGGTGCCCTGTTTGACTGAGTCTAATTCTTATCTCGAAATGTTTCTAGGTCATGTAACATATTGTTCATGTAGTATTTATGTAACACTACAATTAACAATCAAAATCCAGGTCATAACATACAACATCATGACAATCTAGCCATTCAAACTTCCTGTCAAGTGTTTCTGGGTTTTCCCAAAAACCCAGAAATTCGAGTCCCTTGTTTCGTGCTCAATTTACATTAGGTTCCAGCCTTGCTTCATGTGATATAACGATTTATACTTATAGAATACATGTCATGGAACAATAACACAACATCATCATCCTATCATCAACACAATAAAGATCTATAGGCTGGTCAAAGTACCCTCCCGGAACTGTTCTTGAACATTTCTGGGTTTTCCAGATATGTTCTTGGCGGTTTAAATCAACCAAGTTTGACCAACTCTCAATTCGATTCATTACGTATTTGGGTAATATAAAAACATATATATGTAGTACTCATATCAGTCTACAAGTATATAACAAGAACATGTCCATACTATAACGGATCAGCAAGAACGAAGCTCAAAAATGGTATCGAGAATTGCAGGTTTACGGGTTGCTTGAAACTTCAGAAATTCGATCGGTCAACTCACTTTGACCACAAATATCTTTTAATCTACAACAGATATGGACCTGAATCAAGTTCCATATTAAAGATCTCCTAACAGACTACAAGTACAAATTTCAGAACACAAAAACACATAACCAATCGAGATCTATGGGACCTGACATTCACTATTAGACCCTTATTTTCAAAAAATTCCAGATTTGAAAAATCATCAAATCCGAGCCTCTAGATGTTATGGGTTTAACATCTAGCAACCCAGATCATTGATTAACACCTTATACAACATATTTAACATAAAAATTTTTACATCTAACATAAGATCAAAAGTTAACTTTCTAGATTAGGGTTTACCTCTTTATGCTCCAATTCTGATTTCTATGATTCTGATTTGATGTTGGTGTTCGTGGGGCTTGATTTGTGACTGATCTAAAACTATAATTTCGTGGGTTTGAGCTTGAGAGAAAATGGTTAAGTGCTTCGGAATAATTTAGGCCATTAAGTGCACTTTCTCTCTCTTGAATTCTATATAAACATGTAGGCAATGTATTGGATGCTTGCAATGGCTGATGTGCTGTTAATCTAGCTCATAGGTAGGTCTAGGGGGTGGCTGGCCAGATCTTGCAAAGATTTGGCTAGCAATAATTCAACAAATAAGACAAAAGGGTAAAATTGTAATTTATTTTAATCTCAAGGGTATTCTTGTCCAAGGTGCTTGAATCTAGGGTTTAATCACTAGATTTTAAGCCTTAAAATTTCCCAAATAATTACTAGGGTTTGGATAATTAAAAATTAAAGTGTAATAAAATTTTAATTTTAAACACACTAATTAAATTAGGGTTTTTAATAGAAATTTAGGGTTTAAATAATTAGGGTTCCTTAACATCATTAGGGTTCCCAAATTAACAATTAGGGTTTCCTAATTATCATTATAATTCACAAAAATAATCCTTAGGGTTTCTAATTTTTGCCAATTAGGGTTGTCAACTTATAATTAGGGTTTCTCCTAATTACAGAAATTATATAATACACAGTAAAATTCATATAACACAATTACTACACAGTCTCGAACTCATAACCGAGTTTAACAATTAGGGTTTTATAACACGATATGAGGGTTATGCCATAATTTACCATATTTGGCCCACTGTTATCAGTCTACGCATTACAGTGCATATATATAGCACTGAAAAATTAAAATATAATTAATATTATATTATTATTCTCATCCCTTAATCAATACCCAAATTTACGGTTTGAATTCCATATCTGATTTATTTTTCATTAACATTATTAATTAAGTTAGAATAATTAACATAATAATCGAACTAAAATTCATATAATAAAATAGTAATTATAATAATTCCAATACTCATTTTATATATTATTTAAATAATATAAAATCATATTTTCATAGAAAATAAATAATAAGGACATTTCTACTATAAAATTAATTATTATAAGTATATACGTTATAATGATCAATAATTCTAAAATAAAATTATTTGAAATTATTCATGTAATAAATAAATTTTATTTATCACATATATACATACACATTACTTGGCACATATTCCTATCTTCAAATAAAAAAATTTATATACAAAATTTCTTATTTATTTAAATAGAAAATATCGGGTTTTTACATTCACAAGCCATATGAAAAATATATATTGTAATTTACTTTTCTTTCTTTTAAACATAATTAGCATAGTAATTATTGTGACACCCCCAAATCATGGTACTTCATTTCCTCAAGATTTGGTGTTTATTTAATCAAAACATTCATTTATAACTACCCAATCATAATAAAATTGAATATTAAACCTGCTCATACAGGATTACATTAAATAAAAATCTCCCAGGTTATCTAACCTTTACAAACAATCATTCATATGGAAAATTTAAATAAACATCATTATAATATTTAAACCAAAGTCTAATAATAAAACTATCAAAACGATTACAAGTCTTCAGTACTTGTTCATCTTTCCCTTTACTGGTGCTAGGTACGTCACCCTTTTCATCTTTAGCTGTAAGGATTTTACAGGCAAGAGTGAGCAAACATGGCTCACTTGGAATAACAACAAGATAAACTTTAAACCTTTACATCACTTGCCAAATACTAGGCACAATAGAACTGAACAATATGTTCTATTAACATACTAAAAATCATAACATTCACTGAGGGTCTAATGACCACAAACCATGTCCACAGTTATAAGTAATCTTTCAACTTTAACTTTACAGTCATAAGACGATAAGGACTCCAAAGGTACTTAGGGGGATCAATCCTTCGTACATGTATTGTGCACAAACATTTCAGCGCAAAGTATAAAACTAAGTGTAACCCCTAAAAATAGGGTTGTTCATCTCGATTATTTAGAGTACAAGTCGCTTTCAAAGTCGAGTTTGGTTTGGATACACTTCAAGGTAATTTGGAATTCAACGGACATCAACTAAGGATTAGTTGAATAAAAGATAATAACACTATGTTATTGGATAATCATAATTTAATAAACATTTCATTCTATGTTCATGCTTTAGGAATAATCTAATAGCATAACAATTGAATAATCTATCATACCTTGCTTTGAACAACATTAAGCTAAGGTTACATCTTAAATTTAATATCAAGCATGCATGACAAAGAATAACTTGAACGATAAACTTGCTCATCTGAATAAAGATATTTGCATGCTAAAAATACAAGTGTGGAGATAGAAAACTTGCATCATCATGAATAACTAGATACAATCGATTTGCTCAATGAAAGTAGTTTACTCAATAAAGTATAAAATTAAGAAACTTGCGTAACGAAGATTTAGGATTAGAAAACTTGTATCCTCATAACAAACTAACTCAACGAAGGTATGAAGTTAGAAGATTTACTCAATATAAGAAGATAGGTTTAGAAACTTGCCTTGCGCGTAGATTAAACCATTATAATCCAAATCACAATATCTTATATACATATGTTATCATAATATTATCAGTCATTATCAATACTACATCACATATGGTTTACATGTATAACCACGTAATCAACTTATCTACCTAAAACGATAATAACTCGTTAGGTATTAACACCATGCTCATTCAATACAATACAATACTACAATAATAGAAATATATGTTCATATAGTATTACAACTAAAATTTTCAAACTTACGTAATCGGATGCGAATTTGAGCATTACGATAAGTGGTGGTAGTGACGCCACAATTTGAAGCGTGATGACATATTTGCGATCTTTGAGTTAACGCCGGTAGCGAGAAATGTAAAGGACTTCTTTATTTGTATGCTGAAGTCCGTTTTGCCATTGTCTTCAATATGCTTAACATGAAATTCAAATTTGTATATTGATTTTTGCGCTAAAGCGCGAGACTTCAAGTTGGAGCGTGGATTTTGGCGCTAAGGCGCCGAAACTCACAGAAGCAATTCAAGGAAGAACAAAACAACTAAGTTCGGTACTAATTGATATTGCTAAAATCTAATTTGACATGTATAACTTCACGTAAATTACACCTAAACTTTAGCAATCATCTATAAATCAATTACCAACAATTTGAACAACGATTTTAGAAAACTTAATTCTTTAAAACACCTTTAAAAAACCAAACTCCATTATTAAAATTTGTTAACACAGTGAGCACTATAAGTTCATATGACAAACCAAATTGGATTATTTAAACCACCATTTTCTGAAATTCATACCCAATTATCATATACAAGGTTCAATTCGCATATTAGTTCACAATTTTCATAATCATATACCAATTTTATTATCTTTACAAAACATACGTTCATACATGTTTTTCAGTGTGAAACCAAGTTCTTATCTTGCAGCATTAATTTAGCATACAATCTTTATCAAACACTAGTTCTAATTCTCATAACCACATAAAATCATATAATTCAATTGTATAGCGAAAATTACATAATTTTTGAATTCTCAGCAATTATAAAACTCATGAACATAGAAACTAAAACTCACGTCATTAATACATGTATATATATATATATATATATATATACATATAATAAGGTTATTATCCTACCTTTTTGTTGCTTTAGAAAACTTTGCTTTGGACAATCACACACTTGGTTGGCTTCCTCTAAAACTCTCTGAACTTTTCTTTCTTTTCTTTCTTAGGTTCAATCTTAGACTAGGCTACTAACTATGAGCGTAAACAAAAACTCATAAAAGTATACGTAAAATAAAACTGATATGGCAATAATAAGCCTACTTATTATATTAGTTATCAAACATATAACGTATAACTTATAAGTATATATTTTATTTGTGACGCCCCCAAAATAGGTATACATCACCCATCTTGAGTCACCAAATACATGGTACAAAATTCAAATACAACTTAATAATACAATTATCGTGTAAAATACGACAAAACATAAACTGAGAGTTTTAAAATGAATATTGTCTTCTAGACAGTATTCAACTCAAATGGTGTCCTCAATACAACTATTATCACACTATTTCATAGAATAGTGAGGAGTACTAACGCTATCATCTGGACCGTCACTCCGTTCCCCAACTAGTCCCGGCTACGTTCTCATTTCCTGAAGAGGACAATGAAAGCAAAATGGTGAGCTCAACTAGCCCATAAAGAAATATTATGACTAAGATAATGCAGAATAATTTATCGTTAGCCTTGAACGGTGTTAAACTGATAAAATATAACAAACATCAAGTTTAACTGCAGCGGAACTGTAATAACCCGAGATTTCCTAAATAAAATAAATAAGAAAATTTTGCGTATAATTTTTTTTTTTTTGATTTAATGACGAGAATAAGTGTCTAGTAATGTGAGCGATAAATGCGAATATATTTATTACTTGAAAAATTAGAAATAATTTTGGAATTATTAATTACTACAATTTATATTTTTATGGTAATTAATTTCTGTAATCGAAATGTTTTTATTAATTATTTTCCATGATAACATGATTGGAAATAATATATGAAGTGATAATTAGAATTATATAATAAATATTTTATTATATGATTTGTTCAGAATATTTAAGTTAATTATTTTAGCTTGATAATCGATGTTGTGTACGAAGAGAAGTCAGATATGAGATCCAAACCCTGAATTGGGATTATGATCAAGAGATGAGAATAATAATATTATATTATTGTTATAATGATTTTACTGAGACAATAATTATGTCTTTGTATATATATATGATGAGATAATATTGAGCAATGACGGTCAATTAGGTCATAGCATATTACCGTCTTTGTGAAACCCTAATTATTAAACTCGATTCTGAGATATGTGAGAGTAGTTTGATCGTATATGAAGGATTCTTTATGTATAAGATGTCGGTAATTAGAAGAAAACCCTAATTATCTTGTTGTTTGTCGATAATTAGGACAAACCCTAATTATTACAACCCTAATCGGTTGAAGTTAGAGATTGTAAATGGCGTGTTAGAACATACACGAGATAATTAGAGAATCCTAATGGTCAATTAGAAACCCTAATTGATGGCGTTAAGAAACCTAATTAGAAAACCCTAATTTTTCAATCAAAACCCTAATTTAAAATTATCGGGTTTAATTACGATGTTAATGTATAAAAGTTTTAATTTACCAAAGGATAGAATTAATTGGTAAATGATAAGAATTACCATCTAGTGATTAAATACTACATTTAATTGCTATGTACAAAAATGCCCATGAAATTATATGCGAAATTACCAAAATGCCCTTTTTGGCTTATTAGTGTATTATTAGTGTATTATTGGAGGAATCTTGCTAGCAAAGCATGGCAAACATACTTACCCTACCAATTAAGCATCCAAGACTCAATTATGCAGATTCAATCAACCATTGAGTAGCATCAATGCATCTAACTTGGTTTATATATATATTGGAGAGAGATAATATATTTTGTACACTAAAATTCATCCAACTCTCATCCTTAAGCTTCTCTCTCTAAAACCTACAATAATTATTGTAGCATATCGGTCCCTAAATAAAGCCCAACCATCACAAACAACAAATCGAAGCATCAAGAAAGAGAAATCAAAAATCAAGCTTGAAAAGGTAGGAAATCCTAAATTCTAGAAATCCTTCGATTCGATGTTAATTGATGCAATTGATTGTTTAAAGTAGTGTAATAAAGAGTCTATTAATGTTCGGGTTGTAAAATCATGAACCCATAACATCAAAGTGCAGTGCAATTTGAAGATTTAAACAAGTTGGAAAAACCGAATTACATTATTTTTCACCAAATGTCGGAAATTTATAAATCATTGGTCGATCTCGATTTTTGTTTTTAAAAGTTGTTATAGGTAGCTTCGATATGTGGTCTTTAATCACCAAAAGGAATAAAGTTCATAGATATTGTAGATCGGGATTTATAAGCGGTCAAAGTGGGTTGGCCCGGCATTTGGTATTGTTCTTCAAAACCGTAAAATATTCTAAGTGTCCGGAAAATATTATTTTGGAAAATGTCGGGGCCTTATATCTCGGTTATCTTTAATGTGTTTCGTGTTCTAAAGGTTGATATGTGTATCTTGTTATGTGGTATTTAACTCCAAAAAGAATCAGTCCATCTATATTACGGATTAAGAGTTATTTAAGGTCAAAGTAGGTTGTAAGGCATTGACGAGAAAATTGCAGGCGAGAAAATACAGGCGGCAGAAATTTTCTAAGTGTTAATTTTTCCGACAAGGTTTGACCATACTTTAGATGCTTGATTTCTTGTTTTTATGATGATGTTAAGTGTTATAGTTGTAGTCCTACATGTTGTCTACACCTAATCGGAATTGATAGATCACATAAAAGTTACACGATCATCAAGTTATAGAGGTCAAAGTAGGCACCTCGAAGCTATTCTTCGTGAAAAACGACTTTGGTAACTACTTTGATGGTGATTTATCCCAGATCGATGTTTGTTTAGAGGTTATGATTGTTGGATCTTATATTCTTGTATTTACTCTACAAGACCCAATTTATAGATTGTCCAAATTCGTTAATATGAGAGAGTTATTCACGGTCAAAGTAGCCCACTCGATTACGCCTTATGAAGATGCAGGTAGGCTCAAGAACACCTATAATGACGGTTCTATCACTATAGGGGACTTTAGCGACAGATTTTAATTATTTTAATTTCGATTTTACGAAAAATGATTTAAAATTAGAAAAATTAGATTTTAATTATTAAAATATCAAATAAATTATGAAAAATTATTTTAAAAAGTCTGAAAAATAGTTTTAATTATTTTGAGTATATTTCATAAATATTTAATATTTTTAGAATATAAAAGGTATTTATTTATTTAATTATAATATTAAATAAATTATTTAAAAATAGTTTTAATTCATGAAAAATCATGAAAAATTATATTATGGTATAAGAAAATATTTTAAGTTATTTCCCATGACTTTTAATATTTTGTGATGAATTTCATTAATTAATTATATATTAATGATATTAAAGTTATTTAATGATTATATTAAATAATTTAGTTTAAAAATGATTTTAATATTATAAAAATCATTTTAAATGAAATTAAGGTATTTAAAAATATTTTAAGTTATAAAATATAACTTTTAATATTTAAAGGATAATTTCATTAATAATTTAATATTAATGATATTAAGATAATATTAATGATATTTAGTTTATTTAATAATTATTATTAAATAAATAGTTTAAAAATGGTTTTATTTATTTAAAAATCATTTTAAAGAGGATATTAAGGATTTAAAAATATTTTAAGTTATAATTAATGACTTTTAATATTTGGATGAATAGTACATTAATATTTATATATTAATGGTGATTGTTTAAAAATGATTTTAATTATTTTAAAAATCATTTAAGGGTAATATAAATATTTTAAAAATAGTTTGAGTTATTATAAATAACTTTTATATTTTAGCAATGGTTTAATTAATAATTTAATATAAATTAATTATTAATGATAATGGAATTGTTTAATGTTTAAGTCATTTAATTATGATTAGATGTTTGAAAGTTATAAGTAGGCCAAACTAGGCGTGACTTGAGAACCGATTATGAAGTCGAGATTTGATGAAGAGCACCCATAGTAACACTTGTATCACTATAAGCCCTTGGTAATGATTTGAATTATTTTAAATTTTTCAATTTACGGAAAATTGAAAATGATTAAAATGTCCGATATTTACAAATGTTGAGGTATGGGATAAGAGTCTTAGACTAAATTATTTACCCGATAAAAGCTTGTCGATGCAGCAAAGCAAATGTCGAACCCTATAATAGAAAGAAAAAGGCTCTTTGTAAGAGCATGGATGAGATATTTGAAAAATGTATAGAATATGAACTAAAAGTATGATCACTGCGATTATGTGATGGCGTGATTAGACTATGTCTTGTAGTAATAAACGATACTATGTGTTATGATATATTGTTCTAATTGAGCGAATGATCTGATTATTGATAGGTTGTGATAAAGATATAAAACCTAAGTTGAGATTTGTAATCAGCAAATCAGGCAAGTATCCTACCTTTGCATTTCCTTTATGCAATGGACATGAGTAAGAAGTTTTTTAATTATTCTATTCTGTCTGAGTTTTATGCGCTTTGATTATCAACATGTTAGCTCGGATATATATTACATTAAGTTGATTTCTAAATGGTTATACAAGTGTCCCCACTTGGATAATCATGGCATTTATTCACATGTTGATACACTTTTTCAATTACCCGTATACATATATGTTGAATTACATATTATTGTTGAGCAAGATTAAAAACATTCGGGTTTGGAACCAGGCATGTATTAACATCCCGATAATGGGAAAATTTTTATGCGCTTCGGCGGACAAAGGGTGAGCGATGAATTTCGTTCAAGTTATGTAGTATTGATCAATCTGAGAGGTACAAAATTGGTGATCTCCCCTCGTGCCCGTAAGTTATGACGGTTTGTGGATGAATTTCTGCTAAACCTTTTCAAAAATGAAAAACCATGTTCATAGTATGTTTCTTAAACCCTATTCATGGGTGGAGCCTAATTTCAAGAAATTGAAAGAGAATTGTTATGTGAATTTTTATCAGTACAAATTACTTCACAACTTTCGATTCGTTGTAGAAGTGTTATGGAAAGAGAATACTTATATTCTTTCAGCTTATATATATAATTGATATTACTTCTTTGGGCACTCAAATGCTCATCCTTGCTTAAACTAAATGTTTTCGATTCATGCGACGATCGACACGAAGGCTCAAGAACGCGAACAAAGGAAAAGAAAAGCTGTTCGAATGAGATTTAGTATGAGTTAATGGTTATAGTTAGTAAGACAATGGAATCTATTGTCAGGTATTGTAAGGAATGTATTTGAAGGTCACGTACCTGGGGAAGTAAACTTTGATGTATGTAAATTAAGTTGAATTATATTATTATTATTATTTAGTATTATTGACTTAAAGAAATGGTATCGTGAGAAGCGAGAGTTCGGGTTTCAAGTATCCGGATTTGGGGTCGCCATGTGAGGTTGGTATCAAAGGCATGAGGTTATAAGCGTTAGGAATGCGAAACCTAGGTTATAACCTTAGTAGAATGGAGGACGAAAAGTAAGATAGATATTCAGGTGAACCATGAGGCGAAGTAATCGGTGAGAAGTTATAGGATATGATGAGTTGAAGAGATTCATCGAGTTTTAGTGGTACTAAAAAATATTACTTCATTTTAATGATGAATATTTTTTTCAATAATGATGTTGTCTCGTTTATTGTGGTCATAGGATGGATGACGAAAGTCAAAATAGTAATTCCTTGACCCCGAGGCGATGGACTCTAGCGAGGAGTACACAAACGGTGAGATGATAAGAGATTTGATAGTTAGGAGCGGCGACTTAAGGGTTAGAATGAAAGCGGTAGGAGATGAGGTCGTAACTCTCTCCGATTTTGGAGCAATGAAGACAAGGACGCGCTCACCGAAACAGATGGAGTTAGCAGAGTTACGAGGGAGGTTGGAGCAGAGGAGATCTGAGATAGGGACAGTTGAAGGTTGAGATAGAAGACAAAGACACGGGATATATACCTTGGAGCAGGCTTTAGACATCGCCTTTATGCGATTCGATGCGAAGTGGATGGAGCTGCCTTTCGGCAGAGAAAGATAGGCGTTGATGTGTTTATAGAGATGGATTGAATAAATTCATCGTCAAACAAAATAAGAGACAACGTATATAAAACTCTTGATTGCTGTGTATATATACTATATGCTAATCAGGGTAACTTATGTATGTAGATGTCTGGTGGAAAAGATATGTGGAATAAGAAGGATCAGATCCATACCCCCAAGCTAATATCGAGGCCAACAGCTGAAATAGAAGCTTACCAAGAACCCAAATCGGACGAGGTGGCTATAGTGGAAAACGTAGTATCAGATCCAGAAATGGTGGATTTGACAGATAGTGATTCAGACACTAAAGTTGAAGCTGCTCAAGCATCAACGAAAGTGCAGGATCTGGAGAACAAGGTTTCTTCACTAGAAAGGTTGTGGGAGATAGAAAAGTTGCTTAATATTTAAGCTGCGAAAAGCATTAAAAGAAACAATGGAAGAGCAAGATAAGCTCAAAATCCAAATTGACCGGATGGGAGCCTCAAGCAACACATCGTGTTCGACTCCAGAGAGGTAAGGAAAAATAAAGGTAGAAGAAGATCGACTTAGGAAAACACGATAAGAAGAAAGGGAAGAAGATATGTTATATTTTGCGGTGTGAGGGACATACCTCTCCTCGTTGCCCCAACTATAAGCAAGGTGTATGTTTTAATTGTGGAATGGAAGGACATCGAGCGAATGAATGTCCGAGAAGAAGGCTTAGTAAATAGGTAGTATGGGTTATGTTATGTAATATGTGTGATAAGTAATGAACTATTTTCAACTTTTATGTTGGTCAAGATTTTAAATCCCATTGTTGTAGTCAAAGGGATAGGTGATGTTTAAAGCAATATGTGCTATGGTATGTTAAGTTCTATTAATGTGAGGTGCTATGGTTGGAAGTACCATGAGTGTCACAAGTTGGATTAATGAAGTAAGTTGTTATAAAGGTAGCGAGATATTTATAAGAATATTGGTTAATATAGTAAACCAAGTTTCAAAATTTAATATTTTGGAATACATGATTATTTGAGTAGAAAATTTTGTGTTATATATCGAGCGTATCGATGAGGCTTTAGAATGTAAGGAAATGAAAAATAATTTATGATTATGTCACCGTGATGAAAACGAAACCAAATAGCGGAAGATCAACGGATAATCGAACAACGAGCGCCAAAGACTTTAAGGCAATCTTGTTGCTAGGGTATAAAGGATTAAGTGACTCAGTAGAAGCGTTTATGATAGTTAGGATAACGGAAAGGGAAAAAGATAACTTTTATCACCTATACGATAAAAGGGAAATGAGATAAAAAGAAAGTTTGTGGGCGGAAGAGACATATCTCTTCCAATTGTCCCAATTCAAGAATGTATAGCGAATGTTTTATTTATGAATCAATGGAGTATAAGATGAAAGAGTATAAGGTGAAAAAAGAAGAAGTGAGATAAGGAATGTGAATACGAGAAATGACAATGACAAGATATGGCGACAACGAAATAAAGCGTAAAGTGTCTTCATTATGGTCGTTCAAGATATCGTAGCGATTGAGGATCTTGTGGCATTTGGAAATGGAACTCAGTTCTATTCGAATAACTTAAATATTTTATATGATTTTTCTGTGTATATATACATATAGTAGATTACTTTATTAAAGAAATTTTGAAGGAGGAATTTTGGTTCTCTTAATCAAAATTACATTTTATCGAATAAACAAGCGTTATGGAGAATAGTTAAAAGATCGATTCGATCAAGTATTGATCGAGGTCTATCATCAAAAAGGATTATATGCGTTATGTACTCTTACGTGTGTGAGTTTTAAAGCGGTGATTAGGGGACGGAATCCTTATAAGGGAGGAGGTGAATGTAATAACCCGAGATTTCCTAAATAAAATAAATAAGAAAATTTGCGTATAATTTTTTTTTTTTTTTGATTTAATAGCGAGAATAAGTGTCTACAGTAATGTGAGCGATAAATGCGAATATATTTATTACTTGAAAAATTAGAAATAATTTTGGAATTATTAATTACTACAAATTATATTTTTATGGTAATTAATTTACGTAATCGAAATGTTTTTATTAATTATTTTCCATGATAACATGATTGGAAATAATATATGAAGTGATAATTAGAATTATATAATAAATATTTTATTATATGATTTGTCGAGAATATTTAAATTAATTATTTTAGCTTGATAATCGATGTTGTGTAACGAAGAGAAGTCGGATATGAGATCCAAACCCGAATTGGGATTATGATCAAGAGATGAGAATAATAATATTATATTATTGTTATAATGATTTTTCTGATACAATAATTATATCTTTGTATATGTCTGTGACGAGATAATATTGAGCAATGACGATTGATTAGGTCATAGCATATTACCGTCTTTGTGAAACCTAATTATTAAACTCGAGTTACAAGATATGGTGAGTAGTATTTGTGTATATAAAGGTTCTTTGTGTATAAGATGCCGGTAATTAGAAGAAAACCCTAATTCATTGTTGTTTGTCGATAATTAGGACAAACCCTAATTATTACAACCCTAATCGGTTGAAGTTAGAGATTGTAATGGCGTGTTAGAACATACACGAGATAATTAGAGAATCCTAATGGTCAATTAGAAACCCTAATTGATGGCGTTAAGAAACCTAATTAGAAAACCCTAATTTTTCAATCAAAACCCTAATTTAAAATTATCGGGTTTAATTACGATGTTAATGTATAAAAGTTTTAATTTACCAAAGGATAGAATTAATTGGTAAATGATAAAATTACCATCTAGTGATTAAATACTACATTTAATTGCTATGTACAAAAATGCCCATGAAATTATATGCGAAATTACCAAAATGCCCTTTTTGGCTTATTAGTGTATTATTGGAGGAATCTTGCTAGAAAAGCATGGCAAACATACTTACCCTACCAATTAAGCATCCAAGACTCAATTATGCAGATTCAATCAACCATTGAGTAGCATCCAATGCATCTAACTTGGTTTATATATAGATTGAGAGAGATAATATATTTTGTACACTAAAATTCATCCAACTCTCATCCTTAAGCTTCTCTCTCTAAAACCTACAATTATTATAGCATATCAGTCCCTAAACAAAGCCCAACCATCACAAACAACAAATCAGAAGCATCAAGAAGCCAGAAATCAAAAATCAAGCTTGAAAAGGTAGGAAATCCTAAATTCTAGAAATCCTTTGATTCGATGTTAATTGATGCAATTGATTGTTTAAAGTAGTGTAATAAAGAGTCTATTAATGTTCGGGTTGTAAAATCATGAACCCATAACATCAAAGTGTGCAATTTGAAGATTTAAACAAGTTGGAAAAGCAAGATTACATTATTTTTCACCAAATGTCGAGGCTATAAATCTTTGGTCGATCTCGATTTTTGTTTTTTAAAAGTTGTTATAAGTAGCACGATATGTGGTCTTTAATCTCCAAAAGGAATAAAGTTCATAGCTATTGTAGATCGGGATTTATAAGCGGTCAAAGTGGGTTGGCCAAGACGATTATTTATTCTTCAAACCTAGAAAATATTCTAAGTAATAAGAAAATATTATTTTGGAAAATGTAGGGCCTTATATCTCGGTTATTTTAATGTGTTTTGTGTTCTAAAGGTTGATATGTGTATCTTGTTATGTGGTATTTAACCTCCAAAAGAATCAGTCCATCTATATTACGGATTAAGAGTTATTTAAGGTCAAAGTAGGTTGGCCAAGCATTGATTAGAAAATTGCAGAAATGACCAGAATTTTCTAAGTGTTAATTTTTCACGACAAGGTTTGACCATACTTTAGATGCTTGATTTCTTGTTTTTATGATGATGTTAAGTGTTATAGTTGTAGTCCTACATGTTGTCTACATACACTGGAATTGATAGATCACATAAAAGTTACGATCATCAAGTTATAGAGGTCAAAGTAGGCACCTTAACTGTGTTCTTCGTGAAGAAACGACTTTTGGTAGCTACTTTGATGGGTGATTTATCCGGATCGATGTTTGTTTAGAGGTTATGATTGTTGGATCTTATATTCTTGTATTTACTCTACAAGACCCAATTTATAGATTGTCCAAATTCGTTAATATGAGAGAGTTATTCACGGTCAAAGTAGCCCACTCGATTACGCCTTATGAAGATCTGGGTAGGCTCAAGAACACCTATATGACAGTTACTGTCACTATATAGGGGCCTTTATGACGATTTTAATTATTTTAATTTACGATTTTTAGAAAAATGATTTAAAATTAGAAAAATTAGATTTTAATTATTAAAAATACCAAATAAATTATGAAAAATTATTTTAAAGTCGAAAAATAGTTTTTAATTATTTTGAGTATATTTCATAAATATTTAATATTTTTAGAATATAAAAGGTATTTATTTATTTAATTATAATATTAAATAAATTATTTAAAAATAGTTTTAATTCATGAAAAATCATGAAAAATTATATTATGGTATAAGAAAATATTTTAAGTTATTTCCCATGACTTTTAATATTTTGTGATGAGTTTCATTAATTAATTATATATTAATGATATTAAAGTTATTTAATGATTATATTAAATAATTTAGTATAAAAATGATTTTAATATTATAAAAATCATTTTAAATGAAATTAAGGTATTTAAAAACATTTTAAGTTATAAAATATAACTTTTAATATTTAAAGGATAATTTCATTAATAATTTAATATTAATGATATTAAGATAATATTAATGATATTTAGTTTATTTAATAATTATTATTAAATAAATAGTTTAAAAATGGTTTTATTTATTTAAAAATCATTTAAAGAGGATATTAAGGATTTAAAAATATTTTAAATTATAATTAATGACTTTTAATATTTGGATGAATAGTACATTAATATTTATATATTAATGGTGATTATTTAAAAATGATTTTAATTGTTTTAAAAAATCATTTAAGGGTAATATAAATATTTTAAAAATAGTTTGAGTTATTATAAATAACTTTTATATTTTAGTAATGGTTTCATTAATAATTTAATATAAATTAATTATTAATGATAATGGAATTGTTTAATGTTTAAGTCATTTAATTATGATTAGATGTTTGAAAGTTATAATAACCAAACTAGTGACTTGAGAACCAGATTATGAAGTCGAGATTTGATGAAGAGCACCCATAATATGATTTGTATCACTATAAGCCCTTGAGTGATGATTTGAATTATTTTAAATTTTTCAATTTACGGAAAATTGAAAATGATTAAAAATGATTAAAATGTCCGATATTTACAAATGTTGAGGTATAGGATAAGAGTCTTAGACTCGGTATTTACCCGATAAAGGCAGCCGATGCATGCAAACAAATGTCGAAACCTATAATAGAAAAGAAAAGGCTCTTTGTAAGAGCATGGATGAGATATTTGAAAATGTATAGAATATGAACTAAAAGTATGATCACTGCGATTATGTGATGACGTAATTAGACTATGTCTTGCCAAGTAATAGGCGATTACTATGTGTTATGATATATTGTTCTAATTGAGCGAATGATCGATTATTGATAGGTTGTGATAAAGAGATAAAACCTAAGTTGAGATTTGTAATCGACCAAATCAAAAAGTATCCTACCTTTGCATTTCCTTTATGCAATGGACATGAGTAAGAAGTTTGTAATTATTCTATTCTGTCTGATTTTATGCGCTTTGATTATCAACATGTTAGCTCGGATATATATTACGTTAAGTTGATTTCTAAATGGTTATACAAGTGTCCCCACTTGGATAATCATAGCATTTATTCACTTGTTGATACACTTTTCAATTACCGTATACATATATGTTGAATTACATATTATTGTTGAGCAAGATTAAAACCTTCCGGGTTTGGAACCGAGCATGTATAAACATCCAGATAATGGGAAAATTTTTATGCGCTTGGCGGACAAAGGGTGAGCGATGAATTTCGTTCAAGTTATGTAGTATTGACCAATACTGAGGTACAAATGCAATGAGTGATCACCTCCGTGCCTCGAAAGTTATGATTGATTATGCGGATGAATTTCGCTAAACCTTTTAGAAAATAAAAACCATGTTCATAGTATGTTTCTTAAACCCTATTCATGGGTGGAGCCTAATTTCAAGAAATTGAAAGAGAATTGTTATGTGAATTTTTATCAATCTGATTACTTCACAACTTTCGATTCGTTGTAGAAGTGTTGTAGAAAGAGAATACTTATATTCTTTTCAACTTATATATATAATTGATATTACTTCTTTGGGCACTCAAATGCTCATCCTTGCTTAAACTAAATGTTTTTCGATACGTCGATCGACACGAAGGCTCTCGAGGCACGAACAAGGAAAAGAAAAGTCATTCGAATGAGATTTAGTATGAGTTAATGGTTATAGTTAGTAAGACAATGGAATCTATTGTCGGTATTATTAAGGAATGTATTTGAAGGTCACGTGCACTGGGAAGTAAACTTTGATGTATGTAAATTAAGTTGAATTATATTATTATTATTATTTAGTATTATTCAAATTTTAAAGAAATGGTATCGTGGAGAACCGAGTTCGGGTTTCAAGTATCCGGATTTGGGGTCGCCACAGGAATAAGCAATCCATTAGAAGAGTCAAGTAGAGAATAAAATCTACTATCTTCTATGATTTAAAAGGGTTTTCAACACTTTTATCGCTAAGACTCAGCTTAATAAATAATCCACATCATCCCTGCACTACGGCCAAGGATATTCATTATTATCACGACCATAAATTATCCATGCACTACGGGCCAAGGATATTCATGTATTCATCAATGGTCATGATCATGCCAACAACTGTCCATCAATGCACTACGGGCCAATGAGGACTTTTACCACATCATTTGTAACATTACGGTTATGATTATACCGAATAATCTCTGGTCATAATCATACCAAGTCCATCTATGCACTAAAGGCAACAGATGACTTTCAATAGAATATAAACATGATGATGATGACATTGATATAAGAATTCAATAAAACAAGTTTAAGGATAAATTTTTAAAGATTTATAATTTAATTTATCCAGAAATTAATAACGTCCAAATTGTCAACATGATACTGCTTTGTGGAGTAAAATTCAAGAATAATATTGTACCCAAAAATAATTTGGACCGAAAACGAATCAATTTTTATCGTAAATAGTACCCAGGGTGAATAGTAATGAATAGTACCCCGTGAATAGTACTTCGAGAATAGTAACCCCGTGAATAGTACTCCAGCATGAAAAAGTTAAAATTTATCAAGAATGCTCAGAATAATATTTCCATGAAAAAATACTGGATGAAGCGCAAATATCAAGGATATTCTACTAATTTCATGGAGTATAGAAGCCAAAATTTTAACAAACGAGTATAGAATTCGAAATCTGAAATGAAATAATATTACTTACATACTACAGAGTATGGAAGAAAATATTATTTCAGGCGAATATTGAACAAAAATAACATCTCTTACCTTGAAAAGAAGAGTATTCCAACTGGTATAGCGATGATATTCTTGAAGAAAACTTTCACCATTTTCTACGCTCAAAGCTTTTTAAAACTCTAAATAAATACGCTCAATATTATAGAAGAATAATTCTGTGATTCTGGTGTGATTTTCAATTCTAAGCTAAGCGCCTATTTATAGGAAAATGCTAGAACGCCATAGGAGACTAAATAATAAAATAATATTATTTTTTAAAAAACAACTATACGCATGCCCAAAGACTAGCACATCAACTTGGAACAAAAATTTGTAGCCCACATGTTTTTAACGAAAGTGGGTCCCACCCAATTTTAATAAAAATCATTTTATTTTCCGAAACATCAGTAATTCATATAAAATAGCCCTTTTATTAGAAAAATATGATTTTTATGTCCATTCCGCACGAAATCGAATTCTCTACAACTTTGCAGAAGAAAGTTTTTCCAAATTCCAAACAAAAAATATCTGAAATCTACAAACAAATGATTTTCAATACCTCATAAAATTCATAACAAATCATACGTTAATTTTTAACGGTTCAAAATTTGTGGACATATACTCAACTTATATATGTATAACATATCCAAAAATTATAACGATCCAACAGTCGGATCAAAATTATAACTCACACAATAGAGCTTTAAGAACACCAATTTATTCCTGAGCACTTGCTCTTTCATGTCGACTATCTGGATAGGAATCTCTTCATAAGACAAATCTTTCTCGAACCGCAACGGTTCGTACTCGATCACGTGTTTGTAATCAGGTTTATATGGTCGTAACACCAAAATTTGAAAAACATTGTGAATGTTTTCAAACTTTAGAGGTAGAGCTACCTCGTAAGCTACCTCTCCAACTCTTCGTAGCACTTCGAAGGGTCCAATAAACCTCGGGCTTAGCTTTCCCTTCTTACCAAAACGAATTTTCCCCTTCCAAGGAGAAACATTTAGGAATGCATAACTTCCTACGTCAAATACACGATCTTGCCTGTGTTGATCAGCATACTTCTTCTGTCGGTCTTGAGCTGCTACCAATTTTGTCCTGATGAGTTTGATAACCTAAGCAGTTTGTTGTACTAGTTCTGGTCCTAGCAGTTGACGTTCACCGACTTCATCCCAGCACAGTGGAGTTCTGTACTTTTTGCCGTATAATGCTTCGTAAGGCAGCATACCGATGCTCGCGTGATAACTATTATTGTATGCGAATTCCACTAATGGTAATTGTTCTTCCCAGCTTCCTTTGAAATCCATGACGCATGCTCTCAGTATATCTTCAAATGTTTGTATCGTTCGTTCGCTTTGGTCATCTGTTTATGGATGATAAGCTGTACTAATTCGCAATTGCGTTCCCATGCATTCTTGTAGTCTCTTCCAGAAATTTGACATGAATCGCGGGTCTCTATCAGACACTGACACTCCATGTCTTGATACGATCTCTTTAATTTACAATCTTGCCAACTGATCAAGATTGAACCTAATCTTTATTGGTAAAAAGTGCGCTGATTTCGTCAGTCTGTCCACTATCACCCAAATCGCATTGTATCCTCTCTGAGTAGTTGGAAGACCCAACACAAAATCCATCATGATGTGTTCCCACTTCCATTCCGGTATTTCCAACGGTTGGAGTAATCCGCTGGGTCTTTGATGTTTGGCTTTTACTCTTTGACATGTCAAACATTTCGTCACGCATTCTGCAACATCTCTTTTAATGTTCGGCCACAAAAAATGTCGGCATAAATCTTGATACATCTTCGTGCTTCCCAGATGAATCGAATATCTTGAGCTATAAGCTTCGGTCAAAATTTTGTCTTTAATCTCTGGTGTTGCTGGAACACAGATTCTTCTCTTAAATCGTAGTAATCCTTCGGTATCGATCTTGTATTTCGCATCACTACCCTCAACCACATTCTTCATCTTGTAACTGAGCGTTCTTCACCTTGTCCAGTAAAGTTGGACCGGTTCTAACTGTTATAGTCGTTCGTCAAATTCTTGTGGAAAATTGATTTCCAGCTCTAGCTTTGTCATTGCTGAAATGAGCTCTTCCTGAGTTGTTATCAGCATCAACTTTTCCCGACCTTTCCTATTTAAAACATCTGCAACTACATACGCTTTGCCCGGATGATAAAAGATCTCACAATCATAATCTTTTATCAATCCCATCCATCTTCTCTGACGCATGTTCAGGTCCTTTTGAGTGAAAATATACTTCAGACTCTTATGGTCTGTATATATCTCACATTTCTCTCCATAAAGATAGTGTCTGTTATGCCCCCAAAATAGGTCCATTCCATCCAACCCATTCTGAGTCGCCAAATACATGGTACAGAAATAACTACAACTTTATTATTACAACATATAAACTGTGAGTTTAAATACAGATATTTCCATCTAGACAATATCCACACGCAAATAAATCCCCATCATAATTATTGATACATTATTTTACAAAATGGTGAGGACTACTAAACAACTCTCTCTAGAACCTTCATTCCATACCCAACTAGTACTTAAGCTACATTCTCGCCTCACGAGAAGAAAAATGGAACAAAAAGGAAAAGGGTGAGCTCAACTAGCCCAAAGAAGAATATTATGACTAAGATAATATACAAAAATTATCGTTAGTCTTCAACAGGAAAAATCTAATAGAATACAATAGACAACCCGGTTTTAAATCAACAAGCTGCGGTGGAAACAACAATTCATTAGAAGAGTTAAGTAGAGAATGCAAACTACTATCTTCTATATATGAATTTAAAAGTTCATCGTCGATATTTTATCCTGTAACATCAATCAATATATATCCGAATCAAATATTCATCTTTGCACTCTGAGGCCAAAGATATTCATCGACCGGTCGTGTTCATCTAAACACTGTTCATCTTTGCACTACTGGGCCAAAGATATTAATCGATCGGTCGTGTTCATCTCAACACTGTTCATTTTTGCACTACGGGCCAAAGATATTCATCAAGAAATCATTCATCTTTTGCACTTCTGAGGCCAAAGATATTGAAGAATATCATCATTTAAGACCGAGGATGATGAAAAATATTTTAAAGGAAGCGAATCAAAGTGAAACCAAAAGAACAAATATTAAGGATTCGTATTTTAAACAATCCAAGTTCAAAAATACTTCATAAGTAATCAGAGTGGAGTAAATTTCAAGAATGGTCAAAACATGGATACAATCAAAACTAGTATCCACAATAGATATTTTAGACGAAAAGGAAAATTTTCATTTTTCGATGAATAGTGCGGTATTCGTGAATAGTGTCGTATTCGTGAATAGTAACTCCGATACCAAAAGAAAGAAATTTCACAAAAATATCATCACGCTTCGTGAATAGTAACTCATGAATAGTAACTCATAAATAGTAACTCGTGAATATTAACTCATGAATAGTAACCCCGACATGAAAAAGTTTCAAATTTGATAAAAATTTCCAACCAATATTTCGGCATAATGATATTGAAGAAATAATATCATTTTCGAATAAAATAACATCCCTTACCTCGAAAGACAGTACTACTAGTTGAAACACCGGATATAGGCTATGACTTGAACTTGCACCATATAGCAATACTCAAAGTGTACTCAAAATACTCACAAGAATACGCTCGATAATATAGAGAGAGAAAACTTCAGTTTCTGGTGTGATTTTCAATTCTAACCTAAGCACCCTATTTATAGGAAAATGCTTAGAACACCATAGTAGAAAATTTAATATAATAGTATTATTTATACAAATATTATACGCAACATTTGAAATCTGAATTTCAGCTCTCAACACATTTATATCACATGTTAAATGAGTCCCAACAATGTAAAAAACGTTTTTGTTAATTAAAACAATTAAAACTTCCAAAAATCAATTATTTCATAACTTCGGAACTTCAATAATTCATAATAAATAGCATTTTTGTTAGAAAATTCAAATCTCATGACTTGTTATAGGAAATTCAATTCTCTACAACTTTGCAGAAGAAATATTTTCCAAATTCCAAACAGAAATTGACCGAAATCCACAAACGGGCGATTTTACAGGCTATAATCAAATTTCAGTCAATAAATGGGGTCCACCGACATGTTTAACATGTTTTAAACATTTATTGTAACAAAAATACTCTTCCTCCTCGTATACTCATATATCCCACATTCATTGTAAAAATATCACCATTATTATATTATTAAAATATAATAATATATTTAAATGAATTATTTTTTCAGAAAAAGATAAAATATTAATTTTCAACAATTATCACATTAAAAATTTTCTCCATCTATATCCACATAAAATAAATATTTTCCTCATCATATAAATCAATAATTAATTATTCACAAATAATATTACAGAATCACAATATTGTGACGAGGTAGTTCGGGGAAGAGGGGCTTTCAATAAGAATTTCTCCTTCAAAAGTGCGCAATTAGGTGACCAAACCTCTCCTTAGAGGCAGAACTTTCTAGACATTGCCAATAATGTTATCTAATAATATTATTCGGATAATATGAATTATTGCTTCGATAATGAAAATCTTTGTGTAATGACAATTATTGAAACAACAGCAATATAAAATATCAACGCAACAATTATTAAATCAATAAAATAAAATACTGAACAGTAATTACTATAACCATTATTGAGTAGTGCCTTCTTACGTAAGAATCAATAATTGGTGCAATATCGTGTGCTACTGTTCAACAATGCGTATTAGTGTGTTTTAACCACCGAGTATTCCAATAGTATTAACGGTAACAACTACGTCGTTATTTATAAACAACTTATATTTGTCGTTTTCTTCATCCAATCGCTTTCCGTTATGGGGCTCACAAAAGACTGCGCCGTCGTACGAATATTCTCCGACAGTACAAATATTCCACGACCAAATGAATATTCCCCGACAATAATGAATATTTTATAACCACTTGCTTATTCAAAATATTTGTGTATTTTACCCATAACTATCCACATTAATCAAATCAACCCTTACTATTTCAAAATAATAAATAAAGGAAATTTCTTTTTATTTAAAATTTCGGGGTCTTACAACCTCCCCTGCTTATGAAATTTCGTCCTCAAAATTAACGTACGTACCTGGTGTTTCGAAAAGATGAGAATACCTCGCTTTCATTTTTGTTTCCAACTCCCAGGTCATTTCTTCAATAGCATGGTTTCTCCACAAAACATTAACTTGTGGTATAACCTCGGTACATAGGACATGTTCTTTCCTATCCAAGATCTTGACAGGTACCTCCTCGTACGTTAAGTCTTCGGCTATCTCGTCCGGTTCTAACTTAATGACGTGGTTCGGTTCGTCCACATATTTACGTAACATCGATACGTGAAAAACGTTATGAACACGCGTTATACTTGGCGGTAAAACGAGTCTATAGGCCACAGTTCCTATTCGATCGAGAATTTCAAATGGATTAATAAATCGAAGGTTTGAGCTTTCCTCACCTCACCGATTCTCGCTTTTGAAATAACAACTTCTTGCACCTCCTTCTTCAAATTCATCAGCTCCGGCGTGTAGCTTGAACAACTTTAACTTTATCGATTAAATTCGATTATACTCGTATATCATCACGTGGGTACCTAGAGTTTTCATCTCCATCTCTATTATTTGTAAATTATACGAAATGAGTCTTTGACAATATCGTACTCGTTCTTGTATACGATCTTCTACTCAACACGTCAGCTACCACGTTTGCTTTTCCAAGATGGCATGGTCAGAACATGTGCTGAAATGAGTCTCCTCTTGAGTTCTTCGAAGCTCTTCCCACATTCCTTGCTCCATTCGAATTTTGTATCTCTACTGAGTCAATTTGCGTTAATGGAATCTGGATTCGAGAATATCCTTCAACGAATCTCCGATAATAACTAACTAAGCCTAAAGCTATGTATTTCAATTACTGAGCTTAGGTTGTTCTCAAGCTGTGACTCATATCCCAACCTTGGATAGCACGTTAAAATGACACCTATCAGTTTACTATCGCATGCGAATATGGTGTCCCCTACGAGAAGTCGGCTTTGGTGCATTCCACAAAGGAAGTCACCGGATAAAGGCTCAGTACCAAATTCTATAGTTGAATTTTAACTCACGAAGTTCAATAGGAGCCATTCGATATGAGATTTTAGAAATGAGTTTTGTCTACCGGGTTCAAAGTCGATAAAAATTTAATATCAGGCTTTGGGAGTAAGCCAAGAAATTCTTCAGGAAATACGTCAGGAAAAATCAATAACAACAGGAATATTATTCAAATCTGATGTGTCTTTATTCAAATCGATAACATGGACTAAGAAAACATGACATCCGTAATAAACGAATGACTTCATGGCTTGATATGAAAATGTTTGACTACCATGGTTTGATTGCTTGAATTCAAATAACAGGTTGCTTAGGAATATGAAAACTAACAACCTTACGAAAGTAATCAATTTCGGCATGATAAGTAGTTAACCTTAAAATCACATCAAAAGCAAATATCTCTATAGAAATAAGGTTAACAGGTAATGTGATAGTGCCAACCTGAATCAAGCAGGATTTCTAAACAACGGATGTAATGAAAGTTTCTCCTAACGGAGTCTCCATAAATAGGTCAAAGTCTAATTTTTTCGAAGTCAAATTTAAACGTTGAGCACAAGTAGGAGAGATAAATGAATGGGTAGCACCGGTATCTAGTAAAGTATAAACTTCACAAGAATTTATGATTAGCTTACCCATGATCACCTCGTTTGGGTTCCTCGCAATTTGACCAGTCATAACAAACGCTCTTCCAGGAACCGTTGACTTTGACTTTTTTGGGACAATCTTTTGAGTCTTTGTCCCCATTGAACTATGTTTCTCTACCATAATACAAAATGATATGTCCTTCCTTTCCATAATTATAGCATACCTTGAGCTGTTGTGGGCGGTTTGGTGATATATCCCTCTTTTTCGCATTTGTAGCATATATGATGGGTGGTAGTTCTCCTCCCTTAGAACCGATTCTTCTTTGGTGCCGCCATTTTCACATTGTCGTTGTTGAATCTCCTCTTTTAAAATCTCCTCTGATTCGCTTCTTCTATTCTCATGGCCATGATTACCACCGAGTGGTTACCATTTTGTCCATCTTTTCTTTCTCCATTTGGTTATCGTTGTTTTGTTGTTGCCATCTCGGTATGATCCTGGTTGTGGTCCTCGGTTGACCGTACTTCGTTATCTTGATCTAATAATTGAGCCACATTTTACAACATCTCGAAATAGAGAAAATTTATGAGAAATGAGATCTTTGAAGTATGCTGGAGTTTTAAACCTCTAAGAAACATCCGCGTCATCGTTCCTCATTCTCCACCAAATGAGGTGCAAACACCGATAACTCGCAAACTTTGCCTCGTCTTTGAGACACCGTCATGTTGTTTTGCTCTAATCGATGAACTCCACTTCCTTCATGTGACGAACACTTTCGGGAAAGTATTTGTCATTAAATAGTTCTGAAATGTCTCCCCGAGACATCTTTGAGTCGCGGTTTGGATGGGTACGCTTCTGAGACTCCCACCCGATAGTGATGCCTCGCCACCGGAACATAAAGGTGGCGAATGGAACCTTCATTCCTCCGTGCATCCCAAGACATTGAATATCTTGGTAATTTACTTGACCCATGTTTCTGCCATGATCGGATCTGGCTTTCCCTTAAATTTTGGTGGTCCCAACTCTTTGAACTGTTTGGCTGTGATAACCCGTGAAGTGCTATCATTTCCTCCTGTATTTTGAACACGAGTCTCCCTCGTCTGATTTTGCATGTACTGCAAAAAGCTTCTAAATATCCCCTCGTTCATCATCTGCTCAGTGGTGTTGTTCACAGGAGGAACATTGCCAGCCTGTTGCACGTTCTCCTCGTTGGTGAGTACAGGCGTCTCCACGGTCTCATTTCCACTGTTAATATTCTCAGTCGACATTCTCAAATACTATCATAAAACAAGGGTTAATTAAGGAAATCAATATATCACATAATATCCCTATATACTAACCAACTAACAAATAAGCTTAGGTAGGACACACTAGCGAAGGATTTACTCATCTCTCCCCTCCTAGTTCTATTCCCGATCTACATGGAGATCATATCCTAAGCTCGATACTAACCTGTGATGCCCCCAAAATAGGTCCATTCCATCCAACCCATTATGAGTCGCCAAATACACATAGTACGAAATAACTACAACTTTATTATTACAACATATAAAGCTGTGAGTTTAAATCAGATATTTCCATCTAGACAATATCCACACGCAAATAAATCCCCATCATAATTATTGATACATTATTTTACAAAAATGGTGAGGACTACTAAACAACTCTCTCTAGAACCTTCATTCCATATCCCGACTAGTACTCGCTACATTCTCGCCTCCTGAGAAGAAAAATGGAACAAAAAGGAAAAGGGTGAGCTCAACTAGCCCAGTAAAGAATATTATGACTAAGATAATATACAACAAATTATCGTTAGTCTTCACAGAGAGAAAAATCTAATAGAATACAATAGACAACCGGTTTTAAATCAACAAGCTGCGGTGAAACAACAATTCATTAGAAGAGTTAAGTAGAGAATGCAAACTACTATCTTCTATATATGAATTTAAAAGTTCATCGTCGATATTTTATCCTGTAACATCAATCAATATATATCCGAATCAAATATTCATCTTTGCACTCTGAGCCAAAGATATTCATCGATTGATCATGTTCATCTAAACACTGTTCATCTTTGCACTACTGGCCAAAGATATTAATCGATCGATCGTGTTGATCTCAACACCTGTTCATCTTTGCACTACTACGGGCCAAAGATATTCATCAAGAAATCATTCATCTTTGCACTACAGGCCCAAGATATTCAGTAATATCATCATTTAAGACTGAGGATGATGAAAAATATTTTAAAGGAAACGAATCTAGTGAAACCAAAATAACAAATATTAAGGATTCGTATTTTAAACAATCCAAGTTCAAAAATACTTCATAAGTAATCAGAGTGGAGTAAAATTCAAGAATGATCAAAACATGGATACAATCAAAACTAGTATCCACAATAGATATTTTAGACGAAAATGAAAATTTTCAATTTTCGATGAATAGTGCCGTATTCGTTAATAGTGTCGTATACGTGAATAGTGCCGTCTACGCGAATAGTAACTCCGACACCAAAAGATAGAAATTTCACAAAAACATCATCACGCTTCGTGAATAGTACTCGTGAATAGTAACTCGTGAATAGTAACTCATAAATAGTAACTCGTGAATAGTAACTCATGAATAGTAACACCGACATGAAAAAGTTCCAAATTTGATAAAAATTTCCAACCAATATTTTGGCATAATGATATTGAAGAATTAATATCATTTTGAATAAAATAACATCCCTTACCTCGAAAAGGCAAGACTTTAGTTGAAAACAGGATATAGGCTATGACTTGAACTTGCACCGTATAGCAATACTCAAAGTATACTCAAAATACTCACAAGAATACGCTAGATAATATAGAGAGAGAAAACTTCAGTTTCTGGTGTGATTTTCAATTCTAACCTAAGCACCCTATTTATAGGAAAATGCTTAGAACACCAAAGTAAAAAATTTAATATAATAATATTATTTATACAAATATTATACGCACCATTTGAAATCTGAATTTCAGCTCTTAACACATTTACATCACATGTTAAATGAATCCCAACAATGTAAAAAACGTTTTTGTTAATTAAAACAATTAAAACTTCCAAAAATTAATTATTTCATAGCTTCGAAACTTCAATAATTCATAATAAATAGCATTTTTGTCAGAAAATTCAAATCTCACACTTTTTTATAGGAAATTCAATTCTCTACAACTTTGCAGAAGAAATTTTTTCCAAATTCCAAACAGAAATTGACCAGAAATCCACAAGCGTGCGATTTTACAATTTATAATCAAATTTCGATTCAATAAATGGGGTTCACCGAGCATGTTTAACATGTTTTAAACATTTATTGTAACAAAAATACTCTTCCTCCTCGTATACTCATATATCCCACATTCATTGTAAAATATCACCATTATTATATTATTAAAATATAATAATATATTTAAATGAATTATTTTTGAGAAAAAGATAAAATATTAATTTTCAACAATTGTCACATTAAAATTTTCTCCATCTATATCCACATAAAATCAATATTTTCCTCATCATATAAATCAATAATTAATTATTCACAAATAATATTACTGTAATCATAATATTGACAACCCAGCGGTTTCGGGAAGAGGGGATTTCAATAAAAAAATTTCTCTCTTCTTGGTAGCATAATTAGGTGACCAAACCTCTCCTTAGGCAGAACTTTCTAGACATTGCCAATAATGTTATCTAATAATATTATTAGGATAATATGAATTATTGCTTCGATAATGAAAATACGTGTAATGACAATTATTGAAAACAACAACAATATAAAATATCAACGCATCAATTATTAAATCAATAAAATAAAATCTTTGAGAAAGTAATTATCGTAACCATTATTGAGTAGTGCCTTCTTACGTAAGAATCAATAATTGGTGCAATACCGTGTGCTACTGTTCAACAACGCGTATTATTGTGTTTTAACCACCGAGTATTCCAATAGTATTAACGGTAACAACTACGTCGTTATTTATAAACAACTTATATTTGTCATTTTCTTCATCCAATCACTTTTCGTTATGGGGCCCACAAAAGACTGCGTCGTCGTACGAATATTCCCCGACAGTACAAATATTCCACGACCAAACGAATATTCCCCGACAATAATGAATATTTTATAACCACTTGCTTATTCGAAATATTTGCGTATTTTACCCATAACTATCCACATTAATCAAATCAAGCCTTCCTATTTCAAAATAATAAATAAAGGAAATTCCTTTTTATTTAAAATTTCGGGGTCTTACAGTGTCTCTATATCTTGAGAGCAAATACTACTGCAACCAATTCCAAATCATGAGTCAGATAACCTTTCTCATAATCCTTCAATTGTCTTGATGTATAGGCAATAACTTTGTCGTTCTGCATAAGAACACAACCCAATCCTTTGTGTGAGGCATCACTATACACCACAAAATTTCATGTATTATCCGGTAGGGTTAACACAGGTGCCACACTTAGCTTCTTCTTCAGGTCTTGGAAACATTCTTCATATTTCTCCGTCCAAACAAACTTTACAGCTTTCCTTGTCAAATTTGTTAACGGAGTGGCTATCTTGGAGAAATCTTGAATAAATCTTCTATAATAACTGGCCAGTCCCAAGAAACTCCTCACCTCCGAAGGTGTTCTTGGTTGTTCCCAATTGATTACAGCTTCCATTTTCGATGGATCCACTGAAATCCCATCTTTGTCAATTACATGACCCAAAAATTGTACACGATCGAGCCAAAATTCAAACTTAGTGAATTTCGCGTACATATTTTCCTTTCTTAGTGTCTCCAAAGTCAAGCGTAAATGTTCCACGTGTGACGCCCCCAAAACAGGTATACATCACCCATTCTGAGTCGCCAAATACATGGTACATAAACAACTACAACTTCATTAATACAATTGTCGTGCAAAATACGACAACACATAAACTGTGAGTTTAAATACAAATATTGTCTTCTAGACAATATCCACACTCAAATAAGTCCTCATTACAATTATTGATACACTATTTTATAAAATAGTGAGGACTACTAAAACAACTGTCTTGAACCATTACTCCACACCCGAGCTAGTTCCGCTTATATTCTTGTCTCCTGAGAAGAAAAATGGAACAAAAAGGAAAAGGGTGAGCTCAACTAGCCCAGTAAAGAATATTATGTCTAAGATAATGTACAACAAATTATCCTTAGTCTTTAACATTGAAAAATCTGATAGAATACAATAGACAACAAGTTATAGATCAACAACTGCAGTGGAAACAATAATTCATTAGAAAAGTTAAGTACATAATGAAATCTACTATCATCTATGACTGTAAAAGTCCATCATCGATATTTTATCCCTGTAACATCAATCAATATACATCATAAATCAAATATTCATCTTTGCACTACAGGCCAAAGATATTTACCAGTTGGTCATGTTCATCTAAACACCTATTCATCTTTGCACTACGGGCCAAAGATATTCATCATAAAATCATTCATCTTTGCACTACGGGACAAAGATATTCAGTTATATCATCATTTAGGATGGAGGATGATGAAAAATATTTTAAAGAAAAACGAATCCAGTGAAGCAAAAGAACAAATATTAGGGATTCGTATTTCAGCTATTTCATGTCCAAAAATACCTCATAAATAATCATAGTGGACTAAAATTCAAGAATGATCAAAAATATGGATACAATCAAAGCTAGTATCCATAATAGATATTTTGGATAAAAAGAAGAAAATTTCATTTTTCGATGAATAGTGCCGTATACGTGAATAGTAACTCCGACACAAAAAAAATCATCATGCTTCGTGAATAGTAACTAATGAATAGTAACTAATGAATAGTAACTCGCGAATAGGAACTCATGAATAGTAACTCATGAATAGTAACCCCGACATGAAAAAGTTCCAAATTTGATAAAAATTCAGACCAATATTTTGGCATAATGATATTGAAGAAATAATATCATTTACGAAGAAAATAACATCCCTTACAATCCCTTAAAATCCCGTACTATCCCTTACAATCCCTTACTATTTCAAAATAATAAATAGAGGAATTAAATTTCATTTATTAATAATTTGGGGTCTTACAACCTCCCC
Organism: Panax ginseng; assembly: GCA_020205605.1. Lineage (NCBI taxonomy): Eukaryota > Viridiplantae > Streptophyta > Magnoliopsida > Apiales > Araliaceae > Panax > Panax ginseng. The sequence continues at coordinate 55,472,405 of CM035143.1, read as the reverse complement.
TCCTTATGAAATTTCGTCCTCAAAATTGACGTACGTACCTGGTATTTTGAAAAGATGAGGATACCTCGCTTTCATTTCCGTTTCCAACTCCCAGGTCATTTCCTCAATAGCATGGTTTCTCCACAAAACTTTAACTTGTGGTATGACCTTCGTGCATAGGACATGCTCCTTCCTATCCAAGATCTTGACAAGTACCTCTTCATATGTTAAGTCTTCGGCTATCTCGTTCCGTTCTAACTCAATAACATGGTTCAGGTTGTCCACATATTTACGTAACATCGAAACGTGAAAAACGTTATGAACAAATGTCATACTTGGCGGTAAAACGAGTCTATAGGCCACAGTTCCTATTCGATCGAGGATTTCAAATGGACTAATAAATCGAAGGTTTGAGCTTTCCTCACATCGCTGATTCTAGCTTTTGGAATAACGAATTCTAGCATCTACTTCTTCATATTCATCAACTCCAAGTCTGTAGCTTGAGCAGCTTTAAATTTATCAATTAAAGTTGATTCTAATCATATATTCGTTATCTTCACATAGGTTCTTGGAATCTTTAACTCTATCTCCATCTTCTGTAAGTCATACGAAATGGGTCTTTGTGTTAACAATATCGCACTCGTAAACGCATACGATCTTTTACTCAACGCGTCTGCTACCATGTTCGTTTTTTTTTTCAGGATGGTGTTGAATGGTATGGTCGTAATCTTTCAACAGCTCGAGCCAACGTCGTTGCCGCATGTTGAGTTCTTGGAAGCTCATTTTATATTCCTCACTCTATTCAAATTTTGTATCTCTACGAGTCAGCTGAGTTAATGGAGTAGCGATTCGAGAAAATCTTTCCACGAATCTCCGATAATAACCAACTAAGCCTAGAAAGCTACGTATTTCGATTACTGACTTAGGTTGCTCTCAACTATGACTCATATCCCAATCTTGGATAGCAAGTCACAATGGTACCTATCAGTTTACTATCACTCAAATATGGCGTCCCATACGGAGAGTCTGGCTTCGGTGCATTCCACAAAGGAAGTCACCAGATAAAGGCTCGAGTACAAACTTCTATAGTTAGGTTTTTAACTCCTGAAGTTCAATAGGAGCCATTTGATATGAGATTTTAGAAATGGGTTTTGTACCGGGTTCAAAGTCGATAAAAAATTCAATATCACGCTCTGGGAGTAGGCCAGGAAATTTTTCAGAAAATACGTCAGGGAATTTACTACAACAGAAATATCATTCAAATATGACGTGTCTTTATTCAAATCCATAACATGGGCTAAGAAAGCTTGACATCCGTTTTTCAATAAACGAATAACTTTACGGCTTGATATGAAAGAGTTTGACTTCAATGGTTTGGGTGCTTAAATTTGAATAACAGGTTGCTTAGGAATATGAAAACTAACAACCTTACAAAAGCAATCAATTTGGTATGATGAGTAGTTAACCAATTAATTCTTAAAATCACATCAAAAGCAAGTATCTTTAAAGAGATAAGGTCAACAGGTAATGTGATGGTGCCAACTTGGATCAAACAAGATTTATAAACAGTGGATATGATGAAAGTTTCTCCTAACGTATTTTCCACAGATAGGTCAAAGTCCAATTTCTCCGGAGTCAAGTTTAAACGTTGAGCGCAAGAAGGAGAGATAAATGAATGGGTAGAACCGATATCTAATAAGGTATAAACTTCGTAAGAATTTATAATTAACTAACCCGTGCTAACTTCATTCGGGTTCCTCGCATTTCGACTACCACAAAAGCGCTCTTCTAGGAGGCCATTGACTTTGACTTTTACGGGATGACCTTTTGAGTCACCATCCTCACTGGATTGGGTTTATTCTGCGTACAATCTCGAGCGATATAACCTTCTTTTGCACAATTATAACATACATTGGAAGGTTGTGAACAGTTTGGACTTATGTGTCCCTCTTCTCCGCATCTGTAGCATCTAACTGGCAGTCTTTCTCCTCCTCTAAAATTCATTACTGGTGTTGGTGTCGATGTCTTCTCGTCGTTGTTAAATCTTCTCTTCTCGAAATTTTCTCTTGAGTTATTTCTTCTATTACCTTATCCATGATTACCACTGAAGTGGTTACCACTTCTGGCATGATAATTTCCTCCACGATGGTTATCATTGTTCTGATGACCGTCGCCACTGGTACGATTATCATCGAGTTGTTGGTCATTATTCTTTAGTTGAGCTGACTCATTATCACGCTCCAATAACTGAGTCTTATTCCCAACATCTGAATATAAACAAAGTTTGTGAGAAATGAGGTATTGCGTATTTTGGGTTACAAACCTCGCAGAAACATTCGCGTCATTCTCTCCTCATTATCAACCAAATGCGATGCAAATCAGGATAACTTGGAAAACTTAGCTTCGTACTACGACACGTTCATATTATTTTACTCCAGGTTGATGAACTCTACCTCCTTCATGTGACGAATACTTTCGGGAAAGTACTTGTCGTTGAACAATTCTTGGAACTTCTCCCAAGACATCTTCAGTGCGGTAGGCTGAGTACGCTTTACCAATTCCTACCAATAATCTGCCTCTCCTCATAACATGAAAGTGGCGAAAGGAACCTTTTGCTCCTCTGAGCATCCCAAGACATCAAATATCTTGGTGATCTGCTTTATCCACGTCTCTGCCGTAAGTGGTTCTGGCTTTCCCAAAAACTCCGGCAGTCCTAACTCCTTGAACTGCTTGGCGGTGACCATCCGTGAGTTGCCAGTGTTTCCACCTATATTTTGAATAGTAGTCTTTCTCATTTGGTTTTGTATGAATTCTAGAAAGTTCCTAAGCATACCATCATTCGTTATCTGCTCAGTGGTATTGTTCATAGGAGGAATATTGCCAGCATGTTGCACGTTCTCCTCGTTGGTGAGAAAAAATGTCTCCACGGTCTCATTTACTCCACTGTTAACATTCTCAGTCGACATTCTTAAATACTGCCATAAAACAAGGGTTAAATAAACAAATTAACAAATCACATAATACCCCTATATTATGACCGGCCAACAAATAAGCTTAGGTAAGACACACTAGTGAAGGATTTACTCGTCTCTCCCCTCCTAGTTCTATTCCCCGATCTCCGCCAGAGATCATATCCTAAGCTCGATACCAACTATGCGCCCTAAAATAGGTATACATCACCCATTCAGAGTCGCCAAATACATGGTACATAAACAACTACAACTTCATTAATACAATTGTCGTGCAAAATACGACAACACATAAACTATGAGTTTAAATACAAATATTGTCTTCTAGACAATATCCACACTCAAATAAGTCCTCATTACAATTATTGATACACTATTTTACAAAATAGTGAGGACTACTAAAACAACGTTCTTGAACCATTACTCCACACCCAGAGCTAGTTTCATTATATTCTTGTCTCACGAGAAGAAAATGAAACAAAAGGAAAAGGGTGAGCTCAACTAGCCCAAATAAAGAATATTATGACTAAGATAATGTACAACAAATTATCCTTAGTCTTCAACATGGAAAATCTGATAGAATACAATAGACAACAAGTTTTAGATCAACAACTGCAGCGAAAACAATAATTCATTAGAAGAGTTAAGTAGAGAATGAAATCTACTATCATCTATGAATGTAAAAGTCCATCATCGATATTTTATCCCTGTAACATCAATCAATATACATCATAAATCAAATATTCATCTTTGCACTTTCTGAGCCAAAGATATTTACCGATTAAGTCATGTTCATCTAAATACCTGTTCATCTTTGCACTACGGGCCAAAGATATTCATCATAAAATCATTCATCTTTGCACTATGGGACAAAGATATTCAGTTATATCATCATTTAGGACGGAGGATGATGAAAAATATTTTAAAGAAAAATGAATCCAGTGAAGCAAAAGAACAAATATTAGGGATTCGTGAGGTCCCGAATCCGGATACTTGAAACCCGAAACTCGGTACTTCACGATACCATTTCTATGAAGCGGAATAATACTAATAATAATAATAATAATATAAAACTTAACTTAAGTTTATATATACATCGAGTCATTCTCCCAAGCACGTAACCTTTAAACATTCATTACATATATATATATATATATATATATATATATATATATATATATCATAGTCTTCATAATCTAATAAAACTATTACAAAATCGCCACAATTCTTATTTGGTTAGCTTTCCTTTTCCTTTGTCTACCGAAATTTACGGTCCTTCACACTTAGTGAAAACATTTAAATTAAGCAAGGATGAGCATTTGAGTGCCCAAACAAGTATATATATATATATCTTTGAAAGAATTTAAATGTTTTCTTTATAATATCTTCTACAACTAGTTAGTAGTTGTGAAGTAATCTGTACCAATAATAATTCATAACAACCCTCTTTCAAACTTTTGAAACTACGTATTGACTGTATATGGGGTTTCTGTGACATACCATGAACATTGTTTTTCATTTTCGAAAAGGTTTAAACAGAAATTCATCTGTAAACCGTCATGACTTCTTAGGCAACGGAGGGTGATCTACCTGTTGTACCTCATGATTGATCAATACTACATTTACATGAACGATGTTATCGTTCGCTCTGTCCGCCTTGGGCGCATAAAATTTTCCCTTCGGGATGTTCATATCTGTCGGGTTTTCATAACAAAGGTCTTATATAATTCAACATATATGTATATCAAAAGGGGTATCAACATGCGATGAAAAACAATGATTGTCCAAGTGGGGACACTTGTATAATCATTTATAGAAATTAACGTAAAGCAGAATATATTTATCAAGAATTATCATATACTAGCATGTTGATAATCAATGGGCATATATAATATAGGCTTAACAATGCATAATAATAATAATAATTTCGAACTTCTCACACTCATCCATTGCATAAAGAAAATGCAAAGTTAGGATACTTGCATCGATGCTACCGCTTACTATTCTCAACTTAGTTTTATCTTTTATGAAATCACCTATCATTAATCGATCATTTTACCGATTAGTATATCATAACGTAACACATAATAACCGCCTATTGTAACAAAGACATTCCTAATCACATTGCCACACAATCTTTAACAACCATTGAATCACAAATAAACATTTATCTAGCCAATTATCTAAGTCCGGATCAATTTCGAAATACGTCGATTCTCACCGATGACTTTTTCGGGTAATAATCGAGTCTAAGACTCTAATTACGTATCACAATATCTCGATTAGATAACTTAAATATTAGTCACACTATTTTTCATGGCCTTATAATAATTATTAAATAATTATTATCATTTATCATAATTTTTGAAATATCGTAATCATTATTAAATGATTTAAGTATTACATAATTCTATTATCATTAACATTTAATCAATATTAAATTATTAATGAAACCATTGCCAAAATATTAAAGTATGTATAATAACTCAAAGTATTAATTATTACCCTTAAATGATTTTTAAAACATTTAAAATCATTTTAAATAATTACCATTAATATTTAAATATTAATGAACTATTTATCCAAATATTAAAAGTCAATAATTATAACTTAAAATATTTTTAAATCATTAATATATTTTTTTTAAATGATTTTTAAATAAATAAAACCATTTTTAAACTATTTATTTAATATAATTATTAAATAAATTTAATATCATTAATCATTAAATAAATATCATTAATATTAAATTATTAATGAAATTATTCTTTAAATATTAAAAGTTATATTTTATAACTTAAAATATCTCTAAACACTTTATTTTTATTTAAAATGATTATTATAATAATAAAATCATTTTTAAACTAAATTATTTAATATAAGTGTTAAATAACTTTATTATCATTAATCATAATTAATTAATGAAATTTATCTTTAAATATTAAAAGTTATATTTTATAACTTAAAATATTTTTAAATACCTTTTATTGTTTAAAATGATTTTTAATATATATAAAATCATTTTAATTCATTTATTTAATTCATTTAATAAATAACTTAATTATCATTAATATTAATTTATTAATGAAAATTATCACATAATATTAAAAGTTATTAAAATAACTTAAAATATTTTTCTTATATCATAATATAATTTTAAATGATTTTTCATGAATTAAAATCATTTTTAAATAATTTATTTAATATTATAATTAAATAAATTAATTACTTTTAATATTCCAAAAATATTAAATATTTATGAAATATATTTAAAATAATTAAAAACTAATTTTCGAGAATTTAAAATAAAAATAATTTATTTTGTATTTTTAATAATTAAAACTATTTTTTTCTATTTTTTTATAATTTAGGAAATAAATAATAAAAACTGTCATTTGAAGGCCCCTATATATGCATGTAACTGTCATGCTATAGGTGTTCTTGAGCCTTCAAGAACATTCATAGCAGTTTGCCAGGTACCGAGTTTGACCAAGATTTTCGGTCAGATCCTGATGTTAATGGGCATGTTATTAGTCAGATATTGTAGTACCAATGCACGACTACAAGTTCCAACAACAAACAAGTTCTTACAACATATAATCAACGAGATCTGTGCCTTCAAACATGCTGTCAGGTCTGTTCTTCATTTTCTGGGTTACCCAGAAATGAAGAACAGATCATGAGTGATACTTTGAGCCTTCACTACATGCTAATCGTCCAATGTTTTAAGGATCTAACGATTCCAGGTTATACCCAACATGTAACTAAATAGATCTATCACAAAATAGTACTAAAACAACAACAAACAAAGCAGATCATGCTCGGTCAAAGTTGTCAGAAAACTGCTCTTAAAGATTTTCTGGAAAATTACCAGAAACATAAATCAATGTCGAGTGGCCTAGTTTGACCACTTTTCACGATTGATCTGTTGATGTTTGTAGACATATCTGAGATCCCGATTTGTAGTATACTATACAAGCTACACGTATGATACAATAACATTAACAAAAACACATAAAACCTGATAGATATAGATAATGCAAATATTGTCAGACGCCACCAAAAGCTTTCGGGTTTACCCAGATTATCCTCGATGGCGTGGTCGGTCAACCGACTTTGACCACGATTATCTTACAACTTATGCATGATCCGGGTTCGACTACAAGTTCTAGAACACGGATCTCACATCATACAACAAAATCAAATACTTAAACAACAAAAACACATAACAACCACAGATCTACGACCCGACATTCGATGTCGAACACAAAATGAAAGTTTTCAGATTTTTAAAAACATCAAATCCGAGCCTCTAGATGTTATGGATCTAACATCTAGCAACCCAGATCATCTCTAGACAACATAAACAATATATTTTAACACTTAAACACAACATCTAACAAAAAATTTTGGACAAAAATTCAAGGTAGGGTTTATACCTTAAATGAGCAATTTCTGATTTTGTGTTGCTGTTTTGTTGTTGGATTTCGTGGGGCTGTTCTTAGGGACTGAAATGCTTAGATAATTTCGTTGGTTTGAGAGAAAATGAGAGTTGGTTATGTATTGTATAAAATTGGCTAACAAAATCATTTCTCTCTCTCTCTCTCAATCCTTTAAATTGACAAATTGGATGCATGTATGCTGAACTAGAGAGGTTTGCTGGCAAAATAGGCATGTGGAGTGGTTAGTGTTTGGTGAACAACCTCACCAATTTGTCAAAACCTATAACTAGCTTCTTAAATGCTAAAAAGGGCAAAATGGTCATTTCCTTAAATTTCTAGAAAAGTGCCTTAGGGTTTAGGGTTTAGACATTTTAGTGTTTAGGGTTTGAGCAAATTTGGGTTTTATAAGTAAACAAAAATCTAGGATTTCCAATTTAGGGTTTGCACATTAAATAAATAACATTAAATAAATAAAATTAAATAACTTTTAGTTTCTAAAATTTTGAAAAATAAATATTGTTAATTAATTAAGTTTGTAATTACATGAACATTAGGGTTTATTACCCTTAATCATAATGAACTTTGCTAATAAAGCAATTAGGGTTTAAAATATCGATAATTACGGTTTCTAGAAATACAATTAGGGTTTCTAGAAATTAAATTAGGATTCTAGGTTTTAGGGTTTTGATTTACTAATTACGTTTATTTTAATTAGCAATTAAAAAGTCTATCACACGCGTGTTATTAATCATCGTAACACAATTCTTTGACAGATCAAACCTCCCTTAGGTTTTTAGGATTAGGGTTTCTAATATTGGAAATTAGGGTTTAACATTATTAGGGTTTCGAATTTTAATTAGGGTTTACCTAATTAATACATTTAATATACGACATAAATGGTATTACATGCTTATAAAACAATCTCACTCTAATTTGGATCTCAAATTAGGGTTTAACATTATTACTTGGGGTTTGGGTCAAAATACACCGTAATTGACCAACCATTATCAATACTCTGGACATACCGTATATATTCATAAGATTGAAAAATCAAAATATATGTAATATTATATTATTATTCTCATACCTTGATAATAATCCAAAATTAGGGTTTGGATTCCATATCGATTATTCTTTCATATTTAACCTTAATAATTAAGGTAAAATAATTAACTTAATAATCAGTACAAAAATTCATATAATAAAATAATTATTATATTTATTTAAAAAATCACTTCATATATTATTTAAATAATATATGATTATATATTCATGGAAAATAATTAATAAAAACATTTCTATCTTAAAATTAATTATTATAAAAATATACTTTATAATAATCAATAATTCAAAAATAAATTTACTTATAAATATTCACGTAATAATTATATTTTTATTTACCACATAAATACATATACACATAATCTTGTACAAATCCTCATCCTTCAAAAAAAAAAATAAAAATAAAAATTTATACATAAAATTTAAGATTTATTTATATAGAAAATATCGGGTTGTCACATTCACCCTCCCTTATAAGGATTCCGTCCCCGGAATCACCACTTAAAAACCTACACATAACCAGGTTCATAGCATACACAATCTTCGCAAATAGATCTCGATTAACTCTAATCGAACCGATCTTTAATTAATCACATTAAGCTTGTCTTTTCCGATTAAACGGACATCCGATTTCTAAAAGGACACAAATTTCTCCTCAAAATTTCTTTATAAAACAATTTACTATAAATAGAAAAATTCTAATTACGCAAATAAAAGTTATTCGAATATTACCTCGAGGCGCATGCATTGCAATTTGCCACCGTGTCTTGGACCGCCATGTTGAAGACCCTTGATGTTGACTTTGTTGGTTTGTTCGATGATGTCGGCCTCGTGATTGCTAATGTTCCACTACCCTTACCAATATTCACTACTACCAAATTTCTACCCCTCCTGTTGGACAATCCTTAACCCCGTGCTCCGATGATCCACAAATAAAACAACCATCGTTCATTCTAGGATTGGGGCGGTTGGGAGAGATGTGACCCCCGCCGCACTTATAACACACAAATTTTCCTTTCAAACATTCTAGGAGTGGTTCTTTCCACATGTCTTTGCAGATCGAAGCGCTTGCTTCTTAACTCCTTCTTGCTTCACTGAACATTACCAAAGTAGTTTCCTTTTCTTTTTCCATCAAGACTCCTGCTTCCACTATTAATTCTCACCTTCTCGGCTCCCTCGACCTTGCCCTTGTTTTTCTTCTCTTATTGTAGAGGCTCATAGCCTCACTTCCCTCCTCTGCAATTATCGCTTCTCCATGAGTCTTTGCAAATGTTGGGATCTGCAACACTCGCCACCTTATTATAGAGCCAAGGTTTTAATCCCATTTCAAATCTCCTAGCCCTTCCTAGCCTCCGTATCGACTTGATGCGAGCAAACCTAGCTAACTCATTAAATTTCATGGCATATTCCGCCACCGACATATCCCTTGCTTCAACTCCGTAAATTTTACCTCCATTCTAGCTCACGTCTTATTTGAAAAATAATTCTCGAAAAATAAGGTCTTAAATCTATCCCATATGTTTACACACACCGCCTCCCGCCTCATCCGATTCGCTTCCCACCGTAAATTTGCCTCACCCTTCATCATGTAGGTGGCAAAAGAGGTCTTTGCCCCTCACTACCCCTAGCTATTACAAACGCCTTCTCAATTTCTTTAACCCAAGTTTGGGCTTCTACAGGTCAGGTTGTACCTTTGAATTCGGCGGTTCTCTGATTTTTAAAGTCTTTGAAATTCGCCAAATAATTATCCATTTGGTTCCCTTGTTGCATGGCTCGAGCTACCATATTCATGAATCGCATTGGTCCGCTTGTTGTTGTCCTTCAACGTTGTTGATGAGACTCTTCCGCCTCCGATTTCGAGTTTGACGTCTTGGCGGCATTATCTCAAGTTAAGTAAAAACCATACATTAACTTACATTCTAAACCTTATCATATAAGTTTAAACTTATTAAACTTGTTTCATAACTCAAACTTTGATTCATATTCATTCATTGCTTTCAAAATACTTTATATATCACAAAGACATAGTGCTTTAAACATCGATCATCCCATTGTGACTACAAAAGTCTGGATTTACTTCACCGCTTGTACAAAAGTTTTATAATAATGCATTACATGATAAACTAAAAACACACATATTATATTAAACACGCTACACAACCTAACCTATACTACCTATTCACTACGCCTTCTTCCTTGGACAGCTTTTCGCCTGATGATCTTTTTTTCCACAAACAAAACATGCTCCCCGTTTATAGTCAGGACAATACAGAGTGGTATGCCCTTCATAACCGCAAAGATAACATATTCTTTTCCATTTCTTCTTCCCCGGTTTTCCTAAATCATGGTCTTCTACCTTCCTTTTCCCTTATCTCTGTCGCATTTACGAAGTGTTGCTTGAGGCTCCCATCCGATTGATTTTGAGTTTAAGCTTATCCTGCTCTTCCATTGTTTCTAATAACGCTGACGAATTGATTGTTATTAGAAGTTTTTACATCTTCCATGACCCTTCTAGAGAAGAAACCTTGTTCCTCAATTCTTGCATCTCCAATGATGCTTGATCGACTTCAACTTTAGGGTGCGAATCATTATCCGTCAAATCCACTATTTAGGATCCGGTACTATGTTTTCCACGATAACCACCTCGTCTCGAAGTTTGTTTCATTGTGAGCTTCTATTTCCGCTATTGGCTTCGATAGTAGCTCCTTCTTTATGATCCGGGGTATCCTAATCCTTTTTCACCGACATCTACACACATCAATTATCCCGATTAGCATATATATTATATACACATAGTCAAATAATAGTTTTGTATGAATTATCTTTTATTTTGTTTGACGATGAATTTATTCAATTCATCTCTTTTTAAACTCTATATGAGTTATTTATATTTTCAACGCTTTCCTCTGTTTCTAAGTTATAGCCTCAAGGTCTAACCCACCTAAGGTTTCTAACCCTATAGCTCGATACCATTCTCATGAGGTCCCCGAATCGGATACTTGAAACCCGAACTCGGTGACTTCACGATACCATTTCTATGAAAGCGGAATAATACTAATAATAATAACAATAATATAAAACTTAACTTAAGTTACATATATACATCAGTAGTCATTCTCCCAAATACGTAACCTTTAAACATTCATTTATATATCATATATATATATATATATATATATATATATATATATATATATCATAGTCTTCATAATCTAATAAAACTATTACAAATACTGCCACAATTCTTATTTGGTTAGCTTTCCTTTTCCTTTGTCTCGGCCTGAAATTTCTGGTCCTTCACACTTAGCTGAAAACATTTAAATTAAGCAAGGATGAGCATTTGAGTGCCCAGCAAGTATTATATATATATATGCTGAAAGAATTTAAATGTTTTCTTTATAATATCTTCTACAACTAGTTAGTAGTTGTGAAGTAATCTGTACCAATAATAATTCATAACAACCCTCTTTCAAACTTTTGAAACTACGTATTGACTGTATATGGGGTTTCTGTGACATACCATGAACATTGTTTTTCATTTTCGAAAAGGTTTAAACAGAAATTCATCTGTAAACCGTCATGACTTACGGGCACGGAGGGTGATCTACCTGTTGTACTGTATTGATCAATACTACATTTACATGAACGATGTTATCGTCATTTCGTCTCACTCTTCAACATAAATAAAATTTTCCCTTCGGGATGTTCATATCTGTCGGGTTTTCATAACAAAGGTCTTATATAATTCAACATATATGTATATCAAAAGGGGTATCAACATGCGATGAAAAACAATGATTGTCCAAGTGGGGACACTTGTATAATCATTTATAGAAATTAACGAAACAGAATATATTTATCCGAATTATCATATACTAGCATGTTGATAATCAATGGGCATATATAATATAGGCTTAACAATCTGTACAATAATAACAATAATTCTGAACTTCTCACTTACGTCATGATAAAGAAAATGCAAAGTTAGGATACTTTCATCGATCGCGCCGCTTACTATTCTCAACTTAGTTTTATCTTTTATGAAATCACCTATCATTAATCGGATCATTTTCTTGATTAGTATATCATAACGTAACACATAACAACGCCTATTTAAACAAGACATTCTAATCACATTGCCACACAATCTTTAACAACCATTGAATCACAAATAAACATTTATCTAGCCAATTATCTAAGTCCAGATCAATTTCTGAAACATGTCGGTCACTGCAAGACGACTTTTTTCGGGTAATAATCGAGTCTAAGACTCTATTCGTATCACAATATCGATTAGATAACTTAAATATTAGTCACACTTTTTTTTCATGGCCTTATAATAATTATTAAATAATTATTATCATTTATCATAATTTTTGAAATATCGAATCATTATTAAATGATTTAAGTATTACATAATTCTATTATCATTAACATTTAATCAATATTAAATTATTAATGAAACCATTGCCAAAATATTAAAGTATGTATAATAACTCAAAGTATTAATTATTACCCTTAAATGATTTTTAAAACATTTAAAATCATTTTAAATAATTACCATTAATATTTAAATATTAATGAACTATTTATCCAAATATTAAAAGTCAATAATTATAACTTAAAATATTTTTAAATCATTAATATCTTTTTTTTAAATGATTTTTAAATAAATAAAACCATTTTTAAACTATTTATTTAATATAATTATTAAATAAATTTAATATCATTAATCATTAAATAAATATCATTAATATTAAATTATTAATGAAATTATTCTTTAAATATTAAAAGTTATATTTTATAACTTAAAATATCTCTAAACACTTTATTTTTATTTAAAATGATTATTATAATAATAAAATCATTTTTAAACTAAATTATTTAATATAAGTGTTAAATAACTTTATTATCATTAATCATAATTAATTAATGAAATTTATCTTTAAATATTAAAAGTTATATTTTATAACTTAAAATATTTTTAAATACCTTTTATTATTGTTTAAAATGATTTTAATATAATAAAATCATTTTTAATTCATTTATTTAATTCATTTAATAAATAACTTAATTATCATTAATATTAATTTATTAATGAAAATTATCACATAATATTAAAAGTTATTAAAATAACTTAAAATATTTTTCTTATATCATAATATAATTTTAAATGATTTTTCATGAATTAAAATCATTTTTAAATAATTTATTTAATATTATAATTAAATAAATTAATTACTTTTAATATTCCAAAAATATTAAATATTTATGAAATATATTTAAAATAATTAAAAACTAATTTTTCGTAATTTAAAATAATTTATTTTGTATTTTTAATAATTAAAAACTATTTTTTTTCTATTTTTTATAATTTAGAAAATAAATAATAAAACTGTCATTTGAATTCCCTATGGCAGTAACTGTAATCGCTATAGGTGTTCTTGAGCCTTCAAGAACATTCATATAGATTTTTGTGTCCGAAGTTTGACCAAGATTTCCTACGATCCTCGATGTTAATGGGCATGTTATTAGTCGATATTGTAGTACTAATGCACGACTACAAGTTCCAACAACAAACAAGTTCTTACAACATATAATCAACGAGATCTCGTGCCTTCAAACATTTGTCAAGTTCTGTTCTTCATTTTCCGGGTTACCCGTAAATGAAGAAATGAGATCACGAAGTGATACTTTGAGCCTTCACTACATGCTAATCGTCCAATGTTTTTAAGGATCTAACGATTCCGAGTTATACCCAACATGTAACTAAATAGATCTATCACAAAATAGTACTAAAACAACAACAAACAAAGCGAGATCATGCTCGGTCAAAGTTGTTTAAAAGCGCTCTTAAAGATTTTTCGGAAAATTACGAAACATAAATCAATGTCGAGTGGCCTAGTTTGACCACTTTTCACGATTGATCCGTTGATGTTTGTAGACATATCTGATCCCGATTTGTAGTATACTATACAAGCTACACGTATGATACAATAACATTAACAAAACACATAAAACCCGATAGATATAGATAATGCAAATATTGTCGACGCCACCAAAAGCTTTCGGGTTTACCCAGATTATCCTCGATCATGGTTCACAACCGACTTTGACCACGATTATCTTACAACTTATGCATGATCGGTTCGACTACAAGTTCTAGAAACAGATCTCACATCATACAACAAAATCAAATACTTAAACAACAAAAACACATAACAACCACAGATCTACAGCTTCTGACATTCGATGTCAAAACACAAAATGAAAGTTTTCCAGATTTTTAAAAACATCAAATCCGAGCCTCTAGATGTTATGGATCTAACATCTAGCAACCCAGATCATCTCTAGACAACATAAACAATATATTTTAACACTTAAACACAACATCTAACAAAAAATTTTGGACAGAAATTCAAGGTAGGGTTTATACCTTAAATGAGCAATTTCTGATTTTGTGTTGCTGTTTTGTTGTTGGATTTCGTGGGGCTGTTCTTAGGGACTGAAATGCTTAGATAATTTCGTTGGTTTGAGAGAAAATGAGAGTTGGTTATGTATTGTATAAAATTGGCTAACAAAATCATTTTTCTCTCTCTCTCAATCCTTTAAATTGACAAATTGGATGCATGTATGCTGAACTAGAGAGGTTTGCTGGCAAAATAGGCATAATGGAGTTGTTAGTTTTGGTGAACAACCTCACCAATTTGTCAAAACCTATAACTAGCTTCTTAAATGCTAAAAAGGGCAAAATGGTCATTTCCTTAAATTTCTAGAAAAGTGCCTTAGGGTTTAGGGTTTAGACATTTTAGTGTTTAGGGTTTGAGCAAATTTGGGTTTTATAAGTAAACAAAAATCTAGGATTTCCAATTTAGGGTTTGCACATTAAATAAATAACATTAAATAAATAAAATTAAATAACTTTTAGTTTCTAAAATTTTGAAAAATAAATATTGTTAATTAATTAAGTTTGTAATTACATGAACATTAGGGTTTATTACCCTTAATCATAATGAACTTTGCTAATAAAGCAATTAGGGTTTAAAATATCGATAATTACGGTTTCTAGAAATACAATTAGGGTTTCTAGAAATTAAATTAGGATTCTAGGTTTTAGGGTTTTGATTTACTAATTACGTTTATTTTAATTAGCAATTAAAGTCTATCACACGTGTTATTAATCACTGTAACACAATTCTTGATGATCAAACCTCGGTTTAGGTTTTAGGATTAGGTTTCTAATATTGGAAATTAGGTTTTCTATTATTAGGGTTTCGAATTTTAATTAGGGTTTACCTAATTAATACATTTAATTACGCATATATAAATGGTATTACATGCTTATAAAACAATCTCACTCTAATTTGGATCTCAAATTAGGGTTTAACATTATTTAGGGTTTGGGTCAAAATACAATCGTAATTGACCAACTATTATCAATACTACATACCGTATATATTCATAAAGATGAAAAATCAAAATATATGTAATATTATATTATTATTCTCATACCTTGATAATAATCCAAAATTAGGGTTTGGATTCCATATCGATTATTCTTTCATATTTAACCTTAATAATTAAGGTAAAATAATTAACTTAATAATCTGTACAAAAATTCATATAATAAAATAATTATTATATTTATTTAAAAAAAATCACTTCATATATTATTTAAATAATATATGATTATATATTCATGGAAAATAATTAATAAAAACATTTCTATCTTAAAATTAATTATTATAAAAATATACTTTATAATAATCAATAATTCAAAAATAAATTTACTTATAAATATTCACGTAATAATTATATTTTTATTTACCACATAAATACATATACACATAATCTTGTACAAATCCTCATCCTTCAAAAAAAAAAAAAAAAATTTATACATAAAATTTAAGATTTATTTATATAGAAAATATCGGGTTGTCAGTAACCCCGAGCATGAAAAAGTTCCAAATTTGATAAAAATTAGGACCAATATTTTAAGATAATGATATTGAAGAAATAATATCATTTACGAAGAAAATAACATCCCTTACAATCTCTTAAAACCCCTTACTATCCCTTACAATCCCTTACTATTTCAAAATAATAAATAGAGGAATTAAATTTCATTTATTAATAATTTGGGGTCTTACAACCTCCCCTCCTAATGAAATTTAGCCCTCGAAATTGACGTACGTACCTGGTGTTTCAAAAAGATGAGGATACCTCGCTTTCATTCTCGTTTTCAACTCCCAGGTCATTTCCTCAATAGCATGGTTTCTCCACAAAACTTTAACTTGTGGTATGACCTTCGTGTGTAGGACATGCTCCTTCCTATCCAAGATCTTGACAGGTACCTCTTCATACGTTAAATCTTCGGCTATCTCGTTCGGTTCTAACTCAATAACATGGTTCGGGTCGTCCACATATTTACGTAACATCGATACGTAAAAAACGTTATGAACACGCGTCATACTTGGCGGTAAAATGAGTCTATAGGCCAGAGTTCCTATTCGATCGAGGATTTCAAATGGACTAATAAATCGAAGGTTTGAGCTTTCCTCACATCGCCGATTCTCGCTTTTGGAATAACGACTTCTTGCATATTCTTCTTCATATTCATCAACTCCAAGTCTGTAGCTTGAGCAGCTTTAAATTTATCGATTAAAGTCGATTCTAATCGTATATTCGTTATCTTCACGCAGGTTCTTGGAATCATTAACTCTATCTCCATCTTCTGTAAGTCATATGAAATGGGTCTTTGTGTTAACAATATCGCACTCGTAAACGCATACGATCTTTTACTCAACGCGTCAGCTACCATGCTCATTTTTTTTCCACGATGGTGTTGAATGGTATGGTCGTAATCTTTCAACAGTTCGAGCCAACATCGTTGCAGCCTATTGAGTTCTTGGAAGCTCTTTTTATATTCCTCGCTCCATTCGAATTTTGTATCTCTACTAGTCAGCTGAGTTAATGGAGTAGCAATTCGAGAAAATCTTTCCACGAATCTCCGATAATAACCAACTAAGCCTAGAAAGCTACGTATTTCGATTACTGACTTAGGTTGCTCTCAACTATGACTCATATCCCAATCTTGGATAACACGTCACAATGGTACCTATCAGTTTACTATCACTCAAATATGGCGTCCCCTACGGAGAGTCTGGCTTCGGTGCATTCCACCAAGGAAGTCACGAGATAAAGGCTCAGGTACAAACTTCTACAGTTGGGTTTTTTAACTCCTAAAGTTCAATAGTAGCCATTCGATATGAGATTTTAGAAATGGGTTTTATACCGGGTTCAAAGTCGATACAAATTCAATATCACGCTCTGGGAGTAGGCCAGGAAATACGTCAGGAAATTTACTACAACAGAAATATCATTCAAATCTGACGTGTCTTTATTCAAATCCATAATATGGGCTAAGAAAGCTTGACATCCGTTTTTCAATAAACGAATGACTTTACGGCTTGATATGAAAGAGTTTGACTTCAATGGTTTGGTTGCTTAAATTCGAATAACAGGTTGCTTAGGAATATGAAAACTAACAACCTTACAAAAGCAATCAATTTGGCATGATGAGTAGTTAAACAATTAATCCCTAAAATCACATCAAAAGCAAGTATCTTTAAAGAGATAAGGTCAACAGGTAATGTGATGGTGCCAACTTGGATCAAACAAGATTTATAAATAGTGGATGTGATGAAAGTTTCTCCTAACGGATTTTCCATAGATAGGTCAAAGTCTAATTTCTCCAGAGTCAAGTTTAAACGTTGAGCACAAGTAGGAGAGATAAATGAATGGGTAGAACCGGTATCGAATAAGGTATAAACTTCGTAAGAATTTATAATTAACTAACCCGTGCTAACTTCGTTCGGGTTCTTCGCATTCTGACCAGTCACAAAAAATGCTCTTCCAGGAACCATTGACTTTGACTTTTCTGGGACATCCTTTTGAGTCACCATCTCCGCTGGATTGGGTTTCTCTACCGTACAATCTCGAGCGATATGACCTTCTTTTCCACAATTATAACATACCTTGGAAGGTTGTGAACATTTTGGACTTATGTGTCCCTCTTCTCCGCATCTGTAGCATCTAACTTGCAGTCTTTCTCTTCCTCTAAAATTCGTTGCTGGTGTTGGTGCCGATGTCTTCCCATCATTGTTAAATCTTCTCTTCTTGAAATTTCCACTTGAGTTATTTCTTCTATTACCTCGGCCATGATTACCACTGAAGTGGTTACCACTACGGCATGATAATTTCCTCCACGATGGTTATCATTGTTAGATGACCCCGCCAACCTTAGAACGATTATCATCGAGTTGTTGGTCATTATTCTTCAGTTAAACTGACTCATTATCTCGCTCCAATAACTGAGCCCTATTCACAACATCTGTATATAAATAAAGTTTTTGAGAAATGAGGTATTGACATATTTTGGGTCTCAAACCTCACAGAAACATTCGCGTCATTCTCTACTCATTATCAACCAAATGCGATGCAAATCGGGACAACTTGGCAAACTTAGCTTCGTACTGCGACACGTTCATATTGTTTTGCTCCAGCTTGATGAACTTTACCTCCTTTATGTGATGAATACTTTCGGGAAAGTACTTGTCGTTGAACAATTCTTGGAACTTCTCCCAAGACATCTTCAGTGTGGTAGGCTGAGTACGCTTTACGGATTCCCACCAATAATCTGCCTCTCCTCGTAACATGAAAGTGGCGAAAGGAACCTTTTGCTCCTCTGAGCATCCCAAGGCATCAAATATCTTAGTGATCTGCTTTATCCACGTCTCTGCTGTAAGTGGTTCTGGCTTTCCCAAAAACTCCGGCGGTCCTAACTCCTTGAACTGCTTGGCGGTGACCATCCGTGAGTTTCCAGTGTTTCCACCTACATTTTGAATAGTAGTCTTTCTCGTTTGGTTTTGCATGAATTCTAGAAAGTTCCTAAACATACCATCGTTCATCATCTGCTCAGTGGTGTTGTTCACAGGAGGAACATTGCGACTGTTGTTACGCGTTCTCCTCGTTGGTGAGCAAAGGTGTCTCCACGGTCTCATTTACTCCACTGTTAACATTCTCAGTCGACATTCTTAAATACTGCCATAAAACAAGGGTTAATTAAACAAATTAACAAATCATATAATACCCCTATATTATGACTGGCCAACAAATAAACTTAGGTAGGACACACTAGTGAAGGATTTACTCGTCTCTCCCCTCCTAGTTCTATTCCCCGATCTCAGCCAGACATCATATCCCTAAGCTCTGATACCAACTGTGACGCCCCCAAAACAGGTATACATCACCCCTTCTGAGTCTCCAAATACATGGTACATAAACAACTACAACTTCATTAATACAATTGTCGTGCAAAATACGATAACACATAAACTGTGAGTTTAAATACAAATATTGTCTTCTAGACAATATCCACACTCAAATAAGTCCTCATTACAATTATTGATACACTATTTTACAAAATAGTGAGGACTACTAAAACAACCGTCTAAAACCATTACTCCAAACCTCGACTAGTTTCCGCTATATTCTCGTCTCCTGAGAAGAAAAATTGAAAAAAAAGGAAAAGGGTGAGCTCAACTAGCCCAAAGAAAGAATATTATGACTAAGATAATGTACGACAAATTATCCTTAGTCTTCAACATGGAAAAAATCGATAGAATACAATGACAACAAGTTTTAGATCAACATTGCGCAATGAAACAACAATTCATTAGAAGAGTTAAGAAGAGAATGAAATCTACTATCATCTATGAATGTAAAAGTCCATCATCGATATTTTATCCCTGTAACATCAATCAATATACATCATAAATCAAATATTCATCTTTGCACTACAGGCCAAAGATATTCATCATAAAATTATTCATCTTTGCACTACGGGCCAAAGATATTCAGTTATATCAACATTTAGGACGGAGGATGATGAAAAATATTTTAAAGAAAAACGAATCCAGTGAAGCAAAAGAACAAATATTAGGGAGTCGTATTTCAGCTATTCCATGTCCAAAAATACCTTATAAATAATCATAGTGGAGTAAAATTCAAGAATGATCAAAAACATGGATACAATCAAAGCTAGTATCCATAATAGATATTTTGGACAAAAAGAAGAAAATTTCATTTTTCGGTGAATAGTGCAGTATTCGTGAATAGTGCCGTATACGTGAATAGTGTTGTATACGTGAATAGTAACTCCGACACCAAAAGATAAAAATTTCACAAAAAACATCATCATGCTTCGTGAATAGTACTCGTGAATAGTAACTCATGAATAGTAACTCATGAATAGTAACTAGTGAATAGTAACTCATAAATAGTAACCCCGACATGAAAAAGTTCCAAATTTGATAAAAATTCAGACCAATATTTCGGCATAATGATATTGAAGAAATAATATCATTTACGAAGAAAATAACATCCATTACAATCCCTTAAAATCCCCTACTATCCCTTACAATCCCTTACTATTTCAAAATAATAAATAGAGGAATTAAATTTTATTTATTAATAATTTGGGGTCATACACCACTTGTTCTTCTTGAGTTTTGGAATACACCGGAATGTCGTCGATAAATACCACTACGAACTTGTCTAAAAATGGTTTAAACACCCTATTCATCAAATCCATGAACGCAGCAGGGGAATTTGTTAAACCAAAAGACATCATCAGAAACTCGTAATGTCTATACCGAGTTCTGAATGCCGTTCTAGGTATATCCTCCTTCCATACTTTCAATTGGTGATACCCACTTCTCAAATCTATTTTCGAAAAATATTTAGCACCCTTCAACTGATCAAACAAGTTATCTATTCTTGGCAACGGGTATTTGTTCTTAATAGTGACTTTGTTTAACTCCCTATAATCAATGCAAAGACGCATTGATCCATCCTTCTTCTTCACGAATAATACTGGCGCTCCCCACGGTGATACGCTTGGTAGAATATACTTCTTGTCCAGCAGCTCTTGTAGTTGTACCATCAGTTCTTTCGTTTCTACCGGAGCCATTCTGTACTGGGCCTTCGATATCGAAGCGGTTCCTGGCGCTAAGTCGATTACGAATTCAATCTCTCTGTCAGACGGAAGTCCTGGCAAATCCTCCGAAAATACATCTACGAATTCTCTAACCACCGGTATCTCATCTAGTTTCACACCCTTCTTCTGAGTATCGATGATGTAAGCTAAATAACCTACACAGCCCTGACTCAACAACTTATTGGCATGCATAATCGTCAGACATTTCATTTGTCTAGGCAATTTGCTACCATAGAAAACTACCTTTGACGGAGTCATAAGGTTTACACACTTCTTTTGGCAATAAATTACTGCTCCATATTTGAACAACCAATCCATTCCCAAAATAACATCAAATTCCCCGAGTCTAATCGGAATTAAATCTACCATCATGATATTCCCCTTAATGCTCACCCTACAGTTCTTGTATACGAACCTAACAGAAATCAATTCCCTATTCGCAATTTCTATGTTCAAAGGGAAATTCAGTTCTTCTCCAGGCAATTCTAACCTCTTAGCAAATTCATCAGATATAAATGAGCAAGTAGCACCTGAATTAAACAATACATATGCATCAATATCATTGATTGGGATAATACCTGAGACCACATCTTTTGATTGCACAACATCTTGCACAGTCATGTTGAATGTTCTGGCTATGGGTTTGTTTGATGTTGTAGGTCCAGCAATAGCCCATGTTCCTCCACTGCTTCCTCCCTTGCTTCTTGTTGTTTCTCCAACCTTCTTCTGAGGGCATTCACGAGAAAAGTGATCCTTGGATCCACACGTTTAACAGACATTCTTCATAGGTTAGGTACAATTTGGGGTGATGTGACCTTCCTAGCCACAGTTAAAACATGTATGTTTCCCCATCAAGCACACACCCTTATGAAACCTCCCGCATATAGCACATGCTTCAAACCTCCTAAATTACTGGTTACCCTGCTGGTTTCTAGTACCCCCATTTCAGTTCCACTTCCTCTTCAAATTGTTGTTTTTGTTGTTGTTGTTGCCATTTCCATTGCCTCCGCTACCATTCTTCCCTTCCACCTCATTCTTCTTCTTCTTCTGTTCTTGATTGAACTTTGTCACTGCCTTGCCTCCACCTTCAGCGAATATTGCCTTCTCCATCACTGCTGCAAACGTCTTCAACTGGAATAGGGAAACCTTACTGTACATCCAGGGCTTCAGTCCATGTTCAAACCTCTTTGCCTTGCGTTCGTCCGTGCTGACTTGATATGGTGCAAACCTCGCCAATTCGTTGAATTTCGCAGCATACTCAGATACCGTCATCGTTCACTGTTTCAGTTCTAAAAACTAAACCTCTAGCTGACTCTTTGAACTCTCTGGGAAATAGGTCTCGAAGAATATCTCCGTAAACCTATCCCAGGTCATCACTCCTGGTCCTTCCCAGGTTTTATTGGCTTGCCACCAATAACTAGCCTCTGCTTTCAACATAAATGTTGCAAAAGTAGTCTTCTGCTCATCCCATACCCTAGCAACTTCAAACACCTTCTCAATTTCCAAAATCCAGGTATTTGCCTCGACTGGATTCACGGACCCACGGAATTCAGGTGGTCCAACCGCCTTGAAATCCTTAAACGTTGTACCTTGGTTCTGAGGTTGATTCTGCAACGCTCCTTTTAATAACATCACTAGTTGTTGGACGGGATTGTCTTCGACATTGTTATTGTTAGTTCCCTCATTGATTCTCTGTCGGGGTGGTTCACGTCTGGGATGCATTTTCTGTTAAAATAAACATCTATTAGACTATTACTCAATCGCTTTTAGTATTTTCTAATTAACTTGCCTCTATAAAAAAAATAATCACATAACAAATAACACTTTGAATAAAATAATAACTTTTATTTATTCATCATCTCTTCGAAAAACATAAAAATAATAGCATCACTGCTATTTACATTCCTTTCCAGAACTACAAAAGTTTCAGGACAACATCATCATTATCATATCCCATGGTTACTTAACACTAGGGATTTACACATTATTTAACATTTATTACGTGCATAACAGGCACATTTCCTACGATGTTCTATTAATATACTCTGTAGCCTTTTGACGCTCTTCTTCCATAACCTGGAACATTGTTCGGCGATCTAACACGTATGATGGCAGAGTCTCGAACTGAATCGGATAACCCCTGACCCGATCTTGAGCTCGAATGATCACGGTATTGAATACTTTATCCATCTCTTCCATCTTCATCCTCTTTGCTTGTACGTCTCTTACTTCTATCCCGGTTCGTTGATAAGCTTCCTCGTATGCGTCTTCAGCTCTCGTCCTCTTCGTAGCTTCTTCCCTCAGCTTGTTCTTTAGTTTCACGATCACCTCGATCAGTTTTTCCTTCTCCCCTTCAGTCTGCATCAGCTTCTCTTCAACATTAGTTAAACGTTCATCTAGATCCTGGATATCGTCATCCTTCTGCGTAATTGCAGTCTGTTGTTCAGCTACTATTTCTTGCAACTCCTCGACCGTGTCCTGAAGTTCCACGTTACGGTCGTAGACTTCATCATACATACGAACATCCATCTAGGTTAGTGGAGTCTCTTCCTCCTCGTCCTCGTCATCCTTATCCTCCTGTGGCAACTCCACGGGATCCTCCTCATCCGTCTTCACATCATCATCCTCATCTTCAACAACTGTGACCAACGGGGCTGACTCCTGTGGATGTAGTTATTCCCAAACAACCTGAATGTCGCGAGACTCCTCCTCTATAGGCATTTGAGGTCCTTCCTCTCTAGCCTGACTGGATTCTCTGACATTAGTCATCTTGACAACAAGGTTTTAAATTTTAATTATTAATCATTACTACTCGACACTCACAAGCACATAAGTTATAAACACATAAGCACATAATTGTTTTATTACATCTTTCATAAAACTCGATAAGAGTTAGCACCACTATCGTTTCAAAGGTTACTTCCTAAGGCTTTTTGTAACGACCAAGAAATTCGGATCTTATTATAAAATGGTTTTTATTAAGTTAAATAATAATAAAATTCTATTCTATGTGTTATCAAGATGGTTGTCATTGTATAACCTATCGATGTTGGAATGTCATAGTATTTGAGCTACGTGAATGAATTAAAGTGTTTGAATTTCCAAGACAAAAATAAAAGTTTTCCGAGGAATAACACTATTCATCGATATTTGCTCGGGATTTCTTTTAGAATTTCCGAGAAATACGTAATGATAGAATGACAAGGTAAGATGGATTATGTAATAAAAATCTAATTATGGAAAATGTAATAATTCGCTTGTGGACTTAATTTATAAACTTTAAGTAAGGCGAAGTAGTAATGAATAAGAAATAATTGTATAATACTTAAGTATTGTACAAGGGTAATGAAAACGAGTATAATACGAAGTATTATACGAGTTGGTATGAAGAATGAAATATCGTATATATTTTCTATATGAATTAGGATACGAAAATGATACATAAAGTATATGTATATGTATTAAGTAATGGACTTGGAAGATTGGTTAACAATTATATTAAAGTCCAAGTAAATTAAAGGGTGAGGCCCAATTATTGGTTAAACAAGTTAAGGTTTATTAATGCAAAGCCCAAAGATTAAGTTGGTCCAAGCCCAAGCTAGAGCCCAATGAATTAATTGACCCATGGGGCAAACCATGTTAATATGGTTTAACTTGGTAATCAAATTAAATCTGTAATGATCAAGTATTAGAAGTGGTGACCATGACTTAGGAGTAATGGCCAAACCAAAGATAAGTGTTGTGCTAGACAAGTAATGAATAGTATGGAGGTGGCTTAAGGAGGTGGGATGATCTAAAGACCAAACTACCCAAACCTTGCAAATTCTATAAATAGAGAAGGCTTACAAGCCATTTATTAATTGTTCAAACAATCCAATATTTCAAAGTGCTTAAGTGTTAGAGAAAATAAGCTACAAATAAGTCACTTTCATTTGTAAGAAGAAGAAGAAAGCTACCTTACCAAGAATTCAAAAGTAAGACTTCTTCTCTAAATTATCTTCTATCTCTACCATGATAGGTTGATAAGAAAAGATGGATTAAGGATCATGGATGTTAAAAAGTAAGAAGAATGAGTAAGCAATGAACTTAAGTCATATAAGTTGGTAATAAGTCATTTAAGCTAGCATAAGTTATAAACTTATGTGAAAGTATTATGACTTGTAATGAGTTTATTAAGAGAAGTGATACAAGAACTTATATGATCATATGTATCATGTATACATAAGTAAAGTTATATGTGAAGAACATGTAAAGTATGATGATTAAGAAATTTTAATTGTCATAAGTCATGAATAATAAAATCTTAAGTAGTTTATAATTTGACAAGTTATAAGCTCATGAAGAATAAGTCAAAAATCCAATAATGAATATAGGTTGTTGTAATAAGCATGTGGAGATTTTCACATGATGAATGGAATTCATTTGTAATGTCGAACAAATCATAAGAATGAAGATTTGCCGGAAATTGTACGATTGGACGATTATCGTCGAATTCGTAAAAATATCGAAATAGACG
This sequence comes from Panax ginseng, assembly GCA_020205605.1. Classification (NCBI taxonomy): domain Eukaryota; kingdom Viridiplantae; phylum Streptophyta; class Magnoliopsida; order Apiales; family Araliaceae; genus Panax; species Panax ginseng. The sequence continues at coordinate 55,446,377 of CM035143.1, read as the reverse complement.
TCAAATTTTGTGTTTAAACTCGGAACCATTGTTTCAAATGGAGACAAGTCATATTTGGCATTTAAGAGTTGCAGACTCGAAAATGACCGGATTCCGACTTAGAACGAAGAAACGAGTGTTGAACGTTTACGAACGTTTATCGTTTTCGTTAAAAATGAACCAATAGGTGAATTTTTAGCAACAAAGTCAAATAGATAAAATTCTTGCATGAACGCATAGATTACATAATTTGTGAACCGTAGGCTTTTGAACGAGCCAATTCGGACTTATAACGAAGAAGTTATGCGACCGGGAAGTTCACAAAATTCAAAGACTGAAATTTTTTTCTAGTGCACAGAGTTGGCACCGCAGCGCCAACCCTAGGCCAAATGAGTCGCGTCAAGGTAGCGTAATAAAGGTCCGAAAGCACACGCAAGAGTTCACCACAAGCGAACCATAAGATAATTTGTGAAGGCAGCAATGCCATGTACAATATAAAAATCCTCTGGAGTGTGGTGCCGCAGCGAGGCCCACTAAGCAAAGACTTGCGCCGCAGCGCCAGTCTCAGAACAATGATGGTGATGAATGTTTCTAAGTACAAAGAAAAGAAATTTAATTAATTTAAAAGTAAAAACAACTTAAGGAGTGTAATGTAACATTGTTAAACTTTGTTAAACCTTAAGGATGTTGTGTAAAGGTTGAGATAACCTAGTCTAATATAAATGCAAGGATAATAATAAACTGGAACGAATAGTAACTGAATCTAATACACAATTAGATTGAAATGAAGGGTAAGATATAGTCATATACATACTTGATTATATGTGACCTAATGTAAGGCATTATGTGATCATGTATTGTAGAGACTTGAAAGACCTGAACATAAAGTTAATATACCGTAGCAGACGCTAAAGGCAAGTATTCTAACTCTTGTATCGGTTCAATCTGAACAAGTCTTTGAAGTTCATGTATTCTTTCACATGAATTGAGATATGTTGAAGTTAACGCCAATTTCTGTGTCTAAGACTTGATATATTGCGTGGATTATTGATAATCTATTCCTCTATTATCAAATGTTATTATCTTTTGTTAACTACTAGATATGGTTTTCAAAAGAAGACTGAAATGTTAAACAAATGTTTTGTCGGTAAAACGACACGTGAGGTTGCCAAACGGTTAAACGTGAATACGTTTAATTGATGTAGTGTTGATCAACATAGAGTACAATAAGCTGATCACCTAGAAGTGCTCGTAAGTAATATTGGGCTTACGGACTTAGTTCCAGGTTGTCCCATTCCAATAAAGAATGAATGCTCGAGGTCTTTGACCGGAGTAAATGTTTTGCTAAATATTGTTACAATTGTAAAACATTTTGAAAGAAAGATGAAGTGCTATTTTGTATTATCAATAGTACTTCATAACTATTATTCAGTTATTGAAGATATACAATTCGTATGTGTCAAGCATGTTGTTATTGAATTGTTATACTTGCTAAGCTAGTTATGCTCACTCTTGCTTGAACCATATAAATGCAGCTAAGACTAAACGTCCCGAAGGATCGAAAAAGGATAAAGGAAAAGCTAAGGAAGATTGTTAAGCTGTCTTGTAATAGTATAGGTCTATTGTTGTAATGTAACTGATATTATGACAAAGAACCTTTGTAATGGGTATAGAACCTGGGAAATGTAAATATTACTTTAGATATATGGATATTATGTTCGTTCTTTGAGACTTTTCAATTGAATGAATGTATGAATGTTGTACAGTATAACACCATCTGTCGGGTTGGAAGATATCCGGATTTGGGGATGCTACAAGTTGGTATCTGAGCCTAGGTTATAAAACTTAATGGGGGGAAAAAGAACCTTAAGTCATAACCTTAAGAAAAGAATAAAGAAGTAAAAGATGGAAGGTAACCTTATAAAAATGCATTATATTATGTTATGTGTTTCTATTATTTACTGACGTGTACTAATCAAACTATATTGTTTATTGTAGATGTCAGGAGAAAATGATATGTATAGACATACATATAATGAGCGAGGATTCGGTTAATCGGGTAGAGATACTACCAAATCTCGTAGCAGTAGAACCAGAGGTGGTGACAGTCGAGTCTGGAGACTCTGATGATTTAGACTATATGTCTATATTCAATGGCATGCTAGAGGAGGAGGTGGACGTGATGTCCTTTGACTAGATTCCACCTACAGAGGAATTGTCTACGGGGGAATCGATGAAGGCATATGTCAGTATTGGATAGGAATGTCCATTACTGCCAAGAGGTTAAGGAGTTGAAAGAGGAGCTCCAAGCTGTCAGTGAGGACAAGACTAGCATCGAGGGAATGTGGGAAGAGGAGCACGATGATAGAATTTTAGCTAAGGACAAGGTCCAAGAGCTTAGATGTGAAGTCTTTGAGCTCAAGCAGGAGCTAAAGACTAAACATCAGAAGTTGGAGAGGATGTCCTATATACATAGGAGTTCTCATGTGGATTTCTAGCAGCAGGTAGCTGGGTATCTGGTAGAAGCGGGACAGACCCGACACACTATCAGTAGAGATATTATTGCCGGTCTGGCCAGCAAAGATTTTGAGAATGCCCTACGTCAAATGTAATCTAGCAATAGCTAGAGTAGCTTAGATATGTAAATATTATGTATCTAGTAGTGACATAAAACCCTCTTTTGTATAACAAAGGGTAGTCTTTTGTAAATCCCAATTATTGGAAAGTAATTGCGGGATGGTAATGTAATCAGCTAAGGCTGAGTAATGTAAATAATGTAGTGTTATACTACAAGTTATGAATCAATATAAGTCTTTTTATGGAAAATGTTGAGTAATGAGTATGAGTTATTATTTTATTATAAATAATAATAAACCAACAAGTATAAAGTAATAATAATGTGTTGTTTTCTTAACAGCAAAATGCCGCCAAGAAGGAGACAACGAAATGAAGGCACTAATGTTAACCAACCGGAGGGTGGTCCAGTTAATCCAATGTAGGAGTTCGTTAATCATTTAACGACTGCATTTAATAGAACGGGGGCTAATGTACCCGTGATTCCTGGAGTAGTACGAGCTACTACTTTTAAGGATTTTAAAAGTGTAGGTCCGCCGCAGTTCAAAGGAACTACGGACCCTATAGAAGACCAGACTTGGGTAAAAGAAATCGAGAAAGCATTTGTTATAGCAAATGTGGAGGAGGGTCAAAAGGTTACCTTTGCAACCTATTTGATGAAAGGAGAGGCCAACTTCTGGTGGGAGGCAAACCAAAGCTAGGGTGAGCATAGGGAACCTAACGTGGGAGAGGTTCAAGGAGATTTTCTTCGAGAACTATTTTCCCACGAGTATGCAAGGGAGGATGGAAATGAGGTTTCTTGAATTGAAACAAGGGGAGATGACAATTCCCCAGTATGCTGCCAAGTTTAATGAACTGGCACGATTTGCTCCACATCAAGTGGACACTGAAGTGAGAAAGGCTAGAAGATTCGAGCACGGCTTGAAACCCTGGCTCTATAGCCGAATCTTTGTGTTCCGAAGTACTTCTTTTGGAACCATATAAGAAAAGGCAATAATTTCCGAAGGTGGGAATGAGGCTCTCAGCCAGTACCACAAGGATAAGAAAAAAAGGTCAAGGTTGATGGAGGAACCAAGACCGAGGGAGCCAGTGGAAGTGGCAACGATCAAAAGAGGAAGGGATTTAACTCCGGGAATACCGGAGCAAAACAAGGGGATTCTAAGAGGAGGATGGAGGCCTGTAAAACCTGCGGGAAGACTCATTTAGGAGTCTGTCTCAAAGGAAAGGCAGTATGTTATAATTGTGGACGGGAAGGGCACATTTCGCCTAACAGTCCAAATCCAAAGAAAAATCACGGATGTTTTATATGTGGGTCAACTGACCACATAGCGAAGAACTACCCAAAGAAGGGGACAGAAGGGAATAAGGGAACTAATAGCGGTAAGTTAGCTATTAGTGGTCCAGCTCAGCCGGGTAAATCAATGGCCCGCACTTTTAATATGACGGTCCAAGATGCGGTGGCATCAGGGGATGTAGTTGCATGTATTATTCCGATCAATAACATAAATGCATACGTGCTTTTTGATTCGGGTGCTACTTGTTCGTTTATAGCATGTGATTTTGCTAGAAGACTAGAATTATTTCCCAAAAAATTGCCTATACCTTTGAACATTAAGGTAGAAAACGAAGAGATAATTCCTGTTGAAGATATTCATAGGGTTGTTGTGTAGATGTACGTGGTTGTAAGTTATCGGTAGATTTGATACCGATAAAGTTAGGAGAATTCGACGTAATTCTCAGAATGGATTGGTTGATTAACAATGGTGCAATTATAGATTGCCAAAAGAAATGTGTGAGCATTAGGACGTTGAAGCAACCTCCTGTAGTAGTCTACGGTAATAAATCTCCAGGACGTTCATGTTTCCTTACGATGACACAAACTAGAAAACTTTTAAGGAAGGGGTGTGTAGATTATCTATGCCATGTTGTTGATACCCAGAGAGTGGGAGCAACCATGGAACAAATACCTATAGTAAACGAATTCATGGATGTATTTCCAAGTGAGTTACCGGGTTTACCGCCGGATAGGGAGATCGAATTTGTGATAGACATTGTGCCAGGAGCGGCACCAGTCTCAAGGGCACCGTACCGTTTGGCGCCTGTGGAAATGAAAGAACTAATGGTTCAGCTACAGGAACTATTGGACAGAAAGTACATTCAACCAAGTGTTTCCCCGTGGGGGGAACCTGTGTTATTTTTCAAGAAGAAAGACGGATCGTTAAGGCTTTGTATTGACTATCGGGAGTTGAACAAGTTAACGATAAAGAATAAATACCCATTGCCCAGGATCGATGATCTCTTTGATCAGTTGAAAGGGCAAAGTATTTTTGAAAATAGATTTCTTGGACGGGTATCACCCGGTTGAAGGTTAGGAAGGAAGATGTACCAAAGACGGCATTCAGGACTCGTTATGGTCATTACGAGTTTTTGGTGATGTCATTTGGGTTGACGAATGCACCTGCTGCATTTATGGATATGATGAACAGAGTGTTCAAACCATATCTGGATAAGTTTGTAGTTGTGTTTATCGATGATATTCTAGTCTATTCTAAGACGCCAGAAGATCATGTTGAACACTTAAGATTAGTGTTGGAGACACTAAGGAAGGAGAAGTTATACGCAAAATTCACCAAATATGAATTTTGGCTAGAAAAGGTGCAGTTTTTAGGTCATGTTATTGATCAAGAGGGGATTTCAGTGGATCTAGCGAAGGTAGAAGCAGTAATGAATCGGGAACAACCAAAAATGCCGACTGAGGTGCGGAGTTTCCTAGGGTTAGCAGGGTACTATCGAAGATTTATCCAAGATTTTTCGAAGATAGCTACCCCGTTGACTAATTTAACAAGGAAGACGATGAAATATGTATAGACGGATAAATACGAAGACAGTTTTCAAGAACTAAAGAAAAGATTAAGTAAAGCGCCTGTTTTGTCATTGCCTGATGACACAGGAAATTTTGTGGTGTATAGTGATGCTTCGCATAGAGGACTTGGTTGTGTGCTTATGCAGCATGTCAAAGTCATTAAGTATGCATCACGGTAGTTAAAGGAGTATGAGAAAGTTTATCCTACTCATGATCTAGAACTGGTCGCGGTAGTGTTGGCCCTAAAGATATTGAGACATTATCTTTATGGGGAAAATGTGAGATACGGACCATAAAAGTCTAAAGTATATCTTCACTCAGAAGGAGTTGAATATGAGACAGAGAAGATGGCTAGAGTTGATAAAGGATTATGATTGTGAAATCCTGTATCACCCTAGAAAGGCCAATGTAGTTGTCGACGCCTTAAGTAGGAAGGGTCGTGAAAAGTTGTCTATGTTAATGGCTCAAAATGAGTTAATAACAGAGATGGCTAGGATGGAAATAGAAGTAAAGATGTCGAGTGATGCGAGGCAGGTACTCTTTACGATGGAGATGTAATCTACCATCATAGAGAGTGTCAAAGAGGTACAACTCAAGACTAACGAGTGTAACCAAACGAATAAGCGGTTACCCGAGAAGGAGGATACTAAGTATAGTCTTGATAATGAGGGATTATTAAGATTTGAAGGAAGAATTTGGGTTCCGAATGAGGCAGAATTAAAGGAGAAAGTGTTACAAGAAGATCATAGTTCGAGGTACTCGATACATCCTGGTAGCACTAAGATGTATCAAGACCTTCGACAGTGTTTTTGGTGGCCAAACATGAAGAGAGAAATAGCAGAGTATGTGAGTAGGTGCTTGTCTTGTCAAAAAGTTAAGGCCGAACATCAACGACCCAGTGGCTTATTACAGTCATTAGAGATTCCAGAATGAAAGTGGGAGCATATCACGATGGACTTTGTGGTGGGACTTTCGACGACGAATAAAGGCTATAATTCGATTTGGGTAATAGTGGATTGGTTGACGAAGTCGGCTCACTTTTTGCCAATTAGGGTCAAGTATAACTTAGACCAGTTAGCTAAACTTTATGTTCAGGAAATTATTTCCAGACATGGAGTACCAGTATCGATTGTGTCTGATCGTGATCCACGATTCACATCAAACTTTTGGAGGAGTTTGCAAGAACAGTTGGGAACACAGCTGAAGTTAAGCATAACTTATCATCCTCAGACTAATGGGCAAAGCGAGAGAACAATTCAGACATTAGAAGACATGTTGAGGTCTTGCGTCATGGATTTCAAGGGTAGTTGGGATGATCCCCTACCACAAGTAGAATTTGCGTATAACAACAGTTATCATGCAAGCATAGGTATGCCGCCTTATAAAGCTCTATATGGAAGAAAGTTCAGAACACCATTGTGTTCGGATGAGGTGGGAGAACGCCAGATGCTAGGACTAGAATTGGTGCAGCAGACAGCGGACGTGGTAAAGTTAATTCGGATGCGTCTCGTCACGGCTCAGGAATGACAGAAGAAGTATGCGGACTCGCATAGACTAAGTCGAGAGTTTGAGGTGGGCTTGTATGTGTTTCTAAAGGTATCTCCCTAGAAAAGAAAGATACTGTAACACCCCCTTCCCGAAAAGGAAAGGGAGGTCACGTGCGAAGCACAACAAACCTCAAAATAAGTAAACAAAGCACTAACAACTTCAAAATATTAATAGTGATATCCATCAATGAAGTACTAAATACAATTCTCCAACTAGAGTCAAAATATTCAAAACTAAAAAAAATTGAATCAACCTAGATGGTCAAGGCAACATTCTCATCACACTAGCCCTTAATCACCCCTGCAAACCTGCCGGAAGAAAAACACAGCATGAGCCAATTGCCCAGTACGGATACAGATATACAAAAGATATACAACTGATATACAAAAATAATTGAAACAAAATATTGAACAAAGCCTCAAGTGTAAATACGGACAAAAATATAATCTCCAAAGATTTGAATGGAATATATCTGAATAAACAAAATTTATGAAACCAATAGAAGAATAAAGAATTAACGAACTGAAGTAACTAACTCAGTGAATTGAACTGAACAGAAACAAACAAAACTAATACAATGAAATAATAGGCTGAATCAAATGGTTGAGTTTTATTTCATGCCGAGTGAGCTTAGAAATATACATTGCCACACAGGCAAGTCAAAACAATGCCACACAGGCAATTATCAAAATAATGCCACACAGGCAAGTCAAATGATTCCACATAGGCAACCAAAATAATGCCACACAGACAAATCACACATTGGACCGCGAATCTAAATGTATGCAAATCGGATATGTGTGTTTGGCATAACATCATAAATCCGCATAACAAAAAACTAGGGTTAACCCATACGCCTCCCACAACAAAACACCAAATGGCCCACTTCCTCCGGAGCCCAAAACGGAGACGCAGTGGACTAATCACACCGCCATTTAAAAAGTGTCATGTCTCTCGTGCAAGACGACATGCTTGTGGTACCCCCACAAGTGGTTATAGCTAAGGTATACCCTACGGTATATTCTAACAAAAATATCATGTCACAACACATGCGACATAATACCAACAAAAGGGTTCTATATGTACATGTTGAACCAAATCAAATTATAGTCACAAGGTTTCAAAAAGAAGGTAGCAACATGTACCGCTCTACAATTATCAAAATAAATATTAGACATGATAACCTCATTCAAAGAGTACAAGTACGAGTCCAATGTGTCAACTCCAAAATGAAATAAATATATCAATTTCACAAGAAACAATTATGTGAAATAATAACAGAAATTCGAAACGAGGAACAAAACGAACAAATCAAATTTAACAAAGGTATCGCTGAAAGAGTACGGAATCCGTACCTGATACTTCCAAACCATTTATAGCACACTCCACAAAATCTTACTCTCAAATGCCAACGATATCAAATACGAAACGTTATTCATCACCTAAACATATTCACCTCAAATTAAATATAATCCAATTCAATAATTCCAAAATAATTCATAATCTATTTAATATGCCTTTAATCACCGCCTTATATCAATTATTAATACTCCAAAATTTATTTTCCAAATATAACTCTTTAAGTTCCTTAAAATTCGAACTAATTACACAAATTAATAATACTAAATGTAAGTACATTTATAAAAATATGAACACTTCTATTTGGTACGACTATAAAATATAATTACTTATAATATTAAGATTTAATTCATTCCATATAATCTTACATATTTATTTGTGTAACATCTCTTGCAAATTATGCAAGTTTTCAGTAAACTTTAATTACTACTTTGCTATATATATTTTTTATTTAAAGAAATCATCAATTTATTATTTTACGATCTCCAAAATCAATCATGCACTAATCCCTCCGATTCAATTTGATTGGAATAAAGTGATAATAATAATAATTAGTACATCCGTATAAGTATTACATTAATAAATAAACTCTCCCATCTTTAAAGATCGCTCTTAGTTCTTGAATTACAAAAGTACTTGCTCATGATGAAAAAAAACAACATACTAAATTTAATAATTTAATATGGAACCACGTGATTTATCCCTACTTTATATAATGTATAATATACTTACTTATTACTAATGAAATTTCCCCACTAGTGATCAAAATCTCTAGTCTTTCTTCACCCGAGCCCCCTTTGTAGCTGTTCCCTTTATCTCCAAAGTAGTCACCTCTTCTTATTCCGTTTGTATAATGAAGTAATATTAGGTTTAGCTATTTATTAATTAAGTTGCCCTAATAAACTTCTATTTGGGTTAAATTAATATTAAGTCCCAAGTTTTAACCACATAATATTATCTATCACTTATTAATATTTATTAGCCCACATAATTTAAATGATTACATTGACCCAATTTAAAGACAAAAAAAATTCAAACAATATATTTAAAACACAAACATAAATCTTTCTTCTTTTTTTTCCGGGTATTACATTACCTCCCCCTTAAAAAGGATTCCGTCCCCGGAATCAAAAGAATGAAAAGTACCTAATTATCAAAAAGATGCGGATACTCCGCTCGAATAGACTCCTCTATCTCCCAAGTAGCTTCCCACTCCGAATGATTTTACCACAAGACTTTAACAAAAGGAATTATCTTCCTCAATTTTAATTTAATCAGTTATTTAATTACCAACTAAAAGAATTTAATTTTCCAAACAAAACAAGGAAGAAAAGAGGGAAACAAAAATCATTTACCTTTTCCAATTTAAATACAATTGTATACAATAAAATTAATTAATATTTAATTTTAAAAAAAATATGGGTTATTATATTTTTCACCACTTAAAAATAATTTCGTCCTCGGAATTCAAATAAGATACAAAATAAATAAATAAATTTAGTTACGACGTAGCGTCGCCATTTGTAACGATCAACGCGGATAAGTCATCGGTCCACGTAATTATCAATGTACTTGTAAAAGATTCGTCAGCTACCGTGTCAAGCCTTGGTAAGGTTCTTCACGTGGCATCAAATTAGATCACATGATCCACCGTTTGTGCGGCCCGTCGCTAATATCTTTGAGTTTAATTCTTGTAAACGTACTCTTCGGAACATAATTTGAAATCACAAAAAAATTCTTCATCTAAATACGATTCGAATACCCAAAATATTTAAAATTATCTTTAATTCATAAAACGTTTATATTCCACACATGACAAAGATCTAACAAATTATTTTTTATTTAATTTACATAAAATCATACAAAACTCCAAGGATATCGTATAAACCAAACAACTCTACAAACTATATCAACATTTCGTAAATTCTCAAGAGCTTCAAAATATTCAAACCACAATTCGAACTAGCTAGTTCTTAAATATTATTACACCAAAGAATATATACTACTAAGATCTTTTTATCATCATATCAACTCTAAGTTAAATATTCTACTTTCTGCATAAGCAAACTAGAAATATTCAAGATCTCTCAAAATTAATTGAATTTCATCACTTACTATCTAATCATATAATAAATCAATCATCCCTTATTGCAAACCTTAATCCAATAAATTTCAATGACTCCCCATACTAACACAAAAAAAGTTCATAGAACATAACTCCAATATCCTACTAGAAAATAGCCACAAAATTGATCATTAACTCCAAATGATTAATCTAATTACCTCGAATGTCAACAACTCAAATTATAAGAAATCCTCTATACTTAATAGTTTTCACTTTATCATAGTATCCCATCAATACACAAATCTCAAATTATCCACAAGCTTAACATAAATCAAAACCTAACTAAAATCAAATCCTCAATTCAACGATCATAATGATTGCCAATAAAAAAATAAATCTAAAAGAATAATTTTCCAAAATCAAATACTCGTCGATACAAATACTCACATCATAATCACATCTCATATAAAATCACTTCTTATCTGTACAAAGTATAACTTTATTCACCTCAATGATTAAATCACAATTAAAATCATTACTCAATCACCTTAACAAATTATTCCACTTCCCTCAAATCAACTACAAATCGAAAAGAAATCGACAATTGGTTAAAATAGAGACCAACCAAACAAATTACAAAATCGAATCAAACTCCTACATTTACCTAATGGTTTACCCACAACTCACATGTCAAACCTAAATAGGTTTTCTACAAGAAAGAACCTAAGCTCTGATACCATCTCTGTAACACCCCCTTCCCAAAAAGGAAAGGGAGGTCACGTGCGAAGCACAACAAACCTCAAAATAAGTAAACAAAGCACTAACAACTTCAAAATATTAATAGTGATATCCATCAGTGAAGTACTAAATACAATTCTCCAACTAGAGTCAAAATAATCAAAACTAAAAAAAAATTGAATCAACCTAGATGGTCAAGGCAACATTCTCATCACACTAGCATTTAATCACCCCTGCAAACTTGCCAGAAGAAAAACATAGCATGAGCCAATTGCCCAGTACGGATACAGATATACAAAAGATATACAACTAATATACGAAAATAATTAAGGCAAAATACTGAACAAAGCATACGGACGAAAATATAATCTCCAAAGATCTGAATGGAATATATCTGAATAAACAAAATTAACGAAACCAATAGAAGAATAAAGAAATAACGAACTGAAGTAACTAAGTCAATGAATTGAACTGAATAGAAACAAACAAAACTAATACAATGAAATAATAGGCTAAATTAAATGGTTGAGTTTTATTTCATGCCGAGTGAGATTAGAATTATACATTGCCACACAGGCTAGTCAAAACAATGCCACACAGGCAATTATCAAAATAATGCCACACATGCAAGTCAAATGATTCCACATAGGCAACCAAAATAATGCCACACAGACAAATCACACATTGGACCGCGAATCTAAATGTATGCAAATCGGATATGTGTGTTTGGCACAACATCATAAATTCGCAGAACAAAAAACTAGGGTTAACCCATACGCCTCCCACAACAAAACACCAAATGGCCCACTTCCTCCGGAGCCCAAAACGGAGACGCCATGGACTAATCACACCGCCACGAAAAGTGTCATGTCTCTCGTGCCAAGAAGACATGCTTGTGGTACCCCCACAAGTGGTTATAGCTAAGGTATACCCTACGGTATATTCTAACAAAAATATCATGTCACAACACATGCGACATAATACCAACAAAAGGGTTCTATATGTACATGTTGAACCAAATCAAATTATAGTCACAAGGTTTCAAAAAGAAGGTAGCAACATGTACCGCTCTACAATTATCAAAATAAATATTAGACATGATAACCTCATTCAAAGAGTACAAGTACGAGTCCAATGTGTCAACTCCAAAATGAAATAAATATATCAATTTCACAAGAAACAATTATGTGAAATAATAACAGAAATTCGAAACGAGGAACAAAACGAACAAATCAAATTTAACAAAGGTATCGCTAAAAGAGTACGAAATCCGTACCTGATACTTCCAAACCATTTATAGCACACTCCACAAAATCTTACCCTCAAATGCCAACGATATCAAATATGAAACGTTATTCATCACCTAAACATATTCACCTCAAAGTAAATATAATCCAATTCAATAATTCCAAAATAATTCATAATCTATTTAATATGCCTTTAATCACCGCCTTATATCAATTATTAATACTCCAAATTTATTTTCCAAATATAACTCTTTAAGTTCCTTCCGTCTGAACTAATTACACAAATTAATAATACTAAATGTAAGTACATTTATAAAAATATGAACACTTCTATTTGGTACGACTATAAAATATAATTACTTATAATATTAAGATTTAATTCATTCCATATAATCTTACATATTTATTTGTGTAACATCTCTTGCAAATTATGCAAGTTTTCGTAAACTTTAATTACTACTGCTATATATATTTTTTTTATTTAAAGAAATCATCAATTTATTATTTTACGATCTCCAAAATCAATCACAGACTAATCCCTCCGTTCAATTTGATTGGAATAAAGTGATAATAATAATAATTAGTACATCCGTATAAGTATTACATTAATAAATAAACTCTCCCATCTTTAAAGATCGCTCTTAGTTCTTGAATTACAAAAGTACTTGCTCATGATGAAAAAAAACAACATACTAAATTTAATAATTTAATATGGAACCAAATGATTTATCCCCACTTTATATAATGTATAATATACTTACTTATTACTGATGAAATTTCCCCACTAGTGATCAAAATCTCTAGTCTTTTTTCACCCGAGCCCCCTTTGTAGCTGTTCCCTTTATCTCCAAAGTAGCCACCTCTTCTTATTCAGTTTGTATAATGAAGTAATATTAGGTTTAGCTATTTATTAATTAAGTTACCCTAATAAACTTCTATTTGGGTTAAATTAATATTAAGGCCCAAGTTTTAACCTATGAATATTATCTATCACTTATTAATATTTATTAGCCCACATAATTTAAATGACTACATTGACCCAATTTAAAGACAAAAAAAATTCAAACAATATATTTAAAACACAAACATAAATCCTTCTTCTTTTTTTTTCCGGGTATTACAGATACGCTTTGGAAAGAAAGGAAAGTTAAGTCCAAGGTTTATAGGACCTTTTGAAGTATTAAAACGGGTGGGAGAGGTAGCTTATGTTATAGAATTACCTCCAGACCTAGAACGAATACATAACGTATTTCATGTATCTATATTACATCCATATAAGTCGGATTATAAGCATGCAATCGAGTATGAGCCGATTCATATCGAGAAAGACTTAACATATGAAGAATCGCCGATACAGATCATTGATAGAAAGGAACAAGTTCTGAGGAACAAGGTAATACCATCAGTAAAGGTATTATGGAAGAACCACGATGCTGAAGAAGCAACGTGGGAACTAGAAGAAAAGATGAAGAAAAATTTTCCTCATCTATTTAATTAAAGTAAGACGAGATTCTGGGGACAAAATTTTTATAAGGGGGGGAGAATGTAACGACCGAGAAATTCGGATCTTATTGTAAAATAATTTTTATTAAGTTAAATAATAATAAAATTATATTCTATGTGTTATCAAGATGGTTATCATTGTATAACCTATCGATGTTGGAATATCGTAGTATTTGAGCTACGTGAACGAATTAAAGTGTTCGAATTTCCAAGATGAAAATAAAAGTTTTCCGAGGAATTTTCTAAAAAACACTATTCATCGATATTTACTTTGGATTTCTTTTAGAATTTCCGAGAAATACGTAATGATAGAATGACAAGGTAAGATGGATTATGCAATAAAAATCTAATTATGGAAAATGTAATAATTCGCTTGTGGACTTAATTTATAAACATTAAGTAAGGCGAAGTAGTAATGAATAAGAAATAATTGTATACTACTTAAGTATTGTACAAGGGTAATGAAAACGAGTATAATACGAAGTATTATACGAGTTGGTATGAAGAATGAAATATCGTATATATTTTCTATATGAATTAGGATATGAAAATAATACATAAACTATATGTATATGTATTATGTAATGGACTTGGAAGATTGGTTAACAATTATATTAAAGTCCAAGTAAATTAAAGGGTGAGGCCCAATTATTGGTTAAACAAGTTAAGGTTTATTAATGCAAAGCCCAAAGATTAAGTTGGTCCAAGCCCAAGCTAGAGTCCAATGAATTAATTAACCCATGGGGCAAACCATGTTAATATGGTTTAACTTGGTAATCAAATTAAATGTGTAATGATCAAGTATTAGAAGTGGTGACCAAGACTTAGGAGTAATGGCCAAACCAAAGATAAGTGTTGTGCTAGACAAGTAATGAATTGTAAGGAGGTGGCTTAAGGAGGTGGGATGATTTAAAGACCAAACTACCCTAACCTTGCAAATTCTATAAATAGAGAAGGCTTACAAGCCATTTATTAAATGTTCAAACAATCCAATATTTCAAAGTGCTTAAGTGTTAGAGAAAATAAGCTACAAATAAGTCACTTTCATTTGTAAGAAGAAGAAGAAGAAACCTACCTTACCAAGAATTCAAAAGTAAGACTTCTTCTCTAAATTATCTTCTATCTCTACCATGATAGGTTGATAAGAAAAGATGGATTAATGATCATGGATGTTAAAAAGTAAGAAGAATGAGTAAGCAATGAACTTAAGTCACATAAGTTGGTAATAAGTCATTTAAGCTAGCATAAGTTATAAACTTATGTGAAAGTATTATGACTTGTAATGAGTTTATTAAGAGAAGTGATACAAGAACTTATATAATCATATGTATCATGTATACATAAGTAAAGTTATATGTGAAGAACATGTAAAGTATGATGATTAAGAAATTTTAATTGTCATAAGTCATGAATAATAAAATCTTAAGTAATTTATAATTTGACAAGTTATAAGATCATAAAGAATAAGTCAAAAATCCAACAATGAATATAGGTTGTTGTAATAAGTATATGGAGATGTTCACATGATGAATGAAATTCATTTGTAATGTCGAACAAATCATAAGAATGAAGATTTGCCGAAAATTGTACGATTGGACGATAATCGTCAAATTCGTAAAAATCTCGGAATAGACGTCAAATTTTGTGTTTGAACTCGGAACCATTGTTTTCCAATGGAGACAAGTCATATTTGGCATTTAAGAGTTTCGGACTCGAAAATGACCAGATTCCGACTTAGAACGAAGAAACGAGCGTTGAACGTTCACGAACGTTTATCGTTTTCGTTAAAAATGAACCAATAGGTGAATTTTTAGCAACGAAGTCAAATAGATTAATGTCTTGCATGAACGCATAGGTTACGTAATTTGTGAACCGTAGGCTTTTGAACGAGCCAATTCGGACTTATAACGAAGAAGTTATGCGTCCGGGAAGTTCACAAAATTCAAAGACTGAAATTTTTTTCTGGTGCACAGAGTTGGCGCCGCGGCGCCAACCCTAGGCCAAATGAGTCACGCCGCAGCGCGTAATAGTGTCTGAGCACACTACAAGAGTTCGTCGCAGCGTGAACCATAGTACAATCTGTGGTGCCGTAGCGCCATGTACAGTATAAAAATCTTCTGGAGTGTGGCGCCGCAGTGCGGCCCACTAAGCAAGGACTCGCGCTGCAGTGCCAGTCTCAGAACAATGATGGTGATGAATGTTTCTAAGTACGAAGAAAAGAAAGTTAATTAATTTAAAAGTAAAAACAACTTAAGGAGTGTAATGTAACATTATTAAACTTTGTTAAACCTTAAGGATGTTGTGTAAAGGTTGAGATAACCTAGTCGAATATAAATGCAAGGATAATAATAAACCGGAACGCATAATAACTGAATCTAATACACAATTAGATTGAAGTGAAGGGTAAGATATAGTCATATACATACTTGATTATATTTGACCTAATGTAAGGCATTATATGATCATGTATTGTAGAGACTTGAAAGACATGAACATAAAGTTAATATACCGTAGCAGACGCTAAAGGCAAGTATTCTAACTCTTTTATCGGTTCAATCTGAACAAGTCTTTGAAGTTCATGTATTCTTTCACATGAATTGAGATATCTTGAAGTTAACACCAATTCCTGTGGCTAAGACTTTATATATTGTGTTTATTATTGATAATTTATTCCTCTATTATCAAATGTTATTATCTTTTGTTAACTACTAGATATGGTTTTCAAAAGAAGACTGAAATGCTAAACAAATGTTTTATCGGTAAAACGACAGGCACGTGAGGTTGCCAAACGCTTAAACGTGCATATGTTTAATGGATGTAGTGTTTATCAACATAGAGTACAATAGGCTGATCACCTAGAAGTGCTCGTAAGTAATATCGGGCTTACGGACTTAGCTCCGGGTTGTCCCATTCCAATAAAGAATGAATACTCGAGGTCTTTGACCGGAGTAAATGTTTTGCTAAATATTGTTACAATTGTAAAACATTTTGAAAGAAAGATGAAGTGCTATTTTGTATTATCAATAGTACTTCATAAATATTGTTCAGTTATTGAAGATATACGATTCGTATGTGTTAATCATGTTGTTATTGAATTGTTATACTTGCTGAGCTAGTTATGCTCACTCTTGCTTGAACCATATAAATGCAGCTAAGACTAAACATCCCGAAGGATCGAAAAAGGATAAAGGAAAAGCTAAGGCAGATTGTTAAGCTATCTTGTAATAGTATAGGTCTATTGTTGTAATGTAACTGATATTATGACAAAGAACCTTTGTAATGGGTATAGAACCTGGGAAATATAAATATTACTTTAGATATATGGAAATTATGTTCGTTCTTTGAGACTTTTCAATTTGAATGAATGTATGAATGTTGTAGAGTATAGCACCATATGTCGGGTTGGAAGATACCCGGATTTGGGGGCGCTACACTTTTCCCCAACTTGTAACACCCCCAAATCCTGATACTTCATTTCTTCAAGATTTGGTGTTCACTTAATCAAAACATTCATTTATAACTACCCAATCATAATAAAATTGAATATTAAACCTTCCCATACAGGATTACATTAAATAAAAATCTCCCAAGTTATCTAACCTTTTCAAAAAATCATTCATGCAGAAAATTTAAATAAACTTCATTACAATATTTAAACAAAAGTCTGATAATAAAACTATCAAAATGATTACAAGTCTTAAGTACTTGTTCATCTTTCCCTTTACTTTAGTGGTGCTTTGTACGTCACCCTTTTCATCTTTAGTTGTAAGGATTTTACATGCAAGAGTGAGCAAACAAGGCTCACTTGGAATAACAACAAGATAAAATTTAAACCTTTACATCACTTGCCAAATACTAGGCACAATGGAACTGAACAATATGTTCTATTAACATTCTGAAAATCATAACATTCACTGAGGGTCTAATGACCACGAACCATGTCCACAGTTATAAGTAATCTTTCAACTTTAACTTTAACAGTCATAAGACTATAAGGACTCCAAGGTACTTAGGGGGATCAATCCTTCGTACATGTATTGTGCACAAACATTTCAGCGCAAGTATAAAACTAAGCGTAACCCCTAAAAATAGGGTTGTTCATCTCAATATTTAGAGTACAAGTCCGCACCAAAGTCAGTTTGGTTTGGATACACTTCAAGGCAATTTGGAATTCAACGGACATCAACTAAGGATTAGTTGAATAAAAGATAATAACACTATGTTATTGGATAATCATAACTGAATAAATATTTCATTCTAAGTTCATGCTTTAGGAATAATCTAATAGCATGACAATTGAATAATCTATTATACCTTGCTTTGAACAATATTAAGCTAAGGTTACATCTTAAATTTAATATCAAGCATGCATGACAAAGAATAACTTGAACGATAAACTTGTTCATCAGAATAAAGATATTTGCATGCTAAAAATACAAGTGTGGAGATATAAAACTTGCATGATCATGAATAACTAGATACAATCAATTTGCTCAATGAAAGTACTTTTCTCAATAAAGTATAAAATTAAGAAACTTGCGTAACGAATATTTAGAATTAGAAAACTTGCATCCTCATAACAAACTAACTCAACGAAGGTATGGAGTTAGAAGATTTACTCAATGTAAGAAGATAGGTTTAGAAACTTACCTTGCGCGTAGATTAAACCGTTATAATCCAAATCACAATATCCTATATACATATGTTATCATAACATTATCAGTCATTATCAATTCTACAGCACGTATGGTTTAAATGTATAACCACGTAATCAACTTATCTACCTAAAACGATAATAACTCGTTAAGTATTAACACCATGCTCGTTCAATACATTACAATACTACAATAACAAAAATATATGTCATATAGCATTACAACTAAAAATTTTCAGACTTTTGTGTCAGACAAAAGACATTTCTGAGCATTTTGCTAAGTGGTAGCGCCTGGCCGCCTACGCTTTGAATAATGGGTCGATCATGCTATTTGAGTTGGTGCTTCTTTGCGAGAAATGTATAAGGACTCGGCAAGGCGGCTGAAGTCGAAAGGTTCTCAAGATCGACTTCATTACACATGCAATATGAGTCCGGCTAGTATACCGATTTTGGCGCTAAGGCGTGAGACTTCATGCTGGAGCGTGAATTTTGGCGCTGAGGCGCCGAAACTCACAGAATCAATTCAACGAAGAATAGAACAACTAAGTTCGGTACTAATTGATACTGCTAAAATCTAATTTGACATGTATAACTTCACGTAAATTACACCTAAACGTTAACAATCATCTATAAACCTATTACCAACAATTTGAACAACGATTTTAGAAAACTTAATTCTTTAAAACACTGTTTAAAAACCAAACTCCATTATTAATATTTGTTAACACAGTGAGCGCTATAAGTTCATATGACAAACCAAATTGGATTATTTAAACCACCATTTTTTGAAATTCATACCCAATTATCATATACAAGGTTCAATTCGCATATTAGTTCACAATTTGCATAATCACATACCAATTTTATTATCTTTGCAAAACATACGTTTATACATGTTTTTCAGTGTGAAACCAAGTTCTTGTCTTGCAGCATTAATTTAGCATATAATCTTTATGTAACACTAGTTCTAATTCTAATAACCATATAAAATCATATAATTCAATTGTATAGCAAAAATTACATAATTTTGGAATTCTTAGCAATTATAAAACTCATCAACATAGAAACTAAAACTCACATAGTTAATACATGTATATATATATATATATATATATATATATACATATAATAAGGTTATGATCCTACTTTTTTGTTGCTTTAGAAAACATTGCTTTGGACAATCACACACTTGGCTGGCTTCCTCTAAAACTCGCTGAACTTTTTTTTCTTAGGTTTAGTCTTAGACTAGGCTACTAACAGTGAGCGTAAACCAAAACTGATAAAAGTATACCTAAAATAAAACTGCTATGGCAATAATAAGCCTACTTATTATATCAGTTATCAAACATATAACGTATAACTTATAAGTATATATTTTATTTTTGATGCCCCCAAAATAGGTATACATCATCCATCTTGAGTCGCCAAATATATGGTACAAAATTCAAATACAACTTAGTAATACAATTGTCGTGTAAAATATGACAAAACATAAACTGAGAGTTTTAAAACGAATATTGTCTTCTAGACAGTATTCAACTCAAATGGTGTCCTCAATACAAATATTATCATACTATTTCATAGAATAGTGAGGACTACTAATGCTATCATCTGGACCGTCACTCCGTTCCCCGACTAGTCCCGGCTACGTTCTAATTCCTGAAGAGGACAATGAAAGCTAAAGGGTGAGCTCAACTAGCCCAAAAAGAAATATTATAACTAAGATAATGCAGAATAATTTATCGTTAGCCTTCAACAGTGTTAAACTGATAAAATATAACAAACATCAAGTTTAATTGTAGCGGAACAAGCAATCCATTAGAAGAGTCAAGTAGAGAATAAAATCTTATATCTTCTATGATTTAAAAGGTTTTTCATCACTTTTATCGCTGAGATTCAGCTTAATAAATAATCCACATCATCCCTGCACTAAGGCCAAGGATATTCATTAGTATCACGACCACAAATTATCCATACACTACGGGCCAAGGATATTCGTGTATTAATCAATGGTCATGATCATGCCAACAACTGTCCATCAATGCACTACGGGCCAATGAGGACTTTTACCACATCATTTGTAACATTACGGTCATGATTATACCGAATAATCTCTGGTCATAATCATACCAAGTCCATCTATGCACTATAGGCCACAAATGACTTTCAACAAAATATAAACACGAGGATGATGACATTGATATAAGAATTCAATAAAACAAGTTCAAGTATAAATTTTTAAAGATTTGTAATTTAATTTATCCAGAAATCAATAACGTCCAAATTGTCAACATGATACTTCTTTATGGAGTAAAATTCAAGAATTCTAAGAAGAATATTTCCATGAAAAGATACTGGATGAAGCGCAAATATCAAGGATATTCAACTAATTTTATGAAGTATAGAAGCCAAAACTTTAACCAACTGAGTATAATAGAATATATGAAACTGCAAATGAATTTTCGCCGCTATGCGGTAATTCACGTAGACAGATTATTCTAACAGAATAACAAAGAATGGAATAACAGAAGAATTCACCAGGCGTGTGTAATCCGCACAGACAGGTTATTCCAACAAAATAATAAAGAATGGAACCAGGTTATGTGTAACCCGCACAGACAGGATATTTCAATAGAATAATATAGAATCGAACCAGGTCATTCGTAATCCGCACAGGCAGGATGTTCCACTGGAATAATAAAGAATGAAACTAGGTCATGCGTAATCCACACAGACATGTTGTTCCAACAGAATAATAAAGAATGGAATAACAACAGAATTCACCAGGCATGCGATAGACCGCAAAGACAGGTTATTCCAACAAAATAATAAAGAATGAAATAACAGAAGAATTTTACCATGTATGCGGTACTTCGCATAGACAGGTTATTCCAACATAATAATAAAGAATGGAATAATAGAAGAATTTCACCATGTATGCGGTACTTCGCATAGACAGGTTATTCCAACATAATAATAAATAAGGGAATAACAGAAGCTCTCTTCATGAATACGAAAGAAATAATACCCCTTACCTTAGAAGAAAACTGGATACTGGAGTAGTGAAGTAGAAGAATACTTTTCTTCTTTCTCTCTATAGTTTCTCTCTCTAGAGTTTCAATGAATTTGTTAGAAATAATGAAGGAATGAGCTTCTATTTATTGGACAATGGACTGAATAGTAACTAATTCATGAACGCTCTAGATTGATTTACTTTTAAACGGACGGTCCATACTAATTTACTATTAAAACTTAAAGCAAACGTCCATACTGATTTACTATTATAACTTTAAACCAATGATCAATATTGATTTCTATTAAAACTTTAAACCAACGATCCATATTGATTTACTATTAAAACTTTAAACCAACGATCCATATTGATTTACTATTATAATTTCAACCAACTGTCTAAAAAATTATCACATCTCCTCATGGAATAATATTGTACCCAAAAATTATTTGGACCGAAAATAAATATATTTTTTGGGTGAATAGTACTTCGGGAATTGTACCCCGTGAATAGTATCCCGACACGAAAAGTGTCCCAAATACCCGAGTGAATAATACTAGAGTGAATAGTAATTGGGTGAATAGTAACCCGTGAATAGTACTCCGACACGAAAAGTGTCCAAATACACGAGTGAATAATACTAGAGTGAATAGTAATTGGGTGAATAGTAACCCGTGAATAGTACTTCGACACGAAAAGTGCCCCAAATACCCGATTGGTCAATATAACCTCCGGACATCAATTATTATCGAAATAAATCTCGATTTCCACTAACACTATAATTCCAACACAATGGATCTATCAATTTCATCTTTAATCAACACGAACTTATTCATCATTAATATTATAACTCATAATATTTAACAACCAGGTCGTTCCTAGGAAAGAGGGGGCTTTCCGATAAGGATTTCTCATTATTGGCGCGCAATTAGGTAACAAAACCTCTCCTTGACAGAAATTCTAGACATTGTTAATATTGCAAATAATAATATGAATAACTTTGTCGTCTCAATTATTGATTTACTAATATAACATATTATGCAGATGATACTGTAACAATAATTGAATCAATAATATGAGAGATATGATGCATCAATTACTGTAGCAATAATTGAGTATAACTAAGTGACTTCTCACGTAAGCATCTGTAATACCCGTAAATTTTATGATTTAATTTTATTATTAAATAGAGTCGGTGAATTATTTATTTTATAAATGCTTCCGTGGCATGAGGAGAGTAACTCAATTGAATTAAAATTGAGCTGTTGATTGATCGATAAGATAGGTTCATGAAATGTCTTGTGTGACACAATAATGGACTTAGTGAAGGATGATTAAGTATTTGCATGTTTAAAGTCCAAATAATAAATTGGGAGTCTAGCCCAATAAAATTAATTGATGGACTGTTAAGTTAGCCCAATAAACTTGGGATATTTAGAATCCAATTCGGAACCCAACAAAATAGTTAACTGGGAGTACAAGCATTGGTTAAATTAAAATGTGGCGTGGGGCAGTGGGCCTGACCGACTAGCCCCTTGTCTATGTCTGAGATCTGTTCTCTTGTCCCTAAATTAGGGTCACCAAGTACAAAGGACAGTAGCCTAAACTCTCTTTACGCAAATTTTCAAGCTGCTAATCCTAGGCATGCATGGCTAGATAAGTGGCTGGTATGGAGTGATTGAACAACTTCTTAAATAACCATTGTTCATTTCTATTGCACCATGAATCCCAACATTGGGTAAAGCAAGTGTCTGGTCCATGTTTTCTCTTTAAATACAAGCCACTAGGGCAGTCTGTTTTAGCGACAAGAGTGTTGGAGAAATCTGAGTAAAGAATTCTTAGTTGCTAAGCATTACCAAATCAGTGTGTGAGATATCAAGGTTAAAGCTCGAGAAGGTATAATTTCTACTCCGTTCTTAACTTGAGTCTTGTTGATTCTCGTTTTTCAGATTAATAGGTCAAGTATGATGAATTAACATGATATAGGGTGTTTAAAAAGTTTACCTTCGTGCATGAATACGTTAAAAATTGTCTGGAATCAAGTTGTGACTACTCTGCAAAACAGAGCATGTTCACTGCTTCTGAAATCCATGGGGTGCAGCTGCACCGAACTTAGAAACCAACTGATGGGTTCGGTCATGTTAAGACCATGCATTAAGAAATTCCCTTAGGTTGTATGCATATAGTAAAGTCTTAATGAAAATTAACCCGATGAACTTAAACTTTGTCGAAATAGTGTAGACCGAAGTCTCTGAAGGAGCTGTCTTCGGACAAAGCGTAATGTCTTCGGATAAAGCGTGATGTCTTCGGACAGAGCGTGATGTCTTCGGACAAAGCGTGATGTCTTCGGACAAAGCGTGATGTCTACGGACAAAGCGTGATGTCTTCGGACGAAGCATGTTGTCTTCGAACAAGTCATAATATCTTCGGACATGGCGAGATATCCCGGGACTCGGAGACAGCATCATAACTTGATATGAGGATGGATTAATAACTACTCATGTACTATTGTAAACTATTAGTACACGAATAAGTTCTAAGTGGAGAGTTGTACCAACTTCGGGAAAATAAATCTAATACTTGCAAATATGCGTAGAAGAAGGTCGGTGGGATTAATAGACGTTATGGTCTACTTAAAGCAATGAACCTCTTAGCACTTCGAGGAAGAAAGATTATGAATACGCTAGCAGTGGTCGATAGTATGAGCATGTTAGTGTACCGTTATGACTTTTGATGGGTACAACAGATAGAAAGAAAGATGTGTTATGTGTACATGTTATTGATATATATCAAGTGTGTTTGGCTAATAAATACCTTTACTTGCATGAATAGGACATACATAGTTCGTTGAGGTGATTTTCGCTATTAGTAGTAATCAACGCTAAAGGCAAGTTCCTATCCCTAAAAAGTTTGTTATTTATATCATGCAAGTTTTCTATCCCTAACTTATTGTTATTGTTGGGCAAGTTCCCTAACCTCACTCAAATTTACATTGAGCAAGTATCCGAACACTATTATTATTGTGTTGCAAGTTCCTTAAATTCACATACTTTATACGTTGAATTGTTGTCATACCAATCATATTTTATCAAGCAAATATCTGCTTCTATTCGAAAATCACTTGTATACCTTGACGTTGTTGTAAGCATTGGACTTATCATTCCTAAATGCATGATGAAAAGCATCTCAAGCCCTTGATTTGGCTAGACTATTATTATGAGTTAAAGAGCTATCCAAACCGATTGATTTGGTGCGGACTATCGTAAATCTATCGAGATGAACAACCCTCATAGAAGGGGAAATTATATATTGTCGGGGGAACCGACGACGCATTATGAGTATGATTAAATGTTATGCATAACATAGGGTACTTTAGGCTGATCACCTGATGTACTCGTGGATGTTGGATTACAGTGTAATATTGCTAATTCTAGTAAGAGTTCTTGGTCCTTAGTGACTGCTTAGTACCCAATTATGTTGAATCTCAAAATGAGAAAATCCTGAAATTTTGTTGATATTCTTCGGTCCATAGTGACACCTATTGAATACTCTTGATATTCTTGATATCCTTGAACTATCAATTATTATTATACCCATGAAAGATTCAAATGTTATAACTGCTTGTTCTTCTAGCTATATTACTTGCTGGGCAAATTTGTTGCTCATTCTTGCTTCCTAAAACATTAGAGTTAAGGCAGAGCAAGGCGGTATTTCAGGAAAGGACAAGGGAAAGGGCAAGGCGGCAGAATAACTTAGTCCTTAAGACTAGAAGTATTGTTATTATTGTTATGATGTATTCAAGAATGATTAAGCTATATTAAGCTAATCACGTAATTGTTGTGGTAATTGTGATTCACATTACCTTGGGACGTGAATATTTATATTACATCAATGTAAATTATTCTATTATTTCCGTTGTTAATGATTTTGTAAGATATTCGTAGTAGTAGCTTGATGCACCAAAATTCGAGATATGAGTGTCTGAAATTTTGGGGGCGCCACAGGTTGGTATCAAAGCCATAGTTATAAACCTTAGGAGCGAGAGCCCTTAGATTATAACTTAGGACAACTCAGAAGATAGAAAGGGATGAAACTCATATAGAGTTTTCATAGAGATGGACTTAGCGTGTTACAGAATATAACTTCATTTTATACAATGAACTTATGATTCTAATAGAGTTGTTGGTTGTTTTGTCTTGTATCGGTGATTGTAGGATGACTGACATGGGAGGACCTAGCCGAGTAGTAGAAGAGGAGCCGCGTGACATACACGTGGTATATGAGGCACCACTGATAGCAGAGCCTATATCAACTGTAGTTCCTATCGATGATGATGACGAGGAAGAGGAGATAGAGCCAACACCAAGAGTCGATCGGAGGAGGAGGAGCGTAGATGGAGGATGAGCCCATGGGGACTCCGACGAGGCTACTTTTGAGGATAGGATGTTGGGGAGTATGAGGAGCGATTTTAGAGTTAGGGTGCAGAGTTGAGAAGTTAGAATTTGAGACCAAAGACAGAGAGTCCAATTCCAAAAGTCAAGGACGAAGACCACCAAAGAAAGTTAGTAATGCAGGAGATGGAAGTAGAGATTGCTCACCGTAAGGAGGCAGGAATCCAGATGGGGGCTTTGTTTCACAAGGCGGTGGCTAGGATGTAGAACTAGCAGGGAAGTTGGAAGAGATGGAGCAGAGGGTGTTGAGCGAGGGGACAGAGAAGGAAGCTATCCGTACTCAGTTAAGGATGGAAGTAATGGATAGGATCCATTTCGAAGAAAAGTGGAAAGGGGCCAATGGTAGGGCTAACGATCTAGAAGATGAAGTGAGGTGCAAAAGCAGGAAGATGAATAGGATGAGCTATGCATTGCGCACGACAATGGAAGGACTGATTGATGGGGTAAACCACTACCCGACAGAGCAGGGACAGACCCGGCACACCATAAGCCGAGATGTGGTGGTGCACATTTCTCAGAGGGAGTACCAAAGCGCTGTGGAGCGCGGAATGATAGATTAAGTCTAGGCACTAAAAGTTATTAGTTGTAGTTCGTTGTGTAGTGTATTATTTGTTGTTGTAATCTTTATGTAGAATGTGAGATGTCGTAAACCCCAAACTTTTGAGTTATGTTAGAGGGGTAGTATATAAATGGTTGTCCCCATCTTTTGTGATATTAGGGGATAAGTTGTGTCATTTATAGAAGTATGCTGGAGATGTAACAATTTGGCATATGAATATAAATGATCTTGTTCCAAAATGTATTTCGAAATCTTATTCATTTTATGGAGAATTGTTTAAGTAATATAATTAGATAATAAAAATTGGAGTGTCATAATGTAGGAAAATGCCGCCCAGACGTAGATTAACTGCTCCAGAAGAGTCGGTTAATGATGAGAGAGGACAAGTAGATCCCATTCAGAGGCTTGTAGATTTGTTAGGGGAGGCTCTTAGGGGAAGAAATGAACAAGTACCACCCGTTCCCCAAGTAGCTCCGGTCGCAAACTTCAAGGACTTTAAGAGTGTAGGACCTCCGGAATTCATAGGTACTACCGATCCTATCGTAGCGCAAACGTGGATCAAGGAAATGGAGAAAGCCTTCGCCATTACTCGTGTGGGCGAAGACCAAAAAACTGCGTTCGCTGCATATATGATGAGGGGTGAAGCAAACTACTGGTGGGAAGCAAATCAATAGAGAGCGGGAGAAGGGACTATAACCTGGGAAAGGTTTAAGACTTTGTTCTTCGAGAATTACTTCCCGAAGAGCATGAAGAATAGGATGGAGGTAAAGTTTCTAGAACTAAAACAAGGAGAGATGACAGTGGCTCAGTATGCGGCCAAGTTCAATGAACTCGCACGACTCGTGACACATCAAGTAGACACTGAAGAAAGGAAATCTCGACGCTTCGAACTTGGACTAAAACCTTGGTTGTTCAACAAGGTGTCGGTCCTTCAAATCGACTCTTTCGCCACATTATTGGAGAATGCGATAATTGCTGAAGGAGGTAGCGAGGCATTGAGCCAATACAACAAGGAGAAGAAGAACAAGAATCTTTGGAGGAGAGACTCGTGGAGGGAGTAGAAAGTGGTGGAAGTTATTAGGAAAGAGGAAATGGGATAACCGCAACAACGACAACTACACCAACCAACCAAGCATCAACCAATCGAAAATTATCAAGGAGGATTTAAGAAAAGAAGCGAAGCTTGCTCGAAATGTGGGAAAAACCATCAAGGGAATCTTTGGAAGGGCGCAAAGATCTCGCTACAATCGCAAATGCAAGAAGGGCACATTTCACCTAATCACCAATCCCAAAAGGAGCAAGGGATGTCGCGTGTGTGGCTCAACCGAGCATCAAATCAAGGATTGCCCAAAGAAAGGGAGCAACGGAGGAAGCGGCCAACCGGAGGGCAAAGAAGCGATGATCGCGAACCAACGCGAATCCAACCGACCGATCGCTCAAACTTTAACTTCGATTGTTCGAGACGCAGTGAATGAAAGGGACGTGGTGTCGTATTCTCCCAATCAATAATATAAATGCCTATGTATTATTTGATTCGGGTGCTACCTATTCCTTTGTGTCTGAAGAATTTGCTAATCGACTAAACATACCTCCTAAACGTTTAGAAAACTCATTGAACGTAGAAATTGCGAATAAGGAAGTAATTCCCATAGAATTTGTTTTATCAAATCACAGTGCAAACATTAGAGGTCACGAACTAAACGTAGACTTAATTCCGATTAAACTGGGAGAGTTTGATGTGATATTAGGAATGGATTGGTTATCCAGCCACGCTACGATAATCGATTGTCAGAAGAAGAGTATGAACCTTCAGACCTCAAATCGTTCTAATGTAGTGTTTTACGGTAGCTCATCGCTCAAGCAATCGTGTTGCCTTACGATGATGCAGGCCAAAAATTGTTAAAGAAAGGATGTGTGGGTTATTTAGCCTATATAGTGGACATTCATCAAAAGAGAATAGAAATGAAAGATATATTAGTGGTAAAAGATTTCCAAGACGTGTTTCCAAATGAACTGCCTGGCCTTCCACCAGACAGAGAAGTTGAATTCATAATAGACTTAGCACCGGGAACCGCACCAATTTTGAAAGCCCCGTATCGTATGGCGCCAGTAGAAATGAAGGAATTGATGATTCAATTGCAAGAATTACTAGATAAGGGTTACATTCGGCCAAGTGTGTCTCCTCGGGGAGCACCGGTGTTGTTTGTAAAGAAAAAGGATGGATCGATGAGGCTCTGTATCGATTATCGGGAGTTGAACCAAGTGACAATTAAGAATAAATATCCATTGCCAAGGATAGACGATCTTTTCGATCAACTGAAGGGAGCAAAGTGTTTTTCCAAGATATATTTACGAACGGGTTATCATCAGTTGAAAGTGCGAGAGGAGGACGTGCAAAAGATGGCGTTTCGAACTCGCTACGGACATTATGAATTTTTAGTGATGTCATTTGGATTAACCAATGCTCCGGCAGCATTTATGGGCTTGATGAACCGAGTTTTCAGGCCATACTTAGATAAGTTCGTAGTAGTATTTATCGATGACATTTTGATTTATTCAAAGACGAAGGAAGAGCACGCCGAACACCTGAAGATGGTATTGGAAGCATTGAGAAGGGAAAAGATGTACGCTAAATTTTCAAAATGTGAATTTTGGATGGAAAGGGTCCAGTTTCTAGGACACGTGATAGATCAAAATGGAATTTCCGTTGATCCTGTAAAGGTGGAAGCGGTAAGTAACTGGGAACAGTCGAAGACGCCAATATAAGTTAGGAGTTTCTTAGGTTTAGCCGGGTACTATCGAAGATTTATCCAAGATTTTTCTAAGATAGCAACCCCGCTGACCAATCTAACGAAGAAGACAGAGAAGTTTGTATGGACGGACAAATGCGAGGAAAGTTTCCAAGAATTGAAGAGGAGGTTGAGTGAGGCGCCTGTATTATCATTACCAGATGATACGGGAGGATTTGTTGTGTATAGTGATGCATCGCATAGAGGACTTGGTTGTGTACTAATGCAACATGGCAAGGTCATTGCATATGCCTCACGACAGTTGAAAGATTTCGAGAAACGATACCCTACCCATGACTTGGAGTTAGCGGCGGTAGTCTTTGCATTGAAGATTTGGAGGCACTATTTGTATGGAGAAAAATGTGAGATATATACGGATCACAAGAGTCTGAAATATATCTTCACATAGAAGGAGTTAAACATGCGACAAAGGAGATGGTTAGAACTGATCAAGGATTTCGACTGTGAAATTCTTTATCACCCGGGAAAAGCAAACGTCGTAGCCGACGCTTTGAGTAGAAAAGGAAGGGAGAAGTTATTCAAATTGACAACTCAAGAGGATTTAATAAGAGAAATGGAAAGGTTGGAAATAGAGGTGGAGGAACCAAGAGAAGCGGAAGGAAGATTTCTCATGATGAGAGCTCACCCGATGTTATTGGATAAAATAAAGGAGGCACAAGAGAAAGATGAAGAATGTGAGAAGATAAAGAAGAGAATAATAGAAGATAAGGAAGAAAGGTTCAAAGTAGATAAGGACGGTATATTGAGGTTTGAGGGTCGAGTATGGGTGCCAGCTGTAATCGAACTAAGAAAGGAAATCCTACACGAAGCACATAATACGACGTATTCCGTACATCCTGGAGGTACAAAAATGTACCGGGATCTTCGACACCATTTTTGGTGGCCTAATTTGAAAAGAGAGGTTGCAGAGTGTGTTAGCAGGTGTCTTACTTGTCAAAGAGTCAAAGTGGAACACCAGAGGCCATTGTTCATTTCTATTGCACCATGAATCCCAACATTGGGTAAAGCAAGTGTCTGGTCCATGTTTTCTCTTTAAATATAAGCCACTAGGCAAATCTGCTTTTTAGCGACAAGAGTGTTGGAGAAATCGAGTAAAGAATTCTTAGTTGCTAAGCATTACCAAATCGGTGTGTGAGATATCAAGGTTAAAGCTCGAGAAGGTATAATTTCTACTCCGCTCTTAACTTTAGTCTTGTTGATTCTCGTTTTCGATTAATAGGTCAAGTATGATGAATTAGCATGATATAGGGTGTTTAGAAAGTTTACCTTCGTGCATGAATACGTTAAAAATTGTCTGGAATCAAGTTGTGACTACTCTGCAAAACAGAGCATGTTCACTTCTTCCGAATCCATGGGTCTTGTTGCACCGCACTTAGAAACCAATCGATGGGTTCGGCCATGTTAAGACCATGCATTAAGAAATTCCCTTAGGTTGTATGCATATAGTAAAGTCTTAATGAAAATTAACCCGACGAACTTAAACTTTGTCGAAATAGTGTAGACCGAAGTCTCTGAAGGAGCTGTCTTCGGACAAAGCGTAATGTCTTCGGACAAAGCGTGATGTCTTCGGACAGAGCGTGATGTCTTTGGACAGAGCGTGATGTCTTCGAACAAAGCGTGATGTCTTCGGACAAAGCGTGATGTCTTCGGACAGAGCGTGATGTCTTCGGACAAAGCGTGATGTCTTCTGACGAAGCATGTTGTCTTCAGACAAGTCGTAATATCTTCGGACATGGCGAGATGTCCCTGGACTCGGAGACACCATCATAACTTGATATGAGGATGGATTAATAACTACTCCTGTACTATTGTAAACTATTAGTACACGAATAAGTTCTAAGTGGAGAGTTGTACCAACTTCGGGAAAATAAATCTAATACTTGCAAACATGCGTAGAAGAAGGTCGGTGGGATTAATAGACGTTATGGTCTACTTAAAGCAATGAACCTCTTAGCACTTCGAGGAAGAAAGATTATGAATACGCTAGCAGTGGTCGATAGTATGAGCATGTTAGTGTACCGTTATGAGTTTTGATGGGTACAACAGATAGAAAGAAAGATGTGTTATGTGTACATGTTATTGATATATATAAAGTGTGTTTGGCTAATAAATACCTTTACTTGCATGAATAGGACAGCCATAGTTCGTTGAGGTGATTTTCGCTATTAGTAG
The DNA here is from genome assembly GCA_020205605.1 of Panax ginseng. Lineage (NCBI taxonomy): Eukaryota > Viridiplantae > Streptophyta > Magnoliopsida > Apiales > Araliaceae > Panax > Panax ginseng. The sequence continues at coordinate 55,414,842 of CM035143.1, read as the reverse complement.
TAATCAACGCTAAAGGCAAGTTCCTATCCCTAAAAAGCTTGTTACTTATATCATGCAAGTCTTCTATCCCTAACTTATTTTTATTGTTGGGCAAGTTCCCTAACCTCACTCGAATTTACATTGAGCAAGTATCCGAACACTATTATTATTGTGTTGCAAGTTCCTTAAATTCACACACTTTATACGTTGAATTGTTGTCATACCAATCATATTTTATCAAGCAAATATCTGCTTCTATTCGAAAATCACTTGTATACCTTGACGTTGTTGTAAGCATTGGACTTATCATTCCTAAATGCATGATGAAAAACCTGCTCAAGCCCTTGATTCGCTAGACTATTATTATGAGTTAAAGAGCTATCCAAACCGATTGATTTGGTGCGGACTATCGTAAATCTATCGAGATGAACAACCCTCATAGAAGGGCAAATTATATATTGTTTGGGAACCGAAGCGTGCATACACATGAGTATGATTAAATGTTATGCATAACATAGGGTACTTTAGGCTGATCACCTGATGTACTCGTGGATGTTGGATTACAGTGTAATACTGCTAATTCTAGTAAGAGTTCTTGGTCCTTAGTGACTGCTCAGTACCCAATTATGTTGAATCTCGAAATGAGAAAATCCTAAAATTTTGTTGATATTCTTCGGTCCATAGTGACACCTATTGAATACTCTTGATATTCTTGATATCCTTGAACTATCAATTATTATTATACCCATGAAAGATTCAAATGTTATAACTGCTTGTTCTTCTAGCTATATTACTTGCTGGGCAAATTTGTTGCTCATTCTTGCTTCCTAAAACATTAGAGTTAAGGCAGAGCAAGGCGGTATTTCAGGAAAGGACAAGGGAAAGGGCAAGGCGGCAGAATAACTTAGTCCTTAAGACTAGAAGTATTATTATTATTGTTATGATGTATTCAAGAATGATTAAGCTATGTTAAGCTAATCACAAAATTGTTGTAGTAACGATTACGGTACCTTGGGACGTGAATATTTATATTACATCAATGTAAATTATTCTATTATTTCCGTTGTTAATGATTTTGTAAGATATTCGTAGTAGTAGCGTGATGCACCAAAATTCGAGATATGAGTGTCTGAAATTTTGGGGGCACCACAACATCAATAATCAATACTGTATGCTACTATGCAACCACGCGCATTACTGTACTTTTAACACCGGGTGTTTCAACAGTTAATGGTAAAACTTCTGCCGTTATTTTTATAAAAAGATAATTTTGTCATTGTGACGCCCCCAAAATAGGTATACAACACCCATTCTGAGTCGCCAAATACATGGTACAGAAACAACTACAACTTTATTAATACAACATAAAAACTGTGAGTTTAAATACAAATATTGTCATCTAGACAATATCCACACTCAAATAAGTCCTCATTACAATTATTAATACACTATTTTACATAATAGTAAGGACTACTAGAACAACTTCTAGAACCATCATTCCACACCCCGACTAGTACTCGTTCCATTTTCGCCTCCTAAGAAGAAAAATGGAACAATAAGGAAAAGGGTGAGCTCAACTAGCCTAGTAAAGAACATTATGACTAAGATAATATAGAACAAATTATCGTTAGTCCTCAACAGAAAAATCTAATAGAATACAAATGACAACCGCTTTTAAATCAATCTTATGAACGGAAATAATAATTCATTAGAAGAGTTAAGTAGAGAATGCAAACTACTATCTTCTATATATGAATTTAAAAGTTCATCGTCGATATTTTATCCCCTGTAACATCAATCAATATATATCCGAATCAAATATTCATCTTTGCACTACTGAGCCAAAGATATTCATCATTGGTCATGTTCATCTAAACACTGCTCATCTCGTGCACTACGGGCCAAAGATATTAATCATCGGTCATGTTCATCTCAACACTGCTCATCTTTGCACTACGAGCCAAAGATATTCATCAAGAAATCATTCATCTTTGCACTACAAAAGCCAAAGATATTTGAAGAATATAATCATTTAGGACTGAGGATGATGAAAAATATTTTAAAAAAAACGAATCCAGTGAAACAAAAGAACAAGTATTAAGGATTCGTACTTTAAATAATCCAAGTTCAAAAATACTTCATAAATAACCAGATTGGAGTAAAATTCAAGAATGAAGATCAAAACATAGATCCAATCAAAGATAGGAATCATAACAGACAATCTTGGACACATAAAAGAAAATTTAATTTTTCTGTGAATAGTGTCGTATTCGTGAATAGTGCCGTATATGTGAATAGTAACTCCGACCTCAAAAGATAGAAATTTCACAAAAAAAACATCATCACGCTTCGTGAATAGTACTCATGAATAGTAACTTGTGAATAGTAACTCATGAATAGTAACTCGTGAATAGTAACTCATGAATAGTAACCCCAACATGAAAAAGTTCCAAATTTGATAAAAATTTCCAACTAATATTTCGGCATAATGATATTGAAGAAATATTATCATTTTCGAATAAAATAGCATCCCTTACCTCAGAAAGAATAGTACTTCTAACTGGAATACTGGATATAGTACTGAAAAAACTTGCACCGTATAGCAATACTCAAAGTACTAAAATACTCACAAAATACGCTCAATATTATAGAGAGAGAAAGAGAGAGAAATCTTTAGTTTCTGGTGTGATTTTCAATTCTAACCTAAGCACCTTATTTATAGGAAAATGCTTAGAACACCAAAGCAGAAAATTTAATATAATATTAATATTTATATTATAAATTCTCTACGCACACTTAGCATCTGAAATCAGCCACCTAATCACATGTTAAATGAGTCCCAACAATGAAAAAAAAAGTTTTTGTTAATATAATTATTTAAAACTTCCAAAAATCAATTATTCTGGAACCTCAGCACTTCAATAATTCATAATCAATAGCCCTTTTATCAGAAAATTCGAATCTCGCGAGTTTTTATAGGAAATTCAATTCTCTACAACTTTACAGAAGAAAGTGTTTCCAAATTCCAAACACAAATTGACCGAAATCCATAAACGGGCGATTTTACAGGCTATAATCAAATTTCAGTCAAGAAATGGAACCACTGACATGTTTAACATGTTTTAAACAACTTTTGCAACAAAAATATTACTCATCCTCATATACTCATATATCCCACATTCATTGTAAAAATATCCCCATTATTATATTATAATAATATAATAAAATATTATTTTATCGAAAAGATAAAATATCAATTTTTAACAATTGTCACTCTAAAAATTTTCTCCATCTATATCCACATAAAACCAATATTTTTCTCATCATATAAATCAATAATTAATTATTCACAAATAATATTACAGAATCACAAGATCGGGCAACTGTGCCGTTTCCTAGGAAAGAGGGGGCCTTCCAATAAGAATTTCTCCTTACTGGCGCACAATTAGGTGACCAAACCTCTCCTTAGATGTAACTTTCTAGACATTGCCAAATGTTATCTAATAATATTATTCAGATAATATGAATTATTGTCTGATAATGAAAAATCTTTGTGTAGTGACAATTATTGAAACAACAAGAATATAAAATATCAACGCAAAGAATTATTGAATCAATAAAATAAAATAATCGAATAAAGAATTATTGTAACAATTATCGAGTGCCTTGCCTTCACGTAAGAATTAATAATTGGTGCAATACAGGTAGTGCTCATCGCTCAACAACGCCAGACATCGTGTTTTAACCACCGGTATTCCAACGAAGATAATTCGGTAATAATCAATGGCTAATTATTTATAACAACTTATACTTGTCATTTTCTTCATCCAATTGCTTTTTACGTTATGGGGCCCACACAAGGTCGCATCGCCGCGCATTTAATATTCTCGACAAGCTAAAGAATATTCCACGACCAAACGAATATTCTCCAAACAACAATGAGTATTTTCTAACCACTTTCTTATTTGAAATATTTGCGCATTTTACCCATAAATAACCACATTAATCAAATCAACCCTTACTATTTCAAATTGATAAATAGAGCAAATTAAATTTCATTTATTAATAATTTGGGGTCTTACAGTCGTTTTCTCAATTCGACAATAATTTCGTTGTGGGGTCCACCAATGATTGTACCGTCATACAGATATTCTCCGACAAAAAGAATATTCCCCGACCAATCGAATATTATACAACAACTTGCATACTTTTCAAAATTTATAAATATTACCCACAACTATAACATTATCTCAAAACCACAACATAATATTAAAAAATTATTTCGAGAAATTTAAATCTTTATTCATAAAATTTGGGGTCTCGTAATATCTTCTCCTTATGAAATTTCGCCCTCGAAATTTACGACGCACTGGTATCAAGAGAGATGAGGATACCTTGACTTCATTTCGATTCTAACTCTTGAGGTATAACCTTTGAGTGTTGAATACGATCCTCTTATTCAAGATTTTAACACGTATCTCTCTCATACGTTAAATCTTCTGCTATCTCGTCTAGTTCTAATTTAATAACGTGGTTCGGGTCGTCCACATATTTACGTAACATCGATACATTAAAAACGTTATGAACACGCGACATACTTGGCGGTAAAACGAGTCTATAAGCCACAGTTCCTACTCAATCGAAGATTTCAAATGGTCTAATTAAATCGAGGGTTGAGATTTCCTTTGTAACGCCCGAGAAATTCAGATTTTTTTAGACTTGAAAGAATTAAATAATGAATAAAATAATATTATTTGTTATTATATGTGTTAATAAGATGTATGTCGTTCTATAACCTAGAAATGTCGAAATATCGTAGTATTTGAACCGCGTGAGAGAATTAAAGTATTTGAATTTCTAAGACAAAAATAAATATTTTTCGAGAAAGTTTACGAAAATCACTATTCACCATTTATCGCTCGGGAATTATTTTTGAATTTCTGAGAAATACGTAATGTTAGAATATCGAGGCGAGATGGATTATGTAATAATAATCTAAGTATGAAAAACGCAATATTTCGCATGTGGACTTAAATTAAGAGCGTTGGGAAAATTAATGTCTAAGGAATGAATTTGTATAATCTTGTAGGGTGTGCAAGTTCATTAAGCATTAAGGAACAAGCCCAAGTTGTAGCAATGTTTAGCCAAGGGTGGATTAATGGGAAGCCCAAACCAAGTGCATGCAAGCCCACAAGAATTAATATAATTAAGTAAACCCAAGCCCAAATGATGATCCAATGGGTAAATCAATGATCCATGGGGCAACCCATGGGTGAACTTAGAGAGCAAGAACTTTGTGTGGTGACCAAGTGTTGTGAGGGTCAAGAAATAGAAGTGGCTAGCAAGTTTACTTAGTTGCTAGGTTATGAATAGTAAGGAGGTGGAAGTTAAGGAGGTGGGATGCCATAAAGACCATTCTACCCTAACCTTGGATTGCCTATAAATAAAAAGCTCTCATTTCATTATTTGGTTGATTTGTTTCATCCAACAACTCTCTCTCAAAGCAACTGATTTGTTAGAACTCATACGCACTTATAAGCCATTTCAACTTTTGTTAGATTTTGCAAAGTGAAGTGAAGTAATCATCAAAGGTAAATGATCTTGTCTTCTTCATCTCTATCATGGTAGGTTGATAAGAGAAGTGTAATGTAATGAACATAGATGCTAAGAACATAGGAGAAGTTGATAAGCAAAGGACCTAAGCCGAATAAGTCATAACAAAATGAAAATCATATTAAAGAAATTGTTGTTATGAACTTATAAATAAGCCATAACCAAATTGGAATATAAGTTATTGTAATACATAAGTTGAGATGTCTAGATAATGGAATGAAGGTGTTTAAAATGATAAACAAATCAATAGTAATAATGTTTCGCCGAAATTTGCACGATTGAACGATAATCGTAGAATTCATGAAATTCTCGGAATGGAAGTCGTATTTTGTGTTTGACATTGGAAACATTGGTTTTCGATGGAGACAAGTCATATTTGGCATCATAGAGTTGTGGACTCGAAAATGGCCGGATTCTGACTTAAAACGAAGAAATGAGCGTTGAACGTTCACGAACGTTTATCATTTTCATTAAAATGGACTAATAGGTGAAATTTTAGTAAATAAAGTAAAATAGATAAAATTCTTACATGAACACATAGAGTACGTAATTTGTGACCCATAGGCTCTTGAACGTGCCAATTCAGACTTATAACGAAGAAGTTACGAGTCCGGGAATTTCAACTTTTGAAAAATTTGTCCAAAGTGTCTGGTGCACAGAGCTGGCGCCTCGGTGCCAGCCCAAGGCAAATAAGCCCACACCATAGTGCCAAAGTGGCCATTATCTCCTGAAGAGTCACGCCGCAGTGTGACATATATCACTGAGACTCGTACCACGACGCCGAGTCCGGATTTTTGAGGAATAAGTGGCGACGCATACGTCACGTACGTCATGTAAGTGTAATGGCCGCCAGAAGCGCCAATGACCTCATAACCAAAATAGTGATGAAGGTTTACAAATGAACGTGAAGAGTTATTGTTAATAAAGATCTTAATGAAACATAGTTATGACATATTGAAACTTAAGTATGCTCACTTAAGGTTAAGATTAAGTCAATTACTTATGATGTAAGATTGACCTAACGGAAAGTCAAAACCTATAATAACAAATCTAATACGTAATTAGATTGAGAAGTAGGGTAAGATTCTTTAGGAACCATGTGTGATCATACATGACCTAATGTTCTATGTTATGCTATCATCTAATGTAGAGACCTTAAAGACGTAACGTGCACGTGTTCTATCTATAAGCAGACGCTAAAGGCAAGTACTCTAGCCCTTGTTTCAGTTCGATCTAGACAAGTCTTTGTGATTCATGTATTCTCTGCATGAGTTAATGTTTGATGAAGTAAAAGCCAATTCCTTCGGCTAGACTTGTGTTATGACAAGTGTTGTGGTTTTTCAAAAGTAGACGGAGTATGCTAAATTGTTTTGTCGTCAAACGACAAGCACGTGAGGTTGCCACAACTTAAACGTATATACATTTAATGAATGTAGTATTGATCAACATAGAGAACTATAGGCTGATCACCTAGACGTGCTCGTAAGATATATCGGACTTACGAACTTAGTGACGGGATGTCCTTTTCAAAGTAATTATGAAATTCTTACGGTCTTGAACCGAAATTGATGTTTTACTGAATATTGTTGTTGTAAAACGTTTTGAATGAAAAGAAGTGCTATTTTGATTATCGATAGTACTTCATAACTATTGTCCAGTTATTGAAGATATACGATTCTTATGTTTCAAGCATGCTATTTTCCTAGAAGTGTTGTACTTGCTGAGCTAGTTAGGCTCATTCTTGTTTGAACCATATGAATGCAGCTAAGACCGAACGGACCGATGGATCCGACAAGGATAAAGGGAAGGCAAAGGCGAACCCGTAGCTTGCTTATGTAATAGTATAGATTTTGTAAGAAATAATATTGATATTATGACAAAGACAATGTATTGGTTGTAAAGAACCTGGGGAAATGTAAATATTCTTTTGATATATATAAGACATATCCGTTCTTTTGAGGCATTTCAATTGAATGTTTATGTGAACTGTAGCACCGTATAGCACCATCTGTCGGGTTTGAAGATACCCGTATTTGGGGGCGTCACAAGTTGGTATCAAAGCCTTAGGTTATAAAATTTAAGGGGGGGAATAAAACCTTAAGTCATAACCTTAAGAAAAGTCAAAGAATAAAAGATGGAAGTTAACCTTATAAAAATGCATTATATATGTTATGTGTTTTTATTATTCTACTAACATGTACTAATCAACTTTTTGTGTTGTTATAGATGTCAGATGAAAATAGAGATGTGCAAGTAGTCAGTGAAGAATCGATTAATCAAGTAGAGATTATACCGAGCCCCATAGCAGCAGATCCTGAGATAGTGGTGGTTGAGTCTGGAGATTCCGAGAGCTTAGACCTCATGTCCGTATTTGACGGCATGATAGAAGAAGAAGTGGAAGCAGTGTCCTTTAACCTAGTAGCTATAACAGTAGAGATAACTCCAGGGGAGTCGATGATGTCACTGTTCATGTCAGTGATAGATAAGAACATATACTACTGTCAGGAGGTCAAGGAGCTGAAGGCTGAGCTCCAAGCTGTTATAGAGGATAAGACGGACGTGGAGTCCATGTGGGAATAGGAACATGACAAGAGAGTTTTGGCTAAGGACAAGGTCCATGAGCTGAAGCAGGAGGTCTTTGAGCTTAGGAGCGAGATAAAGACCAAGAGACAGAAGATGGGGAGAATGTCCTATATTCATAGGAGTTCTCATGAGGATTTCGATTCATGGTGTAAATGGTTACCTCAGAGAGAGACAGAAAGGCGCATACTGACATACTATCAGCCGTGATATTATCGCCGGTCTTGCCAAAGCGGATTTTGAAAATGCCTTAAGGCAAATGTAATCTAGTAGTGGCTAAAGTAGTTAGATATGTACATATTCTTATATCTAGTAGTGACGTAAAACCCTCTTTTGTATAATCAAGGGTAGTTTTTTGTAAATCCCAATTTTTTGAAAGCAATGGCGGGAAGTAATGTATTCAGCTCAGGCTATATAATGTAACCGATGTAGTATTATACTACAATGAATTAATATAAGTCTTCTTTTTCGAAAATGTGGAGTAACGAATGTTTAAGTTATTGTTTAACATTGAATAATAACTTACTGATAGGAAATGAATAATAATGAAATATGTTTATTGTAACAGGAAAATGCCGCCAAGAAGAGTACCACGTAACCAAGGTGCGAATATAAATCAACCGGAGGGAGGCCCGGTTAACCCCATGCGGAATTTTTGAACCTGTTAACCGCAGCATTTAACCAAACTGGGGCTAATATCCCCGTAAACCCTGGTGTAGTACGAGCTACTACATTTAAGGACTTTAAGAGTGTGGGTCCGCCAAAGTTCAAAAGAACTACAGACCCTATCGAAGCCCAAACGTGGGTGAGGGAGATCGAGAAGGCATTTATGATATCAAATGTTGATGAGGCCCAAAAGGTTGCCTTTGTAACCTACATGATGAAGGGATAGGCCAATTTTTGGTGGGAGGCCAATCAGGCGAGGGCCGGAATAGATGTTATAACATGGGAGAGGTTCAACGGAATATTTTACGAGAACTACTTTCCCACGAGTATGCAGGTAAGGATGGAGATGCAGTTTTTAGATTTGAAATAAGGGGACATGACGGTTCCCCAGTATGCCGCCAAGTTTAATGAGATGGCAAGGTTCGCTCCACATCAAGTGGATACCGAGGTGAGGAAAGCTCGACGGTTCGAGCATGGCTTGAAGCCTTGGCTCTATAACCGTATCTCTGTGTTCCAAAGTACTTCATTTGTAATTGTTTTAGAGAAGGCAATAATTGCCGAAGGTGGTAGCGAGGCGTTGAGCCAATACCACAAGGATAAGAAAAGCAAGGGGAGGATGGATGGAGGAGTGAATGTTGAAGGTGAGTAGTTCAGGGAATCCCGTAGTAAAGCTAGGGGACCTGAAAAGGAGGATGGAGGCCTGCAAGACCTACGGGAAGACTCATTTAGGAGTTTATCTCAAAGGTAAGGTCGTGTGTTATAACTGCGAACAGGAGGGGCATATTACGCCAAACTGTCCAAGCCCAAAGAAGAATCATGGATGCTTTGTATGTGGGTCAACAGACCACATGGCAAAGAACTGCCCAAAGAAGGGGACAGGTGGGAATAAGGGCGCCAATAGTGGTAAGTTAACTATTGGGGGTCCAGCGCAGCCGGGTAAACCGATGGCCCGTACCATTAATATGACCATCCAAGACGAAATGGCCTCGAGGGAAGTAGTCGCAGGTATTATTCCGATCAACGACTTAAATGCATACTTGTTGTTTGACTCGGGTTCTACTTGTTCGTTTATCGCATGTGATTTTGCTAGACGACTAGGATTACTTCCCGAAAAGTTGCCTATACCTTTGAACATTAAGGTAGCAAACGAAGAGATAATTCCTGTTGAAGATATTCATAGGAGTTGTTGCGTAGACATTCGAGGTTGTAAATTATCGATAGATCTGATACCGATAAAGTTAGGAGAATTCGACGTAATTCTTGGAATGGATTGGTTGATAAATCATGGGGCAATAATAGATTGTCAAAAGAAATGTGTTAGTATTAAAACATTAATTCAATCTCATGTAATATTTTACGGGAATAAATTGCCAGGACGTTCATGTTGTCTTACCATGACACAAACTAGGAAATTATTGAGGAAGGGGTGTGTAGGTTATTTGTGTCATGTGGTGGATACCCAGAGAGTGGGAGCGACCATGGAACAGATACCTATAGTGAGTGAGTTCAGGGATGTATTTCTGAGAGAGTTGCCAGGTCTTCCACCAGATAGGGAGACGGAGTTTGTAATAGATATTGTGCCAGGAGCGGCACCCGTTTCCAGGGCACCGTATCGTATGGCGCCGGTCGAGATGAAGGAGTTGATGGTACAGCTGCAAGAATTATTGGACAGGAAGTACATTCAACCGAGTGTTTTGCCGTGGGGAGCACCGGTACTGTTTGTCAAGAAGAAGGACGGATCGTTGAGACTTTGTATCGACTACCGAGAGTTGAACAAGTTAACGATAAAGAAGAAGTATCTGTTGCCCAAGATCGATGATCTTTTTGATTAGTTGAGGGGGGTAAAATATTTTTCCAAAATAGATTTAAGGACGGGGTATCATCAACTGAAGGTTAGGAATGAAGATGTACCAAAGACAACATTCAGGACTCGGTATGGTCATTACGAGTTTCTGGTGATGTCATTTGGGTTGACTAATGCACATACTACATTTATGGACATGATGAACAGAGTGTTCAAACAATATTTGGACAAGTTCATCATAGTGTTTATTGATGATATTCTAGTCTATTCTAAGACGCCAGAAGATCATGCTAAACACCTGAGAATAGTGTTGTAGACACTAAGAAAGGAGAAGTTATATGTGAAGTTCACTAAGTGTGAATTTTGGTTAGAGAGGGTACAGTTTTTAGGTCATGTTATTGACCATGAGGGGATTTCAGTAGATCCAGCGAAGGTGGAAGCCGTGATGAATTGGTAACAATCGAAAACACCGACCGAGGTACGGAGTTTCCTAGGGTTAGCGGGTTACTATCGAAGGTTTATTCAGGACTTTTCAAAGATAGCTATTGCGCTAACTAACTTGACGAGGAAAACGGTGAAGTACGTATGGACTGAGAAATGCGAAGACAGTTTTCTAGAACTAAAGAAGTGATTGAGTGAAGCGCCTGGTTTGACATTACCCGATGACACAGAAAATTTCGTAGTTTATAGCGATGCTTCGCATAAAGGACTGGGTTGCGTGCTCATGCAGCATGGCAAAGTCATTGCATATGCATCTAGGCAGTTGAAGGATTATGAGAAAGTTTACCCTACTCATGATCTGGAACTGGCCGCGGTGGTGTTTGCCTTAAAGATATGGCGACATTATCTTTATGGGGAAAAGTGTGAGATATACACGGACCATAAGAGTCTAAAATATATCTTAACACAGAAAGAGTTGAATATTAGACAGAGGAGGTGGCTGGAGTTGATAAAGGATTACGACTGTGAAATCCTGTATCACCCTAGAAAAGCCAATGTACTGGCCGACGCCTTGAGTAGAAAGGGTCGGGAGAAGTTATCTTTGTTAACAGCTCAAACTGAGTTAATAACGGAGATGGCTAGGATGGAGTTGGAGGTGAAGTTTCCAAGTCAGGAAGAGCAGAGGCTTTTTGGCACAGAGATTCAGTCTACCATCGTAGAGAGAGTTAAGGAGGTGCAAAACACTCAATCTCGAGTGAGTGTGACCCGGATGAAGGAGCGGTTAACCACCTAAAAAAAGATATTAGGTTTAGTCTTGATAATGAGGGATTATTAAGATTTGAGGGAAGAATTTGGGTTCCGAATGAGACGGAATTAAAGGAACAAGTTATACAAGAGGCTCATAGTTCGAGACCTTCGATAGAGTTTTTGGTGGCCGAACATGAAAAGAGAAATAGCCGAGTATGTGAGTAAATGTTTGACTTGTCAAAGAGTTAAAGACGAACATCAACGACCAAGTGGCTTGTTACAGTCATTGGAAATTCTGGAGTGGAAGTGGGAGCATATCACTATGGACTTTGTGGTGGGACTTTCGACAACTCAGAAGGGGTATGATGCGATTTAAGTAATAGTGGACCGGTTGACGAAGTCGGCTCACTTTTTGCCAATTCAAATTAAGTATAACTTAGATCAGTTGGCTACACTCTATGTTAAGAAAATTATTTCCAAACATGGAGCACCTATTTCGATAGTGTCAGATCGTGACCCACGATTCACATCAAACTTTTGGAGAAGTCTTCAAGAACAGTTGGGGACACAGTTGAAGTTGAGTACGGCATGTAATAACCCGAGATTTTCTATATAAAATAAATAAGAAATTTTGCGTATAATTTTTTTTATTTATTTATTTAATGACAAGAATAAGTGTCTAGTAATGTGAACGATAAATGCGAATATATTTATTACTTGAAAAATTAGAAATAATTTTGGAATTATTAATTACCACAAATTATATTGTTATGGTAATTAATTTCTGTAAGCCGAAATGTTTTTATTAATTATTTTCCTTGACAACATGATTGGAAATAATATATGAAGTGATAATTAGAATTATATAATAAATATTTTATTATAGATTTGTTCAGAATATTTAAGTTAATTATTTTAACTTGATTATTGATGTTGTGTAAGAAAGAGAATTCAGATATAAGATCCAAACCCTGGATTGGGATTGTGATCAAGAGATGAGAATAATAATATTATATTATTTATATAATGATTTTACAGTACTATAAATATGTACTGTATAGGTGTGGACAGATAATGATGGTTAATTACGGTAAATTAGGTCATAACATATTACTATGTTGTGAAACCCTAATTATTAAACTCAGTTATGAGATAAGATTGGGTAGTACTTGCGTTATATGAATTCTATTGTGAATTAGAATTTCTGTAATTAGAAGAAACCCTAATTGCTGTTTTATGCTGATAATTAGGAAAAACCCTAATTATTATTTGAAAACCCTAATTGGTTGAAAATTAGAATCATAATTACTGTGTTAGTAAATTATACAGTTAATTAGGAAACCGTAATGGTTAATTAGGAAACCCTAATTGATAATGTTAAGAAACCCTAATTTTCTATTAGAAACCCTAATTTTAATTTATTGTGTTTAATTAAAGATTTTATTGTACAATTATTTTAAATTGTAAAAACTTAGAAATTATTTGGGAAAGTGTAAGATATACAATCTAATAATTAAATCCTAGATTTAATTACCTTGGACAAGAATGCCCTTGAGGTTATAAGGAAAATTACCAAAATGCCCTTTTTGGTCTTATTAGTGTATTATTAGTTACATTGTAGCTAGAATCTTTGCAAGAGCTAGCCACCCACTTTATTCTAGAATCTACCATGGCACTATACCATTACCCATAAATAATCAGCCCCTACATTGATTGATTCAATCAATTATATAATTAAGGGAGAGAATTAAGCATTTTGTACACTAGAATTTTACAAACTCTCTCAAGCTCTTAGCTCCAAAAATCTCTTGCTTATACACTCCTAAACACAGCCCCACGGACACAAACAACAAATCATAAGCCAAAATAAGAAAATCAAAGCTTAGAAAAGGTATAAACTCTAGCTTGATTTTTTCTAAAATTTTTGGTGTTAGATGTTATGTTTAAATGTTAGAACATGTTGATTATAGTGTCTAAGGATGATCTGGGTTGCTAGATGTTGATTCCATAACTTTTAGAAGCTCGAATTTGAAGATTCCAAAAATCTGGAAATTTTGTAAACTGTGATTTTTTGGCAAATGTCAAGCCTTATATCTCTGTGATCTTTAATGTGTTTTGTGTTCTAAAAGTTGTTATATGTATCTTGTTATGTGGTATTTAATCTCCAAAAGGAATCAGGTCCATATCTATTGTGTATTAAACGTTATTTAAGGTCAAAGTCCATTGACCGGCATTGACCGGACAATTTCTAGGCAGCCCATAATTTTCTAAGTGTTGATTTTTCTGAGAAGGTTTGACCATACTTTAGCTGCTTGATTACTTGTTTTTATGATAGTGTTAAGTGATAGATCTGTAGTCCTACATGTCGTCTACAACCTGAAACTTATAGATCACAAACAAAAGTTCATGTGTTGCGAGTTATGAAGATCACAAGTTGCCATCTTGAGTTGTTCTTCACCCAGAAAATGAAGAACAGCCTCTGACAGTTACTGTGAAGGCTTAGATCTCGTTGGTATGATGTTTTTTTGCCATGTTTCTTGTTGTATCGTGTAGTCTTACATTAGTATTACACGATCCAAGTTATATCTTGCTCAGAAACTTCATAGATTAAGATTTATTCATGGTCAAAGTAGCCTACTCGGCTACTAACTATGAAGATCTGGGCTTGAGGATGAACAGCTATAGCGACAGTTATGTCGCTATAGGCCCCTTTAGCGACAGTTTATTTATGAAATTAATTATTTTAAATAAATAATTACAGAAAATTAGATTTAAATTATTAAAAATACAAAATAAATTATTAAAAATTATTTTAAAGTCCAAAAAATAGTTTTTAATTATTTTAAGTATATTTCATAAATATTTAATATTTTTGGAATATAAAAGGTATTTATTTATTTAATTATAATATTAAATAAATGATTTAAAAATAGTTTTAATTCATGAAAAATTATATTATGGTATAAGAAAATATTTTAAGTTATTTTCCATGACTTTTAATATTTTGTGATGAATTTCATTAATTAATTATATATTAATGATATTAAAGTTATTTATTGATTATATTAAATAATTAATTTAAAAATGATTTGAATATTTTAAAAATCATTTTAAATGAAAATAAAGTGTTTAAAGATATTTTAAGTTATAAAATATAACTTTCAATATTTAGAAGATAATTTCATTAATAATTATATATTAATGATATTTAGTTAATGATTTATGATATTTAGTTTATTTAATATTTATATTAAATAAATAGTTTAAAATGGTTTTATTTATTTAAAAAATCATTTAAAAAGGATATTAAGGATTTAAAAATATCTTAAGTTATAATTAATGACTTTTAATATTTGGATAAATAATACAATATTATTAATAATAGTATTGTTTGATGTTTAAATCATTTAATTATGATTCCGATGTTTGAAAATGCATGATAAATTTTAATAAATGTTTTAAAATTATTTTAAGTCATTTAAAATAAAATGACCGATATTTACTGAGATGTTGAGGTACAAAATAAGAGTCTTTAGACTCAAGATTTACCCTATAAAATTTAAGACGACGCGGACAAATGTCGTAAATTTATCCGAACTTAGATATTTACTCGTATTAATGATCGTTTATGATATAAACGACCGTTAGAGATGTGTGATAATGTGATTAGACTATGTGCATGACTATAATAGATAAAGATCTTATGTGTTATGATATATTATTCTAATCGAACGAATGATCCGATTAATGATAAGTTGTGATATAAAGAGATAGAACCTAAGTTGAGATTTGTAATCGTGAATCAAAAAGTATCTTACCTTTGCATTTCCTTTATGCAATGGACATGAGTAAGAAGTTTCAGAATTATTCTATTCCTGTACAGATTATGTACGCTTTGATTATCAACATGTTAATTCATATATATATATATATATATATATATATATATATATATATATATTCTGTTCGTAAATTTCTAAATGGTTATACAAGTGTCCCCACTTGGATAATCATGGCATCTATTCACATGTTGATACCTTTTTGTCAATTACCCATATATATATATATATGTTGAATTACATATTATTGTTGAGCAAGATTAAAAACCTTCGGGTTTGGAACCGGACATGTATGAACATCCCTATATGGGAAAATTTTTGCATCAAGGCGGATAGAGTGAGCGATGAATTTCATTCGAGGTTATGTAGTATTGATCAATACAGGTACAATCTGTGGTGATCACCCTCCGTGCTCGTAAGTTATGATTGATTATGGATGGATTTCGCTAAACCTTTTCGAAAATGAAAAGAATGTTCATAGTATGTTTCTTAAACCCTATTCATGGTAGAGAGCGAGCCAAATTTAAAGAATTTGAAAGATTGTTGTTATGTGAATTTTTATCAGTACAGATTACTTCACAACTTTCAATTCGTTGTAGAAGTGTTATGTAAAGAGAATACTTATATTCTTTCAGCTTATATATATAATTTCTATTACTTCTTTGGGCACTCAAATGCTCATCCTTGCTTAAATTAAATGTTTTCGAGCATGTATGAGCAACCCGAAGGCTCAAGGACTAACAAGGGGAAAGAAAAGCTGTTCGAATGAGTTTATATTATGAGTTAATGGTTATAGTTGTATTGGTATCTATTCAAGTATTGTAAGGAATGTATTTAAAGGTCTCGTACCTGGGAAGTAAACTTTGATGTATGTAAATTAAGTTTGAATGTAATATTACTATTGTATTGTTCAGCTTATAGAAATGGTATCGTGAAGCACCGAGTTTGGGTTTCAAGTACTCGGATTTGGGGGCGTCACAGGTTGGTATCAAAGCTATAGGTTATAAATGTTAGGAATACGAAACCTAGGTTATAACCTTAGTAGAATGGAGGACGAAAGTTAAGATAGATATTCAGTGATCCAAGAGACGAAGTACTCTGGTGAGAAGTTATAGGATATGATGAGTCGAAGAGATCCATCAAGTTTACTCGTACTAAATAAAATATTCCTTCATTTTATCGATGAATATATTTTATTTCGGTACTAATGTTGTCTCGTTTATTGTGGTCATAGGATGGATGACGAAAGTCAAAATAGTAATTCCTTGACCCAAAAGATGATGGACTCTAGCGAGGAGTACACAGACAGTGAGATGATAAGAGATTTGATAGTTAGGGATGACGACTTAAAGGTTAGAGCCGAAAAGCGGAGGCACGTAAATCGTGATTCTCAGATTTGAACAAAGAAGATAAGGACGCGCGCTCACAAGAAGCATGAGATGGAGTTAAGCCGAAATTACGAGGAGGTTGGAGCAGAGAGGAGATCTGATACAGACAGTTGAAGGTTGAGATAGAAGCCAAAGACACCAGGATATATACCTTGGAGCAGGATTTAGTCATCACCTTCATGCGATTCGATGCAGAGTGGATGGAGCTGCCTTTCGGCAGAGAGATAGGCGTTGATGAGAATTGAATAAATTTATCGTCAAACAAAATAAGAGACAACGTATATAGAACTCTTGATTGCTATGTATATATACTATATGCTAATCAGGGTAACTTATGTATGTAGATGTCTGGTGAGAAAGATATGTGGAATAAGAAGGATCAGATCCATACCCCCGAGCTAATATCGAGGCCAACAGCTGAAATAAAAGCTCACCAGGAACCCAAATCAAACGAGGTAGAACCAGATCCAGAAATGGTGGATTTGACAGATAGTGATTCAGACACTAAAGTTGAAGCTGCTCAAGCATCAACGGAGGTGCAGGATCTGGAGAACAAGGTTTCTACGCTGGAAAGGTTGTGGGAGATAGAGACGTTGCTTAATAATCAGCTGCGTCAAGGGTTGCTAGAAACAATGGAAAAGCAGGATAAGCTCAAAATCGAAATTGACCGGATGGGAGCCTCAAGCAACACATCGTGTGCAGCTCTGAGAGGAAAGGGAAAAAGAAAGGTAGAAGATCCTGACTTAGGAAAACCTGATAAGAAGAAAGGGAAGAAGATATGTTATATTTGCGGTCGTGAGGGACATACCTCTCCTCGTTGCCCCGACTTTAAGAAAGGTGGATGTTTTAATTGTGGGATGGAAGGACATCGATCGAATGAATGTCCGAGAAAAAGGCTTGGTAAATAAGTGGTATGGGTTATGTTGTGTTTATGTAATGTGTGTGATAAGTAATGAACTATTTTCAACTTTTATGTTGGTCAAGATTTTAAATCCCGACTTTCGTAGTCACAAAGGGATAGCTGT
Source organism: Panax ginseng (assembly GCA_020205605.1). Lineage (NCBI taxonomy): Eukaryota > Viridiplantae > Streptophyta > Magnoliopsida > Apiales > Araliaceae > Panax > Panax ginseng. The sequence continues at coordinate 55,396,760 of CM035143.1, read as the reverse complement.
CGATTAAAGCAGTATGTGCTATGTAAATATTCGATAAATGAATATGAATCCAAGATTGAGAAATGAAACAAGTTTAATATATTAATCTTGTGCAATAAGGTTTAGAATGTAAGGTAATAGAGTATAATTTATGGTTTTATTTAACCAGATAATGCCGCTAAGACGTCAAACTCGAAACCAAAGGGTAGAAGAATCTGCTAATCTTTGGGCAACGATAAATGTAATCGATGCAAAACTTTGCAAACATGGTAGCTCAGAGGATGCAAAGTGAGGAACACCATTCAGTGAGGAAACCGGCCCGAGATAATCGCTGGCAAAATTCAAATACTTCAAAGCAAGTAGGACCACCAGAATTCAGAGGATCAGCTGACCCTATAGAAGCCCAGACATGGGTTAACGAAATAGAAAAGGCGTTCGTAATTGCTAGGGTAGATGAGGGGAAAAAGACCGCTTTTGCCACTTATATGATGAAAGGGGAGGCTAACTTTTGGTGGGAGGCAAATAAGACTCGGGCAGGAGAAGAAGTGATTACTTGGGATATGTTTAAGAATTTATTTTTGAAAACTATCTCTCAAGAAGTATGCGATCTAGAATGGAAGTGAAATTCTGGAGTTAAAGCGAGGATAACATGATGGTATTGTGAGTATGCCGAAAGTTTAATGAGTTGGCTAGGTTTGCTCCACATCAAGTGGATACAGAGGCTAGGAAGGCAAGGAGATTTGAGCTGGGCTTAAAACCCTGCCTCTTCAATAAGGTGTCAGTACTGCAAATTAATACTTTTGCAGCACTCATGGAAAAGGCTATCATAGCTGAACAGGGGAGTGAGGCCATGAGCCTCTCCCACAAGGAGAAGAAGAAAAAAAGCAAGTCAGGAGGAGCAATGAAGATGGAAAGTAGTAACGGGAATAGGGGTGAGAAAAGAATGAGGAATTTTTCTGAGAGTGTGCAAGTGAAGTAGGAAGGTGCAAAAAAAAGCGAAAAGTGCAAAGTCAAAAAGCTGGGAAGAATTACTCTGGCGAGTGTCTGAAGGGTAAGTTCGTGTGCTACAAGTGCGGGCAAGAGGGTCATATCTCTCCCAACTGTCCCAACTCAAGGATGATCAGTGGATGCTTTATATGCGGATCGACTGAGCATAAGGTGAGGAACTGTCCAAAGAGGGGAATGGAAACAGGAAACGTAACCACGGGGAGAAACAGTGGATCTTTAGTAAGAACATGACCACACTCAACCAGTACCCCAACGTTAGCAACTCTGAGGATCTACAACATGACGGTCCAGGATACGGTGGCAGCTGGAAACAGAACTCCAGGTGCTATTTGAATCACTTATATATCTTATATGTTTTTTTCTGCACATATAGTAGATTACTTTATTTCATAAAGAAATTTTTAGGGAGGAATTTGAGTTCTTTTAGAAATCAAATTTCTGCCTAATCAGAGTGTTATGAAGAATAATTAAAGAACAGTTCGATCAAGTATTGATCGAGGTCTACGTACAATGATTATATGCTATGTACCCTTCTGCATATGAGTTTTTAAAGCGGTGATTCCGGGGACAGAATCCTTATAAGGGAGGGTGAATGTAATAACCTGAGATTTTCTATATAAAATAAATAAAAAATTTTGCGTATAACATATTTTTTTTATTTATTTAATGACAAAAATAAGTGTCTAGTAATGTGAACGATAAATGTGAATATATTTATTACTTGAAAAAATAGAAATAATTTTGGAATTATTAATTACCACAAATTATATTGTTATGGTAATTAATTTTACGTAGTAGAAATGTTTTTATTAATTATTTTCCTTGACAACATGATTGGAAATAATATATGAATTGATAATTAGAATTATATAATAAATATTTTATTATATGATTTGTTCAGAATATTTAAGTTAATTATTTTAACTTGATTATTGATGTTGTGTAAGAAAGAGAATTCGGATATGAGATCCAACTACGGATTGGGATTGTGATCAAGAGATGAGAATAATAATATTATATTATTTATATAATGATTTTCTGATCTTATAAATATATAATTGTATAGGTGTGGACAGATAATGATGGTTAATTACAGTAAATTAGGTCATAACATATTACTGTGTTGTGAAACCCTAATTATTAAACTCAGTTATGAGATAAGATTGGGTAGTACTTGCGTTATATGAATTCTACTGTGAATTAGAATTTTTGTAATTAGAAGAAACCCTAATTGTTGTTTTATGCTGATAATTAGGAAAAACCCTAATTATTATTTGAAAACCCTAATTGGTTGATAATTAGAATCGCAATTACTGTGTTAGTAAATTATACAGTTAATTAGGAAACCCTAATGGTTAATGTTAAGAAACCCTAATTTTCTATTAGAAACCCTAATTTTAATTTATTGTGTTTAATTAAAGATTTTATTGTACAATTATTTTAAATTGTCAAAACATAGAAATTATTTGGGAAAGTGTAAGATATACAATCTAATGATTAAATCCTAGATTTAATTACCTTGGACAAGAATGCCCTTGAGGTTATAAGGAAAATTACTAAAATGCCCTTTTTGGTCTTATTAGTGTATTATTAGTTACATTGTTGCTAGAATCTTTGCAAGAGCTAGCCACCCACTTTATTCTAGAATCTACCATGGCACTATACCATTACCCATCAATAATCAGCCCCTACATTGATTGATTCAATCAATTATATAATTAAGGGAGAGAATTAAGCATTTTTTACACTAGAATTTTACAAACTCTCAAACCAAACTCTCTCAAGCTCTTAGCTCCGAAAATCTCTTGCTTATACACTCCTAAACACAGCCCCACGAACACAAACAACAAATCATAAGCCAAAATCAGATAATCAAAGCTTAGAAAAGGTATAAACTCTAGCTTGATTTTTTCTCAAACTTTTTGGTGTTAGATGTTATGTTTAAATGTTAGAACATGTTGATTATAGTGTCTAAGGATTATCTGGGTTGCTAGATGTTGATTCCATAACATTTAGAAGCTCGGATTTGAAGATTCCAAAAATCTAGAAATTTTGTAAACTGTGATTTTTTGGCAAATGTCAAGCCTTATATCTCTGTGATCTTTAATGTGTTTTGTGTTCTAAATGTTGTTATGTGTATCTTTTTATGTGGTCTTTAATCTCCAAAAGGAATCAGGTCCATATTTATTGTGTATTAAACGTTATTTAAGGTCAAAGTCCATTGACCGGCATTGACCGGACAATTTCTGGGCAGCCCAGAATTTTCTAAGTGTTGATTTTTCTAACTAGGTTTGACCATACTTTAGCTGCTCGATTTCTTATTTTTATGATAGTGTTAAGTGATAGATCTGTAGTCCTACATGTCGTCTACAACCTGAAACTTATATATCACAAACAAAAGTTCATGTGTTGCGAGTTATGAAGATCACAAGTTGCCATCTTGAGTTGTTGTTCACCCATAAAATGAAGAACAACCTCTGACAGCTACTTTGAAGGCTTAGATCTCGTTGGTATGATGTGTTTTTGCCATGTTTCTTGTTGTATCGTGTAGTCTTACATTAGTATTACACGATCCAAGTTATATCTTCCCCAGAAACTGCATAGATTAAGATTTATTCATGGTCAAAGTAGCCTACTCGACTACTGACTATGAAGATCTGAAGCTTGAGGAAAAAATGACTATAATGACAGTTATGTCATTATATAGGCCCTTTAATGACAGTTTATTTATGAAATTAATTATTTTAATTAAATAATTATAGAAAATTAGATTTAAATTATTAAAAATACAAAATAAATTATTAAAATTATTTTTAAAGTCCAGAAAAATAGTTTTAATTATTTTAAGTATATTTCATAAATATTTAATATTTTTGGAATATAAAAGGTATTTATTTATTTAATTATAATATTAAATAAATGATTTAAAAATAGTTTTAATTCATGAAAAATTATGAAAATTATATTATGGTATAAGAAAATATTTTAAGTTATTTTCATGACTTTTAATATTTTGTGATGAATTTCATTAATTAATTATATATTAATGATATTAAAGTTATTTATTGATTATATTAAATAATTAGTTTAAAAATGATTTTAATATTTTAAAAATCATTTTAAATAAAAATAAAGTGTTTAAAGATATTTTAAGTTATAAAATATAACTTTCAATATTTAGAAGATAATTTCATTAATAATTATATTTTAATGATATTTAGTTAATGATTTGTGATATTTAGTTTATTTAATATTTATATTAAATAAATAGTTTAAAAATGGTTTTATTTATTTAAAAAATCATTTAAAAAGGATATTAAGGATTTAAAAATATCTTAAGTTATAATTAATGACTTTTAATATTTGGATAAATAATACAATATTATTAATAATAGTATTGTTTGATGTTTAAATCATTTAATTATGATTAGATGTTTGAAAATGCATGATAAATTTTAATAAACTTTTTAAAATTATTTTAAGTCATTTAAAAATAAAATGGTGATATTTCTGAGATGTTGAGGTATAGAATAAGAGTCTTAGACTCATTATTTACCCGATAAAAAAGTTTTAGATGATAAACAAATGTCGTAAATTTTCCGAACTTAGATATTTAATTGTATTAATGATCGTTTATGATATAATATTTATTAGAGATGTGTGATAATGTGATTAGACTATGTGCTGACTGTAATAGACAATACTATGTGTTATGATATATTGTTCTAATCGAACGAATGATCTGATTAATGATAGGTTGTGATATAAAGAGATAAAACCTAAGTTGAGATTTGTAATCAGCGAATCAGGCAAGTATCTTACCTTTGCATTTCCTTTATGCAATGGACATGAGTAAGAAGTTTCAAAATTATTCTATTCTGTCATGCAGTTATATGCGCTTTGATTATCAACATGTTAATTCGTATATATATATTACGCTCAGAATTTCTAAATGGTTATACAAGTGTTCCCACTTGGATAATCATGGCATCTATTCACATGTTGATACTTTTTTGTCAATTACCCATAAATATATATATTGAATTACATATTATTGTTGAGCAAGATTAAAAACCTTCGGGTTTGGAACCAGACATGTATGAACATCCCTATATGGGAAAATTTTTGAGCCCAATGCGGATAGAGTGAGCGATGAATTTCGTTTAGGTTATGTAGTATTGATCAATACAGGGTACAACGGGGCTGATCACCCTCCGTGCCCGTAAGTTATGACAGTTTAGGGATGGATTTCTGCTAAACCTTTTTGAAAATGAAAATAATGTTCATAGTATGTTTCTTAAACCCTATTCATGGGTAGAGGTAGAGCCAAATTTAAAGAATTTGAAAGAGAGTTGTTATGTGAATTTTTTATCAGTACAAATTACTTCACAACTTTCAATTCGTTGTAGAAGTGTTATGTAAAGAGAATACGTATATTCTTTCAGCTTATATATATAATTGCTATTACTTGTTGGGCACTCAAATGCTCATCCTTGCTTAAATTAAATGTTTTCAGTTATGTATGAGCAACCTGAAGGCTCAGGCACGAACAAAGGAAAAGAAAAGCTATTCGAATGAGTTAATATTATGAGTTAATGGTTATAGTTGTATTGGTATCTATTTAAGTATTGTAAGGAATGTATTTGAAGGTCTCGTACTTGGGAAGTAAACTTTGATGTATGTAAATTAAGTTTGAATGTAATATTACTATTGTATTATTCAGCTTATAGAAATGGTATCGTGAAGCACCGAGTTCGGGTTTTAAGTACTCAGATTTGGGGGCGTCACACGACATATCATCCACAAACCGATGGACAGAGCGAGAGGACAATTCAGACGTTAGAAGATATGTTGAGATCTTGCATCATGGATTTCAAGGGTAGTTGGGATGATCATCTACCATTAGTAGAATTTTTGTATAACAACAGTTATCATGCAAGTATAAGTATGAAGCTTTGTATGGAAGGAAATGTAGAACGCCGTTGTATTGGGATGAAGTGGGAGAACGCCGAATGCTAGGACCGGAATTGGTGCAGCAACTAGCGGAAGTGGTGAAGTTGATTCGTATGCGTCTCGTCGCAGCTCAAGATAGACAGAAGAAATACGTGTACTTACATCGAGAGAATAGAGAGTTTGAGGTAGGCTCGTACGTATTTCTAAAGGTATCTCCCTGGAAAGGAAAGATATGCTTTGGAAAGAAGGCAAAACTAAGCCCGAGGTTTATAGGACCTTTTGAGGTATTAGAACGGGTAGGTGAGGTAGCTTATAGGGTAGCGTTACCTCCAGACCTAGAGCGAATACATAATGTATTTCACATTTCAGTGCTACGTCCTTACAAACCAGACTATAAGCACGTGATAGAATTTGAGCCTATTCAAATTGAGAAGGATCTAAGTTATGAAGAGATGCCGATTCAAATCATCGATAGAAAAGAGCAAGTTCTGCGAAACAAGGTAATACCATCAGTAAAGGTGTTATGGAAGAACCACGATGTGGAGGAAGCAACGTGGGAACTTGAAGAAATGATGAGAAAGAATTATCCTCTTTTGTTTGAGTGAGATAGGGCGAGATTCTGGGGACAGAATCTTTATAAGGGGGGAAGAATGTAATGCCCGAGAAATTCGGATTTTTTTTTAGACATGAAAGAATTAAATAATGAATAAAATAATATTATTTGTTATTATATGTGTTAATAAGATGTATGTCGTTCTATAACCTAGAAATGTCAGAATATCGTAGTATTCGAACCGCGTGAGAGAATTAAAGTGTTTGAATTTCTAAGACGAAAATAAATGTTTTCCGAGAAAGTTTACAAAAATCACTATTCACCATTTATCGCTCGGGAATTATTTTTGAATTTCTAAGAAATACGTAATGTTAGAATATCGAGGTGAGATGGATTATGTAATAATAATCTAAGTATGGAAAACGCAATATTTCGCTTGTGGACTTAAATTAAGAGCGTTGGGAAAATTAATGTCTAAGGAATGAATTTGTGTAATCTTGTAGGGTGTGCAAGTTCATTAAGAATTAAGGGACAAGCCCAAGTTGTAGCAATGTTTAGCCAAGGGTGGATTAATGGGAAGTCCAAACCAAGTGCATGCAAGCCCACAAGAATAAGAATAATTAACTAAACCCAAGCCCAAAGGATGATCCAATGGGTAAATCAATGATCCATGGGGCAACCCATGGGTGAACTTAGAGAGCAAGAACTTTGTGTGGTGACCAAGTGTTGTGAGGGTCAAGAAATAGAAATGCCTAGCAAGTTTACTTGGTTGCTAGGTTATGAATAGTAAGGAGGTGGAAGTTAAGGAGGTGGGATGCCATAAAGACCATTCTACCCTAACCTTGGATTGCCTATAAATAGAAAGCTCTCATTTCATTATTTGTTTGATTTGTTTCATCCAACAACTCTCTTTCAAAGCAACTTATTTGTTTGAACCCATAAGCACTTATAAGCCATTTCAACTTTTGTTAGATCTTGCAAAGTGAAGTGAAGTAATCATCAAAGGTAAATGATCTTGTCTTCTTCATCTCTATCATGGTAGGTTGATAAGAGAAGTATAATCTAATGAACTTAGATGCTAAGAACATAGGAGAAGTTGATAAGCAATGGACCTAAGCCGAATAAGTCATAACGAAATGAAAATCATATATTAAGAAATTGTTTTTATGAACTTATAAATAAGCCATAACCAAATTGGAATATAAGTTATTGTAATACATAAGTTGAGATGTCTAGATAATGGAATGAAGGTGTTTATAATGATAAACAAATCAATACTAATAATGTTTCGCTAGAATTTGCACGATTGGACGATAATCGTAGAATTCATGAAATTCTCGGAATGGAAGTTGTATTTTGTGTTTGACATTGGAAATGTTTGTTTTCGATGGAGACAAGTCATATTTGGCATCATAGAGTTGTGGACTAAAAAATGGCCGGATTCTGACTTAAAAAGAATAAACGAGCGTTGAACGAGCCAATTCGGACTTATAACGAAGAAGTTACGAGTCCGGGAATTTCAACTTTTGAAAAATCTGTCCAAACTGTCTGGTGCACAGAGCTGGCACCGTGGCCCAGCCCAAGGCAAATTAGCTCGCGCCGCAGCGCCAAAGTGGCCATTATCTCCTGGAGAGTCACGCCGCAGCGTGACATATATCATCGAGACTTCATGCCATGATCCGTTGAGTCCCGGATTTTTGAGGAATAAGTGGCAATGCCGCAGTGCGTCACCAAGTGCAATTGCCGGTGCTGCAACGCCAGCCTCATAACCTAAATAGTGATGAAGGTTTACAAATGAACGTGAAGAGTTATTGTTAATAAAGATCTTAATGAAACATAGTTATGACATATTTAAACTTAAGTATGCTCATTTAAGGTTAAGTTTAAGTCAATTACTTATGATGTAAGATTGACCTAACGGAAAGCCGGAACCTATAATAACAAATCTAATACATAATTAGATTAAGAAGTAGGGTAAGATTCTTTAGGAACCATGTGTGATCATTCATGACCTAATGTTCTATGTTATGCTATCATCTAATGTAGAGACCTTAAAGACGTAACGTGCACGTGTTCTATCTATAAGCAGACGCTAAAGGCAAGTACTCTAACCCTTGTTTCAGTTCAATTTGGACAAGTCTTTGTGATTCATGTATTCTCTGCATGAGTTAATGTTTGATGAAGTCAAAGCCAATCCCTTCGGCTAGACTTGTGCTATGTTAATCTATCAAGTGTTGACAAGGATTTACCAAACTAATATTGTTGTGGTTTTTCAAAAGTAGACGGAGTATGCTAAATTGTTTTGTCGTCAAACGACAGGCACGTGAGGTTGCCACAACTTAAACGTATATACGTTTAATGAATGTAGTGTTGATCAATATAGAGTACTATAGGCTGATCACCTAGACGTGCTCGTAGGATATGTCGGACTTACGGACTTAGTGTCGGGATGTCCTTTTCAAAGTACTTATGAAATGCTTACGGTCTTGAACCGAAATTGATGTTTTACTGAATATTGTTGTTGTAAAATGTTTTGAATGAAAAGAAGTGCTATTTTGAATTATCGATAGTACTTCGTAACTATTGTCCAGTTATTGAAGATATACGATTCTTATGTTTCAAGCATGCTATTTTCCTAGAATTATTGTACTTGTTGAGCTAGTTAGGCTGATTCTTGCTTGAACCATATGAATGCAGCTAAGACCGAACGAATCGATGGATCCGAAAAGGATAAAGGGAAGGCAAAGGCGAACCCGTAGCTTGCTTATGTAATAGTATAGATTTTGTAAGAAATAATATTGATATTATAACAAAGACAATGTATTGGTTGTAAAGAACCTAGGGAAATGTAAATATTCTTTTGATATATATAAGACATATCCGTTCTTTTGAGGCATTTTAATTGAATGTTTATGTGAACTGTAGCACCGTGTAGCACCATCTGTCGGGTTGGAAGATACCCGTATTTGGGGGCGTCACATCCTCTCTTCAACAACTTTTGCTTTTAAAATAACACCCTCTTGAACCTTCTTCTTCGTATTCATCAGCTCAAGGTCTGTAGCTTTAGCAGCTTTAACATTATCGACTAAAGTTGGTTCAAATCATATATTCGTTATCTTCACGTAGGTTCGTATATTCGCACACTTAAACGCATACGCTCTTCTACTCAACGCATCAGCTACCACATTCACTTTTCCACAATGGTATTGAATGGTACGATCGTAATCTTCAACAGCTTGAGCCAACCTCTTTGGCACATTACACGTTCATTTTGGGTGAAGAAAATATTTGAGGGTTTTAGAAATGGGTTTTGTACTGAGGACAATACAAAATTCGATTTCACGCTCTAGGGGTGGGCTAAGAAGTCTTTAGAAATACGTCAGGAAATTTATTAACAATAGAAATATCATTCAAAACTGTGACTCTCATCCAAGACTTGGATAACACATGTAATGAAGATTTCTCCTAATGAAGTTTCAATAGATAAATCAAAGTCTAATTTCTCCGGAGTCAAATTTAAACATTGAGCGCAAGTAGGAGAAATAAAAGAATTGGTAGAACTGGTATCGAATAAGGTATAGACTTCACAAGAGTTTATGATTAACTTACCCATGATAACTTCGTTCGGGTTCCTCGACAAATGCTCTTACTTAAACTACCGGCTTTGACTTGTTTGGGACATCCTTTGGCGTCATCATTGCCGTTGGACTTGACTTTGCTGCATCCCTTTGTTCCACGACCGCCTGCCGTTCTTCACCCTGCTCTTCTAACTCACGAATGCGATCTTACAGTTCTATATTTTGATCATAAAATTCTCCTCAATTCATTACTTAAAACTCTATATGAGTTCATCTCGTGATTTTTAGATGTCATTTTCAAATACTGCCACAAAATAAGGGTTAATTAACATGTCACATATTATCCCTATACTTTGACCGACCAAATAAATACCAATAAATTTAGGTAGGTTATACTAGCGAAGGAATTCCCCGTCTCTCCCCTCCTAGTTCTTGTCTCACATCTCAGCCAAGGATCATATCCCTAAGCGTTGATACCAACTGTGACGCCCCCAAAATAGGTATACATAACTTATTCTGAGTCGTCAAATACATGGTAAAGAATACAAATACAACCTTAAATATACAACATGAGCTGTGAGTTTTAATACAAATATTGTCTTCTATACAGTATTCAAACTCAAAATAAGTCCTCAATACATTTATTATCACACTATTTCATAGAATAGTGAGGACTACTAATGCTATCATCTGGACCGTCACTCCGTTCCCCGACTAGTCCCGGCTACGTTCTCATTTCCTGAAGAGGATAATGAAAACAAAAGGGTGAGCTCACTAGCCCAGTAAGAAATAGTATGACTAAGATAATGCAGAATAAATTATCATTAGCCTTCAACAGTGTTAAACTGATAAAATATAACAAACATCAAGTTTAATCTGCAATGAACAAACAATCCATTAGAAGAGTCAAGTAGAGAATAAAATCTACTATCTTCTATGATTTAAAAGGTTTTCATTACTTTTATCGCCGAGACTCAAATTTTAATAAATAATCCACATCATCCCTGCACTACGGCCAAGGATATTCATTAGTATCACGACCACAAATTATCCATGCACTACGGGCCAAGGATATTCGTGTATTCATCAATGGTCATGATCATGCCATAAAACAATTCATCTTTCCACCCTTGGCTAAAGAGAATCCATAGCAATAATCATACCAAAATTTGTCCATCAATGCACTACGGGCCAATGAGGACTTTTTCCACATCATTTGTAACATTACGGTCATGATTATACCGAATAATCCCTGGTCATAATCATACCAAGTCCATCTATGCACTACAGGCCACATATGACTTTTAACATAATATAAGCATGAGGATGATGACAATTCAACAAAACAAGTTCAAGAATAAATTTTAAAGATTTATAAATTAATTTATCCTGAACTTAATAACGTCCAAATTGTCAACATGATACTGCTTTGTGGAGTAAAATTCAAGAATGCTCAGAAGAATATTTTCATAAAAAGATACTGGATGAAGCGCAAATATCAAGGATATTCCACTAATTTCATGGAGTATAGAAGCCAAAACTTTAACCAACTGAGTATAATAGAATATATGAAACTGCAAATGGATTTTCGCCGCCATGCGGTAATCCATGTAGACAGATTATTCCAACAAAATAATAAAGAAAGGAAAAACAAAAGAATTCACCAGCATCGTGAATCCGACATGCATCAAGTTATTCCAATGTAATAATAAAGAATAGAACCAGGTCATGCGTAACCCACACAGACATGATATTCCAACAGAATAATAAAGAATAGAACCAGGTCATGTGTAATTCGCACAGACAGGATGTTCCAAAAGAATAATAAAGAATGGAACTAGGTTATGCGTAATTTTCACAGACAGGATGTTCCAACAGAATAATAAAGAATGGAATATGTAACGACCGAGAAATTCGAATCTTATTATAAAATGATTTTTATTAAATTAAATAATAATAAAGTTTTATTCTATGTGTTATCAAGATGGTTGTCATTGTATAACCTATTGATGTTAGAATGTCGTAGTATTTGAGCTACGTGAACGAATTAAAGTGTTTGAATTTCCAAGACAAAAATAAAAGTTTTCCGAGAAATTTTTTGAAAAACACTATTCATCATTTTTTGCTCGGGATTTATTTTTGAATTTCCGAGAAATACGTTATGATAAAATGAAATGGTAAGATGGATTATGTAATAATTGTATGATACTTTGGTATTGTGCAAGGTAATGAAAACGAGTATAATACGAAGTATTATACGAATTTGTATGAAGGATGAAATATCGTATATATATTCTATATGAATTAGAATACGAAAATGATACATAAACAATATGTATAGGTATTAAGTGATGTTAATGGACTTGGAAGATTGGTTAACAATTGGTACAAGTCCAAGTGAATAAATGTTAAGGCCCAATTATTAATTAATGAACCAACTAGTGTGTGTTAATGCAAAGCCTAAGGATTTATTTAATCCAAGCCCAAGCTAGAATCCATGAGTTGTAATGACCCATGGGGCAAACCATATTAATATGGTAAGTATGGTGACCAAGTTAATGTAATGATCAAGTATTAGAAGTAATGACCAAGACTTATGAGTAGTGGTCAAACAAAGGATAGGTTTTGTGCCTTACAAGTAATGAATAATAAGGAGGTGCATAAGGAGGTGGGATTGTGTTAATGTCCAAATTACCCTAACTTTGGAAAATCTATATATAGAGGAGGCTTACAAGCCATTTATTAGTTGTTCAAATAATCCAAACATCTCAAAGTGCTTAAGTGTTAGAGAGAATATGCTACGATAAGTAACTTTCATTTGTAAGAAAAAGAAGAAGGCTACTTTACAAAGACATCAAAGAGTAAGACTTCTTCTCCATTTATCTTCTATCTCTACCACGATAGGTTGATAAGAAAAGTATGGATTAAGGAACATGGATGTTAAGAAGTAAGAAGAATGAGTAATCAATGAACTTAAGCCACATAAGTTGGCAATAAGTCATTTAAACTTATAAAAGTTATAAACTTATTATAAGTTAACCTTGAATGTTAGTATAAAAATTATGAACTTGTAATGAGTTTATTAAGAGGGGTGATATGGATGTAAAAGGACTTATATGATCATATGTATCATGAATACATAAGTAAAGTTATATGTTAAGAACATATACGGTATGATGATTAAGAAACTTTAATGGTCATAAGTCATGAGCAATGAAATCTTAAGTAGTTTATAATTTGACAAGTTATAGGCTAATGAAGAAATAAGTCTAAAATCCAAAAATGAATATAAGTTGTTGTAATAAGTATGTTGAGATGTTCACATGATGAATGCAATTCATTTGTAATGTTGAACAAATCATAAGAATGAAGAATTGTCAGAAATTGCACGATTGGACAATAATCGTCGAATTCGTAAAATTCTAGGAATAGAATTCAAATTTTGTGTTTGAACTCGGAACCATTGTTTTCCGATGGAGACAAGTCATATTTGGCATTTAAGAGTTGCGGACTCGAAAATGACTGGATTCCGACTTAGAACGAAGAAACGAGCGATGAACGTTCACGAACGTTTATCGTTTTTGTTAAAAATGAACCAATAGGTGAATTTTTAGCAAACGAAGTCAAATAGATAAAACTCTTGCATGAACGCGTAGATTACGTAATTTGTGAACCGTAGGCTTGTGAACGAGCCAATTCAGACTTATAACGAAGAAGTTATGCGTCCGGGAAGTTCAAAAAAATTCAAGGACTGATTTTTTTACGGTGACAGAGTGGCGCCATGGCGCAATCCTAAACTAAATTGGTCACGCCAAGAAGACGTAATGGTGTCCAAGCACACTATAAGCGCGCGTCAGAAGCATAGAAACCATAGTACAAATGGTGGCGCCACAGCGCCATGTACAGTACAAAAACCTTCTGAAGTGTGGCACTGTAGCGCGGACCACCAAGTAAGGACTCGCGCCGCAGTGCCAAGTTCAGGACAATGCTACTATTAACGTGAAAGCTTGCAGTATTGAGATGCAGAAGTATAAAGTTAGCAATGTCACAAACTTCGTAACAAGAATAGTAATGAATGTTTTTAATTACAAAGAAAAGAAAGTTAATTGGTTTAAAAGTAAACACAACCTAAGGAATGTAATGTAACATTGTTTAAACTTTGTTAAACCTTAAGGATGTTGTATAAAGGTTGAGATAACCTAGTCAAATATAAATGCAAGGATAATGATAAACTGAAACAGATAGTAACTAAATCTAATACATAATTAGATTGAGATGAAGGGTAAGATATAGTCATATACATACTTGATTATATATGACCTAATGTAAGGCATTATGTGATCATGTATTGTAGAGACTTGAAAGACTTAAACATAAAGTAAATATACCGTAGCAGACGCTAAAGGCAAGTATTCTAACTCTTGTCTCAGTTCAATCTGAACAAGTTTTTTTGAAATTCATGTATCCTTACGCATGAATTGAGGTATGTTGAAGTTAAAGCCAATTCCTTTGGCTAGACTGAATATATTGCGTGGATTATTGATAATCTATTCATCTATTATCAAATATTGTTATCTTTTGTCAACTACTTGATATGGTTTTCAAAAGAAGACTGGAAATGTTAAACAAATGTTTTGTCGGTAAAACGACTGGCATGTGAGGTTGCTAAATGATTAAACGTACATACGTTTAATGAATGTAGTGTTGATCAACATAGAGTACAATAGGCTGATAACCTAGAAGTGCTCGTAAGTAATATCGGGCTTACGGACTTAGTTCCGGGTTGTCCTTTTTCCCATAAAGAATGAATACTCGAGGTCTTTGACCGGAGTAAATGTTTTACTAAATATTATTATTATTGTAAAACATTTTGAAAGAAAGATGTAGTGCTATTTTGAATTATCAATAGTACTTCATAACTATTATTCAGTTATTGAAGAAATACAATTCGTATGTGTCAAGCATGTTGTTACTAAATTTCTATACTTGTTGAGCTAGTTATGCTCACTCTTGCTTGAACCATATGAATGCAGCTAAGACTGAACGTCCCGAACGATCGAAAAAGGATAAAGGAAAAGCTAAGGCAGATTGTTAAGCTGTCTTGAAATAGTATAGGTCTATTGTTGTAATGTAACTGATATTATGACAAAGAACCTTTGTAATTGGTATAGAACCTGGGAAATGTAAACATTACTTTAAATATATATAGAAGTTATGTTCATTCTTTGAGACTTTTCAATTGAATGAATGTATGAATGTTGTACAGTATAGCACCATCTGTCGGGTTGGAAGATACCCGAATTTGGGGCGCCATGTAATAACAATGAAATTCACCAGCATGCGATAGACCGCATGCAGCGAGTTATTCCAACAGTAATAATAAAGAATGAAATAATGAAGAATTTCACCATGTATGCGGTACTTGTGATAGACAAGTTATTCAATATAATAATAAAGAATGGAATAATGAGAAGAATTTCACCATATATGCAGACTTGCAGATAGAAAGGTTATTCAACATAATAATAAAGAAGGGAATAATGTAAGAATTTTACCATGTATGCAGATCAGATAGACAAGTTATTCCAACATAATAATAAATAAGGGAATAATAGAAGCTCTCTTTATGAATACGAAAGAAATAATACCCCTTACCTTAGAAGAAAACTGGATACTGGAGTGGTGAAGTAGCAGAATACTTTTCTTCTTTCTCTCTATAGTTTCTCTTTGTAGAATTTCAGTGAATTCGTAAGAAATAATGAAGGAATGAGTTTCTATTTATAGGAGAATGGACTGAATAGTAACTAATTCATGAACGGTCCAGATTGATTTACTTTTAAATGGATGGTCCATATTGATTTACTATTAAAATTAAAGCAACGGTCCATACTGATTTACTATTAAAACTTTAAACCAACGATCCATATTGATTTACTATTAAAACTTTAAACCAACGATCCATATTGATTTACTATTATAATTTCAACCAACTGTCTGAAAAATTATCACATCTCCTCATGGAATAATATTGTACCCAAAAATGATTTAGCACGAAAAGAAATATATTTTTCGAGTGAATAGTACCTCGACACGAAAAGTGTCCCAAATACCCGAGTAAATAATACTAGAGTGAATAGTAATCGGGTGAATAGTAACCCGTGAATAGTACGCTGACACAAAAAGTGTCCCAAATATCCGAGTGAATAATACTAGAGTGAATAGTAATTAGGTGAATAGTAACCCGTGAATAGTACTTCGACCCGATTGGTCAATATAACCTCGGAACATCAATTATTATCGAAATAAATGTCGATTTCCACTAACACTAATAATTCCAACACAATGGAACTATCAATTTCATCTTTAATCAACACGAACTTATTCATCATTAATATTATAACTCACAATATTTAACAACCAGGTCGTTCCCAGGAAAGAGGGGTTTTCCGATAAGGATTTCTCCTTATTGGCGCGCAATTAGGTGACCAAACCTCTCATTGACAGAACTTCTAGACATTGTCAATATTGCAAATAATAATATGAATAACTTTGATGTCTCAATTATTGATTTAATAATATAACATATTATGCAGATGATACTGTGACAATAATTGAATTAATAATATGAGAGATATGATGCATCAATTACTGTAGCAATAATTGAGTATAACTAAGTGAATTCTCACGTAAGCATCACTAATCAATACCGTGTGCTACTATGCAACCACGCGTATTATTGTACTTTTAACACCGGGTGTTTCAACCGTTAACGGTAAAACTTCTGCCATTATTTTTATAAAAAGATAATTTTGTCGTTTTATCAATCCGACAATAATTCCGTTGTGGGGTCCACCAATGATTGTACCATCATACGGATATTCCCCGACAAAAAAAATATTCCTCGACCAATCGAATATTATACAACAAGTTGCATACTTTTCAAAATTTATAAATATTACCCACAACTATAACATTATCTCAAAATCACAACATAATATTACAAAATTATTTCAAGAAATATAAATCTTTATTCATAAAATTTGGGGTCTCACATACATACTACAGAGTACAGAAGAAAATATTATTTCAGGCGAATATTGAACAAAAATAACATCCCTTACCTTGAAAAGAAGAGTATTCTAACTAGTATAGCGGGGATATTCTTGAAGAAAACTTTCACCGTTTTCTACGCTCAAAGCTTTCTAAAACTCTAAAGAAATACACTCAATATTATAGAAGAAGAATTCTCTGATTCTGGTGTGATTTTCAATTCTAACTTAAGCGCCTATTTATAAAAAAATGCTAGAACGCCATAGGAGACTAAATAATAAAATAATATTTTTTTAAAAACAAATCTACGCATGCCCAAAGACCAGCACATCAACTTGGAACAAAAATTTGCAGCCCACACGTTTTTAACAAAAGTGGGTCCCACCCAATTTTAATAAAAATCATTTTATTTTCTGAAACATCAGTAATTCATATAAAATAGCCTTTTATCAGAAAAATATAAATTTTATGTCCATTCTACACGAAATCAAATTCTCTACAACTTTGCAGAAGAAAGTTTTTCCAAATTCCAAACAAAAAACATCTGAAATCCACAAACGGATGATTTTCAATACCTCATAAAATTCATAACAAATCATACGTTAATTTTTAATGGTTCAAAATATGTGGACGTATACTCAACTTATATATGTATAATATATCTATAAATCATAACGATCCAACGGTCGGATCAAAATTATAACTCATGCAATAGAGGTTTAAGAACACCAATTTGATTTTTAATACCTCCAATCCGACAAAATACTGATAAAATATCTCAACATTAATTCCTTCATTTATAACCACATAAAATAAATATTTTCATATCTATCATTTATGTCCGCATAAATAAATATTTCCTTATCATATAAATCAATAATTAATTATTCACAAATAATATTACAGAATCACGATAATGACAACTAGGCCATTCTCAGGAAAGAGGGGGCTTTCCGATAAGGATTTCTCCTTATTGGCGCGCAATTAGGTGACCAAACCTCTCCTTGACAGAACTTTCTAGACATTGCCAATAATGTTATCTAATAATATTATTCAAATAATATGATTTATTGATTTGATAATGGGAAATACTGCAAAGTTGATAATTATTGAAACAACAATAATATAAAATATCAACGCAAAGAATTATTGAATCAATAAAATAAAATATTAAGCAAGAATTATCGTAACAATTATTGAGTAGTGCTTTTTACGTAAGAATTAATAATTCAAAATATTGTGAATACTGGTAGGTTCTTTCAGGCAACAACGTGTTATTGTATTTTAACCACCGGGTATTCTAACAGTTAACGGTAAAACTTTCGCCGTTATTTTATAAAAAGATATTCTTGTCGTAGTTAGAAAACGACAAAATTATCTTTCTATAAAAATAACGGCGGAGGTGTTACCGATAAAACCTGCTGAACTACCGGTAGTACAAGTCTGATGTCTGGCGTGGTTGCATATAGTAGCACACAAGATTGATTATTGATGCTTACGTGAGAAGTCACTCGACTATACTCAATTATTGCTACAAGAATTCACGCATCATATCTATTATATTATTGATTCAATTATTGTCACAGTATCATCTGTATAATATGTTATATTATTAAATCAATAATTGAGACGACAAGTTATAAATGATTAATAATTGTTGAAAGATTAAATATGTGTTGATTAAAAATAAAATGATTTATGGTAATATTTATTCAATCCTTGATGTATATAAAGAATCTGCTATGAGACGTTTGTGGTAAGTTTAGTTATTTTATGGGGGGCCCATATGTCATCATCTAAGAGTCTCTTCGTCAATAGTAATTACCTTCGTCAATAGTAATTACCTTTACCAAATCGTCAAACCACTTGCCGCTTCATATATTACAAAGGCCGAACCACTTGTCGTTTCACATTCTGTACGTCAAACCACTTTTCTTTTCACATCACGGTCGTCAAGCCACTTGCCTTTTCATATGGCAAGTGCTAAGATAGAAATCTTCTATAAATAGAGGCCTAGTGCTTCATTATTTTCACTTAATTCATTCAAGCTATAGAGAGAATAAGAGAGAAAGAAGAAGAGTATTCTATTACACTACACTACCGCAGATTCAATCTTCTACTAATGTAAGGGTTGTTATTCTTTCTTATTCATGAAGAGAACCATTGTTATTCCATTGCTTATTATTCTACATTGGAATAACTTTTGTATAATGCTAGATTTACCCTATACTTGGTGACATTCTTCTATTATTCTGTTAGAACATCCTGTCTGTGTGTTTTACAGGGACCTAGTTCCGCCTTTTATTATTATTACATTTGGAACATCCCATGCGTGTGTTTTACACCTGACTGGTTAAAATCTTTATTATTATTCTATTGGAACATCACCGCTGTGTGTTTTACTATGGGACTGGTTCCATTCTTTATTATTACTCGTTGGAATATCCTCGTTCTGCATGCATTTTACATGGGACCTGGTTCCGTTATTTATTATTCATTGGAATAACTTGCTGCGTCTGTCTATCGCATGCATGGTGATTTCTTTTGTTATTCCATTCTTTATTATACTTAGTTGGTTAAAACTTTGACTTCTATACTCCTTGAAATTAGTTGAATGTCCTTGATATTTGCGCTTCATCTAGTATCCTTTTATGCAAATATTCTTCTAAGTATTCTTGAATTTTACTCTACAAAGTAGTATCATGTTGACAGTTTGGATGTTATTGGTTCCTGGATAAATTAATTCTTGAACTTGTTTTATTGAATTCTTATACCATTGTCATCATCCTCATGTTTATATTATGTTGAAAGTTATCTGTGGCCTGTAGTGCATAGATGGACTTGGTATGATTATGATAAGGATTATTGATTGTAATCATGGTAGTAATGTTACAAATGATGTGGTAGAAATCCTCATTGGCCCGTAGTGCATTGATGGACAGTTGTTGGCATGATCATGACCATTAATGAATACATAAATATTCTTGGCCCGTAGTGCATGGATAATTGTGGTCGTGATACTAAAGAATATCCTTGGCCGTAGTGCATGGGTGATTCGATTATGTGGAATATTTATTAAACTGAGTCTCAGCTATAACAGTGATGAAAAACCTTTTAAATCATAAAAGATAGTAGATTTTATTTTCTACTTGACTTTTTTAATGGATTCCTGGTTCCGCTGCAGTTAAACTTGATGTTTATTATATTTTATCAGTTTAACACTATTAAAGGCTAATGATAATTTATTCTGCATTATCTTAGTCATAATATATCTTACTGGGCTAGTTGAGCTCACCCTTTCTTTCACTGTTCTCTTCAGGAAATGAGAATATAGTTGGGACGAGTCGGGAAATGGAGTAATGGTCCAGAGGATAGCATTAGTAGTCCTCACTATTTTGTGAAATAGTATGATAATAATTGTAATGAGGACTCCTTTTGAGTTTGTATAATCTCTAGTAGACAATAATTGTATTCAAACTCATAGTTATGTTTTGTCGTATTGTACACGATAGTTGTATTAGTAAGTTGTATTTGAATTTTGTACCATGTATCTGACGACCCAAGATGGGTGATGTATACCTAATTTTGGGGGCGTCACAGTTGGTATTAGAGCTTAGGGATATGATGATCCCTGGCTAAGATGTGAGAATAGTACTAGGAGGGGAGAGACGGGGAATTCCTTCGCTAGTATGACCTACCTAAGTTTATGTGCTATTTTATTGGTCGGTCAGAATATAGGGATAAAATGTTAAATGTCAATTAACGTTTTGTTTTGTGGAAGTATCTGATAATGACATCTGAGAATGTTGAGAATAGCACTGGAGCACAAGCGACTGTTGATTCACCATATATACATAATTAGGATAATGTGCATCAGGAAGGCGACAATCCTCATGCAAACAACAACACTGACCAAATGATGAATGATCAAATGTTCAGAGGCTTTATGCAATTCATGCAACAGCAGGCTAGAGCGGCTCCGGTCCAAAACGTAGGTGGAAACACGGGAAACTCTCGGGCGGTCACCGCTAAACAGTTCAAGGAGCTGGGACCACCGGAGTTTAAGGGAGAGCCAAAACCACTTATGGCGAAAGCATGGATAAAGCAGATCACCAAGATATTTGATGTATTAGGATGCTCTGAGGAGCAAAAGGTTCCCTTTGCCGCCTTTATGTTACGCGGAGAGGTAGATTACTGGTGGGAATCGGTAAAACGTACTCAACCTGTTGTACTGAAGATATCTTAGGAGAAATTCCAGGAGCTGTTCAACGACAAATACTTTCCCGAAAGTATTATTCACCACATGAAGGAGGTGGAGTTTATCAAGTTGGAATAAAACAATATGACCGTGTCCAATACAAGGCAAAATTTACGGAGTTATCACTGTTTGCATCCCACTTGGTGGATAACGAAGAGAGAATGGCGCGAATGTTTTTAAGAGGTTTGAAGCCGGAGATACGTCAACATCTTATTTCTCATAAACTGTGTTTGTATTCAGATGTTGTAAATAGGGCTCAGTTAGTGGAGCACGATAACGAGTCAACGCAACTAAAAGAGAGCAGCCGGCAACATTATAATACCAGCGAGAGTAGTCATCGAAGCGGTGACAACAAGCGTGGAGGGAATCAACAGGCCAGAAATGGTAACCACTTCGGTGGTAATCAGGGCCAAAATAGTAAGAATGGACATTTCAAGAAGAGGAGATTCAACAATGATGGAAAGACGTCAGCACCAGCACCCGTTGTTAAGGAAGGAGAAAGACCACCTATCATATGCTTCAAATGCGAAGGGGGGGGGGACACATCAGTCCAAATTGCGCGATGTCGTCCAAAGCATGTTATAATTGTGGAAGAGAAGGTCACTTAGCCCGATTTTTTCTTTCACCGAGGACAAATTCAGCTAGGATGGAGGCACCAAAGGCCGTCCTAGAAAGGTCAAAGCTGGTAGTGCAAGGTAGAGCGTTTGTTGTGATCTCCCAGAAAGCAAGGAACCCGAATGAGGTCATCACGGGTAAGCTTATCATAAACTCTAACGAAGTCTATACTTTATTCGATACCGGTTCTACCCATTCTTTTATTTTTCCTACTTGCGCTCATCGATTAAATTTGACTCT
The DNA here is from genome assembly GCA_020205605.1 of Panax ginseng. NCBI lineage: Eukaryota > Viridiplantae > Streptophyta > Magnoliopsida > Apiales > Araliaceae > Panax > Panax ginseng. The sequence goes on along the minus strand of CM035143.1, from coordinate 55,374,526 downwards.
GGAGAAATTAGACTTTGACTTATCTGTAAAAACTCCGTTGGGAGAAACCTTCATTACATCCACTGTTTATAAGTCTTGTTTGGTTCAAATCGGTACCCTCACATTACCTGTCGATCTTATTTCATTAAAAATACTTGCATTTGACGTGATTCTAGGGATTGATTGGTTAACTATTCATCATGCAAAAATTGATTGTTTTCGTAAGATTGTTAGCTTTCATATTCCTAATCAACCTATTATGCGAATTCAAGCGACGAAACCATTAAAATCAATCACGGTCATCTCAAGCCATAAAGCTATTTGTTTATTGAAAAATGGATGTCAAGCTTTCTTAGCTCATGTCATGATTTAAACAAAAACGCCGAGTTTTGAACAATATTTCTATTGTTAATAAATTTCTGACGTATTCCAGAAGAACTTCTGGCCTACCCTAGGCGTGAAATTAAATTTTGTATCGACCTTGAACCCAGACAAAACCCATTTCCAAAGCCCCATATCGAATGGCTCTATTGAACTTTAGGAGTTAAAGACCCAACCGCAGGAATTGTTAGACATTGGCTTTATTCGTCCTAGTACTTCTCCTTGGGGTGCTCATTACGATTCGTGAAGAAGAAAGATGGGAGTATGCGACTTTGTATTGATTATCGGGAGTTGAATCATGTCACCATCAAAAATAGGTATCCATTGCCACGTATTGATGACCTGTTTGACCCGATTTGCAAGGAGCCAAATTCTTTTCAAAGATTGATCTTCGTTAGGATATCACTAATTGAAGATTAGAACCGATGACATTCCAAAGGCGACTTTCGTAACTCCTGAATGCGGGCATTATGAATTCTAGTCATGTCCTTTGGATTGACTAATGCTCTATTGCCTTCATGGATATGATGAACCAGAGTATTTAAGGAATATTTGGATCACTTTGTGGTTGTCTTTATTGATGACATCCTTATTTATTCCAAAAGTCATGAAGATCATGAGAAACACTTGAGGCTGACACTCCAAAAGTTTCGTGAATACAAGCTTTATGCCAAGTTGAAGAAATGCGAATTCTGGCTTGAGGAAGTAGCATTCCTTAGGCACGTAGTATCAAGTCATGGAATATCTATTGATCCAACAAAGATTGAAGTAATTCAAAGCTGGGAGCAACCTAAATCAGTTACCGAAGTACGTAGCTTTCTCGGTTTAGCTGGTTATTATCGGAGATTCGTGGAAGGATTTTCTCGAATTGCTACTCCATTGACTCAGCTGACTCGGAAAGATACAAAGTTCGGTTGGAGCGAAGAATGTGAGAAGAGCTTTCAAGAACTCAAGAGGAGACTCATTTCAAAGACACTGTTCGACAATACCATCCTGCTCGGGAGGATTTGTCATCTACAAATGATGCTTGAGCAAAAGGGTTGGGATGTGTTCTCATGCAACATGGAAAGATCATAGCCCATGCCTCGCGACAACTCAAAGAATATGAGAGGAATTATCCTACTCATGATCTAGAGTTGGCAGCTGTTGTCTTTGCATTTAAAATTTGGAGGCATTACTTGTATGGGGAGAAAGTTGAGATCTTTACGGATCATAAAAGCCTCAAATATTTCTTCACTCAAAAGGAACTCAACATGCGACAACGACGTTGGCTTGAACTGTTGAAAGATTATGATCATACCATCCAATACCATCTTGGAAAAACAAACGTGGTAGCTGACGCATTAAGTAGAAGATCATATGCAAGTACGAGTGCGATATTGTCAACGCAAGGGCCCATTTTGTGTGACTTGCAAATGATGGAGATAGAGTTAAAGACTCCAGGGATGCATGTGATGATGGCGAATATACGAGTAGAACCGACTTTAATCGATAAAGTTAAAGGCTGCCAAGCTCACGGACACTGGAGTCGATGCGTATGAGGAAGAAAGTGCAAGAAGGTGCTATGCCGGAAGCAAGAATCGATGAAGAAGGAATACTTCAAGTCAACTCCAGACTTTGTGTTCCTAACGACCCTGATTTAAAGTATAAAATCATGATGGAGGCGCACAACACACCGTTTGCAATCCATCCTGGGAGTACCAAAATGTATCATGATATTCGTCATACATTTTGGTGGAGCAATATGAAGAGAGAGATAGCGTTGTTTATCTCAAGGTGTCTAACTTGTCAATAAGTTAAAGTGGAGCATCAAGTACCAAAAGTTCCATTGCAACCACTTGAAATTCCAGAATGGAAGTGGGAGCACATTACCATGGATTTCGTTACCAGTCTTCCTAAGGTTTCTCAAGGCATAGATGGGATTTGGGTCATTGTTGATAGATTGACCAAGTCTACTCATTTCTTATCGATACGAGAAACTTATACACTTGAACGTCTTGCTCGTATGTACATAAACGAGATTGTAAGACTGCATGGTATGCCGGTATATATAGTTTCTGATCGAGACCCAAGATTCACTTCACAATTTTGGGTTAGTTTGCAAAAAGATATGGGCACAGACTTACAATTTAGCTCGGTATATCATCCTCAGACGGACGGACAGTCGAAGAGGACTATTCAAACTCTTGAAGATCTATTAAGACTCTGTGTCCTTGATTTCAAGGGAAGTTGGGATAAGTTCTTACCATTGGTGGAGTTTTCCTACAACAACAGTTATCAAGCAAGTATTGGCATGGCTCCATTCGAAGCGTTGTATGGAAGAAAGTGTCGTTCTCCAGTATGTTGGGATGACGTGGGTGAAGCAACGTTGTTGGGACCGGAGTTGGTACGTATTACTACGAAAAACATTCAAACGATCCGACAACGTATAAAAACCTCACAAAATCGACAAAAGAGTTATGCTGATCTTCATCGAAAGGACGTGGAATTCGATATATGAGATCATGTGTTGTTATGTGTTGCTCCATGGAAAGGAGTTACAAGATTTGGAAAGAGAGGAAAACTCAATCCTCGATTCATCGGCCGATTTTTAATCCTCGATCGAGTAGGAACTGTGGCCTATAGACTCGCTTTACCGCCAAGTATGTCTCGTGTTCATAACATTTTTCACATATCCACGTTACGTAAATATATGAAAGACCCGAACCACATTATAGAGTTAGAATCGGACGAAATAGCGGAAGATTTGACATATGAAGAGGTTCCTGTTCAAATCTTGGATAAGAAAGAACATATTCTACGCTCCAAGGTTATACCTCAAGTCAAAGTTTTATGGAGAAACCATGATGTTGAGGAAATGACTTGGGAGTTAGAATGTGAAATAAAATCAAGGTATCCTTACCTCTTCGACATACCAGGTACGTACCCTAATTTCGAGGGCGAAATTTCATAAGAAGGAGAGGTTGTAAGACCCCAACTTTTATAAATAAAGATAAATTTTCTATAAATATTATTTTTGAATATTATGGAATAAATTTGATATAATATTATAGTTGTGGGTAATATTTATAAATTTTGCAAAGTAAGCAAGTTGTTATAAAATATTCGTTTGGTCAGAGAATATTTTTTGTGGGGAATATTAAATGATGACTACTCAATCATTAGTGGACCCCACAATGGAAGTATTGTCGTAGTTAGAAAATGACAAAATTATCTTTCTATAAAAAATAACGGCGGAGGTGTTACAAGTTAAAAGCTGTTGAACTACCTAGGTTAGTAAAAGTATAAGTAATACGTGATTGCATGCATAGTAGCACACGGTATTGATTATTGATGCTTACGTGAGAAGTCACTTTCAACTATACTCAATTATTGCTACAATAATTCTTTGCATCATATCTCTTATATTATTGATTCAATTATTATTATGATTATCATCGTATAATATGTTATATTATTAAATCAATAATTGAGACGACAAGTTATAAATGATTAATAATTGTTGAATGATTAAATATGTGTTGATTAAAAATAAAATGATTTGTGTTAATATTTATTCAATCCTTGATGTATATAAAGAGTCTGTTATGAGACGTTTGTGGTAAGTTTGGTTATTTTATGGGGGGGCCCATAAGTCATCATCTAAGAGTCTCTTCGTCAATAGTAATTACCTTCATCAATAGTAATTACCTTTACCAATCGTCAAACCACTTGCCGTTTCATATTACAGGCGTCGAACCACTTGTCGTTTCACATTACAGGCGTCAAACCACTTTTTTTTTCACATCATCAGTCGTCAAGCCACTTGCCTTTTCACATGGCAAGTGCTAAGCTAGAAATCTTCTATAAATAGAAGATTATTATTATTCTGTTGGAACATCCTGTCTATGTGTTTTACGCCGGACCTGGTTCCATTCTTTATTATTCTATTGGAATATCCTGTCTGTGCGTTTTACACCGGACCTGGTTCCGTTATTTATTATTCTGTTGGAATAACCTGTATGTGCGGTCTATCGCATGCATGGTGATTTCTTTTGTTATTCCATTCTTTATTATACTCAATTGGTTAAAACTTTGACTTCTATACTCCATGAAATTAGTGAAATATCCTTGATATTTGCGCTTCATCCAGTATCCTTTTATGCAAATATTCTTCTAAGTATTCTTGAATTTTACTCTACAAAGCAGTATCATGTTGACAGTTTGGATGTTATTGGTTCCTGAATAAATTAATTTTTGAACTTGTTTTATTGAATTCTTATATCATTGTCATCATCCTCATGTTTATATTATGTTGAAAGTCATCTGTGGCCTGTAGTGCATAGATAGACTTGGTATGATTATGACCAGGGATTATTCGGTGTAATCATGACCGTAATATTACAAATGATGTGGTAGAAATCCTCATTGGCCCGTAGTGCATTGATGGACAGTTGTTGGCATGATCATGACCATTAATGAATACACAAATATTCTTGGCCCGTAGTGCATGGATAATTGTGGTCGTGATACTAAAGAATATCATTGGCCGTAGTGCAGGGGTGATTCGATGATGTGGAATATTTATTAAACTGAGTCTCAGCTATAATAGTGATGAAAAACCTTTTAAATCATAAAAGATAGTAGATTTTATTTTCTACTTGACTCTTTTAATGGATTCCTAGTTCCGCTGCAGTTAAACTTGATGTTTATTATATTTTATCAGTTTAACACTGTTGAAGGCTAATGATAATTTATTCTGTATTATCTTAGTCATAATATTTCTTACTGGGCTAGTTGAGCTCACCCTTTCTTTCACCGTTCTCTTGTGAAATGAGAATATAGCTAGGAGCTAGTCTGGGAGCGGAGTAATGGTCCAGAGGATAGCATTAGTAGTCCTCACTATTCTGTGAAATAGTGTGATAATAATTGTAATGAGGACTCCTTTTGAGTTTGTATAATCTCTAGTAGACAATAATTGTATTCAAACTCACAGTTATGTTTTGTCGTATTGTACACGACAGTTGTATTAGTAAGTTGTATTTGAATTTTGTACCATGTATCTGACAACCCAAGATGGGTGATGTATACCTAATTTTGGGGGCATCACACTTCTTATGAAATTTTGCCCTCGAAATTAGGGTACGTACCTGGTATGTCGAAGATGTAAAGATACCTTGATTTCATTTCAGATTATAACTCCCAAGTCATTTCCTCAACATCATGGTTTCTCCACAAAAATTTGACTTGAGGTATAACCTTGGAGCGTAAAATATGCTCCTTCTTATCCAATATTTTAACAAGAACCTCTTCACACGTTAAATCTTCCGCTATTTCGTCCGGTTCTAACTCAATAAAGTGGTTCGGGTCTTTCACATATTTACGTAACATAGATATGTGAAAAACGTTATGAACACGAGACATACTTGGAGATAAGGTGAGTCTATAGGCTACAGTTCCTACTCGTTCGAGGATTAAAAACGGGCCAATGAATTGAGGATTAAGCTTTCCTCTCTTTTCAAATCTCGTAACTCCTTTCCATGGAGCAACACATAACAACACATATTCTCCAATATTGAATTCCACATCCTTTCGATGAAGATCAGCATAACTCTTTTGTTGATCTTGGGAGGTTTTTATACGTTGTCGGATCGTTTGAATCTTTTTCGTAGCCATACATACCAACTCCGGTCCCAACAACGTTATGAACATGAGACATACTTGGCGGTAAGGTGAGTCTATAGGCCACAGTTCCTACTCGTTCAAGGATTAAAAATGGGCCAACGAATCGAGGATTGAGCTTTCCTCTCTTTCCAAATCTCAACATTAATTCCTTCATTTATAACCACATAAAATAAATATTTTCCTATCTATCATTTATGTCCGCATAAAATAAATATTTCCTTATCATATAAATCAATAATTAATTATTCATAAATAATATTACAGAATCACAATAATGACAACCAGTAGTTCCGAGAAAGAGGGGGCTTTCCGATAAGGATTTCTCCTTATTGGGCGCCGCAATTAGGTGACCAAACCTCTCTTGATGAACTTTCTAGACATTGCCAATAATGCTATCTAATAATATTATTCAAATAATATGATTTAATGATTTGATAATGGGAAATCTTTGTTCGTTGACAATTATTGAAACAACAATAATATAAAATATCAACGCAGACAATTATTGAATCAATAAAATAAAATATTAAGCGATAATTATTGTAACAATTATTGAGTAGTGCCTTCTTACGTAAGAATCAATAATTTCAAAATAACTTTGTGCATCGCGTGCAACAACGCGTAGACATTGTATTTTATCCAATCGAGTATTCTAACAATTAACGAAGTAAAACTTTCATAGTTATTTTATAAAAAGATATTCTTGTCGTTTTGTCAATCCGACAATAATTCTGGTGTGGGGTCCACCAATGATTGTGTCGTCGTACGAATATTCCCTGTTAAAACGAATATTCCCCGACCAATAGAATATTATAAAACAACTTGCGTACTTTGCAAAATTTATAAATATTACCAACAACTATAACATTATATCAAATTCCCTCCATAATATTCAAAACTGATATGTATAGAAAATTCATCTTTATTCATAAAAGTTGAGGTCTTACATTATTTATATATTTGTGTTATTTATTTTATTAATAATTTAAAATCCAAAAGCCATATGCTTTGTTTGGAAAATCATTTAAAATTAAATAATTTATATCCTTAAGCTTTGTTTGGGTAAAACTAAATTAAACTACTTTATTTAACTAAGTTTTCATACTTAATTAATTAATTCAAATAACATTTTATTGAATAAATCACTTAATCACATAACTCAATACACATAATTACCCAAATCGAAATATCAACATAATAATAATTTCCTTAACACATTAATTATTTAACAAATAATTAACTAAATCAAATCAATCAAATTGAACAATTATTTATTCAACACTAAACACATCCAATATATATTTATACAGATCAATAAATATTTATAAATTACATTTAAAATTCTAAAATTCTGGAATGTTACAATTATTGTCTAAACACTAGTTCTAGCATCACAAACACATACAACCACCATAATTCAGTTATATAACAACAATTTGAAAAAATGGAATTCACAGAACTTGAAGCTTCATGCGTAAAACTCATATATATATATATATATATATATATATATATATATAATATTAAGGTTAAAGAAATACCTTCAATTCATTTGGTAATCCTTGTTATAACACCCTTTGAAATTGTTTTGGAATTCTTAGACTTTCTCGCAAATTTCTCTCAATTCTCTTTCATGTTCCTCTGTATTCTCTTCTTTTCTTCCTTCTTAGGCTTAGCAACCAACTATCAGTATGCGTAAAAAATAAAACTGAAAGCCAAAGCCATAATACGCATACTAAGTGTATCAGTTACAAAAATAAACTTATAAGTTATTTATTATTTAATTATTTAATTTATTTTTTTTATAATTCAAAATTCAAAATCCATAAGGCTTTGTTTGGCAAAACCTCTTTAAAATTTAAAGACTTAATATCCTTAAGCATTGTTTGGCAAAACTAATTTAAACTCCTTTAATTTATTTTAATAAACAATTTAGTTTATAATTTATAATCACATATAATTTATTTGGATTTCCAAATCCAACATTAATCAAATAAATTAATTATTCATACTATATTTTAAATTAATTTTTCACTTAAACTATTATCATAAAATTATAATGGAAATTATAATTTTACTTACTATATTCACATACCATCTTAATTATTAAATTAAAATAATAATATAACATCTCGTGTTATCTTACAACTCTCTAAATTATAAATTAAATTTTAGAATATTATCTAATAAATTTAATTCATAAATATTTACTAACAACAATCATTAATTCATAAATATTTACTAACAACAATCATATCAATAAAATATTTATTTAATTTAATAAATATTTCAAATTACAAATAATAAAATCTTGGATTGTTACATCCTTCCCTCCTTACAAGGATTTTATCCCCAGAATCACAACTCAAACAATAAAATCGTCACATTATTCCCTTCTTACAAAGATTTTGTCCCCAGAATCGAAGACACGAACTAAACAAATAACTCTGGATAATTCTTCATCATTTCAGCTTCGAGTTCCCACGTAGCCTCTTCGAAATTGTGGTTCCTCCATATCACCTTCACAGAAGGTATCACTTTATTCCTGAGCACTTGTTCTTTTCTGTCTACTCTCTGGATAGGAACCTCTTCATAAGACAAATCTTTACTGAACTACAACGGTTCATACTCGATCACATGTTTGTAATCGAGTTTATATGGTCGCAACACCGACACGTGAAAAACGTTGTGCACCTGTTCTAATTCTAGAGGTAAAACTACCTCGTAAGCCACTTCTCCCACTCTTCGTAGTATCTAGAAAGGTCCAATAAATCTTGGGTTGAGCTTTCCTTTCTTGACAAAATGAATTTTCCCCTTCCAAGGAGAAACTTTTAGGAAAATGAAATTTCCTTCTTAAAATTCACGATTCTGTCTGTGTTGATCAGCATACTTCTTCTGTCTATCTTGAAAAGCTACCAGTCTTGCTTTGATGAGTTTGATAACTTCAATGGTCTGTTGTACTAGTTTTGGTCCTAACAATTGACGTTCACCAACTTCATCCCAACATAGTGGAGTTCTACATTTCCTGCCTTACAATGCCTCGTATGGTGGCATACCAATGCTTGTGTGGTAACTATTACTACAGGCGAATTCTACCAACGATAAATGATCGTCCCAGTTTCCTTTGAAATCCATGATGCACGCTCTAAGCATATCTTCTAACGTCTGGATTGTTCGTTCGTTTTGCCCATAGGTTTGCGGGTGATATGTTGTACTCATCCTCAGTTGCGTTCCCATACATTCTTGCAGTTTCTTCCAGAAATTTGATGTGAATCTCGGATCTCTATCTGATACTATTGACACTGGAACTCCATGTCTCGATACGATCTCTTTGATGTATAGTTTTTCCAGCTGATCAAGATTAAATGTATTCTTTATGGGCAAAAAGTGTGCTGATTTTGTTAATCTATCCACTATCACCCATATCACATCGTATCCCTTCTGAGTTATTGGAAGACCTATAACAAAATCCATTGTGATATGCTCCCACTTCCATTCCGGTATTTCCAACGGCTGAAGTAATCCGCTTGGTCTCTGATGCTCGGCCTTCACTCTCTAACATGTCAAGCACTTTGCAACTTATTCTGCAACGTCTCTTTTAATATTTGGCCACCAAAAATGTCGCCGCAAATCTTGATACATTTTCATACTTCCTGGATGATTCGAATATCTTGAGCTATGAGCTTCTGTCAAGATTTCCTCCTTAACATCTTGTACTGCTAGAACCCAAATTCGTCTCTCGAATCTTAGCATTCCATTAGTATCAACCTTATACTTCACCTCTTTACCCTCGACCACACTTTCCTTTATTTTTCTGCATTCTTCATCCTGTAGTTGAGCATTCTTCACCTTGTCCACCATAGTTGGACTAGCTTCTATTTGGTACAATTTTTCATCGGATTCTTTTGAAAATTTGATTTCTAACTCTAGCCTTGCCATCGCTAAAATAAGCTCCTCTTGGTTGGTTAACAACATCAATTTCTCACGACCCTTCCTACTCAAGGCATCTGCAACCACGTTTGCTTTGCCCGGATGATAAAAGATCTCGTAATCATAATCTTTTATTAATTCCATCCATCTCGTTTGACGCATGCTTAGGTCCTTCTGTGTGAAAATATACTTCAGACTCTTATGGTCTGCGTAGATCTCACAATTTTCTCCACAGAGATAATGTCTCCATATCTTCAGAGCAAACACCACCGCAACCAATTCTAAGTCATGGGTCGGATACCGTTTCTCGTAATCTTTCAATTGCCTTGATGTATACGCAATGACCTTGCCGTTATACATAAAGACACAACCAAATCCTTTGTGTGACTCATCACTATACACAACAAAATTTCCTGTAATCTGGTAATGACAACACAGGTGCTATACTGAGCTTCTTTTTCAATTCGGTAAAACTCTCCTAACATTTTTCCGTCCAAACAAATTTTACAGCTTTTCTCAACAGATTTGTCAACGGAGTGGCAATTTTGGAAAAATCCTGAATAAACCGTCTAGAATAACCTGCCAATCCCAAGAAACTTCTTACTTCTGATGGAGTTCTTAGTTGTTCCCAATTTATCACTGCTTTGACTTTTGATGGATCCACTGAAATTCCATCTTTGTCAATTACGTGCCCAAGAAATTTTACATGTTCCATCCAAAATTTACATTTAGAGCATTTCGCGTACAAATTTTCTTTTCTTAGCGTCTCAAGCGTCAAACGTAAATGTTCCACATGTTCTTCTTGAGATTTGGAGTACACCAAAATATCATCAATGAATACCACCACAAATTTATCTACAAATGGTTTAAACACCCTGTTCATCAAATGCATGAACGTTGCAGGGGCGTTTATTAAACCAAAAGACATCACCAAAAATTTGTAATGTCCATACCGAGTTCGAAATGCTGTCTTCGGTACATACTCCTTCCTTACTTTCAATTGGTGATACCCACTTCTCAGATCTATTTTCGAGAAGTATTTGGCACCCTTCAATTGATCAAACAAGTCATATATTCTTGGTAACGGATATTTATTCTTAATAGTGACTTTATTTAATTCTCTGTAATCAATGCAAAGACGCATTGACCCATCCTTCTTCTTCATGAATAACATTGGTGCTCCCCACGGTGATACGCTTGGTTGAATATATTTCTTGTCTAGCAATTATTGCAGTTGTACCATCAGTTGCTTCATCTTTATCGAAGCCATTCTGTATGGGCCCTTCCATATTGGAGCAGTTCCTGGCGCTAAGTCGATCACGAACTCAATTTCTCTGTCAGGCGGAAGTCCTGGCAAATCTTCCTGAAACACGTCTACAAAATCCCTAACCATTGGTATCTCCTCCAGTTTCACACCCTTCTCCTTTTGAGTATCGACTATGTAAGCTAAGTATCCTACACAGCCTTGACTCAATAACTTCCTGGCCTGCATAATCATCAGACATCTCATTTGTCTAGGCGATTTTCTACCATAGAAAACTACCTTTGACGGAGTCATAAGGTTTACACATTTCTTTTGGCAGTCAATTATCGCTCCATAATTGAATAGCCAATCCATTCCCAAAATTACATCAAACTCTCCAAGTTTTATCGGAATTAAATCTATTGTCATAACATTCTCCTTTATATTCACCCTACAATTCTTGAATACAGATTTAACAAGAATTACCTCCCAATTTGCAATTTCTATTTGTAAAGGGAAATTCAACTCTTCGCTAGGTAATTCTAACTTCTTAGCAAATTCTTCAGATATAAACGAGCAAGTAGCACCTGAATCAAATAATACATATGCATTTATATCATTGATTGGGATAATACCTGACACGACATCTTTTAATTGCACCGCTTCTTGCACTGTTATGTTGAAGGTTCTGGCTGCGGGCTTATTTGATGATGTTGGTCCCGCAATAGTCAGTGTACCTCCACCGCCACTTCCATTGCTTCCAGTTGTCTTTCCAGCTTTCTTCTTAGGGCAATCGAGAGCAAAGTGATCCTTCGACCTGCAGGTGTAACAAACATTCTTCTTCGGTTGATTGCAATTAGGGGCAATGTGACCCTCCTGGCCACAGTTAAAGCACACACGCTTCCCCCTTAAGCTCATACCCATGTGAAACCTCCCGTATATAGCACATGCATCAAACTTCTTCCTCTGCTGGTTACCCTGCTGGTTTCCAGCTCCCACAGTTGTATTCCACTTCCTCTTCAGGTTATTATTAACATTTCCACTTCTACCACCACCATTCTTAACTTTGCCTTCATTTTTCTTCTTTCTCTGCTCTTGATTGTACTTTATTACCACCTCGCCTCCACCTTCAGCGAGAATTGCCTTCTCCAGCACTACTGTAAATGTCTTCAGCTGAAACATGGAGACCCTACTGTACAACCAGGGTTTTAGTCTCTGTTCAAACCTCTTAGCCTTGCGCTCATCTGTGTTGACTTGGTATGACGCAAACCTTGCCAATTGGTTAAATTTTATGGCATACTCCGATACCGACATTGACCCATGCTTCAGTTCTAGAAACTGCACCTCTAACTGATTCTTCGAACTCTCTGGGAAATAAGTCTCGAAAAATATCTCTTTAAACCTATCCCAAGTCATTACCCCTTGACCTTCTCTAGTTTTATTGGCTTCCCGCCAATAACTAGCCTCTACTTTCAACATAAACGTTGCAAAAGCAGTCTTCTAATTCTCACCTACTCTAGAAACATCAAAAACTTTCTCTATCTCCATGATCCAGGTCTGTGCCTCAACTAGATTCATGGACCCATGGAATTCTGGTGGTCCAACCGCCTTGAAGTCCTTAAAAGTTTTAGCTTGATTCTGCGGTTGATTCTGCAATGCTCCCGTCTGTAACGTCACTAGCTGCTGAACTAGATTAGCCTCAACATTGTTGTTAGTAGTAGATCCCTCAGGGGTCCTCTGTCGTGGTTGATGAGTTGGAGGCATTTTCTGTTAAAATACATTCATCAAACTGTTACTCAATTCGTTTAAGTATTTTCTACTTAACAATAACACTTTGAATAAAATAAAATAATATCTTTTATACATTCATAATCTTTTTGAAAACATAAGAACAATAGCATCACTGCTATTTACATTACTTTCCTGAACTACTATAGTTTTAGGATAACTTCATCATCATCATATCCCATTGATTACATATCACCAGGGATTTACATATTATTTAACATTTATTAATTGCATATCAGGTACATTCCCTACGATGTCCTACTAAGATACTGCGTAGCCTTATGACGCTCTTCCTCCATAATTTGGAACATTGTTCGGCGATCTAATATGAACGATGGCAGTGTCTCGAACTGAATCAGATAACCCATGACCTGATCTTGAGCTCGATTAATCACAGTGTTGAATACGTTATTCATCTCCTCCATCTTCATCCTCTTTGCTTGTGTGTCTCTCTCTGCTATCCCAGCTCATTGATAAGCTTCCTTGTACGCGTCTTCGGCTCTTGCCCTCTTAGTAGATTCTTCTTTCAACTTGTTCTTCAACTCGGCAATCTACGATATCATTTGTTCATTCTCTTCTTCAATGTGGACCAACTTCTCTTCGACATTACTGAGATGTTCCTCTCGATCTTGTATCTCGTCATCCTTCTATGCCATCGAGGTTCGTTGTTCGCCTACTATCTCTTCCAATTCCTCGACGGTATCCTAAAGTTCCACATTGCGATCGTAAACTTCATCGTACATACGAGCAGCGATCGAGTTTAGTGGAATCTCTTCCTCCTCGTCCTCGTCATCCTCATTTGACTGTGGTAGCTTGACGGGATCCTCCTCATCCGTTTCCACATCATCATCCTCATCAGGTAAACCATCCTGCTCAACCACTGTGACCAACATGGCTGACTCCCATGGAAGTAGTTGTTCCCAAACCACCTGAATGTCACGAGACTCTTCTTCTCTAGGTATCTGAGGTCCTTCCTCCCTAGCCTGACTGGATTCTCCTACATTAGTCATCTTGACAACAAAAATTTTAAGTTTTAATTACTAATCATTACTACTCGATACTCACGAGCACATAAGTTGTAATCACATAAGCACATAAGTGTTTTATTACTTCTTCCTTAAAACTCGATAAGAGTTTATCACCACTATCTTTCAAAGGTTACTTCCTAAAGCTTTTCCCCCACCTAAGGTTCATAACCTAAAGCTTTGATACCAACTTGTGACACCCCCAAATCCAAGTACTTCATTTCCACCAGATTTGGTGTTCACTTGATAAACATTCATATATACTACCCAAATATAATAAAACTTAAATCATAAATCCTCCCTTTAAAAAGGGTTACATCATTAATCAAAAAGTCTCTCCAGGTTGTCTAACCTTAAAACATCAATCAAGTGCGGCAAACAAATGCTCACTAGATATAGTAATAAGTCTATCATCATGAAAATAAATGAAATTACAAGTCGTCGTCACTTGTACATTTTTCCTTTTACTTTGTTTGTAGTAGGTTCATCGACCTTCTCAACCTTCGCTGCAATAATTATATTTATGCCAGAGTGAGTAAAAAAAATGCTCACTAGATATAGTATTGAATCAATAAGAGAATAACAACTGCCCAAGAATAGGCTCATCAAAACTGAATAGTACTCTATCAATGATAATCAAAAACTGAAATCAAAATATGAAATGAATCTAAGGGTCATAAGACCATGAACTATGTCCACGGTTACAAGTAATCTTTCAACTTTAACCTAAATAGTTATACTGTAGGGACTCCACGTACTTAGGGGGATCAGCCCTTCGTACCATGTATTGTGCACAAACATCTAAACGCATTGTGTATCCCCTATAATAGGGTTGTTCTTCTCAGTTTTAGAGTACAAGTCCGCACCAAAAAAAGTTTAGTTTGGATAAGCTTTCAAGGTAATTTAGAGTTTCACAATCATTAACTAAGGGATTAGTTGAATCAACAAGACTTAACAACACTATGAGTGACCAATAATAGTTTAATATGGAAAACGAATCATCATAAGTAAACTAACTATATATTAAACTCATGCTTATAAACAACTAAAAAGCATAAGTATTGAATAAAACAATAAACCTTGCTTGAACAATATTAATCTAATTCTGAGATCTTGAGATAAAAGAGTTAAGTTAAGAACATGTACTAAGTAATCACAAGCTTAATAATGAAACTTGATCAAAATAAAAATAATATTTCGATTTGCGATAAATAAATGAAATAGAACAACTTAGTTAGAGATTTGAGTTCAAGAATAGGCATTTATCACAAAAGAATAGAACTTAAGAAAACTTGATTAACTATAAACAAGTTAGAACAACTCAACAATGATTAGAAGTCAAACTTGCTTGAATAATGTTAGAATTAGAGCTTGCTCGAATAAAGATTAAGAATAAAAGAATTTGCTTAATCAAAGTTTTAAAGTAAGTAACTTGCTCAAAGTAAAGAGGTAAGCTTTAGAAACTTTCCTCGAGCGTAAGCTATAATATTAAAACTCACGTTCACCTACACATAGTATTAGAATCACAATATCTATTAGTTATATTAACATCTACTTTTCAAACTAACACTCACTTCTAGCTAACTTTTTATTTTAGTACAAGTCTTATTTTACCATATACATTTTAGAATTCATAAGTGTTAACTTCACAACACTTATCTATCATTCATTGTGTTCACTAAGTCATAACATCACGTTCGTAACTTACTAATCCATTTAGAACTTTGAAATTATAAATGACGTGACACGGTTTTATTTTAACCTCTTCTTTGCATGTTTGTCACATTAACACATCACTAGACTAAGTTATAATGGTTTCCAAAGTCTGCAGCTGCAGCAGCAGCAGACTCCAACATCTCGAGATCGGGGTGGTATAAGGCATTGCGCCATACAGCTTTTGGGACCGCCAAGTATCAAGATCAAGATCAAGCATTGCACCGCTTTCTCGCCTTGACACCAAATGCAATTGCTTATTTGGTGCATGAACGTAAACTCCTCGCTGGTAATAACGGTGTCCGCTTTTAGCCCAACTAACACGAATTTCACCCACAAAACAGTAAGATTAACATATACAATTGGTACAAAACTAACACATACATGTTTCCTCACATATTCATCAACTTAGAACGATTAAACAACACTTTTAACTATTTTAATTCCTTGAATTTCATGTTTTCATACAAAAACTCCATTTTTTGAAATTCTTCATAGAAATCATCATTGTGATCACAATTCTTGTCCAAATTACTTCATTCAAACTACGTTCTCTTCGTTTCTTACTGTAATTTACTTTTCTTTATTTTAAACATAAATAGCATAGTAATTATTGTCTAAACACTAGTTCTAGCATCACAAACACATACAACCCCCATAATTCAGTTATATAACAACAATTTCAAAAAATGAAATTCACAAAACTTGAAACTTTTCTTAGTAAAACTATATATATATATATATATATATATATATATATATATATATATATATATATAATATTAAGGTTAAAGAAATACCTTCAATTCATTTGGTAATCCTTGCTAACACCACTGAAATTATTTTGGAATTCTTAGACCTTCTCTCCAATTTCTCTCAATTCTCTCTTAAGTTCCTTTGTAATTCTCTTCTTTTCTTCCTTCTTAGGCTTAGCAGCCAACTATCAGTATGCGTAAAAAATAAAACTGATAGCCAAAGCCATAATACGCATACTAATTGTATCAGTTACAAAAATAAATGTATAAGTTATTTATTATTTAATTTAATTTAATTATTTTATTTGTAATTCAAAATTCAAAGCCATAATGCTTTGTTTGGCAAAACCTCTTTAAAATTTAAAGACTTAATATCCTTAAGTCTTGTTTGGCAAAACAAATTTAAACTCCTTTAATTTATTTTAATAAATAATTTAGTTTATAATTTGTAATCACATATTATTTATTTGGATTTCCATATCCAACATTAATCAAATAAATTAATTATACATACTATATTTTAAATTAATTTTTCACTTAAACCATTATCATAAAATTATAATGGAAATTATAATTTTACTTATCGTATTCACATACCATCTTAAATATTAAATTAAAACAATAATATAACATCTCGTGTTATCTTACAACTCTCTAAATTATAAATTAAATTAATTTAGAATATTATCTAATAAATTTAATTCATAAATATTTACTAACAACAATCATTAATTCATAAATATTTACTAACAACAATCACATCAATAAAATATTTATTTAATTTAATAAATATTTTAAATTTCAAATAATAAAATCTTGGATTGTTATAGAGTAGCCTTTTGGGATCACTCACATACATGTCAGTCTGTATATGCTCGGCGACTGCTTCCAAGGCAGTGAAGTCTTTAATCTTGACTGCCTTCAGGCTCATCTCCGCCATTTCGCCGTGTTTGATTATTTCTTAGAATGGCTTTCCTATGCCTACTAGGATTCTCTCATAGTAAGGCGTCTCTTGAATGTCTATGAAAGTCGTCACCATTTTAGTTTCTGTCACTAATGGAATGACTTGCGCTACCAGACGTCTCCACCTTTGGGGATATTCTCGGAAAGACTCAGTACTTTTCTTTTTCACTTTAGTCACTTGGTATCGATCTGGTGCCATTTGTGACTGAAAACTGTATTGATTTAGAAAGGTGTGGGCCAATTCTTCCCAGTTGTGGATTTGGCTTTGTCAAGTTGGGCACACCAGGCTTTAGCGTCTCCAGTGAGACTCTTTTGAAAAAGTTTCATTCTGAGGCTTTCATCTTCAACATAACACCCTAGTTCGCCAATGTACACTTTTAGGTGCGTATAGGGATCGTCTGCCCCATTGTACTTTCAAACTCTGGGATTTTGAATTTGTCAGGATATCTAGCCCCTGGGAATATGCAGAGATCTGAATAGGTGACACTTCCATAGTTTCCAGTCCCTTTGATTAACTAGATGGTTTCTTCCATTTGTTGGACTTTCTTTCTTATATCCCCAATTTGTCTATCATCCCTAAGTTTTATGATTTCAGGGGTTTTGTTTGTTCCTTTATTGGAATGAGGTTTAGGTATCTGGGTTTCCATCTTCCTGTCAATACCCTGACTTCCCCCTTGAGTGAATGACTCTGATTGAGTAGGCATTGTCTGGGCCCGAGTGTGTTTACTTTGTTCTTTTAGAAAGACATCCAATTCTACTATTTGATTCCTTAATCCTTCTAACTCCTCATGGCAAACAAGAGTAGGATCAGGCTGGGCACTTGTAGCCATATCTGAAGGTGGGCTTAGTGCCTTTTTGGATTTTGAATGGGCAACGAGATTATTGCTTCCCTACAAAAAGACTTATGTAGTTTAGTCTTAGGGAATGTAGGAAATGTTACATGCAATGTAATGTGTCCGTTTAGGAGTATTATCCTACAAAACGGATGTTAGTTGTTTTAATGACAATATAGCATGACAGTTTTTGATATGAAAGGGAATGCATGTACACATATTCCTTTATTTTTTCATTACATTGAGGTTGACATGGAGATGAAATTACAAGTAATTGAATGAAAGGTATGAAGAGACTTCCCCCCACGTTTGGTTTATCAGAGGCTGACCTATCTTAGACTATTCTCACGGCTTTTTGGCATGAAGGTTCCCAGATCATCGCAATTTACTTGATGGAAAGTTAATCCGGTCTTTCAACTGGAGTGAATCTGGGTGGTGCCTTTCATGAGCCTCGTTGGAATTGTCTCCCTACGAGTCCAGTAATCAATCACCGACATGATAGTGTTGGGTAAAATCTAGTACGCACAGCACGCAAGTATACGTGGTTAACAAGTATTATAATAGTAAGTAAAGTATCGTTCCCTCAGAGACTTAGTAAGAATTTAAACCTCACAATTACCAATTTCCTATTAATCCTAATTTTATTAAACTAATCAATTTCCAGTTGTAACTAACAGTATTAAAACTATTAATATCACCACACAATCAATAAACGCTAAAAACTGAATTTTCAAATAAATAATGGAGAATTAGGCTTTCGACTTCACTCTAAGCATCACTCAGATTATTACACCTTTATTCCAGTTTAATTCACTATCCCAGTTTATTAATCAAGAACACGTATGTAGAACTAGCCACCTCTCGATGCACTAATACAGTATTAACCCAAATCCATAATTAAGATAGAATTACGTTAAACACCTTAATTAACTAACTCACTATATCTTTATGTGAATTACAATTAAAAAAGCTTGAAGTTCAAGTTCTTTATCTGATTACATGCGATGTCAAGCATATTTCTACCCTAACATTCATCAAGATTCTGTTTATTCACAAAAGTCTAGACCACATGCTATATTAACTAAGTCTAGACACGTACTTCATCTCTCGAGTTCATACAAGTCCACAAAGAATCATTGATCAGGCAATTCATGAATTCACGCTCAAATTAATATAGATAAACTGGGAAATAACTTATTAAACTGAAATCAAAGATTACATAACCATCGTTCCACTTAAAGATCCGTCTTAAGCCTAAAAAGTAATTAGTTCATCACGAATGAAATAAAAACTGAATAAATCAAAGATAGCATCTTCTCAACTACAGAAATAAACTAAAGTAGAAGAATAACACAGAACACCCTTCACTTTAGTCTCAATCCACAATCAATATGATCGTTCTTCAAAATCTCCACTTTGTTGCTCGCTATGAAAATCTGTGATTAATCTTCGTTAGTTGCTTTGCATGATGCTTAATTCGTTGTTTGTTGAGCAATATATATCCAACATAGAGTTCTGGCCAAAATCCCTCAACAAATAGAGTCCATGTACCATGCAAAGTCTTAATTCCCAAGTCCTAGCAGAGTTCGAATCAGCACAGGAGAGTCAGAAATCGGGACCCCCTGCCCCGGCGGAGGTATACATGCTAAATAGGCCCGTCCCGGCAGGCATGGCCACTATAAACTGATTTTGCTTGCTTCATGATTGCTTCCAAAATTGCTCCAAATGACCTCCTTTCTTCACTACTTGCCACAACAACCACCCTACACACAAAAAGACAAGAAACAAGTAAGAATGAACATGAATGCAAAGAATTAACAACGATTATGCTTAGAATGGACATCGAATCGCGGATATAAAATCCACTTATCAAAATCCCCAAAACTTAAACCGTGCTAGTCCTCGAGCACAAAATAACTACATGTTATGCAATGCAATGATATGTAATGTATCTAACTAAACGACATCGAATCCAGAAGTATCACAGAATCAAACTTATTCCTTCGGCCTCAGAACAATTAAGCACACACTACAATACTACATCATAAAAACCATCAATAATTTCTCATTAATTCCTCGAATCTTATACGTATCATCACTAATATCGTGTGTGTGGGCAACATTTATGCTAACTGAATTAAATTCAAATTTAACACATAACCAATCTCTTATTAGGATTCAAACATAATAAACGCAAAAATTTCAACAACACACAAGTTCCAACTCAAATCAAACAATTACCAAGAATAGGGGTCCGAAACTACATCATAGTTTTACTACTGAATACTGTATTTGTCTACTTAATCTCAATTTCATCATTGGCCAAAATAAACATGCTGCAACACTGCTGTACATATGCAAAATGAACACACTAGCTAACTAAATTAATATATTTTATTTTTATTTTTTATATATATATGCTTAACAGGAATGCAAACAAAAAAAAACATAATTAAACTAACTATGTACCTAAGCTACTATGCAACTATATGAATACATAAATGCTAACACTAATATGCAAAGTAAAATGCAATACTAAATAAAGACATTATGCATGCAAAAATACAAAATATAACTAACTCTCCCAAACTTAATAACAACAATGTCCTCATTGTATGGATATAGCAATAAAATGAGTGAGGACTTCCCTGTAATTTCCTAAGTCTAGGGTGGTGGTGGTTGATCTTCTCCCTCGGAGTCACTTGGTGGAAACCCTGGCATTGGCATGGGCTGCTGATATGGAAATTGTGCAGCTGGATTAAAGCTTTATAGTGTCGTATTCAAGAATGCGAACTTCATGTTCATTGCATCAAACATATGGTCTTGTCGCATTGCAAGTCGCCTCATCTCCCGTCGTGCTACTTTAGTGTGCTCCTCCATGTGATGTTGAAATGCTAGAAACTGAGGGTTAGATATCGCGTCAGAAGATGGTTTCGCCTCAGTTCCTTGTTCTCCCATAGTCTCGTCCTCATCACCTGAGGTGTCTTCAGCATTAGCTTCGTCCTCCGAAGCCGATGGAAATACAAAACATAAACCTCTAGGATGAGATTCACCCCGCCCCAATTGAATACCGCTGCAATAATTACATTTGTCTAGTAGGCATGGCGGCATCCGAAAGTGGGCTCATCATCTGACCATCGAACTACTGCTTGACAACACAACCCACAAATGAGGGATGGGTGTGGCAAGCCGCCCGAAAAATTTCCCCATAGACATCGATGAATGGAAAAACTGATTATGGCCCCGACGTCGATGATGAAGTCTTGCACAATAGCATATAGGAGTAGTGCCTTCTCTTTGGTCGTGTCCGAGGTGTGCGTGGATGGAAACAGTTTTGCTCATAAGAAGGCGTACCAAATTTTCCCATATCGGCTAAGATCTTTGCTATGAAACACTGTACAACCTTTCCTACCCTTGATCCACGTTGTTCCCGGCTTGGTCAATTCTTTGAGAACCTCCTCAAAGTCATGGTCGAAATCCCTCAAATGAGCATATTGACACTGTCTAGGCACCCGCAACTGATAATATATGTTCATGGCATCGGCACTGAACGGGACCATTCCACCCCACATAAAAGCATTGAAAGGTGCCTTGTCTTCGGCATTAGCATAGAATTCTTTGACCACGTTAGCAGTGGTGGGCTCGGGCTCCTCAGTGAACTTAACCCACCTTTTCTGATAAATCTGTTGCATCATTTCACCGTCGTTAGCATTCGATGCCAACCCCCGCTCCGGTGTAAGAGCCTTTGTGACCATGTAGTCGTACCGGTCTGTGACGGCAGCACTTTTGAACTTGCGACGATCGAAAGTTCGTGATGGTGGTGTTGGCCTTGAACTCTCTCCGCGTTGTCGTTTGGATGTTGATTGAGATGCCATTGATTCTCCGATGCCTTAACAACAAAATTCCCTCCCAAACTGAACTCACACAATCTGACAAACACTTGGTGTGCACACTATGTTTTCCCCCCAAACTTGGTGATTTCTATGGTAATTATGGTGAGAGAAGATAAAGAACATATAGAATTGTGACATACACTCAATTGCTCTACACTTGCCTCAGTCATTTGTGTAATTCGTAGCTTTTGGAGATGGAGATGGAAGGATGTTGTAAGACCCCAACTTATTATAAATAAAATTGAATTTTCTCTATTTATTATTGTGAATAATGAGGTGTTAAAATGATATAATATTTTGGTTATGGGTGAAATGTGCAAATTTTGCAAAATAAACAAGTGGTTATAAAATAATTATTGTTGTCAGGGAATATTCGTTTGGTCGTGGAATATTCTTGTTGTCGGGGAATATTCATACGACGACACAGTCATTAGTGGGTCCTATAACAAAATAATTGTCGGATGAAGAAAACGACAAGTTTGAGTTTTTAAAAATAACGGCGTAGTTGTTACCGTTAACACTGTTGGAATACCTGGTGGTTAAAATACAATAATACGCGTGGATGCACAATATTAATGAATTATTGATCCTTGCGTAAGAAGGCACTACTCAATAATTGTTACAGTAATTACTGTTCAATATTTTATTTTATTGATTCAATAATTATCGCGTTGATATTTTATATTATTGTTGTTTCAATAATTATCACTGCACAGTATTTCCCATTATCAGATCAATAATTCATATTATTTGAATAATATTATTAGATAACATTATTGGCAATGTCTAGAAAGTTCTATCAAGGAGAGGTTTGGTCACCTAATTGCGCGCCAGTAAGGAGAAATTCTTATTGGAAAGTCCCCTCTTTTCCTGGGAACGGCCTGGTTGTCATAATTGTGATTCTGTAATATTATTTATGAATAATTAATTATTGATTTATATGATAAGGAAATATTTATTTGATGTAGATATAATTGATGGATATATTTATTTTATGTGGATATAATTGAAGGAATTAATGCTGAGGTGTTTTATCAGTATTTTGTCGGAAGGGAAGTATTAAAAATCATCCGTTTGTGGATTTCGAATATATTTGGTTTGGAATTTGGAAAAACTCAAAGCTACAAAGTTGTAGAGAATTCGATTTTAGGCAGAATGAACATAAAATTCGTATTTTTCTGATAACCGGGCTATTTTCTATGAATTGTTGAAGTTTCGGAAAAATAAAATGATTTTTATTAAATTTATGGGGGGACCCACTTTTGGTTGGTGGAATACACACATGGGCTGCTGAATTCTTCCAACATGGCTGCCCAAAAATTCAAAGCACGCGTAGGAATTGTAGTTAATAATAATATATTTTATTATTTTAGTCTCCTATGGCGTTCTAACATTTTCCTATAAATAGAGGGCTAAGTTAGAATTGAAAATCACACAAGAAACAAGTTTTCTTTCTCTCTATATTGTCGAGCGTATTTTAGTGAGTATTTATATACTTTGAGAGTTGCTGTTCGGTACAAGTTTCCTTCGGCTTTCTATCCGATATTCCAATCAAAAGTAGAGTTATTTTGAGGTAAGGGATGTTATTTTCTTCATATATGATATTATTTCTTCAATATCATTATGCCGAAGTATTGATCTGAATTTTTTTATCAAATTTGGAACTTTTTGTGTCGGGGTTACTATTCTCGTATAAGGCACTATTCACGTATACGGCACTATTCACGAATACGGCACTATTCACCAAAAAATGAAATGTTCTTCTTTTTGTCCAAGATGTCTATTATGGTTACTATCTTTGATTGTATCCATGTTTTGATCTTTATTCTTGAATTTTGCTTCAAAATTGGTTATTATAGAGTATTATTGATCTTGGATAAACTGTTATATGAATCCTTACTATTTGTCCTTCTATCTCACTAAATTCGTTTTCTTTAAAATATTTTTCATCATCCTCAGTCCTAAATGATGATATTACTGAATATCTTTGGCCTGTAGTGCAAAGATGAATGATTAACTGATGAATATTTTTAGCCCGTAGTGCGAAGATGAACATGTGTTGAGATGAACATGACCAACTGGTGATACAAATGAATATCTTTGTCCTGTAGTGCAAAGATGAATATTGATTAAAGATGTATATTGATTGTTGTTACAGGGATAAAATTGATGATGGACTTTTAAATCTTAGAAGATAGTAGAACTCATTCTCTACTAGACTCTTCTAATGGATTGATGTTTCCGCTGCAGTTGTTGATCTAAAACTTGTTGTTTATTATATTTTATCAGATGTTCCCCTGTTGAAAACTAATGATAATTTGTTGTATATTATCTTAGTCATAATATTCTTTACTGGGCTAGTTGAGCTAACCCTTTTCCTTTTTGTTCCATTTTTCTTCTTAGGAGGTGAGAACATAGCAGGATCTAGTCGGGGTATGGAGTGATGGTTCTAGAAAGATGTTTTAGTAGTCCTCACTATTTCTGTAAAATAATGTTTGAATAATTGTAATGAGGACTTATTTGAGTGTGGATATTGTCTAGAAGATAATATTTGTATTTAAACTCATAGTATGTGTTGTCGTATTTTGCACGACAATTGTATTATTGAAGTTGTAGTTTGCTTTATGTACCATGTATTTGGCGACTCAGAATGGGTATTGTATACCTATTTTGGGGGCGTCACAGTTGGTATCAAAGCTTAGGGATATGGTCTCTGGCGAAGATCGAGGAATAGAACTAGGAGGGGAGAGATGAGTAAATCCTTCGCTAGTGTGTCCTATCTAAGCTTATTTATTGGTCAGTCATAATATAGGAATATTATGCGATATGTTAATTTGTTTAATTAACCCGTGTTTTATGGCAGAATTTAAGAATGGCTACTGAGAACGTTAACAATGGAGTGTATGAGACTGTGGAACAACCTTTAGTCACAAACCAGGAGAACGTACAACAGGAAGACAATATTCCTCCTGTAAATAACACTACCGAGCAAACAATAAATGATGGAATGTTTATGAGCTTTTTGCAATTCATGCAAAATCAGACGAGGGAGACTCGTGTACAAAATACGGGTGGAAGTGATACCAACGCGCGATCTATCACAGCCAAGCAGTTTAAGGAGTTGGAACCACCATAATTTATTGGAAAGCCGGATCCGATCAAGGTGGAAACATGGGTCAAGCAAATTACCAAGATATTCGATGTCATGGGATGTACGGAGGAACAGAAGGTTCCATTCGCCATCTTTATGTTCAGCGCATGTGAGGACTCATTGGTGGGAGTCTTTGAAGCGCACTTGACCACCGCGCATCGGCATGTCTTGGGAAACATTTCAGAAACTATTCAATGACAAGTACTTTCCTAAAAGTATTCGTCATATGAAGGAGGTGGAGTTTATCAGACTAGAACAAAACAACATGACGGTGTCCCAGTATGAGGCAAAGTTTGTTGAGTTATCGAGGTTTGCACCTCATTTGGTAGAGAATGAGGAACGAATGACAAGGATGTTTCTGAGAGGTCTAAAACCCTAGATTCGTCAATACCTTATCTCTCATAAATTTTCTCTGTATTCAGATGTTGTCAACAGGGCTCAATTATTAGAGCGAGATAATGAGTATGTTCAACTGAGGGACCACAACCAGGGTCATACAGTGACAAAGAAATCATCGAGCGATGATAACCAACGAGGAGGGAAAAATACGAACAAAGGCGGTAACCACTCGGGTGGTCATCGTGGCCATGATTATAGGAGAGGTGAGTCAAGTGCAAATTTCAGAAAGAGGAGATTCAACAATGACGGGAAGATATTAGCAGCAACACCAACAACAAATTCTAGGGGAGGAGAACGACCGTCAGTTAGATGTTACAAATGCGGGAAAGAGGGACATATCCTCCCAAACTGCCCACAACAATCCAAGGTATGTTACAATTGTGGAAAGGACGAACATATCGCTCGAGATTGTACTATAGGGAAACCAAGTTCAGCGGGGATGGTGATTCCAAGGGCTGGCCCGAATAAGTCAAAATCAGCGGTTCCTAGAAGAACGTTTGTCGTGACTGGCCAAAACATGAGGAACCCGAACGAGGTAATCACGGGTAAGCTAATCTTGAACTCTTACGAAGTTTATACCTTACTAGATACCAGTTCTACCCATTCTTTTATCTCTCCTGCTTGTGCTCAACGTTTAAACTTGACTCCGGAGAAATTGAACTTGGACTTATCTGTTGAAACTCCATTGGGTGAAACCTTCGTTACATCTACAGTTTATAAATCTTGCATGATCCAAGTTGGCACTATCACATTACCTGTTGATCTTATCTCTTTAAAGATACTTGCTTTTGATGAGATTTTAGGAATTGATTGGTTAACCACTCATCATGCTAAAATTGATTGTTTCCGTAAGGTTGTTAGTTTTCATATTCCTAACCAACCTGTCATATGAATTCAAACTACTAAACCACTAAAATCAGTCACTGTCATATCAAGCCACAAAGCTATTCGTTTATTGAAAAACGGATGTCAAGCTTTCTTAGCCCACGTTATGGATTTGAACAAAGACAAGTCAGATTTGAATAATATTTCTGTTGTTAGAGAATTTCCTGATGTATTTCCTGAAGAGCTTCTCGGTCTACCCCCAGAACGTGATGTTGAATTCTTTATTGACCTTGAACCGGGTACAAAGCCCATTTCTAAAACCCCATATCGAATGGCTCCTATTGAACTTCAGGAGTTAAAAGTCCAACTACAGGAATTGTTAGACATCGGTTTCATTTGTCCTAGTACATCTCCTAAGGGTGCTCTTGTTTTATTCGTAAAGAAGAAAGACGGGAGTATGCGACTTTGTATTGACTACTAAGAATTAAACCATGTCACCATCAAGAATAGGTATCCGCTACCTCGCATTGATGACCTGTTCGACCAGTTGCAAGGAGTACAATTATTTTCAAAGATCGATCTTCGTTCTGGATATCATCAGCTGAAGATTAAAACTGAGGATATTCCAAAGACTTCCTTCAGAACTCGGTACGGTCATTATGAATTCTTAGTCATGTCTTTTGGATTGACTAATGCTCCTGCTGCTTTCATGGATATGATGAACCGTGTATTCAAGGAATATTTGGATCAGTTTGTTGTTGTCTTTATTGATGACATCCTCATCTATTCCAAAAGTCGTAAAGATCATGAGCACCATTTGAAGCTGATACTTGAAAGGCTTTGTGAAAACAAGCTTTATGACAAGCTGAAGAAATGTGAGTTCTGGCTTGAGGAAGTAGCATTCCTTGGGCACGTGGTGTCAAAACATGGAGTATCTATTGACCCGGCGAAGATTAAAGCAGTACAAAGTTGGGAGCAACCAAAATCGGTGGATCAAGTGCGTAAGCTTCGGGCTTAATCGGTTATTATCAGAGATTCGTGGAAGGATTTTCTCGAATCGCTACTCTGTTAACTCAGTTGACTCGGAAAGATACAAAATTTGTATGGAGCTAGGAATGCGAGAAGAGTTTCCAAGAGCTCAAGAGGAGACTCATTTCGGCACCTGTTCTGGCAATACCATCTAGTTCGGATGGATTTGTTATATACAGCGATGCTTCAGGCAAAGGGTTAGGATGTGTTCTCATGCAACTTGGGAAAGTCATAGCCTATGCCTCATGACAACTCAAAGAATATGAGAGGAATTATGCTACTCATGATCTAGAGTTGGCAGCATACGTTTTCGCATTGAAAATTTGGAGACACTACCTGTATGGGGAGAAAGTGGAGATCTATACGGATCATAAAAGCCTCAAATATTTCTTCACCCAAAAGGAACTCAACATGCGGCAACGACGTTGGCTCGAGCTGTTGAAAGATTACGATCATACCATTCAATACCATCCTAGAAAAGCAAACGTAGTAGCTAACGCATTGAGTAGAAGATCATATACGGGTATGAGTGCG
The DNA here is from genome assembly GCA_020205605.1 of Panax ginseng. Lineage (NCBI taxonomy): Eukaryota > Viridiplantae > Streptophyta > Magnoliopsida > Apiales > Araliaceae > Panax > Panax ginseng. Next base: position 55,346,421 of record CM035143.1, on the reverse strand, counting down.
ATGTTGTTAACACAGAGACCCATTTTGTACGATTTACAAAGGATGGAGATTGAGTTAAAGACTCCAGGAACCCACGTGATGATGGCGAATATACGAGTAGAACCGACTTTAATCGATAAAGTTAAAGTTGCTCAAGCTACTGACCTGGGGCTGATACGTATGAAGAAGAAAGTGCAAGAAGGAGCTATTCCAGAAGCGAGAATCGATGAAGAAGGAATACTTAGATTTAACTCCATACTTTGTGTTCCTAACGACTCTGATTTAAAGCATAGAATCATGATGGAGGCACACAACACACCATTTGCAATCCATCCTGGGAGTACCAAAATGTATCATGATATTCGACATACATTTTGGTGGAATAATATGAAGAGAGAGATCGCGGAGTTTATCTCGAGGTGTTTAACCTATCAACATATAAAGGCGGAGCATCAAGTGCCAAAGGGTCTATTACAACCACTTGAGATTCCGAAATGGAGGTGGGAACACATTACTATGGATTTCGTTACGGGTCTTCCCAAGGTTTCTCAAGGCATAGATGCGATTTGGGTTATTATTGATAGATTAACCAAGTCTGCCCATTTCTTGCCTATACGAGAGACTTATTCCCTTGAACGTCTTGCTAGTATGTACGTGAATGAGATTGTGAGATTGCATGGCATGCCAGTATCAATAGTTTCGGATCTTGACCCAAGATTCACTTCACGATTTTGGGTTAGCTTGCAGAAAGCTATGGGCACGGATTTACGATTCAGTTTGGCATACCATCCTCAAACGGACGGACAATCAGAGAGGACTATTCAAACCCTTGAAGATCTATTAAGACTTTGTGTCCTAGATTTTAAAGGAAGTTGGGATAAGTACTTGTCACTGGTGGAATTCTCCTACAACAACAATTATCAAACAAGTATAGGCATGGCTCCATTTGAGGCATTGTATGGACGAAAGTGTCGTTCTCCAGTATGCTGGGACGAGGTGGGAGAAGCAACGTTGTTGGGACCAGAATTAGTACGCATGACTACAGAAAAGATCCAAATGATTCGACAACGTATTCAAACCTCACAAGATCGACAAAAGAGTTATACTGATCTTCATAGAAAGGACGTGGAGTTTAATATTGGAGATCATGTACTGTTACGTGTTGCTCCATGGAAGGGAGTTACAAGATTTGGAAAAAGAGGAAAACTCAATCCACGATTTGTTGGTGCATTTGAGATTCTTTACCGAATAGGAAATGTGGCCTATAGACTCGCATTACCTCCAAACATATCTCGTGTTCATAATGTTTTTCACATATCTATGCTTCGTAAATATGTGAAAGACCCGAACCATATTATTGCTTTAGAACCAGATTTAAATAGTCAAGATTTAACGATTTAAGAAGTACTGTTAAGATCTTGGATAGGAAAGAGCATGTCCTACGCACGAAGGTTATACCACAAGTTAAGGTTTTGTGGAGAAACCATGCTATTGAAGAAATGACCTGGGAGTTGGACTCATAAATGAAAGCGAGGTATCCTCACCTTTTTGAAACACCAGGTACGTACGTCAATTTCGAGGACGAAATTTCATAAGGAGGGGAGGTTGTAAGACCCCAACTTATTATAAATAAAATTGAATTTCCTCTATTTATTATTGTGAATAATACGGTGTTAAAATGATATAATATTTTGGTTATGGGTGAAATGTGCAAATTTTGCAAAATAAGCAAGTGGTGATAAAATAATCATTGTTGTCGGGGAATATTCGTTTGGTCATGGAATATTCTTGTTGTCGGGGAATATTTGTCTGATTTACACGTACCATTAGTGGGCCCCATAATGTAATAATTGTCGGATGAAAAAATGACAAGTTTGAGTTTTTATAAATACTTGGCAGTAGTTGTTACCAAGTAACATCGTTGGAATACTCGGTGGTTAAAATACGAAGAATCTGGCGTGGATGAACAATATTGATGAATTATTGATCCTTACATAAGAAGGCACTACTCAATAATTGTTACAGTAATTACTATTCAAAATTTTATTTTATTAATTCAATAATTGCTACGTTGATATTTTATATTATTGTTATTTCAATAATTATCACTGCACAGTATTTTCCATTATCAGATCAATAATTCATATTATTTGAATAATATTATTAGATAGCATTATTGGCAATGTCTAGAAAGTTTTGTCAAGGAGAGGTTTGGTCACCTAATTGCTGCGCCAAGAATGAGAAATTCTTATTGAAAGCTCCTCTTTCCCGAACTACTGGTTGTCATAATTGTGATACTGTAATATTATTTATGAATAATTAATTATTGATTTATATGATAAGGAAATATTTATTTGATGTAGATATAATTGATGGATATATTTATTTTATGTGGATATAATTGAAAGAATTAATGCTGAGGTGTTTTATCAGTATTTTGTCAGAAGGGAAGTATTAAAAATCATCCGTTTGTGGATTTCGTATATTTTTGGTTTGGAATTTGGAAAAACTCAAAGCAAAAAAGTTGTAGAGAATTCAATTTTAGGCAGAATGGACATAAAATTCGTATTTTTCTGATAACCGGGCTATTTTGTATGAATTGTTGAATTTTTAGAAAAATAAAATGATTTTTATTAAATTTATGGGGGACCCACTTTTTGTTGGTGGAATACACACATGGGCTGCTGAATTCTTCCAACATGGCTGTCCAAAAATTCAAAGAATGCGTAGGAATTGTAATTAATAATAATATATTTTATTATTTTAGTCTCCTATGGCGTTCTAACATTTTCCTATAAATAGAGGGCTAAGTTAGAATTGAAAATCACACCAGAAACAAGTTTTCTTTCTCTCTATATTGTCGAGCGTATTTTAGTGAGTATTTATATACTTTGAGAGTTGCTGTTCGGTACAAGTTTCCTTCGGCTTTCTATCCGATATTCCAATCAAAAGTAGAGTTATTTTGAGGTAAGGGATGTTATTTTCTTCATATATGATATTATTTCTTCAATATCATTATGCCGAAGTATTGATCTGAATTTTTTATCAAATTTGGAACTTTTTGTGTCGGGGTTACTATTCACGAATATGGCACTATTCACTGAAACATGAAATTTTCTTCTTTTTGTCCAAGATGTCTATTATGGTTACTATCTTTGACTGTATCCATGTTTTGATCTTTATTCTTGAATTTTGCTTCAAAATTGGTTATTATGGAGTATTATTGATCTTGGATAAACTGTTATACGAATCCTTACTATTTGTCCTTCTGTCTCACTGAATTCGTTTTCTTCAAAGTATTTTTCATCATCCTCAGTCCTAAATGATGATATTACTAAATGTCTTTGGCCTGTAGTGCAAAGATGAATGATTAACTGATGAATATCTTTGGCCCGTAGTGCGAAGATGAACATGTGTTGAGATGAACATGACCAACTGGTGATATAAATGAATATCTTTGGCCTGTAGTGCAAAGATGAATATTGATAAAAGATGTATATTGATTGTTGTTACAGGGATAAAATTGATGATGGACTTTTAAATCTTAGAAGATAGTAGAACTCATTCTCTACTTGACTCTTCTAATGGATTGCTATGTTCGCTGCAGTTGTTGATCTAAAACTTGTTGTTTATTATATTTTATCAGATTTTTCCCTGTTGAAAACTAATGATAATTTGTTGTATATTATCTTAGTCATAATATTCTTTACTGGGCTAGTTGAGCTCACCCTTTTCGTTTTTGTTCCATTTTTCTTCTCAGGATGTGAGAACATAGTAGGATCTAGTCGGGGTATGGAGTGATGGTTCTAGAAAGATGTTATAGCAATCCTCACTATTTCTGTAAAATAGTGTTTGAATAATTGTAATGAGGACTTATTTGAGTGTGGATATTGTCTAGAAGACAATATTTGTATTTAAACTCACATTATGTGTTGTCGTATTTTGCACGACAATTGTATTATTGAAGTTGTAGTTTTCTTTATGTACCATGTATTTGGCGACTCAGAATGGGTGTTGTATACCTATTTTGAGGGCGTCACAGATGTGACAAACTTGGGTTTAGAGGTTATGTTTATATAGAAGTGGTGTGATGAAGAGGGATAGAAGTAATGGATTGATGGAGTGAAGGAGTGGTAAATCGTTGGTATGTAGTGGGGTTAATGGATGGCGGTTGAAGTTGTAATGGAGGAATAAGGAGAGTAGAATATGAAAATGGGGTTGTGGTGTGTAGTTGGGAAGAAGAAGGAGAAAGTGTGTGTAACTGTCGAATTTTAGTGCCCAGATTAAAGGACCCTCGCCCCGGCGGGGGGTACAAGGCCTAAAAGGCCCGCCCCGGCGGGCTAGCCCCCTGACTTCTGCTGTGTGACTTCGGATTTGGCATTGTGACTTGAGCTATGTTCTGTTCTTTTCTTACATGTTGCTCCTATTACTCACTATTTAAACCTCTTGCACTCCATAAAACACATACGTGAGTAGATTGTTAATCGATTTGAGCATGATTTAGAGATTTTCAAGAATCATAGAACGAAATAACTACCTAATGAAACTAATATTTCGTAACTATTATTCTAAGCTATAATATAACTAGTACGAATAACAATGAAAATTAAAAAAAATAAAATAAACTAAAAAGAAATGATTGGGTTGCCTCCCAACTAAAAAGAAAATTATTCTTTATTAATAAAAGTTGGGGTCTTTCAACATATATTCACATACATCGTGTCTTACCGTAGGGAAATGATGACATGTGCGAAGCACTAATATCACAGGCAGATATAGTGTGAAGCACTAAGTTCAGTAAGTAAATGCATTAGTACACATACATTCAAATATAAATGCAACATCCACACACAGACATGATATTTCGACAGAATAATTATACCGCAACGAACATATTTTATTTGTGACGCCCCCAAAATTAGGTATACATCACCCATCTTGAGTAGCCAGATACATGGTACAAAATTCAAATACAACATAATAATACAACTGTCGTGTACAATACGACAAAACATAAACTATGAGTTTGAATACAAATATTGTCTACTAGAGATTATACAAACACAAAAGGAGTCCTCATTACAATTATTATCACACTATTTCACAGAATAGTGAGGACTACTAATGCACCATCTAGGACCATCACTCTGTTCCCCGACTAGTCCCAGCTACGTTCTCATTTCCTGAAGAGAACAATGAAAGAAATGGTGAGCTCAACTAGCCCAGTAAGAAATATTATGACTAAGATAATGCAGAATAATTTATCGTTATCCTTCAACAGTGTTAAACTGATAAAATATAATAACTATCAAGTTTAACTGCAGCGGAACAAGAAATCCATTAGAAGAGTCAAGTAGGGAATAAAATCTACTATCTTCTATGATTTAAAAGGTTTTTCATCACTTTTATTGCTGGGACTCAGCTTAATAAATAATCAACATCATCGAATCACCCCTGCACTACGGCCAAGGATATTCTTTAGTATCACGACCACGAATTATCCATCCACTACGGCTTAAGATAATTATGTTTTCATCAACGGTCCTGATCATGCCATAAAACAATTCATCTTTGCACTATGGCCAAAGAGAATCCATAGCCATAATCATACCAAAAACTGTCCATCAATGCACTACGGGTCAATGAGGACTTTTTTCACACATTTGTAATATTACGGTTATGATTATACTGAATAATCCCTGATCATAATCATACCAAGTCCATCTATGCACTACAGGCCATAGATGACTTTCAACATAATATAAACATGAGAATGATGACAATGATATAAGAATTCAATAAAACAAGTTCAAGAATAAATTTATCCAGGAACTGATAACGTTCAAAATGTCAACATGATACTGCTTTGTAGAGTAAAATTCAAGAATGCTCATAAGAATATTTCCATGAAAAGATACTGGATGAAGCTCAAATATCAAGGCTATTCCACTAATTTCATGGAGTATAGAAGTCAAAGTTTTAACCAACTGAGTAAAATAAAGAATGAAATAACAAAAAAAATCACCATGCATGCGATACACGCGCATGAGGCGGAGTTATTCCAACATAATAATAAATAACGGAACGGTCCCGCCAAAACGCATGTGATGACAGGATATTCCAAATGAATAACACGTATAGGATATTCCAGCGAATAATAAAGAATGGAACCGGTCCCGTGTAAGCATACGCATGATGGGATATTAGATAGAATAATAAATAATGGAACCGTGTTAGGCGTCGGCGCTTGCAGACAAGATATTAAGCGAGAATAATAAATAATGGAACCAGGTCCGGCATAAACCCACTGACAGGATATTCAGACAAAATAATAAAGAATGGAATATTAGAAGAATGTCACCGTGTATAGGGTAGCAATTGTCACATGATACTGAGTTATTCCAATGAGAATAATAAATAACGAATAATGAAGTTCTCTTTATGAGTACAATAAATAACATCCCTTACCGTAAAAGAAACTGTATATAAGAGTAGGGAAGTAGCAGAATACTTTTCTATAGGTTCTCTTATAATTCTCTCTCTAGAGTTTCAGTAAATTCGTAAGAAATAATGAAGGAATGCGCTTCTATTTATAGGAAAATGGAATGAATAGTAACTAATTCATGAATGGTCCAAAATGATTTACTATTAAACGGACGGTCCATATTGGTTTACTATTAAAACTTAAAACAATGGTCCATACCAATTTACTATTAAAACTTTAAACCAACGATCCATATTGATTTACTATTATAGCTCCACCAGCGGTCCATATTGACTTACTATTATATCTTCAACCAACGGTCTGAAAAATTAGCACATCTCCTCATAGAATAATATTGTACCCAAATACCCGAATGCACAATACTAGAGTGAATAGTAACTAGGTGAATAGTAACTCGTGAATAGTAACTCGTGAATAGTAACTCATGAATAGTAACTCATGAATAGTAACTCGTAAATAGTAACTCGTGAATAGTAACTCTTGAATAGTAACTCATGAATAGTAACTCGTGAATAGTAACTCGTGAATAGTACTCCAACACGAAAAGTGTCCCGAATACCCAATTGAATAATATATCCTCCAGACATCAATTATACTAACACAAATAAGTCCAACACAATAGAACTATAAAATTCATCTTTAATCAACACGAACTTATTCATCATTAATATTATAATTCACAATATTTAACAACCAGGTCGTTCCCAGGAAAGATGGGGCTTTCCGATAAGCATTTCTCCTTATTGGCACGCAATTAGGTGACCAAACCTCTCATTGACAGAACTTCTAGACATTGTCAATATTACAAATAATAATATGAATAACTTTGCCGCCTCAATTATTGATTTAATAATATATCATATAATACAGATGATACTATAACAATAATTGAATCAATAATATGAGAGATATGATGCAGCAATTACTGTAGCAATAATTGAGTATAACTAAGTGACTTCTCACGTAAGCATCAATAATCAATACCGTGTGCTACTATGCAACTACGCGTATTACTGTACTTTTACTACCGAGTAGCTCAACAGTTTTAACGGTAGCACCTTCGCCGTTATTTTCATAAAGTATTTTTGTCATTTTCTCAATCCGACAATAATTCTGTTGTGGGGTCCACCAATGATTGTAGCGTCATACGGATATTCCCCGACAAAAAAAATATTCCCCGACCAATCGAATATTATATAACCACTTGCTTACTTTGCAAAATTTGTAAATATTACCCACAATTATAACATTACATCAAATCAACACCATAATATAAAAAAAAATTATTTCGAGAAAATTAAATCTTTATTCATAAAATCTGGGGTCTCACAATCTCCCCTCCTTATGAAATTTTGCCCTCGAAATTTACGTACTTACCTGGTATGCCGAACATTTGAGGATACCTTGACTTCACTTAAAATTATAACCCTTGAGGTATAACCTTTGAGCGTCGAATATAATCCTTCTTATCCAAGATATTAACACGTATCTTCTCATACGTTAAATCTTCTGCTATCTCGTCCGGTTCTAAATAAATAATGTGGTTTGGGTCGTCCACATATTTACGTAACATTGATACGTTAAAAATGTTATGAACACGCGACATACTTGGCGGTAAAACGAGTCTATAAGGCACTGTTTCTACTTGATCGAGGATTTAAAATGGGTCAATTAAATCGAGGATTGAGATTTCCTTTCTTCGTCGATTCTTGCTTCTAGAATAACGCCCACTTGAACCTTCTTCTTCACATTCATCAGCTCTGAGTATGTAGCTTGAGCAGCTTTAACTTTATCGATTCAAGTCTATTCTAATCGTATATTCGTTATCTTTACGTGGGTCCCTAGAGTCTTTAACTCTATCTCCATCATTTATAAGTTATACGAAATGAGTGTTTGTGTTAACAACATCGCGCTCTTAAACGCATACGATCTTCTACTCAACGTGTCAGCTACCACGTTCGTTTTTTCCCACGATGGTATTGAATGATATGATCGTAATCTTCAACAGCTCAAGCCAACGTCTTTGGCACATTACACGTTTGCTTTAGTTGAATAAATGTTTAAGGGTTTTTAGAAATGGGTTTTGTACTGGGGTCAATACAAAATTCTATTTCACGCTCTAGGCTAGGCTAAGAAGTCTTCAAGAATACGTTAAGAAATTTATTAACAATAGAAATACCATTCAAAACTGTGACTCTCATCCAAGACTTGGATAATACGTCACATTGATACCTATCAACTTGCCATCGTCATTCATGACGTTGCCTTATAGAAAGTCTAGCTTCGGTGCATTCCACACAAGAAAGTCAACAACGAAAGGATTGGGGCTCTTTATTTATGGCATGATATGACAATGATTGACTTTAGTAGTTTGGTTACTTCGAATTTGCATAATAGGTTGGTTAGGAGTATGAAAGCTAACAACCTTACAAAAAGCATGATGAGTAGTTAACCAATCGTTTCCAAAAATCACATCAAAGGCAAGTATTTTCAAAGAGATAAGATCAACAGGTAACGTGAAAGTGTTGATTTGAACAAGATTTATAAATAGTGGAGGTAACGAAGGTTTCTCCCAACTGAGTTTAAACAGATATATCAAAGTCTAACTTCTCCGGAGTTAACTTCAAACATTGAACACAACTAAGTGCAATAAAAGAGTGAGTAGAACCAGTATCTAACACGGTATAGACTTCGCAAGAGTTTATGACTAACATACCCGTGATAATTTTATTCGGGTTCTAGTCACGAAAAAAAAATGCTCTCTCTTAAACTCATCGGCTTTGGCTTATGCGGGACGGCCTTTGGTGCCTCCATCCTAGCTGAACTTATCTTCGGTGAACGACAAAATCGGGCTAAGTGACCTTCTCTTCCATAATTATAACATGATTTGGACGGCATCGTGCAGTTTGGACTGATGTGTCCCTCCCCTCCGCATTTGAAGCATATGATAGGTGGTCGTTCTCCTTCCTTAACAATGGGTGCTGGTGCTGACGTCCTTCCATCATTGTTGAATCTCTTCTTCTTGAAATGTACATTCTTATTATTTTGGCCCTGATTACCACCGAAGTGGTTACAATTTCTGGCATGTTGATTCCCTCCATGCTTATTATCACCGCTTTGATGATTGTCATCACCGGTATTATCATTTTTCCGTCTGCTCTCTTTTGGTTGCGTTGACTCGTTATCGCGCTTCACTAACTGAGCCCTATTTACAACATCTGAATACAAACACAGTTTATGAGAAATAAGATATTTACGTATCTCCGGCTTCAAACCTCTTATAAACATCCGCGTCATTCTCTCTTCATTATCAACCAAGTGGGACGCAAATCGGGACAACTCGGTAAACTTGGCTTCGTACTGCGACACGGTCATGTTGTTTTGCTCCAACTTGATAAATTCCACCTCCTTCATGTGACGAATACTTTCGGGAAAGTTCTTGTCATTGAACAGCTCTTGGAACTTCTCCCAAGACATCTTGAAAAGGTCGTCGGGTGATGCGTTTCTGATTCCCACCGGTGATCTCGCCTCTTCACGCAACATAAAGGTGGCAAAGGAACGTTTTGCTCCTCGGAGCATCCCAATACATCAAATATCTTGGTGATCTGCTTTAACCACGCCTCTCGCCTTTATGTGGTTACGGCTTTCCTAAAACTCGGTGGTCCCAGCTCCTTGAATTGCTTAGCGGTGACTAACAAGTGGGTTGCCATTGTTTCCTCTGTATTATGAGCAGGATCCGCCTTACCTTTGATGTTGCATGAATCCTAAGCGTCATCGTCATTCATCAATTGATCGGTTGTTGTTGTTTACGAGGAGGATTATCGCCATCTGTTGCACATTGTCACGATTATTGATCATGGAGAATTAACGGTCTCTGTGCTCCATTGTTATTCTCAACATTCTTGGATGTCATTTTCGACATCGCCACAAAACAAAAGGTTAATTAACATGTAACATATTATCCCTATATTCTGACCGACCAATTAAATACCAAAAAAAAACTTAGGTAGGTCATACTAGCGAAGGAATTCCCCGTCTCTCCCATCCTAGTTTTATTCTCACATCATAGCCAGGAATCATATCCCTAAGCTTTGATACCAACTGTGACGCCCCCAAAATTAAGTATACATCACCCATCTTGATTCGCCAGATACATGGTACATAATTCAAATACAACTTAATAATACAACTATCGTGTACAATACGACAAAACATAAACTGTGAGTTTGAATACAAATATTGTCTACTAGAGATTATACAAACTCAAAAGGAGTCCTCATTACAATTATTATCACACTATTTCATAGAATAATGAGGACTACTAATGCACCATCTAGGACCATCACTGTTCTCCCGACTAGTCCCGACTACGTTCTCATTTCTCGAAGAGAACAATTGAAAGAAAAGCGAGCTCAACTAGCCCAAGAAGAAATATTATGACTAAGATAATGCGAGAATAATTTATCGTTATCCTTCAATGATGTTAAACCGATAAAATATAATAACTATCAAGTTTAAGCTGTAATGAACAAGCAATCCATTAGAAGAGTCAAGTAGGGAATAAAATCTACTATCTTCTATGATTTAAAAGGTTTTCATCACTTTAATTCTTTGGGCATCGACTTAATAAATAATCAACATCATCGAATCACCCCCTGCACTACTGACCAAGGATATTCTTTAGTATCACGACCACGAATTATCCAAGCACTACGACTTAAGATAATCATGTTTTCATCAACGGTCCGATCATGCCATAAAACAATTCATCTTTGCACTACTACCAAAGAGAATCCATAGCCATAATCATACCAAAAAGCGCCCATCAATGCACTCACGGGCCAATGAGGACTTTTTCCACATCATTTGTAACATTACGGTTATGATTATACAAGAATAATCCACGATCATAATCATACCAAGTCCATCTATGCACTACTGTGCCACAGATAACTTTCAACATAATATAAACATGAGGATGATGACAATGATATAAGAATTCAATAAAACAAGTTCAAGAATTAATTTATCCAGGAACTGATAACGTTTAAATTGTCAACATGATATTGCTTTGTAGAGTAAAATTCAAGAATGCTCAGAAGAATATTTCCATGAAAAGATACTGGATGAAGCGTAAATATCAAGGCTATTCCACTAATTTCATGGAGTATAGAAGTCAAAGTTTTAACCAACTTAGTAAAATAAAGAATGGAATAACAAAAGAAATCATCATGCATGCGATAGGCCATTGACAGCAAAAGTTATTCCAACGAGAATAATAAATAACGGAACCCAGTCCGGCCAGAAACGCGCATGACGAGGATATTCCAAATGAATAATAAATAATGGAACCGGTTAAAGGCGTAAACGCATGCATGTGATATTCCGACAAAATAATAAATAATGGAACCGAAGTCCCAGCGTAAACGCATGCACGCAGACGAGGATATTCCGACAAAATAATAAAGAATGGAATATTAGAAGAATGTCACCATGTATAGGGTGGCCCGCGTATACAGGTTATTCCAATAGAATAATAAATAACGGAATAACAGAAGTTCTCTTTATGAGTACAATAAATAACATCCCTTACTAGTAAAAGCTCGAATATAAGAGTAGGGAAGTAGCATAATACTTTTCTATAGGTTCTCTTATAATTCTCTCTCTAGAGTTTCAGTGAATTCGTAATAATGAAGGAATGAGCTTCTATTTATAGGAAAATGGAATGAATAGTAACTAATTCATGAACAGTCCAGATTGATTTACTATTAAACAGACGGTCCATATTGGTTTACTATTAAAACTTAAAACAACGGTCCATACTGATTTACTATTAAAACTTTAAACCAACGATCCATATTGATTTACTATTATAACTCCACCAGCGGTCCATATTGACTTATTATTATATCTTCAACCAACGGTCTGAAAAATTAGCAATCTCCTCATGGAATAATATTGTACCCAAATACCCGAATGCACAATACTAGAGTGAATAGTAACCGAGTGAATAGTAACTCATGAATAGTAACTCGTGAATACTAACTCGTGAATACTAACTCATGAATAGTAACTCATGAATAGTAATTCGTGAGTAGTAACTCGTGAATAGTAACTCATGAATAGTAACTCATGAATAGTAACTCCTAAATAGTAACTCGTGAATAGTACTCTTACACGAAAAGTGTCCCGAATACCCAATTGAATAATATATCCTCCAGACATCAATTATACTAACACAAATAAGTCCAACACAATGGAACTATAAAATTCATCTTTAATCAACACAAACTTATTCATCATTAATATTATAATTCACAATATTTAACAACCGAAGTCGTTCCCACGGAAGAGGGCTTTAGATAAAGATTTCTCCTTATTGGCGCACAATTAGGTGACACAACCTCTCCTTGATAGAACTTCTAGACATTGTCAATATTGCAAATAATAATATGAATAACTTTGCCATATCAATTATTGATTTAATAATATATCATATAATGCAGATGATACTGTAACAATAATTGAATCGATAATATGAGAGATATGATGCAGCAATTACTATAGCAATAATTGAGTATAACTGAGTGACTTCACACGTAAGCATCAATAATCAATACCGTGTACTCTTGTCGCAACTCACGGCAGTATTCTTGTACTTTTACTACCGAGTAGTTAAGCAGGTTTTAAACGGTAACACCACCTTAGTTATTTTTATAAAGTATTTTGTCATTTTCTTAATCCAACAATAATTACATTGTGGGGTCCACTAATGATTGTATTAGTCACGGATATTCCCGACAAAAGAATATTCCCCACCAATCGAATATTATATAACCACTTGCTTACTTTGCAAAATTTGTAAATATTACCCACAACTATAACATTACATCAAATCAACACCATAATATAAAAAAAAAATTATTTCGAGAAAATTAAATCTTTATTCATTAAATTTGCGGTCTCACATTATTCGTTGCCAAAAGTAATACATTTTGCAACGAATTTTGGCTTTCGTACAGAGACATCGATCCTTTAGCAATAAAATGTATTGTTGTAGAATAATTAAAATTTCGTTGCTAAAAAGCCCATTTCGTTGCAAAAGCCTACTAATTGGCAACGAAATGAACTTTTTTTTTACAACGACCATGCATTTTCGTTGCAATTGACACCATTTTGCAACGACATTCTTCGTTGCAGTAAATTATGAAAATTGTTGACTAAGCTTTCTTTCGTTACGGAAATTAAATTTTTTAGCAACGATTTTCTTTGCTGATTATATTATTTGGCAACGACATTATGCTGAATCAGCAACGAAAATGTTTGTTACTGGTTATTTTTCAATAGCAACGAAAGTCATCGATTAGCAACGATATTATATGTTGTCGTTTCTTTATATGTGCAACGAAAGTTGATATGATTTGAAACGATAAAAAATGTTGCCTTTTATTTTAGTATTAACAACAATATCCTCTCCGTTGTTATTAGGTTAAATTTTCGTTGCCAAATATAAAGTTTTTAATGTCATTAGCAACAAAAATTTATTGCTAAATGTATAAAATATTGTTGCTATATTAAAACTTGTTCAATGCTTTGGTAACGAATTATAATGTTGCCAAATCAAAATTTGACATTCTTTTTGTGTACCTGGCTGGCTCAATGTTCCCATAACAAATAATGGCAAAATTACAAAAAACTAAAATATTATTAACTTAATAGAATCATCCACTACATAATCATTCATTATCTTTACAATTAACTATATAAAGCTACCACAGTTCTTCAATCAAAGTATATATCTACATATATAAAGAGAGTACACTTCATAATTTCGTTCCTTGTCTTCCGTAAACGTAGCATGAAAATTTAATACCCAGTATTGTAAGGCAGGTCGTAGAAGCAGTCTTCCTGCACATATTTAAAAATAATAGCAAGTCAGGAAAATGAAGAAAATAGGTCACCAGAGGCACTTAGTGCCAAAATCAATACACAAAGACAATAGAGTTTCTACGTGGTACTAATGTACACCGTATTGCTCATAAGCAGAAAAAGACAAATAGGCAATCACAATATCATTTGCTACAAATCCAAATAAAAAAGAACCTTCAGTGTGACTATATGATTGCTCCATCCGATTGTATGGTTTGAACAAAAGAACAAATTTAAAACCAAGATAGATGGATCAAACACACCAATCGAGATATACGCTTCTTTGATCGAGAGAGGCTCGAGATAAAGCTTCTTTAGGGCTCAAAACCATATCATCATCTATCTTTGAGCTTCGTCTTCCGATCATCAGGCAATGCCTAAAGATTGGTTTGATTAGGACAAAGCAGAACAAAAGATGCGTATAATCAGTCAAAAATGTCAAACCATAACATCATTGACGATTCAGGATTCACAAGTTAGAAAGAACATGCAATCACACAAGTACAAGGACAAATTAAATATGGACTATGAGCAAAATCTAAAGTCTGAGTCAATAATGTGATTCGATTAATTTGCTCTAACCAATCACTTTTCACACACACCCTATCATCAAAGAAGACATAATTGTTTCTTTTGAGAATGGTCGCAATTGTGTATCCTAAAGCCATTAGCCCCCCGAGAAGGCGCACACTAACTTCGAAATTAATTCCAGGTGATATGATGAATGGACTATCTGTAACCCATTCCTGAAAAAATTGAGTACAATATGTCAGTAGATGCAATGTCTTTACATAGTTGCAGTCATACTATTCCAAGTCTTGTCCAAATCCTAAATCTATAACGGACATAAAAATAGAGTAGCTCCCTAGAACCATAGATCCTGATACTATCCACTCGAAACCTCAAATGAAGAAACCTTACTGGAAACTTTATATTGCCAAAAATCTCTCCCAACATTTGAAGTAACTATGGCAAACTTGCGACAACAAAATCATGATATACAATCTCTGTGAGAGATCGCTTCACTTTAAGCACAAAGGTACTTCACTCACATTTCTTTTTCTTATCTTCCCATTGTTTCCATTCGTGGATAGAAGCTTTCGCATGAATTATTTATTAACTATATATTCTCCTCCCTCCGTTCCAAAATATAGGATACCCATTTGATTTTTTGAAGTCAATTTGAGATATTTTCAAATTCAAAACTTATAAAAAATGTAAACAATCTATATAGTACTACAATTTATAAGATGTATTATTTCAAAAAGTTAAATGAATCAAATCAATTTTAAATTAAAAATATTTCAAATTCAATTTGAAAATTCAAACTTGATCAAATATTTTTGGAACAGGAAAGAGTATATTTATATTTACAGTTGCATATTGCGGGTCACGCAGCTACTTAATCTACTAATAATAAGGATCTATATACTTTCACTTTTCTCCTCTTGTTTCTAGCAATTCAGAAGTGTCAAAAAATGAAGATTTATGTTGTACCTCTTCCATCACTGCAGACTCCCTTTCTAATTGAGAAGAAGAAGATGAATTGGGTAGTAGTGAACCAGAGCCATTGCCTAAGCCAGCCATGAATGGAGAAGTAGCAGAACCAATGCAGGTTTCAGCCTGCACAACCAAATTTTGTTGGCTAGAAGAAACTTTCCTGGTTAAGATTTTTGAATTTAGCTCCTCAACACGAGATGTAAACTCGTCCATTCATTCATTGAGTGTCGAAATTTGTTCCGATAGTTGATTAATTATGCCTTGAAACAATCAAAAAGACAAGTTAATAAGCTTGACTCATACTTCATATTGTTAAAAGGAACAATAAGTCTAGGGGAAATTTTTTAGTGACATTTCTAGTGACATTATTTATTTATTTATTTATTTTTGGTTTTTTTTTGTAGTACCTCCCAAAAAATGTATAGTATTTATTCCAACTGATTTTTTTTGTAAAAAACAGTGGTTTAGGTGTAATTTGGATACATACAAGAAACAGGGTTGTACAGACTGTACGACCATGTTTCTTATATGTATCCAAATTACACCTAAAACACTATTTTTTACAAAAAATTCAGTTGGAAAAAATACTAAATATTTTTTGGGAGGTACTACAAAAACAAAAAAAACCAAAAAAAAATGTCACTAGAAATGTCACTAAAAAATGTCCCCCTAGAAGGACTCTAAAAGGAAAAGAAAATCAAAAAGATGAAACACTGAAAGACCATACAATAATGTTGAATTTAAACAAATAATTTAATTCTAAAAAATAAACATGGTGGTTATTATTATTATTATTATTATTATTATTATTATTATTATTATTATTATTATTATTATTATTATTATTATTATTACTTTTATTGTTATTATTATTATTATTATTATTATCTTAATTTAAGGCAACATTTTAATAGTCATTGCAAAAAGTTGTATAAAATATGCAACTAAAATAAAATTTGTTGCCAATGAATTTGGTCCATATTAGGCAACGAAATATTGCAAGAAAAAATTTTTCGTTGCCCACGATGAGGAGAAATCAAGTGGTTAGAAATTTTGCAACGAATTTTTAACGAATTTTATTTCCAAATTTTGCAACTACTTATGAATTTCGTTGCAAAAAGTGAAAGCCTGACACAATCTAGAACGAAGGACAAGTTTCGTTGCTAAACATACACTTTTAGCAACGGCTTATAAAGTCCTTGCCTGAAAAATCGTTGCTAAAGCCCCATTTTTAGCAACAAAAAACTTTTGTTGCCCACAATGACGGGAAATCAAGTGGCCGAAAATTTTGCAACGAATTTCTAACGAAATTTTTTCCCGCCAATGAATTAGCAATGAAATTTTGCAACGACTTATGAATTTCGGTGCAAAAAGTGAAAGCCTGACAAAATCTGCTGCGAAGGACAAATTTCGTTGCTAAACATATACTTTTAGCAACGACTTATAAAGTCGTTGCCCAAAAAATCATTGCTAAAGGCCCATTTTTTTGTAGTGTATCAGTTATACTATCGTTTCTGGGTCCGGTATTATACTTTCCAAAATAACCACCTCATTGAGGTAACTTTCAATGTGAGCCTTTATTTCAGCTATTGGCTTTAACATCGGCTCAGTTATGGAGGTTGACTCCTTCTTTACGATCTTAGGGTATTCTAATTCTTTTCTATCTGATATCTACTCAACTAAGTTATCCTGATTATCAAATAATATATACACATAGCAAATAATAGTTTTATAAAAGTTATCTTTTATTTTGTTTATCAATGAATTTATTCAATTCATCTTCTTTAAAACTCTATTTTAGTTATTTCTATTTTCAACATTTCCCTCTGTTCTAAGGTTATAGTCTAAGGTCTAACCCACCGAAGGTTTCTAACCCTACAGCTCTGATACCATGCTGTAACACCCCCAAATTCAGGTACTTGAAACCCGAACTCGGTGCTTTACGATACCATTTCTATGAGCGGAATAATACTAATAATAATAACAATAATATGAATATCAAACTTAACTTACATTTACCAGAGTCTAATCCCAATTACGCAACCTTTACTATAATTCTTTACATGATATATAATACATATCATTGTCTATATATTGTCTAACTATTACAAAAGATACCATTAAACATGTTCTGTTTGCTTTCCTTTTCACTTGTTCTTGGTCAATCCTTCTAGCTGTTCACACTTATTTGAAAATATTTAAATTAAGCAAGGATGATCATTTGAGTGCCCAACAAGTAATAACAATTATAATTATATTTAGCTGAAAGAATTAAATGTTTTCTTTGTACATCACTTCTACAACGAATTTATAGTTGTGAAGTAAACTGAACCGATAATAATAACATAACAATTCTATCTCAAATTTTTGAAACTACGTATTGACTATATGTATAGGGTAGTCGACATACTATGAACATTGTTTTAAATTTTTGATAAGTTTTAGCAGAACTTCATCTGTAAACCGTCATAACTTATGGGCGTGAGGGTGATCATCCCAATGAGCCCTGTATTGATCAATACTACATTACAAGAACGATAGGATCGTTCACTCTGTCCGCCTTGGGCGCATAAAAGTTTTCCCTTGATCAGGATGTTCATACTTAGATTGGAATCCGAATCAAAACAATTTGATTGGATACATAAAGGTTTTAACTTATTCAACGATATTTCTAAATTTGTGTCTAGCTGATCAAGTAACTTAGACGGCTTATATATATATATATATATATATATATATATCAACATGTGTTTAAATACAATGATTATCCAAGTGGGGACACTTGTGTAACCATGTTTAGAAATTAACGAACATAATATATATCTGAATTACCATATACTAACATGTTGATAAACAATGATCGGATATAGAATATATCACAATATGGTTAATAATATAGCATAATAATAATATAATTATGAAACTTCTTACTCATGTCCATTGCATAAAGGAAATGCAAAGGTAAGATACTTGCACGATCTTGTACGCTACTGATTCAGTAACTTAGTTCTATCTTTATATAACACTTATCAGTAATAAGATCATTAGATCGATTAGAATAACATAATATAACACATAGCACTACTTATTACAGTCAGCACATAACCTAATCACATTGTCACATATGTTCCACAACCATTGAATCACAAATAAACACTAATATAGTCAAAATATCAAAGTTCAGATCAATTTCTGAAACATGTCGGCGTACCGACAACTTTATCGGGTAATTATCGAGTCTAAGACTCTATATTGAAGTTCAATATCTATTTAGACTATTTAAGTAACAGTCATATTATTTTTAAATAATTTATAATAATTTTTAAACATTTATTATAATTTATCATAAATTTTCAAACACCGGAATCATTATTAAATGATTTAAATATTAAACAATTCTATTATCATTAATATTTAATTAATATTAAACCATTAATGAAACCATTGCCAAAATATTAAAGTTATTTATAATAACTCAAAATACTTTTAAAGTATTAATATTACCTTAAATGATTTAAAATCATTTTTAAATAATTACCATTAATATTAAAATATTATTGCATTATCTATCAAAATATTAAAAGTCATTAATTATAACTTAAAATATTTTTAATTCATTAATATACTTTTTAAATGATTTTTAAATAGATAAAACCATTTTTAAACTATTTATTTAATATTATTATTAAATAAACTTAATATCATTAATATTAAATTATTAATGAAATTATCCTTTAAATATTAAAATTTATCTTTTATAACTTAAAAATATCTTTAAACAATTTATTATCATTTAAAATAATTTTTATAATATTAAAATCATTTTTAAACTAATTTATTTAATATAATTATTAAATAACTTTAACATCATTAATAGTAAATAATTAATGAGATTTTCCTTTAAATATTGAAAGTTATATTGTATAACTTAAAATATCATTAAAACCTTTATTTTTATTCAAAATGATTTTTCTAATATTAAAATCATTTTTAAACTAATTTATTTAATATAAGTATTAAATAAATCTAATATCAATAATATTAAATAATTAATATTTTTCATGACAAAATATTAAAAGTTATATTTTATAACTTAAAATACTTTTATAACCTTTAAATCATTTTTCTATAATTTTTAAATCATTAATTCTATTTTTTATCATTTATTTAATATATTCAATAAATAACTTAATTATCATTAATATTAATTAATTAATGAAATTCATCACAAAATATTAAAAGTTATCAAAATAACTTAAATTATTTTCTTATACCATAATATAATTTTAAATGATTTTTCATGTATTAAAATTATTTTTAAATAATTTATTTAATATTATAATTAAATAAATTAAATACTTTTAATATTCCAAAAATATTAAAAATTTATGAAATATATTCAAAATAATTAAAAACTAATTTTCGGATTTTAAAATAATTTTTAATAATTTATTTTATATTTTTAATAATTAAAAACTAATTTTTTTCTATTTATTTAATAAAAATAATGAATTTTGGAAATAAACTGTGAGTAAAGAGTACCTATAGCGACAGAACCGTCGCTATAGGTGTTCTTGAGTGTTCTTCATGAAACTCAGAACATTCAAACCCATTAACAAGCTGCCTACTTTGACCACTTTTAGATCTTAAACCATACAGATTCTGGGTTACTATTTATATTTAAGTTGTAGTATACATGTAATACTATAACCACAAATCGATCACATGACTAAACCATAACTAACTTGCCAGATCTAAGCTACAAAAGTTATTGTCAGACATGTTTTTGAGGTTTTGGGTTGCCCAGAAACTCAAGGGTCCTACTTTGACGCTTTATAATTTTCATTATATGTCTAGTTTGTGAGATTCAGTGGTTCGTACTTGTAGTCCGGATGTCAAAGTACAATAAAATAACATCCTATCATCATAACATCAACATAAGAAAGATATATGGGTCGGTCAAAGTAGTGACAAGAAACTATTCTTGAACATTTTTGGGTTTTTCAGAAATGTTCTTGAGCAGTTTCGTCAACCCATCTTTGACCAACACTCAAATCGCTTCAGTTAGGTATCTGGATAATTAAAAGGCTTTATCATGTAATATTCATGTCAGTCTACAACTACAAAACAACAACATGATCACAACACGTAGCAATAGCAAGATCAAGCTACCGCAAAATGGCATTGTCAGCGTTACGGGCAATCTGAAATTTAAACACTTGAAGCACAATCGATGTCAACCCACTTTAACCCTTTATAACTTTTAATCTACAATCGATCTGGCTTTCAATCAAGTTTCAGAGTAAAGCCCTTACAACATACTAGAAGACCAAACATTTAAACAACAAAACAACACCACACAATGAGATCTACATCCTCTGACATTAGTTGTCAGAACACAAAAATGAACTTTTTTCCAGATTTATAAAAACACTAGATCCGAGCTTATAGATGTTATTGATCCAACATCTATCAACCCAGATCACTCAATAACACTATAAAAACATATTCTAACACGAAAACATAACTTTTAACAGAGGATTAAAGTCCGAAATTTTGATTAGGGTTTTATACCTCTCATGAGCAATTCTTGATTTTGTGCTTATGATTTGTTATGGTTGATCGTGGGGCTGTTCTTGGGGACTAATATACTACCATATTTCGAAGATTTTAGAGAGAGAGGGTCTAGGATGATTGTTGTGCAAAAATCAAGTTAGCAAATGATTTTTTTCTCTCTTCAATCTATATATAGTATGATATATTACACATGGCTGATACATGAACTGATTTGCTGGAATTATTTAGGTCACAAATGTCAACTAAGTTGGTCACCAACTACATTTTGTCTAGATATTCAAGTAATGCTCAAATAATGTACAAAAGGGTAGAATTGTCATTTGGCTTTTCAATTTAATGGCAATATGGTAATTTGGCAAACCCTTGGGGTTTGACCCTTAGGGTTAGCACAAAGTGTTGTAGAATTTCTAGGATTTTGCAATTATGGAAAAATGAAAAATGTAGTTTCTTAAAATTGGAAAATTAGGGTTTGTTAATTAGTTAGGTTTTCTAAATTACATGGACTTGGAAATTAAGTTTAAATATTTACTAATTATAATCAAGCTTGCTAATTTTAGCAATTAGGGTTCCTTTTTAACAAATTAGGGTTTTTAGTTTGTCAATTAGGGTTAAAATTTATAATTAGGATTTTCTAAATAAAATATAATTTTCCCTAATTATCATCAAGTTTAAGAATTTAGCAATTAAAATTTTAAATTTGGAAATTAGGGTTTTCCATTAACAATTAGGGTTACTAAATTAGAAATTAGGTTTACTAATTAAGAATTTAGGGTTTCTAGAAATTAGAATTTCTAAATATTAATTAGGGTTTCTCTAATTAATATTAAATTCTATAATATGTAACATAATTCATTTAACACAATTATATAACCATTTCTAACTCATAATTGAGTTTCAAAGGGTTTCCAAATTTAGAAATTAGGTTTCCTAATTTAGTAATTAGGGTTCTCAATTAATTAGGGTTTCTAATTAATTAGGTTTTCTAAGTTTAATTAGGGTTTTACCTAATTACTTTAAATTCTGTAATACACCACATAATTCACATAACACAGTTACAACACAGTCTTGAATTTCCCATTTGAATTTCACAATAGGGTGAAATAAATTAATGCTAGGGTTTGGTCATGATACAACATAATTGAACAACCATTATCAGTCCACACATATAAAGTACTTAATTATAGCACTGAAAAATTAAAATGTAATTAATATTATATTCTTATTCTTATTCCTTGATAAAATTCCAAAATTAGGGTTTGGATTCCAAATCGATTTATCTCATATATATATAACCTTAATAATTAAGTTAAAAATAAATAACTTAATTAATCTGAAATAAGTTCATATAATAAAATAAAATAATTATTATAATTATTCTAAAAATCATTTCATATATTATTTAAATAATATATAATTATATTTTCATAAAAATAATTAATAAAAACATTTTTCGCTATAAATTAATTATTATAAGAATATACTTTATAATAATCAATAATTATAAAATAAAATTATTTGCAAACATTCATGTAATAAATATATTTTATTTATTACAATAATTACATAAGCTTTATCTTGTACAAATCCTCATCCTTAAAATAAAAAAAAAATTTATACGTAAAATTTCTGATTTAATTATATAGAAAATATCGGGTTATTACAGGGTCCATGACCAGATCTCCAGATCTTCGTTGTCTATCCGTTGAGTTGTCTTCTGCAGTTGTCACTCGGGATTTGAGTTATAGTTCTTGTGGGACATCTTTGACGCATTTTGAGTTGAACTATGTTGAGATGACGTTGATGTGATGTTGAGGTGGCAGAATGTTCATTTTGCCCCTTTCGGGGTTATCTCCGACTCTGGCGTAGTTGCAGTAGTCTTTTCTCAAGGTTATCTCTGAGATTAGTCTGTTGTTGACTTTGATTGTCCTAAGGGTAATCTCTGAGGTTGGCTTGACCTCCCGGGATTATCTACTGAACTTGGATTGAATCTCTCGGGGTTATCTTCGAGATTGGAACTAGATCTCCTAGGGTTATCTCCGAGATTGGAAACTAGATCTCTCAGGGTTGTCTCCGGGGTTGAAACTGGATCTCTCGGGGCTGTGACAAACTGGATTATCGAAAATTATTAAAATAAGAATTTAATAAATAAAACTCTTATTATGATATGTTTTGAGTATATGTATATATACGTATTATATATTTTGAAATATTTGATTTGGTGTGAATGTAGAAGATATATATATTAAGAGAATGAGGTTTAGTAGTTAATTTATTTTAACTACTTAAGAAGGTAAATGAAATTGTTTGAAAAAGGAATTAAGTTAATTTAATTTAGTTAAATATTATATTATGGAATAATATAATTTGATTATTATGCCTTGTGGCAATGAATTTATTATGAATTAAATCTCATAAATAATGTGAGTAATTCACTTAATTAAAATAGTGAATTAATGTAAAATAATTAAAATAAGAATTAAATGAATAAAATTCTTATTATAGCGTATTTTAATAAAATGAGAGATTAATGTATGTTACATTTAAATGTAATATGTTAATATGTTACGATTGTGAGGTTCAGTAAATAATTAAAATATTTATCAAATAAAATAAATATTTTAGTTGAAATATTTAAATATTTATGGAATAAAATAAATATTCAATGGAAATTATTATGGAATTATTTATTTAGGTATAATGATATTAAATAAATTAATGATAAATAATTTTTTAATTTGTGCGTATTTTATTACGCTAATGTGTTGGTGATATCCTAATTTAATTAAATAATTAAATTAGAGGGCTAATGATTTAATAAATAAAATTGGAATTATATTGATTAAGTAATTAATTTAAATAAAGTGTGACGATTGTGTACTATATAATAAGGAAGTTATAAAATAAATTAAAAGGAGATTTGAAGGGGCTAGCTAAACATGGCCTTGTGGCTTCTGGTTATTATAACTAATGAAAGGTTTGGATGTGTAACTGATGAGGCCATAATTTATACGCATTATGTTTATATCAGTTATATGAATTTTACGTGTTTTGTTCCTAAAACCTAAAAACAAATAAGAACAAATACAGAGAAGAGAGGAAGAGATGAAGAGATAAATTCTCTGTAATTGAAGAGGAGTTTCAGAATCAAAGAAGGGAAAAACAAGAAATTGTTCAATCTTTATAGAAAATCAAAGGTAAAATTTTTAGGTTTCTAGTTTATGGTTTTTGTTTTCTAAATTCTCTGTAATTGAGTTTTTGGTTGTTGGATTTGTTGAGGTATAGTTTATATATGTTTATGGATAGGTATAATCTGTTAATGGCCATCTAGAAATAATTTTGGAGTGTTTAAACTCATGAAAACACGTTAAAAGAATAGAGTTTTTGGTTGAATATGTACAGTTTGGTTATTTTTTAGACTAAAACTAGTTATGAAATCTTGATGGAAACCTTAAATTGATGATGGATGTTGTAACAATGTTGAAAAACAAAAAGAACGCAAGTTGAATGAGTCAATTTGGCTAAGAAACGAATTCGTAGTGAATGAATTCGCTAAACATGTTAAAACATGTAAAACTAATATGAATATGAGTTTTGGATCAAGATTTAGGTTGGTTAATGGTTTTATAAATTGTTGATTCTTTAGTATGTTGTATTTCTATGAATTATGAATCCATATAATCAAAAACGAACGAATTTGGATGTGTATAGCTTAAGTTATGAAGATTAGAAGGAGAAAAAGGTCAAAAATCGCAAGAACAATAAACTTCAAATTCTGGCTCTGCTAACAAGCGATGTTGCGCTGTGCCCTAAGTCTATTGGGGCGTAGCTACCCTCTTGAGCATAGCTGCGCTATTTCCAAGGCTTAATTGGGTGCAGCTGCGCTCTAGGTGTGTCAGGTGTGACTATTTTGACCTCCTATAGTAAAACGGCCATAACTTTTTCATACGAACTATGATTGACGCGTTTGAGGATAATTCGAAAAGATAACGAGTAGAACTACAACTTTTGTTCTTTAAGGTTTTCGATTTAAGGTTCGAAACAAGGGTCAAAATGGTCATCTTTAGGACTGATGTGTATTCGGAGGCAATCAGAGGGCGTCAGGCATGCACATATGCAAGTGTAGTGCTTCTGACGATAAAAGATATTGTTCTAAGTTATATAATATGAATATTAGTAAATATAATGATGGTTAACATTAATAAATGATGTATTAGATAAGTTTTATAAGCATAATAAGCATACACAAGAGAGACGAATCGAGCGTGTGACGAATGAACGTCGAAACACCATGTCTAGTGTTAATGAACTTGAAAAGTGATTCAATTCAATTGAAATGAACATTATAAGTTATGGAATGGGATTAATATAAAACCAATAAGGAGTCAACTTAAACACTTGAATGAACTTCAAGTATGACTAAGAAGAAATATAGTGAGATATAAGTCAAAAGTTAACACAGTCAAATTAAACATTGTATATTGATTAATAGGAAGGGTTATGAGATATAGAGTAAAGTTTAAATTACAACTACTATGCGTTTTTATGTGACTAATAGTTGATGTGCATGAATATATAATTGTGTAGGGCACGTGAAGTGCAGATAGCTGTAAGCTATTAAACTATTATTGGTAAACAACGATCAAGGCAAGTCTTTCAGTTCCTATTTGCTATGTGAACTTGATGATTAAATATTTTAAATCTTAATTGCAAAAAGCATGATGTGTTATGTAACGACCCCAAAATTCATACAATAATATTTTCCTTCTCGATCGTTAACAATACAACTTTAATCTATCTTTATATCATTATTCGATATTAAAATCACTAAAAATGCAGAATATTTAAAACTTTTATACATTTCCTTCTTTATTGCCCTAAATCGCAACCTTTACATTACATCTCTTCGATTCAAATTTATATCATGAATCGTTACAACAAAATGACTATACAAAGTCTTACATCATAAATAGATATCCATATTCACCGGATAACTCAACTTATAATTCAACAACATGTTACATTCAAAATATTAAATACATTTCTCATAAAACATAAGTAATCTTTGTGAACACAGATCTCTATAATTCACGTAGCACATATCCTTACTTTAAATCTTTAACCTGCAAAAATAGTTATTTGCAAGGTTGAGCTCGATAGCCCAGCAAAATTGAACAGTTTTTATGCATCACATAGCACATAATAACATACTCAACATATATCTCATAAACATTGGACTAACACAACATACATTCTGCATTTCATATAACAAGTATAAAGATTGAGTTCCTTACTCAATCAACATTCACTATTCAATCAACGTAGTCATAAATTGAGTTTACCATTTCATACATTCAATATATATAGAACACATCATGCTATTTGAAACAAATATCTAAAACAGTTCATCATCAAGTTCACATAACAAATAGGAACTGAAAGACTTGCCTTGATCGTTGTTTACCAATAATAGTTTAGCAGCTTACAGTTATCTGCACTTCACGTTCCCTACACAATTATATAATCATACACATCAATTATTTGTCACATAACAACACATAGTAATTGTAATGTAAACTCTACTCCGCATCTCATAATCTTTCCTATTAGTTAGCACACAATGTTCAATTAGATTGTGTTAACTTTTCGACTTATGTAATATTCGAAATTCATTCAAGTGTTTAAATCTTGCTAGGAATCATTATTGGTTTTATATTAAACCCATTTCATATTTTATAATATCCATTTCATTTGACTTAAAACACTTTTTGCGTTCATTAACACTTATCACGGCGTTTCGACGTTTATTCGTCACACGCCCGATTTGCCTATCTTGTGTATGCTTACTATGCTTCTATAACTTATCTAATACATTATTATATTAATTTTAAGCATCATTATATTAACTAACATTCATGTTTAATAACTTAGAACAACATCTTTTATCGTCAAGAACACTACACTAGCATACGTGCATGCCTGACGCCCTCTGATTGCCTTCGGAAACACAACAGTCATAAAGATGACCATTTTGACCCTTCATAAAGATTTTGAATTGAAACCCTTAAAGAATAAAAGTTAAAGGCCTATTCGTCCTCGTTCCGAATCATCTTGAATTGCATCAATCGGAGTTCGTATGAAAATGTTATGCTCATTTTAGTAAACTATGTCCGGTCATTTGATTTTCAAAATTTTTGCTTCGCAGAACAACCCCCCCCCCTTCACCGGGCTGGGTTTTTTTTGACTGGGGTGTGCCTTGATGTATGGGGTCCCTGTTGTGATTTTGCAATTTCAGCTCTAGAACACTACAGAAAGCTAAATTAGGCCTCCGAGCTCCTTTCTAACAACCATACCAACCTACCCAAGGTGTAATAGGTTTACAAAAACATAATCTAATATTTTCTAACGCGTTTCTAGCCATCTAAATAACATAAACATCCATTACAACCATTAATTTTTACTATTTTTGCTAAAGCTTCACTTTTTGAAAGTTTCAGTGAAAAATCATCACTGTGATTTTGTTTTCAACCAAAACAGTTAATTCAACATACTATGCTTATGTTTATTCATCCTCTTTCAAATTCAATAGTCAATTTATAAATTAAACAACTAATTAAACCTTAATTTTACTTTAAACTAAGTCATATTCATATATATTCATATAAACTCACTGTAATATGGTTTTCTTCACAAATTACATACATAACATGACAATTAATTCAACCTCTACAAAGATTTTACAGAGAATTTTGGAAGAGAAGACAACCATAACTTTTAGAATTTAAAAGGGTAAGAGGATACCTTGTATGCTAGAAGGTGAAAATTTTCTTCATTTGATCAACAAGACTTCTTTTCCCCAATTCCTTTCTCAAAATCTCTCTAGGATTCTCTCAAGTTTTCTTTCAATTTCTTCTTTTCTTCTTTTTCTTTCTTCTGAGTCATTCTCCCTAACTTCTAACTTACGTACTAACAAAAATATAACGTATAATAATAATAATATAGATATTAAGTATATAACTTTAACTGACATTAGTTATCAAATTTTGAAAATCAAAAGCCGTAAGACTTGTTTGGCTAACATAATTAAAATTAATCAATTAATCCTTATATCTTGTTTGGTAAAACCACTTAAAATAATGACTTAATCATTCCTTAAATCTTGTTTGGCAAAACAAGATTAAAATAAGAATTTTAAAAGCTCTAAGGCTTTGTTTGGTAAACCCAAATTAAAACTCTTTTAATTTATTTTCATAAGTCGTTTATAATATAGTTTATTGTCCCGCATTGTTTACTTGGATTTTCATATCCAATCTTAATTAAATAAACTAATTACCACATACTAAATAAATTTTTTACTTAACCAAATATCACAAAATTATAATCTCATTATAATTTTATTTAATAATTAATATATCACTTTAATTATTAAATTACGACAAAGACAATATAGCAACTCATGTAATTTTAACAACTCTCTAGCTGTTAAATTAAATTAGAGTATTATCTAATAAATTTAATTCACAAATATATACTAACAACAACCACATAAATAAAATATTTCTTTAATTTAATAAATATTTTAAATTACAAATAAAATTCTAGATTGTTACATCATTCCCTCCTTACAAGGATTCTATCCCCAGAATCACAACTCAAATAATTCATTCTTCACATTCTTCCCTCCTTATAAGGATTCCGTCCTCGGAATCACTGAAACCCTACCTTACTCAGGTTTTCATCAAAACTCTTTGTTGAATAACTTCAACACATGACCTTAATATTGGTTTTATATTTCCTACTAAATTAATTTCTTCAACAAATTCTAGGTTTTATTTCATAACTTTCACTTAAACTCAATTATATTCTCAGTATTATATATTCTTTAACCCATTTATTTCCTTTTCTAAAGATCATTATCATAAACACTCGGGATATTACATTCACCCATTCTTCTAAGAACTTCGTCCTCGAAATTTTATTTATTAATCTTTATTCATTCAATCTATCAAAATAGATTTTACGTTAATACTTTATTCATTCATTGGGTTGTATAACCACTTCTTTCCACAAAGATCTTTCTACAATTATTAAACTTTTCTATTAAAAGTTTTACATTATTCTTTGATAACTCATCTCCTTCTCATTTCAAAATTTCTTTCTCACTTATTCAATATATTCATCATTCAATGTCGCATTCTACGACTAGTACTCGCTACATTCTCGCCTCCTGAGAAGAAAAATGGAACTAAAAGGAAAAGGGTGATCTCAACTAGCCCAGTAAAGAACATTATGACTAAGATAATATAGAACAAATTATCGTTAGTCCTCAACAGGGAAAATCTAATAGAATACAATAGACAACCAGTTTTAAATCAATATTTGCAGCGGAAATAATAATTCATTAGAAGAGTTAAGTAACGAATGAAATCTACTGTCTTCTATATATGAATTTAAAAGTTCAGCGTCAATATTTTATCATTGTAACATCAATCAATATATATAGCTGGAATCAAATATTCATCTTTGCACTACAGACTAAAGATATTCATCAGTTGGTCATGCTCATCTAAACACATGTTCATCTATGCAGTACGGGCCAAAGATATTCATCAGAAAATCATTCATCTTTGCACTACATGCCAAAGATATTCAGTTATATCATCATTTAGGACTGAGGATAATGAAAAATATTTTAAAGAAAACGAATCCAGTGAAACAAAAAAACAAATATTAAGGATTCGTACTTTAAACAATCCAAGTTCAAAAATACTTCATAAATAACCATAGTGGAGTAAAATTCAAGAATGAAGATCAAAATATGGATACAATCAAAGCTAGTATCCATAATAGATATCTTAGAAAAAAAATAAAAATTTTAATTTTTCTGTGAATAGTGTCGTATTCGTGAATAGTGCCGCATACGTGAATAGTGCCGTATACGTGAATAATAACCCCTAACACTAAAAGACAAGAATTTCACAAGAAAAATCTGACCAATATTTCGGCATAATGATATTGAAAGAAATAATATCATTTATGAAAAAAATAGCATCCCTTACCTCAAAAGGATAGTACTTCTGACTGGAATACTGGATATAGTGCTGAAGGAACTTGCACCATATAGCAACACTCAAAGTACCAAAATACTCACAAAAATGCGCTCGATATTATAGAGAGAGAAAACTTTAGTTTCTGGTGTAATTTTCAATTCTAACATAAACACCCTATTTAAAAAAAATGCTTAGAACACCAAAGTAGAAAATTTAATAAAATATTAATATATTTTCTTAAATTTCTTACGCACACAACTTTGGTCCAACATCAGCCACACACCTCACCAAAAGTCACAAAAACGTTTTTCTTATTAAAATTATTTTAAACTCGAAAAATTAATTATTCCGGAACTTCAATAATTCACAATAAATAGCTATTTTATCAGAAAAATTTGAATCTTATGTCTTTCCATAGGAAATTCAATTATCTACAACTTTGCAGAAGAAATTTTTTCCAAATTCCAAACAAAAATTGAGCGAAATCCACATACGGACGATTTTACAGGCTATAATCAAATTTCAGTCAAAAAATGAGGTCCACAAACATGAAAAACGTGTTTTAAATATTTTTAGTAACAAAAATACTCTTCCTCATTTACTCATATATCCCACATTCATTGTAAAAATATCACCATTATTATATTATTATAATATAATAATATATGAAATTGAGTTATTTTATTAGAAAAGATAAAATATCAATTTTCAACAATTGTCACATTTAAAAAATTTCTCCATCTATATCCACATAAAATGAATATTCTCCTTATCATATAAATTAATAATTAATTATTCACAAATAATATTACAGAATCACAATACCGACAACCAGGCCGTTCCCTAGAAAGAGGGGGCTTTCCAATAAGAATTTCTCCTTACTGGCGCGCAATTAGCTGACCAAACCTCTCCTTAGACAGAACTTTCTAGACATTGCCAATAATGATATCTAATAATATTATTCAAATAATATGAATTATTGATCTGATAATAGAAAATAATGTGTAGTGGCAATTATTGAAACAACAATAATATAAAATATCAACATAGCAATTATTGAATCAATAAAATAAAATATTGAACAATAATTACTGTAACAATTATTGAATAGTGCCTTCTTACGTAAGAATCAATAATTAGTGCAATACCGTGCTACTCAGGCAACAACACGACGTATTCGTGTTTTAACCAATTTAGTATTCCAACAGTGTTAACGGTAACAACTACACCATTATTTATACTTGTCGTTTTGTTTATCCAATCGCTTTCCATTATGGGGCCCACACAAGGCTGCACTGTAAAACCCCGACTATAAAATAAAAGTCTAATTTAATTTATGATTATTATTCTATAATTGTAAAATGTTAAAGTTGATAAATGGTCAAATGAACAATTAATCGGATAAATAAGCAAATAAAGAGGAAAGGGAGGATACTTCTACCTTATTCCCACTCACGGGAGAAAATAAGGAAAATAGAGAAGAGAAAGAGAAAGAAAATAAGAGATAGAAAATGAAAGGATAAGAAAGAAATAAAGAATCAGTGAAGAAGAGAGGGGGAGAGGGAGAGCTCAGGTATGACTTGAGTAGAGGAGAGAAATTAGTAAGAAGACTCCTTATACAACCTCCATAACCACTATTCATCATCTTCTTCATCAAGCTCCAAGAATCCTAGAAGAGAGAAATAAATGGGTTTGATGATGAAGTTTTTTTTTTGAGCTACGGGAACCATCAAGGAAGTAGTGGAGGTTATCTTAACCATCTCTAGCACATCATCTAACATCTTAGGGGAGGAAAATCTAAGAAGTAAGTTCTTAAATCTCCATTTTCCTCTTCAAGCTTCATATCATGTTAGATGTTATTTTGAGTTATATGTGTAAAGAATCTTCTTAAGAATGATTCTCAGAAGCTAAATGAACTATTAAGAGCATCCAAGTGAAACCAAAACACACAAAATTTGAACCTATGTATAAAGGGTGGAAAGATTGACAAAGAACCATGTTGAATAGTTTTTGGACTGAGTTTGAGAACCTTGTATTCTTATGTTTTATGTTTGAAAGCTTAGTTTGATAATTTTATGTTATATTTCTCTAAGTTAAGAACATAAACCAACTTGAATTAACCAAATTGGAGTTAAAACGAATTCGTGGTGAAAGTTTTCGTAAATCATGTTAAACGATGGAAATCTTTGTCTTGGGGCACTTTTGAGCCAACCTATGGACTAATTAATGAATCTGAAAAATTATGAAATCATAGTGGTTTTGTAGAGCATGTTACAATCTTTCCATAGCCTCGAAAATGGACCAATTCCGACTTAAAATGAAGAAGTTATGAAGATTTGAAGTATGTGCGTCAAAAGTTGCAAAATCTGGAAAATTGGAGTTAAGTGCCAAGGGTCGAGCGCCTAGGCACTAGGTTCGGCGCTTAGAATCTGTTCTTGGGCACCTAGGCGCTTTCCCAAGGCCAAATTTGGGCGCCTAGGCACTAGTCAAGTGTTAAGCCAAAATCTGTTTGGACGTCCTTTAGTAAATTGGGCATAACGATTTCATACGAACTCCGATTGAGGTGATTCAGGATGATTCAAAAAGATAACGAGTAGACCTAAAACTTTCATTATTTATGTTTTAAGATTTGAGATCGGTATCAAGGCCTAAAATGGCTATTTTAGGGACTGATGTGCATTCAGAGGCAATTGAAGGACGTCGGGCATGCACGTATGCAACGTGTAATGTTTTCGACGATAAATGATGTTGTTCTAAGCTGTAAGACATGAAAATTATTAATTATAATGATATTATGCGATAAATAAAGACAACTTAAATGAATTATTAGTTGGTGTATATATTATTCGAGATAATTATGATTTGATGTTGATCCTTACTTTTATTAGAATTTAAATTGTTTATAAGTAAGGTATTGATTTGATTCTTACGTAAGAAGTCACTCGGTATTTATTTCAATAATTTTCACAGTAGTTATTACACAGTGACTCATTATTTGATATGATATAATTAAACCAGTTGGCAGTACTGAGTCTATGTTAATAATTGTGAATAATGGTTCAAAGATTGAAAAGGGTGTTGATTAAAGATAAGTATGATATACAGATGTTTGTTCAATTATTTTCTTTTACAAAAGTAAGTTTGGCAGGACTTGCCGACACTCTACTTTTTCTAAAGTAGTTTGGACCACAACTCAATTATTTTTAAAACGTGTACAAGTTGATTTAATTTTCTGTGCGGGACCATAAATTCCACTACCATTATTGTATACCTCAATTGGTTATTTTGTCAAAGCAGGTGTGCTAGTTGTTTACTAATCTTTCAGTATAAATAGGTTGCTCGGTTGAGTAACTAAACACACACGATCACTACACTAAAAATATTGAATTCTTTTACTTCAATATTGTGAGTATAATATTGTGAGTATTTCTATTGAATGTAATATTACTCCAAGTGTAGATAAGGAATGCAAGCATTTTTTAAGATGATCAATTTCACAGAAAGCAGAATCAAGTCACATGCTAAGGTAAGGGATATCATTATTGTGGTAAGAGAGTATCATTTTTATGGTAAAAAGAATATAATTTTCTTTCATACTCCATATTATGGTAAGATATTATTATTCGTTTATTCAGCTTATCATTAAATGGTGAAAAGTCCTGAAAGGATTAGAATATCCTAATAGTTTGTGCTTTATATATTATTATGTTATCAATTTGGACTCTGGATAATTAAGTTGAAAATCACTAAGATCTGTGTTATCTTATTATTATGATGATCTATGTTTATTCATTATATATCATTGTCATCATTCTCATTATTATATTGTGTTGAAAGTCATCTATGGCCAGTGGTGCATAGATGGACTTGGTATGATTATGACTAGAGATTATTCAGTATAATCATGACCGTAATGTTACAAACAATGTGGTAAAAGTCATCTTTGGCCCGTAGTGCATAGATGGACTTGGCATGATTATGACCAGGGATCATTCGGTATAATCATAACCGTAATTGAAAACATGAATATCCTTGGCCCGTAGTGCATGGATAATTCATGGTCGTGATACTATTAAGCTGAGTCTTAGCATTATTAGTTTTACAGTTGTATATCTTTGGCCTGTAGTGCAAAGATGGACTGTTGATTATTGTTTTACAATTGTATATCTTTGGCCTGTAGTGCAAAGATGGAATGTTGGTTATTGGTTTTACAGTTGTATATCTTTGGAATGTAGTGCAAAGTTGTACTGTTGATTTACTTGATTATAAATATGAATTATGATTTAATTATAATCTGTGGTGGTTCAGGTGAAGAAAGGTGATGGAGTTGTCTTTGTCTTGGGTATAACTAAGAACTATTGATGATTATTACATGAATGAAATATTAACGACGGACTTTTAATGTAACGACCCCAAAATCCATACAATTTAAATCTCAACTTCGGCCGTTAACCATACATTAAATCTCTAATTTTACATGATTATTCGATATTAAAAACACTAAAATTGCGGAATATTTAAAATGTTTATACATTTCCTTCTTTCTTGCCCTGAATTGTAACCTTTACATTATATCTCTTTGATTCAATCCTATATCACGAATCGTTACAACAAAATGACTATACAAAGTCTTACATCATAACTAAATATCCATATACATTGGATAGCTCAACTTACAATTCAACAACATGTTACGTTCAAAATATGAAATACATTTCTCATAAAACATAAGTAATCTTCGTGAATATAGATCTCTATAACTTACTTAGCACATATCTTTACCTTAAAATCTTGACCTACAAAAGTGGTTATTTGCAAGAGTGAGCTCGACAGCCCATCAAAGTCTAACAGTTTTCATGCATCACATAGCACATAATAACATGCTTTATATACATCTCATTAAAGTAAATGGCATACATGCTTTTAATTCACATAGCAAATATAAAGATTGAGTTCCTTACTCAATACTCCTTATTTAACCAAAACAATGCAGTCATAAATTGACTTTAACATTTCATGATTTCAACATGTATAACATATCATACAATTTAAAACAGTTCATCAAGTTCACGTAGAAAATAAGAACCGAAAGACTTGCCTTGATCGTTATTTACCAATAACAGTTTAACAGCTTACTATTATCTGCACTTCACGTACCCTACACAATTATATAATCATACACATCAACTATTAGTCACATAACAACAAATAGTAATTGTAATATAAACTCTACTTCACATCTCATAATCTTTCCTATTAATTAGCACACAATGTTCAATTAGATTGTGTTAACTTTCAACTTATATCTCACTATATTTCATATTCGCATTTCATTCAAGTGCTTAAGTCTTGCTTATTAGTTTTATATTAAATCTATTCCATATCTTATAATATTCATTTCAATTGAATGAAACAATTTTTAAGTTCATTAACACTTGGCACTTGGCGTCGACGCTCAATAAATCACACGCTTGGATTTGCCTTCTCTTGTGTATGCTTACTATGCTTCTATAACTTATCTAATACATTATTTATTAATGTTAAGCATCATTATATTTACTAACATACATGTTTTATAACTTAGGACATAATCTTTTATGGTCAGAAGCACTACACATGCATATGTGCATGCCTGACGCCCTCCGATTGCCCCCGAAAACATAATAGTCTTAAAGATGACCATTTTGACTACTGTTATAGACCTTATATTAAAACACTTAAAGAATAAAAGTTGTAGGTCTATTCGTCCTCGTTCCGGATCATCTTGAAACAACTCAATCGGAGTTCGTA
This sequence comes from Panax ginseng, assembly GCA_020205605.1. Classification (NCBI taxonomy): domain Eukaryota; kingdom Viridiplantae; phylum Streptophyta; class Magnoliopsida; order Apiales; family Araliaceae; genus Panax; species Panax ginseng. The sequence continues at coordinate 55,310,094 of CM035143.1, read as the reverse complement.
TGAGAAAGTTATGGTCGTTTTACTACAGGAGGCAAAAACTGTCCGACTCAGACTTTTGTTCCGGTGTCGCATGCATGAGAACGAAGTCATTCGATGGTGCCAGATCGCGCGAGATTGGCGTTGGGGCGAATTTCAATGTTGGGCGTGAACTTGGAGTCAAGGCGCGAATTTTGGTATTTGGGGCTGAATTTCGTCATTGGGCTCCATTTTTTTTTTTTGGTAGCTAAAACTAACAGAAGCAGCCTTTACTAAGAAAAGAACAACTAAATTTATGTCTATAACTTAATTTCTAACACTAATTAACATGTATAACTTATGCCAATTACACATATACACATTACCCAACATGTATATACTAATTTAAACCACTAAACAACAATCACAGAAAACTTAATTCCTTGAAAACACTGTTTTCAACCAAAACACCATTACCAATGTTTGTTTACACAGTGAACATGGTAAACATAATTTATAAACCAATTTGATTCCTTTGAATTATGTTTCTCTGAATTTCTTACCCCGTTATCATATACAATGTTCAATTTCATAACTTCACAATTAACATACACTAATTTTGTTATCTTACAAAAATCATATTCATGCATATGTGTTCACTGTAAAACCAATTCCCCTTACTTGTATACATAAATTAGCATACAATCTTGTCTATACGCTAAACATACACTTATATATATATATATATATATATATATGCTAGTATAGCACTTACAAAAACATAGTTTTACAAGAATTTTGTAAAAACCTTCTACTCAATGAAAAAGAAAACACAGAGACATATAAATTATATGTTTATCTAGTATTAAGGTCATAGACATACCTTTTGTTGTTAAGAAATTCGTGTCAAACTCTTATAATAGCTTGAAGAACTCTGCTCTTGTTGCTTCTCTTTCTCAGACTCTCTCAAAACTCTCCTGTCTCTAAGTTTTTCTCTGACAAAACTTCTTCTCTTTTCTTACTCAGGCTTTAGCCAAATAGAATATACGTAAAATAAAAACACAAACAACGTACGATTTTTAAAACGTCTAAACCGACGCTATACTTAATATACTAAAAAATTATCAGTTACCAAATTAATATATATATTATATTTATATTTTGTTTAATTTAATTTATATTACTAATAAATCAAATTTAAAAATCCAAAAGCCATAGGGCTTTGTTTGGCAAAATTATTTAAAAATTAAAGACTTAATATATTTAAGCCTTGTTTGGCAAAACTAAATTAAACTCCTTTAATTTATTTTAATAACCACTTATAATAAATTTATTTGTCACACTTCTAATTAATTAAGTTTTCATACTTAATTTAATTAATTCTAATAACAATTCATTGCATAATATAATAATTTATTTGATCATTATAAACTCTCTAACTTAATTTTTAAATTAAATTAAATTACTATTTCAAAATAATTACTTTTCTTAACTCATTAATTATTTATTAAATAAATAAATAATCAAATCACATCAAATCAATTAAACAAATACTTATTCAACGATAAACACAACCATTAAATATTTATATAATTCAATTAATATTTAAATATTTAATTAAAAAATCTGGGTTGTTACATCATTCCCTCCTTACAAGGATTCTGTCCTCAGAATCACAACTTAAGCCACTCATTCGTTACAATCTTCCCTACTTACAAAGATTCTGTCCCTAGAATCAAAAGACATAAATTAAACAAATAACTTAGAGTAATCTTTCATCATTTTATCTAAATATAGATTTTATATTTCCTAATACATTCATTACTTTAACAAATTGTAGGTTTCATTTCATAACTTTCACTTGAACTCAATTATATTCTGAGTATTATATATTCTTTACCCATTCATTTTCTTTTCTAAGGATCGCTATCACAAACACTCGGGATATAACATTCACCATTTCTTCTAAGAATTTCGTCCTAAATTGTATCTATTAATATTCAATCTATCAAAATAGATTTTTACGCCACTACTATATTCATTCCTTGGGTTTTATAACCACTTCTTTCCACAAAGATCTTTCTACAATTATTAACTTTTCTATTGAATGTTTTACATTATTCTTTGATAACTCATATCCTTCTCATCGCAAAATCTCTTTTCTCACTTATTCAACATATTCATCATTCAAAGGTCGCATTCTATTTACTCACTTCTTTCTAAGGAATATCATCCTTACCACATTCACCTTTTAGAATATCAAGAATCTTCCACAATTGCTCAATAATTGGGAAGCGATATGAATAACAGAATTTAAAAGATTTCAAATCATGCCGAGGGTCATAAGACCACTTAACTATGTCCACGATTTGCAAGTAATCTTTCAACTTCAACTTTAATGATCATAAGACTATAAGGACCCCTGCATTTAGGGTGTTAAGCCCTTCAAACGATGTATTGTGCCCAAACATTTAAACGCCATGCGTATGTCCATAGTTATAAGTAATCTTTCAACTTAAACTTTAACAAATATAAGACTATAGGGACTCCTCGTGACTTAGGGTGATCAGCCCTTCGTAAAATGTATTGTGCACAAACATCTCAACGCCTCCGCGTAATCCCCTATAAAAGGGTTGTTCATCTCAGCTTTTTATCATTTGAATCCACACCAAAACAATTTGGTTTGGCATAACTTCTCAAGAAACACATGCATTTCATGAACATCTTTCAATATTAAATCTGCATTTGAATCAAAAGCATAGACTTCTATAATAATTCGGACATCAATCAAAATATATATATATATATATATATATATATATATTCTCAAATCTTAAAGAAATCTCAAAAATCTTTTTATGACGTCATGATACCGCACTGTATTTACAGTCCGTTGAGAATTCCATCATTTGGTGATTTTATCATACTATATTATACCATAGTGGGCTAACGATCCTTAGATCACATCCAACACTAGGTAATACTGCATTGATGAATCCGTCGTTTTTATCATTTTTTCACCAGGTTACATGATGCATTAATGATATAAAATATATTTTTATATATTGCAAATCATTTTTGTCTAGCCGAAGCAATTAGCATAGACATACGAGTAACAGTAGTGTTGTTAAAACTCATTGGTTCCATCATTTGATCCAATGTTTTTCAAGAAATAAAAAGTGTAAACATCAGCACGAAGTCAATAAATTTCGAAAGTCTAGCATAGCTAGTAGATTTAGAATACATATGCTTCCACCATCACCTCCACTTTCTATAATGATCCATTGCTTAATAGGTCTATCTATTCCTATCATCCTCAATACTCCATTCACACTTATCTATACCCAGTTCATCAAACTTACCACACGTTATGAGTTCAGGAACTTGCCACAATCATATGAGTTTAAGAACTTATCCTAGTCGGATTATATAGGCGCCCATTCACGAGGGGTTCAAAACATACCATATAATTATGAGTCACGAACCTACCATAAGTATGAGTTTTAAGAACTAGCACTTAACCTTATAATATTCTCTAACTATACTCCACCTATCTGTTATACACATGAGAAAAGAATCACCTTCTCAATAGGCATATAGCAAATAACGCGACATAAACATTCCAATGATTATCAATGTGGTAAACTAAGTGCAAGCACAAAACCCTCACCCATACAAAGGTTTGTACAACTCAGCCATCACATGAGTTCTCAATTGAAATCCCATCTAACTCTATCTTGCTCTTAACTTGCTCTTTGCTCGATACGAATTCCTCGTATCACATTATGTATAACTCCTCACGAGTTTATCTCGTACTATCATAGTACATTATCTTCATAGCATCAAGCTATAATCATTCAAAAATTACAAACCATATTCCTTTTATAACTTAAATAGACCACGTCATGATCTTATTCTATAATCATCTCCCTTAAAATTCTTTTGTTAACTCGTGATCGTTTTGTTTTATGATCCTCTTTCTTTTCCTTTTTCATCATTTACGACATTATTCGTTATCTTGGCTTTTGGAGTTAGGAAACTCCCATTTTTTATCTTTATATCCCTTAGATTCTTCTTTGAATCTTCTTGTTTGTACAAAAAAAAATTCTTCCTTTAAGAATTTTTAACTTCATTTACATCGCTAAAAATTTCATTCGAGTTCTACACTTTCATCATACGTATCCATTTCTACACTTGGTACACCTCGTGTCTCTAACAGTTTCAATATGGTACGCTGAGTGGTTTCCCACAAACAACCAACAAACTAGGTTCCGAGTTGCTAGTTCGTATATACCTCTGCTCTATGAAGGAATCGTTTAGCCCATGTACCATACATCAACTACTAAAGAGTACAATTGCACCATACTTAGATATAACTCTCTTTTCTTAACTTCTTTATCATTATCTTTTTATAGACATTGTCTATTTATTATCACCTTACATTCTTATTATTGGAGTTGGGTAACCCCACATTCATATTCCTTATAACTCTGCGAGATTCTTCTTTGAATCCTTTCACGCAAGTTTTAATCCCTTCTTGTTCAAACTTTATTTGAGCTTATTCGTTCATTATCTTCACATCTCATCTCAAAGGTTATAGCCTAAGGTACTCTTATCTAAGGTTTCTAACCTACAGATCTAATACCAACTTGTAACGACCCCAAAATCCATACAATTTAATCTCAACTTTGGCCGTTAACCATACATTAAATCTCTAATTTTACATCATTATTCAATATTAAAAACACTAAAATTGCAAAATATTTAAAATGTTTATACATTTCCTTCTTTCTTGCCCTGAATCACAACCTTTACATTACATCTCTTTGATTCAATCTTATATCATGAATCGTTACAACAAAATGACTATACAAAGTCTTACATCATAACTAAATATCCATATACATTGGATAGCTCAACTTACAATTCAACAATATGTTACGTTCAAAATATTAAATACATTTCTCATAAAACATAAGTAATCTTCGTGAATATAGATCTCTATAACTCACTTAGCACATATCTTTACCTTAAAATCTTGACCTGCAAAAGTGGTTATTTGCAAGAGTGAGCTCGACAGCCCAGCAAAGTCTAACAGTTTTCATGCATTACATAGCACATAATAACATGCTCGATATACATCTCATTAAAGTAACATGGCATACATGCTTTTAATTCATATAGCAAATATAAAGATTGAGTTCTTTACTCAATACTCCTTATTTAACCAAAACAATGCAGTCATAAATTGACTTTAAACATTTCATGATTTCAACATATATAACATATCATACAATTTAAAACAGTTCATCAAGTCCACGTAGAAAATAGGAACCGAAAGACTTGTCTTGATCGTTATTTACCAATAACAGTTTAACAACTTACAGTTATCTGCACTTCACGCTACACAATTATATAATCATACACATCAACTATTAGTCACATAACAACACATAGTAATTGTAATGTAAACTCTACTCCACATCTCATAATCTTTCCTAATAATTAGCACACAATGTTCAATGAGATTGTGTTAACTTTCAACTTATATCTCACTATATTTCATATTCGCATTTCATTCAAGTGCTTAAGTTTTGCTTATTAGTTTTATATTAAATCTATTCCATATCTTATAATATTCATTTCAATTGAATGAAAACACTTTTTAAGTTCATTAACACTTGGCACGGCGTTTCGACATTCAATCGTCACACGCCTGATTTGCCTCTCTTGTGTATGCTTACTATGCTTCTATAACTTATCTAATACATTATTTATTAATATTAAGCATCATTATATTTACTAACATACATGTTTTATAACTTAGGACATCATCTTTTATGGTCAGGAGCACTACACATGCATATGTGCATGCCCGACGCCCTCCGATTGCCTCCGAAAACATAACAGTCCTAACGATAACCATTTTGACTACTGTTACAGACCTCAAATTAAAAGACTTAAAGCATGAAAGTTGGAGGTCTATTCGTCCTCATTCCGGATCATCTTGAATCAACTCAATCAGAGTTCGTATGAGTAAGTTATGGCCGTTTTACTACAGGAGGCCAAAACTGTCCGACTCAGACTTTTGTTAAAATCACATGGCGCGAGAACTAAGTCATTCAATTGGTGCCTTGAGAGCGAGATTGGTATTTGGGGTGCGAATTTTTCTTATTGGGGCTCCATTTTTGGTATTTGAGGCGCCAAAAACTAACAGAACGCATCCCACAAAGAACAGAACAACTAAGTTTTTGTCTATAACTTAATTTCTAACACTAATTAACATGTATAACTTATGCCAATTACACATATACACATTACCCAACATGCATATACTAATTTAAACCACTAAGCAACAATCACGAAAAACTTAATTCCTTGAAAACACTATTTTCAAACAAAACACCATTACCGATGTTTGTTTACACAGTGAACATGGTAAACATAATTTATAAACAAATTTGATTCCTTTGAATTATGTTTCTCTGAATTTCTTACCCCGTTATCATATATAAGGTTCAATTTCATAACTTCACAATTAACATACTCTAATTTTGTTATCTTACAAAAATCATATTCATGCATATGTGTTCACTGTAAAACCGATTCCCCTTACTTGTATACATAAATTAGCATACAATCTTGTCTATACGCTAAACATACACTTATATATATATATATATATATATATATGCTAGTATAACACTTACAAAAACATAGTTTTACAAGAATTTTGTAAAAACCTTCTACTCAGTGAAAAAGAAAACACAGAGACATATAAATTATATGTGTATCTATTATTAAGGTCATAGACATACCTTTTGTTGTTAAGAAATTTGTGTTAAACTCTTATAATAGCTTGAAGAACTCTGCTCTTGTTGCTTCTCTTTCTCAGACTCTCTCAAAACTATCCTGTCTCTAAGTTTTCTCTGACAAAACTTTTTCTCTTTTCTTACTTAGGCTTTAGCCAAATGGAATATACGTAAAATAAAAACACAAACAACGTACGATTTTTAAAATGTCTAAACCGACGCTATACTTAATATACTAATAAATTATCAGTTACCAAAATAATATATATATTATATTTATATTTTGTTTAATTTAATTTATATTACTAATAAATCAAATTTAAAAATCCAAAAGCCATAGGGTTTTGTTTGGCAAAATTATTTAAAAATTAAAGACTTAATATATTTAAGCCTTGTTTGGAAAAGCTAAATTAAACTCCTTTAATTTATTTTAATAACCACTTATAATAAAGTTATTTGTCACACTTCCAATTAATTAAGTTTTCATACTTAATTTAATTAATTCTAATAACAATTCATTGCATAATATAATAATTTATTTGATCATTATAAACTCTCTAACTTAATTATAAAATTAAATTAGATTACTATTTTAAAATAATTACTTTCCTTAACTCATTAATTATTTATTAAATAAATAAATAATCAAATCACATCAAATCAAATCAATTAAACAAATACTTATTCAACGACAAACACAACCATTAAATATTTATATAATTTAATAAATATTTAAATATTTAATTAAAAAATCTAGGTTGTTACATCATTCCCTCCTTACAAGGATTCTGTCCTCAGAATCACAACTCAAACCACTCATTCGTTACAATCTTCCCTACTTACAAAGATTCTGTCCCCAGAATCGAAGACAAAAATTAAACAAATAACTTAGAGTAATCTTTCATCATTTTATCTAAATATAGATTTTATATTTCCTACTACATTCATTACTTTAACAAATTATAGGTTTCATTTCATAACTTTCACTTGAACTCAATTATATTCTGAGTATTATATATTCTCCTTACTGGCGCGCAATTAGCTGACCAAACTTCTCCTTAGACAGAACTTTCTAGACATTGCCAATAATGATATCTAATAATATTATTCAAATAATATGAATTATTGATCTGATAATGGAAAATAATGTGTAGTGGTAATTATTGAAACAACAATAATATAAAATATCAACATAGCAATTATTGAATCAATAAAATAAAATATTGAACAGTAATTACTCTAACAATTATTGAATAGTGCTTTCACGTAAGAATCAATAATTGTGCAATATCGTAGTATAACTCTCTTGTGCAACAACGCAGTATTCATCGTGTTTTAACCATAAGAATTCTAACATTGTTAATTCAGTAATAACTATTTATTATTTACACTTGTCGTTTTGTTCATCCAATCGCTTTCCATTATGGGGCCCACACAAGGCTGCGTTGTAAAACCCTGACTTTTATAAAATAAAAGTCTAATTTAATTTATGGTTATTATTCTATAATTGTAAAATGTTAAAGTTGATAAATGGTCAAATGAACAATTAATCGGATAAATAATTAAATAAAGAGGAAAGGAAGGATACTTCTACCTTATTCCAACTCACGGGAGAAAATAAGGAAAATAGAGAAGAGAAAGAGAAAGAAGATAAGAGCAAGAAAATGAAAGGATAAGAAAGAAAGAAAGAAAGAATCAGAGAAGAAGAGAGAGGGAGAGGGAGAGCTCAGGTATGACTTGAGTAGAGGAGAGAAATTAGTAAGAAGAATCCTTATACAACCTCCATAACCACTGTTTATCATCTTCTTCATCAAGCTCCAAGAATCCTAGAGAGAGAAATAAATGGGTTTGATGATGAAGTTTTTCTTTTTGAGTTACGGGAAGCATCAAGGAAGTAGTGGAGGTTATCTTAACCATCTCTAGCACATCATCTAACATCTTAGGGGAGGAAAATCTAAGAAGTAAGTTCTTAAAACCTTAAATCTCCATTTTCCTCTTCAAGCTTAATATCGTGTTAGATGTTATTTTGAGTTATATGTGTCATCTTCTTAAGAATGATTCTCAGAAGCTAAATGAACTATTAAGAGCATCCAAGTGAAACCAAAACACACAAAATTCGAACCTATGTATAAAGGGTGGAAAGATTGACAAAGAACCATGTTGAATAGTTTTTGGACTGAGTTTGAGAACCTTGTATTCTTATGTTTATGTTTGAAATCTTAGTTTGATAATTGTATGTTATATTTCTCTGAGTTAGGAACATAAACCAACTTGAATTAACCAAATTGGAGTTAAAATAAATTCGTGGTGAAAGTTTTCGTAAATCGTGTTAAACGATGGAAATCTTTGTCTTGGGGCACTTTTGAGCCAAACTATGGACTAAATAATGAATCTGAAAAATTATGACATCATAGGGGTTTTGTAGAGTATGTTACAATCTTTCCATAGCCTCGAAAACAGACTAATTCCGACTTAAAATGAAGAAGTTATGAAGATTTGATGTATGTGCGTCAAAAGTTGCAAAATCTAGAAAATTGGAGTTAAGTGCCAAGGGTCGAGCGCTTAGTCACTAGGTTCGATGCTTAGAATCTGTTCTTGGGCGCCTAGGCGCTTGCCCAAGGCCAAATTTGGGTGCCTAGGCATTAGTCAAGTGTTAAGCCAAAATCTGTTCGGACGTCCTTTAGTAAATTGGGCATAACGTTTTCATACGAACTCCGATTGAGGTAATTCAGGATGATTCGGAAAGATAACGAGTAGACCTAAAACTTTCATTATTTATGTTTTAAGATTCGAGGTAGGTATCAAGGCCTAAAATTGCTATTTTAGGGACTGATGTGCATTCAGAGACAATCGAAGGACGTCGGGCATGCACGTATGCAACGTGTAATGTTTTCGACGATAAATGATGTTGTTCTAAGCTGTAAAACATGAAAATTATGAAGTATAATGATATTATGCGATAAATAAAGACAACTTAAATGAATTATTAGTTGGTGTATATATTATTCGAGATAATTATGATTTGATGTTGATCCTTACTTTTATTAGAATTTAAATTGTTTATAAGTAAGGTATTGATTTGATTCTTACGTAAGAAGTCACTCGGTATTTATTTCAATAATTTTCAAAGTAGTTATTACACAGTGACTCATATTATTTGATATGATATAATTAAACCAGTTGGCAGTACTGAGTCTATGTTAATAATTGTGAATAATGGTTCAAAGATTTAAAAGGGTGTTGATTAAAGATAAGTATGATATACAGATGTTTGTTCAATTATTTTCTTTTACAAAAGTAAGTTTGGCAGGACTTGCCAACACTCTACTTTTTAAAACTCAATTATTTTTAAAACATGTACAAGTTGATTTAATTTTCTCTGCAGGACCATAAATTCCACTACCATTATTGTATACCTCAATTGGTTATTTTGTCAAAGCAGGTGTGCTAGTTGTTTACTAAGCTTTCATTATAAATAGGTTACTCGGTTGAGTAACTAAACACACACGATCACTACACTAAAAATATATAATTCTTTTACTTCAATATTGTGAGTATTTCTATTGAGTGTAATATTACTCCAAGTGTAGATAAGGAATGCAAGCATTGTTTAAGATGATCAATTTCACAGAAAGCAGAATCAAGTCACATGCTAAGGTAAGGGATATCATTATTGTGGTAAGAGAGTATCATTTTTATGGTAAAAGGAATATCATTTTCTTTCATACTCCATATTATGGTAAGATATTATTATTCGTTTATTCAGTTTATCATTAAATGGTGAAAAGTCCTGAAAGGATTAGAATATCCTTAATAGTTTGTGCTTCATCTATTAATATGTTATCAATTTGGACTCTAGATAATTAAGTTGAAAATCACTAAGATCTATGTTATCTTATTATTATGATGATCTATGTTTATTCATTATATATATTATTGTCATCATTCTCATGCTTATATTATGTTGAAAGTCATCTATGGCCAGTAATGCATAGATGGACTTGGTATGATTATGACTAGAGATTATTCAGTATAATCATGACCGTAATGTTACAAACGATGTGGTAAAAGTCATCTTTGGCCCGTAGTGCATAGATGGACTTGGCATGATTATGACCAGGGATCATTCGGTATAATCATGATCGAAATTGAAAATACGAATATCCTTGGCCCGTAGTGCATGGATAATTCGTGGTCGTGATACTATTAAGCTGAGTCTCAGCATTATTGGTTTTACAGTTGTATATCTTTGGTTTGTAGTGCAAAGATGGACTATTGATTATTGGTTTTACAGTTGTATATCTTTGGCCTGTAGTGCAAAGATGGAATGTTGGTTATTGGATTTATAGTTGTATATCTTTGGCATGTAGTGCAAAGTTGTACTATTGATTTACTTGATTATAAATATGAATTATGATTTAATTATAATCTGTGGTGGTTCAGGTGAAGACAGGTGATGAGAGTTCTCTTTGTCTTGGGTATAACCAAGAACTATTGATGATTATTACATGAATGAAATATTAACGATGGACTTTTATTCTAGAGGAGATAGTAGACATTATGTTCTACTTGACTCTTCTAATGGATTGTTGATTCCGCTGCTATTATGGTTGGAAACTTTTATCTTCTACCATATGTTCTAAATATCTGAGTTATTATTGATGTAGATTATTGATAATTTAATTATCTTAAGTCATGATATTCTTTACTAGGCTATTTGTGCTCACCCTTTTACTTCACCACCCCTTTCAGGTAATAAAAGTGTAGCTGGGACTAGCAGAGAAAACATGGGTATAAAGTGGTGATACGAATTAGTCACAAGCATAATCAAATGGTGTGGCATAATAATTGTACTGAGAACTTAAAATATGTGTGACATGTTTTATACATCATTTGATATTTAATTTTGGTGGAAGCGTCAAAGGTGCACTCCATTAGAATGAGGAGAACAGGAATCTTCTCATGTTCCTTCGGGGACTTGATATAATTGTTGTTGTACTTTATATGATATTGTAATAATTTAAATATGAATATTGTCGTATTATATACGTAACAATATTTGTTGAAACTCACAGTATATGAGTCGTCGTATTTAGCACGTCAGTTGTATAAATGGAGTTGTAAGTAGTGTTTTTTTGGTGACCCAAGTGTAGGGTTTCGACACAGTAACGCACAGCAAAAATAGAACAATTTAAACCAAATTCGAAACCCTAAACAGGATCCATGCGAAAAATAGTTAATTCAGTGGTTAGAGATTATACCGATTAAGAAAGCGATTAAACGATGCGGTCAAATCTCCAATGCAATTCGAACGAACTGCGTCTCTACGGTACCCACACGAACGCTCCATGAATTGTCCTACGATCTGTAGAAGAAGGAATCGTGGTACTAGCCACCAAGGATGAGGATTTACGAAACTGTTTTCTTTAGTCTCTCTCTAAGAGCGGCTAGGGTTTTTGTTTTGATTAACTTTCCAAAGACGCTGATATATCATATATATATATCAATAAATCGGAATTAATCAAAACCCTAATTTAATTAAAATAAAATCCGAATTTATATATATATATATATATATATATATATTATATCTTAATTAAGTCTTACTTAATTAATATATATACATATACAAAGCATCCTTTTAATTTAAATTCGTGATTTAAATACTATCAATCATATTGATATATTTAAATCCTTACAATTTAAATTAATTCCCTTTTAATAACGTTCTTTGTGTGTGACCCTATAGGTTATTATTACGTTGGCAATAATTTTAAAATCATATTATAAAATTATAAACAGTGAGCCGCATCTAGTAATCCATCACTGCTACCCAAGTAATAATAATATCGATGATTCGATACAACCTTTTCGTGACCAATGTTTCAATGTAATTTAATCCTTTTAACCTTAATATCCTAGATTAAACTCGAGTCATGGAATGTGTCATACTCTTCATAATTTAATCTGAGTTTTCTTGATCAATGAGTAAACTATATGAAATAAATCAATATTTGAGCATGGCCATGAATTTCATAGTCCTACTCAATCAAGAGGCCTATGGATATCATCCCTAATATATAGGATGATTAAATTCCATCTAGATCACTCATATTCCTCACACGATTCATGATGTATCCAATAATCACCTTTATAGTCCACCCTATTAAAGGTGACATTTGACGATATCAAAGTACATAAATTCTCGTGTGGAAATATAGTGATTTCAGGTCGGAGGACCATTACATCATTGTCACTATGAGAATCGCTAATGACACTTCGATGATCCACATAGAATTCTCATGGTAGGTCTGTCCAGTACATCGTTCTCTAACACATACCTATGCATTGACTTAATATCTCATATATTTATGACCAATGAGATTTGGTCATCAGTCAATCCACATACTAGTCTCAATGCATCATTGTTGTCCTATCAATAATGGTACTCGACTAGGGACATTTAAGAGCAATGATACTAATTGTAATTATATAATCTCATGTTCAAGTCACATACTTGAAACTATATAAATTGTATCGCTATTCTAAGAAATTTTATTATGTTAACATTTATATAACGTAGTAAATAAAACCATAATAAAATCATTCATTTATTTAATCAAATATAATATCAAAATGTTAAGCAATTATATCAAATAATTGGCCTCTAGGGCATAAACTCTAACAGTCTCCTATTTGCACTAGAACCAATCACTAATGTATCTAATACCCATGGAACTAGTGTGACCGTCGTGCTTCTGCTGCGACAAAGCCTTGGTTAGTGGATCTACAACATTATCATATGTTGGCACTCTTCCTATATGTACATCTCCTCTATCAATGATTTCACGGATGAGATGGTACCGCTTTAAGTATATGCTTGGATCATTGGTGAGATCCGGGTTCCTTAGCTCTCGTGCAATGGCTCCATTATTATCACAGTATAGAGCAACCGGATCAACAATGGTTGGAACAACACCAAGTTCAGTGATGAACTTTTTAATCCATATAGCCTCCTTAGCTGCACTAATAGCGAAGAATATACTCAAACTTCTATCATTGTATAATCACCATCGCTCTTGCTTGAACTTTTTCAAATTAACAAACACCACCATTAAGGCAAAACACAAAACCCGACCGAGACTTATAGTCATCATTGTCATCTCGAAACTAGCATCTCATGTAACCCTTTCATCGCCATTCGTCTTCACCTCCATATACTAAGAATGAATCCTTAGTCCTTTTTCGGTACTTGAGGATATTCTTGATCTCATTCATCGATGACCTTCACACGGATTCGATCGGTATCTGCATTCGTCATGCTCAAAGCATACCGGATATCCGGATGAGTACATATCATTGCATACATGATAGATCCAATTCTTCAAGCATAAGGGATCTTTCTCATACGCTTCATCATCATCTTGTGATTTAGGACATTGGGCCTTAGAGATCTTTACACCATGAGTCACGGTAAGTTTCCTCTTTTCGCCTCTTGCATCTTTGAACCAGTTTCAACACTTTATCAATATATGTACTTTGACTTAGGCCGAGCATTTTTCTCGATCTATCTCTATAGATCCTGATACCTAAAATATAGGCAGCATCGCCCAAATCTTTCATGGAGAAACATTTTCCTAACCATGTTTTTACAGACTGTAAGGAAGGAATGTCATTCCCAATTATTAATATGTCATCAACATATAATACTAGGAATACAATGTGACTCCCACTAACCTTCTTATATACACAAGGTTCATCTTCATTTTTAATAAAGCCAAATTCTTTGATCGCTTCATCAAATCGATGATTCCAACTCCGAGAGGCTTGCTTTCAATCCATAAATGGATCATTGCGAACTTACATACCTTTCAAAGATCCTTTGAGTGACAAAACCCTCGGGTTGTGTCATATACACATCCTCAAGGAGATTTTCGTTAAGGAAAGCAATTTTGACATCCATCCGCGATTTCAGTAATCATAAAAAGTCAGTAATAGCAAGTAAGATCCTGATGGATTTCACCATTGCCACTGGAGAGAAGGTTTCATCATAGTCAACACCTTGAATTTGTTTGAAACCTTTTGCTACCAGTTGGCCTTTATAGGTTTGTACATTACCATCCATGTCGGTTTTCTTCTTGAAAACCCACTTGCAGCCGATTAGTTTTACCCCTTCGGGTGGATCAACCAGAGTCCATACTTGGTTAGTATACATGGAGTCCATCTCAGATTTCATGGTTTCAAGCCATTTCTCAGAATCTGGTCCATTCATAACTTCTTGGTAGTAAGCAGGCTCATCTTGATATATGAGCATCAAATCGTCGTTTTGAGTCACAAGATATCCATAATATCTCTCAAGCTCTTGGCGTGTCCTACCAGATCTACGAATGCCTTGTGTAATTTGAGCAGGTTCACTTTCCACAATATGTTGTGGTTCCTGCTCACGTTCCAACTTAGGTTCAATGATATTTTGTGGTTCTCGAATTTCTTAGAGTTCTACTTTCCTCCCACTGTTTCCTTTAGAGACAAATTCTCTTTCTAGAAAAATACCAGTTCGAGCAACAACCACTTTGTTCTCAGAAGGTTTGTAGAAATAATACCCTTTTGTTTCCTTTGGGTATCCCACAAAATTATATTTGTCAGATTTGGGTCTGAGTTTGTCAGAATCCAGACGTTTTACGAACGCCTCGTAACCCCAAATCTTTATGAACGACATACTAGGATGTTTCCCAGTCCAAATCTCATATGGTGTCTTCTGAACTGTATTTGATGGAACACGGTTAAGTATAAATGCAACTGTCTCTAGGGCATGACCCCAGAAGCTTTTTAGAAGATCTGCATGAGTCATCATTGATCGTACCATGTCCAATAAGGTTCGATTCCTCCTCTCAGATACACCATTCCATTGTGCTGTTCCAGGTGGAGTGAGCTATGATATAATACCACACTCCTTTAGAAGGTCATCAAAGTCTTGGCTTAAGTATTAACCTCCTCGATCGGATCGAAGGGCTTTTATGCTTTTGCCAAATTGTTTTTGAACTTCATTCTTGAATTCCTTGAACTTTTCAAAGGATTCAGATTTGTGTCTCATAAGATACACATATCCATATCTACTAAAGTCGTCAGTAAATGTAATGAAGTAATAAAACCTACCTCTTGCAAACGAACTCATGGGTCCACATACATCACTATGTATAAGTCCCAATACATCGATAGCCCGTTCACTATGTCTAGTGAAAGGGGCTTTAGTCATCTTGCCTAATAAATAAGACTCGCATTTCTCATATGATTCAAAATCAAATGAATCCAAGAACCCATCTTTATGGAGTTTGGATATGTGTTTCCCATTTATATGGCCTAAACGATAGTGCCAGAGATATGTCGGATTTGAATCATTTGATTTACATCGTTTTGTATTTATGTTATAGATAGGCATTTCTAAATCAAGAATATAGAGACCGTTAAACAATTGTGCAACACCATAACAAATATAATTTAAGTAAAACAAACAACGATTGTTCTTTATTATAAATGAAAAACCTTTCTTGTCCAAACAAGAAACAGAAATAATGTTTTTGCTTATAGCAGGCACAAAATAACAATCTTCTAATTCTAAAACTAGCCCGATTGGGCAAAGATAAATGATAAGTTCCTACGGCCCGGTCAAAGAACTTTTGCTCCATTCCCAACTCGTAGGTCAACCTCTCCTTTTGCCAAAGTCCTACTCCTTCGGAGTCCCTGCACATTAACACAAATGTGAGAACCACATCCATTATCCAATACCCATGATGTAGAAGTAGACAAGTTGACTTCTATAACATATATACCGAATCAAGTCGTATTTCCTTTCCTTTTCTTCACTTCTTCCAAATAAGCATGAGCGGTTCCTTTTCCAATTGTCGTGTTTTCCATGTAGTGACATTCACCTTCTTTAGCCACCCCACCTTTAGGTTTTAAAGCTCTGTTTGGTTTTGGAATTGGGTTTGACAAAAGATTTAGATCCTATCTTCTTCTTGCCTTTCCAATTTCCCTTTAGCATTCCCCTTTTGCACCATCATTATGGGAGTGGGTCCCGCCTTTTTCATCTTTGTTCTCAGTGAGTTCTTAACATGCTCAACAACTCGATAAGGGGTTTCTCAATTTCATTCATAAGATAGTTCATAACAAATTGAGAGTACCTGATGTTCAAAGATTGCAAAACAAGATCAGTTTGGGCTTCCGGAGTGATTGGAAAACCCAACCTATCAAGGTACTCAATATACCCAATCATTTTCAGCACATGTGGACCAACTGGATCACGTTAACCCATCTTGCAGTGATACAATGCCTTGCTTGTATCATACCTCTCCTGTCGAGCATGCCCTTCGAACAATTTCTTGAGATGCTCAATCATCTTATAAGCATCCATCAACTCATTTGCTACAAGCTCGGCGTTCATGGTTGCTAGCATGACACAACTCACGCCCCGAGCATCATCTTGATGCTTCTTGTAAGCATTATGCTCCGTGACGTGGTGCGATGGATTTGGTCTTTGCAGGAATGGGCCCATCAGGACATAAAGCTTGCGCTCTTGTTTGAGGACAATCCTCAAGTTCCTATGCCGGTCAAGGAAATTAATTCCACTCGACTTATCCTTTTCAAGGGGTGATCATAATGAAAGACTATTTGTTGTTGTTGTTGTTTGCCATTGATATCTACAATTTATAAGTGCAAAATAATAAGTCAAATTGCGAGTTGATATTATGTAATTGATAATAGTACATTCAAAATATACCTCCCACTATTTTATTCAAATTAATAGCCCTCACCATTAATTTGGAAAGCATTTTCTATTAAATCTTTCTAGTGAGCCAAGATCCATATTTCATTATGACTTAAGTTAGCTTTGGCTAATCTCTTAAAACACAATTATTTAGGTAGACAACCCTTTTGTCAATTATAACATATATAACTCTTGGATAGTTTGATAAACAACATTTGTTTCTAGTCCATCTAATGGTACCAACCAAACTCTATGCCTCTAATTCCACAATCTTATTGAGATAACTTAGTTAAGTCGGGCCCAATGATTTTAACAGTTTGGATGTCACAATTATCCTATCGCATCTTACCTAGATAAATAGGGTACTTTGCTTTGGCAAACCTACATCTATTGATCAAAGTCTTGATGAGTGTTATTCATTGGAAGGCATCTGATTTAGACTTAATATTTTATTGAGGGATTTTATAAATTAATTTGGATCTCACCAATTTTAATCTTATTAAGCATACACATTATTCATCATATCATATCACATACAAGCATAAATAAAGTGTGAAATTAAATGTGTCACAGTTATGGCCCAATCCACTGTCAATCTTTTCAAGCTAATGAAAGATTGAAGGTCAATCTAAGGTGGTAAAAGATCTTAAAATAAATAGCTTCCTTGGATCTTCATCATCCATGTGCCTCCTCTCCATCATCATCTTTCCATTGTGTTCTCCATCTTGTCATCTTCATCGATTATAGATTATTACATGACATAAAGAAACCTCGAGTTACATTCGAGGGGATTTAGATGAGAAGAGAATAATACATTAGAATTTATAGAAAGGCAAGACATGCAAGTCGTATTTCAAAACCAAAAACAACTAACCTATGGGTCAAAAGGCCATAAATGTGCACCATGCATATCACAATAAGCACATAACAATTTATATATAATTAAAGAAAACTATATATATCATATTGGGGTCACGACCATCGTGCGCAACGACGGGGTCCAGGGGGTCTTCCCCAGCGGTGGTCCCATTGAACGATCATACGAATCTCTAAAACAGTTTCAGAATCATACATTTTAATCCACCAAAACACCCATAATAACAAATCATATATGTCGCTTCGATTTAATCATATTAAAACGAATAACAAAGACACCTGTAATTTATCATATATTTCCAGTTTCAATTAATCATATTAAAATGATTCTTTATGCTTCTAATCTGATTAGAACAGTTATATTGTTATTCCACCGATTAAAGATACGATTAACAATATCATCATATATATTACCAGAATACACATACAACAGAATATCATATATTCAATTTCATATCGGTAAACATGCATCATCATATATCATATATATCGAATAAAATTAAAACACGTAATCTGAATTAATCTTTTCGCAAGTAGCTCTGATACCACTGTAGGGTTTCGACACAGAAACGCACAGCAGAAATAGAACAATTTAAACCAAATTCAAAACGCTAAATAGGATTCATGTGAAAAACAGTTAATTCAGTGGTTAGAGATTATACCGATTAAGAAAGCGATTAAACGATGCGGTCGAATCTCCAACGCAATTCAAACAAACTGCGTCTCTACGGTATCCACACGAACGCTCCACCAATCGTCCTACGATCTGTAGAAGAAGGAATTGCGGTACTAGCCACCAAGGATGAGGATTTATAAAACTATTTTCTCTAGTCTCTCTCTAAGAGCGGCTAGGGTTTTTGTTTTGATTAACTTTCCAAAGACGCTGATATATCTTATATGTATAGCAATAAATCAGAATTAATCAAAACCCTAATCTAATTAAAATAAAATCCGAATTTATATATATATTATATCTTAATTAAGTCTTACTTAATTAATATATATACATATACAAAGCATCCTTTTAATTTAAATTCGTGATTTAAATAATATCAATCATATTGATATATTTAAATCCTTACAATTTAAATTAATTCCCTTTTAATAACGTTCTTTGTGTGTGACCCTATAGGTTATTATTACGTTGACAATAATTTTAAAATCATATTATAAATTATAAACAGTGAGCGACATCTAGTAATGCATCACTGCTACCCAAGTAATAATAAGATCAATGATTCGATACAACCTTTTCGTGACCAATGTTTCAATGTAATTTAATCCTTTTAACCTTAATATCCTAGATTAAACTCGAGTCATGGAATGTGTCATACTCTTCATAATTTAATAATCGAGTTTTTCTTGATCAATGAGTAGACTATATGAAACAAATCAATATTTGAGCATGGTCATGCATTTCATAGTCCTACTCAATCAAGAGGCCTATGGATATCACCCCTAATATATAGGATGGTTAAATTCTATCTAGATCACTCATATTCCTCACACGATTCATGATGTACCCATTAATCACCTTTATAGTCCACCCTATTAAAGGTGACATTTGACGATATCAAAGTACATAAATTCTCGTGTGGAAATATAGTGATTTCATGTCGGAGGACCATTACATCATTGTCACTATGAGAATCGCTAATGACACTTCGATGCTCCACATAGAATTCTCATGGTGGGTCTGTCCAGTACATCGTTCTCTAACACATACCTATGCATTGACTTAATATCTCATATATTTATGACCAATGAGATTTAGTCATCAGTCAATCCACATACTAGTCTCAATGCATCATTGTTGTCCTATCAACAATGGTACTCGACTAGGGACATTTAAGAGCAATGATACTAATTGTAATTATATAATCTCATGTTTAAGTCAAATACTTGAAACTATATAAAATGTATCACTATTCTAAGGAATTTTATTATGTTAACATTTATATAACGCAGTAAATAAAATCATAATAAAATCATTCATTTATTTAATCAAATATAATATCAAAATGTTAAGCAATTATATCAAATAATTGGCCTCTAGGGCATAAACTCTAACACCAAGATGGGTGATGTATACCTATTTTGGGGGTGTCACATGCGTCGTTGTACGAATATTCCCCGACAGTAAGAATATTCCACGACCAAACGAATATTCTCCGAAAACAATGAATATTTTATAACCACTTGCTTATTTGAAATATTTGCGCATTTTACCCATAACTAACCACATTAATCAATTCAACCCTAACTATTTCAAAATAATAAATAGAGGAAATTCAATTTCATTTATAATAAGTTGGGGTCTTACAACCTCCCCTCCTTATGAAATTTCGTCCTTGAAATTGACGTACGTACCTGGTGTTTCGAAAAGGTCAGGATACCTCGCTTTCATTTCAGTTTCCAACTCCCAGGTCATTTCCTTAATAGCATGGTTCCTCCACAAAACTTTGACTTGTGGTAATACCTTTGTGCGTAGGACATGCTCCTTTCTATCCAAGATCTTGATAGGTACCTCCTCGTACGTTTAATATTCGGCTATTTCGTCTGGTTCTAACTCAATAATGTGGTTCGGGTCCTTCACATATTTACGAAGCACAGATATGTGAAAAACATTATGAACACGAGACATGCTTGGAGGTAACGCGAGTCTATAGGCCACATTTCCTACTCGGTCAAGAATCTGAAATGGACCAATAAATCGTGGATTAAGTTTTCCTTTCTTCCCAAATCTTGTAACTCTCTTCCATGGAGCAACTCTCAACAATACATGATCCCCAATACTAAATTCCACGTCCTTTCGATGAAGATCCGCATAAATCTTTTATCGATCTTGTGCCATTTGTATACGTTGTTGAATCATTTAGATCTTTTTCGTAGTTATACGTACCAACTCTGGTCCCAACAATGTTGCTTCACCCACCTCATCCCAACATATTGGAGAGCAACTCTTTCGTCCATATAATGCTTTGAATGGAGCCACACCTATACTTGCCTGCTAACTGTTGTTGTAGGAGAATTCTACCAATGGTAAATACTTATCCCAACTCCCTTTGAAGTCTAAGACAAAGAGTCTTAATAGATCTTCAAGAGTTTGAATAGTCCTCTCTAATTGTCCGTCCGTTTGAGGATGGTATGCCGAACTGAATCGTAAATCCATACCCATAACTTTTTTCAAGCTAACCCAAAATCGTGAAGTAAATCTTGGGTCACGATCCAAAACTATGGATACTGGCATGCCATGAAATCTCACAATCTCATTTACGTACATACGAGCAAGAGGTTCAAGGGAATGAGCAAGAAATGAGCAAACTTAGTTAATCTATCAACAATAACCCAAATAACATCTATGCCTTGAGAAACCGTGGGAAGTCCCGTAACGAAATCAATGGTAATGTGTTCCCACTTCCATTTTGTAATCTCAAGTGGTTGCAATGGACCCTTTGGCACTTGATGCTCCACCTTTACACGTTGACAAGTTAAACACCTCGAGATAAATTTCGCGATCTCTCTCTTCATATTGTTCCACCAAAATGTATGTCGAAGATCACGATAAATTTTGGTACTTCCAGGATGGATTGCAAATGGTGTATTGTGTGCCTCCATCATGATCTTGTATTTCAAATTAGAGTCATTAGGAACACAAAGTCTGGAGTGGACTCGAAGTATTCCTTCTTCATCGATTCTTGCTTCTGGAATAACACCTTCTTGTACTTTCTTCTTATACGCATCAGCTTCGGGTCTGTGACTTGAGCAACTTTAACTTTTTTGATTAAAGTCGGTTCTATGCGTATACTTGACATCATCGCACTCGTTCCCGCATATGATCTTCTACTTAATGCGTCAGCTACCACGTTCGCTTTTCCAGGATGGTATTGAATGGTATGGTCGTAGTCTTTCAACAACTCGAGTCATCGTCATTGCCGCATGTTGAGTTCTTTTTGGGTGAAGAAATATTTGAGACTTTTATGGTCTGAATATATCTCCATGTTCTCCCCATATAAATAGTGCTCCAGATCTTTAGCGCAAAAACGACTGCTGCCAACTCTAGATCATGAGTAGGATAATTCTTCTCATATTCATTAAGTTGTAGCGAGGCATATGCTATGACCTTCCCATGTTGCATGAGAACACATCCTAAACCTTTGCCCCAAATATCACTATAGATAACAAATCCATCCGAACCAGACGGTATTGTCAGAATAGGTGCTGAAATGAGTCTCCTCTTGAGATCTTGGAAACTCTTCTCGCATTCCTCGCTCCATATGAATTTTGTATCTTTACGAGTAAGCTGAGTTAATGGAGTAGCGATTCGAGAAAATCCTTCCACAAATCTCCGATAATAACCAGCTAAGCCCAGAAAGCTACGTACTTCGGTCATCGATTTCGGTTGCTCACAACTTTGTATTGCTTCAATCTTCGCCGGGTCAACAGATACTCCATGTTTTGACACCACATGCCCAAGGAATGCTACTTCCTCAAGCCAGAACTCGCATTTCTTCAGCTTGGCATATAGCTTGTTATCACAAAGCCTTTGCAGTACCAACTTCAAATGGTGCTCATTATCTTCACGACTTTTGGAATATATGAGGATGTCATCAATAAAGACAACAACGAACTTATCCAAATATTCCTTAAATACTCGGTTCATCATATACATGAAAGCCGCAGGAGCATTAGTCAATCCGAAAGACATGACTAAGAATTCATAATGTTCGTCTCGAGGAGTTCAAGGCGATCGTTAGGCGGTTCTAATATTCAAATTGATGACATCCGTAAGCTAAGATCGATCTTTGAAAAGAATTGTGATCCTTGCAACTGGTCAAACAGGTCATCAATGCGAGGTAGCGGATACCTATTCTTGATGGTGACATGGTTTAATTCTCGATAGTCAATACAAAGTCACATACTCCTGTCTTTCTTCTTTACAAATAAAATAGGAGCACCCCAAGGAGATGTACTAGGACGAATAAAACTGATGTCCAACAACTCCTATAGTTGGACCTTTAACTCCTGAAGTTCAATAGGAGCCATTCGATATGGGGTTTTAGAAATGGGCTTTGTACCAGGTTCAAGGTCAATAAAGAATTCAACTTCATGTTCCGGAGGTAGACCGAGAAGTTCTTCAGGAAATACGTCAGGAAATTCACTAACAACATAAATTTTATTCAAATCTGACATGTTTTTGTTCAAGTCCATGACATGGGCTAAGAAAGCTTGACATCCGTTTTTCAATAAACGAATAACATATTGCTTGATATGACAGTGATTGACTTTAGTGGTTTGGTTGTTTGAATTCGCATAACAGGTTGGTTAGGAATATGAAAACTAACAACCTTACGAAAATAATCAATTTTAGCATGATGAGTGGTTAACCAATCACTCCCTAAAATCACATCAAATGCAAGTATTTTCAACGAAATAAGATTGGCAGGTAATGTGATGCTTCCAACTTGAATCAAGCAAGATTTATAAACAATAGATGTAATGAGAGTTTCTCCTAACGGAGTCTCAACAGATAAGTCAAGGTCTAATTTCTCCGGAGTCAAGTTTAAACGTTGAGCACAAGCAGGAGAGATAAATGAATTGGTAGCACCGGTATCTAATAAGGTATAAACTTTGCAAGAATTTATGATTAGCTTACTAGTGATCACCTCGTTTTGGTTCCTCGCATTTTGACCAGTCACGACAAACGCTCTTCCAGGAACCGTTGACTTTGACTTTTCTGGGACAGCCTTTTGAGTCACCATCCCCACTGGACTTGGTTTCGCTATCGTACAATCTCGAGCGATATGTCCTTCCTTTCCACAATTATAGCATACCTTGAACTGTTGTGGAGAGTTTGGGCTGATGTGTCCCTCTTTTCCGCATTTATAGCATACGACCGGTGGTCGTTCTCCTCCCTTAGAAACCGATTCTTCTTTGGTCTTCGACGTCTTCACATTGTCATTGTTGAATCTCCTCTTTTTAAAATCTCCCCCCGACTCGCTTCTTCTATTATCATGGCCACGATTACCTCCAGAGTGGTTACCTTTTTTGTCCGAATGTTTTCATCCCCACTGGTTCTCATTGCTCCGATGACCGCTGCCACCGGTATGACCCTGGTTGTGGTCCCTCGGTTGAACGTACTCATTATCTTGCTCTAATAATTGAGCCATGTTTACAACATATGAATATAAAAAATTTTATGAGAGATAAGATATTTCCAAATCTCAGGTTTTAAACCTCTTAGAAACATCCTCGTCATTCGTTCCTCATTCTCTACCAAATGAGGTGCAAACCTAGATAACTCTGCGTACTTCACCTTGTACTGGGACACCGTCATGTTATTTTGTTCTAGTCTAATAAACTCTACCTTATTCATATGTCGAATACTTTCAGAAAAGTAGTTGTCATTGAAAAGTTTCTGAAACGTTTCCCAAGACATGCTGAGTGCGGCAGGCTGGGTATGTTTCACAGACTCCCACTAGTAGTCTGCCTCGCCACGGAACATAAAGGTGGCGAATGGAACCTTCTATTCCTCCGTGCATCCCAAGACATCGAATATCTTGGTAATTTGTTTAACACACGTTTCTGCCTTGATCCGATCCGGATTTCCCGCAAATTTTGGTGGTCCCAACTCTTTGAACTGCTTGGCTATGACAAACCGTGCGTTGCTATCATTTCCACCCATATTTTATGCACGAGTCTCCCTCGTCTGATTTTGCATGAACTGCAAAAAGCTTCTAAACATCCCATTAGTCACCATTTGTTCGGTAGTGTTGTTTACAGGAGGAATATTGCCTTCTTGTTGCACGTTCCCCTGGGTGGTGATTAAAGGTGTCTCCACGGTCTCATTCACTCCACTGTTAATATTCTCAGCTGTCATTCTCAAATACTGCAATAAAACAAAGATTAATTAAAAGAAATTAACATGTCACATACTATCCTTATTATGACCGACCAACAAATAAGCTTAGGTAGGACACACTAGCGAAGGATTTACCCGTCTCTCCCCTCCTAGTTCTATTCCCCGATCTCCACCAGAGGTCATATCCCTAAGCTCTAATACCAACTGTGACACCTCCAAAATAGGTATACAACACCCATTTTGAGTCGCCAAATACATGGTACAAAAATAACTACAACTTTATTAATACAATTTTCGTGCGAAATATGACAACACATAAACTGTAAGACCCCAACTTTTATAAATAAAGATGAATTTTCTATAAATATTATTTTTGAATATTATGGAGTAAATTTGATATAATGTTATAGTTGTGGGTAATATTTATAAATTTTGCAAAGTAAGCAAGTTGTTATAAAATATTCGTTTGGTTGGAGAATATTCTTTTTGTCGGGGAATATTCATACGACGGCACAATCATTGGTGGACCCCACAACGGAATTATTGTCGGATTAAGAAAACGACAAAAATACTTTATGAAAATAACGGCGGAGGTGTTATCGTTAAAACTGTTGAACTACCCGGTAGTAAAAGTACAGTAATACGCGTGGTTGCATAGTACCACACGGTATTGATTATTGATGCTTACGTGAGAAGTCACTCAGCTATACTAAATTATTACTACTGAGAATTCTTTGCATCATATCTCTTATATTATTGATTCAATTATTGTCACAAGATCATCGTATAATATGTTATATTATTAAATCAATAATTGAGACGATAAGTTATAAATGATTAATAATTGTTGAAAGATTAAATATGTGTTGATTAAAAATAAAATGATTTGTGGTAATATTTATTCAATCTTTGATGTATATAAAGAGTCTATTATGAGAAGTTTGTGGTAAGTTTGGTTATTTTATGGGGGGGCCCATATGTCATCATCTAAGAGTCTCTTCATCAATAGTAATTACCTTCGTCAATAGTAATTACCTTCATCAATAGTAATTACCTTCGTCAATAGTAATTACCTTCGTCAATAGTAATTACCTTTACCAGACGTCAAACCACTTGTCGTTTCATATTACAGGCGTCGAACCAATTGTCGTTTCACATTACAGTTGTCAAACCACTTGGTGTTTCACATTATAGGCGCCAAACCACTTTTCTTTTCACATCACCAGTCGTCAAGCCACTTGCCTTTTCACATTTCAAGTGCTAAGCTAGAAATCTTCTATAAATAGAGGCCTAGTGCTTCATTATTTTGATTTAATTCATTCAAGCTATAGAGAGAAAGTATAGAGAGAATAAGAGAGAAAGAAGAAGAGTATTACATTACTACACTACTACAAAGATTCAATCTCCTACTAATGTAATGGGTGTTATTCTTTCTTATTCATGAAGAGAACTGTTGTTATTCCATTGCTTATTATTACATTGGAATAACTTTTGTATCTGTGGGTTTACCCTATACTTGGTGACATTCTTCTATTATTACATTGGAACATCACATCGTGTGTTTTACAGGACCTAGTTAAAATCTTTATTATTATTCTTTTGGAACATCTTGTCTCATGTGTTTTACAGGGACTGGTTCTGCATCTTTATTATTATTACATTGGAACATCTTGTGCGTGTGTTTTTAAGGACTGGTTCCATTTTTAATATTCTGTTAGAACATCCCGCTTGCAAATTTTGCACGACTCTGGTTCCGTTATTATTATTCTATTGGAATAACCTGTCTATGCGAAGTACCGCATGCATGGTGATTTCTTTTGTTATTCTATTCTTTATTATACTCAGTTGGTTAACGTTTTGACTTCTATACTCCATGAAATTAGTAGAATATCCTTGATATTTGCATTTCATCCAGTATCTTTTCATGAAAATATTTTTCTGATCATTCTTGAATTTTACTCTACAAAGCAGTATCATGTTGACAATTTGGACATTATTAGTTCCTGGATAAATTAATTCTTGAACTTGTTTTATTGAATTCTTATATCATTGTCATCATCCTCATGTTTATATTATGTTGAAAGTCATCTGTGGCCTGTAGTACATAGATGGACTTGGTATGATTATCACCAGGGATTATTCGGTGTAATCATGACTGTAATGTTACAAATGATGTGGTAAAAATCATCACTGGCCTGTAGTGCATTGATGGACAGTTGTTGGCATGATCATGACCATTAATGAATACACGAATGTCCTTGGCTATAGTGCATGGATAATTTATGGTCGTGATACTAAAGAATATCCTTGGCCGTAGTGCAGGGTGATTCGATGATGTGGATTATTTATTAAGCAGAGTCCCAGCGATAAAAGTCATGAAAAACCTTTTAAATCATAAAAGATAGTAGATTTTATTCTCTAATTGACTCTTTTAATGGATTGCTTGTTCCGCTGTAGTTAAACTTGATGTTGTTATATTTTATCAGTTTAACAACATTGTTGAAGGCTAACGATAATTTATTCTCGCATTATCTTAGTCCTAATATTTCTTCTTTGGGCTAGTTGAGCTCACCCTTTCTTTCTTTGCTCACTTGAAATGAGAACATAGCGAGGACTAGTCGGGAAGCGGAGTGACGGTCCGAGGAGGATAGCATTAGTAGTCCTCACTATTTACGTGAAATAGTGTGTTAATAATTGTAATGAGGACTCCTTTTGAGTTTGTATAATCTCTAGTAGACAATAATTGTATTCAAACTCACAATTATGTTTTGTCGTATTGTACACGACAGTTGTATTAGTAAGTTGTATTTGAATTTTGTACCATGTATCTGACGACCCAAGATGGGTGATGTATACCTAATTTTGAGGGCGTCACAATTGGTATCAAAGTTTAGGGATATGATCCCTGGCTAAGATGTGAAAATAGTACTAGGAGGGGAGAGACGTGGAATTCCTTCGCTAGTATGACCTACCTAAGTTTATGTGGTATTTAATTGGTCGGTCAGAATTTAGGGATAATATGTTACATGTCAATTAACCTTTGTTTTGTGGCAGTATCTGAAAATGACATCCGAGAATGTTGAGAATAGCAATGGAGCACAGACGACCGTTGATTCACCACATATCAATAATCAAGATAATGTGCATCAGGAAGGAGACAATCCTCATGCAAACAATAACACTGACCAAATGATGAATGATCAAATGTTCAGGGGCTTTATGCAATTCATGCAACAGCAGGCAAGAGCGGCTCCTGTCCAAAATCCAGGTGGAAACACTGGAAACTCTTGGGCGGTCACCGCTAAACAGTTCAAGGAGCTGGGACCACCGGAGTTTAAGGGAGAGCCAAAACCACTTATGGTGGAAGCATGGATAAAGCAGATCACCAAGATATTTGATGTGTTGGGATGCTCGAGGAGCAAAAGGTTCCCTTTACGCCTTTTATGTTCTTGTGCGAAAGGATGACATTGGTGGGAATCGGTAAAAAACGTACTCAACACCGCCATACTAAAGATGTCTTGGGAGAAGTTCCAAGAGTCGTTTCAACGACAAATACTTTCCGAAAATATTCGTCACATGCGCAGGAGGTGGAGTTTATCAAGTTGGAACAAAACAATATGACCAGTGTCGTGTCTGAGGCTAAATTTGCGGAGTTATCACGGTTTGCGCCCCACTTTGTGGATAATGAAGAGAGAATGACACGGATGTTTTTAAGAGGTTTGAAGCCGGAGATACGTCAAAATCTTATTTCTCATAAACTGTGTTTATATTCAGATGTTGTAAATAGGGCTCAGTTAGTGGAGTGCGATAACGAGCCAACGCAACTAAAAGAGAGCAGCCGGCAAAATGATAATACCAGCGAGAGCAATCATCGAAGCGGTGACAACAAGCGTGGAGGGAATCAATAAAGGCGAAATGGTAACCACCGGTGGTGGTAATCAGGGCCAAAACAATAAGAATGGACATTTCAAGAAGAGGAGATTCAACAATGATGGAAAGACGTCAGCACCAACACCTGTCGTTAAGGAAGGAGAACGACCACCTATCATATGTTTCAAATGCGGAGGGGAGGGGCACATCAGTCCAAACTGCGCGATGTCGTCCAAAGCATGTTATAATTGTGGAAGAGAAGGTCACTGCTTTGATTTTGTCATTTCAGAAGACAAATTCAACTAGGATGGAGGCACCAAAGGTCGTCCGGAAAAGTCAAACCCAGTAGTGGGTAAGGGAGGCGTTTGTTGTGACCTCCCAGAAAGCAAGGAACCCGAATGAGGTCATCACGGGTAAGCTTATCATAAACTCTAACGAAATCTATACTTTATTTGATACCGGTTCTACCCATTCTTTTATTTCTCCTACTTGCGCTCATCGATTAAATTTGACTCCGGAGAAATTAGACTTTGACTTATCTGTGGAAACTCCGTTGGGAGAAACCTTCATTACATCCACTGTTTATAAGTCTTGTTTGGTTCAAATCGGTACCCTCACACTACCTGTAGATCTTATTTCATTGAAAATACTTGCATTTGACGTGATTCTAGGGATTGATTGGTTAACTACTCATCATGCAAAAATTGATTGTTTCCGTAAGGTTGTTAGCTTTCATATTCCTAATCAACCTATTATGCGAATTCAAGCGACCAAACCATTAAAATCAATCACGGTCATCTCAAGCCATAAAGCTATTCGTTTATTGAAAAACGGATGTCAAGCTTTCTTAGCTCATGTCACAGATTTAAACAAAAATACGCCGGTTTTTGAGCGATATTCCTATTGTTAATAAATTTCTGACGTATTCCCGAAGAACTTCTGGCCTACCTCGAGCGTGAAATTGAATTTTGTATCGACCTTGAACCCGGTACAAAACCCATTTCCAAAGCCCCATATCGAATGGCTCCTATTGAACTTCAGGAGTTAAAGACCCAATTGCAGGAATTGTTAGACATCGGCTTTATTCGTCCTAGTACTTCTCCTTTTCTATTCGTGAAGAAGAAAGATGGGAGTATGTGACTTTGTATTGATTATCGGGAGTTGAATCATGTCACCATCAAAAATAGGTATCCATTGCCACGTATTGATGACTGTTTGACCCGATTGCAAGGAGCCAAATTCTTTTCAAAGATTGATCTTCGTTAGGATATCACCAATTGAAGATTAGAACCGATGACATTCCAAAGGCGGCTTTCGGAACTTCAAGACGGGCATTATGAATTCCTAGTCATGTCCTTTGGATTGACTAATGCTCTCACGCCTTCATGGATATGATGAACCGAGTATTCAAGGAATATTTGGATCACTTTGTGGTCGTCTTTATTGATGACATCCTTATTTATTCCAAAAGCCGTGAAGATCATGAGTAACACTTGAGGCTGACACTCCAAAAGCTTCGTGAATAAAAGCTTTATACCAAGTTGAAGAAATACAAATTCTGGCTTGAGGAAGTAGCATTCCTTGGGCACGTAGTATCAAGTCATGGAATATTTGTTGACCCAGCAAAGATTGAAGCAATTCAAAGCTGGAAGCAACCTGAATCAGTGACCGAAGTACGTAGCTTTCTCGGCTTAGCTGGTTATTATCGGAGATTCGTGGAAGGATTTTCTCGAATTGCTACTCCATTAACTCAGCTGACTCGGAAAGATACAAAGTTTGGTTGGAGCAAAGAATGTGAGAAGAGTTTTCAAGAACTCAAAAGGAGACTCATTTCAGCACCTGTTCTGACAATACCATCTGGTTGGGAGGGATTTGTCATCTACAGTGATGCTTGGGCAAAGGGTTAGGATGTGTTCTCATGCAACATGGGAAAGTCATAGCCTATGCCTCAAGACAACTCAAAGAATATGAGAGGAATTATCCTACTCATGATCTAGAGTTGTCAGCTGTTGTCTTTGCACTTAAAATTTGGAGGCATTACTTGTATGGGGAGAAGGCGGAGATCTTTACGGATCATAAAAGCCTCAAATATTTCTTTACACAAAAGGAACTCAACATGCGACAACGACGCGTTGCCTTGAACTATTGAAAGATTATGATCATACCATCCAATACCATCCACGAAAAGCGAACGTGGTAGTGCGGCGCATTGAGTAGAAGATCATATGCAAATACGAGTGCGATATTATCAACATAAATGCCCATTTTGTGTGACTTACAAAGGATGGAGATAGAGTTAAAGACTCAAGGGACCCATGTGATGATGGCGAATATCTGAGTAGAGAACCGACTTTAATCGATAAAGTTAAAGTTTGCTCAAATTCTGCACTGGAGGTGATGCGTATGAGAAAGAAAGTGCAAGAAGGTGCTATAGGAAGCAAGAATCGATGAAGAAGGAATACTTCGAGTCAACTCTAGACTTTGTGTTCCTAACGACCCTGATTTAAAGTAAAAAATCATGATAGAGGCGCACAACACACCGTTTGCAATCCATCACAGGAGTACCAAAATGTATCATGATATTCATCATACATTTTGGTGGAGCAATATATGAGAGAGAGATAGCGTTGTTTATCTCAAGGTGTCTAACTTGTCAACGAGTTAAAGCGAGCATCAAGTACCAAAAGGTCCATTGCAACCACTTGAAATTCCGGAATGGAAGTGGGAGCACATTACCATGGATTTCATTCTGGGTCTTCCTAAGGTTTCTCAAGGAATAGATGCGATTTGGGTCATTGTTGATAGATTGACCAAGTCCGCTCATTTCTTCGAAATCGAGAAACTTATACACTTGAACGTCTTGCTCAGTATGTACATAAGCGAGATTCTAAGTCTGCATGGTATCTTGGGTATCCATAGTTTACGATCGAGACCCAAGATTCACTTCACGATTTTGGGTTAGTTTGCAAAAGGCTATGGAGCGCAGACTTACGATTTAGCTCGGCATATCATCCTCGAAGACAGACGAGACGATCGGAGAGGACTATTCAAACTCTTGAAGATCTATTAAGACTCGTGTCCTTGATTTCAAGGAAGTTGGGACAAGTTCTTACCATTGGTGGAGTTTTCCTACAACAACAGTTATAAAGCAAGTATTGGCATGGCTCCATTCGAAGAGTTGTATGGAAGAAAGTGTCGTTCTCCAGTATGCTGGGATGAGGTGGGTGAAGCAACGTTGTTGGGACCGGAGTTGGTACGTATGACTACGGAAAAGATTCAAATGATATGACAACGTATAAAAATCTCACAAGATCGACAAAAGAGTTATGCTGATCTTCATCGAAAGGACGTGGAATTCGATATAGGAGATCATGTGTTGTTGCGTGTTGCTCCATGGAAAGGAGTTACGAGATTTGGAAAGAGAGGAAAACTCAATCCTCGATTCATCGGCCCATTTTTAATCCTCGATCGAGTAGGAACTGTGGCCTATAGACTCGCTTTACCGCCAAGTATGTCTCGTGTTCATAATGTTTTTCAATATCCATGTTACGTAAATATGTGAAAGACCCGAACCACATTTTTGAGTTAGAACCAGACGAAATAGCGGAAGATATGATGTATGAAGAGGTTCCTGTTCAAATTTTGGATAAGAAGGAACATATTCTACGCTCCAAGGTTATACCTCAAGTCAAAGTTTTGTGGAGAAACCACGATGTTGAGGAAATGACTTGGGAGTTAGAATCTGAAATGAAATCAAGGTATCCTTACCTCTTCGACATACCAGGTACGTACCCTAATTTCGAGGGCGAAATTTAATAAGAAGGGGAGGTTGTAAGACCCCAACTTTTATAAATAAAGATGAATTTTCTATAAATATTATTTTTGAATATTATGGAGTAAATTTGATATAATGTTATAGTTGTGGGTAATATTTATAAATTTTACAAAGTAAGCAAGTTGTTATAAAATATTTATTTGGTCGGTGAATATTCTTTTTGTCGGAGAATATTCATACGACGGCACAATCATTGGTGGACCCCATAACGGAATTATTGTCGGATTAAGAAAACGACAAAAATACTTTATGAAAATAACGGCGGAGGTGTTACCGTTAAAACTGTTGAACTACCCAGTAGTAAAAGTACAATAATACGCGTGGTTGCATAGTAGCACACGGTATTGATTAATGATGCTTACGTGAGAAGTCACTCAGCTATAGTCAATTATTGCTACAGTAATTGTTGCATCATATCTCTTATATTATTGATTCAATTATTGTCACAGTATCATCTGTATAATATGTTATATTATTAAATCAATAATTGAGACGACAAGTTATAAATGATTAATAATTGTTGAAAGATTAAATATGTGTTGATTAAAAATAAAATGATTTGTGGTAATATTTATTCAATCCTTGATGTATATAAAGAGTCTATTATGAGAAGTTTGTGGTAAGTTTGGTTATTTTATGGGGGGGCCCATATGTCATCATCTAAGAGTCTCTTCATCAATAGTAATTACCTTCGTCAATAGTAATTACCTTCATCAATAGTAATTACCTTCGTCAATAGTAATTACCTTCGTCAATAGTAATTACCTTTACCAGACGTCAAACCACTTGTCGTTTCATATTACAGGCGTCGAACCAATTGTCGTTTCACATTACAGTTGTCAAACCACTTGGTGTTTCACATTATAGGCGCCAAACCACTTTTCTTTTCACATCACCGATTCGTCAAGCCACTTGCCTTTTCACATTTCAAGTGCTAAGCTAGAAATCTTCTATAAATAGAGGCCTAGTGCTTCATTATTTTTGTTTAATTCATTCAAGCTATAGAGAGAAAGTATAGAGAGAATAAAGAGAAAGAAGAAGAGTATTACATTACTACACTACTACGAGATTCAATCTCCTACTAATGTAATGGGTGTTATTCTTTCTTATTCATGAAGAGAACTGTTGTTATTCCATTGCTTATTATTCTGTTGGAATAACCTGTATACGCGGTTTACCCTATACTTGGTGACATTCTTCTATTATTACATTGGAACATCACATCATTTGTTTTACAGGACCTAGTTCCGTCTTTATTATTATTACATTTGAATATCACATGCTCATGTGTTTTACAACAGGAATTCGGTTCCGCCTTTATTATTTTGTTGGAACATTCAATCGGTGCAAATTTTGCCTGAATTATAGGTGGGGATTTCAATTGAGGACTCATATCAACAGCTAAGTTGTATGATTCTTCGTATGGGAGCTGAATTGTACTTGGTGTAATAACCACTTAGTTTCTGGTACTGATAGTCATTGAAATGTCTGTGTCGCGCTATTTGCTATATACATGTTAAGAGGGTGATTCCTTTCTCATGTGTATATCAGATAGATAGGTTATAAGTAGAGAATATCAGGTTAAGTACGAGTTCTTAAAACTCATATTTATGGTACATCTGTGACTCATGATTATATGAAATGTTTATGAATCCCTCAGCGAATGGACGCCAAAGGTCTGACTAGGATAAGTTCTTAAACTCATATGATTGTGGAAAGTTCCTGAACTCATGAGTGTGGTTTGATGAACTGGGTAGAACTATGTGTAAATATAATATTGAGGATTATAGGAATAGATAAATTTCTAAGCAATTGATCATTAGTGGAGACATAAGTTTACCAAATCTCCTAGTTGTGTTAGATTTCAAAATTTTTGACATCAAGCTAAATACGCACTATGTGCCTTTTTAAAAATGAATTATTTATTTATTTATTTATTCAGCTCTTGGTGACCATTGTGTACGCGTGGACTTCGGGCCACCGACACAATCGTTACCTGTTGAGATGATAAAACAGATTTGAAATGAATTTTTTAACGGTTTAAAGAATAGTATGCTACATGTTTCAGCTAGACGATAATGATTTGAAATATCAAAATATTTTATTTATTTATCACTTATGTACCATGTAACCTGGTGCAGAGATGATAAAAAGTTGATGGAGTTGTAATGCAGAAATACTTAGTGTTGAGTTTAATCTAAAATCGTTGTTCCACTATTGTATGATGTGTTATGACAAAGTCACTAGATGACAACATCCTCAAACGTGTTGTTAATACAGTGCGTCATCATGGCATCATTTTCAAACTATTTAAAAATTTTAATTTGCCAACGGCGTTTGGCTACACACATTCGTAATTCGATTGAATTTGATTATTAATATAAGTCTAAGCTATTTGATTTGGCTAGACCAACGTTTATGAAAATTCTAAGCGTTCTTTGAAAATTTTTTCGAACCAAATTATTTTGGTGCGGAATCCGATAAGACTGAGGTAAATTTTTTTTGCCTATGGCAGAGACGAGAAACAGATTCGACCAGCAGTACTTAATAAGTACAAGGCATATCGGGCTAATTACCCACTATGTCCGTAAGTTATGACGGTTTGCGGATGAACTTCCATAAAACCTTTATGAAAAGCGATGCATAATAGTCGTATAACTCCTCAACACAATTTCAAAATTTTAACTCTTGTAAGGAATGTATTGGGTAGCATGTGATGATGAGAATGAATGGTGAATGGTGAATGGTTTAAGGTGTAAGGTAAATTTTGGGGACAAAATTTTTAGAAGAAGGGATGAATGTGACAACCCGAGAATTCGGATATTTATAAAATCTTAAAATATTGAATTAAGGTTAAATAATAAACCTAGACAGAAAATAAGTGAATGGATTTGAGATTTCCGAGAAGGAATGTTGTGAATTTAAAAAAATTCATGTGGTGAATTATTCAGGATTAAGGGAATAAGTGTTTATGTTCTGTGTATATGGTATATTATATGTGTACAATATGTGGTTAAGGGTCAAGGGTTGACCAGATAAGATATATAAGTGGAAAACCCTAATATTATATATATTAAGAACGTCAACGTTCAGTTAGAAAATTCTTACGAATTATAAGAAACCCTAAAATCGGTTCTGGAAACCCTAATTTCAAATTCGGGAATCTGAAACCCTAATTCGGAAGTTGATACCCTAGTTTGGGAATGCAAATGCTAGTATAAGGTTTAAACGTTATTAATAATAACCTAATTAGGGATAACCCTAATTTCTGGATTAGAACCCCTAATTTATAATTAGGGGAAACCTGATTGTTAATTTAATAATTTTAATGTTAATTAGGAAACATTAATCCTAATTTTCAAGTTATAAATAATTAGAAAACCCTAATCTAATTAGGAAACCTAATTTCTAAATTAAAAAGATTATTTTTTTTATTTAAAACCCTAATTCTTGGGTTATAAACCCTAATATACAATTTTGACCCTAATTGCTAAATTAGCAATTTTAATTAGGAAATAATAATCCTAATTAGTAAGATTGAATTTCATGATTAGGAAATCTTAATATAATTATAGAATCCTAATTATAATTTTGAAATTTTAATTTTTCTATTTTGAAAACCTAAATTAGAAATTCTAGAAATTTTAATTTTTTGAAACCTAAGGGTTAAACCCTAAGGGTCAAACCCTAAAGGTTAAACCCTAAGGGTTGGATCAAAGACCAATTTGCCATTAAAATGTGGGACAAAAAGACAAAAATGCCCTTTGTGCATTATTTATTATGTTGCTTGTAGATATAGACCTAAGGTGAGTTGTTCACCAAACCTAGTTCTAACATGTAACTTATATCAATTATATCAGGCAACATATCAGCCAAAATATATTGGATCAAATCTTATATAGATTAAAGAAAAAGAAAAGGCTCACTTAACTTCTCAATTTTACCAAAGCCTTCTCTCTCTAAAATTTCAGGAATGTAGAGTGAGAGTGTGTAAAATCTTAAGCTAAGATCATGTGTTAGCTCTCCAAGAACAAACATCAATGATCAGATTCTAGATCAAGGCTCAAAAAGGTATAAACCCCTAAATTTTAGAAAATAATGTGATCTTATGTTAAAGTTGTAATTGGTTGGTTAAAATGGTGTATTGGGATGTCATTGAGTGATATGGGTTGTAATAACTTAGATCCATATCATCTTGATGCACGAAAATCAAAATTTTGAAACTGATCTATGAACCCTAAAACATGGCCTGAAAGTCGAATGTCAGGGCTCATAGATCACTGCCTGTTAATTATTTTTGTGGTTTATTAGTTTGTACTTGTAGTATGTTGTGAGGACTTTGATCTGGAACTTAAATCAAGTCCAGATCAAGTGTAGATTAAAAGTTATAAGTGGTCAAAACCCGTTGACCGTTCACGAAATCTGGTTTCTGGGTAACCCAAAAACCCAAAAAAGCCTGACAGTCAGTTTTGAAGGCTTTGATCTTGCTGCTGTTATGTGATTTGGTCATGTTCTTGTTTTGGTGTTGTAGACTGTGATAAGTAGGTTTTATACCTACTTATCTGGTATTTGTTACTTGAATTAGTTGCTTATACCCATGTTTCTTAGTTACTTTTTATGCATTTTGTGTTCATTTTGTAGCTATAGATTTTATTCTTGGGATGTTGTGTGAGCGACTTTTGGTATGAAAATGCAAGAAAAAGCAATCCGGACATTGTTTGGGCTTTCATGTTCATTTCATGTTCTTGGCTTGGAACTTGGACTATGTTGTACAGCATCTTCTTAGCTTTCCGGAACATCTTGAATCATTCCAATCGGAGTTCGGATGCTAGAGTTATGACCTTTGTACCAACGGACGTCGAACATCACTGTTTTGGGTGGCCATTTGCATAGATGTCACCTACCACCCAATTTCAGCCATCTTCCGTCAATTATTTCTGAATTATCAAAGAATGAAAGTTTTAGAGCTCGTCGAGAGCTTCGATTTGATAGTTGGCAAGCCCCGTAACTCTTTCCGGATCAAATGTTATGGCCATTTTACTAGAGGACATTGCAGCAAAAAACCAATGGCACGGGCGCGCGAATTTGTAGTGCATTTGTAACGCGGCCGGACAAGTGCCTGGACCAAAAAAAACACGTTTTTCTACTTTAGCGCGTATCTAACTCTCAAGTCATTCCGGTAGTGGCGCGCATATACGAAGTTAACTAGAGTGACTTTTTTCACTAAGCGAAGAAATTAGAGCGTAACTTGGAGGGGGGGTTCATTGAGGGCTTATAAATAAGACGTATTATCAGTATGCAAAGGGGATACCACCCCTTGGGGGATCAATAAGCTACTGTTATTTTCTTTCTTCAATTTGAATAAGTAGATTAAAGTAGTGATTTATAGAGTTGATTAGATTGAAGACTTGAAGCAATTGAAAATCATCAGAGATTCCATCTTGGAGCAGGAGAACAGATTTTCATTTCAATTCTCTACACTTAACCTCTCTTTGATTCCTATTTGTAATTTTAAGATGTTTATTCAATATGTGGATGGTGGGTTTGATTCAACTATGATCTTAACTCTATTCTGAGATTGCAATGGATTCTATGGATTAGTTACTTCTGATATATGTCATTGTTAGCCTTATTGATTGCTATGGAATTGTCTATTTAGATTCATGTTATTTGCTTAGTTGATGGCCATCAATTACTGTGATAATCTATTTGAACTTGAAAGACGGAGTATGGGTTTAGATCTGATCTTATTAGCGTGTGATTGTATGTTCTATAATGCATTGGGATGTATGATTCGTGCTTAGGATAAACATATATCGAAGCACCACTAGTAGTCAATTGAGAACTTGGGCTGAAACCCTAATTATTTGTAAATCACATAGACATATAGTGGTTTAGGTAATGTGGGTGTTCATATGTATTCTATCAACTGTGGATTATATATGATATGGGTATGGTATACTGAGAGATGGCTATACTTTACTTTCGTGTTCTCGACTAACAATCTGGTACAATTAGTTTGTCTTAACATGAAGTGTGTGGATTTGAATGAGTCAATAGATGAAATTGTGATCTCAGGACTTCATTATCTAGTTTCACTCTAGGAATAGTTAGGTTTACTTAATTTCATAGTTTAATTATAAAATATCAAATCATTCATTTAAATAAGACTGAAATGCTTATGGGCTAGTGCTTGGTGAACTTTATTAGTTAATTCTCCGTGGGAACGATACTTTACTTACTCTTTATTACTTGTTGACCGTGTATACTTGCACGCATATATCGATTGGTAAAATGACCAACAAGTTTTTGGCGCCGTTGCCGGGGAATTAGCTTAATAAATTTTTTCCAACATTATTTTCAATCAAATTGGTCTTAATTTAAACATTTTTTTTTATTTTAATTATGTTCTTATATTTCTCTCTTTTCAGATAACTTGGGTGACTTTTCTTATCAATGGCCTTATGAAAATATGACTCAACCAAGGAACACAAGAACTGAAGGACTCAATGTATTTTCTACATTGTCAGCACAAATTGCAACACTTGCGGAGAGGTTGGATGTTCTTGCAGCCCAACGCACTCGAGAGATAGCAGTTACATGTGAATATTGTGTTGGCGAGCATCCGAGTTATAAGTGCAACATCAAAGTTGGACAAGTACAGTTTGGGGGTGATTTCCTCAACAACAATGTTTATCCAAATGATCATCAAGGTTGGGGATATTACCCAGATTATGAATGGAGTTATAACTATCAAGACCAATACTGTGTCCCAAGTCCAACACATCCATCGGATTTCTCATATCCACCTCCAATGTAACAAGAAGAAAATTCAGGGTTGAAGGAATTCATGTCAAAAGGCATAGCAGACCATGAAGAGATGATGATGAGTCATGAGTTATCAAGCCAAAATCTTAACAGACAGATGGAAAAACTCATTAACTCCTCAATGAATGGTCCTCAATACATGAATTTCGAAACTGAACAAGATAATTCAAGATTGGAGGATTTGTGGTTCAAATTTGTAGCATCAACTGAGGAGAAGATGATTGAGCAAGAGAAGTCAATTCGTAATCTTTAGAATCAAATGGCTCAAATGTTTGAAGCCTTGAACAATCACCCTCCAAACAATTGGTGCTATGACATGGATGATGAAACTGATGGAGAGCCAGAAGTGTACATGCCACTGAATGAACTGAAAGGAGTGGACCTTGAGGAGACAGCCGGGGGTATGGAAAATGAAGAACATGATCTGACTTGTATAATACCCCAAGTTCCTTCTCAGTTAGAGTTGAAAAATTCAGTGAACTTTGCACACCCATGTCCCATTGGTAGTCGCATCCAAAGAAAGAATTTCTGCAATTATGAGGCCTCTTCCAAACCATGGTGGGCTGAGGAAAAGAAAATAGAAGAGGAAAAGCCCGTTGTATCTATCATGCCTAAATGAAAAAATTTATTCACAAATACAACGGACGAAGCACCTAGCTATGCAATAGAACTAGGCGCATCATGTACAGGAAATATGCTAGGTTGTTTCAATTCACAGACTCTCATGATGGGAAACCTACCAACGCACATAGCAGTTCTAATGGATGGATGGTTCTTAGATTATCGTAGAGGAATTGGATAGCGTTGTCAAGAAAAGAGTCCAGCTAACGGACTATAAACCGAGCGCTAGATGGGAGGCACCCCATCCAATCTTTCTCCCTCCATGTTTAATTCTTATTTAAATTTCCATTTACTTATTCTCCTATGTTTAGTTCTTCATGCTTTCCATATTTCGTATATGTTTGATAGTTGTAAATCTTAATAATAGTTTTATTATTTCTCCTCTCAGGTTCAATCCAATTGCTATAAGCATTCAGGATCAAACAAGTCAAAATATTAAAAGTCGCCAGGGTTCAGGTAGTGTGTGGCGTACTACCAACTAAGTTAAACATAGCATGGTAAGCATATAGCTCGATCATAGAAAACAAACACTTCTAATTTTTTAGATTTTCTGACTCAAGCATTCGAACAGTTAGAAGTCCACACTCAGTTTCCAACTTTAGATTATCTCAAACTTATCCATCGCCTGATATCCCATCGGATCTTGAGGTGGCGAACGAAGATGACATTGCCACTTAGGGGAGTATTCTTTTACTTTTAATTATAATGAGGGCATTGTTCATTTTAAGTTTGGGGGTATTGGGTTTAGTCAGTAGTTTAGAGCATGTAGTGTAATTGTATCATATAGAGTAATTTCATGTTACATATACTTAATTGCATGCTAGTAGTTATTAGTTTAATTTTGCAGTAATTTTTTTCTTTTTGTTTGCTTAATATCTGTTTAGTTTCATAACATTGCATAATCCCATGTTTTTAGTTAGTTGAATTCTAATTTGGCCAATGATGACATAGAAATTTGATAGATTTTTGAACTTGGTTGATATCTTGAGCTTAGTTATAATTTTATACATGATATAATTCATGCTTGTTGTTTAGATACTACCGGTTAGAACATAAGTGTTCATGTTTGCTTGTTGGTAAAAGATTAACTTGTTTGGCTGTTGAGAAGAAAATGTTATTTTTAATGATAGAATTATGTAGGAAGTGAACATTGACTATAAAAACATTGATACTCAATCTTTGGGAACACATGGGTATGCTTGCTATAAATAAATAAAAAAAAAGAAAAGAAAAAGAGAAAAATATGAAAAATTACTGTGGCTAGTCTTGTTTCGGGGCCTTTGTTACTTGAGTAAGTACACCCGAGGGGATTGTCTTTACACCTAGCACCCTAAGGTCTTTTATGCTCTAGGAGTCGTTGATTGAAAGCTCACTAAGGGGTAGCACTGTTAGCCTAATAGAATGAGGCATTGCACAGTCATGGGAAAAAGAAAAGAAATCAATAAACACCGCAAGAAAGTGCAAAAATCACTCTCGTGAGTAAAAATAAAGCAGAATAAACCCTTTGATGAACCTTAGCTTTTACTGATGTGTTGGAGTAGTTGTTGTTTCATTTATATGCATAGTTTGTGATTTGAACCTCAGTTTTCTTTCTTAAGCAGTATAGCATGTGAAATCTTCACCTTTGTCAAGCTTATCTGTGAACACAACACACACACACACAACATCTTTATAGCAGGTTATGATTATCTGATTGTATGTCATTATGCCTGTAGCTTAGTTTGATGTTTTGTTCTTGGATCTTGATATTTCTCTGAGGCATATCTTATTGGAATTCTTAACATGGCTAGAAATCTGGGGATTCATTGTCATAGTAGCGTAGCTTGCATAGCATGTAGATTGCATTGTGGTGTGTTGCTTGGGGACACGCAACAGTTTAAGTTTGGGGGTATTTGATAAATAAGTTTTATACCTACTTATCCGTTATCTGTTACTTGAATTAGTTGCTTATTCCCATGTTTCTTAGTTACTTTTTATGCATTTTGTGTTCATTTTGTAGATTTTATGCTTGGGAGCTGTATGAGCGACTTTTGGTATGAAAACGCTAGGAAAAGCAATCCGAACATCGTTTTGGATTTCATGTTCATTTCATGTTCTTGGCTTGGAACTTGGACTATGTTGTAGAGCTTCTTCTTAGCTTTCTGGAACATCTTGAATCATTCCAATCGAAGTTCAGATGCTAGAGTTATGACCTTTGTACCAACGGACGTCGAGCATCACTGTTTTGGGTGGCCATTTGCATAGCTGTCACCTACCACCCAATTTCAGCCTTCATCCGTCAATTATTTCTCAATTATCAAAGAATAAAAGTTGTAGAGCTCGTCGAGAGCTTCAATTTGATAGGTGGCAGGCCCCGTAACTCTTCTCGGATCAAATGTTATGGCCGTTTTAACAGAGGACACTGCAGCAGAAAACCAATGACGCGGGCGCGCGAATTTGTAGTGCATTTGTAGCACGGCCGCGCAAGTCCCTTGACCAAAAAAACGCGTTTTGCTACTTTAGCGTGGGCGCGTCTAACTCCAGGCCATCCCCATCGTGGCCGCGCCACTTCTGAAGTTGACTAGAGCTGACTTTTTTACTAAACAGTAAATTAGAGCGTAACTTGGAGGGGGGTTCATTGAGGGCTTATAAATAAGACGTATTATCAGTATGCAAAGGGGATACCACCCCTTGGGGGAACAATAAGCTACTGTTATTTTCTTTCTTCAATTTGAATAAGTAGATTAGAGTAGTGATTTCTAGAGTTGATTAGATTGAAGACTTGAAGCAATTGGAAAGCATCAGAAATTCCATCTTGGAGTAGGAGAACAGATTTGCATTTCAATTCTCTACACTTAACCTCTCTTTTATTCCTATTTGTAATTTTAAGATGTTTATTCAATATGTGGATGGTGGGTTTAATTCAACTATGATCTAAACTCTATTCTGAGATTCCAATGGATTCTATGGATTAGTTATTTCTTATATATTTCATTGTTAGCCTTATTGATTGCTATGTGATTGTCTATTTAGATTCATGTTATTTGCTTAGTTGATTGGCCATCAATTACTGTGATAATCCATATAAACTTGAAGGACGGAGTATGGGTTTAGATCTGAACTTATTAGCGTGTGATTTTATGTTCTATAATGCATTGGGATGTATGATTCGTGCTTAGGATAAACATATATCGAAGCACCACTAGTAGTCAATTGAGAACTTGGGCTGAAACCCTAATTATTTGTAAATCACATAGACATATAGTGGTTTAGGTAATGTGGGTGTTCATATGTATTCTATCAACTGTGGATTATATATGATATGGGTATGGTATATTGAGAGATGGCTATATTTTACTTTTGTGTTCTCGACTAATAATCTGGTACAATTAGTTTGGCTTAACATGAAGTGTGTGGATTTGAATGAGTCAATAGATGAAATTGTGATCTCAGGTCTTCATTGTCCAGTCTCACTCTAGGAATAGTTAGGTTTATTTAATTTCATAGTTTAATTATAAAATATCAAATCATTCGTTTAAATAAGACTGAAATGGGTATGGGCTAGTGCTTGGTGAACTTTATTAGTTAATTCTCTGTGGGAACGATATTTTACTTACTCTTTATTACTTGTTAACTGTGTATACTTGCATGCATATATTGATCGATAAAACGACCAACAGACTAGTATATTAACTACACATACAAGTCAGTATATTACCCAGATCATGATCTGGATCGAAAATAATCGTGGTCAAAATAGGCTTAACCGACTGCTTATGAAGATTTCTGAAAAACTCAAAAACCTTCAAGAGCAATTTTCCTGACAAGGTTTGACCAGCCATTATCTGTCTTATGTGTTGTTGTTGTTATGATTTGATGACATAGAATTGTAGCCTGACATCTCTACTACATGTATGAACCTTTATAAAACATTAATCAAGCTTCGACTTTATGGATTCAAGGGCTTAAATAAAGTACCTCGACTGTTCTTCAATTTCTAGAGAACCCAGAAACTGAAGAACAATGTCTGATAAGTGTTGTGTGACTTGAATCTTTCTGTTGTGATATGTTTTGGCTATATTTCTTGCTTGTGGTTGTAGTGCTACATAA
Organism: Panax ginseng; assembly: GCA_020205605.1. NCBI lineage: Eukaryota > Viridiplantae > Streptophyta > Magnoliopsida > Apiales > Araliaceae > Panax > Panax ginseng. The sequence continues at coordinate 55,265,584 of CM035143.1, read as the reverse complement.
GTACTACAATTATAATATTTTTACAAGCCCTGAAAGCAACTGGGACCTAGATCTGATTGCGGTAAAACCACCAACCATTTTAACTGGCCATGAGTTTTGGGTTTGATGATGAACGACCCAAGAACACCTATAGCGACGGTTCTGTCGCTATAGGGCCATTTATTAGTAATTAATTTCTTAAAATTAATTATTTTAATTAATAAATTGAAATAAATAGTTTTTAATTATTAAAAATACAAAATAAATTCTTAAAAATTATTTTAAAGTCCGAAAAAAAGTTTTTAATTATTTAGAGTATATTTCATAAATATTTAATATTTTTGGAGTATAAATGGTATTTAATTTATTTAATTATAATATTAAATAAATTATTTAAAAATAATTTTAATACTTGAAAAATCATGAAAAATTATATTATGGTATAAGAAAATATTTTAAGTTATTTTTTAATGACTTTCAATATTTTGTGATGAATTTCATTAATTAATCAATATTAATGATAATTAATTTATTTAATAAATATATTAAATAAATTATGGAAAAATAGAATTATGGATTTAAAAATCATATAAAAATGATTTAAGTGTTATAAAATATTTTAAGTTATAAAATATAAATTTTGATATTTTGTCATGAAAATATTAATATATTCATATTAATAGCAATTATCGGATAATGAATTTAAGTGTTTAAAAATTATATAAATATGATTTTAAGGTTTTAAAATACTTTGATATATTATAAATATATTATAATATTAAGTTATGATTTTCATTAATATTTAATATTAAATAAATATTAATGATAAAGGTATTATGTGGTATTTAATTCATATTAATATGATATTAATGATTGAAAATTCATGATAAATAGTAATAATTATTTGAAAATTATTACGAGCTTACGAAAAATATTTTGACCGTTAATAAATTATCTTAGATAATGGTTAAGTATTTAGACAGAGTTTAATTGAACTTAGACTCGAAATTTTGTCCGATTAGACCGTCGGGATGTCAAAATTGTACTGAACTCGACTCAGACTGTCAAAGTTTGACTTGAGGTTAGGTTTTATGTGTGTTATAGACTGATAGGGTTATGTGATAATGTGTTTAGGTTATTTTAAATACTGTGATGATATTATTCTAATGTGTAGATCGATATTATTTTTATATTAGGTTCAGACAAAGCTTATTAAATTGCATAGCGGTAATCAACGGTACATGCAAGTCTTTCTTAACTCGACCTCGAGTTGTACTATTCAATTATACTTGTTGTTAATCATTTCTGATTGCCATGTCTAAGAATTATTAAATTGCACCCTGTGCGTATTGCATGTGTTCATTACGTATGAAAGGCTGATCACCTTCATTACCATCTAGTCCAGATATATTTGTTCATGTTAAATGCTTGTTTAGTCAGAAAATTTGTTCATGTTAATTCGCAACTATATTGTTGAATTATAGCCAGCTTATTATTCAAATTCTTTCAATCATGATATATCCTTAAATGAACTTATACTTGCTGGGTAAATTCATTGCTCACCATTGTTATATCATGATAAACATTGCAGATTAAGAATACGTCGGATACAAGGAAAGGTCAAAGACAGTTCCAGCTTTAGTATACGTGTGTAGTTAGATTTATAACCGTATTGTATATTAATGTTATTGTAAGTCAAATAAGTTATGAATTGTGTATTAAGTGAAGGTTACTCAACCTTGGGGAAAAGTGTGTAAAGTTTATTGTATAAACAATTTATGTTTATATCTTCCGCAATAGTTATAGAATGATTGTACCAGATCCATGGTGATTTGGGACCCGGATTTGGGGCTTATCACAGGTCATCTAACCTTTATTATTACATCATGAGCGAAAAATTAAAACACAACCATAATCAAGTTTATTACACGAGCTTCATAAATAAAAAAAACAAATTTTAACATCATCTAATCGAGCATTTTGCCTTTGTCTTTGCTTGTAGAAAGCTCTTCAGACTTCTTAACTTCATCTGCATTGTTTTGTGCAAGAGTGAGAAAATAATTGCCCACAAAAAGGATAGTATACAATAACATTCTATAAATGATAATTAACTGAGCTTTCAATGGTAAAGTATTTTTACCAGAAACAATAAGTTCTAATTCAAATACTGTAAAGGAATAATGAACTTTAAAATCAAATAACGGATATCAATATCAAAGGTAAACACTGAGGGTCATAAGACCACTAACTGTATTCTAGTTTTTCAAGTATTTCTAATTTAACCTTTAACTGTCTAAAAGACCATAATCATTTTCTATGTCCTAGGTTAACAGGTGTTTCTATTATAACCTTTAACAGTCTAAGCAACTATATGGACCATTATCTTGTACTCCAGGTGATCAGCCCTTTGTACTATGTATTGCGCAAACATTTTAACTCTACCGCGTAGCTCTAAAATAACCCCCTATAGCAGGGTTGTTCATCTCTGCTTTAATCATTAGGTTCCGTACCAAAGGAAATTTGGTTTGGAATTAGCTTCAAAGGAATTGGTTCATATCATCAACCAAGTGTTATTTGAATCAAATAAGGATCGGTAACTATTCAAGAGTTTGTTTACAATCAAAGTATATCAATGAATAAATAAGAGATATAATACCAATGGTTTATAAGCTGAACAAGTGTTAGTTTTTGACTACACACTTTCAAAACTGTATAGGTACTTGAGCAAACCAAGGGAAATTTGGTTTGGACTGACTTCAAGGGTAATTTAGAGTCTAGAACATTCATCAACTAAGGATTAGTTTAATTAATAAAGGGTCGCTAGTCAACTAAGAGTGCAGTACAACAATATAAGATTATACAATGACGTTGGTGACCAAAGATTGAACAATAATTTATTTGTAGCTGAACAAACATTTTGCAACAAGATAAAGCTTTCAACAAAATTACAGACTTTGAATAAACAAAACAAGCTCGATTGGAATGAAGGAATAAAGATTAATTAACTTGCTCAATGAAAAGTATAGTTTAGAATAATAACAAGTTAGGAACAAAAACTTGCATAATGAGAGATTAGGGTTAGAGAACTTTCTCGTTTGAATAATAGATTCAAGAAACTTGCATAGTAATAACAAATTAAGAATAGAAGACTTGCATAACGTAAAATTAGGGTTAGGAGACTTTCCTATTGCGTAAGCTATAAAATTTACAGATTCTCGTTCACCTACAAATACCATTAAAATCATAACATCAATTAATTACAATACTACTAACATCATTGTCTTTTCTTTTCACCTATCTTTATAGCTCTTAGCTATAAATCTGATTGTATTAGCCACATAACAAGTCTTAGTTCACAACCATACGGATAACAAGTTTAAGTTTTACATAATTTATTAATCATAACCCATAATTAACATCAATCGTGATTACAACGTATTATTATTATATCTGATAATATGTTTAACATTTCACTATCACCCTCTAATAAGGTTTCAAAAACATTTCTAGAATTTTTGCAACAAAAATCTCATTTCTGGCCAATCTTTCTCACAAACTGCGCATATGCCGCCATTAAGCCTAGAGTTTATTATCGCATGACGCAGCGGAACTGCAAGGCGTAGCTAAAATACAAGGATCGGTGTGTTAATGACTATGCATACTGGCATCTTAGAAGCCTCCTGAGAGGCACTACAGGGATGCGATGCAGAAATAGATACTGCTAAATCGCGAAGAACACAACAAAACTCATTAACTTCTAATTTTTTTGTCTATAGAACATTTTAATCATACCCAGAAGTTATAAGCTTCATATAATCAATACCCAACATGTATACAACTATTATAACAACAAAACATTAAACAACTAACTTTAGAGGGACACGTACTTTGACATCCTTGGCGTAATCAAGCACCACGACATCGTTTCTCAACCAATTTAGTCCATTCCACTAGCATTCTTTTCATTTCTTAACATACTAACTTAAAACACTAACAATTTATAGATTCTAGCTTGATTTGACCACCAATTTTAGACTCCAAACTAAACCATTTTGTACATACATGCATAACAATCCAAATCCTCACTTAAAACATGATTCATGGATTTAATTATCGAAAACTCATCTATAGATGATATATAACATATTACTTACAACCAAGAACACATATATAACCATTCTCTCAACAAATCATGTATCAAAACCATTTATAGTAAAAGAAAACTTCAAGAACAAAAAACTAAGAATATGGAATGAGATTATTACCTTTTGATTCTTCTTAACCTTAGCAAAGATGATTATAATAGCTTTATTAATTTTCTATTTCCTTCTCAAATCACAAAGAACACAAATACTATCAATAGCTCTCACTCTGTAACGCCCGAGAAAAATTGGAATTTTATGACAATTAAATTTTTATTTTATTATGTGAATTAAATGAATTTAATTGATTTCTTTATGAGTAAGCTATGTGAAGGTCGTTTTATGACCTAGAATGTGCTAACGTGGTTAGTATTCTGGCTACGTGTTAGAAATAATTGTTTGGAATTTCCAAGACGAAAAATAATTATTTTCCAAGAAATTTCTGTAAAAACACTATTCATTCGTTTTAGTTCGGGGAATAATTTTGAAATTCCGAGAAACGCGTAATGATAGAATATCGTGATAAGATGGAATATCTGATAATACTTCATTTATGACAAACGCAGTTTTCGCCTGCGGACTTAAAACCTTAGGGTTGAGTATATTGATTTCCGAGAAGGAAATAATATGCGTAGGAGGAATGGCGTTCAGGTTAAGGCGAGTGTTATGCATTTGGTAATACTATTTATTATCTATGTATAATACGTTGGGTAAATACGAAGTACAATACGATTATTGTACGAGTAGTATACAGAAATAACACGTGAATTGTACGTATGTGATACGATTCGTATTATAGAATCAAGTTAAGACTTAATGACTAATTCATTTGAGTTGGATTATTAATTAATCCAATCATTTGAATGACCAAGGCCCAATGATAATTTAGTTAAGCCCAATTCATTTAAAACCGAACCGTGGGTCGAAGCAGTGGGTCACCGAATGGGTAAAACCCATGGGGCAACCCATGGGATGTCACATAAGGTGGTGGGCCGGCCACCTTGGTGTGGAAGCCAAGCATAAGGCTTGGTCACCAAGTGTTTTACTTGGTGACCACACATGAATAGTAAGGAGGTGATGGTTCTTTGACAATTATGCCCTCCATTCTAGTTTCTATAAATAAGAAGCTAGGTTGATTCATTTGGGAGTTTTTCAACTTGCCAACCTAGATTATTTGAGAGAAAAAGAGAGCTATACTTGCAAGCATACACTTTGGAAGCTTTAACTTTTATTCTTCCAAGAGATTTCTTAAGAGTTCTTGAGGTAATACTTCTTGCTTCTCATCTCCATATCTTTTAGATTTTCTTTTATTATAGAGAATCATGAAGGGGTGGTATATGTCTTGAATGAGGATTTAAAGATGACTTACCATAGATTCAATCTCTATAAGTCATGAGATTTTAAAAATAATAAGGTTTGATATAGTTTTGAACCATAAAAATATTGATAGTTGAGATCGATTGTTGATAAACAATTGAGCTCCATCAATACGTTAGTATATTCTTCTTGTTTGGTTAGGAGGTAGATATGAAATCCATGGAGTATTCCATGTGATTTGGCTTAGAGAACCTTAGTAACGAAGTTATGGAGAATTTTACGGAAATAGACGTTAAACGTCGAAAACGTAGAAATTCCAGAATGGTAGTCAAAAGTTGCCGTGAGACTTGAAAATGTTAGTTTTCAATGTCAACACGTGAGATAGGGTGATTAAGAGTTGTGGGTTCGAGAATCGTCGGATTCCGACTTAGAACGAAGAAAACGAGCATTGAACGCTCATTAACGTTTACGAATGTATATAAAATGAACTTAATAGTGAATTCTAAGTTAACGGATTTGAAAGTGTTGAACCCTTATATGAACACGTAAAGAATGTAATTCCTGACTTGTAGGAATTCAAATGGGTCAATTCGGATGTAAAACGAACAAATTAGGAAGCCGGGAGTTTCGTTAGAAAACCAAAACTGGTTTGGCCAACTGGTACGCAGACTGACGCCAGCTTAATAGCAGCAACGCCAAAACCAGTACAAAGTGGTGGTAGCGCATGAACACGCCTGACTTCTATTAAAGTACCCGCTAACTCGCACCAAGTGCCACTATATATACAAAAGGATGCCGTGGCAATACGCGGCCAAGTGTGGAAAAAAAAGCTAACCAAGTTAGGTTTTGAACTTCAGTTGTTTAGAGACCTACCTGAGTTGAGTTTATATACTCAATAAATGTACTAAGACTAATCCTATAGTACCTATACTAAGGTATATGGTATTAAACTTAGGAATGTAATGCATGTTAGCAAGATATGTACAATGAACAAAGTTGGTACCTTATCAACAATGTTTGAGTCCGGTTAATAAACGTCAGTTGAATGATAAACCGGGACGAAGGGTGATAAGTCATGTTTACTTTAATAAAGGTATTAAGTTAACAAAGACATAGAAGAGAAAGAAGCGTGGAGGAACAATGTGAATAGTTGTTTGATAGCTAATTACAGTGTGCTATATGAATATATCATGTAGATTCTGTAAAGGCTGTGGTCAGTCGAGTAAGTTATTTGAAGACGCTGAAAGGCAAGTTTTCTTAACGTTTGTCTAACTTCCACGTTAGCCAAGTTTTATGTGATTCGTTGAACTGAATTGCAAAACTTGTTTTCAAGAAAAGGTCGATGCCAGATTTTAACTCGGCTAGACTATTCGTAATATATAGATTGATTATTATTCATATCATTCTATATAGAAATGTTAACGCTATCCTATGCCAAGTAATTGGTACGGACGTGAAGGTAAGCTTTGTCTATGAACAAACAAAAGTATTTTTCATCGATTATTCGATGGGCACGCTGAAGTTTGTTAAAAATATTAAAGCGTAAATACGTTTAATGAATGAGTGTTGATCAACATAGAGTACTATAGGCTTATCACCTAGAAGTGCTCGTAAGTTTTACGGATGAACGGCCTTAGTGCTGTGGAGTTCTTTTCGAGTATGAAAAACTGAAATTTATTATTCATGGTCTATCGACCGGTTCAGAATTCCTAATCTATTCTATACTTTGGGAATTGATGTTATAAACTGTTAAAGTATTATTGATTCATAATACTTCATAACTATTGTTCAGTTATGTTAGAATTGTTATATAATTCATGAATGTGGTATTCTTGTCATTCTTGATTAAACTTGTTGAGCTGTCATGCTCATTTCTTGCATGAATTATATAACTGCAGTTAAAGGCGAACGTACTGTGAATGCCAAGAGAGATAAGGGAAAAGCTAAGATGGATGCTTAGACCTTATGTAATAGTTTAATAAGTTTGTATGTATTATACATTATGAACAATGAACGATGTAACCGGTTTATGAACCTGGGAAGGATTATACTTTGATTGTAATAAGAAGATAGTAATTACCTTTATTTGGTTGTATTTCAATGGAATGATTGTATGGATGTTAGTACAGTGGAGCAGCATCTGTCGGGTTGGAAGATACCCGGATTTGGGGGCGTCATAGGTTGGTATCAAAGCCTTAGGTTATAAAACTTAAGGGGGGGGGGGGGAAACCTTAGGCTAATAACCTCGTAAGGAAGGTAAAGTTCGAGGAATGAAATTCAAGTCCATTGAATTAAGAAGATATTGAGATAACTCAGTATCGAAGGAATTAAAAGATGAAAATTAATCTTAAAGATATTAAATGTGATTTGTGCTTATACTATTGTGTATTATGTACTAATCAATGTGTTATGTGTTTGTAGATGTCAATCGATAGCTTGATGTTTAGAAACGTGGAAATGATAAGTGAGGACTCAGTTAACCAAGTTGAGATTGTACCAATGCCAGTGGCAGAGGTATCGATAGTTGTACTAGACGACTCAGACATTGAGGAGTATATCTCTGAGGAGGAATACTCTGAGGAGACTATGGGATTAACATCATAACTTAACGAGATGCTAGATGTGGAGGAGGAAATGGAGGTGACATCGATTAACACGGTGTTACCTACTCAAGAGCTAACATCTTTGGATGCAACTAGAGCATTGTATCTGGCAGTGTTGGATAGGAATGTGCATTTGCATACTCAGGTAGAGGCACAGATTGAGGAAATAACGGCCTTATATGAGGCGAAAGAATCTGCAGAGGCAGACTTTGAGTCAGAGCACGATGAAAAAGTGCTTAAGACTGATAAGGCTCATAACTATAAGGATGAGGTCCTTGAGCTACAAAAGAAACTGGTTGAGAAAGACCAAAAAATAACTAGGATGTCATACATCCATGAATACGCTCACGAGGATTTCAAGCTGAAAATTGCTTATTATTCTATTGAGTCTGGGCAGAGTCGACATACCATAAGCCGAGATATAGTGTCGATTCTGGAAAATCAGAAATATGAAAATGTCGTTCAACATTGTTAGTAGATCATTAGATCTTTTGATATATAAGTAGTGACGTAAAACCCTCTTTTGTATAACTAAGGGTAGTCTTTTTGTAAATCTCAATTTTTGTAGGAGGCAATCGCGGGATAGTATGTAATAGCTTTTGGCTAAGGGAACATGATGTAAATAGTTTTGACTATGAAAGCATATTTATATAATGAAGTTTTTATTTAGCATGCTTGTTGTGGTATGAAGGTTGTTGTTGATTTAAAAATGATAACCGAGTAGTTAAATAGATAATAACGAAGCTTTATTTATTTAATCAGAATTATGCCACCGAGAAGGAGACAACGGATCCAAGAGGCCGAGTCTTATAATGAAAATCAGGGGGGTCCTAACAGCCCTATGCAAGAGTTCATTAATTTATTAACGACTGCATTTAACCAAATGGGGGGGTGGGATTCTTGTAGCTCCTGGGGTAGCAAGAACAACTACCTTTAAGGACTTTAAAAGTGTGGGTCCTCTTGAGTTCCGAGGAACGACGGATCCACTAGAAGCCCATACATGGGTTAGAGAGATCGAAAAGGCGTTTGTGATAACAAACGTAAGTGAGGCGCAAAAGACTTCTTTTGCGACTTACATGATGAAGGGGGAAGTCAACTTCTGGTGGGAAGCTCACCAGGGTGGGGCTAGGACAGAGGCTGTTACGTGGGAACAGTTTAAGAAGGTTTTCTTCGAGAACTATTTCCCTACTAGCATGCAGGGAAGGATGGAAATTATGTTCCTAGAACTTAAGCAGGGGGATATGACAGTTCCCCAGTATGCCGCCAAGTTTAACGAATTGGCGAGATTTTCTCCACATCAGGTGGATATGGAGGAAAAAAAGGCGCGCAGATTTGAGCAGGGCTTAAAACCCTAGCTCTATAGTAGAATATCAGTTTTCCAGAGTGCTTCCTAAGGGACCATTCTGGAGAAGGCGATAAGAGCTGAAGGTGGTGGTGAGGCTTTGTCTCAGTACCACAAAGAGCGGAAGATTAAGAGTAAGTTAAAAGGAGGTAATAAGGCTGAAGTTACCAGCGGAAGCAACTTGCAAAAGAGGAAAAGTTTTAACCCTGGGAATACCGGGGTAAAGCAGGGAGATCCCAAACGAAGAACGGAAGCATGTAAGACATGCGGAAAATCTCATATGGGAGTCTGTTTAAAGGGGAAAGCAGTATGCTACAACTGTGGGCAGGAGGGGCATTTGTCACCCAACTATCTTAACCCTAAGAAAAACCAGGGGTGTTTTATCTGTGGGTCAACGGACCACATGGCAAGAAATTGCCCGAAGAAGGGTTTAGAGGGGAATAAAAGTTCGTAGTGGTAAATTAGCCATTCTATCGACCAACACCATCGATTGGGTAGACCCTCACCAGACGCGTTTAATATGATATTCAAGATGTGGTTGCATCAACAGATGTGGTAAAGAGGTATCATTAGGTCTAATAAGATAAATGCTTATGTGCTATTTGACTCGGGTGTTACTTGTTCTTTTATAGCATGTGAATTTGCTAAGCGATTAGGTTTAATCCCTAAGAAGTTACCTATACCTTTAGACGTTAAGGTAGAAAATGAAGAGATAATCCCCATTGAACATATTCATAAGAATTATTGTGTGGAAATTAGAGGGAATGAGTTATTGGTAGATTTGGTACCGATAAGGCTACAAGAATTCGACGTAATTCTTGGTATGGATTGGTTGGTGAACCATGAGGCGATTATAGATTTCCATAGGAAAAGTGTAAACCTTCGGCTTTCTAAGAAAACCAAGGTAGTGTTCTTCGGTAGTAATTCACCAAGACGCTCTTGTTATTCTGCTCCATGACACAAGCTAGGAAGATGTTGAGAAAAGGGTGTAGGTTATCAATGCCATGTGGTGGATACCCAAAGAGTGGGAACATCCTTGGATCGGATAATTACAGCAAGAGTTCGCGGATGTATTTCCGGAGGAGTTATCGGGTATTCCACCGGACAGGGAGGTGGAGTTTGTAATTGATATGTTACCGGGAACGACACCAGTTTCAAGGGCACCATATCAAATGGTGCCAGTCGAAATGAAGGAGTTAATGGTTCAATTACAAGAACTATTAGACAAAAATTACATTCAACCAAGTGTGTCTCCTTGGGGAGCACCAGTGTTATTTGTAAAAAAGAAAGATGGGTCGTTAAGACTTTGTATCGACTATAGAGAGTTGAATAAGTTAACGATTAAGAATAGATACCCTTTGCCCAGGATCAATGATGAATATGATGAACAGAGTGTTCAAACAATATTTGGACATGTTAGTCTTAGTGTTCATTGATGATATTCTAGTCTATTCAAAGACGCCGGAAGATCATGCGGAACATTTAAGAATAGTGTTGGAGACACTACGGAAGGAGAAGTTGTATGCGAAATTCATAAAGTGTGAATTTTGGCTTAAGAGGGTGCAGTTTCTAGGACATGTTATTTATAAGGATGGCATTTATGTAGATCCGACAAAAGTAGAAGCAGTTAACGAATGGGAGAAACCAAAAATGCCAACTGAGGTTCGGAGTTTTCTGGGGTTAGTGGAATACTATAGAAGGTTCATTCCGAACTTTTCTAAATTAGCTACTCCGTTAAAAAATCTGACAAGAAAGTTGGTGAAGTATGTGTGGACTGAAACATGTGAGAACAGTTTTCAAGAGTTAAAGAAGAGGTTAAGTGAGGCACCGGTATTGTCCTTACCAGACGATATAGGGAATTTTGTAGTGTATAGCGATGCTTCACATAAAGGACTGGGTTGCGTGCTCATGCAGCATGGCAAGGTCATTGCGTATGCGTCACGTCAATTGAAGGATTATGAGAAGGTCTATCCTACTCATGACCTGGAATTGGAAGCTGTAGTTTTTTCCCTAAAGATATGGAGGCATTATCTTTATGGTGAGAAATGTGAGATATACACGTACCACAAAAGTCTGAAATATATCTTCACACAGAAGGAGTTGAACATGAGACAGAGAAGGTGGTTAGAGTTAATAAAAGATTATAACTGTGATATTTTATATCATCCGGGGAAAGCAAATGTAGTAGCCGATGCGCTAAGTAGGAAGGGTGGAGAGAAATTATCAATGTTAACGACTCAAAATGAGTTGGTAACAGCGATGGAAAAAATGGAGTTAGAAGTTAAGTTACCTGCGGAAGCAGTAGAGATGTTATTTTCTATGTAACCCAACCTACCATAGTGGAGCGGGTGAGGGGAGTACAATTGAGCAATGAGGAGTGCAAGCAGATGCAGAAGAGGATAGAAGATGAAGAAAAGACTGAGTATAACCTCGATAAGGAGGGATTACTTCATTTTGAGGGAAGAATTTGGGTTCATAATGATCCCAAATAAAAAAGAAGAAATTCGATGGAGGCCCATAGTTTGAGGTACTTTCGATACATCCCCAGTAGTACGTAAGATGTATCAAGACCTTCGTCGTAACTTTTGGTGGCGTAATATGAAGAGGGAGATAGCAGAATATGTTAGTAGGTGCTTAACTTGTCCAAAAAGTTAAGGCTGAACATCAACGACCGAGTGGGTTGTTACAACCGTTAGAAATTCCAGAGTGGAAGTGGGAGCACATCACGATGGACTTTATGGTGGGACTTCCAGCAACAAGGAAAGGATATGATGCTATTTGGGTGATAGTGGATCGATTGACGAAATTGGCTCATTTTCTACCAATAGGAGTTAGGTATAACCTAGATCAGTTAGCTAAGTTGTATGTCAAGGAAATCATTTCCAAACATGGAGTGCCTGTTTTGATTGTGTTAGATCGTGATCCACGATTCACATCGAACTTTTGGAGAAGTTTGCAAGAGCAGATGGGAACGCAGTTAAGATTGAGTATGGCGTATCATCCTCAGACGGATAGTCAGAGTGAGCGGACAATTCAAATTCTTGAAGATATGTTAAGATCTTGCGTTATGGATTTCAAAGGGAGTTGGGACGAATATCTACCGTTGGTGGAATTTTCGTACAAAAATAGTTTTCACGCTAGTATAGGCATGCCGCCATACGAAGCGTTGTATGGGAGGAAGTGTGCCGAACTCCATTGTGTTGGGATGAGGTGGGTGAACGTCGGATGTTGGGACCTGAGATGGTTCAGCAGATGGCGGACATGGTAGAGTTAATACGTACTCGATTAGGTGCAGCTCAAGACCAGCAAAGGAAGTATGCAGATCCTCACAGAGAGAATAGAGAATTCGATGTATGATCTTTTGTTTTTCTAAAAGTATCGCCTTGGAAGGGGAAGATACATTTTGGAAAGAAAGGGAAGTTAAGTCCAAGGTTTGTAAGACCTTTTGAGATTTTAAAAAGGATAGGGGAGGTAGCTTATGTAGTAGCCTTACCTCCAGAGATGCGCATTCATAATGTGTTTCATGTGTCAGTGTTGCGTCCTTATAAATCGGACAATAAACACGTAATAGAATATGAATCTATTCAGATAGAGAAGGACTTATCCTATGAGGAACTTCCAATTCAAATTATTGATAGGAAGGAACAAGTTTTAAGAAATAAGGTAATACCTTCAATAAAGATGTTATGAAGAAACCACAATGCTGAAGAAGCAACGTGGGAGCTCGAAAGTAAAATGAAGGAAGATTTTCCTCATTTGTTTTTGTAATTATAAGCTAAGATTCTGGGGACAGAATCCTTATAAGGGGGAGAGAATGTAACGCTCGAGAAAAATCGGATTTTTATGACAATTAAATTTTTATTTTATTATGTGAATTAAATGAATTTAATTGATTTCTTTATGAGTAAGCTATGTGAAGGTCGTTTTATAACCTAGAATGTGCTAACGTGGTTAGTATTCTGGCTACGTGTTAGAAATAATTGTTTTGAATTTCCAAGACGAAAATAATTATTTTTTAAGAAATTTCCGTAAAAACACTATTCATCCGTTTCTGTTCGGGGAATTATTTTGAAATTCCGAGAAACGCGTAATGATAGAATATCGTGATAAGATGGAATATCTGATAATATTTCATTTATGACAAACGCAGTTTTTGCCTACGGACTTAAAACCTAAGGGTTGAGTATATTGATTTTCGAGAAGGAAATAATATACGTAGGAGGAATGGCGTTAGGGTTAAGGCGAGTGTTATGCATTTGGTGATACTATTTATTATCTATGTATAATACGTTGGGTAAATACGAAGTACAATACGATTATTGTACAAGTAGTATACGGAAATAATATGTGAATTGTACGTATGTGATACGATTCGTATTATAGAATCAAGTTAAGACTTAATGACTAATTCATTTGAGTTGGATTATTAATTAATCCAATCATTTGAAGGACCAAGGCCCAATGATAATTTAGTTAAGCCCAATTCATTTAAAACCGAACCGTGGGTCTAACCGGTGGGTCATCGAATGGGTAAAACCCATGGGGCAACCCATAGGATGTCAAATAAGGTGGTGGGCCGGCCACCTTGGTGTGGAAGCCAAGCATAAGGCTTGGTCACCAAGTGTTTTACTTGGTGACCACACATGAATAGTAAGGAGGTGATGGTTCTTTGATAATTATGCCCTCCATTCTAGTTTCTATAAATAAGAAGCTAGGTTGATTCATTTGGGAGTTTTTCAACTTGCCAACATAGATTATTTGAGAGAGAAAGAGAGATATACTTGTAAGCATACACTTTGGAAGCTTTAACTTTTATTCTTCCAAGAGATTTCTTAAGAGTTATTGAGGTTATACTTCTTGATTCTCATCTCCATCTCTTTTAGATTTTCTTTTATTATAGAGAATCGTGAAGGGGTGGTATATGTCTTGAATGAGGATTTAAAGATGACTTACCATAGATTCAATCTCTATAAGTCATGAGATTATAAAAATAATAAGGTTTAATATAGTTTTCAACCATGAAAATATTGATAGTTGAGATCGATTGTTGATAAACAATTGAGCTCCATCAATACGTTAGTATATGCTTCTTGTTTGGTTAGGAGGTAGATATGAAATCCATGGAGTATTCCATGTGATTTGGCTTAGAGAACCTTAGTAACGAAGTTATGGAGAATTTTACGGAAATAGACGTTAAACATCGAAAACGTAGAAATTCCAGAATGGTAGTCGAAAGTTGCCGTGAGACTTGAAAACGTTAGTTTTCAATGTCAACACGTGAGATAGGGTGATTAGGAGTTGTGGGTTTGAGAATCGTCGGATTTCGACTTAGAACGAAGAAAACGAGCATTGAACGCTCATTAACATTTACGAACGTATATAAAATGAACTTAATAGTGAATTCTGAGTTAACGGATTCGAAAGTGTTGAACACTTATATGAACACATAAAGGATGTAATTCCTGAGTTGTAGGAATTCAAATGGGTCAATTCGGATGTAAAATGAACAAATTAGGAAGCCGGGAGTTTCGTTAGAAAACCAAAACTGGTTTGGCCAACTGGTGCACAGACTCGGCGCCGTAGCGCCAAAACTAGTACAAAGTGGAGGCGCCGCAACGCTAGACTCGGTCGAGTATTTCCGCTAACTCATGCCAAGCAAAGACCACTATAATATCTAAAGGATGGCCGCAGTCACAAGTAAGATGGAAAAAAAGTTGACCAAGTTAGGTTTTGAACTTCAGTTATTTAGAGACCTACCTGAGTTGAGTTTATATACTCAATAAATGTACTAAGACTAATCCTATATTACCTATACTAGGGTATATTGTATGAAACTTAGGAATGTAATGCATGTTAGCAAGATATGTACAATGAACAAAGTTGGTACCTTATCAACAATGTTTGAGTCCGGTTAATAAACGTTAGTTGAATGATAAACCGGGACGAAGGGTGATAAGTCATGTTCACTTGAATAAAGATATTAAGTTAACAAAGACATAGAAGAGAAAGAAGCTTGTAGGAACAATGTGAATAGTTGTTTGATAGTTAATTACAGTGTGCTATGTGAATATATCATGTAGATTCTGTCAGAAAGGCCGTGGTCGGTCGAGTAAGTTATTTGAAGATTTGAAAAGACAAGTTTTTTAACGCTTGTCTAACTTCCATGTTAGCCAAGTTTTATGTGATTCGTTGAACTGAATTGCAAGACTTGTTTTCAAGAAAGGGTCGATGCCAGATTTTAACTCGGCTAGACTATTCGTAATATATAGATTGATTATTATTCATATCATTCTATATAGAAATGTTAACTCTATCCTATGCCAAGTAATTGGTACGGACGTGAAGGTAAGGTTTGTCTATGAACAAACAAAAGTATTTTTCATGGATTATTCGATGGGCACGCGAGTTTGCCAAAAATATTAAACATAAATACATTTAATGAATGAGTGTTGATCAACATAGAGTACTATAGGCTGATCACCTAGAAGTGCTCATAAGTTATACGGATGAACGGCCTTAGTGCTGTGGAGTCCTTTTCGAGTATGAAAAACTAAAATTTATTATTCCTGGTTTATCAACCGGTTCAGAATTCCTAATCTATTCTATACTTTGGGAATTGATGTTATGAACTGTTAAAGTATTATTGATTCATAATACTTCATAACTATTGTTCAGTTATGTTGGAATTGTTATATAATTCATGAATGTGGTATTCCTATTATTCTTGATTAAACTTGCTGATCTGTCATGCTCATTTCTTGCATGAATTATATAATTGCAGTTAAAGACGAACGTACTGTGAATGCCAAGAGAGATAAGGGCAAAGCTAAGATGGATGCTTAGACCTTGTGTAATAGTTTAATAAGTTTGTATGTATTATACATTATGAACAATGAACGATGTAACCGATTTATGAACCTGGGAAGGATTATACTTTGATTGTAATAAGAAGATAGTAATTACCTTAATTTGGTTGTTTTTCAATGGAATGATTGTATGGATGTTAGTACAGTGGAGCACCATCTGTCGGGTTGGAAGATACCCGGATTTGGGGGCGTCACACACTCTCTCTCACAACTCTGTGTTTGCAAATAAGTGTTGGAAGAAAACTGATATAATATTTACGTAACTTAGAAAATAAACTGATATATATTATAATACATATAATAACCCATATCAATTATAAGAATAAAGATTTTAATAGTTACAAAAATTTAAACCCCAAGGCCATGTTTGGCAAAGACTATTAATACCCCTTTTAATTTATTTTAATATTCCTTTTTATAATATGGTTCATTTGCCACACTCTTAACAAATTCATTTAATTAAATTCTTAAATCCATTAATCCTTAACATATAATTATAATTTCCACTATAAATTTTAATTCTATTTAACAAATTAGTAAATCTTTAATTTAATTATTAAATTAAATTAGAACAACATTATAATTATTTAACAATTCATTTATCTTTTAATTTAATTATTTCAATTAAATTAAAACATTATATTACCAACATATTAGCATAATAAAATACGCACAACTCATTAAATCATTTAATGTCAATTTAATTAATATTCATCCTTAATTAAATCACTCCACAATAATCCCATTAGTTATTTATTTTATTCAATAAATAAACTAATTAAAATATTAATTTATTTCGATAAATATTTTAATTAACACAAAATCCTCATTCGTTATAGATTATCCTTCTACCCACATGTGAAACAAACACACTTCTTCGGAGTAGGGCAATTCTAAGAAATGTGACCCTCCTGGCCACAGTTAAAGCACACCCACTGACCTTTCAAGCACACGCCAATGTGATTTCTCCCACAGGTAACACACGCTTCCAATTTCCTATTCTGTTGGTTACTCTGCTGACTTGCAGCACCGGAACTCTCATTCCACTTCCTTTTAATGTTACTGTTTCCTCCACTGCTACCACCAGCTCTGCTTTCAGTCTCATTCTTCCTCTTTCTCTATTCCTAATTGTATTTTGTTAAGGCTTCGCCTCCACCTTCCATGATAATCACCTTTTCAAGCACTGCTGCAAACATCTTTAGTTAGAACATAGAGACTCTGCTATATAACCGGGCTTCAGTCCCTGTTCAAATCTTCTTGCCTTGCGTTCATCCGTGTTAACCTGATACGAAGCAAACCTTGCCAGCTCATTGAAGTTTACTGCATATTCTGACACCGACATCGCACCCTACTTCAACTCTAAAAAATGGACCTCTATCAGAATCTGTGAGCTCTCTGGAAAATAGGTCTTAAAAAATATTTCCTTAAATCGGTTCCACGGGATCACTCCATGTCCCCCTCGTGTTTTATTCTCCTGCCACCAGTAGCTGGCTTCCTCTTTCAGCATAAACGTTGCAAAAGCAGTCTTCTAGTCGTCACCCACTCTAACAACATTGAATACCTTTTCTATTTCCATGATCTAGGTCTGTTCCTCCACTGGATTCATGGACCCACGAAATTTTGGCGGTCCAACTGCTTTGAAATCTTTAAAGGTCGCAGCTTGATTCTGCGGTTGATTTTCCAGTGCTCCCATTAGTAAAATCACCAACTGCTGAACTGGATTAGCATCGACGTTGTTATTATTGGTAGACTCCTCAGGGGTTCATTGTCGTGGTTGACATCTTCTTGGAAGCATTTTCTGTTTAAAATGCACACTTATTAGATCATTACTCAGTTTCTTAAGTATTTTCAACTTAACTTGCACATTTTTTAAAAAAACAACAACACGTAACTGTTGAGTAAAATCTAGTTACACACAACACGCAAGTATACGCGGTCAACAAGTAATAAAGTGATAAGTTGAGTATCGTTCCCACAGGGAATTCTAATTAATAAATCCCAACTACTAATACTATATCAATTCAATTTTATTCAAACAATGATAAAATGTGATTTCCTGAATTATTAACTCCAAATTAAACACTTAAAGATACTGTACTAAGATAAGCAAATAACTAAGCTAATACTTGAGTGAATGACTTCCGATAGGTAAAGATTAAGACTTCAATATCCCCAATTATGAATTATAAATCAATTATCCAATTATCCCAATTATTATGTCTACTGGATTGTTAACAGGAATTCTCAAACGCCAAAAGCCCTCTTCCAAGTGATCAATTGACTTTTATTTAAACCAGATTAATCTTGCTATATTCCTATACAAAACAATTGAATTAAACTCTTTCCAATCCCAATTCCTTATATGTTACATGCGGTGAACAGATATTTCCATTCAATTCACAAACCTAATTATTTACCGTGCAAATAACTAAGTCACATGTTATCGTGTCTAGTTCTAACCCTAGAATTCCTTTCCCAATTCCTTCTAGAGTAACACGGTAATTATTGGCCAAATAATTAATCAATAGAATCAAAACATGATAAACAATCCACTTCAACATAAATAATTAGAATGAGAGAATAACTAATTTATAATCATAAAAAGTTCAATTGAAATCTTAATTAAAGAATTAGTTCATCACGGAAATAAGAACCATTAATTGTTGACAAATCATCCTTAAAGAATTACAAATTGAAAATATGGAGAAAAAGAAGAAACTCTGTAACCAATCCTTAATCTCCAAGTAATCTTGTGTAACCTTCAATGGAAGAACTTGTTGAATCCTCCTAAGAATAATCATCCAAATTTTTCCTCTTTATTTCAGCACTTAGTTTCTTTTTATAGCCTCCCCCAATCCTCATCCAATTAGGTTTTACATTAGCCCCCAATAGACAAATCAAGTCCAACCAGAAGTCAAACGCGCTAATCCAGTCAAGGTCATTTGAGGCTCGGTAGCCCATTTAAAGTAAGTAGTGCAATTTCAGTAGCCAAGCACTTGACTTCTCTAAAATTACCAGATTGCCATTAAATGCTTGAATTTCCTATAATTGCCCCTCTAGCTTCCAAATCTGCAAAACAAGATATAAACACAATAAAAATGCTACTAAATAACTTAAGAATGCAATAATTTAAGTCTAAATATATCCAATTTATGGGTATACTACCCATTCATCAGTAACACATAACATCTTAAATAAACATTGCCATTTTATTCATTCATAATCTTTTAAAGACATTGAAATGATAGCATCACTGCTATTTACATAAACTTTCCATGGCAATTCCTCAAACTGGGTCAGATAGTACATGACTCAGTCTTGAGCTCATTTCATCGCAGTGTGGAAGACACAATCCATTTCTTCCATCTTGACCTTCTTTTCCATCACCTCTTCTTTAGCTACATATGCACGCTGAGAAGCCTTCTGGTAAGCATCTTCAGCCTTTTCTCTCTTGGCGAACTCTTCTCTCGGATCATCCTTAAACTTCGCAACCTCTGCCATCAGCTGCTCTTTGTCACTTTCTGTGTGAACCAACTTCCATTCCACATTACCAAGACGTACATCAAGATCCTGGATCTCATCGTCCTTCTGCGCCATCGAGGTTTGACGTTCATCTACCAGCTCCTCCAATTCCCTAACTCTATCTTGAAATGCAATGTTACGGTCGTACACCTCGTCATACATTTGAGTTGCAATAGAGTTCAGTGGAAACTCTTCTTCCTCCTCCTCATCTGTCTATGGTAGCTCCACGGGATCCTCCTCATCTGTCTCTATCTCATCCTCATCATCTGGTAACCCCTCATGCTCAAACTCTGGGGAAACAACTGTAACCAACAGAGATGGTGGCACTAGTTATTCCTAGACTACTTGAATATCTTGACACTCTTCTTCTCTAGGCATCTGAGGTCTCTCCTCCATAGCCTGACTGGACCCTCCAACATTAACCATCCTGACAACAAAATTTTAAAGTTTTTAATTACTAATATTTATCGCTCAATACTCACGAGCACATAGGTTGTAAACACATAAGCACAGAGTATTTTATTATTTCTTCCTTAAAACACGATAAGAGTTTATTACCACTATCTTTTAAATCTCCTAAAAGGTTACTCCTTAAGGTTTTCCCCCACCTAAGGTTCATAACCTAAAGCTTTGAAACCAACTTATGACACCCCCAAATTTGGGTACTTCATTCCCACAGAATTTGGTGTTCACTGTCCAAACATTCATTTCTAGCTACCCAAGTTAAATAAAACTTAAGTAATAAACTTTCTCATTAAAGGGTTACATAACTTATTCAAATAAATCCCAGGTTATCTAACCATAGTACAATCATCAAATTTGATTAGATCACATAACTAATTAGGAACATCTTCCTCCTCATCCACGGAATCCGACATATCAACTCGGATAGGGTGAATCACTGACTCAGTCAACCGTCGAGGTTATCAGGCTAGACGAGGCTGAGGAACTGTTGACTTGTTAATATTCTAACCTTATTATTTTGATGATGACTTGACATTTTGTACTAATTTGTTTATTATGAAATTTTAGGAGGTTGATGAAAGGATCATTGTTGAAAGATTTTGAAGATTTGTGTCCTAAGAAAATTATGTATGGTCATTGTAAATATTCGATTTTTCAATACAAGGCTCTAAGACATTTTATTTGTGCATTAAAAGTGATTAGTATTTTTGTGCATGATTTAAAGTTTTATTGCTAACTAATTCTATTGTCCAAATTTATTAAGTGATTATATTTTGCCATGCATGCTAATCCTTGAAAATAGTTGTCATAATTATTTTGATTAATCTTTTACATATTTTACGGAATTGACATATATAATATGTTAGGTTACTCAAAAGGCAGTATAATATGTTTGTGGCGGTAGTTATTTAAGAGTCATGATTACTCATTATTTATTTTTAAGTGGAGCATGTTATTAGGAGTCTATGTACTCCACAATTCTTGGAACTCTAAGATAATCATTATCTTGGAAAGTTGGCTTATTATACACTTTTTGATATTTACGAAACTAACACTCATTGTGATGTTTAGTGGTATTCATAAGGCAGTGTTGTTTACATTGATACTTTTCACGCAATTAATATATTTATATCCAATGTGATAAGTGGCGGAAGGTGTTATAAGCTTTGAAGGAGTCAAATTACAAAGATATTCTCAAATTTGTTTCAAACTCCTTATCCGTCTAAAATGTGTCTAACAGAAATATTTTGGAACGTTACTTATCTTAATAAAATTTGGTTGGCAATGTAAATAATTTTATCTCATAAGACGGAACTGATTTGAAGAGCAACGGTAATATTTTTGGGCTATAAAGAGAACTGAGATATCAGTGCTATACACAAAAATTGAATTAATTCTTGCACTCATATATTTGAAAACCTATTCTATTATCCTTGGTACAAATCCTCAGCTGTTGTGCAATTAATATTCAGATTATTTCTCAGCTAATTTTTGTGAGCTTCATATTGGTGATATCTTTCTTACTGTTCTTACTATTTGATCATTGCATTCATTAGTTGAGCCTTGCATTGTTAAATTGCTTATTCCCTTTGATCATTAGTCCTCTATATTTATAAATTTACATTTTAGACTAAGTGTTGTCTAAAGGAATTTAATCCAGGTGGATTAAGGTTTGTTTACAAACAGGTTCAAGGAAGCATAGGTGTTTAAGGGGTGCATTGGTGCACAAGGAGAAAAAGTGCTCAAGTGAATTATTGTAATTCAAATTTGATAGAATCTATTTTGTAACAAGAGTCAATTTAAAGAAATAAAGTGAGTCTCCAATACTGGTTGGTATTAGACGTGGACTAGGCTATTATTATAGATGGTAATTGCTAAACCACGTAAAAAATCTTGTTGTTGATTTATTACTTACTTTACTTTAATTACTCACAAAAGTTAGTTAATTATCTTAATAATTAAAATTTGAATATTTGTATTATTCTAAGATAATTCATTAACACCAAGTATTTTCACTAAGTTATAATTTCAGCAAGATATTTTCTTAAAATCAAACAATAATTTTAGAGGTCATATTCATTCAAATAAGTTGCATTCATTAATATAAGAAGGTGAATTGAAGAGTTTGGTTTAAAATATAAAAATTGGTCATAGTTTGTTCCCACAGTTATTCAACCCCCCTTCTAAGTGTGCCTTATCTAAATTTCAAGAACATCAAAAGCTCTCCTCCTCACACCTGCGGAGGCCACACGAGAGCTACTCGGCTGGTCTGGATCCATAATCTGAAAAATGTCTCCAAATCACCTTAGAAAAGGTGAGGCAAGTTTGAAACTTAAAGCTTATTGAAGTTAAATCATTGCTTCCTATTTGGTTTAAATCCTAAAGCATGCATTGTGTTAACATACATCCACAGTAGAGTTAAAATTGCATGATCATTAAAATCTTAGGCTCATGAATTTTTTTACTAGTCTCTTTTGTAAAATGGACTATCCACATTCACATAGGCATGACTAGGTGGCCATTCAGTAGCACACCAACCCAAAATCATGAACATCTCATATTTATGAAAAATATCAAAATTAAACCCACCATGGCAGCCAAATTACCTGAATTTCATTTGGTATCAGAGCTTGGTTCTACTTATCTTGGTCTTAAAGGTGACTTGTAGGGAAAGATTCTGACATGGCACAGTTTGGGAACAACAATCAAGAAGGTCAATCAACCAATAGACCTCCACTACTGCATGGAACATAAAACTATAATTTCTGGAAATTCTGAATGAGGATCTACCTCAAAAGAGATCCTTAGGAATGGTGGGTCGTGGAGAATGGACCAGTTATTCCAAGGAAAGATGACGGTACTCCAAAGACTTTGCTAAAGATGGACTCAACTGAAACTTTCATAGTTTCCTATGATTCAAGGGCTATGAACACATTACTAAGCGGCATGGTACAATTCGAGATCGATAAAGTTTCCTCATGCAACACAACTAAGGAAATTTGGGACACTTTAGTGGTAAGTTATGAAGGAACATCCAAGGTTCGAGAAGTCAAACTAAGCATGCTCATGCACGATTATGAAATGTTCAAACTCGAGAAAGATGAAACTATAAAGATGGCTCAAGCAAGGTTCCTTGTTCTTCTGAATTCTTTAAAGCTACTTGACAAATCCATTCCACAAAGTGAGATTAACCGTAAGGTGCATTGGGCTATGCCCAAGAGGTTTGCTTCTAAAATTACTACTCTTCAAGATTCCTCTACTATTTCTACTATGGATACGCTAACTCTTTTTAGTGAACTTGAGGAATATGAACATCAGTTAAAGAGATATGATGAGGAGGATGAAACTCCTCGAAGCAAGGTTTTAGCTCTTAATATATGAAATGAAGAAGAGCTTGATGATGATTCGGATAAAGAGATAGCCATTATGTCAAGGAGGCTCAAAGGACTACTATAAAGAAAGAATAAAATGAAAATTAACCTCAACTCAAATAAAGCCAAAGGAAAGCAAACCGAGGAAACATGTTTTAAATGTGGACGTCCAGGGCACTTCAAGAAAGACTGTTTTCAACTAAAGAACAAAGGAAAAACAAGCTTCAAAGATAACAAAAGAAACAAGGCACTCGTCACTTGGAGTGATGAAGAGGAGTCCGAAGTTGAGGTCGATGTCAAGGATGAAATAGCTCAAGTATGCTTCAGGAGAATAGAAGGTGAATCAAACGAGGTATTTAGTTTTGAGTTTAATTCTTTAAAACAAGAAAATGAAAAATTAAAAGAAAAGAATGAATATTTGAAAGACTTGGTAAATACATTAATGAGTGAGGTTGATTCTTTAATAGGTGAAAAGAAAGATATTGAAAAGGAATCTACATGCAAAGGAGGAAAGGTTTTGATTGCTAAGATTGATTATTTAGATAATTATAACAAAATCCTTTTCAATAAGGTAAATTATTTGAATAATGAAGTACAAAAGTTTACTAATGAACTAAAAATTAGAGATGTATGTATTGATGCATTTAGTGATAAATCTCTTGTTAAAAGATTTCCTAATAATGAACTTCAAAAGGAAATAGATTCACTAAAATTATCTCTTGCTAAATTCGTACAAGGTGAAGAAAATTTAAATGTCATACTGGGTAAACAAAGACCTAGTTTTGAAAGACAAGGAATTGGTTATACTTCTATGCATAAGAAGGGTAATATGAAAATGATTAAATCAAAATCACGTTTTAGATTAAATTATTTCTCTCCTTTCACAACGTGTAGAAATTGTGGTATTAAAGGTCACTTGGACATAAACTGTTTTAAGAAAAATAAGATTAAAAATGTATGGGTTAAAATGGATGATTTACGTGCAACTAACATTAAAGGACCCAAAAAGATGTGGGTACCAAAAGGATGAATTATCTTTTCTTGACAGGTATGTCTCAAGGAAAGGGTTCCATCTCAAAAATGGATTCTTGATAGTGGATGCTCTCGTCACATGACTGGTGACAAATCAAAGTTCGTGAAGCTAAAAGTCAAGAAGAAAAATGGTATAGTTACATTTAGAGATAATCTAACCTGCGAAATAATCAGAAAAGGTAAAATAGGAAATTGTAAGGTCAATATTGATAATGTACATCTTGTTAGTGGACTTGAATTTAATCTTATAATTATTACTCAATTAATGGATAATGGTCATCAAGTTAGTTTTGAAAAAGAAAAATGCACTATTTCTCATTGTACTAACAATATTACTCTAGTTGCACAAAGAGAATAAAATATATATTCTATTCATTTTAAGCAACAAGATGAAGAACTATGTCTTGCATCTGTGCAAGATGAGGCTAATTTATGACATAAGAGGATGGGACATGTTCACATGGATTTAATCAAGAAATTGTCCTCAAAGAATCTCGTCAAAGGATTGCCAAAAATAAAGTATGAAAAGAAGGGAATATGTGTTCCTTGTCAACTTGGGAAACAAGTAAGAACATCATTTACGGCAAAGAACATGGTATCAACTTCTTCTCTTTTACAACCACTTCATCTTGATCTATTTGGACCAGAAAGACATGCTAGTATAAATGGTATGTTTTGTGCATTTATAATAGTAGATGATTTCTCTAGATATACATGGGTATTATTTTTGAGAACTAAAAATGAAGCATTTAAAGAATTTGAGAAATTAATAAGAAATTTGGAAACAAAATATAGTCTCAAACTTGTAAAGATAAGAATCAATCATGGTACTGAATTTTAAAAAGACTTTATAATATTTTGTGATCAAAAAGGAATTAGTCATGAATTTTTAGCCTCTAGAACCCCTCAACAAAATGGAGTTATGGAAAGAAGGAATAGGACATTACAAAAAACAACTAGATCTTTGTTACAAGAAAGTAAACTTCCTAAAAAGTATTGGGCCGAATGTTAAAGTTTATGCCCTAGAGGCCAATTATTTGATATAATTGCTTAACATTTTGATATTATATTTGATTGAATGAATGAATGATTTTATTATGGTTTTATTTACTGCGTTATATAAATGTTAACATAATAAAATTCCTTAGAATAGTGATACAAATTATATAATTTCAAGTATGTGACTTAAACATGAGATTATATAATTACAATTAGTATTGTTGCTCTTAAATGTCCCTAGTCGAGTATCATTGTTGATGGGACAACAATGATGAATTGAGACTACTATATGGATTGACTGATGACCAAATCTCATTGGTCATGAATATATGATATATTAAGTCAATGTATTAGTACGTGTTAGAGAATGATGTACTGGATAGACCCATCATGAGAATTCTATGTGGAGCATTATGTGAAGTGTCATTAACAATTCTCATAGTGACAATGATGTAATGATCCTCCGACCTGAAATCACTATATTACTACACGAGAATTTATGTAATTTGATATCATCAAAGGTCTTCTTTAATAAGGTGGACTATAAAGGTGATTATTAGGTACATCATGAATCGTGTAAGGCATATGAGTGATCTAGATGGAATTTAACCCTCCTATATATATTAGGGGTGATATCCATGGGCCTCTTGATTGAGTAGGACTATGAAATGCATGGTCATACTCAAATAGTGATTTGTTTCATATAGTCTACTCATTGATCAAGAAAACTCAGATTAAATTATGAAGAGTATGACACATTTCATGACTCGAGTTTAATCTAGGATGTCAAGGTTAAAAGGATTAAATTACATTGAAACATTAGTCACGAAAAGGTTGCATCGAATTACCGATCTTATTATTACTTGAGTAGCAGTGATGCATTACTAGATGGCGTTCACTGTTTATAATTTTATAATATGATTTTAAAATTATTGCCAACGTAATAATAACTTATAGGGTCACATATATAGAATGTAATTAAAAGGGAATTAATTTAAATTGTAAAGATTTAAATATGTCAATATGATTGATAATATTTAAATTACGAATTTAAATTAATAGGAAAATTTATATATAGATATATTAATTAAGTAAGACTTAATAAAGATATATATATATATATTAGGATTTTATTAGGGTTTTTGATTAATCCCTTTTTTAACCGCTATATATATGATATGTAGCAGCCATTTTAGGAATAATCATCATAACCTCACAAACCCTAGCCGCTTTTAGAGAGAGACTAGAGAGCAAACCTTTGAAAATCCTGATCCTTGTAGGCTAGTACCGCAGTTCTCTTCACTGTAGATCGTGTGACGATTCGCAGGCGTTTGTGTGGATACCGTAGAGACATAGTACCGTGAGGAATTGCGTTGGAGATTCGAAGTGTTTCAGAAAATACTATAATCGGTATAATATCTAAACACTGGATTATTATGTTTTTGCATGGATCCTGTTTTAGGGTTTCTGATTTGGCTTTATGATTTTTATTTTTCACTGCGATTTTATACCAAAATCCCTACACCGAAACTGTAAATTTCTCTTGTTATGTTTTGAATAGAGTACTTATTCGTCCAATTATTTTGAAAACTCCTTATGAACTTTTAAATAACGAGATTCCTAATATAATTTATTTCAAAGTTTTTGGGTCTAAATGTTTTATTCTAAATACTAGTGATAACTTGGGAAAATTTGATGCTAAATCTTATGAAGGAATTTGTGACACCCCCAAATTCGGGTTACCTGATCCCCGAGTTTGGTGCTCACGATCCACAATATAATACTAACTAACTACCCATTTATATAGAAATATTAACACATATCACATTAACATATGTTGTTAATACATTAGTCCCAGGTTCGCTAACCTTAACATTACAAACATACCCCTTAGATATACAAAAAGGGTTTACAATTACAACATATTCATAACGTTTATAAAAAAAACTAATCCAACATTTTGCCTTTGCCTTTGTTCTTCTTTGACCCGCTGGCCTCTTCGTTCCTAGCTGAAATGTTTTATTTAGCAAGGGTGAGCAACAAGTTTTCCCCACAAGTTAAAACATACAATAAATGTATACGAATGAATAAGAACATACTATCTATTTTGATAGAATGAAACCAAAGTTCGGGGAACTTTGAAATAGCTGAACAAAGCTTTAATAATTAACAAGTCTTCTCACAATCTATGCAACACAATAATTTGATAATGAAAGAGTACAACGCTTTCAAAGTTTCTGCGATATTCTAATGAATAATCAAGAATCAATTCTACGCAATTACAAAGTGGAATGTTTTCCAAATTTATGCTGAGTGATCACACAAGATCTAGAACTTCTCTTCTCGAGTATCTATCAAAGATTTACTTTGATACATACGCAGGTGTATCAGATAACCATAAAGATTAAATCATACCCCTCTGCAAGTACTTAGAGCCGGCCAACTCCTTGTACCCTATATTATGCATAATACTTTAGTCATACATGTAATGGGTGAATATATCGACTAAAAATGTTCCTTTATATAAAAAGTTGTTCTTCTCGGTCTTTAATCAAGATTTGATTTAACAACGAAATTCAATGATTTCAATATCTAATCACTTCTCTTCTCTTCTCTTCTCTTCTCAAACCTATGAAGATTTCGTTTTTGATCTAGCCGATACAACTGACATTGATCTATCAATAATAATTAAATTCTCTTCTCTTCTCTTCTCGAACCTATTAAGTTCTAACAAATGTTCGTCTAGCCAGAATAATTAGCTAAGACATTTCTCAACATAATTCGACAATAAACAAGAATTATCTGTACTGTCAATATTAGCTTCTTACGGATATGAATATCCAACAACAGTTATTCTACGAATATATATTTTCCGAATCAGTAAGTCAATTTGAATTATTAAACATGCACTAACTACGAATAATCAACAATAAATTCTTGGACGTGGTATAATTAGCAATAATTAACCACCATAATAATTGAATGAATATAACTCAATGTTGAGTTAGGAAACTTGCCTTCCGCATTGATTACAGCTACACAATATACTTATCTGCTTTCAAAAGATAACCAATAATATCGGTCTCCCAATTAGCACAATAATTTATAATCACATAACACAGTATTCTACAGTCAAACTTCTCCTAGGCACATTACCACATAGCCACATTAGTGTTTATAATCTATATAAACACTTAACAAGTCTAACTAGTTCGGTCTGGTTGGACTTTAGTCTCATCTTGGTGTTCTGGTCACCCTATTCGACAATTAACACATTGATTGTCAATTAAATTTGGTCTCTAAGCTTCAATATTATTTTAGATAAGTTACATATCGTTTATAATATCTTTTGGAAGCTTTTAATAATTTATAAACAATTATTATAATTTATAATAATTTTTAAACACTTAAATCATTTTTAAATGATTTAATTATCAAATAATCTTATTATCATTAATATTTAATAATATAAAATATTAATAACATACTTGTCAAAATATTAAAGTTATTGTTAATAACTTAAAATATTTTTAAATCATTAATATTCTACTTAAATGATTTTTAAATTAATTAAAATCATTTTTAAATCATCACCATTAATATTTAAATATTAATGAAATTATTATCAAAATATCAAAAGTCATTAATTATAACTTCAAATATTTTTAAAACATTTTTCTCATTTTTAAATGATTTTTAAATCAATAAAATCATTTTTAATTCATTTATTTAATATAATAATTAAATAAATCTAAAAGCATTAATATTAATTTATTAATGAGAATTCTCAAAAATATTGAAAATTATTATTTATAATTCAAAATATTTTCTAACACTTTATTCTTATTTATAATGATTTTCTAAATTAATAAAATCATTTCTAAATAATTTATTTAATTTAATAATTAAATAAATCTAATATCATTAATATTAAATTATTAATAAAATTCTCTAAAAATATTAAAAGTGACATTTTATAACTCAAAATATTTTAAAATGTTTTATTCTTATTTAAAATGATTTTTATATAATTACAATCATTTTTCTCTAATTTATTTAATACACTAATTAAATAAATTAAATACCATTAATATTCAAATAATTATAATTATTAATGAAAAATATTTCAAATAGTCAGAAAGTACTTTTTATAATTTAAAATAATTTTTAAAACTATTTTTGGTAATTTTTAGAATTTATTTTCTATTTTTAAATAATTTCTGGAAAATCAGAAATTAGAAATTAATTTATCTGTCGCTAAAGACCTTTAGCGAAACTAAGCGTCGTTGTTGGTGTTCTTGAGACTCAAGAACACTTACAGTCCGGTACTTAAGGTCCTTAGTTTGACCACACTTTAATCTCGGTTCTTTCTTGTTCTGTCTAATCTAAAAGTCAGATATTATAGTGTTATTGTTATACTACAACTAACACTAACAATAAAGGTCATATCACACCACATATGCCGGATCCGAAGCCCCAAAGTTGTTGTCAGAAGCTTCTGGGCTTTCTGGGTTACCCAGAAACCCAAACAGCTTCGACTGCCTACTGTGTGGCTCGATTCGCTTCTAGTTCTGGTTATTGTATGGATGTTATTAAGGTTCAAAACTATAGCCAACATGTCAGGGAACATATATAAATCACCAGATCAGTTCAAAAACATCAAAATTACCAGATATGATCCAGTCAAACATGGTCAGAAGTCATGTTCATACACTTTTTGGAATTTCCAGAAAAGTGTTTCGTGATCAGATGGGCTATTTTGACCACTCACTAAAACCAATACATTTAATGTTTAGGGAATCTAAAGACATGTACTTGGAGTTCATATTACAGGCTATAATATTATTACAGAAACATCATCATATCATATATAGTCTGACAGATAAAGGCCAAAGAAAATCTTGTCAGACTCGGTTTTACACTTTCTAGGTTACCTAGAAAGCGACTGGTCATGCTCGGTCAACCCTCTTTGAATAACACACGATCTAGACATCTAATGGCTATACTACCACTTGAAGATGAAAGACCTCATACCAGACTACCAATCCAAAAGATCAAACAACAAAAAGCATAAACGAGCAATGATCTGTGGCCACTGACATTAGGTTGTCAGACCCCTTTTCGAGCTCAAAAACAGTTTTTGAAAAACTTTATTTTAAGGCACTTTGATGCTATGGATTAATGATAGATCATCATAGATCTTCATAAAACATCCATTAGCAAGATTCTAAACACAAAAACTTTCTTAGCATACAAGATCAAATATTAATTTAGGGTTATACGTCTCTTGTTCAAATCTTGATCTTGATCTTCCTAATCTAATATTGGTTGATCTAGGGCTGTATTTAGGACTGATACACTTATGTATTTCGTAGGTTTAGGAGAGAGAGAGAGTTGGTGAGAGCAAGAGAGAAATTGAGCAAGTAAATGGACTTTCTCTCTCTCTCTCTCTCTAATTCTATATATATGATTATATGTTGCTTGGATCTGAGATTTTCGGCTGATATTGTTGGAGATTTCATGCCACAAAGTCAATCTAGTTGCTCACCTACTAAAGTTGTTAGCAAGTAAACAAGTTACCAGTTAAAGAAAATGAAAAAGGGTATTTTATTCATTTGCAAAATAAATTTAATGGCATACATGGAATTTGTCACACCCTTAGGGTTTAACCCTAAGGTTCTAACCCTTAGGTTTTAAATACTCCAATTCTAGAATTTTCTATTTAGTGTTTTAAAATAGAAAATTAAGAATTTTGAAAATGTAATTAGGGTTTTAAATAAAAATTAATATTTCTAAAGTATAATTAGGGTTTCCTAATTATATTAACACATAATAATCACTTTAGGCTTGCTAATTAGGATTAGGGTTTCCTTAGGGTTTTAATTAGAAAAATAAAATTTCTAAATTACAATTAGGGTTTGTAAAATAGAAATTAAGATAACTAAAATATAATTAGGGTTTTCTAATCATATTTAAGTTTAATAAACACATTAAGCTTACTAATTAGGATTAGGGTTTCCTAATTAGGGTTTAGGATTCCCAGATTTTAAATTAAAGTTTTCCGATATTCGTTTAGGGTTACTAACTGTACGTTAGGGTTTTTAAACCTGAGATTAGGGTTTCTAATCCCTTATTAGGGTTTACTAATTTTAAACCTTATCCGATCAATCATTGATCAAAAATTCTAAACAATACAAACACGAACTCATTAATATAATTATTTTAATTATATTTTCTATCGAATCACTATCCAAAAATTAGGGTTAGGGTTTCTAAAGCTGTTAAGCACAACTCTACTCTATTTTCTCAGTCAATACAAAAATTGACCAATTCTCGAGACTCAGTATCACGATATACTTGTCGACAATATTAATAAATAATATTAATATTAAATATAAAAAAATTATTCATAAAATTTTGATTATTCAAAATCTCGAGTTATATATCACATTCACCCCTCCTTAAAAGGATTTCATCCTCGGAATCACCGCTTTCTTATTCTCTACAATCTTTTAAAGTTGTATCATCAATTCATTTTTTTATCAACACAATATTAATTTGTGTTTCAAATTCTAACTTGTGACTTGAATCTATAAAAGAAAACAGTTTACAGAAATACTTGACTCATAATACTCGCGTAATTTAAGTATTAAGCTAAATCGTTACAGGTCGCTTCTTCATGGGCAGCTGCTACATTTGGAACTGTCATGCTAAAAGTGAATGATGTTGGTCTTCCCTGCTGAGCTGATTCTTTAATCGTCAGGGTTTTGCTATCGGGTCCCTTATTAGCAATCCACTTCTTCCTATTCCTTTTTGGACAATTTCTGACCAGATGATCGGTCGATCCACACGCAAAATAACCTTGAATCTTCTTCGGACGGGACAATTTGGTGACACGTTTCCCTCTTACCCACAATTGAAACAGACTCCTTTTTTCTTCAAACAACCTCCTTGATGACTCTTCCCGTAAACTATACACGGTGTATCCTTTCTCTTATTCTCTTTTAGAATATTTCCTAAATTAACATTATCATCCCTCTTACGTTTATTAAAATCCTTGCCTCCATTACCACCTATCATATTATTTCTTTCAGCCTCTTTTCTTTGTTCTTGACTATTCTGCAATACAACTTCCATTTCTTCTTCAGCGATAATGGCTTTTTCTAATAAAGTTGAAAATGAATTAATTTGCAGTACATCTAACTTCTCGAGTACCAACGATTTCAATCCGTTCCTAAAACATCGTGCTTTAAGCTCCTCAGTGTCCACTCGATGTGGAACAAATTTTGCTAACTTGTCGAACTTGACAAAATATTCTACCACTGACATATTCTTCTGCTTCAGATTCAAAAATTGCTCTTCCATATTTCTCTTTAGACCTCCCTTCCTTGGCGGCATTATCTGATAAAAATCTTACATTAATTTTTGTTTTCTACATAGATTCTTATTAATAACATGATAAGAATTAAAAATTTCTCATATAATCGCATATTTATTCAAATAACACACCGTACATATAGCACTTAACACACATATTTAGCATTATCCCTTTTTAAATAATATCAGGATTAACAACACAACTTTAAACAAAAGTTGTAATTCTCTGACTTTAAACAAACAAAGTCATAATTCTCCATTCACACACAACTATTCCCAGTTCATCAAACTTACCACACCTAGGGGTTCAGGAACTTGCCACAATTATATGAGTTTATGAACTTATCCTAGTCAGACCTTTGGCGTCCATTCGCTGAGAGGTTCAAAACATTTCATATAATTATGAGTCATGAACTTACCATAAGTATAAGTTTTAAGAACTCACAAAATAATCTTAATCTTATATTCATATAGAAAATAAAGATTTTATTCATATAAACATATATATTTTCATATGTTCACACATCATTCTTGATATTACATCCGTTAATATCACACTCTATCAAAAGATATTATCGCTTAAACTTAAGCTATCTGTCCACTCCCTTCACCAGTCTTCTACTTACTGGGACACTTGTTGAATCAATGACATGTTCTCCTACACGAAAAACACTTCCTCATAATCGGCTTAGGACAATACAAAGAATTATGTCCTTCCGACTTAAAATTGAAGCACACGTTCATCCACATCATGCATTCTCCCACGTGAGTCTTTCCACACTTTCTGTAGACTTGATTCTTCTTCGGGTTTGAATTTTTAGAATCATCGCTGTCGTTGTCCCTCTTTCTCTTTTTCTTGCCTTTCTTCTGCTTGATTGTTCCTTCAGACGATCCACCACCTTCAGCCTTCATCCTCTCCACCTGCGCCTTCAGCTCGTTCAGTTCTTCAGTCATTTTTCGTAACGCTCGCTCCATCATCCACAACTCCTCCAAGAGAAACATTTTACTCTGAAGTTCTTGAACTTCTGCAGATAGTTGATCTTGTTCTCCAACTTTGATCTTATTCTCTTTCTCTGCCTTCGCTTCTTCGGACTCTGCCTCCTCATCACCACTCAAATACATCTCGGGATAATCATTATGATCCCTCCCCAGATTGACCATAGGTTCATCTTCTCCCACCTTCTCAACTGATTCGCTTTGCGTTACCACCTCGGCTACTGGCACTGGTGCAACAGCCGCTAGTATCTCTGCACTTATTTCATCTTCTCCAGACATCCTACAATCAGTCTAAATGGCTTGATTAATACTTCTCCAGTACAAACTTCTCACACTATGTGTCCACATATCTCACTATCGAATCCCTCGCTCAGTACTCTACATGAGTATTCAAGATTTCGCTTATGTTTATAATCCTAGGGTTCCCCCCCCCCCCCCACTTAAGGTTTATAACCTATAGCTTTGCTACCAACTTGTGACACCTTGGTCACTACAGCTTTGATACCAACCTGTGACACCCCCAAATCCGGGTTATCTGACCCCCGAGTTTGGTGCTCATGATCCACAATATAATACTAACTAACTACCCATTCATATAGAAATAGTAATACATATCACATTAACATATGTTGTTAATACATTAGTCACAGATCCGCTAACCTTAACATTACAAACATACCCCTTAGATATACAAAAAGGGTTTACAATTACAACATATTCATAACGTTTATAATTAAAAAAAACAAATCCAACATTTTGCCTTTGCCTTTGTTCTTCTTTGACCCGCCGCCCTCTTCGTTCCTAGCTGAAATGTTTTATTTAGCAAAGGTGAGCAACAAGTTTTCCCCGCAAGTTAAGACATATAATAAATGTATACGAATGAATAAGAACATACTATCTATTTTGATAGAATGAAACCAAAGTTCGGGGAACTTTGAAATAGCTGAACAAAGCTTTAATAATTAACAAGTCCTCTCACAATCTATGTAACACAATAATTTGATAATGAAAGAGTACAACGCTTTCAAAGTTTCTGCGATATTCTAATGAATAATCAAGAATCAATTCTATGCAATTACAAAGTGGAATGTTTTTCAGATTTATGCTGAGTGATTACACAAGATCTAGAACTTCTCTTCTCGGGTATCTATCAAAGATTTACTTTGATACATACGCAGGTGTATCAGATAACCATAAAGATTAAATTATACCCCACTGCAAGTACTTAGAGCCGGCCAACTCCTTGTACCCTATATTATGCATAATACTTAAGTCGCGCGCAATGGTGGTCGAATATACGACTAAAAATGTTTCCTTTTATATAAAAGGTTGTTCTTCTCAGTCTCAGAATCAAGATTTGATTTAACAACGAAATTCAATTATTTCAATATCTAATCACTTCTCTTCTCTTCTCTTCTCAAACCTATCTGGCATTGATCTATCAATAATAATTAAATTCACTTCTCTTCTCTTCTCGAACCTATCAACTTCTAACAAATGTTCGTCTAGCCAGAATAATTAGCTAAGATAATTCTCAACAGAATTCAACAATAAACAGGAATTATCTGTACTATCAATATTAGCTTCTTACGGATATGAATATCCAACAACAGTTATTCTACGAATATATATTTTTCGAATCAGTAATTCAATTTGAATTATTAAACATGCACTAACTGCGAATAATCAATAATAAATTCTTGGACGTGGTATAATTAGTAATAATTAACCACTATAATAATTGAATGAATATAACTCAAGGTTGAGTTAGGAAACTTGCCTTCCGCGTTGATTACATCTACACAATATACTTATCTACTTTTGAAAGACCTATAACCAATAATATCGGTCTCCCAATTAGCACAATAATTTATAATCACATAACACTGTATTCTACAGTCAAACTTCTCCTAGGCACATAGCCACATTAGTGTTTATAACCTATGTTAACACTTAACAAGTCTAACTAGTTCGGTCTGGTCGGACTTTAGTCTCATCTCGGTGTTCTGTCACCCTATCCGACAATTAACACATTGATTGTCAATTAAACTTGGTCTCTAAGCTTCAATATTATTTTAAATAAGTTACATATAGTTTATAATATTTTTCGGAAGCTTTTAATAATTTATAAACAATTATTATAATTTATAATAATTTTTCAAACACTTAAATCATTTTTAAATGATTTAATTATCAAATAATCTTATTAACATTAATATTTAATAATATAAAAATATTAATAACATACTTGTCAAAATATTAAAGTTATTGTTAATAACTTAAAATATTTTTAAATCATTAATATTCTACTTAAATGATTTTCAAATTAATTAAAATTATTTTTAAACCATTACCATTAATATTTAAATATTAATGAAATTATTATCAAAATATCAAAAGTCATTAATTATAATTCAAATATTTTTAAAACATTTTTCTCATTTTTAAATGATTTTTAAATCAATAAAATCATTTTTAATTCATTTATTTAATATAATAATTAAATAAATCTAATATCATTAATATTAATTTATTAATGAGAATTCTCTAAAAATATTGAAAATTATATTTTACAATTCAAAATATTTTCTAACACTTTATTCTTATTTAAAATGATTTTTAAAATTAATAAAAAAATTTTAATTATTTATTTAATTTAATAATTAAATAAATCTAATATCATTAATATTAAATTATTAATAAAATTTTCTAAAAATATTAAAAGTCACATTTTATAACTCAAAATATTTTTAAATAATTTATTCTTATTTAAAATGATTTTTATATAATTAAAATCATTTTTCTCTAATTTATTTAATATACTAATTAAATAAATTAAATAGCATTAATATTCAAATAATTATAATTATTAATGAAAAATATTTCAAATAGTCAGAAAGTATTTTTGATAATTTAAAATAATTTTGAAAACCATTTTTGGTAATTTTTAGAATTTATTTTTTATTTTTAAATAATTTTCGGAAATCAAAAATTAGAAATTAATTTATCCATCGCTAAAGATCTTTAGGGACACTAAGCGTCGCTGTTAGTGTTCTTGAGCCTCAAGAACACTGACAGTCCGGTGCTTAAGGTCCTTAGTTTGACCACACTTTAATCTCGGTTCTTTCTTGTCCTGTCCAATCTAAAAGTCAGATATTGTAGGGTTATTGTTATACTACAACTAACACCAACAATAAAGGTCATATCACACCACATATGCCGAATCTGAAGCCCCAAAGTTGCTGTCAGAAGCTTCTGGGCTTTCTCTCTCTCTCATTAAATATATATGATTATATGTTGCTTGGATCTGAGATTTTCGGCTGATATTGTTGGAGATTTCATGCCACAAAGTCAATGTAGTTGCTCACCTACTAAAGTTGCTAGCAATTAAACAAGTTACCAATTAAAGAAAATAAAAAAGGGCATTTTGGTCATTTGGAAAATAAATTTAATGGCATACATGGAATTTATCACACCCTTAGGGTTTAACCCTAAGGTTCTAACCCTTAGGTTTTAAATACTCCAATTCTAGAATTTTCTATTTAGGGTTTTAAAATAGAAAATTAAGAATTTCGAAAATATAATTTGGGTTTTAAATAGATATTAATATTTCTAAAGTATAATTAGGTTTTCCTAATTATATTAACACATAATAATCACTTTAGGCTTGCTAATTAGGATTACGGTTTCCTAATTAGGGTTTTAATTAGAAAAAATAAAATTTCTAAATTATAATTAGGATTTGTAAAATAGAAATTAAGATAACTAAAATATAATTAGGGTTTTCTAATCATATTTAAGTTTAATAAACACATTTAGCTTACTAATTAGGATTAGGGTTTCCTAATTAGGGTTTAGGATTCCCAGATTTTAAATTAGGGTTTCTCGATATTCGTTTAGGGTTACTAACTGTACGTTAGGGTTTCTAAACTTGAGATTAGGGTTTCTAATCCCTTATTAGGGTTTACTAATTTTAAACCTTATCCGATCAATCATTGATCAAAAATTCTAAACAATACAAATGCGTACTCATTAATTTAATTATTTTAATTATATTTTCTATAGAATCCCTATCCAGAAATTAGGGTTAGGGTTTCTTAAGCTGTTAAGCACAACTCTACTCTATTTTCTCAGTCAATACACATATTGACCAATTCTCGACACTCGTATCACAGATACTTAGTACAATATTAACAGTCAATATTAAATATAAAAAAAATTATTCGTAAAATTTTGATTATTCAAAATCCCAGGTTATCACAGAATTTTCATTGGTTATTCACAAAATAGTAAAGCATATCATGTATTTACTATTAACAAGTTATGTGTTGAAGAATCTGTTCATATTACTTTTAATGAGACTAACAATTATCTTCCAAAAGAAAGAGATAAGGATGCCAAAAATTTAGAGATCTCAGTGAATCCAGAAAACCGAAAAAGTTTATTCAACAAGCCGAATGAACAAATGCAGCAAGCTGAATTGGAAAACTCGCAAGGAATGATCAAAGAACAACACAATAGCTTGAAATAGATTTCCCCTAACAAGAAGAGGTAATACATGGTGTATAAATGCCAAAGACTGCGAGATATCTCAAGAATCATCCACCAAAAAACATCATTGGAGATATAAACAAAGGAATCACTACAAGGAGAGGATTTTAAAATCAATGTGCATTTTCTGCATTCCTATCACAAGTTGAGCCAAAGAATGATAGGGAAGCTATTTTAGATGAAAGTTGGCTAATGGCAATGCAAGAGGAACTTCAGCAATTTAAATGATGCCAAGTCTGGGAACATATGCCCCCTCCTAAAGATGTTTCTATCATTGGAACAAAGTGGGTATTCAAGAATAAGCTTGATGAGCATGGCACAATCACTCGTAACAAAGCAAAGCTAGTAGCTCAGGGATACAATCAACAAGAAGGGATCGACTACGAAGAAACTTACGCCCCAGTTGCAAGACTAGAGTCAATCCGAATCTTGTTAGCATTTGCTTGTTATAAGAAGTTCAAGCTTTATCAGATGGACGTAAAGAGCACCTTCCTCAATGGATACATCAATGAAGAGGTATATATAAAACAACCTCTTGGATTTGAACATGAGAGATATCTAAACCATGTCTACAAGCTCAAGAAAGCTCTCTATGGTCACAAACAAGCTCCAATAGCCTGGTACGAGAGGTTGAGTAAGTATTTACTTTCAAATGGTTTTATTAGAGGAAAAATTGATTCTACATTATTTATTAAGAATGAAAATAAAGATGATATAATTTTTGGTGCTACTAATGATTTTCTTTGTGAGAGGTTTTCTAAGTATATCCATAAGGAGTTCGATATGAGTTTAATGGGAGAACTTAACTACTTTTTGGGACTCCAAATCAAGCAAACAAAGGAAGGTATCTATATCCATCAAACCAAATATACAAAAGAGCTACTTAAAAGGTTTGGTTTTGAGGGATCCAATTCAAAGGCTACACCAATGAGCACTTCTATAAAGCTTACGTCTGATGAAAAAGGTATAAATGTGGAGGTAACTAAATATCGAGGAATGATTGGTTGTCTATTATATTTAACTGCATCTAGACCAGATATAATTTACAGTGTATGTCTGTGTCTACGTTTTTAAACAAAACCTAAGGAATCCCACTTACAAGTTGTTAAAAGGATTTTTAAATATTTAAGTCGTTCTATCAATTTGGGATTATTTTATCCAATTTTCAATCAATTGAACTAATGGGATATTCAGATGCTAACTATGCAGGATGCCAAATTGATAGAAAAAGTACAAGTGGTGCTTGCACATTTTTAGGTCACAGTCTTGTTACATGGCATAGTAAAAAGTAAACTTCAATTGCTTTATCAACCACTGAGGGTGAATATCTAGCTGCAGGGAGTTGCTGCTCTCAAATATTATGGTTGAAACAAACCCTATGTGACTTTGATGTTTTATGTGATAGTGTGCCTATTTACTGTGATACTTCTAGCACTATTGAAATATCAAAAAATCATGTTTTGCATTCACGTACAAAGCATATAGAGGTAAGACATCACTATTTAAGGGATAATGTTTCAAAAGGTTTAATCAAATTAATTTTTATTCCAACAGAAAAACAATTAGCTGATATTTTTACCAAACCGTTAAGTGAAGAAAGATTTTGCATGGTAAGGAGAGAACTTGGAATGTGCATGGTATAAATAATAATTACGTACTAAAATATTTCATGCATAAAATATTTCAAAACTACAGTATATCTGCATGTTATTAATTTAAATATATATGGTTGATATACATTATCTGTTCATATATCTGATGATAACCGACGGCTATGGGAGACGTATCTACTTTTGGTGGCACAATTCACGATAGATAATTATGAGTTTTTAAATTTGAAAACACAAGAGTTGAAGATTGTTTCCTTTCTCATGGAGTCTGTTCGGCACCCAGCTCTGCCTTATTAAACCCTGATTTCACACTTTCTCACACAAACTAAGAAAACCTTTCTCTTATCATCGTTCTTGAGCGCTCTAATTTCTGCAACAAAAATGAAGACCCGCGCTAACAAACGATCATCTGGAATCACCATTAAAGAAGGAAAACAGTCTCGATCCCCTTATACTGTGAGATTGATGAAGAAGTCCAAATGACAGAATTGTCAGGCATCTATGCATGTCTCGTTCGACGACGCTACTCTATCCGATGAGTCTGATTCCAGTTTTTCCTTTATGAAATTTTCTGCCATTAGTCCAAAAGCGAAGTCAAAACCATATCCTGATGTTGAACCTCCCTCCTCTCAACCAGAATCGCCATCTACTCTGGTAAACCCTTTCTCTGCTTCTTATGATTTACCATATAATTTCTTTCGAGGTCAGAGTTTTGAAGCCCGCTTCAAAACTTCTATTGCCACAAAACAGTTCGTCTATAAGAAGATTGTGGATTTATTTTATTTCAAAAATTCCTCTTTAGAAAATCTTTTTACTTCTTCTGGTATGTCTGCTATGCTATTTCCCCCAACTAAAGCGTATCCCCAGTTGGTACAGCAGTTTTACATAAATTTGGAATGTAATGGGGATTGTTACACGTCTTTTATGAAGGGAAAATCTCTATTTTTCACGGTTGTTGATTTCGAAAGTATTTTTGGTATTCCATCTTCTGGTCCTTGTCCTTTTACTTTAAAGGGTGCTGCTAATATTCCTTTTCCTCCCCTTGAACAACTTTGTACTGTTATGAATGATTCT
This sequence comes from Panax ginseng, assembly GCA_020205605.1. Classification (NCBI taxonomy): domain Eukaryota; kingdom Viridiplantae; phylum Streptophyta; class Magnoliopsida; order Apiales; family Araliaceae; genus Panax; species Panax ginseng. The sequence goes on along the minus strand of CM035143.1, from coordinate 55,224,338 downwards.
TCCTTGACTACTATGTTTACTCCTAAGACTGATGATGTGTGTCCAACTGCATGTGTTTTGCAAAAGTTGATATGATAAGATCTGTTTTCATGAGTTGGTGGTGGAGCAGATTTTACCTATCAAAATCTTGTGGTTGTTGCTATGATTTTAAAAGGTATCACTTTTAATTATTCTCTCATGATATTATCACACATGCTCAGTTGAATTCGGCATGTTAAAAAAATTTCTTCCTTATGGGTTATTTCTTACAAAAATGTTCCAACATTTTAAAATTTTTCTTAATAATGAAATTGTGGTTTCACATAATGAGTTCATTGATTCTGCAAATCTAAAACAGTCTCATATATCGTTTGTTCATGGTTTGTTTGTCCGGATTATACTTGATCCTTCCCCTATTCCACCAAGTTCTGTTTCTCCTGATATGTCATCTGATACTCCTATTTCATCCACTCTTCCTAGTTCCTCAATCTCATCTCCTGAAGTGGTCAATTTGTTGACTAAAATTTTTAAGAATCAAGAGTCCATGTGTAATGATATTATTGATGTTAAACAAAGGATTTTGTTTTTGGAAAAAGGAAAATTGCCCATTCGGGCTAATGATTTGAAACAATGTTTTTCCCAAATAGAATATGAGTTTATCGATCTCCAAGCCAGTTTTGAGTTATAAACGGTGGCCATGTTTGAATCCCTTCAAAGGAAGATTTACAGGAATTCTTGTCAATTGAGTCAAGAATTTAAGTTTGTTAGTTATCAAATTGGGAAATTTGCTGAGTTTATGGTTGTACGTATAAATGATATTGGTCGGAAGCTGCATTTTAATAGGATGTACTCTACCATTCTTGAATGGCCTCGCTACAATTGGATGGCCGAGTATGTTGGAGACTTTTTAGACCTTCATCTGCCAAATGCGACCTTTATTCCTCGTCCCCCTCGTTTTGCTCATTAGTTTTCTTAGGAAGAAAAGCTTCATCGTCTTCCACATCGTCCTTATTTTACTTCTCATCCTCTACCCGTGGTACATGTTGACGACATTGACTAAAGACCTTTTTGCCTGATGACAAAGGGGGAGACACTGGCCGTTAGAAGAGGTTAAATAATGCCTAAACAAAAGGCATGATGATAATCAGTTTAGATTATTGAATATTTTTTATTCTATCCTGAAATTTTAAAATATGCATGAATTTAGGGGGAGTTATAATTTTTGGTGTTGTCATTATCAAAAAGGGGGAGAATGTTGACTTGTTAATATTCTAACCTTATTGTTTTGATGATGACTTGACATTTTGTACTAATTTGTTTATTATGAAATTTCAGAAAGTTGATGAAAGGATCATTGTTCAAAGAATTTGAAGATTTGTGTCCTAAGAAAATTATGTAAGGTCATTGCAAATATTTGATTTTTCAATACAAGGCTCTAGGATATTTTATTTGTGCATTACAAGTGATTAGTATTTTTGTGCATGATTTAAAGTTTTATTCCTAACTGATTCTATTGTCCAAATTTATTAAGTGATTATATTTTTCCATGTATGTTAATACTTGAAAATAGTTGTCACAATTATTTTGATTAATCTTTTACATGTTTTATGGAATCGACATATGTAATATGTTAGGTTACTCAAAAGGCAGTATAATATGTTTGTGGCGGTAGTTATTTAAGAGTCGTGATTACTCTATATTTATTTTTAAGTGGAGCATGTTATTAGGAGTCTATGTACAGCACAATTCTTGGAACTTTAAGATAATTATTATCTTGGAAAGTTGGCTTTTTATACACTTGCTGATTTTTACGGAACTAACACTCATTGTGATGCTCAGTGGTATTCATAAGGCAATGTTGTTTACATTGAAACTTTTCACGGAATTAATATATTTATATGCAATGTGATAAGTGGCGGCAGGTGTTATAATCTTTAAAGGAGTCAAATTACTAAGATATTCTCGGATTTGTTTCAAACTCCTTATCCGTGTAAAATGTGTCTAACAGAAATATTTTGGAACGTTACTTATCTTAACAAATTTATGTTGGCAATGTAAATAATTTTATCTCATACAACGGAACTGCTTTGAAGAGCAACGGTAATATTTTTGGGCTATAAAGAGAACTGAGATATTCGTGCTATACACAACACTTGAATTAATTCTTGCACTCATATACTTGAAAAGCTATTCTATTATTCTTGGTGCAAATCCTCAGCTGCTGTGCAATAATTATTCAGATTATTTCTCAGCTAATTTTTGTGAGCTTCATATTGGTGATATCTTTCTTACTGTTCTAACTATTTGATCATTGCATTCATTAGTTGAGCCTTGCATTGTTAAATTTCTTATTTGTTTTGATCATTAGACATCTATATTTGTAATTTTACATTTTAGACTAAGTGTTATCTAAAGGAATTTAATCCAGGTGAATTAAGGTTTGTTTACAAACAGGTTCAAGGAAGCATAGGTGCTTAAGGGGTGCAATGATACACAAGGAGCAAAAGTGCTCAAGTGAATTATTGTAATTCAAATTTGATAGAATCTGTTTTGTAACAAGAGTCAATTTAAAAAAATAAAGTGAGTCTCCAATACTATTTGGTATTGGATGTGGACTAGGCTATTATTATAGAGGGTAATAGTTGAACCACGTAAAAAATTTTGGTGTTAATTTTATTACTTGCTTTACTTTAATTACTCACAAAAGTTACTTAATTATCTTAATAATTAAAATTTGAATATTTGCATTATTCTAAGATAATTCATTAACACCAAGTATTTTCAGAAAGATATTTTCTTAAAATCAAACAGTCAATTCGGTAGGCCATATTCATTCAGCAAGTTGCATTCATTAATATAGTAGGCTGAATTCAGTACTTTGGTTTAAAATATAAAAATTGGTCATAATTTGTTCCCACACTTATTCAACCCCCCCCCCCCTTCTAAGTGTGCCTTAGCTGAATTTCAAGAACATCAGAAGCTCTCCTCCTCACACCTACGGAGGCCACACGAGAGCTACTCGGCTGATCTGGATCCATAATCTGAAAAAAGTCTCTAAATCACCTCAAAAAGGGTGAGGCAAGTTTTAAACTTTAAGCTTATTGAAGTTAAATCATTGTTTCCTAACTAGTTTAAATCCTAAAGCATGCATTGTGTTAACATACATCCACAGTAGAGTTAAAATTACATGTTCATTAAAATCTTAGGCTCATGAAATTTTTTTGCTAGTCTCTTTTGTAAAATGGACTATCCACATGCACATAGGCATGACTGTAACGACCCCAAAATTCATACAATTTAATTCTCGACTTCGGTCATTAACAATACATTCAAACTATAATTTTACATCATTAAATGATAATACAACCATTGAAATTTTTAGAATAATTAAAAATTTCTATTACAAACTATTCTCGTTCCCAAAACCTTCAACCTTTACATCTAACTATTTCATAATCATTTTAATACTACAAAAGTTTACATCGTAAAACGATATTATAATTCAACATTTATAAATTATTCGGAACCTTAAACATGGTTCAAATAATAATAACACAACCAAAGTGTATAAATCTTCAAGTATCACATCTGATTAATGTCTTTCAAGTAACACATAACTTTACCTTGAATCTTGAACCTGCAAAAGTGGTTATTTGCAAGGTTGAGCTCGACGGCCCAACAAAATCTAACAATTTTCATGCATCACATAGCACATAATAACATCCTCAATATATAACATACATGTTCCAATTCATATAACAAGTATAAAGATTGAGTTCCTTACTCAATCAACATGCTTTAATCAATCAACGTAGTTATAAATTGACTTTAACATTTCATACTTTCAACATATATATAACACATCATGCTCTATGCAATAAAAATTTAAAACAGTTAATCATCAAGTTCACATAGCAAATAGGAACTGAAAGACTTGCTTGATTCGTAGTTTATGAACTACGACTTAACAACTTAACGCGTATCTGCACTTCGTGTATTCCTACACAGTTATATAATCATGGATTCACATCCATTAGTCATATATTTCATACATTCTTAATATAATAATAATGTTACATTATTTCCTAACTAAGTTTGTAAAACCTACATTTCACTTTCTCATCATACTCTTAGAATAGCTAGGTATGTATAGGTATACCTTACCCACTCGTACTTTACATCAACATTCATATATATATATATATATATATATATATATATATATATATATATTACACACTTGACTCGCTACGTGTTCTGTGACAACCCGGAAATTCGGATCGTCCAGAATTTAGGGTTAAAGAATGAATTATTAATAAAAGGAATTTTTATTAATATTATTATGTGCTATGTGTTTATTAATCGTTCTATAACCTAGGATGATTATAAATCGGGAGTATTCTGGCTACGAGCTAGATTGAGCGAATAAGAATTTTCTAGACGAAAATAGAAGTTTTCCGGGAACAAAATATTTTCGGGAAAAAAGACGAAATAGGCACTATTCATCCGTTTCTGCTAGGAGATTTATTTTGAAATTCCGAGAAGCTATAGATTACATTTAATTTTGAGACGTGACGGAATATTCAATAATATTTCAGTTATGGTAAAAACGAAGTTTTCGCCTACGGACTCAAAACCTAAGGGTTAGGAAAAGTGAGTTTCGAGAATTTTATGATCACGTATAATAATTAGGGTTATTATGCGTGAGAGATATGAGTATGATATGAATTATTATACGACTAAAGTATGAAGATTATTATGACATATAATACGAATATCGTACGAACAATATACGAATAGATTACAAGAATACGAGAATACGAGATTAGAATGCGTAGAATACGATTAGTCTTAATGGACTTTGAGCTCATGGACTTTGTAGGATCCAATTGGACTTGGACTATGTCAAGCCCAATGCTTTGTGAAATCAAGCCAAGTTAGGCCCAATAAGAATTAGGGTTAAGGCCCGAACCAAGAAAAAAAACTGCGGATCGAACCGATGGGTAAACGGATGGGTAATAACCAATGGGCAACCCATGGGTTGACCCATGAGCATGTGGGGTGGCTACTTGGCCACCAAGTAAGGGTTGTGGCCAAGTAAACTTGGTGGCTAAGTGTTGGAGGAGGTGGGAATAGTATGAAGGTGGGGGGCAAAATGCTTTAATCAATCAACATACATGTTTCAATTCATATAACAAGTATAAAAATTGAGTTCCTTACTCAATCAACATGCTTTAATCAATCAACGTAGTTATAAATTGACTTTAACATTTCATACTTTCAACATATATATAACACATCATGCTCTATGCAATAAAAATTTAAAATAGTTAATCATCAAGTTCAAATAGCAAATAGGAACTGAAAGACTTGCCTGATTCGTAGTTTATGAACTACGACTTAACTGCTTAACGCGTATCTACACTTCTTGTATTCCTACACAGTTATATAATCATGGATTCACATCCACTAGTCATATATTTCATACATTCTTAATATAATAATAATGTTACATTATTTCCTAACTAGGTTTGTAAAACCTACATTTCACTTTCTCATCATACTCTTAGAATAGCTAGGTATGTATAGGTATACCTTAACCACTCGTACTTTACATCCACGTTCATATATATCTATTACACACTTGACTCGCTGTGTGTTCATTACATATTTCAAACTCATAGATGCATGATTCACAAAGTTCTTGCATTTTGCAAAATTTAACAACTCTGTGTTTTATATAACCATTACATGTTCTTATGCATAAAACATCATCTATGTCAAGTATTATATCTTTAGACATTCATACCTGCATGCTTTAAGGTCTGGATTCATAGTTAAAATAATAAGGCATCATTGCCTGTGCCAAGCAATTGCGCCTTAGTTAGGCTTAGGGGTGGCGCATTTTATTTCCCCACGCCGCACTGGGGTTGAGCTTGCATTTCCTGTTTCTATCCAACTCTAACACACCTATTCATTTATACTTTAACATACATACATGTTAGAGGTTCTTACATAAGCATATGACCATTCTTGAGTTCATTTTTACAAGTTTTAGTTCATGACTTTCCATGAAATTAAAGCATAAAAGGTTATGTATTTATCATGCTTTATAACTTTGGTCATATTCCTACATATAGAGGTCTCACAATTTGTTAATACATATGATCATGATGTTCATATCATTCATTCATAACTAGCATTGTTTAACACTTTGAAATATGCTTGAACTCATGTTTGATTAAATCATCTTTATGTCCATTACCTACGAATCATGTTTAGAGACATAATAAAACGTAACATGGCATCTCAAGCCTTTAGAATCTAAATACTCATATGTAATGCAACTTAAGTTCGAAAACATGCTCGAGGTTGCCTTTGAAATCCTTTTACATGAATGATGCAATATAGCGCATGTAAATCAACTTTGAAACTCTTACCATAAGTAACTAAGTCATGTTAACATCTTTTCAAGTTCAAAAACTATATATTATAGCATTCATGTTCATTAACTTATTATACTAAGCTTTTCTTGAAATTTCTCTAATCACAAGGTCTAAAAAGTTTAATCATGAAAAAAGACACTATAAACACCATATCATGCTCATTTATATTTGAACTCAATTATGTTTATAAACCACTACGTTCAGAACTTATAGAACATAAGTTTCCACAAGGTTTGTTTTCAAAATCTTTAAGTTTCTTTTAAAAACACATACAAGTCATGCCAATGCTTTCTATTATGAGCAAGGAAATCTTATAGTCATGTATAATATCATGCATTTTTATGTTACATCACTTAGAATGACATATTCCATCGTTGGGAGCACTATACTGTTGTATGTGCTCGCTTGACGGCCTCCGATTGCCTCCGAATACGTAATAGTCACAAAGATGACTATTTTGACCCTTCCTAACGACCTCAAACTGAAAAACTTAAAAACCAAAGGTTGTAGGTCTATTCGTCCTCATTCCGGATCATCTTGAATCACCTCAATCGGAGTTCATATGAAAACGTTATGTTTAATTTACTACAAGCAGTCGAGAAGCGGTTCACGATTATTGATGCCCGCAAGCATTGCGCCCCAATTGGCCCTTGGGGGTAGCGCACTTTCGCCTTTGGGAGGAAAAGATGACCCCTCATGCTCTGTTCTTCGCTATTTCACAGACCCCTACCCCTTCCAATTTTTTTAGCATGAGTTATACTCATCCAAATTGGTTCATTCTCGATTCTATGAGTTTGTAACTCATAAAACTACAACATACCAAATACCCAACAATTAACATAAACATTAACTAACCCAAATATGAATTTACAACTAATGTTCATACTAATTGTTCATGTTTTGATAATTTAGCGAATTTGTTCAGTACGAATTCATTTCTCAACCATTCGATTCATTCAACTTTTGTTGTTTTCGTTTCTTAATATACTAACACAATATATAACCAATTAACAGAATATAGCAAAGATTGAACATCAAATTTTGGACTTACTAAGCCATTTTCATACACAAAACACTTTTATCTTAATTTTCTTCTACAAACCACTTTTCCATGAATTTGATTACTCAATACAACTTCTGTATAACAATTACCGGATTACACATGTACATAATCAACACCTCAAACCCTAACCCAACAAAATTCAATAATTTAAGAAAATAAGATTACAAAACTAAAACTTGAAAATTTAAGAATGGATTATACCTTGAATCTCCTACTAGCAAGATGATGTTAACAAAGTTTAGAAATTCTTCCTTTAATTCTCTCTAAAAGTTCTCTGTGTTTCTCCTTTTCTTTGTTCTTAGCTTATTACGAGAATACGTGATATAACCCACGTACGTCAGGTGAAGAAAATAAAAAGGGGTCAGTTACAATAAACCAAAAGCCATAAGGCTGCGTTTGGTTACACACAATTTCCCCCCATACTAGATTATTTTAATCATTTTATATTATATAATTTTTATTTGTCACTCCTGTAACCAATTTACATAACTTACAATAATAATTAAAATTTTTATTATAATTCTTCTGATGATTAATAAATAATCATATATCTAATTTAATTAATAAATTAGATTTAAACATCACTTTATTTAATTTACTTATTTTCTTTAACATTAAACAACTCATTTAATTTAATTAATTAATTAAATCTTCAAAGAATAAATTTTACCTTTGCTTTAATTTAATTATCATACACACGTAACTAAATTATTATACCACAATTTCATAAATTATTTATTTTTCTCAATAAATAAGTTATTTAAAATATTTATTTAATTCAATAAATATTTAAAATTAATTACCAAATTCATTTAAATTCTTCGATAGTTAACTTAACTATTGAACCTCACTTTCCCAATATATGAATATATATTTCTTCTTCACACCAGATCACATATTTAAAAATATATAGCATGTATATGTACATACTCAAACTCAAAACATCTAATAATAGGAATTTTAATTATTAAATTCCTATTTTAATAACTTATAAAAATTCGGGTTGTCACATCCTTCCCCCCTTATAAGTATTCCGTCCTCGGACTCAACGAAACCTCCCTTACTCGGTTTTCACCAAATCTCTTTTCAAAATTTATCGTTGAATATCTTCAACACATTACCTTAATATAGGTTTTATATTTTCTATTACATTCATTACCTCAACAAATTCTAGGTTTTATTTCATAACTTTCACTTGAACTCAATTATATTTTGAGCATTATATATTCTTTAACCCATTTATTTCTTTCTCTAAGGATCGTTATCATAAACCCTTGGGATATTACATTCACCCATTCTTCTAAGAATTTCGTCCTCGAAATTTTATTAATCTTTATTCATTCAATCTATCAAAATAGATTTTACGTTAATACTTTATTTATTCATTGGGTTCTATAACCACTTTCTTTCCACAAAGATCTTTCTACAATTATTAAAATTTTCTATTAAAAGTTTTACATTATTCTTTGATAACTCATCTTTTTCTCATTTCAAAATTTCTTTTCTCACTTATTCAATATATTTATCATTTAGTGTCGCATTCTACGACTTACTTCTTTCTAAGCAATATCATTCTTACCACATTCGTCTTTTAGAATAGCAAGAATCTTCCACAATTGCTCAATAATTGGGAAGCAGTATGAATAACTCAAGAATTTAAAAGATTCCAAATCATATTGATGGGTCATAAGACCATGAACTCATCTCTAGGTTTAATAGTGCTTCACCCCCGGTTCTTCACACTTTAAACCCTTTTAACAGAATTTTTATCAATCACAAAGACTAAAAACACCCTCTGCAAGTACTCTAGGTTATCACCCTATCGTACCACTACGTCATGCACAATGTATTACATCTCAACATCGTAACGACTATATGTGTTACTTTCGGAACCATTGTCTCCGATAACATGTCCTCTTTTATAGGGTTGTTCTCCTCAGCTTCTTAATATCTGAATCTGCACCAAAACAATTTGGTTTAGTATAGTTTGACAAAGAACACTTGAATTTCATGAACATCTTTCAATATTCGTCTAGCTGAATCAAATAGCATAGACTTCTACAACAATTCGGACATCAGTCGAAACATTTGTCTAACCACTATAATTGGCATTGACTTTTCTTTAACTGGTTTAAAATTCTGAAATTTATTTTATGACGTTATGATCTGTGACTTTGTATTTACGATCGTTTGAGGATTCGTCTTTTGGTGATTTTATCATACTACATCATACCATATTCAATTGACGATCCTTAGATCACATCCAACACTAAATAATCTTGCATTGATGACTCCATCATTTTTATCATCTCTGCTTTTGAGGTTCCATGATGCATTAATCATATAAAAAATACATTTTGATATATTTCAAATCATTTTTGTCTAGCCGAAGCAATTAGCATAAACATACGAATAACAGTATTGTTTTTAAAACTCATTAGTTTCATCATTTGATCCAAAGTTTTTTAAGAAAATAGAAGTGCAAACATCAGCACGAAGTCAATAAATTTCGAAAGTCTAACATAGCTAGTAGATTTAGAATATCCAGGTATCCATCGACTTCAATCTTTACTCCATTACTTCCTTACTTAACCATTCTATCAATCTTCAACTTCATCGATGCTCTCTATACTATAACCGTTTTCTACCCAATATAGTTCATCAAACTTACCGCACATTGGAAGTTCAGGAACTTGCCACAATAATATGAGTTTAAGAACTTATCCTAGTCAGACCATAGGCGTCCATTCGCTGAGGGGTTCCAAACATACCATATTTTTATGAGTCACAAACATACCATATGCATTACTTTTAAGAACCGCACCTAATTCTAATAATATCTGACTAATCTTAATAGTTTCTAACTATCAAACATACATATGAGAAAAGAATCACATTTTCGCCACATATACATTGATAGTGTGACACCAACATTCCAATGATTATCAATGTGATAAACTGAGTGCAAGCACAAAACCCTCGCCAATACAAAGATTTATACAACTTAGCCATCACATGAGTCCTCAATTGAAATTCAACTTAACTGTATCTTACTCTTAACTTGCTCTTTGCTCGATATGAATTCCTCGTATCACATTATCTATAACTCCTCGTGAGTTTATCGTGTACTATTTCATAGTACATCATCTTCATAGCATCAAGCTATAATTATTCAAAAATTACAGACCATCTTTCTTTTATAACTTAAACTGATCACGTCGTGATCTTATTCTATAATCATCTCCCTTAAAATTCTTTTCTTAACTCATGATTGTTTTGTTTTACGATTGTCTTTCTTTCCTTTTTCGTCGTACGTATCCATTTTCTATACTTGGTACACATCAAGTCTCTAACAGTTTTAATATGGTACGATGAGTGGTTTCCCACAAACAACCAACAAACTAGGTTCCGAGTTGCTAGTTCGTATATACCTCTGCTCTATGAAGGAATCGTTTAGCCCAGATACCATACATCAACTATTAAAGAGTACAATTGTACCATACTTAAATATAACTTTTTGATTCTTAACTTCTTTATCATCTTCTCCTTTATTCTCTAAGGTTATAGCCTAGGGTACTCTTACCTAAGGTTTATAACCTATAGCTTTGATACCAACTATAACGACCCCAAAATTCATACAATTTAATTCTCAACTTCGGTCGTTAACAATACATTCAACCTCTAATTTTACATCATTAAATGATAATACAACCATTGAAATTTGCGAAACAATTAAAATTTTCTATTACAAACTATTCTTGTTCCCAAAACCTTCAACCTTTACATCTAACTATTTCAGAATCATTTTTATACTACAAAAGTTTACATCGCAAAACGATATTACAATTCAACATTTATACATTATTCGGTACCTTAAACATGGTTCAAATAATAATAACACAACCAAAGTGTATAAATCTTCAAATATCACATCTGATTCATGTCTTTTAAGTAACACATAACTTTACCTTGAATCTTGAACCTGCAAAAGTGGTTATTTACAAGGTTGAGCTCGACAGCCCAACAAAATCTAATAGTTTTCATGCATAACATAGCACATAATAACATGCTCAATATATAACATACAAGTTTCAATTCATATAACAAGTATAAAGATTGAGTTCCTTACTAAATTAGCATGCTTTAATCAATCAACGTAGTTATAAATTGACTTTAACATTTCATACTTTCAACATATATATAACACATCATGCTCTATGCAATAAAAATTTAAAGCAGCTTAATCATCAAGTTCACATAGCAAATAGGGCTGAAAGACTTGCTTGATTAAGTAGTTTATGAACTACGACTTAACAACTTAACGCCAGATCTCGCACCGTGTATTCCTACACGAGTTATATAATCATGGATTCACATCCATTAGTCATATATTTCATACATTCTTAATATAATAATAATGTTACATTATTTCTAACTAGGTTTGTAAAACCTACATTTCACTTTCTCATCATACTCTTAGAATAGCTAGGTATGTATAGGTATACCTTACCCACTCGTACTTTACATCAACATTCATATATATATATATATATATATATATATATATATATATATATATATATTACACACTTGACTTTCATTACGTGTTACAGGACAACCCGAAATTTGGATCGTCCGAATTTAGGGTTAAGAATTAATTATTAATAAAAGGAATTTTATTAATATTATTATGTGCTATGTGTTTATTAATCGTTCTATAACCTAGGATGATTATAAATCGGGAGTATTCAGCTACGAGCTAGATTGAGCGAATAAGAATTTTCTGAAGCGAAAATAGAAGTTTTAGGGAACAAAATATTTTCGGGAAAAAAACGAAATAGGCACTATTCATCCGTTTACGCTTTCGGAGATTTATTTTGAAATTAGAAACTATAGATTACATTTAATTTTGAGACGTGATGGAATATTCAATAATATTTCAGTTATGGCAAAAACAAAGTTTTCGCCTACGGACTCAAAACCTAAGGGTTAGGAAAAGTGAGTTTCGAGAATTTTATGATCACGTATAATAATTAGGGTTATTATGTGTGAGAGATATGAGTATGATATGAATTATTATACGACTATAGTATGAAGATTATTATGACATATAATACGAATATCGTACGAACAATATACGAATAGATTACGAGAATACGAGAATACGAGAATAGAATGCGTAGAATACGATTAGTCTTAATGGACTTTGAGCTCATGGACTTTGTAGGATCCAATTGGACTTGGACTATGTCAAGCCCAATGCTTTGTGAAATCAAGCCAAGTTAGGCCCAATAAGAATTAGGGTTAAGGCCCGAACCAAGAAAAAAAACTGCGGATCGAACCGATGGGTAAACGGATGGGTAATAACCAATGGGCAACCCATGGGTTGACCCATGAGCATGTGGGGCGGCTACTTGGCCACCAAGTAAGGGTTGTGGCCAAGTAAACTTGGTGGCTAAGTGTTGGAGGAGGTGGGAATAGTATGAAGGTGGGGGGCAAAATGACTAAAATGCCCTTAGCCTTGAAAATCTATAAATAGGAAGCTCATTTCATTATTTTTGGATTTTGAAAATCCCACACTTGAGAGAGAGAGAGAGAGAGAAGTTGGATGGGAGGGAGAAGGAAGAGCATGAGCATGAATGATCGGATCGAAAGTGATCGTGTAATAGCAAAGCTTACAAATCGCCGGCTTTGTATAACGGAAGAGGATTAAAGAAGAATGGTAATCCGGAACCTAATCTCTTTTAATTTTTCTTTAAGTTTTTATGTTTAAAAACATAACTTAATGAAGATAAGAGGTATATTAGGGTAGAGATGATTTCATATGGTTGAAATCATAAGAAAATGAAGAAATAAGAATTAGAAATTTAGTTTATAAATTTCTTAAGGAAGTATAAGATTTATAATGAATTTGAACGATCCGAGTGGATTATATGAATAAGTAGGTTAAATAAGTAAGGAATAATGTTCTATAACATCAAATTCCAATAAAAAGTGGAATTGTAATCCAAAATATCGATTAAAACGAAGAACAAACGAAGAACACGCGAATAACACGAAGAATGTTGTTGATGGACAAATTTAAAACCATCGTAGTTTAATTGTTGTTGATGGACAAGTTTAAAACCATCGCGTATAAGTTAGTTGCATATTGTTTGGTTAGGAATGGTAGAAACGTTCATGAAGAACGGATTAAAACTTAGCTATAACGAAGTTATGGTGAAATTTCGTAAAAGACGAACGAGAATTAGAAAGTTAGTAAATGAACCCAAATGGGTAGGTTTTCATAAGAAAGTAAGAGAACATAGAAAACATGAGTCATGGACTCAAGAACGAACGAGTTCTGAGTTCGGATGACCGAATTACGGATGAACAAATGAAGAGCGTTAAAAGCGTAAAATGAACAAAGGGTGAAGATCAAGCAAATCAAATGGCACGCTAGCGGATTTAGAATAAATTTCTTCTTGATGGGTATTAAACTACGTAAGATAAGGAAGAAAATGGCTTTGGAACAACCTCGTTCCGAGTTATAACGAAGGAGTTATGAGATCGGGAAGTAAGCGTCTCAAATTGGATTTAACACTTAGAGAAATTTTCTAGGGTTAGGGCCTGGCGCCGCGGCGCCAGTCATGCCTTGTAGAGTGGTGCGGCAGCGCCAGACTGGGGGTCGAGTTTTGCTAACTCACGCCACGGCGCGAGAGATAACAAAAGGAGTGGCGCCGCGGTGCCAGTGTTGGGAAAAAGCCAGAGATGAGCTTTTAACTGCTCAGCTCTTGGGGGAAATGTAAGGGACGATAAAGAATATTATACTCAACTAATGTAACACTTAATCAAGTGATGTGAACCTTTATTACAGGTTGAACGTATAGATTAAACAAGATTAAATGACGAAGAATATAATCACGGGTTACGTAACCGATATCCGGGGACCGTAGTCACGATGAACGGACGTGATGGATTGCTATGGTTGTGATTCCTTAGAGGTTGAGCGACGAGGGTAATGAACCTGAGGTTCATGTAATGGATAACAAAAGTATCAAATAGTATATGAATTATCAAGAAAGCCGTAACAAACGGTAATAAGATTAATGAAAGCCAAATGTGAGTCGATAAGAAATGGATTTAACAAACAATAAGTTTAATGGTTCGGATAAGATAAGAATATAAATTATCCAAGATGATGAACGTGAGTAAGACATCTCCGTATGTCATAAAGCCGTAAACTGGTAAAGGAAGTTAGTCGTGTAAACTCATATAACAAGAACGCAAACCCTAAGAAGTAAAGTTAAGTAAACCAATGTGTAAGTTTAATATATGACTAATTGGTGTTTACATTTTTTCCTTATGTGTTATATAGGAATTGAAATGAGCAGTTCAGCATATGTTGTAGCTGGGCGTAAGGCAAGTTTTCTAACTTCATTCATATTACATGAATGCTAGTTTCTTAAACTTCTCGGATGTTGTACTTGAGAAGTTACATACATATGCGAATGTGCGATATTTGTACAATGTGGTAGAAGCGTATGAGGCCTTGAGCCACAATTTGAACACTTGATTGTTTTATGATATGAATTGTTCTACGATTGAGTTGTTCAATACAAGTATGTTCTATTTATACATGACCGTTATTGTTAAGTCTGTCTTTAATGATTACAGCAGACGGGATGTGTATGAAAAGGTAGAGGGATGAAAGTATTTCAAAGTGAAAATAATTGATGTTTTAAGATGATAGGAATCGAGACTATTCCTATTATTCAAGCTGCTTCATAACCTTTGTTCGGTTATAGAAGTTCTAAAGAAATGTTTTAATTCTGAAGTTGTTTGTTCAACTGTTATGACTTGTTGGGCAATTGAATGCTCACATTTGCTTTAAATGAAAAACAAATTTTCAGCGAACAAGGTTACAAGAACTTAAGGATCCCGTAAAGTTCAAGCTGACGGTCTCCAGATGAATTATCATTCAGAATGTGAAGGTAGCGAGAAGATCAAGTGAAGACTTGTAATTTAGAAAGATGAATTGAACTCTAGACTAGTTTAAGGAACTGTTATGTATCCTTGGTGGCGGATAAAAGTCACTCTTGTAAGATGAAATGAATAATGTATTTATTATTATTTATAATGAAAAAGGTTATAAGGTTTCCAAAACCTGGGATTTTAGAGTGTATGTTGTTATATTTCGGTATATAATGATGTATGTTGGATGAAGGATGTACTCGTGACGTACGGAATCCGGGTGTGAAGATAGACCGGATTTCGAGGCGTTACATATTCATTACACATTTCAAACTCATGGATGCATGATTCACAAAGTTCTTGCATTTTTCAAAATTTAACAACTCTGTGTTTTATATAACCATTACATGCTCTTATGCTTAAAACATCATCTATGTCAAGTATTATAGCTTTAAACATTCATACCTGCATGCTTTAAGGTCTGGATTCACAGTTAAAATAATAAGGCATCATTGCCCTATGGCGCGATGATTCATACTGGTTAAGCTTTAGGGATGGCCGCATTTAATTGCTACTTTCCCCCGTCTAAACCTCGAGGTGGAGCTTGCACTCCTATTTCATGTCCAACTCTAACACACCTATTCACTTATACTTTAACATACATACATGTTAGAGGTTCTTACATAAGCATATGACCATTCTTGAGTTCATTTTTACAAGTTTTAGTTCATGACTTTCCATGAAATTAAAGCATAAAAGGTTATGTATTTATCATGCTTTATAACTTTGGTCATATTCCTACATATAGAGGTCTCACAATCTGTTAATACATATGATCATGATGCCCATATCATTCATTCATAACTAGCATTGTTTAACACTTTGAAATATGCTTTAACTCATGTTTGATTAAATCATCTTTATGTCCATTACCTACAAATCATGTTTAGAGACATAATAAAATGTAACATGGCATCTCAAGCCTTTAGAATCTAAATACTCATATGTAATGCAACTTAAGTTCGAAAACATGCTCGAGGTTGCCTTTGAAATCTTTTTACATGAATGATGCAATATATCGCATATAACTTAACTTTAAAACTCTTACCATAAGTAACTAAGTCATGTTAACATCTTTTCAACTTCAGAAACTATATCATATAGCATTCATGTTCATTAGCTTATTATACTAAGCTTTTCCTGAAATTTCTCTAATCACAAGGTCTAACAAGTTTAATCATGAACAAAGACACTATAAACACCATATCATGCTCATTTATATTTGAACTCAATTATGTTTATAAACCACCAAATTCAGAACTTATAGAACATAAGTTTCCACAAGGTTTGTTTTCAAAATCTTTAAGTTTCTTTTCAAAATACATACTAATTTATGCCAATGCTTTCTATTATGAGCAAGGAAATCTTATATGTCATGTATAATATCATGCATTTTCATGTTACATCACTTAGAATGACATATTCCATCGTTGGGAGCACTATACTTGCATATGTGCTCACTTGACGGCCTCCGATCACCTCCGAATACGTAACAGTCACAAAGATAACTATTTTGACCCTTCATAACGACCTCAACCTGACAAAACGTAAAAACCAACGGTTGTAGGTCTATTCGTCCTCATTCCGGATCATCTTGAATCACCTCAATTAGAGTTCGTATGAAAAAGTTATGTTTAATTTACTACTGACGGTCGAAGCGAGTTCACCGATTCTCGATGTTGGTAGCAATTGCGCCCTAATTGGCCTTAGGGGGTAGCGCAATTCTAGCATACAGGGAGGCGATATAGCCCCTCGGGGCTCTGTTCTTCGCGATTTTTTACAGACCCCTACCCCTTTCGATTTTCATAACATGAGTTATAATCGTCCAAATTGGTTCATTCTCAATTCTATGAGTTTGTAACTCATAAAACTATAACATACCAAATACCCAACAATTAACATAAACATTAACTAACCCAAATATGAATTTATAACTCATGTTCATACTAATTGTTCATGTTTTGACAATTTAGCGAATTCGTTCACTACGAATTCGTTTCTCAACCATTTCGATTCATTCAACTTTCGTTGTTTTCGTTTCTTAATATACTAACACAATATATAACCAATTAACAGATTATAGCAAAGATTGAACATCAAATTTTGGACTTACTAAGCCATTTTCATATACAAAACAATGTTATCTTAATTTTCTTCTACAAACCACTTTTCCATGAATTTGATTACTCAATACAACTTCTATATAACAATTATCTGATTACACATGTACATAATCAACACCTCAAACCCTAACCCAACAAAATTCAATAATTTTAGATAATAAGATTACAAAACTAAAACTTGAAAATTTAAGAATGGATTATACCTTGAATCTCCTACTAGCAAGATGATGTTAACAAAGTTTAGAAATTCTTCCTTTGATTCTCTCTAAAAGTTCTCTGTGTTTCTCTTTTTCTTTGTTCTTAGCCTATTAGGAGAATATGTGATATAACCCACGTACGTCAGGTGAAGAAAATAAAAAGGCGTCAGTTACAATAAGCCAAAAGTCATAAGGTTGTGTTTGGTTAGACACAATTTCCCCCCATACTTGTGACACCCCCAAATCCTGGTACTTCATTACCTCAAGATTTGGTGTTCACGTAATCAAAACATTCATTTATAACTACCCAATTATAAATAAAATTGAATAATTAACCTGCCCATGCAGGAATTACATAAAATAAAATCTCCCAGGTTATCTAACCTTTACAAATAATCATTCATGCGGAAAATTTGAAATAAACTTCATTACAATCTTTAAATCAAGGTCTAATAATAAAACTATCAAACTATTACAAGTCTTCAATACTTGTTCATCTTTCCCTTTCCTTTACTGGTGATAGGTACGTCACCCTTTCCATCTTTAGTTTGTAAAGGATTTTTACTGAGGCAAGAGTGAGCAAACAAGGCTCACTTGAAATATCAATGAATAAAACTTTTACATTCTTTTGCCCATTCAGGGGCTCAATAGAACTGAACAATAAGTTCTATTAACTTCTTATACGTTCCTTGCCTATTCAGAGGCTTAAAAGAACTGAAACATTCCTTGCCCATTCGAGGGGCTCAATAGAATTGAACAATAAATTCTATTAACATCTTAAACATTCAACCGAGGGTCTAATGACCACGAACCTTGTCCATGATTATAAGTAATCTCTCAACTTTAACTTTTATAGTCATACGACTATAATGACTTGTGGTACTTAGGGAATCAACCCTTCGCACATGTATTGTATACAAACATTTCAAATATGAAAGTACAAAACTAAGTGTAACCCTATAAATAGGGTTGTTCATCTCGATATTTTGAGTACAAGTCCGCCTTCAAAGATAGTTTGGTTTGGATACACTTCAAGGTAATTTGAATTAAACGGACATCAACTAAGGATTAGTTGAATAAAAGATAATAACACTATGTTATTGAATAATCTGTTGAATAAACATTTCATTCTAAGTTCATGCTTTAGGGATAATCTAATAGCATAACCATTGAATAACACATCGTACCTTGCTTTGAATAACATTAAGCTAAGGTTACATCTTAGAATTTAATATCAAGCATGCAACAAAAAAAATAACTTGAGCGATAAAAGCGGTTCAATGAATAAAGGTACTTGCATGCTAATATAACAAGTTTAGAGTTAAGAAAAACTTGCATAATAATAATAGCTATCTCAACAAAAATGTGGAGATGGGAAGCTTGTATCTTCATGAATAACTAGATACAATTAAATTACTTAATGGAAGAAAAACTTTACTCAATATGAATTTTGTATAACGAAGCTTTAGGATTAGAAAACTTGCATAAACACAACAAACTAATTCAACGAGAGTATGGAGTTAGAGAACTTGCCTTGCGCGTAGATTAAACCGTTAATATCCAAATCACAATATCCTATATACATATGTTAACATGACATGATTAGTCATAATCAACGCTACATCACGTATGGTTTAAATGTCTAACCATGAAATCAAATTATATTCCTAAACGATAATAAACTCGTTAGGTATTAACACCATGTTCGTT
Organism: Panax ginseng; assembly: GCA_020205605.1. Classification (NCBI taxonomy): domain Eukaryota; kingdom Viridiplantae; phylum Streptophyta; class Magnoliopsida; order Apiales; family Araliaceae; genus Panax; species Panax ginseng. Next base: position 55,204,807 of record CM035143.1, on the reverse strand, counting down.
CAACACATTACAATACTATAATAACAGAATTATTTGGTCTTATAGTATTACTATTAAAAAATTCAGACTTCTGTGCAAGACAGAAGTCATTTTAGAACATTCTGCTAGTGATAACAATTGCAACTATACATACACATGCTTCTCTAACCAATTATACAAACATAGTTTTACAGAGAGTTTTGTAAAAATCTTATACACGAGAAAGTTGAAGAACACGAGAGACATTAGGCATCATGAAACCATAAATATATATATATATATATATATGTACATATATTAAGGTTAGAGAAACCCACCTTTTTTGCTTGCTTTACGAATCTTTGTTATGAGACTTGCTTTGAAAATCACGTTTTTCTCTCAAACTCGAACTTCTTTCTTTTCTCAAAACTCTCTCTATCCCTTCTTTCTTTTCTCAGTAATAATTTAGACTACTAACAACGTAACTCAATTTGATATCAATACGCGTAACATAAAGCAGACATGGCCATAATTAGCCTAATCAATAATAACATCAGTTATAAAATATATAACGTACCACTTATAAATATATATATTATTTATTTAGTTTATTTTATAAACAATTTAAATTTCAAAAATTCAAAAGTCATAGGGCTTTGTTTGGCAAACCCCTTTAAAATAAAATAATTTATATCCTTAAGCTTTGTTTGGGTAAAACTAAATTAAATTACTTTAATTTATTTTAATAACTCTTTATCACATAGTTATTTGTCACACTTTATGTAATAACAATTTATTAAATAAATCACTTAATCACATAACTCAATCCACATAACACATTAATTATTTAACAAATAAATAATTAACTAAATCAAATTAATCAAATTGAACAATTATTTATCCGATAATAAACACATCCACTAAATATTTATATAAATCAATAAAATTTATAATTTACATAAAAAAAACTGGAATGTTACAATACTAGATTATTTTAATCATTTTATATTATATAGTTTTTATTTGTCACACTTTGTAACCAATTTACATAACTTACAATAATAATTATAATAATTATAATTTTTATTATAATTCTTCCGATGATTAATAAATAATCATATATCTAATTTAATTAATAAATTAGATTTAAACATCACTTTATTTAATTTACTTATTTTTTTAACATTAAACAACTCATTTAATTTAATTAATTAAATTAAATCTTCAAAAGAATAAATTTTATCTTTTCTTTAATTTAATTATCATACACACTTAACTAAATTATACTACCACAATTTCATAAATTATTTATCTTTCTCAATAAATAAGTTATTTAAAATATTTATTTAATTCAATAAATATTTAAAATTAATTACCAAAATCATTTAATTTCTTCAATAGTTAACTTAACTATTGAACCTCACTTTCCCAATATATGAATATATATTTCTTCTTCACACCAGATCACATATTTAAAAATTTATAGCATGTGTATGTACATACTCAAACTTAAAACATCTCATAATAAGAATTTTAATTATTAAATTCCTATTTTAATAACTTATAAAAATTCGGGTTGTCACAATGACTAGGTGGCCATTCAGTAGCAAACCAACCCAAAATCATGAACATCTCATATGTATGAAAAACATCAAAATTAAACCCACCATGGCAGCCAAATTACCATGTGTGCTTTATTTAAAAAATCGTGATCATTTGTCCTCAAATAGGATGAATAAACAAGCATAAAAGGGTGACAAGTGACTGTCTCAAAAATTAGTTTTTTTCACATCAGTACGTTCAGCATGTTAAAATATGAACATTTACTAAGTTTAATAATTTTTATCAAGTCATATGAGTATGCATATTCATTATATTGTGTTTAGAAGCATTCTATATGTAATATAACGTTCTAACGGTCAAAACTTGAAAAGAAAGGATGCATACGTTACCAGAGTTGTGAAGAACGATTGTACAGTGATGGATTTTGCAAAAAGCAGCCAGAACTCTGTAGATCTGAAGAAGAATTTTGGATTTTTCAGTATATTTCAACTTAAAAATGACTTGTGAAAAGAATGAGGGAGGTAAATATACCTACGGGGAGCTGTGGGTCAACCCATAGCAGTCGCAGGTCTACCTGTGGCTACCCAGGGTGGGTCCCACCCCCTACAATTTGATCAAATTTGAGTTAAAACGGAGTTGCCATAAGCTGAAAAGTCAAATCAGGAAAAAAGATTCTACGCGATTGAGCAGGAAAGGCCTAAAACCCTGATTTCAGATATCAAACTTCTGATCTTCGTGTAAGTCATTGGTATTAACTCGAATGTGGGGTTCAGAAAGCCGATGATGGAGATTATTGAAAATAGCCCTTCTCAAAACATCGAGAAGGTCTGGTGTCATGAACCGTTGGTCTTAAATGCATCAAAACGTCCATATTTATTCCAAGGTATAACTTGTTAGAAAGATGTCCCCAACAGACATATTAAACATGTTTGGGATTGTAAACCGTTGGCAATAACTCCAGCGTAGCATCGGGAATGGTCTGGTGATGTAAGCCGTTGAAAACTACTTCAACGTAGGTCAAAATGATTGACAGTGTAAACTGTTTGGCGACAACTCCAGCGTAGCATCGAGAATGGTCTGGTGATGTAATCCATTGAAAACTATTTCAACGAAGGTTAGAATGATTTACAGTGTAAACCATTGGCGACAACTCCAGCGTAGCATCGGGAAAGATCTTGTGATGTAAGCCGTTGAGAACCACTTTAATGAAGGTCAGAATAATTGACAGTATAAATCGTTGGTGACAACTCCAGTGTAGCATCGAGAATGCTCCGATGATGTAAATTGTTGAGAACCACTTCAATGAAGGTCAGAATGATTAACAGTATAAACCATTGGCGACAACTCCAGTGTGGCATCAGGAATGGTCCGATGATGTAAGCTATTAAAAACTATTTCAACGAAGGTCAAAATGATTGACAGTGTAAACTGTTGGTGACAACTACAATGTAGCATCGAGAAAGATCTGGTGATATAATTCGTTGAAAAATACTTTAACGAAGGTCAGACTGATTGACAGTGTAAACCATTGGTGACAACTTCAGCGTAGCATCGGGAATGGTCCGGTGATGTAAGCCGTCGAAAACTACTTCAATGAAGGTCAGAATGATTCACAGTGTAAACTATTGGCAAAAACTCCAACGTAGCATTGGGAATGGTCCGGTGATGTAAGCCGTTGAAAACTACTTCAACGAAGGATACAATGATTGACAGTGTAAACCATTGGCAATAACTCCAGCGTAGCATCGAGAAAGATCTAGTGATGTAAGCCGTTGAGAACTGCTTCAACGAAGATCAACGTGTTTAATATTGTAAGCCGTTAGCGACCACTCTAGCATAGCATCAGGGAGGACCGATGATAGAATCTATTATATAAATCCTCAGTCGAGGCATCGAGAAGGATCTATGATTGTCAGATCGTTGTAAACTATTGTTCAAGTAGGCACTGAGGAAATTCGGTAATGGTCAACCTTCATAAGCTACCATTCGAGTAAGCATTGTGAGGATGCGATGGTAACGGGCAATTAAAGCTCTATCTCCATCAAAACTATCAGCATCGACCTGTTAGAAAGCCAGAGTGGTGGTAATAATCCTAGCACGGCATCGAGAAGGTTCCGATGATGTAAACCGGTGTAAACTATTATCAGTATAGGCATCGAGAATCCCTAATGAGTCACTCATCAGAAGACAAACATCTTCTGCAGAAGTAAAGTCAGAAAGTACATCTAAAGACAAACAACGTTGGTGACAACCTCAATGTCAAAATCCAATGGTCTCAACCATAGGAAAACCTCCACAGCAGGGATCTTGAAAATATATTTGTAACATGTCATCGAAACAGTCTCAATAGCACTGATGGACATTTCAAACCGTTGGTGACAACCCCAGCGTAGCATCAGGAAAGATCTGGTGATGAAATCTTTGCAAACGACCAGTCGGGCAGGCATCGAGAAAGTTCGATGATGAAAGTATGTGTAAACTACCGTTCGAGTAGACATCCAGACAAATCAGTGAAGACTATTGTTGACAATTCCATCCCCAGTAGAAATAGCGAGAGCAGTCAGTGGTAGAATTCTGTTGGAAATAACTCCAACCAAAAACATTCAGCATCCATAACACCATATCATGTTGCATTGCATGGCTTCATTTAGTCTTATCATATTCAAGTCTCTAGTAATCTTTATCATGTTTATTCCATTACATTGCATAAACATGATAAAGAGGGCATCAGTAGACACTCAAAATTTTGCGTCCCTGTTACTAACCATGTAGGAGGGAAGAATCGTCTTTTATCTTCCAAAGACAACCCTGGAAGTCAAAATTATCAAGTCAAACCTCAGAGACAACCCCGTGACATCAAGTTAAACCCCAAAGATAACCCCAAGAGATCAAGTTAAAACCCTGGTGACAACCCCGGGAGATCAAGTCAAACCCCGGAGACAACCCCCGGAAATCAAATCAACTTCAGAAATAACCCTGAAGATAAATAGCATACCAACCTTAGAGATAAACCCAAGGAAAATAGATGCCGCCATGTCAAGCCCAGAACCGACCCGGGAGGCCAAAATAGTAATTTTTTCAACTCAACATCAGTTCAGCCCAAATCACAACAAAAAGTGTCATGTAGAACTATAACGTCAATCCCGAGTCAACAGATGGACTGTAAATACTCAAAGATCTGGTCATGGACCCAGCTTTCCATATTTGGAAAAGGTCAAATCATATGTCATTGTGTGGTGCTCAAAAAGGGCTTTTCGTAAAGGTATAGCACGCCTCCATCGGATTCCAGGATTGAAAGTTATGAAAGTTGGAGCAGACAGCGCATTGGTCAGAGTGCACATACTTTGAGACAATAAAACCCATGGGCCCAGGCCCATCAAGGAAGCCACAAAGAGACCCGCGGCTACTTTGGTCTATAAGTAGACCCCCCCCCCCCCCTAATCAGCTAAAATTAAAAAAATAGAAGAAGAAAACATAGGGAATTCTGTTTATTTCATCTCTTAACCCCTCCTATAGTGTTCCAAACTTCGATATTCTTCTTTGTAAACACTTGTATATATATATATATATATATATATATATATATATATATATATATATATATATATACTATAACATATCAAATTTTAACTTAGGTGGAAGCGGAGTTTTCAAGCTTCAGCGGTGTAAAGCTCCTCGCACATAATACATCTTGTAAGATCCTTTCAGATCTGAAGCTTTTACTCACTTTTCTATATATATATATTGTAAAACCTCGAATTTTATGGAATAAAAGTAATCAATTTTTCTATTTTGGTAAATAGTTAAATTGATAAAAGTTTAAAGTTAAGGATGATATTTGAAAAATTTTCAAAGTAAGCAAGTTGTTATAAAATATTCATTATTGTCGGGGAATATTTATTTGGTCGTGGAATATTCTTGCTATCAGAGAATATTTGTATGATGGCGCAGCCATTTGTGGGCCCCATAATAGAAAACGGTCGGATGAAGAATACGACAAGTTTGAGTTTTTATAAATAATAGCGTAATTGATACCGTTAAACTGTTGAAATACCTGGTGATAAAATTACAGTAATACGCGTGGTTGCATAGTAGCACACGGTATTGATTATTGATGATTACGTGATAAGTCACTCAGTTATACTCAATTATTGCTACAATAATTGCTGCATAGTATCTCACATTATTTGATTCAATTATTGTCACAATATCATCAACATAATATTTTATATTATTTAATCAATAATTGAGACGGCAAAGTTATTCATATTATTATTTGCAATATTGACGATGTCTAGAAAGTTCTATCGAGGAAAGGAGTTTGGTCACCTAATTGCACGGCAGTAGGGAGAAATCCTTATCGAAAAGCCCCCTCTTTCTTGGGAATGATCTGGTTGTTAAATATTGTGAGTTATAATATTAATGTTGAATAATTGTTAATATATTAAAAATGTGTTTATTGAAGATAAGTTATTTGTGGTAAATATTTATTCAATTTTTGATATAAATAGAGGGGTTTGTTATGAGGTAATTGTTATAAGTTTGACTTATTATTCCATGAGGAGATGTGCTAATTTTTCAGACCGTTGGTTAAAGTTATAATAGTAAATCAATATGGATCGTTGGTTGAAGATATAATAGTAAATCAATATGGACCCCTAGTGGAAAGTTATAATAGTAAATCAATATGGATCGTTGGTTTAAAGTTTTAATAGTAAATCAGTATGGACCATTGCTTTAAGTTTTAATAGTAAATCAATATGGACCGTCCGTTTAAAAGTAAATTAATCTGGGTCGTTCATGAATTAGTTACTATTCAATCCTTTTTTCTATAAATAGAAGCTCATTCCTTCATTATTTCTTACGAATTCACTAAGACTCACAAGAGCAATTATAGAAAGAGAAGCTATAGAGAGAAAGAAGAAGAGAAGTCTGCTACTTCATTATTCCAGTATCCAGTCTTCTTCTGAGGTAAGGGGTATTATTTCTTTCATATTCATAAGGAGAACTATTTTTCGTATTCATCCTTTAATATGTCGGAATAACCTGTCTACGCGGATTACGTACCACATGACAGGTGAAAATTCATTTGCAGTTTTGAATGTTATTTCTTTTCATATTCTTAAATCTAAACTTACTATGGTAAGTATTGCTTCTATAATCCCTGAAATTAGTGGGATATCCTTAAAGTTTTGTGCTATATCCAGTATCGTTTCATTGGACTATTGATCTGAACTTTCTTATTAAATATTAATATTTTCACCCGGGGTACTATTCACGGGTTACTATTCACCTGGTTACTATTCACTAGAATATTATTCACTCGAGTATTCAGGACACTTTTCATGTCGGGGTACTATTTACGGGTTACTATTCATTCGAATATTATTCACTCGGATATTCGGGGCACTTTTCATGCCGGGATACTATTCACGGGGTACTATTCACCTGGAGTACTATTCACGATAAAAATTGATTTCTTTTATGTCCAAAATTTTTTTTGATACATGAATATTATTCTTGAATTTTACTCTACAAAGTAGTATCATGTTGACAATTTGGATATTTTTAAACTCTGGATAAATTTAAAGTCTTTAATATTTATCCTTGATTTTATTTGATTAATGCTTTTATCATTGTCATCATCCTCATGCTTATATTGTGATGAAAGTCATCTTTGGCTTACGTGCATAGATGGACTGTTGATTGGTATGATTATGACCAGGGATCATTCGGTATAATCATGACCCGTAATGTTACTAATGATGTGGTAAAAGTTCTCATTGGCCTGTAGTGCATTGATGGACAGCTGTTGGTATGATTATGACCATGTGTTCTCTTCGGCCAAGGGTACAAAGATGAATTGTTGTTTGGCATGATCATGACCATTGATGAAAACACGAATATCCTTGGACCGTAGTGCATGGATAATTCATGGTCGTGATACTAATGAATATCTTTGGCCCGTAGTGCAAGGATGATTCGATGATGTGGATTATTTATTAAGCTGAGTCTCATCAATAAAATTGATGATAAACTTTTTAAATCATAGAAGATGGTAGATATCATACTCTGTTTGACTCTTCTAATGGATTGTTTGTTCCGCTACAGTTATTGATCTAAAACTTGTTGTCTATTGTATTCTATCAATTGTTATACTGTTGAAGGCTAAGGATAATTTATTCTGCATTATCTTAGTCATAATATTTCTTACTAGGCTAGTTGAGCTCACCCTTTTCTTTCATTGTTCTCTTCAGGAAATGAGAATATATAGCTGGGACTAGTCAAGGAATGGAGTGATGGTCTGAAATGGTGGATATAGTAGTTTTTAATCTATCTAAGAATTTAGATCTCATTAGCATGATATTATCATGATTCTAAAACCATTGCTTAAAGCTATGAGTTTATCACATATTATTAAAACAGCACCATGTAGATAATTAAATGCCTTTAGTAAATAAATATTTTCTTAATAAATGAATAAGATTGGTTACAAAGTATACGCTATATCATCAAACATGATTAGCTTGTATGCGTATTTTCAGTCTCCCACTTGCACTAAAGCTAATCGCCATGGTATCTCATATTGTTGGTGTAAAATCTAGTTACGCACAGCACGCAAGTATACGTGATCAACAAGTAATATAGAGATAAGTAGAGTATCGTTCCCACAGAGACAAATATTGAATTTTATCCTAACAATTACCAATTTTGTATTATCTCAATTTTATTAAACTAATGATTAAATGATGAAATTAATGAAAAATTACTAAATAAAGAAAAACCAATTAACTACCACAAACTTTAATAAGATATTGGAAAATTAAGCTTACAACTTCACTTTATGCTTCACTTAGATTGTCACACTTCTTTTTAATTCAAATTAACTATATCAGTTCGTTAATCAAGAACACGAAAGTAGATATAACCATCTCTCGATGCACTATACCCATATCAACTTAAATCCACATATGATATAATTAAGCAGAATACCCTAATTAACTAATTCACCATATCTCTATGTGAATTACAATTAAAGAAGGTTTACTCACAAGTTCTCATAAGACTACACGCGATGTATAGGTATATCTCTATCCTAGACATAAATTCTGAATCTCAACAAAACGCAGAAATCACAATCACACGCTATTATTGTAAGACCCCAACTTTTTATAAATACAATTGAATTTCCTCTAATTATTATTTTGAATAATAAGGTGTTAATTTGATATAATGCTTTGGTTATGGGTGAAATGTGCAAATTTTGCAAAATAAGCAAGTGGTTATAAAATATTCATTACTGTATAGGAATATTCATTTGGTCGTGGAATATTCTTGCTGTCGGGAAATATTCGTACGATGGTGCAGCCATTTATGGGCTCCATAACGGAAAACAGTCGGATGAAGAAAACGACAAGTTTGAGTTTTTACAAATAACGGCGTAGTTGTTACCGTTAACACTATTGGAATACCCGGTGGTTAAAATACAGTAATACGCGTGGTTGCACAATAACACACGGTATTGTACAGTATTTTTGAATTATTGATCCTTATGTAAGAAGGCACTACTCAATAGTTGTTACAATAATTAATATTCAATATTTTATTTTATTAATTCAATAATTGCTACATTGATATTTTATATTATTGTTGTTTCAATAATTGTCACTGCACAGTATTTCCCATTATCAGATCAATAATTCATATTATTTGAATAATATTATTAGATAGCATTGTTGGCAATGTCTAAAGAAGTTCTGTCTAGGAAAGGGGTTTGGTCACCTAATTGCGCGCCAGTTAGGAGAAATCCTTATCGGAAAGCCCCCTCTTTCCTAGGAACGACCTGGTTGTCATATTCTAATTCTGTAATATTATTTGTTAATAGTTCATTATTAATTTATATGATAAGAAAATATTTATTTTATATGGATATAAATGAAGGAATTAATGTTGAGGTGTTTTATCAGTATTTTATCGGAATGGAGGTATTAAAAATCATCCGTATGTGGATTTCGGACATTTTCTAATTGGAATTTAGAAAACCTTTCTTCTACAAAGTTGTAGAGAATTAAATTTTCTATGGAAAGGACATAGAATTCGTATTTTTCTGATAAAAGGGCTATATTTTATGAATTATTGAAGTTTCGAAAGTAAATGTTTTTATTAAAAATATGGTGGGCCCCACTTTTGGTTGTGTGGAAAATGCTGAATTTTGGTGGGCCCCACTAGTGGCAGCTAATAATTTGGTCAAGAAGGTGTGCGTAGGAAAATTTTAAAGAATATTAATATTTTATTAATTTAGTCTGCTTTGACGTTCTGACATTTTCCTATCAATAGGGTGTTTAGTTAGAATTGAAAATCACACCAGAATCATAAGTTTTCTCTCTCTATATTATCGAGTGTATTTTTATGAGTATTTAGATACTTTGAGAGTTGCTATTCAGTGCAAGTTTCCTTCAGCATTATATCCAATATTCCAGTCAGAAGTAATGTTCTTTTGAGGTAAGGGATGTTATTTTTTTCGTAAATGATATTTTTCTTTCAATATCATTATTCCGAAATATTGGTATGAATTTTATTATGAAATTTTTACCTTTTTATGTCGAGATTACTATTCACGTATACGGCACTTTTCACGAATACGGCACTATTCACGAAGTATGATTTTTCTTGTGGAATTTCTACATTTTCGTGTCGGGGTTACTATTCACATATACGGCATTATTCACGTATACGGTACTATTCATGAATACGACATTATTCACAAAAAAATGAAATTTTCTCTTCTTTGTCCAAGATGTTTATTATGGTTACTATCTTTGATTGTATCCATGTTTTGATCTTCATTCTTGAATCTTGCTCCACAATGGATTATTATGGATTATTTTTGAACTTGGATAAACCAAAGTATAAATCCCTAATCTTTGTCCTTTAATCTCACTGGATTCGTTTCTTTACAAAAAAATTCATCATCTTATGTCCTAAATGATGATATAACTAAATATCTTTGGCCTGTAGTGCAAAGTTGAATGATTATCTGATGAATATCTTTGGCTCGTAGTGCAAAGATGAACAGGTGTTGAGATGAAAATGACCAACTGGTGATACAAATGAATATCTTTGGCCCGTAGTGCAAAGATAAATATTTGATTCAAGATGTATATTTATTGATGTTACAAGGATAAAATATTGATGATAGACTTTTAAATTCATAGTTGATAGTAGATTTCATTCTCTACTTAACTCTTCTAATGAATTGTTTTTTCCACTTCGAATATTGATCTAAAACTTGTTGTCCATTATATTTTATCTGATTTGTTAAAGGCTAACGATAATTTGTTCTACAATATCTTAGTCATAATATTTTTTACTGGGTTAGTTGAGCTCACCCTTTTCCTTTTTGTTCCATTTTTCTTCTCAGGAGGCGAGAATATAGCGGAACTAGTAGGGGTGTGGAGTGATATTTCCAGACAGTTGTTTTAGCAGTCCTCACTATTTTATAAAATAGTGTATCAATAATTGTAATGAGGACTTATTTGAGTACGGATATTGTCTAGAAGACAATATTTGTATTTAAACTCACAGTATATGTGTTGTCATATTTTGCACGACAATTGTATTAATGAAGTTGTAGTTGTTTTCTGTACCATGTATTTGGCGACTCAGAATGGGTGACGTATACCTATTTTGGGGGCATCACAATTATGATTAGGTCTAAACTCATACGTCATCTCTCGAGTTCATATAGGTTCACAAAGAATTGGTGATCAGACAACTCATAAATTAAGCATAAACCATAATAGACGAACTGAAAATAGCATCATTAAATTAACATAGAAGCATGGCAATCCTTGTTACGCAAAAAGATCCATCATAGGCTTAAAAAGAGAATTTGGTTCATAACTAATGAATTAAAAACTAAAAACATCAAAGAATCAAGCATCCTGAATTACAAAGCTGAATTTGAAGAATGAAAACAGTAAAAAGAACCACCGCTTTTCTTCAATTCCTTCGCAATCTTCGTGCTCCAACCTCTTTGTGTCAATTCCTCCAAAATCCACTCAAAATTAGGGTTTGTTATGTAAGACCCCAACTTTTTATAAATTAAATTAAATTTTCTCTAATTATTATTTTGAATAATTAGGTGTTAATTTGATATAATGCTTTGGTTATGGGTGAAATGTGCAAATTTTGCAAAGCAAGTGGTTATAAAATATTCATTATTGTCGGAGAATATTCGTTTGGTCGTGGAATATTCTTCTTCAGTTTAAGAGAATATTAAATGCGATGGCGTGACCATTTGTAGGGCCCATATTTGGCTGTCGGATGAAGAAAGCGACAAGTATGAGTTTTTTATAAATAACGGTGTAGTTATTATGAATTAACACTATTGGAATACACGGTGGTTAAAATACGATGTCTGGCGTGGTTGCTTAGTAGCACACGATATTGCCGCGATATTTTGGAATTATTGATCCTTACGTAAGAATGCACTACTCAATAATTATTCACTGATAATTCTTTATTTAATATTTTATTTTATTGATTCAATAATTGCTACGTTGATATTTTATATTATTGTTGTTTCAATGATTGTCACTGCACAGTATTTTTCATTATCAGATCAATAATTCATATTATTTGAATAATATTATTAGATATCATTATTGGCAATGTCTAAGGAAGTTCTGTCTAGGAAAGGGGTTTGGTCACCTAATTGTGCGCCAGTAAGGAGAAATCCTTATCGGAAAGCCTCCTTTTTATTGGGAACGACCTGGTTGTCATTATTGTGATTCCGTAATATTATTTGTGAATAATTAATTATTGATTTATATGATAAGGAAATATTTATTTTATGTGGATATAAATGAAAGAATTAATGATGAGAAATTTTATCAGTATTATGTCGAAATGGAAGTATTAAAAATCATCCGTATGTGGATTTCGGTCATTTTCTGTTTGGAATTTGGAAAACATTTCTTCTACAAAGTTGTAGAGAATTAAATTTCCTATGGAATGGGAATAAAATTCTTATTTTTTTGATAAAAAGGCTATTTATTATGAATTATTGAATTTTTAGAAATAAATATTTTTATTAAAATTATGGGTGGGCCCAACATTTGGTTGTTGTGGAAAAAATTATTGAATTTCAAGTGTGGTGTGCGTGAATAGCAACGGGTGAAAGCTACAGGTAGCAGGTTAGTCTGCTTTGGCGTTCTAAGCAATTTCTTATAAATAGGGTGCTTAGGTTAGAATTAAAAATCACACCAGAATCTGAAGTTTTCTCTTTCTATAATATCGAGCGTATTTTTTTGAGTATTTTGATATCTTGAGTGTTTCTATTCAGTGAAAGTTTCCTTCAATATTATATCCGATATTTCAGCCAGAAGTACTATTCTTTTGAGGTAATGGATGTTATTTTTTTCGTAAATGATGTTATTTCATTCAATATCATTATGCCAAAATATTGGTATGAATTTTATTATGAAATTTTTACCTTTTCATGCCGAGATTACTATTCACGTATACGACACTATTCACGTATATGACAGTATTCACGAATACGGTACTATTCATGAGTACTATTCATGATGTATGATTTTTCTTATGAAATTGTTACCTTTTATGTCGGAGTCACTATTCACGTATACGACACTATTCACGTATACGGCACTATTCACAGAAAAATTAAATTTTCTTTTCTTTGTCCAAGATGTCTATTCTGGTTACTATCTTTGATTGTATCCATGTTTTGATCATAATTCTTGAATTTTGCTCCACAATTGATTATTATGGAATATTTTTGAACTTGGATAAATCAAAGTATGAATCCCTAATCTTTGTCCTTTAATCTCACTGGATTTGTTTCTTAAAAATATTTTTGATCATCCTCAGTCCTTAATGATGATATAACTGAATATCATTGGCCTGTAGTACAAAGATGAATGATTACCTGATGAATATCTTTGGCCTGTGGTGCAAAGATGGACAGGTGTTGAGATGAACATGACCAACTGGTGATACGAATGAATATCTTTGGCCCGTAGTGCAAAGATGAATATTTGATTCAGGATGTATATTGATTGATGTTACAGGGATAAAATATTGATGATGGACTTTTAAATCATAGAAGATAGTAGACTTCATTCTCTACTTAACTCTCCTAATGAATTGTTATTTCCGCTGTGAATATTGATCTAAAACTTGTTGTCCAGTATATTTTATCTGATTTATTGAAGGCTAATGATAATTTGATCTACATTATGTTAGTCATAATATTCTTTACTGGGCTAGTTGAGGCACCCTTTTCCTTTTTGTTCCATTTTTCTTCTCAAGAGGCGAGAATATAGCGGGAACTAGTCAGGGTGTGGAATGATGTTTTAATACAGTTGTTTTAACAGTCCTCACTATTTTGTAAAATAGTGTATGAATAATTGTAGTGAGAACTTATTTGAGTTTGGATATTGTCCAGAAGATAATATTTGTATTTAAACTCACATCATATGTGTTGTCGTATTTTGCACGACAATTGTAATAATAAAGTTGTAGTTGTTTTCTATACCATGTATTTGGCGACTCAAAATGGGTTGTGTGGACCTATTTTGGGGGCATCAAAGTTGGTATCAGAGCTTAGGGATATGGTCTATGGCGGGGATCGGGGAATAGAACAAGGAGGGGAGAGCTTAGGCATATGGTCTCTAGCGCCTCGGCGGATAATTTACTCTTGATAACCCCCGCCCCGGCGGGCGTCAAGATTTGTTGATGATGTGGACTTCCGCCCCGGCAAGATAATTACTAAGGAAATTCCCGCCTCGGTGGGTATAAGCTCTAGACTTTCTTAACTTTTGCTGCTTCTATTGTTTTACCATCCATTTCCTGCCTTAGTCAACACAACCTAAACCTGCAACACAAACGCAACGTAACGCAATAAAACAGAACTAAAACATAAGGATTGGCAACCGTTTAAGTCCGAAAAGTATCCAATTCATAGGTATGAAACCCACTCATCACATACACATCTGCTTTAAGAGACGATCAAACTGTTGTTGTGTTAACGCTTTTGTAAATGGATCTGCAATATTATCTTAAGAGTCCACACGTTCCAGGGTGACACCTCCTCTTTCAACACGTGTTTGGATTTCTGATGAGACATGGGTTCTTTAACCTGTGCAACATCTTCAGTGTTTTTACAAAATAAAGGTACTGCTCCTCTAATGCTAGGAACCGCATCAAGTTCGATAATGAACTTCTTCATATAAATAGATTCCTTTGCAGCTTCACTTCCAGCTCTGTACTTTGCCTCTGTCACTGAATCAGCAACTGTTTTCTGCTTTGAACTCTTCTAACTCACTATGCCACCAGTTAAGGTAAAAAGATACCCTAAAATGGATTTACTGTCATCTTGGTCCGTTTGAATGCTAGAGTCTTTATAGCCCTCTAGTTTCAATTCAAACCCACCGTAGATAAGAAATACATCCTTAGTTCTTCTTAAGTACTTAAGGATATTTTTCACTGCCTTTCAGTGCTCTTCTCCTGGATTCGACTGGTATTTTCTTGTTACATTAAGTACATGAGCGACATCCGGCTTAGTACATATTATACCGTACATGATAAATCCTATTGCTGAAGTATAAGGGATCTTACTCATACGGTCTCTCTCCTCATGTATCTTTGGGGCATGTTTCTTGGAGAGATGTATTCCATGGCTCATCGACATGAGACCTCTCTTGGAATCTTCTATGTTAAACTTCTATAGCATCGAGTCAATGTACGTTCCTTGGGATAAGTCGAGCATCTTTTTAGATCTATCTCTATAGACCTCTCTTGGAATCTTCGATTGTAGCATAGGAATATCATTCCCTATCAGTAATATATCATCGACATATAATACAAGGAATGAAATAGCGTTCCCGCTAACCTTCTTGTACACACATGGTTCCTCCTTGTTTTTTATAAAATCAAACTCTTTGATTGTCTCATCAAAACGGATGTTCCACCTACGAGAAGCTTTCTTTAATCCCATAAATGAATCATTGTAGCTTACAGACTTGATTTTTCCCAACCATTGAGACAAATCCCTTTAGTTGTGTCATATACACATTCTTCTCAAGCTTCCTATTGAGGAAGGTCGTTGTCACATCCATCTGCTAGATTCGTAGTTGTGGTAAGTTGCAATTGTAAGCAAAATCTGAATAGACTTGAGCATAGCTACTGGTGAGAAGGTTTCATCATAGTCAACTCCTTGTCTTTGTTTGAAACCTTTTTCAACCAGTCGGGCTTTATAGGTCTCTACCTTGCCATCCGCTCCAATCTTTCTCTTAAAGACCCATTTGCACCCAATAGGCTTAATACCTTCAGGTGATGAAACCAAAGTCTATACTTGGTTCTCATACATGGAGTCCATCTCGAATTTCATGGCTTGTTGCCATTTCTCATAGTCTTTACTACTCATAGTCAGTTCGTAATTCAATGGATCATCATCATTCATGATGCATACCTCATCATCATCCTCTGTGACGAATCCATACCTATCAGGTATCTTCGGTACCCTTCCACATTTATGAATAGGGTGTTGTACAGAAGGTGTCTCTACTTGGACAGGTTTATCCATTTGACCTATGGTGGTTTGTGGTTCTTAAATTTCTTCAAGATTTATTTTCCTCCCACTGACCCCTTCAAGGGTAAACTCATTTTCTAAGAAGGCAATGTGTTTGGCAACAAACACATTTTGCTTAGTAGCATTGTAGAAATAGTATCCTAAACTTTCTTTAGGATATCCCAGAAATATGCACTTATCAGATCTTGTCCCAAGCTTATCATTTTGAAACTTTTTCATATAAGTTGGACATCCCCAAATCTTAACATGCTTAAGACTATATAGATTTCCTTTTTGTCCACATCTCATATGGAGTCTTAGGGACGGATTTCGAGGGGACCTTATTTAGTACATATGCAACTGCTTCTAGGGCATATCCCCATAATGACACCGGAAGATCGGTAATTCTAGTGCAAAGCACGGGTTATTTTTTAAATAATATTATAAAATATATTTATTGAATTTTAAATTTACTTACTACTATTATTAGAATGATTATAAATTTTTCTTAAAAACAAATGACTATAGATCACATATTAATGGTTAATAATATGATTCTTTTATTACTTTTAATTTAATACTAAGTTTTATTATAATTTCAAATTTTAATATTTAGTTTTTTTATTATCAATCCTTCGTGTGTGTGTGTGTGTGTGTATATATATATATATATATATATATATATATATATATATATATATATATATATATATATATGCATTTTTAATTATAGTTCAAAGTTGAGTAGAAACCTAAAAGCCTAAACGCACTATTTAAGTCATAATCTATTGTATAATTAATAAACTAAATAAATTCTATAAAAAATAAAATTGTTCTAAAATAATAAGTTACTATCATGATTTTAATTTTAAAAGGTAATTAAATTTTAATTGGTAATATATAAGTTAGGATTTTTTTAACATTAATTATCTTAAGGTCTCCTATATAAACTAAAGTTGTTTACTAAATTTTAATCGCTAATATATTTCTTAGTATCACATAAAAAATTTATATTAATTATTATTTACTCATAATATTTTTCTTATATTTTTTTAATATATAGTTATTAAGGAATATAACTAATGTAGAGTAATGAGTTGTCATTATGATTTTAATTTTAAAAGCTAGCTAACTAAATTTTAATATAATTTTGATATTACTCATAGTATTTTTAATATATAGTTATTTAGTATGACGCCCCCAAAATTAGGTATACATCACCCATCTTGAGTCGTCAGATACATGGTACAGAATTCAAATACAACTTAATAATACAACTGTCGTGTACAATACGACAAAATATAAACTGTGAGTTTGAATACAAATATTGTCTACTAGAGAGTATACAAACTCAAAAGGAGTCCTCATTATAATTATTATCACACTATTTCACAGAATAGTGAGGACTACTAATGAACCATCTAGGACCATCACTCTGTTCCCCGACTAGTCTCATCTACGTTCTCATTTCCTGAAGAGAACAGTGAAAGAAAGGGTGAGCTCAACTAGCCCAGTAAGAAATATTATGACTAAGATAATGCAGAATAATTTATCGTTAGCCTTCAGTTGATGTTAAAGCGATAAAATATAATAACTATCAAGTTTAAGCTGCAGCAGAACAAGCAATCCATTAGAAGAGTCAAGTAGGGAATAAAATCTACTATCTTCTATGATTTAAAAGGTTTTTCATCACTTTTATCGCTGGGACTCGGCTTAACAAATAATCCACATCATCGAATCACCCCTGCACTATGGCCAAGGATATTCTTTAGTATCATAACCACAAATTATCCATGCACTACGGGCCAAGGACATTCGTGTATTCATTAATGGTCATGATCATGCCAACAACTGTCCATCAATGCATTACGGGCCAATGAGGACTTTTACAACATCATTTGTAAAGTTACGGTCATGATTACACCGAATAATTCCTGGTCATAATCATACCAAGTCCATCTATACACTACAGGCCACAGATGACTTTCAACAAAATATAAACATGAGGATGATGACAATGATATAAGAATTCAATAAAACAAGTTTAAGAATTAATTTATCTAGGAACTGATAACATCCAAATTGTCAACATGATACTGCTTTGTAGAGTAAAATTCAAGAATGCACAGAAGAATATTTCCATGAAAAGATACTAGATGAAGCGCAAATATCAAGGCTATTTCACTAATTTCATGGAGTATAGAAGTCAAAGTTTTAACCAACTGAGTATAATAAAGAATGGAATAACAAAAGAAATCATCATGCATGCGATAGACCCATGCAGAAAAGTTATTCTAATGAATAATAAATAACGGACCGGTCCGTACAGTAAAACGCATGACAGACGGGATATTAAAGCGAATAATAAATAATGGAACCAGTCCGTAAAGAACGCATGCAGACGGGATATTCGATGAGAATACTAAAGAATGAAATAACAGAAGAATTTCACCAAGTATAGGGTAGTCCGCGTATACAAGTTATTCCAACAGAATAATAAATAATGGAATAACAGAAGTTCTCTTCATGAATACAAAAGAAATAATACCTCTTACCGTAAAAGAAACTGAATATAAGAGTAGGGAAGTAGCAGAATACTTTTCTATAGTTTCTCTATAACTTTTTTCTCTAGAGTTTCAGTGAATTCGTAAGAAATAATGAAGGAATGAGCTTCTATTTATAGAAGAATAGACTGCATAATAACTAACTTATGAACGATCCAGATTGATTTACTTTAAACGGACGATCCAGATTGGTTTACTATTAAAACATAAAGCAACGGTCCATACTGATTTACTATTAAAACTTTAAACCAGTGATCCATATTGATTTACTATTAAAACTTTAAACCAGCGATCCATATTGATTTGTTATTATATCTTCAACCAACGGTCTGAAAAATTATCACATCTCCTCATGGAATAATATTGTACCCAAAAATAATTTGGACCGAACAGAAATATATTTTACGGGTGAATATTACTCCGTGAATAGTAACTCATAAATAGTAACTCATGAATAGTAACTCATGAATAGTAACTCGTGAATAGCATTCCGACACGAAAAGTGTCCCGAATACCCGATTGAACAATATATCCTCCAGACATCAATTATTATCGAAACAAATGTCGATTCCCACTAACACAATAATTTCAACACTATAAAATTCATCTTTAATCAACACGAACTTATTCATCATTAATATTATAATTCACAATATTTAACAACTGTGTCGTTTCTCGGAAAGAGGGCTTTCAGATAAGGATTTCTCCTTATTGGTAGCCGCAATTAGGTGACCAAACCTCTCCTTGTGAACTTCTAGACATTATCAATATTGCAAATAATAATATGAATAACTTTGCCGTCTCAATCATTGATTTAATAATATATCATATTATGCAGATGATACTGTAACAATAATTTAATCAATAATATGAGAGATATGATGTAGTAATTATGTAGCAATAATTGAGTATAACTGAGTGACTTCTCACGTAAGCATCAATAATCAATACCGTGTGCTACTGTGCAACTACGGCAGTATTCTTGTACTTTTAACACCGGGTGTTTCAACAGATTAACGGTAAAACTTCGTACCATTATTTTCATAAAGTATTTTTGTCGATTTATAACTACGACAATACTTCCGTTGTGGGGTCCACCAATGATTGTGCCGTCGTACGAATATCCCCTGTTAAAACGAATATTCCCCGACCAATCGAATATTATATAACCACTTGCTTACTTTGCAAAATTTGTAAATATTACCCACAACTATAACATTATATCAAATCAACACCATAATATTCAAAAATATAATTCGAGAAAATTATTTGTTATTCATAAAAGTTGGGGTCTTACAACCTCCCCTTCTTATGAAATTTCATCCTCGAAATTAGGGTACATACCTGGTATGTCGAAGAGATGAGGATACCTTGACTTCATCTCAGAATCTAACTCCCAAGTCATTTCCTCCACATCGTGGTTTCTCCACAAAACTTTGACTTGATGTATAACCTTGGAGCGTAGAACATGATCCTTTTTATCCAAGATTTTAACAGGTAACTCTTCATACATTAAATCTTCCTCTATCTCATCTGGTTCTAACTCAATAATGTGGTTCGGGTCTTTCACATATTTACGTAACATAGATATGTGAAAACATTACACTTACGAGACATACTTAGCGGTAAGGCGAGTCTATAGGCCCACGATTCCCACTCGCCGAGAATTAAAAATGGGCCAATGAATCGAGGATTGAGCTTTCCTCTCTTTCCAAATCTCGTAACTCCTTTCCATGGAGCAACACGTAACAACACATAACTCTTTCGATGAAGATCAGCATAACTCTTTTGTCGATCTTGTGAAGTTTTTATACGTTGTCGGGTCGTTTGAATCTTTTCTGTAGTCATACGTACCAACTTCGGTCCCAACAACGGTTCTTCACCCACCTCATCCCAGCATACTGGAGAACGACACTTTCTCCCATACAACGCCTCAAATGGAGTCATGCCAATACTTGTTTGATAACTGTTGCTGTAGGAAAACTCCACTAACGGTAAGAACTTGTCCCAACTTCCTTTGAAGTCAAGGACACAGACTCTTAATAGATCTTTAAGAGTTTGAATAGTCCTCTCTGACTGCCCGTCCGTCTGAGGATGATATGTCGAGCTCAATCGTAAATCCGTGCCCATAGCTTTCAGCAAACTAACCCAAAATCGTGAAGTGAATCTTGGGTCTCGATCAGAAACTATGGATATTGGCATACCGTGCAGTCTTACAATCTCATTTATGTACATACGAGAAAGACGTTCAAGTGTATAAGTTTCTCGTATAGGTAAGAAGTGAGCAGACTTGGTCAATCTATCAACAATAACCCAAATTGCATCTATGCCTTAAGAAACCTTGGGAAGACCAGTAACGAAATCCATGGTAATGTGCTCCCACTTCCATTCTGGAATTTCAAGTGGTTGCAATGGACCTTTTGGTACTTGATGCTCCGCCTTGACTCGTTGACAAGTTAAACACCTTGAGATAAACTCCGTTATCTCTCTCTTCATATTGCTCCACCAAAATGTATGTCGAAGATCATGATACATTTTGGTACTCCCATGATGGATTGCAAACGGTGTGTTGTGTGTCTCCATCATGTTTATACTTTAAATCAGGGTTGTTAGAAACACAAAGTCTGGAGTTGACTCGAAGTATTCCTTCTTCATCGATTCTTGCTTCCGACATAGCACCTTCTTGCACTTTCTTCCTTATACGCATCGGTTCAGTGTCCATAGCTTGAAAGCGACTTTAACTTTATCAATTAAAGTCGGTTCTACTCATATATTCGCCATCATCACATGGGTCCCTGGAGTCTTTAACTCTATCTCCATCCTTTACAAGTCACACAAAATGGGCCTTTGTGTAAGACCCCAACTTATTATAAATAAAATCGAATTTCCTCTATTTATTATTGTGAACAATAAGGTGTTATAATGATATAATATTTTGGTTATGGGTGAAATGTGCAAATTTTGCAAAATAAGCAAGTGGTGATAAAATATTCATTGTTGTCGGGGAATATTCGTTTGGTCGTGGAATATTCTTGTTGTCGGGGAATATTCATACGACGGCACAGTCATTAGTGGGCCCCATAACAGAATAATTGTCGGATGAAGAAAACGACAAGTTTGAGTTTTTATAAATAACGACATAGTTGTTACCGTTAACACTGTTGAAATACCCGGTGGTTAAAATACAGTAATATGCATGGATGCACAGTATTGATGAATTATTGATCCATACATAAGAAGGCACTACTCAATAATTGTTACAGTAATTAATGTTCAATATTTTATTTTATTGATTCAATAATTGCTGCGTTGATATTTTATATTATTGTTGTTTTAATAATTATCACTGCACAGTATTTTCCATTATCAGATCAATAATTCATATTATTTGAATAATATTATTAGATAGCATTATTGGTAATGTCTAGAAAGTTCTATCAAGGAGAGGTTTGGTCACCTAATTGCGCGCCAGTAAGGAGAAATTCTTATTGGAAAGCACCCTCTTTCCTGGGAACGGCCTGGTTGTCATAATTGTGATTCTATAATATTATTTATGAATAATTAATTATTAATTTATATGATAAGGAAATATTTATTTGATGTAGATATAATTGATGGATATATTTATTTTATGTGGATATAATTGAAGGAATTAATGCTGAGATGTTTTATCAGTATTTTATCGGAAGGGAAGTATTAAAAATCATCCGTTTGTGGATTTCGGATATTTTTTAGTTTGGAATTTGGAAAAACTCAAAGCTAAAAAGTTGTAGAGAATTCGATTTCAGACATAGTGGACATAAAATTGGTATTTTTCTGATAACCGGGCTATTTTCTATGAATTGTTGAAGTTTCGAAAAAATAAAATGTTTTTTATTAAATTTATGGGGGGACCCAGTTTTGGTTGGTGGAATACACAGAATGGGTTTAATTCTTCCAATATGGTCGCCTAAAATTCAAAGCATGCATAGGAATTGTAATTAATAATAATATATTTTATTATTTTAATCTCCTATGGCGTTCTAACATTTTCCTATAAATAGAGGACTAAGTTAGAATTGAAAATCAGACCAGAAACAAATTTTCTTTCTCTCTATATTGTCTAGCGTATTTTAGTGAGTATTTATATACTTTGAGAATTGTTGTTCGGTACAAGTTTCCTTCGGCTTTATATCCGATATTCTGATCAAAAGTACCGTTATTTTGAGGTAAAGGATATTATTTTCTTCATATATGATATTATTTCTTCAATATCATTATGTCAAGTATTGATCTGAATTTTTATCAAATTTGGAACTTTTTGTGTCGGGGTTACTATTCACGATATCTGGCTTTATTCACGAATCTGACACTATTCACGAATCACGGCACTATTCAATAGAAAAATGAAATTTTCTTCTTTTGTCCAAGATGTCTATTATGGTTACTATCTTTGATTGTATCCATGTTTTGATCTTTATTCTTGAATTTTGCTTCAAAATTGGTTATTATGGAGTATTATTGATCTTGGATAAAGCGTTATATGAATCCTTACTATTTGTCCTTCATCTCACGTAATTCGTTTTCTTTAAAATATTTTTCATCATCCTCAATCATAAATGATGATATTCTTGAATATCTTTGGCTGTAGCAAAAAGATGAATGATTAAGCGATGAATATCTTTGGCCCGTAAAGTGCGAAGATGAGCAGTGTTGAGATGAACATGACCAACTGGTGATACAAATGAATATCTTTGGTGCATAGTGCAAAGATGAATATTGATTAAAGATGTTTATTGATTGTTATTTGTGGATAAAATTGATGATGGACTTTTAAATCTTAAAGATAGTAGAACTTATTCTCTACTTGACTCTTGTAATGGATTGTTGTTTCATTGCAGCTTGTTGATCTAAAACTTGTTGTTTATTATATTTTATCAGATTTTTCCCTGTTGAAAAGTAATGATAATTTGTTGTATATTATCTTAGTCATAATATTCTTTACTGGGCTAGTTAAGCTCACCCTTTTCCTTTTTGTTCCATTTTTCTTCTTAGGAGGTGAGAACATAGTAGGATCTAGTCGGGGTATGGAGTGATGGTTCTAGAAAGATGTTTTAGCAGTCCTCACTATTTTTGTAAAATAGTGTTTGAATAATTGTAATGAGGACTTATTTGAGTGTGGATATTGTCTAGAAGACAATATTTGTATTTAAACTCACAGTATGTGTTGTCGTATTTTGCACGACGATTGTATTATTGAAGTTGTAGTTTGCTTTATGTACCATGTATTTGGCGACTCAGAATGGGTGTTGGATACCTATTTTGGGGGTGTCACACTTTGCGTTGACAATATCGCACTCGTACTTGCATATGATCTTCTACTCAATGTGTCAGCTACCACGTTCGCTTTTCTAGGATGGTAATGGATGGTATGATCATAATCTTTCAACAGTTCAAGCCAACGTCATTGTCGCATGTTGAGTTCCTTTTGAGTGAAGAAATATTTGAGACTTTTATGATCCGTAAAGATCTCCACTTTCTCCCCATACAAGTAATGCCTCCAAATTTTAAGTGTGAAGACAACAGCTGCTAACTCTAGATTATGAGTAGGATAATTCCTCTCATATTCTTTGAGTTATCTTGAGGCATAGGCTATGACTTTCCCATGTTGCATGAGAACACATCCCAACCCTTTGCCTGAAGCATCACTTTAGATGACAAATCCCTCCGAGCCAGATGGTATTATCAAAATAGGTGCTGAAATGAGTCTCCTCTTGAGTTCTTGAAAACTCTTCTCACATTCTTCGCTCCAACCGAACTTTATATCTTTCCGAGTCAGCTGAGTTAATGGAGTAGCGATTCGAGAAAATCCTTCCACGAATCTCCAATAATAACCAGCTAAACCGAGAAAGCTACGTACTTCGGTCACTCATTTAGGTTGCTCCCAGCTTTGAATAGCTTCAATCTTTGCCGGGTCAAAAGATATTCCATGACTTGATACTACGTGCCCGAGGAATGCTACTTCCTCCAGCCAGAACTCGCATTTCTTCAACTTCGCATAAAGCTTGTATTCATGAAGCTTTTGGAGTGTCAGCCTCAAGTGTTGCTCATGATCTTCACGACTTTTGGAATAAATAAGGATGTCATCAATAAAGACGACCACAAAGTGATCTAAATATTCCTTGAATACTCGGTTCATCATATCCATGAAGGCAGCAGGAGCATTAGTCAATCCAAAGGACATGACTAGGAATTCATAATGCCCGTCTGGGGAGTTAAAAAAGTCTTTGGAATGTCATCGGTTCTAATCTTTAATTGGTGATATCCAAATGAAGATCAATCTTTGAAAAGAATTTGGCTCCTTGCAACTGGTCAAACAGGTCATCAATACGTGGCAATGGATACCTATTTTTGATGGTGACATGATTCAACTCCCGATAATCAATACAAAGTCACATACTCCCATCTTTCTTCTTCACGGATAGAACAGGAGCACCCCAAGGAGAAGTAATAGGACGAATAAAGCCAATGTCTAATAATTCCTGCAGTTGGGTCTTTAACCCCTGAAGTTCAATAGGAGCCATTCGATATGGGGCTTTGGAAATGGGTTTTTTACCAGGTTCAAGGTCGATACAAAATTCAATTTCACGCTCTGGGGTAGGACAGGAAGTTCTTCAGGGAATACGTCAGGAATTTATTAACAATAGAAATATCGTTCAAAATTGACGTATTTTTGTTTAAATCTGTGACATGAGCTAAGAAAGTTTGACATCCGTTTTTCAATAAACGTATAGCTTTATGGCTTGAAATAACCGTGATTGATTTTAATGGTTTGGTCGCTTGAATTTGCATAATAGGTTGATTAGGAATATGAAAACTAACAACCTTACGAAAACAATCAATTTTTGCATGATGAGTAGTTAACCAATCAATCCCTAGAATTACGTCAAATGCAAGTATTTTTAAAGAAATAAGATCGACAGGTAATGTGCGGTTACCGATTTTAACCAAACAAGACTTATAAACAGTGGATGTAATGAAGGTTTCTCCCAACGGAGTTTCCACAGATAAGTCAAAGTCTAATTTCTCTGGAGTCAAATTTAATCATTGAGCGCAAGTAGGAGAAATAAAAGAATGGGTAGAACCGGTATCAAAAAAAGTATAGACTTCGCTAGAGTTTATGATAAGCTTACCCGTGATGACCTCATTCGGGTTCCTTTCTTTTTGGGAGGTCACAACAAAGCGCTCTTCCTTCACCTTTATCGGCTTTGACTTTTTGGGATGACCTTTGGTGCCTCCATCCTATTGAACTTGTCTTGGTGAGCGACAAAATCGGGCTAAGTGATCTTCTCTTCCATAATTATAACATGCTTTGACTGACATCGCACAATTTGGATTGATGTGTCCCTCCTCTCGCATTTGAAGCATATGATAGGTGGTCGTTCTCCTTCCTTAACAACGGGTCTTTGGTCGACGCGTCTTTCCATCATTGTTGAATCTCCTCTTCTTGAAATGTCCAATCTTATTGTTTTGGTACGATTACCATCAAGTGGTTACCATTTCGCATGTTGATTCCCTCCGCTTGTTGTAACCGCTTCGATGGATCGCCTCTTTGGTGTTATCATTTTGTCATTTGCTCTCTTTTTGGTTGCGTTGAATCGTTATCGCGCTCCACTAACTGAGCCCTATTTACAACATCTAAATACAAACACAGTTTATGAGAATTAAGATGTTGACGTATCTTCGGCTTCAAACCTCTTAAAAACATCCGCGTCATTCTCTCTTCATTATCCACCAAGTGGGATGCAAACCAGGACAACTCGGCAAACTTGGCTTCATACTGCGACACTGTGAGACCCCAGATTTTATGAATAAAGATTTAATTTTCTCAAATTATTTTTTTATTATTATGGTGTGGATTTGATATAATGTTATAGTTTTGGGTAGTATTTATAAATTTTTCAAAGTATGCAAGTTGTCATATTATATTCGATTAGTCGGGGAATTTTTTTTTTATCAGGGAATATTCGTGCAACGGCACAATCATTGGTGGACCCCACAACGGAATTATTGTCTGATTGAGAAAACGACAAAAATATTTTATGAAAATAACAGCGAAAGTTTTACCTTTAATACTGTTGAACTACTCTGTAGTAAAAGTAAAGTAATACGCGTGGTTGCATAGTAGCACACGGTATTGATTATTGATGCTTACGTGATAAGTCACTCAGTTTTGTTTTATTGGTATTATTAATGTAATAATACAGAAATCCTTTTTATATAAAACAAAATACTTTTATAAAGTTATTGTATAAATAGAATATATTATATTACATTATGTATAGTGTTGCATAGTGTCTGCATAGTGTTTTGCATAGTAAAATCATTTTATATAAAACAGAATACTTTTATAAAGCTATTCTATAAATAGAATATATTATATTTTATTATGCATAGTGTTGCATAGTGCCTGCATAGTGCATGTATAGTGTTTTGCATAGTAAACTCTTTTTATATAAAACAAAATACTTTTATAAAGTTATCTGTTTTATTAGACAATAATTAGAATATATTATATTTTATTATGCATAGTGTTTGTATAGTGCCTGCATAGTGTTTGCATAGTAAAATCTTTTATAAAGTTATTCATTTTATTAGATTATAAATAGAATATATTATATTTTATTTAAAAAATTTTGCTTTAAATATTATTGAGTCCGATTAAAGTAAATCAATCTGGACCGTTCATGAGTTAGTTACTATGCAAATCCATTTTTCTATAAATAGAAGCTCATTCCTTCATTATTTCTTACTGAATCTTTTTGAAACTCTAGAGAGAGAAACTATAGAGAGAAAGAAGAAAAGTGTTCTGCTACTTCACTACTTCTATATCCAGTACTCTTCTTTCTAAGGTAGGGAATATTATTTGTTGTACTCGTAAGGGGTACTCTTTATTTCTTATTTATGAAGAGAACTTCTGTTATTCCATTCTTTATTATTCTGTTGAAATAACCTGTATACGCGGGCTACACTATACTTGGTGAAATTCTTCAATTATTCCATTCTTTATTATTATGTTGGAATAACCTATCTATGTGAAGTACCGCATGCATGGTGATTTCTTTTGTTATTCCATTCTTTATTATACTCAGATGGTTAAAGTTTTGACTTCTATACTCCATGACATTAGTGGAATATCCTTGATAATTGCACTTCATCCAGTATCTTTTCATGGAAATATTCTTCTGAGCATTCTTGAATTGTACTATACAAAGCAGTATCATGTTGACAATTTGGACGTTATTGGTTCTTGGACAAATTAATTCTTGAACTTGTTTTATTGAATTCTTAAATCATTGTCATCATCCTCATGTTTATATTTTTTTTGAAAGTCATCTGTGGCCTGTAATGCATAGATGGACTTGGAATGATTATGACAGGATTATTGATTGTAATCATGACCGTAATGTTACAAATGATGTTGTAAAAGTCCCTCATTGGCCCGTGTAGTGCATTGATGGACGATTGTTGGCATGATCATGACCATTAATGAATACACAAATATTATTGGCCCGTAGTGCATGCATAATTGTGGTCGTGATACTAAAGAATATCCTTGTCCGTAGTGTAGGGGTGATTCGATGATGTGAATTATTTATTAAGCTGAGTCTCAGCGTTAAAAGTCATGAAAAACCTTTTAAATCATATAAGATAGTAGAGTTTATTCTCTACTTGACTCTTCTAATGGATTGCTTGTTCCGCTGCAGTTAAACTTGATAGTTATTATATTTTATCAGTTTAACACTATTGAAGCTAACGATAAATTATTATGTATTATCTTAGTCATAATATTTCTTCTTCGGGCTAGTTGAGCTCACCCTTTCTTTTCTTGTCTTCTTGAGAAAATGAGAACGAAATGGGACTAGTGGGAGCAGAGTGATGGTCCTAGATGGTGCATTAGTAGTCCTCACTATTCGTGAAATAGTGTGATAATAATTGTAATGAGGACTCCTTTTGAGTTTGTATACTCTTTAGTAGACAATATTTGTATTCAAACTCACAGATTTATGTTTTGTCGTATTGTACACTTACAGTTGTATTATTAAGTTGTATTTGAATTACATTTCCATATATGGCGACTCAAGATGGGTGATGTATACCTAATTTTGGGGGCGCCACAATTGGTATCAAAGCTAGGGATATGATCCACAGCTAGGATGTGAGAATAGAACTAGGAGGGAGAGACAGAATTCCTTCGCTAGTATGACCTACCTAAGTTTATTTGGTATTTAATTAGTCGGTCAGAATATATGGATAATGTGTTACATGTCAATTAACCTTTATTTTGTGGCAGTATTTGCAAATGGCATCCAAAAATGTTGAGATAAGCAATGACGCACATGAGACCGTTGAGACACCTTTAATCACTAACCAGGTTATTGTGATGTCAGACGAAGAAGAAATTAGAGATATCTACGTGGTGCGTAAAGAACTAATAGTTGCACCCGAGCTAGTTGCAGAGGTGGCAGCTGAGAGTGAGGAAGAAAAGGAACCTAAGGAGAATTTATTAGAAGAATTTTATGATCAAAATTTAGCATTACAAAATCATATTCATGAGTTAGAAGAGTAGGCTGAAGAACGGCAGGCAGTCGTGGAGCAAAGAGATGCAACCATTCAAAATTGTGTTACCCGATGTGCGATGCTTGAACAGAAGCACTCTTTGGCAGAGTATAAGATATTAGAGTTGGAATCTGAGAATTCTATGATCAAAGTTCTTATGAAAGCAGAAACAAATGAACGAAGGAGAATAGATGACGCATGGGTAAAAGCCGCACGATGTGTAGATATTGTAGAAAAGGATGTCCGATCCAATAAAGCCAAAATAGATGACATGAATTTTTTCTTTTTGGACAACAATTGGGAGAATCCAACATCGATTTCGGAATTACCCTATGCATAGTGGTCAACCTCAATTCGATATAGATCGGAGAATAATGATTCAAATCATGGATCAGGAATGGGACGAAGCACTTAAGGGTGGAATGTACCCTATAGCAAAGTCAAATCCAGTAGTTTAAGTGAGAGCGTTTGTCGAGGAACCCGAACAAAGTTATTATAGGTAAGTTAATGATAAACTCTTGCGAAGTTTATACCTTATTAGATATCAGTTCTACCCATTCTTTTATTTCACCTAGTTGTGTTCAATGTTTGAATTTAACTCTGGAGAAGTTAGATTTTGATTTATCTGTTGAAACTCATTGGGAGAAACCTTCGTTACATCCACTATTTATAAATCTTGTTTAATTCAAATTGTCACTTTCACGTTACCTGTCAATCTTATCTCTTTGAAAATACTTGCCTTTGATGCGATTTTAGGAATCGATTGGTTAACTACTCATCATGCTTTTCGTAAGGTTGTTAGTTTTCATATTCTAACCAACTTTGTTATGCGTAATTCAAGCAACCAAACCACTAAAGTCAATCATTGTCATATCAAGCCATAAGTAAAGAACCCGGTCCTTTCATTGTTGACTTCCTTGTGGAATGCAATCAAGAGAGCGAACTTTCTCGTAGGGACGTTGTGAATAACGGTGGCAAGTTGATAGGTATCAATGTGACGTCTTATCCAAGTCTTAGATGAGAGTCACGATTTTGAATGATATTTCTATTGTTAATAAATTTTACGACGTATTCTTGAAGACTTCTTAGCTACCCTAGAGCGTGAAATCGAATTTTGTATTGACCCCAATACAAAACCCATTTCTAAAACCCTTAAATATTTCTTCAACTAAAGCGAGCGTAACACGCGCCAAAAGACATTGGCTCATTTGTTGAAGATTACGATCGTAGCATTCACTACCATCGTGGGAAAGCGAACGTGGTAGTGACGCGTTAAGTAAAAAGATCGTGATATCGTTCTGAGTGCGATGTTGTTAACACAAAGGCCCATTTCAGACGACTTTACAAATGATGAAGATAGAGTTAAAGACTCTAGGAACCCAAGTGAAGATAATGAATATACTGAGTAGAATCGACTTTAATCGATAAAGTTAAAGCCGCTCAAGCTACACAATCGGGTGATAAATGTGAAGAAGAAGGTTCAAGAGGCGTTATTCTAGAAGCAAGAATCGATTTAAGAGAGGAAATCTCAACCCTCGATTTAATTAGCCCATTTAAAATCCTCGATCGAGTAGAAGCGTGGCTTATAGACTCGTTTTACCGCCAAGTATGTCGCGTGTTCATAACGTTTTTAACGTATCGATGTTACATAAATATGTGGACAACCCGAACCACATTATTAATTAAGAACCGACCGAGATAGTAGAAGATTTAACGTATGAAGAGATACGTGTTAACATCTTGGATAAGAAGGATCATATTCCACGCTCAAAGGTTATACCTCAAGAGTTAGAATTTGAAGTGAAGTCAAGGTATCCTCACCTGTTCAGCATACCAAGTATGTACGTAAATTTCGAGGGCGAAATTCCATAAGGAGGGGAGATTGTGAGACCCCAGATTTTATGAATAAAGATTTAATTTTCTCGAAATATTTTTTTTTATTATGGTGTGGATTTGATATAATGTTATAGTTTTGGGTAGTATTTATAAATTTTGCAAAGTATGCAAGTTGTCATATTATATTCGATTGGTCGGGGAATATTTGTTTTATCGGGAATATTCGTATAACTTGGCACAATCATTGGTGGACCCTACAACGGAATTATTATTCGATTGAGAAAGCGACAAAAAATATTTTATGAAAATAACGGTGGAAGTTTTCTAATTAATCTTTGTTGAACTACTCTTAGTAAGAAAAGCTGATGAATCTGGCGTGGTTGAATAGTAGCACACGGTATTGATTATTGATGCTTACGTGATAAGTCACTCAGTTTTATTTTATTGGTATTATTAATGTAATAATACAGAAATTCTTTTTATATTAAACATAATACTTTTATAAAGTTATTCTATAAATAGAATATATTATATTCTATTATGCATGGTGTTACATAGTGTCTGCATAGTGTTTTGCATAGTAAAATCTTTTTATATAAAATAAAATACTTTTATAAAGTTATTCTATAAATAGAATATATTATATTTTATTATGCATAGTGTTGCATAGTGCCTGCATAGTGTCTGCATAGTATTTTGCATAGTAAAATCTTTTTATATAAAACAGAATACTTTTATAAAGTTATCTGTTTTATTAGACAATGATTAGAATATATTATATTTTATTATGCATAGTATTTGCATAGTGCCTACATAGTGTTTGCATAGTAAAATCTTTTTTAAAGTTATTCATTTTATTAGATTATAAATAGAATATATTATATTTTATTTAAAAGATTTTTGCTTTAAATATGGACCGTCAGATTAAAGTAAATCAATACAGACCGTTCATGAGTTAGTTACTATGCGATCCATTTTTCTATAAATAGAAGCTCATTCATTCATTATTTTTACTTAATTCACTTTGAAACTCTAGAAAGAGAAACTATAGAGAGAAAGAAGAAAAGTGTTCGCTACTTCACTACTTCTATATCCAAAGACTCTTCTTTCTAAGGTAGGGAATATTATTTGTTGTACTAAATGACGGGTACTCTTTATTTCTTATTTATGAAGAGAATTTCTGTTATTCCATTCTTTATTATTCTGTTGAAATAACCTGTATACGCGGGCTACACTATACTTGGTGAAATTCTTTTGTTATTCCATTCTTTATTATTATGTTGGAATAACTTGTCTATGCGAAGTACCGCATGCATGGTGATTTCTTTTGTTATTACATTCTTTATTATACTGAGTTGGTTAAAGTTTTGACTTCTATACTCCATGAAATTAGTGAAATATCCTTGATAATTGCGCTTCATCCAGTATCTTTTCATGGAAATATTCTTCTGTGCATTCTTGAATTTTACTCTACAAAGCAGTATCATGTTGAACATTTGGACTTTATTGGTTCTTGGACAAATTAATTTTTGAACTTGTTTTATTGAATTCTTATATCATTGTCATCATCCGCGTGTTTATATTTTTTTGAAAGTCATATGTGGCCTGTAGTGCATAGATGGACTTGGTATGATTATGACCAGGGATTATTCGGTGGAATCATGACCGTAATGTTACAAATGATGTGGTAAAAATCATCATTGGCCCGTAGTGCATTGATGGACAGTTGTTGGCATGATTATGACCATTAATGAATACACAAATATTCTTGGCCCGTAGTGCATGGATAATTGTGGTCGTGATACTAAAGAATATCCTTGGCCGTAGTGCAGGGATGATTCGATGATGTGGATTATTTATTAAGCTGAGTCTCAGCAATAAAAGTCATGAAAAACCTTTTAAATCATAGAAGATAGTAGATTTTATTCTCTACTTGACTCTTCTAATGGATTGTTTGTTAGATTCTGCGATTAAACTTCATAGTTATTATATTTTATCGGTTTAACTTTGTTGAAGGCTAACGATAAATTATTCGCATTATCTTAGTCATAATATTTCTTCATTGGGCTAATTGAGCTCACCTTTTTTTTTTACTGTTTCTCTTGTGAAATGAGAACGTATTTGGGACTAGTCGGGAACAGAGTGATGGTCCTAGATGGTGCATTAGTAGTCTTCACTATTCAGTGAAATAGTGTGATAATAATTGTAATGAGGACTCCTTTTGAGTTTGTATACTCTTTAGTAGACAATATTTGTATTCAAACTCACAGTTTATGTTTTGTCGTATTGTACACGACAGTTGTATTATTAAGTTGTATTTGAATTATGTACCATGTATTTGGCCAAGGATATTCTTTAGTATCACGACCACAAATTATCCATGCACTATGGTCCAAGGACATACGTGTATTCATTAATGGTCATGATCATGCCAACAACTGTCCATCAATGCACTACGGGCCAATGAGGACTTTTACCACATCATTTGTAGCGTTACGGTCATGATTAGGTAATCGAATAATCCTGGTCATAATCATACCAAGTCCATCTATGCACTACTGAAGCCATGAGATGACTTTCAACAAAATATAAACATGAGGATGATGACAATGATATAAGAATTCAATAAAACAAGTTCAAGAATTAATTTATCTAGAACCGAGAACGCCCAAATTGTCAACATGATCTTTCGCTTTGTAGAGTAAAATTCAAGAATGCTCGGAAGAATATTTCAATGAAAAGATCTTTGGATGAAGCGCAAATATCAAGGCTATTCCACTAATTTCATGGAGTATAGAAGTCAAAGTTTTAGTTTTAACCAACTGAGTATAATAAAGAATGGAATAACAAAAGAAATCAACATGCATGCGATAGGCAACAGACAAAAGAGTTATTCCAACAGAATAATAAATAAGCGGAACCCAGTCCGGCGTAAAAGCGCATGAACGAGGATATTCCAACAGAATAATAAAGAATGGAACCATATGACAATCCCAAAATAGGTCCATTCCATCCAACCCATTCTGAGTCACCAAATACATGGTACAGAAAATAACTACAATTTTATTACAACAATTGTCGTGCAAAATACAACAACTCATGTGTTGTGAGTTTTGATACAAATATATATATATCAACTGTGACTCTTGACACCAACTTGGGTAGCACGTCACCATGACATCTTACATAAAGGTATAGTCAAAAACTGTTTTAGAAATTAGAATCTTTGGGAAGTGCTCAAGGAAACCTTCGTACATGGGAGTCCATGCTTCCAGGTTATGATAGATATCAATATCCTTGGTTGACCCAATAGACCCCAAAGAAAAACGAGAAGATTACTATCATATTCTTTCCAATGGTGAGTCTTCTCTTGACATATCATTATATCCACTGTCTCTAATTGAGAATTATACTTTAAACAAACACCAAGATCATATAGGTAGTGCGCGTAGATATACTCAGTAAGTGGATGTGCACAACCCTGTCTTATGATGACACGAGGTTATATGTCATTAGACATCATGTATGATAGTGACAAAACACCCTTCCAACGTTGGGTTCGCCTCACCCTAGTTGATTCACCAAATATAACTACTAAATGATGACCACCGTTCTATTCCCTGTTACCCCCGCTCGACCCAGCTACACTCTTATTACCTGAAAGGAATTGTGAAGCAAAAGGGTGAGCACAACTAGCTCAGTAAAGAATATCATGACTAAAGATAATTAAATTATCAATAGCCTTC
Source organism: Panax ginseng (assembly GCA_020205605.1). Taxonomy (NCBI): domain Eukaryota; kingdom Viridiplantae; phylum Streptophyta; class Magnoliopsida; order Apiales; family Araliaceae; genus Panax; species Panax ginseng. Next base: position 55,169,945 of record CM035143.1, on the reverse strand, counting down.
ATCAATAATAAATCAGAGATTTAGAACATATGGTAGATGATAAAAATTTCAACCATAGTTGCAGCGGAACGAGCAATCCATTAGAAGAGTCAAATAGACTATAAAGTCTATTATCTTCTCCATGTTAAAAATTCACCAACAATGTTTTATCCTTGTAACATCAATCAACAATTCTGGTCCACAATCATATGAATAACTCATAATCATAATTGTAGTTCTAAATTTCTCTTCTCATCCAGGACGAAGATAATTTTCATCACTTGTCTTTACCTCAAAAGAGCAGCACTTCTTACTGGATATCGGATATGACGCTAAAGGAAACTTGCACTGATGAATAGCAACTCACCAAGTATCTAAATACTCACAAAATACACTCGATAATCTAGAGAGAAAAAGAGAGAAAACTTATGAATTCTGGTGTGATTTTCAATTCTAACTTAGCCCTCTATTTATAGGAAAATGTTAGCACGCCGAAGAAGACTTGACCTGCTACCTAATGGCTTTACCTGCTACTATTCCACCCACCAAAAATCAGCCATCTTCCCCAACAACCAAAAGTGGGGCTCACCCATTTCTAGAATTTTCCACCAAAATCATTCATAAACCTAATTTCTGAATCAGTCACCTCTTAAAATTCATAACAAATTATAAGATTATTTTTAACGGTTCAAAATTTGTGGATATATACTCAACTTATATATGTATAACATATCCAAAAATCACAACGATCCAACAGTCAGATTAAAAATTATAACTCACACAATAAAGATGTAAGAACACTGATTTGATCTTTTAATATCTCCAATCCGACAAAATACTGAATAAATACCTCAACATTAATTCCTTCATTTATAACCACATAAATAAATCCATCATTTATATCCACATCAAATAAATATTTCATTATCATATAAATCAATAATTAATTATTCACAAATAATATTACAGAATCACAATAATGACAACCAGACAGTTCCCAGGAAAGAGGGGGCTTTCTGATAAGGATTTCTCCTTACTGGCGCGCAATTGGGTGACCAAACCTCTCCTTGACAGAACTTTCTAGACATTGCCAATAATGCTATCCAATAATATTATTCAAATAATATGAATTATTGATCTGATAATGGAGATACTGTGCAGTGACAATTATTGAAACAACAATAATATAAAATATCAACGCAGCAATTATTGATTCAATAAAATAAAATATTGAACAGTAATTACTGTAACAATTATTGAGTAGTGTTTTCTCACGTAAGAATCAATAATTGAAAAAAATAATGTGCAATACTGGTATTGCTCATTGTGCGCAACTACACGCGTAGACATCGTATTTTAACCACCGGGTATTTCAACAGTGTTAACGGTAACGATTACGCCGTTATTTATAAAAACTCAAACTTATCGTTTTCTTCATCCGACAATTATTCTGTTATGGGGCCCACAACTGGCTGCGCCTCGTACAAATATTCCCCGACAGAAAGAATATTCCACAACTAAATGACAACAATGAATATTTTATAACCACTTGCGTATTTTAAAAAATTTATATATATCACCCTTAACTTTAACTTTTATCAATTTAACCATTTACTGAATAGTAATTATAAGAAAAATTGAATACTTTTATTTTATAAAATTTGGGGTCTTACAAACCGAGGTCCGGCCAGAAACGCATGCATGTGCGGGATATTTCGGATGAATAATAAATAATGGAACCAGTCCCACAGAGCGTATGGATGGGATATTAAGCGAATAATAAAGAATGAAATAATGTAAGAATTTCACCAAGTATAGGGTAGCTCACAGCGTATCTGAGTTATTCCAATGAGAATAATAAATAATGGAATAATGTAAGTTCTCTTCATGAATACAAAAGAAATAATACCCTCACCGTAAAAAGAAACCGAATATAAGAGTAGGGAAGTAGAAGAATACTTTTCTATAGTTTCTCTATAACTTTTCTCTCTAGAGTTTCAGTGAATTCGTAAGAAATAATGAAGGAATGAGCTTCTATTTATAGAAGAATAGACTACATAGTAACTAACTTATGAACGGTCCAGATTAATTTACTTTAAACGGACGATCCAGATTGGTTTACTATTAAAACTTAAAACAACGGTCCATACTGATTTACTATTAAAACTTTAAACCAGTGATCCATATTGATTTACTATTAAAACTTTAAACCAGCGATCCATATTAATTTGCTATTATATTTTCAACCAACGGTCTGAAAAATTAGCACATCTCCTCATGGAATAATATTGTACCCAAAAATAATTTGGACTGAACAGAAATATATTTTACAGGTGAATAGTACTCCGTGAATAGTAACTTATGAATAGTCACTCATGAATAGTAACTCGTGAATAGCACTCCGATAGGAAAAGTGTCCCGAATACCCGATTGAACAATATATCCTCCAGACATCAATTATTATCGAAACAAATGTTGATTCCCACTAACACAATAATTCCAAAACTATAAAATTCATCTTTAATCAATACGAACTTATTCATCATTAATATTATAATTCACAATATTTAACAAACTGTGTCGTCCCCGGAAAGAGGGGCTTTCAGATAAGGATTTCTCCTTATTGGTAGCCGCAATTAGGTGACCAAACCTCTCCTCGATGTAACTTCTAGACATATCAATAATATTGCAAATAATAATATGAATAACTTTGTTGTCTCAATCATTGATTTAATAATATATCATATTATGCGGATGATACTATAACAATAATTGAATCAATAATATGAGAGATATGATGCGCAATTCTTTGTAGCAATAATTGAGTATAATCGAGTGACTTCTCACGTAAGCATCAATAATCAATATCGTGTGCTATCTTTGTGCAACTACGCGTAGACATCGTACTTTTAACCTTTGGGTGTTTCAGCGATTAACTGGTAAAACTTCCGTCGTTATTTTCATAAAGTATTTTTGTTATTTTCTAACTACGACAATACTTCCGTTGTGGGGTCCACCAATGATTGTGCCGTCGTACGAATATTCTCTGTTAAAACGAATATTCCCTGAACAATCGAATATTATATAACCACTTGCTTACTTTGCAAAATTTGTAAATATTACCCACAACTATAACATTATATCAAATCAACACCATAATATTCAAAAATATAATTCGAGAAAATTATTCTTTATTCATAAAAGTTGGGGTCTTACATTTAGAGACTAAAGTTGAGTAAAAATTTAAACTAAAATCCTAAATATGATTTTTAGGTTAAAATTTATTATATGACTAAGTAATTAAAGAACTCTTATAAAAAATAAAATTGTTACAGAATAATAAGTTAATATTAAAATTTGTATAGGAGTATAAAAAATGTTTTCCTTCGAGTTAAATTATAAGCATATACTAAACACCAAAGATCAAAGACAATACAAAAAATTCAAGTTTTATCTTATTTTATATTTATATAGATAAAGATATAGATATAGATTACATAGATATAGATTGTTAGTTTTTTCCCTTTTTTTTCTTATTTTTAGCCTTTTCTTTATCTACTAATGTAACACCCCCTTCCCGAAAAAGAAAGTGAGGTCACGTGAAAAGCACAACAAACCTCAAAATAAGTAAACAGAGCACTAATAACTTCAAAATATTAATAGTGGTGATCCATTAATAAAGTACTAAATACAATTCTCCAAATAGAGTCAAAATAATCAAAATCAAAAATCGAAACAACCTAGATGGTCAAAGACAACTCTCTCATCACACTAGCCCTGAACCACCCCTGTAAACTTTTCGAAAGAAAAATACAGCATGAGCCAATTGCCCAATACGGATACAGATATACAAAAGATATACAATCGATATAATGAAAACAATCGAGACAAAATATCGAACAAGCCTCAAGTGTAAATCATCGACGAAAATATATTCTCCAAAGATCTTAATGGAATATATCTGAATCAACAGAATTGACGAAACCAATAAAAGAATAAAGAAATAACGAACTGAAGCAAATAACTCAATGAATTGAACTGAACAGAAACAAACAAAACTAATACAATGAAATAATAGATCAATCAAATGGTTGAGTTTTATTTTTCATACCGAGTGAGCTTTAAATATACATTGCCACACGGGTAAGTCAAAACAATGTCACACATGCAAGTCAAAATAATGCCACACAGGCAAGTCAAATGATGCCACACAGGCAACCAAAATAATGCCACACAGGCAAATCACACATTGGACCACGAATCCAAATGTATGCAAATCGGATAAGTGTGTTTGGCACAATATCACAAATTCGCAGAACGAAAAACTAGGGTTAACCCATACGCCTCCCATAACAAAATATCAAATGGCCCACTTCCTCCGGAGCCCAAAACGGAGACGCCGTGGACTAATCACACCACCACGGAAAGTGTCATGCCTCTCGTGCCAAGACGACAAGCATGTGGTATCCCCACAGGTGGTTATAGCTCAGGTATACCCTACGGTATATTCTAACAAAAATACTATGTCACAACACATGCGACATAATACCAACAAAAGGGTTCTATATGTACATGTTGAACCAAATCAAATTATAGTCTTAATGTCTCAAAAAGAAGGTAGCAACATGTACCGCTCGACAATTATCAAAAAAATAAATACTAAACATGATATCCTAATTCAAAGAGTATAAATATGAGTCATGTGTATCAACTCCAAAATGAAACTATTATATGAATTTCACAAGAAACAATTATGTGAAATAATAATGAATTCGAAATAAGGGACAAAACGAATAAATCAAATTTAACAAGAATATCACTGAAAGAGTACGGAATCCGTACCTGATACTTCCAACCCATTTATAGCACACTACACTAAATCTTACCCTCAAGTGCCAACGATATAAAATATGAAACGTTATTCACCACCTAAACTTATTCACCTCAAATTAAATATAATCCAACTCATAAACTCCAAAATAATTCGCAATTCATTCAAGGTACATTTAATCATCGCCTTAAATCAATTATTAATACTCCAAAATTTATATACTAAGTATAACTCTTTAAATTATTTCCATTCAATTTAAATAATTTAATAAGATTTTATTACAATCCAATCATTAATAACATAATACTATTAAATTTATTATTAAAACTTATATAACTATGTCCACAAAATTAATTAATTCAAATTAATATATAAACTTCAATTTAATTTACTAATTCCGCTTATAAGTTCATGGCCAAAAGTTTATTAACATATAATAATATATAACCTAAATTAACGAAACATAACTAACTTAAATTACCGAAATATAAATATATATATATATATATATATATATATATATAATTATTATATTCTAAAATGACAACAACAACTTCTGCAGATTTTTTTTTTTTTTTCAAATCATGATTGGTGGCCTATTCACTGAACAGTACACCTTATATATATAATGAAGTCTAATGCCCTCCGTTCCAAGACAAGATCCACAGAAACAAAACAAAAAGAAAATATTAACACATGCTTTCAATAAGAAGACTTACATGTATGATAAAAAAAAATTGATTCCTGATCTTTGATCTTCACAGTTTCGCCTCCTTGCGTCGTTCCTTCTCCACAATTCTTATCAGACGTGATAAAATATAAGTAGGTTTTATATTTATTTATTAACATATCTTATTCACTCTCTTAATTTTAATATGATTTATTATAACCCACATTTAAATTAAACCCAATTGATTTTAAGGCCCAAATTGATGTAATCACATACTTATTATAGTCCACATAAATTAAATACAAATTGACCCAGACATAAGAAAAGTCCAATTAAAATATGGATTTAAATATTATTTAATATTTTATTTATTTATTATTATTATTATTATTTTATTTTTATTTTTTTTTATCGGGTATTACAACACATACCCCTTAAAAAAAGATTATGTCCCCGGAATCAAAAGAATGAACGTACTTAATTATCAAAAGATGCAGATACTCCGCTCGAATAAACTCTTCTATCTCCCAAATAGTTTCCCGTTTCGAATGATTTTACCACAAGACTTCCTCAATTTTAATTTAATCAGTTATTTAATTATCTACTAAAAGAATTTAATTTTCCAAACAAAACAAGGAAGAAAAAAAGGGAAACAAATTCATTTACCTTTTCCAATTTATATACAATTGTATAAAATAAAATCAATTAATATTTAATTATAAAAAATGGGTTATTACATTTTTTACCCCTTAAAATAATTCCGTCCTCGTAATTCAAATAAACTACATTAATTTTTATTTTAGTTTTTATTTAAATTACATAATTATTCATAAACTTAAATTAAAACGTAGCGCTGCCATTTGTAACGATTAAGCCTGGTAAGTCCATAGGTCCACACAATTATCCATGTACTCGTAAAAGATTCGCTAGATGTCGTGTCAAGCCTTAGTAAGTTTCTTCGCGTTGCATCAAATTAAATCACATAATCCACCATTGGTGAGGGCCCCCCGTTAATATCTTTGAGTTTCATTCTTGCAAACGTACGTAATCTTTGGAACATAATTCGAGAACATATAATTCGCTCATCATCTAAATACGATTCGAATACCTAAAACTTTAAAATTATCTTTAATTCGTAAAACGTTTATGTTCACCGCATGACAAAGATTTAACAAATTATTTTTATTTTATTTACATAAAATCATACAAAACTCCAAGGATATCGGATAAACCAAACAACTCTACAAATTATATCAACTTTTCCTAAATCCTCAAGAGCTTCAAAATATTCAAACCTCAATTCGAACTAGCTAGTTCTTAAATATTATTACACCAAAGAATATACTACTAAGATATCTTTATCATCATATCAACTCTAAGTCAAATATTCTACTATCGGCATAAGCAAACTATAGCTTTCAAAATCTCTTAAAGATTCATCACTTATTGTATATATCTAATCATTTAATGAATCAATCATTCTCTTAATACAAATCTTAACCCAACAAATTTCAAGATCTCCTCATACTATCACTCAAAATTTCATATAAGATAACTCTAATATTCTACTAGAAAATAATCGCAAAATTCATTTACTCCAAAAGATTAATCTAATTACCTCGAATCTCTACAACAACTCAAAATTACAAGAGATCCTCTGTACTTAATAGTTTTCACTTTATCATATTATTCCACCGATTCACATACCTCAAATTATTCACAACTTAACAAAAATCAGAATATAATCCAAATCAAATCCTCAATTCCAAAATCATAATAATTTGTAATTACCTGAAATAACTCTAACAAATAATTCTCCAATATCAAAACTCACTGATACAAATGCTCATATCATAATCGTATAATCATTTCTTAACTGAACAAAATATGACATTCTTCTTCGTAATGATCAAATCACAATCCTTAACTAATATTATTGCTTCAACGCATAACAATAATAATCTTAACAAATTATCTCGCCTTTCTCAAATCAACTACAACTCAAAGAGCTAAAAAAATACTTGGTCAAAATCAAACAAACCAAACAGAGAAAAAAATCAAATCAAACTCCTACGTCTACCCATTGATTTACCTACAACTCACAGGTCAAACCTAAATAGGTTTTTCTACAAGAAAGAACCTAAGCTCTGATACCATATCTGTAACACCCCCTTCCCGAAAAAAAAAGGGAGGTCACGTGCAAAGCACAACACACCTCAAAATAAGTAAACAGAGCACTAATAACTTCAAAATATTAATAGTGGTGATCCATTAATAAAGTACTAAATATAATTCTCCAAATAGAGTCAAAATAATCAAAATTAAAAATCGAAACAACCTAGATGGTCAAAGACAATTCTCTCATCACACTAGCCCTGAATCACCCCTGTAAACTCGCCGGAAAAAACACAAAGATGAGCCAATTGCTCAAAGACGGATCTGAGATATACAAAAGATATACAATCGATATACAAAAACAATCGAGACAAAATCTTCGAACCAAGCCTCAAGTGTAATAACAATCGACGAAAATATATTCTCCAAAGATCTTAATGGAATATATCTGAATCAACAGAATTGATGAAACCAATAGAAGAATAAATAAATAACGAACTGAAGTAAATAACTCAATGAATTGAACGAAATAGAAACAAATAAAACTAATACAATGAAATAAAAGGCTGAATCAAATGGTTGAGTTTTATTTCATACCGAGTGAGCTCAAAAATATACATTGCCACACAGGCAAGTCAAAACAATGCCACACAGGCAAGTCAAAATAATATCACACAGGCAAGTCAAATGATGCCACACAGGCAACCAAAATAATGTCACACAGGCAAATCACACATTGGACTGCGAATCCAAATGTATGCAAATCGGATAGGTGTGTTTGGCACAACATCACAAATCCGCAGAACAGAAAACTTGGGTTAACCCATACGCCTCCCACAACAAAACACCAAATGGCTCACTTCCTCCGAAGCCCAAAACGGAGACGCCGTGGACTAATCACACCGCCACGGAAAGTGTTATGCCTGTCGTGCCAAAACGATATGCTTGTGGTACCCCCACATGTGGTTATAGCTCAGGTATACCGTACGGTATATTCTAACAAAAATATTATGTCACAACACATGCAACATAATACCAACTAAAGGGTTCTATATGTACATGTTGAACCAAATCAAATTATAGTCACAATGTCTCAAAAAGAAGGTAGCAATATGTACCGCTCGACAATTATCAAAAAAAATAAATACTAAACATGATATCCTAATTCAAAGAGTACAAATACGAGTCATGTTTATCAACTCCAAAATGAAACTTTTATATGAATTTCACAAGAAACAATTATGTGAAAGAATAACGAAATTCAAAATAAGGGACAAAACGAACAAATCAAATTTAACAAGAATATCACTGAAAGAGTACGGAATCCGTACCTGATACTTCCAACCCATTTATAGCACACTACACAAAATCTCACCCTCAAGTGCCAATGATATCAAATACGAAACGTTGTTCACCACCTAAACATATTCACCTCAAATTAAATATAATTCAACTCATAAACTCCAAAATAATTCGCAATTCATTCAAGGTACATTTAATCATCGCCTTAAATCAATTATTAATACTCCAAAATTTATATACTAAGTATAACTCTTTAAATTATTTCCATTCAATTTAAATAATTTAATAAGATTTTATTACAATCCAATCATTAATAACATAATACTATTAAATTTATTATTAAAACTTTTATAACTATGTCTACAAAATTAATTAATTCAAATTAATATATAAACTTCAATTTAATTTACTAATTCCGTTTATAAGTTCATGGCCAAAAGTTTATTAACATATAATAATATATAATCTAAATTAACGAAACATAACTAACTTAAATTATCAAATAAATATATATATATATATATACTACTACTACTACTACTACTACTACTACTACTACTACTGATCATGTAACACATATATATATATAATTATTATATTCTAAAATGACAACAACAACTTCTGCGGGTTTTTTTTTTTTCCAAATCATGATTGTTGGCCTATTCACTGAACAGTACACCTTATATATATAATGAAGTCTAATGTCCTCCGTTCCAAGACAAGATCCACGGAAACAAAACAAAAAAGAAAATATTCACACATGCTTTCAATAAGAAGACTTACTTGTATGATAATAAAAAAAATCGATTCCTGATATTTAATCTTCACAGTTTCGCCTCCTTGTGCCGTTCCTTCTCCACAATTCTTATCAGATGTGATAAAATATAAGTAGGTTTTATATTTATTTATTAACATATCTTATTCAATCTCCTAATTTTAATATGATTTATTATAACCCACATTTAAATTAAACTCAATTGATTTTAAGGCCCAAATTGATGTAATCACATACTTATTATAGTCCACACAAATTAAATACAAATTGACCCAGACATAAGAAAAGTCCAATTAAAATATGGATTTAAATATTATTTTATTTATTATTATTTTATTTTTATTTTTTTTACCGGGTATTACAACTAAAATGTTCCATCTATTTCAAAATATACGACTAAATTTGACTTTTCAAAATTAATTTAAGAAAATATTAATTTAAAATTAATATGATTCATTTAACTTTTAAAAATAATAAATTAATTAATTAATAGTACCTTATCAATTTTTACAATTTACATATATTCAATTTAAAACTGAATTAATTCATATTAATTTTAAATTTTAAATATCTTAAATTAACTTTAAAAAGTCACTATTAACGCTATACTTTGGAACAAGAGTATTTTTTTTCCATAATCTTCACTTCTAATAACCGTCATACATTTGAAAGGCAAAAACTACGTAAAATATAAGGAAGTTTTTATGTGTTTTTTTTATTATTAATTTGCTAATTTAGGTAAAATTTAACATTATTGCCTTTAAGAGGGATGGATCCCAGGAATTGGAGGGATTTTAATTATTTTTTCTACCCTTCCCGTTCTGGCAGCTTTATAAACATAAAAAAACTATTAAGGATAAAATAAATTTTGAATATAAACTTAATTATTATTTTTTTCCATTATAAAATCAATAACAATATGAAAAAATAAAAAAATTATAAAAATTATATTATTTTCTCATCAAATTTTAGTTTCCTATTCTTTTCTTTTTCACTAAAAATTCAGAAACATATTCTTAAAGCTAATGGCCTGGAGCAAAGACAAATTAGCTAAAAATTCTTCGTTATGTGTATATGATGGTGTTTGTTTGACTGTGAGACTCGATACTGACCTCTTTTCTACACATTAGGGTGGCTATTCAACTTTGATACAATTTGTTTGGTGTGGTGGGAGAGTTGAACTTGACATTCTAGTGTGCATGGCCCTATTTTATGCAGATTTTGGAGTTTGGTGGGCACCTCAACCACATTTTCAGGCCATTCAGAACTACGTGGGACCAACCAAAATTTTCAAAATACTTCATCCGTCCCAAATTAATTACTCAGTTTTGGCTTTTTTAAGTCAAATTGACTATTTTTAGAATTAATAATTAAGCATATATAAATATATTTCTAGAATTATAAAAATTAGGATTAGTAATAAATTGTATATACTTTCTTTTGGTTATAATCTCTTCACCTATATTTTAGCAAAAATAGTAAAAAGATTAGTTTTAAAAATGGTCAATTTGACTTTAAAAAGTCAAAACTGAGCAATTAATTTGGGACAGAGGGAGTAAGGGAGTACTTACTCCCTCCGTCCTTAATTATTTGACATTTTAGAGTTTTTCATTTGTCCCTAATTATTTGATGTTTGTTCAAATCTAGAAGAATTAATGACACTTTTTCCAAAATTACCCCTCATTACTTTGCCTATTTTTTTTGATACTTTACTCTTTCTCTCTCCTTATCCCAACAAAACTCTCCTTATCCCAACAAAAGATTTAAGGATATTATAGACAATTGAGTGCTGTGATAACCCGGAATTTCGAATAATCCGAATTTTATGAATAAATTTTTTTTTATTAATATTAAAATTAATTATCAATATTGTGTTGTGTAACTGTGATACGAGTTTAGAGAATGAGTCAATTTGTGTATTGACTAAGAAATTAGAGTAGAGTTGTGTTTAACAAAGAATAGAAACCCTAACCCTAATTTCTGGATGGGGATTCGATAGAAAATATAATTAAAATAATTATATTGATATGTACGAGTTTGTACTGTATAGATATATTGATCAATGATTGATCGGATAAGGTTTAAAATTAATAAACCCTAATAAGAGATTAGAAACCCTAATTTCATGATTTGAAACCCTAAAGTACGGTTAGAAACTATAATCGAAAGCCGAGAAACCCTAATTTAAAATCCGGGAATCCTAAACCCTAATTAGGAAACCCTAATCCTAATTGGCAAGCCTAATGTGTTTAATAAACTTTAATATGATTAGAAAATCCTAATTATATTTTAGTTATATTAATTTCTATTTTACAAACCCTAATTGTAATTTAGAAAGTTTATTTTTTTTAAATAAAAACCTAATTTCATATTCGGGATTTCTATACCCTAATTAGGCAACCCTAATCTTAATTGACAGGCCTAATATATTTATTAAACACTAAAGTGATTAGTATGTGTTAATATAATTAGGAAACCCTAATTATACTTTAGAAATATTAATTTCTATTTAAAACCCTAATTTAATTTTTAAAATTCTTAATTTTCTATTTTTAAACCCTAATTAGAAAATTCAAGAATTGGAGTATTTAAAACCTAAGGGTTGGGACCTTAGGGTTAAAACCTAAGGGTTAAACCCTAAGGGTTTGGACAAAAAAATCTAGAATGCCATTAAATTATTTTGCTAAAGACTAAAATGCCCTTTTTCATTTATTTAAATGGTAACTTGTAATTTTTGCTAGCAACTTTAGTTGGTAACCTAATGCTTTGACATTGTGACTCAAAAATCTCAGCAAATCAGTCTAGCATTGCCAGCAACATCAGATCTAAGCTACATATCACAATATAAATAGATTTGGGAGAGAGAAAGTCTAGCATTTTCATTTATTTTGCATCTTGCTCTCACCTACTCTCTCTCTCACTAGAAGCTCCGAAAATCACAAGTAAATCAGTCCCAATATCAGTTCCTATATCAACCAATATCAGATTGGAGAGCTAAGATCTAGAATTTAAAGCTAGAAGGTATAAACCTAATTTTATTTTTGATCCATGTTGCTAAGAAAATTTTTGTGTTTAAGTGTTTAATCTTATGTTATAAGATGTTTTTAGATGATCTATGTTGATTAATCATGGATCCATAGCATCAAAGTGGGTAAAAACCATGTTTTTCAAAATCTGTTCTTGAGTTTGAAATGTGGTCTGACAAAAAATGTCAGTGGCCACAGATCCTTGCTCGTATATGATATGTGTTGTTTTAAGGTTGTTATTGGTAGCCTGTTATGTTGTCTTCAATCTGTAAGTGGAATCACAGTGATTGAAGGGCTAGATTTCATTTTATTAACGGTCAAAACACGTTGACCGACGACGTTGACCAGAAGAATTCTGGGTAACCCAGAATTCTAAAATCAGCGTCTGACAATTTCTTTTGGGCTTATTATCTGTCAGTGTTTACGTTATTTGTGGATGTTGGTGTATACATGTTGTAGCATGTAGTAGGAACTCTAGATCCATGGCCTTATATATCTTAAACAATCAATTGATCGAATCTAGTGGACGGTCAAAGTAGACCATCCGGTATCAATTTCTGTTTTCTGGAATTTCCAGAAAACGTTAGAGCAAGTCTTCTGACAAGTTTTGACCGAGCTGCATCATGAAGCTGTAATGTATTCGGACTGTGATCTTGATATGTCGTTAGTCCTTGTCATGTATACTACATTTATGAACCATAAAACAACCAAAATAATGACCAAAACATTAAAGTAATTGGGCTTGAAAGTTTGGACTGCTGGGTTTCTAGGAAAACCCAGAAACGTTCTGACAAGAGTTTTGATTGCCCAGATCTCCTTGTGTGTTTGTCGTATGACCTATGTTTTGATTGATAGTTGTAGTGGTGCATACGTACTACAAGATCAACGTTTAAATAAACCCAGAAAATGCTCAATCTGAAATTTGAACGTGGTCAAACGTTGACCCTTATATTGCCGGCTGTCAGTGTTCTTGAGGCTCAAGAACACCAACATCGACGCTTTGTGTCGCTAAAGGCCTATAGCGACGGTTTTGATTTTTTTTAATTTCTAAATTTAGGAATTAATTAAAATAGAAAATAAATTATAAAAAAAATTATAAAAATGGTTTTAAAAATTATTTTAAATTATGAAAAATAATTTTGACCAATTGGAATATTTTTCTTTAATATTTATAATTATTTAAATATTAAGGATTTTTAATTTATTTACTTAGAATATTAAATAAATTAGAAGAAAATGATTTAATATTATGAAAAATCATTTGAAATAAGAATAAAGTATTTAAAAATATTTTGAGTTATAAAATGTGACTTTTAAATATTTTTAAAGAATTTTCATTAATAATTTAATATTTATGATATTAGATTTATTTAATTAAAAATTAAATAAATATGATAAAAATGATTTTAATGATTTAAAAATCATTTTAAATGAGAATAAAATGTTAGAAAATATTTTGAATTATAAAATATAATTTTCAATATTTTTGGAGAATTCTCATTAATAAATTAATATTAATGATATTAGATTTATTTAATAATTGTATTAAATAAATGAATTAAAAATGATTTTATTGATTTAAAAATCATTTAAAAATGAGAAAAATGTTTTAAAAAATATTTTAAGTTATAATTAATGACTTTTAATATTTTGATAATAATTTCATTATTAATGGTGATGATTTAAAAATGATTTTAATTATTTTAAAAATTATTTAAGTAGAATATTGATGATTTAAAAATATTTTAAGCTATTAATAATAACTTTAATATTTTGACAAGTATAACATTAATATTTTAATATTATTAAATATTAATAATAATTAGATTATTTGATAATTAAATCATTTAAAATGATTTAAGTGTTTAAAAATTATTATAAATTATAATAATTGTTTAAATATTATTAATAGCTTCCGAAAAATATTATAAATGATATTTGACTTATCTAAAATAATATTGAAGCTTAGAGACCAAGTTTAAATGATAATCAATGTGTTAATTGTCGGCTAGAATGACCAGAACACTGAGAAGGGACCGAAGTCCAACCAGACCGAAATAGTAGATTTGTTAAGTGTTTATATAGGTTGTAAACACTAATGTGGCTATGTGGTAATGTGTCTAGGAGAAGTTTGACTGTAAATTAAAGTATTGTGTTGTGAATTATTGTGCTAATTGTGAGACCGGTATTATTGGTTATAGGTCTCTCAAACGCAGATAAGTTTATTATGTAGTAGTAATCAACGCGGAAGGCAAGTTTCCTAACTCAACCTTGAGTTATATTCATTCAATTATTATAATGGTTAATTATTGCTAATTATACCATGTCTAGGGAATTTATTGTTGAATTTTCGCAGTTAGTGCATGATTAATAATTCAAATTGAATTACTGATTCGGAGAATATATATTTGTAGAATAACTGTTGTTGGATATTCATATTCATAGAAGATAGAATTGACAGTACAGATAATTCCTGTTTATTGTCAAATTATGTTGAGAAATGTCTTAGCTAATTATTCTGGCTAGACGAACATTTGTTAAAACTTGATAAATTCGAGAAAAGAATTCAATTGTTATTGGTAGATCGATGCCAATTATTTCGGCTAGATCGATAAGTAAATAGAAATTGAAATCATTGTGTTTCGTTGTTAAATCAATTTTTGATTCAAAGACTGAGAAGAACAACCTTTTATATAAAGGGAACATTTTAGGTTGTATATTCGGCCATTGCGTACTGTTAAGTATTATGCATAATATAGGGTATAATAAAGTTGATCACTTGTTATACTTGCAGAGGGGTATGATTTAATCTTTATGGTTATCTGATACTCCTGCGTATGTATCAAAGTAAATGTAACGCCCCCAAATCCGGGTATCTTCCAACCCGACAGATGGTGCTATACTGTACAACATTCATACATTTATTCAATTGAAAAGTCTCAAAGAACGAACATATCTTCTATACATTTAAAGTAATATTTACATTTCCCAAGTTCTATTCCCGTTACAAATGTTCTTTGTCATAATATCAGTTAAATTACAACAATAGACCTATACTATTACAAGACAGCTTAGTAATCTGCCTTAGCTTTTCCCTTATCCTTTTTCGATCCTTCGGGACGTTCAGTCTTAGCTGCATTCATATGGTTCAAGTAAGTGTGAGCATAACTAGCTCAGCAAGTATAACAATTTAATAACAACATGCTTGACACATACAAATCGTATATCTTCAATAATTGAACAATAGTTATGAATTACTATTGATAATTCAAAATAGCACTTCATCTTTCCTTTCAAAATGTTTTACAATAACAACAGTATTTAGTAAAACATTCACTCCGGTCAGAGACCTCGAGTATTCATTCTTTATTGGAAAAGGACAACCCGAAAACAAGTCTGTAAGCCCGATATCACTTACGAGCACTTCTAGGTGATCATCCTATTGTACTCTATGTTGATCAACACTACATCCATTAAACGTATGCACGTTTAAGCATTTGGCAACCTCACGTGCCTGTCGTTTTACCGATAAAACATTTGTTTAACATTTCAGTCTTCTTTTGAAAACCATTTCCAGTAGTTGACAAAAGATAGCAACATTTGATAATACAATAATAGATTATCAATACATCAAGTCTAGCCGAAGTAATTGGCTTCAACTTCAACATACTTCAATTCATGCGAAAGAATATATGAACCTCAAAAAAACTTGTTCAGATTGAACTGAGACAAGAGTTAGAATACTTGCCTTTAGCGTCTGCTACGGTAAATTAACTTTATGTTCAAGTCGTTCAAGTCTCTACAATACATGATCACATAATGCCTTACATTAGGTCACATATAATCAAGTATGTATATGACTATATCATACTCTTTATTTCAATCTAATTGTGTATTAGACTCATTTAATATTCATTCCGGTTTATCATTATGCTTGCATTATACTTGACTAGGTTATCTCAACCTTTATACATCATCCTTAAGATTTAACAATGTTTAATCAATGTTACATTACCTTCCTTAAGTTATGTTTACTTCCATTTCTTTTCTTTATACTTAGAAAATTTCATTACTATCTTCGCTCTGAGACTGGCGCTACGGTGCGAGCTTAATGTATAAATGTCCCGGACTTGGCACTGCGGCACAAGTCCTTAATTAATTGGTCACGCTGCGGCGCCACACTCCAGAGGATTTTGTCACTGTTCATAGCGCTACGGCGCCACTTATTGAACTAAGGTTCATATCGCAATGAACTCTTGTAGTAGGCTCGATATCTTGTTATGTGCGTGGCGGGTCTTTTTTTTAGGGTTGAAAGCCATTGGCCAACTCTGTGCACCAGATATCAATTTCAGTTTTGAAATTTTGTGAACTTCCCGAACGCATAACTTCCTCGTTATAAGTCCGAATTGGCTCGTTCAAAAGCCCACGGTTCAAAAATTACGTACTCTACATGACCATTCAAGAATTTTATCTATTTGACTTCGTTTGCTAAAAATTCACCTATTGGTTCATTTTTAACGTAAACGATAAACGTTCGTGAACGTTCAACGCTCGTTTCTTCGTTCTAAGTCAGAATCTGGTCATTTTCGAGTCCGCAACTCTTAAATGCCAATTATGACTTGTCTTTATTGGAAAACAATGGTTTCGTGATCAAACATAAAATTTGACTTCCATTCCGAGAATTTTACGTATTCGACGTTTATCGTCCAATCGTGCAAATTCCGGCAATTTTTCATTCTTATGATTTGTTCAACATTACAAATGACTTCCATTCATCATGTGAACATTTTAACATACTTAATACAACAACTTATATTCATTGTTGGATTTTGACTTATTCTTCATGAGCTTATAACTTGTCAAATTATAAACTACTTAACATTTGATTATTCATGACTTATGACAATTAAGGTTTCTTAATCATCATACTTTACATACTCTTCACATATAAATTTACTTAGATATACATGACACATATGATCATATAAATTCTTTTACATTCATATCATTTCTCTTAATAAACTTCTTACAAGTTCATATTATTTTCACATAAGTTTATAACTTATGCTAGCTTAAATGAATTATTACCAACTTAATTGGCTTAAGTTCATTACTTACACATTCATGTTTCTTAATCCAACTTTTCTTATCATCCTATCATGGTAGATATAGAAGATAATTGAGAAGAAGTCTTACTCTTTTGTAGTCTTGGTAAGTAGCTTGCTTCTTCTTCTTACTTATGGAATGACTTATGTGTAGCTTATTCTCTCTAACACTTAAGCACTTTAGATGTGTTGGATTAATTGATCAACCAACAAATGGCTAGCAAAGCTCTTCTATTTATAGACTTTCCAAGGTTAGGGTAGTTTGGTCTTTAAAACATCCCACCTCCTTACTATTCATTACTTGCTAGCCACTCTCTTATCTCTTACTTGGCCATTAATTCAAAGTCTTGGTCAATACTCCTAACTTGGTCACCACATCACTTGGTCACCACATATCTTGGTCATCACACATTACTTGGTCATTACATTACTTGGTCACCACATTCAACCATATTAATATGGTTTGCCCCATGGATCATACCACTCATGGATTCCACCTTGGGCTTACATTAATTAATCCTTGGGCTTTACTTTAACAAACACTAATTGGTTCATTAATTCATTAGTTGGGCTTCTCTCTTTAATTCACTTGGACTTGTATATAATTGTTTACCAATCATCCAAGTCCATTAACATTTCGTAACTGTCCAAAGAAGAATGCAGAAAGAGGAAACAACAATAAAGGAAACAGCAGTGGAACACTGGCAATCAAAGGACCTGCTTAGCCGGGAAGACCGACAGCTCGTACATTCAACATGATGGCGCAAGATGCAGTAGTTGTTCAGGAGGTGGCAACAAGTAACGATTTCGCTTAATACTTAAATTACGCGAGTAATGTTGAGTTAGATAATTACTGTGAATTGTTTTCTCTTATAGATTGAAGTCACAGGTTAGAATTTGAAACACAAATTAATATTGTGTGGATAAAAATGAATTGATGATACAACTTTAAAAGATTATAGAGAATAAGAAAGAGGTGATTTCGAGGACGGAATCCTTTTAAGGAGGGGTGAATGTGATAACCCGAGATTTCGAATAATCCGAATTTTACGAATAAATTTTTTTTTATTAATATTAATATTAATTATCAATATTGTGTTGTGTAACTGTGATACGAGTTTAGAGAATGAGTCAATTTGTGTATTGACTAAGAAATTAGAGTAGAGTTGTGCTTAACAAAGAATAGAAACCCTAGCCCTAATTTCTGGATGGGGATTCGATAGAAAATATAATTAAAATAATTATATTGATATGTACGCGAGTTTCAGATCAGATAGATATATTGATCAATGATTGATCAGATAAGGTTTAAAATTAATAAACCCTATTAAGAGATTAGAAACCCTAATCTCAGGATTTGAAACCCTAAAGTACGGTTAGAAACCATAATCGAAAGCCAGGAAACCCTAATTTAAAACCCGGGAATCCTAAACCCTAATTAGGAAACCCTAATCCTAATTGACAAGACTAATGTGTTTAATAAACTTTAATATGATTAGAAAATCCTAATTATATTTTAGTTATATTAATTTTTATTTTAAAAACCCTAATTGTAATTTAGAAAGTTTATTTTTTAAAAAATAAAACCCTAATTTCATATTCGGGATTTCTAAACCCTAATTAGGCAACCCTAATCCTAATTGGCAGGCCTGATATATTTATTAAACACTAAAGTGATTAGTATGTGTTAATATAATTAGGAAACCCTAATTATACTTTAGAAATATTAATTTCTATTTAAAACCCTAATTTAATTTTTAAAATTCTTAATTTTCTATTTTTAAACCCTAATTAGAAAATTCAAGAATTTGAGTATTTAAAACCTAAGGATTAGGACCTTAGGGTTAAAACCTAAGGGTTTGGACAAAAAAATCTAGAATTCCATTAAATTATTTTGCTAAAGACCAAAATGCCCTTTTTCATTTATTTAAATGGTAACTTGTAATTTTTGCTAGCAACTTTAGTTGGTAACCTAATGCTTTGACATTGTGACTCAAATATCTCAACAAATCAGTCTAGCATTGCCAGCAACATCAGATCTAAGCTACATATCACAATATAAATAGATTTGGGAGAGAGAAAGTCTATCATATTTATTTATTTTGCATCTTGCTCTCACCTACTCTCTCTCTCTCACTAGAAGCTCCGAAAATCACAAGTAAATCAGTCCCAATATCAGTTCCTATATCAACCAATATCAGATTGGAGAGCTAAGATCTAGAATTTAAAGCTAGAAGGTATAAACCTAATTTTATTTTTGATCCATGTTGCTAAGAAAATTTTTGTGTTTAAGTGTTTAATCTTATGTTATAAGATGTTTTTAGATGATCTATGTTGATCAATCATGGATCCATAGCATCAAAGTGGGTAAAAACCATGTTTTTCAAAATCTGTTCTTGAGTTTGAAATGTGGTCTGACAAGAAATGTCAGTGGCCACAGATCCTTGCTCGTATATGATATGTGTTGTTTTAAGGCTGTTATTGGTAGCATGTTATGTTGTCTTCAATCTGTAAGTGGAATCACAGTGATTGAAGGGCTAGATTTCATTTTATTAACGGTCAAAACACGTTGACCAGAAGAATTCTGGGTAACCCAGAATTCTAAAACCAACGTCTGACAATTTCTTTTGGGCTTATGATCTGTCAGTGTTTACGTTATTTGTGGATGTTGTTGTAGACATGTTGTAGCCTGTAGTAGGAACTCTAGATCCATGGCCTTATATATCTTAAACAATCAATTGATCGAATCTAGTGGACGGTCAAAGTAGAACATCCGGTATCAATTTTTGTTTTCTGGAATTTCCAGAAAACATTAAGCAAGCAACCGACAAGTTCAACCGAAATTTGAATCATGAAGCTGTAATGTATTCGGACTGCGATCTTGATATGTCGTTAGTCCTTGTTATGTATACTACATTTATGAACCATAAAACAACCAAAATAATGACCAGAACATTAAAGTAATTGGGCTTGAAAGTTTGGACTACTGGGTTTCTGGGAAAACCCAGAAACGTTCTAACAAGAGTTTTGATTGCCCAGATCTCCTTGTGTGTTTGTCGTATGACCTATGTTTTGAATGATAGTTGTAGTGGTGCATACGTACTACAAGATCAATGTTTAAATAAACCCAGAACATGCTCAGGCTGAAATTTGAACGTGGTCAAACGTTAACCCTTATACTGCCGGTTGTCAGTGTTCTTGAGGCTCAAGAACACCAACATCGACGCTTTGTGTCGCTAAAGGCCTATCGACGGTTTTGATTTTTTTTTTATTTCTGAATTTTCGGTAATTAATTAAAAATAAAAATAAATTATAAAATTATTAAAAATAGTTTTAAAAATTATTTTAAATTATGAAAAATAATATTTGACCAATTGGAATATTTTTCTTTAATATTTATAATTATTTAAATATTAGGGTATTTAATTTATTTACTTAGTGTATTAAATAAATTAGAAGAAAATGATTTAATATTATGAAAAATTATTTGAAATAAGAATAAAGTATTTAAAAATATTTTGAGTTATAAAATGTGACTTTTGATATTTTTAGAGAATTTTCATTAATAATTTAATATTTATGATATTAGATTTATTTAATTAAAAAATTAAATAAATAAGATAAAATGATTTAAAAATCATTTTAAATGAGAATAAAATGTTAGAAAATATTTTGAATTATAAAATATAATTTTCAATATTTTTGGAGAATTCTCATTAATAAATTAATATTAATGATATTAGATTTATTTAATTATTATATTAAATAAATGAATTAAAAATAATTTTATTGATTTAAAAATCATTTAAAAATGAGAAAATGTTTTAAAAAATATTTTAAGTTATAATTAATGACTTTTAATATTTTGATAATAATTTCATTATTAATGGTGATGATTTAAAATGATTTTAATTATTTTAAAAATTATTTAAGTAGAATATTGATTATTTAAAAATATTTTAAGCTATTAATAATAACTTTAATATTTTGACAAGTATAACATTAATATTTTAATATTATTAAATATTAATGATAATAAGATTATTTGATAATTAAATCATTTAAAAATGATTTAAGTGTTTGAAAAATTATTATAAATTATAATAATTGTTTAAATATTATTAAAAGCTTCTGAAAAATATTATAAATGATATTTGACTTATCTAAAATAATATTGAAGCTTAAAGACCAAGTTTAAATGACAATCAATGTGTTAATTGTCGGCTAGAGTGACCAGAACACTGAGAAGGGACCGAAGTCCAACCAGACTGAAATAGTTAGATTTGTTAAGTGTTTATATAGGTTATAAACACTAATGTGGCTATTTGGTAATGTGCCTAGGAGAAGTTTGACTGTAAATTACAGTATTATGTGTTGTGAATTATTGTGCTAATTATGAGACTGATATTATTGGTTATAGGTCTCTCAAACGCAGATAAGTTTATTGTATAGCAGTAATCAACGCGGAAGGCAAGTTTCCTAACTTAACCTTGAGTTATATTCATTCAATTATTATAATGGTTAATTATTGCTAATTATATCATGTCCAGGAAATTTATTGTTGATTATTCGCAGTTAGTGCATGATTAATAATTTAAATTGAATTACTGATTCGGAGAATATACATTTGTAGAATAACTGTTGTTGGATATTCATATTCGTAGAAGATAGAATTGATGAAGATGAGATAATTTCATTTATTGTCAAATTATGTTGAGAAATGTCTTAGCTAATTATTCTGGCTAGACGAACATTTGTTAGAACTTGATAAATTTGAGAAAAGAATTCAATTGTTATTGGTAGATCGATGCCAATTATTTCGGCTAGATCGATAAGTAATAGAAATTGAAATCATTGTGTTTCGTTGTTAAATCAAATTTTGATTCAAAGACTGAGAAGAACAACCTTTTATATAAAGGGAACATTTTAGGTTGTATATTCTACTATCATAAGATCGTTAAGTATTATGCATAATATAGGGTATAATAAAGCTGATCACTTGTTATACTTGCAGAGGGGTATGATTTAATCTTTATGGTTATCTGATACTCTTGCGTATGTATCAAAGTAAATTTTTGATAGATACCCTAGAAAGTAGAAGTTCTAGATCCAATGGATCGCTCAGCATAAATCTGGAAAAACATTCCACTTTGTTATTGCGTAGAATTGATTCTTGTTTATTCATTTGAATATCGTAGAAACTTTGAAAGCGTTGTACTCTTTCATTATCAAATTATTGTGTTGCATAGAAAGGGAGAAGCCTTGTTATTGATTAACGCATTGTTCAGCTTATTCAAAGTTCCCCGAATTTTGGTGTCATTCTATCAAAATAGATAGTCTATTATTTTGATACTTATACATTCATTGCATATCTTAACTTGTAGGGCAAATTTGTTACTCACCCTTGCTAAATAAAACTTTTCAGCTAGGGATGAAGTAGCAGGAGGTGCTGTGAAGAACAAAGGCAAAGACATAGTGATTAATTAGTTATGAATAACATTATTATTATGTTGTATTTGTGAACCCTTTTTGTATAACTAAAGGGTATGTTTGTAATATTAAGGTTATAGAACCTGGGTAATGTATTAACTATATCAGTTAATGAAGTGTATGTTCCTATTTATAAATAAATGGGTAGTTAAATGTTATTTATATTGTGGATTGTGAACACCAAATTCGGGGGTCAGGTAACCCGGATTTGGGGGGTGTCACAAGTACTATATTTAATATTTTCCAATCAATATCTTAATTCTTGTGTCCACCTCTAAAACGTCAAATAATTAGGGACGGGGAGAGTATTAGTTTAAAACCATAGTTAACTTTTGAGAGTTAATTCGAAACGTTTACAAACTCAAAATTAATATTAAGATGATTTATAATAAATAGAACTTTTTCAACAGTTTACATTATTTATCATTTTGTATTCACTAAAATTGAAATAATTCATATCAATTTTGAATTTAAAAAATGACTTAAATTAATTTTAAAAAGTCAATAGTAATCTTATATTTAAGATTTGAAGTATCTGAAATTTGGAGTTCAAGACGACTTTTTCATTGACAACTTAACTAAGTATTATGAAATTTATACAGTAGGAGATGTCATATAAGCTCAACGAAGCAACACAATACCATTTATAGTAAAGAAAACCAAAATAGCTCCAATATTACCCAAAAGACTAAAAAACTGAAGCTACCATTTAAAACATGTGGGAGATGAAGTAACGGTTATCTCCTTGGGTAATTACTGGTCAATTTTGCAACTGGTATAGAACATTTGATGCAAGCTTGAGCTCACAACAATATTGTGCGTTCGAGTTTTACTGGGGGAACGGTAGGGAAACAGAATGACAATAGTCACATTGAATGAACATTTCGTGTAACATGCAGAGAGTCCGAATCAAATCAGTCCCCTCCCCCTCCCCCTCCCCCTGAACCAACCCTCCCCTCCCCTCCCCAAAAAACCATAATCTGACTTTGGAGAATATCCAACAGTTTCCATAGAATGAATATCGAATCCGGATCCTAAAAACAATAATACTTTCCAATAAGCATGAATAATCAAATAAAATAAAACACTTCGATAAGACCCCATTGGTAGGTCTGAGAATTTTATATACATATCAAATTAACGTTTTACAATCCACAACTTTAAATATCTATATATTATGAAGAAAATGCCTTTATAAGGTAAATTTACAAACTAGAAACCAGTGGTGCTAATAAATATACATCCATCAGGGAGTGACAGCTAAATAACGTGATCAGCTCGTAAGTCAATGTGAACAATATCTTTGCCGTGTTGGGGGGTTGGAGAGGTACTTGGTTCTGACCTGAGAAAAGAATGAATGCCGTTTAAACTATACCTTTAACCGGGGGTAATGCCTTCTGGGTGCTACATAACCCAAAGAATTAACGCCCAGATCTTCATCACCAAGAAGATCAACATTTTTCAGCTGCATTAAGAAGTGTCATGTAATAGACAAGTGACGGAACCAGTAGAATTCCAGCATACCAGTAACCAGACCATTAAGGACTTGATTGAAATCTGTTGGCCATATTGACAAGCTGATAAAAATATCGCTAATCCTCCTCCAAGGTTAAGGAACTGCCCAATGTTCTGCCACTTTCACATTCCATCAAAGCTTTGGCATTCAGTTCTCTGCCATATCTCCAAATATAGTTCAGACCAACAAGAAGCTCAGTAATCGTTGCTTCTGTTTTTTTCTGATTTGCATAGTAAAGGGTATTTACAAGAAGCACGCTTGTTTTGGAAAGTAAGTTCTGGTGCTCAAAACTCCGCTCTGATTGCCATTTAATCATGTTATGAGAAAGTGGGGCCAACCATTCCAATATTCCCGACATTGCCTCATTCCACTCTTCCGCAAGAACTGCGTCATAGACTGAAGAAGCCAGGCTCTTGGTATATGGCTTTAGCTTCACCCTGAGGGCTGCCCTTAAACTTGCTGGCAACATATTGTACAAGTCATCTCTAGCATCATGACCAATCAAATGAGGAGATGCCACTAGCTTCTCAATCACAATTATAACATTAGCATAGTGCAGTGCTAAAGCAGCTGCACCGAGAGTTTCTGGTGGAGCATTTGATTGCTTACCTTTGGAACTAAAAAATGACATCTCACTTTGAAGTAACCTGTGAAGAGCATGGACTTCTTGACCAGCATCTTTGACTCGAGCCTGAGTTCCAGAAAAAACATCATTAGAATTTAAATAGCAGTTTTTCACTGGAGAACTGTTTCCACCAATCATGCATCCTTTAAAAGGTCCAACTGTAGTCAACTTATTGGGTTTTGCATGTGAGCTCTTTCCTTGAAGGGTTGATGAATTGTCACGAGTCTTCCACAACTTCAGGGCACCTTTACTAGCTCTTGGTATTGGACCAGAGTTTGTTGTAGACTTCCCGATAGGACCAGAAAAGTAATTTGTGGTTTTACGTCTTCCAGAAATAGGGCTAGGTGTAGTAATTGAGTTTCCAAGAGGACCCGAGTAAAAATTACTAGTCCTATTCTTTCTTGAAATTGGGCCAGATTTGGTTATTATGTTATCCAATGGACCTGAAGAATACCTAGAAATTGTATTCTCAGAAGGGTGAGCTGAAGATTGCAGGAGGGCAGAAACCGATTGACTGCGATAAATATAATCCGAGTCCAGAGTGTTAGAGTCCTTGATTTCCACATCTATTACATGATTAAACCCAAATACATGTCCAATTCTACCAAGTATAGTGAATAAGGATCTTGCCAGAAGGCTTAACTATGTAATCGTAAGTCCTGTTCCAGAGAGATATCTCCTTGAGATGTTTGACCTCGTGTTTCTTCCACACAATATTCTTCTCATTTCGAATCACATTCACACTATCAGGGTCATCATTACTCTTCATTCTCCTCGTTATCTGTTCAAGTTCAGCAAGGGTTTCCACTTCTTGATGCAAATTTGCATTGACCATAATGAACCTTTCCATCTTCTTAACTATTTTGTCCATCTTCTTCCATGTATACTGCCACTCGTAAGGGTCAGCACCTATCTTGATCAGATCATCAAATGCCTTCTCGAAACTCTTCAAATAGGGATCACTGCATTTCTTTGCAAGCCTGGCCACAGCTCTTGCCACATGCTCTAAGTTCTTAATCATCTCTGCACATATCAAACCTACAATGTAATCATCGTCATCAGATACAAGTTTCCTGATACCCGCCGAATTCATAATCTCCTCCCTCGTCCTACCCACCTGCTTATCACTCAAAGAATGCCATAAATTAATCAGCTTAGACATCAAGCTTGCCACTTCAAATGCCAATACTCCAACAAGAACCTTTTCAGAACCAACCTCATGCTTCCTTGAATTTTTCCACAAACCACGAAACCATGACTCAGCAACCATCTCTAACCTCAACAAAATATTCAATGTCAAATCTCTAAGCCAAGCCCACTTCCAAAACTCTTGAATCTAAATTAAATCAAAATATAACAATCATTAAATAAGTATAGCAAGTACAACACCCAATAAGAATCAGATTTTTTACAAGCTATAAAATCCTAAAGATACTCCGGTAACTTTAACAATAACTTGTAATCTCCCTAAAAAAAGTTTAGGAAAAGTGACTCATCATACTCCATTTAGTTCATGAAAAAACTACTTAAAAAGAAAAAGATGTAAGCAAGCATATGCACCCATTAAACCAATCATAACACAACAACTTTCGCATATATCCTTTTTGGTAGTGTCAAGGAATTTTTCATCTTCATCTTCATCAAAAAAAAATTCCTTACTAGCTAGGAAGTACGGACACTTCCCAGAGGGCCACAAATTCGTGTCGGACACGAATTCACTCCGACACGCCTCGAACACGCACCTGACACGTGTCCAAGAGGTCTTTTCTATTTTAATATTTTTTTAAAGCTTAGACACGCCTCGGACACGATGGGAGCCTAGGACACGCCGGGACACACTAGAGGACACGTTTAGGGTCAAAGTTTTTAAAAAGAAAATTGCAGTACATAAATTGCAATATAAAAGTTATGGGTTATTTTTTGTCTTTTAAATTTAGACATTATTATGTAAATTTAAGATATTTATTATGCAATGTGTTTGTGTTTCTTATTATTTTGTTCAAGTTTTTATCATGCTCTATAAATGTTAAATTAATTATTTATTGTAAAAAATACATTTAATTATTGAAAAAATATATATAAAATTGAGTGTCCCTGACATATCTTATCCTCTTTCTATGGGAAATGTCGTATCCCGTGTCGCGTATCGTGTCATGTCTGTGTCAGAGTCGGTGCTTCGTAGCTTACTGGTATTTTAATTGTACTGCTAGTCCTTCCAGGAATCCAACCATAGATTTGATCCGCCCTCAATTCCATAATTTTGTTATTCGTTTCTAAAGCCCTAAATTTTGGAACTTAGATTTAAACAAACCCCTAAATTTATCATTTTTGTTTACCTTGGCTGTTGGCTCACTCTTTGCTTAGTAATTAAACATTTAAACTAAACAACTGAGCTGAGTAATAAAAAAAGTAAAATAAAATACGCTACCAAAAATCCCAATTTTCCAAAATATCCAAAAGCCCGTAATTTTTTTATTTGTTTTCTAAAACCCTAAATTTGGGAGTTAGGCTTAAACAGACCCTTAAATTTCTCAGTTTTTGTTTAACTTGGCTCACTTTTCTTTCAGTGATTAAACTAAACAGGGGTGCAATTTTGGAAAATAAATATGACAATAAAACATGCTACCAGAATTCCCAATCTCCAAAATATCAAACATTTGAAACAAAATTGATACAAAACCAACACTAATACAACCCACAAATCACATGATCTCAGTAACCCGCAAAAAATAGAAATCAAACCAAAAAACTCAATTTTTCACATGAACCGGAGCAGCAAAATACACTTGCAGAAAATAACAAAGCTGAAAACATGAATCAAATTAAAGCAGTGTATACAAAATAAACAAAGCCCTAAACCTAAAATTCAGTACAAAGATTAGTCCACTATTTTTCTCACTCAAACGACAAAAATATCAACAATGGTAAATCAAAAACTGACCGATCATCCGATGAAAAAATTGGACCTTGAATCTTGCAGAATTGGCACGAATCACGAGATTTCCACCCTACTGCGTGTTTTTGTGTGTGAGAGAGAAAGAGGTGGGAGGAAGGAGGTGGGAAGCAGCAGTGGACACTAAGAAGAGAAACACATGGATGGTGGAAAAGCCAAAATTGAAGAAAAGAGCAAAAACGAGTACAACTAAAAAAAAAGGTATGTATTGCATTTTACTTCTTTCCTTTGCATTATCTCTTTGTTTTCCCATTCTTTTTTAGTACAAAAAGTATGGAAAATCATAATCAGAATATAGCATAGATATGAGAGAACATGCCCCTATAATGTCGTGACTATAAAATATTACAAGATCAAAATGCCAAATAGAAATAGCTATCTAAACATTCATAAGGCACAAACTATCTAAACAACCATTATAGGCCTAACTAGAAACAACAGACAACAACAGTAGCCTGAAGCCCAGCCTAGCAACCAACAAACTCAAGATTACGAGACCAAATGCCTAAAATAGGATATAGACTTTACTTTTAAAACTTCATATGACGCCTCCAAAAAAATCCACACAACCCATTCCTGATCGCCATGACACATCTAAGATAAAAATCCAAATACAAACTTTATTTATATTAACTATTAAAACTGTCAGTGCAAAATACTTACATAACACATAAATCATGAGTTTCAATACAAATATTGTACTGAATATAATACGACAATATACACACCCAAATTATTACAATGCCATATAAAATACAGCAACAAATATTTCAAGTTTTCAAAGGAACACGAGAAGATTTATGTCCTCCTCATTCTAATGAAGTGTATTTTTGATGCTTTCAAAGTTGGGTTCTCATCACCCTATTGTTGTTCACCAAAATCAATTAATAAATGACGTATAAAATACGACACACATTTTAAGTCCTCAATACAATTATATATTGTCATGTTGTTTTATAATGTATTGAGAAACTTCAACAGTCATAGACCATCACTTTACTCCCCTGTTATCCCCACTCAACCCAGCTACACTCTTATTACCTGAAAAGAATTGTGAAGCAAAATGGTGAACACAAATAGCCCAGTAAAGAATATTATGACTAAGATAATGTAGAACCAATTATCCTTAGTCCTCAACAGGGGAAAATCTGATAGAATACAATAGATAACAAGTTTTAGATCAACAACTACAGCGGAAACAACAATCTATTAGAAGAGTCAAGTAGAACATAATGTCTACTATCTCCTCCAAATTAAAATTCCATCATTAATATTTTATCCCTGTAATACCCATCAACAGTTCTTTGTTGTACCCAAGACAAAGAGAACTTTTATCACCTGTCTTCATCTGAACCACCAAAGATTATAGTTAAATTCACAATTTATGTTTATAATAATGTAAATAAACAGTTTTTCCTTGCCACAAAGTTTTAACAGAACTTTCACTCAATATCATTGCCCCAAAGGCTAAAGACATTCAAATGTAATAACAATGATCATACCAATCAATTGTCTATCTTTGCACTACGGGCCAAAGATATTCAACTATAAAACCAATGATCATGATCATGCCAATCAATTATCTGTCAATGCACTACGGCCAAAGACATTCAACTGAAAAACCAATGGTCATGATCCTGCTAAACAATAGTCTATCTTTGCACTACGGGATAAAGATATTTATTTGTATCATCAATGGTCGTGCTCATGTCATACACCTGTTCATCTTTGCACTACGGGCCAAAGCTATCAATCAACAGTTCATCTTTGCATTACGACCAAAGATATCAATCAACAGTTCTTATTTGCACTACGGGCCAAAGAGAACATTCATCACAAGTCTTTATCTGTAACATTAAAGGTCATGATTATACCAATACACAGTTCCTGGTCAGAATCATACCAATACACAATTCCTGGTCATAATCATACTAATCAACAGTTCATCTTTGCACTACAGGCCAAAGATAACTTTAACCATAATTTATGTATGAGAATTATAACAATGATATAAAGAATGAATAAAATGAGATCAAAAATAAATATTAGAGATTTGTAATTCAATTTATCCAGAGTTCAAGAATGTCCAAAATGGTCAACATGATGATCTAAACGTGGATTCAAATTTAAGAATAAGATTCATATATCAAAGATAATTTCGACAAAAAAGAAATCAAATTTGTCATGAATAGTACCCGAACTAATAGTACCCCGTCATGCAAAGTACCCCGAATGAATAGTACCTCGTCATGCAAAGTACCCCGACTGAATAGTACCCTGGATAAATAGTACTCCGGTATGAATTGTAACAACCCGATATTTTCTATACAAATAAATTAAAAATTTTGCGTATAAATTTTTTTATTTATTTATTAAAATAAATATGGGGAATATGTGCCAAGATAATGTGTATATGTATGTAAGTGATATACTTATTACATGAATGATTTTAAATAATTTTATTTTAGAATTATTGATTGTTATAAACTATATTATTATAATAATTAATTTAATAGTAGAAATATTTTTTTATTAATTACTTTCCATGAAAATATATATAATTATATATTATTTATATAATATATGAAATGATTCTTTTAGAATTATTATAATAATTATTTTATTATAGGAATCTTTGTACAGATTATTAAGTTAATTATTTTATCTTAATTAATAATGTTAAGTATGCCAGATAAATCAAATATGGAATCCAAACCCTTTTGGATTTTGATCAAGGAATGAGAACAATAATATAATATTATTTATATTTTGATTTTTCAGTGATATAATTATATACTGTATGTATATGGATTGACAAGGATTGGTCAGTTATGATGTATTATGACAAACCCTTGTATTACTGTGTGAAACCCTAATTACAAATTTTAGGAACTAATTTTATTTTATTTTAAACCCTAAATAAAAGCTTCGTAACCTAATTATACATTAGGTGAGACAATTAAATAACTTAAGGGGTATGGTAATAAGGAAGGGTTAGTATTTAATATGTATACTAACTTAATTGGATAATCTTGTTATTTCAAGTGACTAATAATTTTAAACCTATTTCTAGTAAACTTAATTAGGTTATGAGCTAAAGTCACATATATAAGTAATTAAATTTCATAAGATTAGAAATGGAAACCCTAAATAAATAATTTGGGTAACATATATTTAAATTGTTAGACTATGTTTATTACATGGCCTAAAACAAGTAAAAGAGAAGCCCAAAAGAAATAAAATGCAAACCAATACTTAGCCCACTTGATTAAGGGTATTTTAGACTTTTGATTAATCAGATTGGGCATTAAAAATAAAAGCAAATTCGGAGTTAAAATGGGGCTAGAGGGACTGGCCAATTAGGCCTTTTAAGGCAACTAATTAAGCTAAACAATGTCCATAATTAGTAACTCTTACACACAAGTACATGGTTGTCAATCTCTCATTGGTTGCAAATCTATTAAGCACCTTTAATCACATGATTAGGCTCATTTGGAAGAGATAAGGTGAAGCCTTTTATCCGAGGGACAATAAAAGTATGGGGGATATTAGTTAATCACCCCCATTCATTTGCTAGATCATTTGCATTTCTCTTATTCTCTTTCTTCTTCTTTTCTCCCAAGCTAGCAAACTTCAAAGAGAGAAAAGAGAGAGAGGGTTTGGTTTAGTGAGAGAGAGAGGTGTGCTAGTTTGTTTATGCACCCTAAGCTTATACTCTACTTTGGATTTGGGACAGAAGCTATTTTAGGGTTTTTGAACCATTAACATTCCAAGTGGGCTGTTTTGGGGAAATCAGCCCCAAAGGTTTCAAAACATGCTAAATTTGTGTTCTATCACTTGGGTTTACTAGTTAACTCATGTATCTAGCACCCCCCTTCGACGGATCACAAATCTAAGTTGGAAAACTTGAGTTACACAAGATTTAGTGGAAGAAAACAAGAGTTTTCACCCTTGGAGAACATATGCTCATATTCTTCCTCTAAGCCTTTGATCTAACACTCAAGATACTTAGTTCCATACATGATGATATGTAGGACTAGGGTATCCTGAGTACTTGTTCATAACCCCAACAAAACTCAAGCTAAAAATACAAAGTAGAAGAAGAAGATGAAGATTAGGTTATACCTTGATTTAGTGGCAACCTGTATAGGGTAGCCCGCGTATACAGGTTATTCAAACAGAATAATAAAGAATGGAATAACAGAAGTTCTCTTCATAAATAAGAAAGAAAGAGTACCCCTTACGAGTACAACAAATAATATTCCCTACCTTAGAAAGAAGAGTCTTTGGATATAGAAGTAGTGAAGAAGCAGAACACTTTTCTTCTTTTCTCTCTATAGTTTCTCTCTCTCAGAGTTTCGGTGAATTCGTAAGAAATAATGAATGAATGAGCTTCTATTTATAGAAAAATGGATCGCATAGTAATTAACTCATGAGCGGTCCAGATTGATTTACTTTTAATCGACGGTCCATATTTAAAGCAAAATCTTTTAAATAAAATATAATATATTCTATTTATAATCTAATAAAACGAATAACTTTATAAAAGATTTTACTATGCAAATACTATGCAGGCACTATGCATAATAAAATATACTATATTCTAATTATTGTCTAATTATTGTATGACCACTTCCTTACTTTGCAAACTTTTTCACATATCACCCTTAACTTTAACCTTTTATCAATTTAACCATTTACTGAATAAAAAAATTGAATACTTTTATTTCATAAAATTCAGGGTCTTACACTTCATGTGAGTATGCATTTTATATTTTTAAATATGTATAATGTCAGCTACAATAGTATTAACAAATATAGAATGATCAGAATGTAATCGAGCATTCCTCTCCAGCCAAATGTAATAAACCACAACAGTAAATCCCAACTTAAGTAAAGCATTGTAAAACCTTGAGCTAGAGCATGAAATAATATAAGAAGTAATGGAAGACCAACTTCAATTAAACCCCCTCCAGCCACAATGCCTAAGCACTTGACCTAACACTTGGAAGGAGAAAGTGCAGTTGAAAAAAAATGATTAAAATTTTGTGTCAGCTGTACAGAGAACACATGTAGCATTAAGGTCAATGCCAAAACCAAGTAGCCTATCCATAGTTCGAAGCCCATTTTGGAAAGTCAACCAAAGAATAAAAGACATTCTTAGAGTTAAAATTTTGTGTCAAATCAAAACATGCCACTCCACAATATCCTTTGACAAATAGAATCCCAAATAGGGACAATTTTAACCTCATTTACTTTTGTACTATTCCAAAAAATCAGATCATTAGTATCAGAGTTGCACTGCCTAGAAAGATCAAAGGAATTACAAAAATTAATAACATCACATTGATCAGAAGATGGAAGATGTCATGAGGACTCCCAAATAATATTGCAGACTTGTGCATTATAACCCAAGCCAGAGTGAGAGATTAAAGAGGCCTTGGGAGAGGTAGCCAAAGGGTAACAATATAGCCACAGATCAAACCAAAGGCTAGTGGAGGAGCTATTACCAATTTGATATTTGATGTGTTGCAATGCATATTGTCTAAATTGTAGAACTTTCCTCCAAATCCAGGAAACAGTCATTAGGAACAGGGATACACCAGAAGAATTTATCCTTTAGACTAAAAGTGGCAATTATATCTCTTTATGTTACCCTAAAATTTGTGTTTTTCAGCACGCCCGATACCAACCCTAATGAGATTCTAATTTTCAAAACCTACGTGATTAAGGTTAAATACGAATATAACGTCCTGCCCTCGGCCCTAAACCGATTAAATATGTAGACACTCGAAATTTTGCTTTCCTGTTACTAACTATGCAGGAGGGCAGCATCGTCTTTAGTCTTCTAGAGATAACCCTGGAAGTCAAATCATCAAGTAAGTACATAGGAGGAAGATATAATTTACATTAAGAAAAATTTAAAGAAGACGAGGTACGCAGACCCCATTTAATAAAACTCATACATTTATGTATCCAACTAAAATAAAATTAGTCACATTGGTCAATAGTCCATAATCAACCCCATTTATTATCATACACATCATCATATGCATCAATAAATAACATTTATCTCATGAATAATAAATCCATTCCATATATGCATTGATATCAATTTAATGGACAATTTCAAATGTATTAAAATCAAATTTTGAAATAAAAATAAACTCCTTTATTTTAATCTAAATTTAAATCATAATAAATTTCTTTTATTTTATCCAATTTTTAATAAAAATAAAATCCTTTATTTTTAATCAAATTCCCAATTTAACAAGGAATCCAATTTTAAGTACAAAATAAACTCCTTAATTTTAACTTAAAATTGCTGGAAAAATAAAATATGTTGAATCCTATTCTTTATTAAAATTAAACACCTTTAATTTTAGAAAACATGGATTCATATTCCATATGTGAATAAACTCCATTATTCAAATGAACGTGGAATCCAATTTCAAGTTAATATAAAACTTTTGAATAAACTCTTTTATTCAAACAAACGTGGAATCCAATTCCAAGTTAATATAAAACTTTTGAATAAACTCTTTTATTCAAACGAACGTGGAATCCAATTCCAATTAAAATAAACAACTTTATTTTAATCCAATTCCAAATCAAAATAAGCTCCTTTATTTCTAATTTAGAATTACTCAAAAAATAGTGTATCTAATTTTAATTAAAATAAACCTTTTATCTTAATTAAAATTCAATTAAAAATAAATAAATAAATAAATTTTTTCCGGGAGGGGGAGTGGCACATGGCTGGCTGCAGCATTGCTATAGTGAACTAGCATCAGGAGTTGCGGCGCCAGCTCTAGTTTTTCAAAATCCCTACCCGTCACTGCCAATATGCCTTAGACAGGCGTTGCGGCGCCACTGGGCAGAGTCTATTTTTTTTAGTTCACGAAGTATGCAGTTTTTCTCCAAAAACATGATTCTATACCAATAATTATGACACCCCCAAATTCGGGTTTCCTAATCTCGAATTCGATTCTCACGATCCTTAACAACATTATACTTTCTACTAGTACTAAAAAAAAACATACATGGTTCATCATAATAATAAAGTCTTACACATGAAGGGTCACTAACCTTAACTTAAACATACTCTTAATACTATAAAGAGTTTATATAACCAAATAACATTTAAAACAAACTAGTACATAAGTTTCTTTAATCATCTACTCTTGAACCTTCCCTTTTCCTGTGTCTCCTTTGGACGATTCTGCCTTAACTGAAATAAATGTCATGATATAGCAAGGGTAAGCAACTAATTTGCTTAACAAGTTTATATACAAGGGAGATATATCATGATTGGAAAGAAGTTTCGCTTTCAATGTTCAACAAAAGTATAAAATTGTGAAGGAACATGAATTAATAGTCAAGAGTTGAATATTCGAATAATTGAATAACAGGTACTGAGTGGTTTGAAATAACCATGAATAATTGCCAAGGTTCTTAGCATTTAAACTGAACCTTTTAATAAGTTTTGGTAATCAAGGGGATCAGCCTTTAATACCCCGTGATTTATGCATAAACACTTAATAATCCAGCATTGATATCATGCTTTAATCAAGTTCATCATTTTCTCAGTCAAGAGTTCTTATCATATCAATTTAATAAGAACAGCTTTTAAAACACATTTGATTTAGCAAATTTAAACATGCTTGATCTAGCTGATACAATTAGCATAGATATATCTCATAAAGAGTTCATAAATGAAGAACTTTAATCTAATTCACAGTTAAATAATAATAGAACATGAATTCAATTGCACAAAGTGCGAATCTTAATGATCAGTATAGATGCGAATAATCAATAATAATTATTCACTAACATGCTTCGAAAATAAAGTTTGAGTTAGGAACTTGCCTCGTTTATAGGCTACTGCTACGCAATTAAATTTTATCCGCTAAGTAGTTTAATTATCTTCCTTTGAGAGACCTATAGTTAATCTTTCAATTAGCCATAGCATAACATTACATTATTGATATGTCTCATTTTATTTTATATATTTTGATGATAACAATTATGAAGTAATTAAATATTTTTATAATTTTTGTAATTATTTTAATCTTGTTTGTCTAAACTATTTTATGATTTTATTTGAATTAATTTTTATTGACCTTGATAATTTAAATATCAAGTGTTAAATAAATTGATTCATATAAATATCCAAGGCAAGGAGATCCTATTTTTTTCAAAACCAAAGTCGGGCAAAATTTTTGCATGCATGTATACATATATATAAACATGTGTTAAAATATAATATAAAGTCTTATATATATACGGTCCAAATCTTAAGCTCACCCCTTATCTAACATACCTTGCTCACCCCCCTTTAGCGACGGACCGGGCAACGATTCAGTCCATAGCTATATATAGAACCGTCGTCTTAGCTTTTAACGACAGACAACCTAAGACGACAGTTCTATATATAGCGACAGGACGAATAATCTCCGCTCAAATCGTAAAAGGGGGGGTGAACAAGATATATTAGATAAGGGGTGAGCTTAAGATCCGGACTATATATATATATATATATATATATCAGTATATATATGTGACAACCTGAATTTTTATAAATTATTAAAATAAGAATTTAATAATTAAAGTTCTTATTATGAGATGTATATATTTTGAATTATGTGTTTTGGTGTGAAGAAATTAAATTTTTCTAAGATTTAATAGTTGATTAAACTATTGAAGTAATTAAGTTGTAGACACTCGAAATTTTCTGTACTACTATCACTAACATTGCAGGAGGACATATTCGTCTTTTAAGAAGAAACCTTGTAACACAATCCTTATCCATACCGGAAGCTCAACATCAACCCCGGAGCCCATTCTGTGAGTAACAGTTCCAACCTCGGATGTAACCCCGAGGCATGCAGATCCAATACCAGAACACACACCGGAGAAGACCGATTAATCTCGGAGATAACCCCGAGGTATCCAGTCTCAGTCCCAACCATGGGAATAGCCACCAACCTTGGTGATAACCCAAGGAATGCAGTTTCGGCGATAACCCCGGAAATGCTTGTTTCAAATGCAACCAGCTTCAATCTCGGCGCTCACAACGAGATACACTGTACCAACCCGACGATAACATCGGGAAGACAGGCACAACTCAAAGATGACAATGAGGACCTTCAACAATTGCGGCGGTCAATTTCAAGTGAAAGTCGAACAACGCTCACGCTTTATTTCAATCCGGCGATAACACCAGTGAGGGGCAACATCGTCATCTAGCGAACGCGATGCCACACCACATCGTCTGAACGTCTTTACGCAACGATGTCCCACAAGACTAACCAATCCCGAGTGACTATTGTGCAGGGTAACGGATGAAAGTTGAAGCTTGAAAACCGGAGGGCATCATCCCATCTTCAATGACTTCGTACAAACTCTAATCCCATGCCATCGTTCAACTCTCGACAACGGCGGTCCAAAATAGGTTCTGTATACCTCAAACGGATGCCCGAATTGCACTTCTTAAAGTTTGAGTGGACATTACAAAGATTCTGAGTGTCACGTCTTGAGACGACGACCTAAAAACACTGGCCGAGGCCGGGTTGCCTCTAAATACACTGTGGCTCGGTAGTAGGTACACTTTACTTCGATCGCAGTACACCTCTTGCTAAATTGCCTATAAATAGAGGGCTTGGGCAACCCATTTTGAAAGAAAAAAGGCGAGGAAGCCCTGCCCAATTTGCTCTGCACTCACCCCTTGCAGTGTACTTTCCCCTTTTAAACACTTGTGAGCTCATATATAGCCCTTTTGTACCTACAAAAGTCAGTGTTTACCCACTCTAAAGATATAGAAGTCTTCTTTGGTAGTCAGCTGTAAGCCTTCTCACACACTTTAGAGTCTTTCTCTTCATCTCTGAACACACCCATCTACACGTTGAGAGTCGTGTTGCTTGCTTTTGCCCGGACTTTGGTCCGTGGTTTCATTTTAGTTTGTATATATATATATATATATATATATTATATATATATATATTTACATATATATTGACTAACATTATCGAGTTATGCCTCGATTGAGCCTGAACTTGATGCAGGCGTTTATTTGCTTTAATATATATATATATATATATATATATATATATACATTATATATATTAAGCTGTGTAATGTGAACTTTGTTCGATGAGCCTGAACTTGATGCAGTGCATTTATTGCTTTAATATATATATATATATATATATATATATATATATATATATATATATACATTTATATATATTAATTGTGTGTGAACTTTGTTCGATGAGCCTGAACTTGATGCAGTGCGTTTATTCGCTTTTATATGTATATATATATATACTTATATATATCAACTGTGTGTCGGACTCTGTTCGATGAGCCTGGATTTTATATCTGTTGCATTTATTCGCTTATATATATATATATATACTTATATATATGAACTGTGGTCGAACTCTGTTCGATGAGCCTGGATTTTACATCCGGTGCGTTTATTGCTTTATATATATATATATATATAGTCCCACCTTGAGTTTAATTCGTGGTGGTTGATCGCTTTTACAGCTTTCTTTACGTTTCGTCCTGCCTGGAGTTTACTTCGTGGCTGTTGATTGCTTTGTACAACTTCATTTACATTTTGTCCCGCCTGAAGTTTCCTTCGTGGCGGTTGTATATTCTGACTTTATTTACGTTTTGTCCACTTTAGAGTTTCCTCAAGTGGCGGTTGATAGCTTTTTATGACTTTATTTGCATTTCTGATCCCCCATGGAGGTGCTTCGTGGTTGGTGATCATGTCTGTATATATATATTTACAACTTTTATATATATACCTACTTACTGCTTTCATACAAATTGCAGTATTTTGTGCACCTAGGAATCATGTGATCACAGATTCATCCCATTGAATCTAGATTCGGTTCCCGTGATGGACATTTTCAACTGTAAGCAGCTTGTAAATTATTCTGCGTTGTCTGAGTTTCCTCAGATGGTTTCCATACCCACGAGGAAGTCGATATTATTTTGAATATTATTTTCGTATGGATGCCTCGCATTCGTAAAATAAAATCAATCAAGCCGAACACTTAATAAAATGGGAGTGTAAAAGGTCTCAATTACTATTGAGCATCAGGGTTTGAAAAACCTTTTTATAAAACATCATTGCTATATCTTGCTAAAAACTGAATTTTTACATAAATTCAAACCATGTGTATATAGGTTCGAATGAGGCCTCACACTACTTCCAAATAACAGCACATTGACCCACACACACACACATCCAGATAATAATTTCTTGAAAAGAGGCGGTCACCGTGGTAACACGGATGTCGGGGGGTGCCTAACATTTCCCCCCCGCATAACCATGTCCCCAGACCCTAATGAATCTCGGTTTCACTCAGGCAGTATAGCGATGTCACATCATCGGGTCAATGTGCAAACCTTTTCTCGGTTGTGTTGGTACAACCATTTAAAAACCAACTAGCGACTCTTAGCGGTCCATCGTCGACATTATACATGTCGGACCTTTTTCACTTGTTTTTTCAAACAAATCTCACCTAAAATGAGAACACCAAAGAACAAGTAACGGAAAGGGACATCAAAAAATCCCGACGTCGACAGGTGGCGACTCTTACAATCTTTTCAAAACTGTTATCTGCTTGTGTGTGGATGTTTCCTTTACATTTGATGAATGTGTACGAATGCATTTCCTTATTGTACTTAGTGCTTCGCACCATAACTGCGTGTGATATTAGTGCTTCACACCATATCTGCTTGTGATATTAGTGCTTCGCACCATATCTGCTTGTGATATTAGTGCTTCGCACATGTCATCATTTTTCATACGGTGAGACGCGATGTATGTGAATGTATGTTGTGTGGTCCCTCCACCAGGAGGCTATCCCGTCGGTGTTTGATTACTGGACTTGTGAGAAGACTAATTCTCCGAGGCTCAGGAAAGGCACCACCCAAATTCGCTCCAATTGAAAGACCGGATTAACTTCCCATCAAGTAGATTGCGATGATTTGGGAACCTTCATGCCAAAAAGCCGCGAGAGTAACCTAAGATAGGTCGATACCGATAAACCCAAAGCGGAGGAAAGTCTCTTCATGCTCTCATTTCAAATTACTTGTAAACACAATTACTTGTAATTTCATTCCATATCTATCTCCATGTAATGAGAAATATGAAGAAATGTATACACATATATATTAACATGCTACAAACAGCTAACATCCGTTTTGTATGATAAAATTCCTAAAATGGACACATCACATAGCATGTTATTATATACATTCCCTAAAGACTAAACTATGCAAGTCTTTCCCAGGGAACCAATCGGACCTACTACCGGTCCAAAGTCCAAAAGGCAACAGCCTACATGATCGATCATGTCATCATCCAGGCAGATGAACTTAATCCAGTTTCTCGCAAAGAATTCGACGGATTAAGCAAACAAATTATAGATTTGGCTATTCTACTCAAAGAATTACACCAGTTTACATAGGGTCAGAAAATACCCGTACATGCTGAATCCTCCACATAAGGAGGAACCCAGGTCATTACAATACCTGAACTGTAGTTGGATACAACCAACAAAACTCATGATGCTTCGTGCTATTAAAGGAATTGGAACACACGGGAGTGTTTCATATGCTGATCTGTGTATTTTTCCTGGTGTTCATTATCCAAAAAAATTTAAAACTCCTGACTTTGAAAAATATGACGGGTTAGGAGATCCTTACACACATTTAAAGGTGTTTATTGGGGAACTTGGATCTTATGCAGAGGACAAAAAGCTTAGAATGCAATTGTTCCAAAAGAGTCTAACTGGAGAAGCCCGTTCGTGGTACACAAGATTAGACAACTCTAAGATCCAAAGCTGGGAAGAGCTAGCACATGCTTTCCTCACTCAATACAGCTTTCAAACTCAAATGGCTCCTGATCGGTATCAAATTACCAAGATCAAGAAAAAGTCTAATGAGTCTTTCAGAGAGTATGCTCAAAGGTGGAAACACCTGCCCAAGTTAGTCCTTCCATGACAGAATTAGAGATGGTCATAACTTTCATAGACATACAAGAAGCGCCTTTCTATGAAAGAGTTTTAGCCGGCATCGGCAAACCATTTTCTGAAATGGTCAAACATGGGGAGATGGCTGAGATGGGATTGAAGTCCGAAAAGATTCAAGACCTAGCTGCACTCAAAGCTATTGCTGATCACATCCAATCTGGAAATTATGGGAACAACCCCCGGAGGGTCCATAAAAAAAAAGAGGAAGATGTTTTCCTGATACTACAGGGGCAAAAAGGTAATCAGAACACGCCTATTCAAAGGAGAAACTACTCTCCCTTTCAAGCACAGTCTGCGAACCCTCCAATACCAAAAGGTGGAGAAGTCAAACGCCCTCGAGTGTTTACACCCTTAGGGGACACCCTCGAGAATATTCTCAATCTTTTGACAACACAGAAGAAAATTACGCATCTTTTTCCACCAGCCAGTCCTAATGGATGGGGTTTCAATGCTGCTCGGAAATGTGCTTATCATACCGGGGCACCTGGACATGATACTCAGGATTGTTGGGCCTTGAAACACAAGATCCAGGACCTAATAGACAACGGAGAGATCGTGGTCACCAAACCAGACCAGCCTCACGTTCAAGACAACCCTCTTCCTCAGCATAAAGAAGAAGAGGTTAACATGATAAATTGGAATAATGGACAAAATTCCAATTTCAGCTGTGAATCCTCCCAGACCCTCAAAGACGGTGATGACAAATGGGATTATGCCAAGTTCCAGTTCACAATGGAACGAAAGATGAAAGCTCTAAGCAAACAAATTGAACAATCGGAAGAACTGGTGACATATCAGCATCAAGTTACACGTCAATTTATCAGCCAGGAGTATGCAAGTCTCCTACCTCTTGTCATGAATATTCCCTCGTCACTTTCAGAAAATGAAATGCTGGAAGACAAAGTGACAAAGAGAACAAATGCCAAAGCCCGTCGGGATTTCTCCAACAAAAGGGAATTCACCTATCTGGGCCAACCTATGGAGGAAATTCTTCATATGTTAATCAATGAAGGAAGGATTAGTTCCCTTCTACCTCCAATCAACCCCCGTTCAGGGCGGTATAACTCTGATGGAGTATGTCAATATCACTCCCAGTCTCACGGTCACAGCACAGAAGAATGCTGGGCACTCCTCCACCTTATCCAAAATCTAATTGACAGTGGTGTCCTGCACTTAGCAGACGACGATACTGTATTACGTGCAAGTGAGAATGCAAGCCCTACTAAGTGGAAAAGTGTGGTAGCAGTCATATCCACTGAAACCGATGGGATTAACACATTACTCACAACGCCAATAATTCAACTCAAGGGGAGCAACAATCCTTTGAAAGTGGCCGCTCCCGAGCCAATCAACTTGCCGTGCAGAGCACAATATCCTATTATTAGCTTGCACACAGTTCCATGGAATTATGGAGAAGGTGAAGGAGCCACCTCACATACAACTGCTACAGTGTCGAAGGAAAATCCACTGTATCTTCCCCAACGGGTGATGAAGTCTACCATCAAATCAAAGGGGAAAATACCCATAGAGAAAATTGAAAAATTCCTCCGTACTATGGGTCATCACGAAGCCAAGGTGGTTTTAAGCTTGAAAGAAGCTCCACAACAGATATCAATTTTGGACTTGGTCCTAACTTCCGAGGATCACCGGAAGGTCTTGTTGAAGGTTTTAGAAGAAGCCTATTTACCGACATCAGTTGATACGGAAAAATTTCAACATCTGGTTGATCACATTTTCAACAACAATGTGATATCCTTCACCGATGATGACAAACCACCCGAAGGGACCGGTCATTGCAAGCCGTTGCACATTGCGGTCTTATCCTCCGGATATATGGTAGCTGGAGTCTTAATAGATGGAGGTTCCTCTCTGAATATCTGTCCATACGCTACCTTGGTGAAGATGAATATCAATCTCACCCGAATTCGGAGCAACCATACTATCATCAAAGCTTTTGATGGAGCCGTAAGTAATTCGATCCGGAGTAATTAATTTTGCCAATCGAAATTGGTCCTCACATTACGCATATCTTTCCATGTGCTCAAGATAGATTCGGGATACAACTGCTCTTGGGACAACCATGGATTCATATGGTGAGGCGATCCCTCCACCCTTCACCATGACGGTTGAAATACATTATCAACAATAGCACAGTCACGGTCATTATTTGAGCAGGAGATTCCTCAAAGACGGAGACATACCATTCATCCATGCCAATGCAGAGGTGGAACCGGTCAGTTTTCATGCTTTGGAAATAAGCAATACCCAATACCATGCTATTGGAATGCCATTGCCCGAGCCCAAGATTTCTGCCGAGGTAATGTCGGCTACTCAAGAAATGATGTCATTGGGTCATAAGCCAGGACAAGGGCTGGGTAAAGATTGCCAGGGTATCAAATACCCAATTCAATTAGCCAGGAAGACTGGAACAGCTGGACAAGGCTATTTTGCCAGTTCTAGTCATATGAATCCTCATAAGCATCAACAGATTCCTTCAGCTTCAACTATACGGTGTTCATCTTCGCCTTCAAACTCTGAGTCCGTACAACTTCCTGTAAAGGTGCCAACCAATGTAATGGCTATGTTATTTCCCAAGCCGGTACCGGTAAAGAAGAAAGAAGTCTTTGTTCCAAATCCCGCAGTGGAACAGGAGGAACGAAGAATCAAGCAAGACGTCATCCGAAAGATGTCAGGCATACGCATCATCGTTCATGACGAACATACCAACAGATATACCCTAGACGATGATTGCCCAGACATAGTGGCCATCATTCGGGATAGGAGGATGATGGCAATCCCTCCATCACTGCGGTCCACCCGGAATTTGCTCTTACCAATTGGAACAACATTCCTTACATTGGTCATCAAGAGGTAAGCGGTGAAGAAAATCTTTACGCCACTGTCAGATATAATAATCGCTTATTTTTACATGCAGTATTAGCGAGTTAATTTTGCCGATATATGCTAACAACGTGTATGATCAACACATTTCATATATACTAAGTGAAAGCATATTTTGTTTCAGGACTCTGAATTTAGATGTGCCTGTACTTGCTGATATAGTGTCTCTTCTCCACAAGGATTGTACCTTTGATGTAGAGATGAATTCAGCCTTAATGGATATACAGGATGACATTGAGGTGCCTCCAAAAATTCAAGAATGGGTCAAAGATAAACCCAAACCCAACCTTGATCAAACCACTTCTTTCAATCTCGGAACCTTAGAAAGCCCTAAGTTAA
Organism: Panax ginseng; assembly: GCA_020205605.1. Classification (NCBI taxonomy): domain Eukaryota; kingdom Viridiplantae; phylum Streptophyta; class Magnoliopsida; order Apiales; family Araliaceae; genus Panax; species Panax ginseng. The sequence continues at coordinate 55,125,260 of CM035143.1, read as the reverse complement.
TCTAGATTGGTTCAGACCTTACCCCAAACCAACGGAATGACATGGTTATGTTATTAACCCAATTCTAGGATGTGTTTACATGGTCTCATAAAGACATGGTGGGTTTGTCCACTGACATTGTCCTTCATCACCTTCCCATTAAAGAAGGATTTAAGCAAGTCAAGCAAAAGCTCAGGCGATTGAAACCTGAGTGGAGTTTAAAGGTGAAAGAAGAAATTGTGAAACAATTTCAAGTTGACATCATCATGGTGTCTACATATCCTGAGTGGATATCCAACATCGTGCCCGTACCTAAACCTGGAGGGAAGGTACGAGTTTGTGTGGATTACCGGGACTTGAACAAAGCTTGCTTAAAAAGATAGCTTTCCCATGCCATTTATCCACATTCTTGTTGACAATACTTCGCAATACGACATGTACTCCTTTGCTGATTGCTTCACAGGGTACCATCAGATCATGGTTGCTGGGGAAGATCGTGAGAAAACTGCTTTCATCACGCCTTGGGGAACCTTTTATTATAGACTGTTGTCATTCGACCTCATCAATGTCAGAGCCACCTATTAACAAGCTATGATGGCTCTTTTCCATGAATTAATGCACAAAGAGATCAAGATCTATGTGGATGCCATCATTGTCAAGTCCTAGAAGGAGGATGACCATCTAGACCATCTCAGAAAATTGTTCAACAAGTTGCGTAAGTACAACTTGAAGTTGAATCCAGCTAAATGCGCCTTTGGCGTTAAATTGGGAAAGTTGCTAGGATTTCTAGTCAGCCACAAAGGGATTGAGGTGGATCCTGCCAAAATCCAAGCCATCACGGAAATGCCCATTCCTTAGACAGAGAAGGAAATACGGGGATTTTTGGGAAGAATCAACTTCATTAGCAGGTTTATCTCCCAACTCACAGCAACCTGTGAGCCAATCTTCAAGCTATTAAGGAAGAACTCCTCCATGAAATGGAATGATGAGTGTCAAAAGGCCTTCCTTACAATCAAGGAATAGCTAGTCAAAGCTCCCGTGTTGGTACCACCTAGGGATGATGTTCCCCTATTTATGTACCTGTCCATAAGTGACAATGCCATGAAATTTGCATCTTTGGGATAAAGGCGATAGATGCCAAGAACGAGCTATCTATTACCTCAGTTAAAGGTTCAGCTGCAGTGAACACAAGTACACTCTGATCGAAAAGACGTGTTGTGCTTTAACATGGGCTTCCATGAGGTTACAACATTACCTCCATAGTCACATAACCCATCTCATATCCCGCGCGGATCCTCTCAAGTACGTGTTCAACAAACCCATGTTAAATTGCTGACTGTCCAGATGGCAGTTGATCCTACAACAATTTTACATCGTATATGTGACTCAAAAGTCCATCAAAGGTCAAGGAATCAGCGGATCAATTGGCGCCGCACCTTCTTTGGGATTTCAAACCCTTGAAACATATTTCCCCGATGAAGTAGTAATGATAAATGCAGCACAACACCATCGAGATAATACGCGCCAATCATGGAAGATGTATTTTGATGGGTACATTAATATGGAAGGTTCAGTATTTGGGCGAGTTCTAGTATCTCAGTGCACGGGGGAAGCGATATCCGTTCTGGTCAAATTCTGATTTGACAACACCAATAATACGGTTGAGTATGAAGGCTATCTCATGGGGCTAAAACTTACCCGTTCAATGGGCATCAGACGGTTAACTATCCTTGGAGATTCAGAGTTGGTAATCAGACAATCCACCAGAATCTATCAAACCAAGGAACCACATTTGCTGCCTTACCATCGACAGGTTTTGAAGATGGCTTTGGAGTTCGAAAAAAATCTCATTTCTACATATTCCTCGTAATAGGAATGACTTTACAGACGCATTAGCAACTTTGGCCTCCCTGATTCGCATATCAGACAAGGAACATTTGTCGAGCGTCATAATTTCCCTGTACAAGGCCCCAACTTATGGGAATTATTTTGGAGAAGTATCGGATGAGCTACCTCCCATCCAACATCCTTGGTATCAGCATATCAAGGAATATCTCATGAGACGGATCTACACTCACCGAGGCGGCGAGCCCGACCCAAAAAAAAGGCGGATCCATCGACTTGCTACGAAATTCTACCTGAGTGGAGATGCGCTCTACAAAAGAGATGCAGGACTAGGTCTCCTCAGATGTTTAGACAAAGATCAAGCCCAAAGGCTTATGGATGAAATCCATGGCGGAGTCTGTGGCCCCCCACAGGAGTGGCCCCTTCCTTGTCAAGAAAGTCCTCAGGACGGGACATTATTGGCTATCTCTCAAAGCTGATTGAAATGACCACGTCAAGAGATGCTATCAGTGCCAGATTCATGGGAATGCTATACACGCCCCTCCACGGGAACTCCACAATATGAGTTCACCTTGGCCCTTCTCAATGTGGGGAATGGACGTTATTGGGCCCATCGAGCCTAAAGCCAGTAATGGTCACCAGTTTATCTTCACCATGATCGACTATTTCACCAAGTGGGTAGAAGCAGCCTCCTTCCCCAGGGTTAGTAAAGAAGTCATCATTGCTTTCATTAGAAACAATGTCGTTTGTCGATATGTACAACCAGAGGTGATTGTGTCAGACAATGCCAAGAACCTCAACAACAAAATGATGGAGGAATTATGCAGTAAATTCCAAGTCAAACATCTCAACTCTGTCACCTATCATCCAAAGATGAATGGTGCTGTTGAAGCGGCTAACAAAAACATCAAGAAGATTATGCAAAAGATGTCTGCCAACCACAAAGATTGGCCTGACCTATTGCCTCTGACTCTGTTAGCCTACAGAACCTCAATGCGTACTTCCACTAGGGAAACCCCCTACGCATTAACCTATGGGATGGAAGCAGTACTCCCCATAGAAGTTGAAATGGAATCCACCAGAGTGTTGATAGATGCTCAGCTGCATAAAGACCAATGGGTCAAGACAAGTATCACCAATTGTCTCTAATAGACGAAAGGCGAACCGCAGCTATCTTCCATGGTCAGTTATATCAACAAAGGATCGCCAGATCCTACAACAAAAAAGTCCGACTACTGCAGTTTAAATAACATGACTTGGTTTTGAAGAAGATCCTTGACAACCAAGATAAATCTAAGGGAAAATTCACTCCTAACTGGGAAGGCCCGTTTGTTGTCAAAGAAGTATTGACAGGAGGCGCTCTCAGATTACAAGAAATGGACGGCGATGAATTTCCACAACTCATTAACTCAGACGTCGTGAAACGATACTATGTCTGAAGTAATTCGCAAACACCTTGGTGTCGGACCATCAGATCACCAGTCATTCCGGTTCTTTAACCCTTTACCTACAACTTTCCTACACTTTGCCCCTCAGGGAAACCTACATTTCAAGCCAGCAGGCTGGCTCTCCTTTGCATTCCTATAACTTAGGTCATCCCACCGCGGATTTGAACCTCTCGTACTTGCAGTTTGGCTACCCATACATGGGATCAAACTTCTCATACCTGCTGTTTATCCTCAACCTAGGATTAAACTTTCTCCTCCCTTTTCGACACCCGCACATGGGATCACGCTTTTCATCTCTATACGAGGGCGAACTACGTCGACCTGATCTCCTCTTCAATAGGAGTACGTAGGCAACCATGTTACATGGCCCGGTCGCAATAAAATAAAAACAACAAAAACATTTCTACCCTTACAAAAACAAAAACTACCAAAAACATTCCTACACCATTTACGCCATATCTGACGTTGAACCTCTTACACCAGAGTTGAACTACACATACCGATCTCCTCTTCTTGATAGAGTGCACGTGGCGACCATTCATGGTGTGGTCTCACCCCCTACCAAAACACAAACCCTTGTCAGTTGGTACTGGGATCAAACTTTAATCCACTACATTTCATTTGGCTTTAGACCAAAGGGATGGAATTACCTGAACTCCTCCCAAATAAGAGATTCGGCAACCATCTAAGCTGCGGTCATACCTTGAAGAGAAACACCAATCCATAAGAGGTGGAATTAACTAGGCTTCTCCTAAATAGAAGTACTGGCGACCATCTGTGGTGCGGTCAATCTCAAAGAGAAAAGCCACACTCCTCTCCACATTTCCATCCAGAAACCAGTCCCAAGACACCAAAGATGGTAGGGATACACAGAGATCGATGATCCATTCTGAACTATCCAAAGACAACTCAATGTCCATCCACCCAGGAGGAATTCAGAATACATTAAGACCACAAGCCATGAAGCTGCAGGCAAAATATCAAGCAAATAGCAAGGCATATCCAAAAGGGAAGTGATCCAAAAATATATTTCCCTGTCATACATATAATGCTGTTTGATATATACAATGTAAACTATACATGACAAAATGGCTAAGCTAGTCTGTGCAGGAAAATACAAGCTCATCTACAAGTCAGGGTATATGCAAGCTAACAAGCCCAACATGGCGTCCCTCTCAGAAGAAGGAGGTGAAGCTGTGGTCTCCTGTATGAGAATATCCACACGACCCAACAGATCTTCAGCCATCTGCACGGTGACCATATGATCATCAATATATGCGCTCATCTCTACGATCATGCCAGTGGTAAGGGACCTCACAGCAGTACTATCTGTGACAGCCACATCCCGGGCAGATATAGCACTATCTCGCTCGACTATCACTGCGTCTCGAGCTGATATGGCCTCATCCCGCTCAACAACAGTGGCATCTCTGCGAGCTAATGCCTCGTCTCTCTCTAATAGAGCTGCGTCCCTCCCATCAAGGGCAGTCAACATCAAATATCGAGCATGATCTCTCTCAAAGGTCATCAGATGAAGACTATGCTCTAAGTATTGTGTCGAGTGCTGAATCACTACAGTACTGGTACTAGGAGAATCAGAAAGAAATGCTGATAACCCAGCAGCGGGCTCCTCCTTGATGTAGGAATCAATGTCCTCCATGGGCTCTACATCATCTGACTCACTATCCGGTACTGTGGACACTACCGTAGCCGACAAAATCTTTGTCTCCATCCACGCGGAATACTCGCGAGAACAAACTGGATGGTGACGTAAAAGAAGCTATCTCCTGGCCGATCCCAACAAGCATACACACGGGATCGGTCCTCTACTGAGAGATATCAAGAAGCTGAACGTTGACCTATCGCCCCCTCAAAAGGATGGAAATCCTGGAACTGGTCGAACTGCGACATCACGACCAGTGGGTGATAAGTAGTCACGCCCCTTAAACCAACCAGAGGGAGGTAGTCCATGCCCGGAGCATGAGTAATGAAGCTGTATGGTGAGCTAAGCCCCGAACACGACAATATGCTGAATGGATCTCTGATATCTGCCAAAAATGTGGACCAGGACAGAGTATCTATACACTCTGATGGCTGAAAGGAGTATGACATAGCTACATCATGGGTGAAGCAATACCCATGCCGTCTAAGGGTACCAATCGGTCTCAAGTGTGACATAAACCACACGTGCAGCATGACCGAACTCCCAGTGAACACTCATGTAGGATAAGTGCAACAATAGGATGCTGACCGCAGGGTCTCTGCTACAATCATAGGTACAATGGTACGACCCTCTCTAAGAGCTCTCACAGCCATGATGACACCAATGTCTATCTTGTCCATATATCATGGCATATAGACATACGACAGTACGCACAGCAACACAACATCGACCCTGGCCAAACGCCAATGGTCCTCCGGTGTGGTGAAATCCCCGGAATATCGTGAATAGCTATCCTCCGAGCCAAATATGTCGTACAGAAAACGCTGGGATATCACATGGCTAGATGTCAGCTCATCCTGTACTACTCTGCGCTGCAATCTTGTGAGAGTCATGAACCATCTACTCATGTCTCCCAAAGCCAAATGCACGCAAGGTCTGTCTAAAGGCAGCATCGTCAATCGTGCATACTCCTCCAGAGTAGGAGTCAACTCGTGGGTCCCGAATCGGAAAACCTGCCTATTCGGTATCCAATGCTTTAGCATCCCGTCTACAAACCCTGCGGGAACCTGAAACATCAATAAGGTCATGGTATGTTGTAACAAATGATCTACAGTCACCCTGTCTGGTGGTGACATACTATCGTACCACGATCACATACCTAATACCACCACTGACGGTGGGGTATGATCTATACGGCTAACTGTCGAAGAAGACATCTGTGCGGGCCTTGTCATAAGACCATCCAGGGGTCAATGCCTAATATCTCTAGACATACATACATATGCATAACATGATACATGCATAGCAAATAATAGATGGGAATATGATATTGGGAATGGAAAAACTGTGCATACATTCCTAAGTATATCATCATCTAATATATCATCTTTGTATAGCTACAAATACAGGGAAATGGGGGACAGATGCCCTAGTACTAACAAAGGCCTATCAAAAGATATAGCGAGAATGGGGTACATCCACCCAATATCTAACAGAGGCCTATCAAAAGATATAACGAGAATACACATCAAAAGAAGACCAAGGTGTCGATGTCCACATCATCAATCCTGTCCACCTGATGTAACTCCTCCTGAGTCACTGGATCTCTATCAACAGGGATGTCAGGCCTATAAAGAGGAGGATCTGCGTCGATAAAACCAAATGGGTCATCCGAGGCCGGCGCCGAAAGCTGAAGGAACGAATGACTTTCCGCCCTTTGGATCGCCCACATCTTTGGATAAATATATGTGCCTGATCCAACTGTCGGGTCAAGCTATCAATCTGGGTCATATGAGTTGGATCTCGGACACAAGCTATCCAATCCATCATCATCAAGGATCCTGGAACCATATCCCCCATAAATTGAGTGGCGCGGGACTGGGCTCCATTAGTGCGAGGGGACCACCACCGCTGGAACATCTCCTGAGTACATGGACCCTCTGACAATGCAAAACCGTCAACCCCCAACAATGGGATATCAGTGACGGTGATCGTGATCTGGGCCAATGGACGCTCGACAGAGGCAAGATCAGATATCTGGATCTCCCCTGTGGTGGTCCTAATATGCACGCTCTCTAAATAGAACTCCCAGCCTCCATCTCTGAAGAGAGGAACTCTCCTGGTGGAAATCAAGTACTCGACTCCAGTCGAGTGTCCATCCTCAAAGTCGATGGTCAAGTGTTCCCCTGAATAGGGAATCCAGGTGATGGTATCAGCTGTCAGCTACTCCAGCTGCATGCGGTAGTGAATGAATCCCTCAGCTACAAGGACCTCCGACAAAATAGAATGGTGCCATCGTCATCCTCGTGGATAGGTATCTAAACCTAACACACTCACAGGACGTAAGCATGGGAGCCTCTCATAGGCCCAAAACTACCAACACAATGGCAAAACATCTGCTATCAGTAAACACTCTTCACCTATGAATGGGAAAAGACAAGAGAAATACTCACCAGCAGAAATGGGTAAAATCCTAGCCAAGCCTCGGTCAAACCCTGTGAGCGCATACGCATGCCCCGGAGGAAATAGGCAAATGTGTAAGAGCCCCAATTATACTCTCCAATACGGTCCACATCACATGTGGTGCTGATCAAAACGAAAGATACCGTAGAAGAGTTATCTACTATGAAGCAGCCTCGAATGATTATCAAGAACAATCAACGCAGAACGCGATCTCTGATTCTGACATCATCAGGCATGGGCTCACTCAAAAGCCCGCTCATAGCATCTACGCTCAAAGGACCTGAACGGACAGTCCTGCCCTTGAACGCCTCCGCCAAAACTCCTAACAAGGATCTGACGGCGGTGGGGGTAATATTCACCATGCAAGGAACTGGCTCCCCTCCAAACTCCATACCTGTGATAAATTGCCAATCCATAGACGTCATCATCACCTTGCAATCCAGCAGATGGAGTGACTGAGTCTGATGAAACCATCGCTCAGACAATGCCCTGAGGTAACCCTAGGGACAACGCCGGGGAAGGATGGAGAAGAATTCCCTGAATCCCCACTCATGCACTACTGCTCTATAGTCAGGATGAAGTGCCTGGTATATGGAGTGAATGTTGAACCAGTTTCCTCGAGGCTGTGTAAAACCAGGAACCTGCATGAAATGCAGATCAACATTAGAACCCTTTAATCCTCATCAATAGGAAAGAAGGAAGATCAAAGTCTAATGTCATACCTCGTTAGCATGAAAATACATCGAGGGATGTCTGCTCAAATCACCCAGCAGCTCTGGGTTTGCCACATGAATACTCGAGAGCTCCCTACGAGGAACATGTGCAGCAGGAGCGGGATCCTCAATCGGAATATCGGCCTCCTCGTCCTCAACGTCTGGCACATCTACCCTGACAGGACAAATCACGACCTCCACTAACCGAGCGAAGGTTTGTCGTGAGCAGGGGATGAGGCACTTTGGAAGCCCTCCGCGGTATGCCAGAAGTGGTCCTGTGAGAACTGCTCGGCTGATCCGGATCCATGATATCTGGACAACAAGTCTCCAAATCACCTCAGAAAGGGTGTGGTATTTCCTTACCTGGAGCTTTCTAAAATACATTTATGACTATATGCATGCATGCATTTACTTTAACATATAATAGAGTTAAAATGCATGACTACCTAATGCCTACATTTCAAATTTTTTTGCCATAGTCCCCTTTGAAAATAGGACTATCCACATGCCCATAGGCATGTCTAGGTGGCCATTCAGTAGCACACCTGCCCCAAAGTCATATACATAATATATACATTAAAAATTAAAATCATACAGGCATAAGGTTAACCTCAATATCAGGAGTACTTTGCCTTTCTTCCTTTTGCTCATTGGACCTCAAATAGGACAAAAAATAGCAGAAAAAGGTACCAATCTGACTGTCTCAAAAGTCAAATTTTTTTACATCATTATGTTCAACATGGTTTAATACTAACATTTACTATGTTGAATATTTTTTATCAAGTCATTTGTGCATACATAATCACTACTATGTGTTTAGATGCATTTCATGCAATAACTCACAATCCAACGGATAAAAACTGGAAAAAATACATGCATACGTTACCAGGATAGTGTAGAACACTTGTACGGTGAAAGAATTTACAGAAAATAGCCCGAACTCAGCAGATCTGAAAGAGGTTTACGAATTTTCCTTCGCGCGACAAGTTGAAAATGACTTGTGAGACCAACCTGCTGGAATTTATCATCTGTGATTGGCCGCAGGTGCACCTGTGGCACCCCTATATGGGTCCCACCCCTCCGGCTCGGTCCAGTTCAAGTTGCAAAGGAGTTCTTGCGGACTAAAAAAGTCAAATCAGGAATAAAAATGCCACGCGATTGAACAAAACAGCATGCAATCCTGGTCTTCTCAAATGAAATTTTGAGTCAGTACATCGCTCATTGGTAGTCACCCGAACAGGAGGTATACCCTACCGATGATCTCAGTTGTCACAAATCACATACGGCGATACCTTGTACAGGTCCGATACCGCCAACTCTGGGTCGTTACCCTAAGTGAGTCCCCGACGGGGGTTACAACGTATGGCCCCAGCGGGGGTTATAATGCGTGCTCATCCATTGACACACAAATCAGCGAAGGTCAAGCAACCTTGACATCATGATAACCGTTGGAAGTAAACCCAACAGAGCATCGGAAGTCATCCGATGACCAGTCGCTGCTACACACATTAGCGATGGTTACAACATATATCCCCGATGGGGGTTACAACGTGAGTCCTCGACGGGGGTTACAACGTGAAGCCCTGGCAAGGGATTACAAAGTACATTCAAGCCGTTGACACACATATCAACGAAGGTCAAGCAACCTTGACGTTATTTCAGCCGATAACGATTAAACCTATCAGAGCTCTAGAGCTATTCGAGGATTTCATGCTCGATTGCTCTTATTCCCCAGTGGTACCCCGACGGGGATTACAACGCATGCTCAGCCGTTGATTCACACGTCAGCGAAGGTCAAGCAGCCTTGACAGTATATCCCACAGTATTTTTTTTCAGCCGTTGATTCACAAGTCAGCGAAGGTTAAGCAACTTTGACAATCTACCCACAGAGTATCAGCCGTTGATTCACACATCAGCGAAGGTCAAGCAGCCTTGACAGTATATCCCATAGGATTTTTTAGCCGTTGATTCACTTGTCGGTGAAGTACACGTCAACGAAGGTCAGGCGTCCCTGACAACATTTGTTGTTGGCAGTAAATCCAACAGAATCTTGACATATCCTGGCGATACTAACTAGGAGAGGTCAACATTATCAAAGATGATAGATGATGGAATATATTATACATATCCTCAAACAGATCAAGCTTTATCCCCACAGATCTCTTACACATAAGAGGTACATCTTCAGGATCAAGTCATAATCGAAAACACAGGGATTTGATGATAACTCCAACATCAACATCCTAACAGATTCGGCTTACACATTGAATCTGGTCAGCATTGCAAATCCCCAGTTGAAGAAACACGGATCCAACAATCATCCCCAGCATGTTGGGCTACAACCCCGTACACATGCATCATACATTTGCATCATTTTGCTACCCATAGTACCATGTTTATCTTTTTGCATTTCAAGTGTCTAGGATTCTTTATCCTACCCATGCATCACTATGCATGAGTATGATAAAGAGGGGCATTTGTAGACACTCGAAATTTTCTATACTACTGTCACTAACATTGCAGGAGGACAGATTCATCTTTTAAGAGGGAACCCTGAAAGACAATCCATATCCATACCGGATACTACCGGAAGCTCAACATCAACCCCGGAGCCCATTCTGGGAGTAACTGTTCCAACCTCGGATGTAACCCCGAGGCATGCAGATCCAATACCAGAACACACACTAGAGAAGACCGATTAATCTCGGAGATAACCCTGAGGTATCCAGTCTCAGTACCAACTATGGGAATAGCCACCAACCTTGGTGATAACCCCAAGGAATGCAGTTTCGGCGATAACCCCAGAAATGCTTGTTTCAAATGCAACCAGCTTCAATCTCGGCACTCACAACGAGATACACTGTACCAACCCAACAATAACATCGGGAAGACAGGCACAACTCAAAGATGACAATGAGGACCTTCAACAATTGCAGCATGCCAATCTCAGCGAAGTCTGAGCAACGTCTGCTTTATCAGCCCAATCCGGCGATAACACCGGTGAGGGGCAACATCGTCATCTAGCCAACGTGATGCCAGGCCACGTCGTCTCAATGTCTCTACGCAACGATGTCCCACAAGACTAACCAATCCCGAGTGACTATTGTGCGGGGTAACAGACGAAAGTTGAAGCTTGAAGACCGGAGAGCATCGTCCCATCTTCAATGACTTCGTACAAACTCTAATCCCATACCATCGTAATACTCTTGACAACGGCAGTTCGAAATAGGTCCTGTATACCTCAAACGGATGCTTGGATTGCACTTCTAAAAGTTCGAGTGGATATTACAGTGCCTGAGTGCACGTATTTCGAGATGACCTGACCCAAAAAACTCGGGCCCACCCGGGTTGCCTCTGGTACATCTGCGGCTAAATTGCCTATAAATAGAGGGTTTGGCCAGCCCATTTTGAAAGAAAAAAGGCGGGGAAGCCCTGCCCAATTTGCTCTGCACTCACCCCTTGCAGTGTACTTTCCCCTTTTAAACACCTGTGAGCTAATATATAGCCCTTTTGTACCTATAAAAGTCAGTGTTTACCCACTCTAAAGATATAGAAGTCTTCTTTGGCAGTCAGCTGTAAGCCTTCTCACACACTTTAGAGTCTTTCTCTTCATCTCTGCACATACCCTTCTACATGTTGAGAGTCGTGTTGCTTGCTTTTGCCCGGACTTCGGTCCGTGGTTTCATTTCAGTCTGTATATATATATATATATATATATATATATATATATATATATATATATTGACTAACATTATCGAGTTATGCCTCGATTGAGCCTGAACTTGATGCAGAGCGTTTATTTGCTTTAATATATATATACATTATATATATTAACTGTGTGTCGAACTTTGTTCGATGAGCCTAGACTTCGGTCTGGTGCTTTTATTGCTTTAATATATATATATATATATTAATTGTGTGTCAAATTTTGTTCGATGAGCCTAGACTTGAATTATGCGTTTATTTGCTTCTATATATATATATATATATATATATATATATATATATATATATACATTTATATATATTAACTATGTGTGTGGGACTACATTCGATGAGCACATATTTTATATCCCAGACGTTTATTCGCTTATATATATATATATATATATATATATATATATATATATATATATATACACTTATATATATGAAGCGTGGTCGAACTACATTCGATGAGCACAGATTTTACATCGAATGACGTTTATTGCTTTTATATATATATATATATATTTCGTCCCACAGAGTTTACTTACGTGGTGGTTCGCTTTTCTGACTTTCTTTACGTTTTAATCGTCTTGGCGTTTACTGCCGTGGCGATTGATCGCTTATATGACTTTATTTACATTTTGTCCCGCCTGGAGTTTCCTTCGTGGCGGTTGACCGTATTTATAGCTTTATTTACATTTTGTCCCGCCTGGAGTTTCCACCGTGGCGGTTGATAGCTTTTAACAGCTTTATTTGCATTTTTGATTCCCCATGGAGGTGCTTCATGGTAGGTGATCATGTATGTATATATATATTTACAACTTTTATATATATACCTGCTTACTGCTTTCATATAAATTGCAGTATTCTGTGCGCCTAGGAATCATGTGATCACAAATTTATCCCATTGAATCTAGATTCAGTTCCCGTGATGGACATTTTCAGCTGTAAGCAGCTTGTAAATTATTCTGCGTTGTCTGAATTTCCTCAGATGGTTTCCATACCCACGAGGAAGTCAGTATTATTTTGTATATTATTTTCGTACGGATGCCTCGTATTCGTAAAATAAAATCAATCAACCCGAACACTTAATAAAATGGGAGTGTAAAAGGTCTCAATTACTATTGAGCATCAGTGTTTGAAAAACCTTTTTTATAAAACATCATTGCTATATCTTGCTAAAAACTGAATTTTTATATAAATTCAAACCCTGTGTATATAGGTTTGAACGAGGCCTCGCACTACTTCTAAATAACAGCACATTGACCCCCCCACACACACATCCATATAATAATTTCTTGAAAAGAGGTGGTCACTGTGGTAACACGGATGTCGGGGGGTGCCTAACACCTTCCCCCCGCATAACTAAGTCCCCGGACCGTAATGAATCTCGGTTTCACCAACCCGTATAGCAGTGTCACATCACTGGGTCAATGTGCAAACCTTTTCTCGGTTGTGTTGGTACAACCATTTAAAAAATCAACTGGCGACTCTTAATAGTCCATCGTCGACATTATACATGTCGGACCTTTTTCACTTGTTTTTTCAAACAAATCTCACCTAAAATGAGAACACTAAAGAACAAGTAACGGAAAGGGACATCAAAAAATCCCGACGTCGACACAAGTGAAGCAAATTAGTTATAAAAAGGAAAATGGTGGCAAAAGAAATTAACTGAATAATATTAGTTATTTAAGATTGAAATTATATTGTGGAATAATATAATTTAATTGGTATGCCTTGATTGGCGATGGAATTATTATGAATTAAATTTCATAAATAATGCGAGTAATTCACTTAATTAAAATAATGAATTAATGTGAATATATTTGTTTTAATAAAATGAGAGTAATATATATATATATATATATATATATATATATAAATAAATGTGGTATGTAAGACCCTAGATTTTATGAATAAAGATTTAATTTTATCAAAATAATTTTTTTAAATATTATGGTGTGGATTTGATATAATGTTATAGTTGTGGGTAGTATTTATAAATTTTGAAAAGTATGCAAGTTGTTGTATAATATTCGATGGGTCGGGGAATATTCTTTTTGTCGGAGAATATTTGTACGACGGTACAATCATTGGTGGACCCCACAACGGAATTATTGCCGGATTGAGAAAACGACAAAAATATTTTATGAAAATAACGGCGGAAGTTTTCGTTAATTATCTTTGTTGAAACTACTCGGTAGTAAAAGTAAAGATGTCTGGCGTGGTTGCATAGTAGCAATACGGTATTGATTATTGATGCTTACGTGATAAGTCACTCGGTTTTGTTTTATTGGTATTATTAATGTAATAAAAGCAGGAAAAGCTTTTTATATAAAAATGAATACTTTTATAAAGTTATTCTATAAATAGAATATATTATATTCTATTATGCATAGTGTTGCATAAGGTAATCCGCATAGTATTTTGCATAGTAAAATCTTTTTATATAAAAGCAGAATACTTTTATAAAGTTATCATCTTATTAGACAATAATTAGAATATATTATATTTTATTATGCATAGTGTATGCATAGTGCGCATAGTGTTTGCATAATAAAATCTTTTATAAAGTTATTCGTTTTATTAGATTATAAATAGAATATATTATATTTTATTTAAAAATTTTGCTTTAAATATATGGACCGTCAGATTAAAGTAAATCAATATGGACCGTTCATGAGTTAGTTACTATAGGTCCATTTTTCTATAAATAGAAGCTCATTCCTTCATTATTTCTTACTTAATTCTTTGAAACTCTAGAGAGAGAAACTATAGAGAGAAAGAAGAAAAGTGTTCTACTACTTCACTACTTCTATATCCAGTACTCTTCTTTCTAAGGTAGGGAATATTATTTGTAGTACCCATAAGGGGTATTCTTTCTTTCTTATTCATGAAGAGAACTTCTGTTATTCCATTCTTTATTATTCTGTTGGAATAACCTATATACGCGGGAGATACCCTATACTTGGTAAAATTCTTACATTATTCCATTCTTTATTATTACATTTGGAATATCACATGCATGCGTTTTTACTTGGGACTGGTTAAAATCTTTATTATTATTACATTGGAATATCTTATGCATGCATTTCTATTGGGACTGGTTCCGTCTTTATTATTATTACATTGGAATATCCATCATTGCATGCGCTTTTTCTTGGGACCGGTTCCTTCTTTATTAGTATTACATTGGAATAACACATCATGGCGAAATACCGCATCCATGGTGATTTCGTTGTTATTCCATTCTTTATTATACATTGGAACATCTGTCGATTGTGATTTTACTTTGACTTTGTTTTAGTTAATTATTATATACATTGGAATAATCATCTATCACAATACCGCATGTATGGTGATTTTTTTTGTTATTCCATTCTTTATTATACTGAGTTGGTTAAAGTTTTAACTTCTATACTCCATGAAATTAGTGGAATATCCTTGATATTTGCGCTTCATCCAGTATCTTTTCATGGAATTATTCTTCTGAGCATTCCTGAATTTTACTCTACAAAGAAGTATCATGTTGACAATTTGGACGTTATTAGTTCCTGGATAAATTAATTCTTGAACTTGTTTTATTGAATTATTATGTTCATCATCCTCATGTTTATATTATGTTGAAAGTCATCTGTGGCCTGTAGTGCATAGATGGACTTGGTATGATTATGACCAGGGATTATTCGGTATAATCATGACCGTAATGTTACAAA
This sequence comes from Panax ginseng, assembly GCA_020205605.1. Classification (NCBI taxonomy): domain Eukaryota; kingdom Viridiplantae; phylum Streptophyta; class Magnoliopsida; order Apiales; family Araliaceae; genus Panax; species Panax ginseng. Next base: position 55,109,722 of record CM035143.1, on the reverse strand, counting down.
TGAAGTGGAAAAAGTCCTCATTGGCCCATGGTCCATTGATGGACAGTTTTTGGTATGATTATGGCTATGGATTCTCTTTGGCCGTAGTGCAAAGATGAATTATTTTATGGCATGATCAGGACCGTTGATGAAAATATGATTATTCTTGGCCCGTAGTGTATGGATAATTGTGGTCGTGATACTAAAGAATATCCTTGGCCGTAGTGCAAGGGTGATTCGATGATGTGGATTATTTATTAAGATGAGTCCCAGCGATAAAAGTGATGAAAAACCTTTTAAATCAGAAAAGATAGTAGATTTTATTCTCTACTTGACTCTTTTAATGGATTGCTTGTTCCATTAGTGAGTTAAACTTGATGTTTGTTATATTGTATCGGTTTAACCTTTGTTTAAGGCTAATGATAATTTATTACGCATTATCTTAGTCATAATATTTCTTCTTGGGCTAGTTGAGCTCACCCTTTCTTTTCTTTTATTCTCTTCGTGAAATGAGAATATATTTGGAGCAGCTCCGGAGAAGCGGAGTGATGGTCCTAGATAAGTGCATTAGTAGTCCTCACTATATACGTGAAATAGTGTGATAATAATTGTAATGAGGACTCCTTTTGAGTTTGTATACTCTCTAGTAGACAATATTTGTATTCAAACTCACAGTTTATGTTTTTATCGTATTGTACAGACAGTTGTACTATTAAGTTGTATTTGAATTACATGCCATGTATTTGGCGACTCAAGATGGGTGATGTATACCTAATTTTGGGGGCGTCACATGGTATGTTATTGTAATATGATTGTGAATTTTGTAAATAGTTAAAATATTTATTAAATAAAATAAATATTTTAATTGGAATATTTATTGAGTAAAATAAATATTTGATGGAAATATTCTAATTTAATCTAATAATTAAATTAAAGGATTGATTTGTTAAATAAAATTATAATTATGGTTGGCTAAATAGAAACTATAATTATAATAATAGAAATTATAATTATAATAATAAGGTTTAATTTAATTTAAAATATTAGAATTTGTTAATGGTTGTGACATGAATGAATCATATGTTAAAGGGAATTATAAAAATAAAATTAGGAGAGAATAATTGGGTTCTAGCCAAACATGTCCTTGAGACCCTTATTATTCCTAACTGTCGATACTATAGATTTCTAGTAACGTATTGGGAAACCAAATGCAAAAATAAAACATACGCTTATTTTTTTTGGCTGAGTATTCATAAGGTAAGGCAGAATCGTATGAGTTCTCTATGAATTTGAGAGGGAACTCTGAGAGTTGTGAAAGAAGAAGATGATTCAATCAAAGCTTTCTAATCATCCACTCTCTATGTTTAAAGAGGAATCAAGGTAATAATCTAGTTCTAGTTCTTATTTTCTAGAATTAGTTATCTGTAAATGGTTTTGATGCATGGTTTTTTTTAAGGAAGTGGTTATACATGTTAATGGTTATGTTTAATTCCTTTCATATAATCTAAAAGTGGTTTTAGGGTGATCAAATTTATGAAAGTATGATTAAATAAGACAAAATTTAGTTTTATAGATATATGTATGGTAGGGCTTGTTTTGGAATCAAAATTGATGATGAAATCATGATTTAATCTGATATTGATTATAGATGTTGTTGGTATGATGAAAAAATGAAAACAACCCACGTTGAACGAGTCAAAATGGATGTAAAACGAATTCGTAGTGAATAAATTCGTTAAAATTGTCAAAACATGAATATTTAGTGTGAACCTGAGTTTTGGGTCACGATTTAGGCTAGTTTGTGTTTTTATAAATTGTTATAATTCTAGTATGTTGTAGTTCTATTAATTACGAATCCATAGAATTGAAAACGGACTAGTTTGGATGTGTATAACTCAAGTTATGAAGATTTGTAGGAGAAAAGGGTCAAAAATCGCATGAGCACTAATTTGAGTCCCGTTTTCGCTAATCTGGAGCTTATGTCCTAAGACTCTAGAAGGATGCTTGATTGACTGTGACGCTTAAAGTATGTCGTGTGTATTTGACTTTTTAGTAAAATAGGCATAACCTTTTCATACGAACTCCGATTGAGGCGATTCAAGATGTTATGGAACGAGGACGAATAGACCTACAACTTTTATTCTTTAAGTGTTTCAATTTGAGGTCTTGAACAGGGGTCAAAATTGTCATCTTTAGGACTATTGTGTTTTCGGGGACAATCGAAGGTCGTCGGGCATGCACGTATGCAAGTGTAGTGCTTTTGATGATAAACGATGTTGTTCTAAGTTATAAAACATGATTTTTAGTAAACATAATGATGCTTAACATTAACAAATGATGTATTAGATAAGTTGTATAAGAATACTAAGCATACACAAGAGAGACAAATCGGGCGTGTGACGAATGAACGTCGAAACGTTGTAACAAATGTTAATGAATATAAAGAGTGTTTAAGTCAAATGAAATAAATATTATAAGATATGAAATGGGTTTAATATAAAACCAATAATGATTCCTAGCAATACTTAAACACTTGAATGAACATCGGGTATGAAATATAGTGAGATATAAGTCGAAAGTTAACATAATCAAATTGAACATTGTGTATTGATTAATAAGAAGGGTTATGGGATGTAGAGTAAAGTTTACATTACAACTACTATGAGTTTTTATGTGACTAATAGTTGATGTGTATGATTATATAATTGTGTAGGGCACGTGAAGTGCAGTTAGCTGTAAGATGTTAAACTGTTATTGGTAAACAACGATCAAGCCAAGTCTTTCAGTTCCTATTTGCTATGCGAACTAGATGATTAACTATTTTAAATCTTTATTTCAAAGAACATGTTGAAAGTATGAAATGTTAAAGTCAATTTATGACTATGTTGATTGAGTAAAGCATGCTGATTGAGTAAGGAACTCAATATTTTTACTTGTTATATGAACTGTAACATGTATGTTATGTTAGTCCAATGTTTATGAGATATATGTTGAGCATGTTATTACGTGCTACGTGATGCATGAAAACTGTTAGATTTGCTGGACTGTCGAGCTCAACCATGCAAATAACCATTTTTGCAGGTTAAGGATTGAAGGTAACACTATGTGCTACTTGAATGACGTGGATAAGAAATAATACACGAAGATTAATATTTAGCTAAAGTTGTTATTCTTGTAAACCATATTTAATGTTTTGGTAAATGTATTAATATTGAATTGTAATATCATTTACGATGTAAACTCTTGTAGTATTAAAATGATTCTAAGATACTTAGATGTAAAGGTTGAAAGTTTTGGAAATGAGAATAGTTTGTAATAGAAAATTTTAAATATTCCGCAAATTTCAATGGTTGTATTATCGTTTAATGATGTAAAACTGGAGGTTGAATGTATTATTAACTACCGATGTCGAGAATTAATTTATTTAAATTTTGGGGTCGTTACAGTTGGTATCAAAGCTGTAGGTTATAAACCTTAGGTAGGAGTACCGTAGGCTATAACCTTAGAGAAGGAAGGTGAAGATAATGAAAGAATAAGCTCAAATAGAGTTTGAACAATACGAAGTAATTTAAGAAATTTATAAAGAAGGGATTAAAACATGTGTGAGAAGATTCAAAGAAGAATCTCGCAGAGTTATAAAGAGTACGAATGTGGGGTTACCCAACTCCAATAATAAGGATGTAAGGTGAAAATAAATAGACAACATCTATAAGAAGAGAATGATAAAGAAGTTAAGAATAAAAAGTTATATTTAAGTATGTTACAATCGTATTCTTTAATAGTTGATGTATGGTATCTGGGCTAAATGATTCCTTCATAGAGCGGAGGTATATACGAACTAGTAACTCGGAACCTAGTTTGTTGGTTGTTTGTGGGAAGCCACTCAGCGTAACATATTGAAACTATTAGAGACTCGATGTGTACCAAGTATAGAAAATGGATACGTACGATGAAAAATGTGGAACTCGAATGAAATGTTGAGCAATGTAAATGAAGTTAGAAATTCTTAAAGGAAGAATTGTTATATGAACAAGAAAATTCAAAGAAGAATCTTGAAGAGATATAAAGATAAGAAATGGGAGTTACCTAACTCCAATAGCCAAGATAAAAAATAATGATAAATAGACAAAGTCTGTAAGATTAAAAGAATAAATGATGAAAAAGGAAAGATAGAGGATCATAAAACAAAATGATCACAAGTTAAGAAAAGAATTTTAAGGGAGATGATTATAGAATAAGATCGTGACGTGATCTGTTTAATTTATAAAAGAAAGATGGTCTGTAATGTTTGAATAATTATAGCTTGATGCTATAAAGATAATGTACTATGATATAGTACGAGATAAACTCACAAGGAGTTATAGATAATGTGATACGAGGAATTCGTATTGAGCAAGTTATGAGTAAGATAGAGTTAGGTGAGATTTCAATTGAGGACTCATGTGATGGCTGAGTTGTACAAACCTTTGTATTGGCGAGGGTTTTGTGCTTGCACTTGGTTTATCACATTGATAATCATTGGACTATTGGTGTCGCGCTATCAATGTATATGTGGTGAAAAAGTGATTCTTTTATCATGTGTATATTTGATAGTTAGAAACTATTAAGATTAGTCAGATATTATTAGGATTAGGTGTGGTTCTTAAAACTAATGCATATGATAAGTTCGTGACTCATAATAATATGGTATGTTTTGAACCCCTCAGCGAATGGACACTTATGGTCTGACTAGGATAAGTTCTTAAACTCATATTATTGTGGCAAGTTCCTGAACTTCCAATGTGTAGTAAGTTTGATGAACTATACTGGGGGTATAGGAAGATTATAAGTTGAAATACAATAATATTTAGTATAAGAGCATTGGTGGTGCTTGAAATAAAAAGAATTAGTTAGTAATGAGGTAATGGAGTAAAGATTGATATTGATTGAGAAAATTTGATATTCTAAATCTTCTAGCTATGCTAGTTTTTCAAATATCTATTGACTTCGTGCTGATGTTGCACTTCTTTATTTTTGAAAAATGTTGGAACATATGATTGAATCAATGGTTTTTTTTAAAAACAGTGTTATTAATCTTGTGTCTATGCTAATTGTTTCGGCTAGATAAAAATGATTTTTACATATCAAAATGTATTTTGTATAATCGTGTACACCATTTGATATGGTGTAAAAATAATAAACGATGGAGTCATCAATGCAATTGAACCTGGTGTTGGATGTGATCATCGGATTGTCAACCCACTATGGTATGATGTAGTATGATGAAGTTTCAAAATGACGAAATCCTCAACGTACTATTAAAACGGTACGGTATCATGACGTCATAATTTTTTTTTTGGTTTTCTTTAAATTAAGAAAGGTATACTCTATTGAGTTGGTTAAAATAAAATAATATGGATATATATATATATATATATATATATATATATATATATATATCTCGATTGATGTCTGAGTTATTGCTAGAAGTCTATGCTACTTGATTCAGCTAGACGAATATTGAAAGATGTTCATGAAATTCAAGTGTTCTTTGTCAAACTATACCAAACCAAATTGTTTTGGTGTGGATTCAAATGTTAAGAAGCTGAGGTGAACAACCCTGTAAAAGAGGACATGTTATCGAAGACAATGGTTTAGAAAAAGTAACGCATATAGTTAAATTACGATGTTAAGATGTAATACTTTGTGTACTGACGTAAAGAGTGCGATAGGTGATCACCTAGAGTACTTGCAGAGAGTGTTTTCAGTCTGTGTGATTGCTAAACATTCTGTTAAAGATGATTTACAGTGGTGATATACTATTAAACCCGGAGAAGAGTTCATGGTTCGTATAGTCTTATGATTGTTAAAGGTTCAAGTTTAGATACTTGATAACCTAGGGACGTAGTTCAAGGTCTTATGACCCTCAGCATGATTTGGAATCTTTTAAATTCCTGAAATTCTCATCGCTTCCCAATTATTGATCAATTGTGGAATATTCTTATTATTCTAAAAGGTGAAAGTGGAAAGGATGAGAAAATTATGCAAAACATAATAATTTCAAGAAAGAAATGAAATTCCAGAAAGAAGAAAAATGTGAAACTCTTAGAAGAGGAAGATGTGAGGAATATGATGATCTTAGAAATATTCTTAGAGAAAGAATTTGGTTGTAGAACCTAATGAATAAATAAATATTAACATAAAATCTATTTTGATAAATGGAATGAACGAATATTAGTAAGTCAAAATTTCGAGGATGAAATTCTTAGAAGAAGGGTGAATCTAATGCCCGAGAGTTTGAGAATCTAGTACATGATAATTGAGTATAAGTAAAGGTTATGAAATAAAACTTACAAAAATTTATTGTGAAGAATGGTTGGAGTGGTAATAAATAAAACCTATATTAAGGTAATGTGTTGGAGATATTCAACGATAAATTTTGAAAAGAGATTTGGTGAAACCGATCGAGTAAGGGAGGTTTCGTTGATTCTGAGGACGAAATCTTTATAAGGGGGGAAGCACGTGACAACCTGAATTTTTATAAATTATTAAAATAAGAATATAATAATTAAATTCTTATTATGAGATGTATATATTTTGAATTATATGTTTTGGTGTGAAAAATATTTAATTAAACTATTGAAAAAAGTGAAGCAAATTAGTTATGAAAAAGGAAAATGGTGGCAAAAGAAATTAACTGAATAATATTAGTTAATTAAGATTGAAATTATATTGTGGAATAATATATTTTAATTGGTATGCCTTGATTGGCGATGTAATTGTTATGAATTAAATTTCTTAAATAATGTGAGTAATTCACTTAAAATAATAAAATAATGAATTAATGTGAAAAATATATTTATTTTAATAAAATGAGATATATATATATATATAAATATGGTATGTTAATGTAATATGATTGTGAATTTTGTAAATAGTTAAAATATTTATTAAATAAAATAAATATTTTAATTGGAATATTATTGAGTAAAATAAATATTTGATGAAAATATTCTAATTTAATCTAATAATTAAATTAAAGGATTGAGTTGTTGAATAAAATTATAATTATGGTTGGCTAAATTGAAACTATAATTATAATAATAGAAATTATAGTCATAATAATAAGGTTTAATTTAATTTAAAATATTAGAATTTGTTAATGATTGTGACATGAATGAATCATATGTTAAAGGGAATTATAAAAATAAAATTAGGAGAGAATAATTGGGTTCTAGCTAAACATGGCCTTGAGACCCTTATTATTCCTAACTGCCGATACTATAGATTTCTAGTAACGTATTGGGAAACCAAATGCAGAAATAAAACATACGCTTATTTTTTTTGGCTGAGTATTCATAAGGTAAGGCAGAACATGATGAGAGTTGTGAAGGAAGAAGATGATTCAATCAAAGCTTTCTAATCATCCACTCTATATGTTTAAAGAGGAATCAAGGTAATAATCTAGTTCTAGTTGTGACGCCACCAAAATAGGTATACATCACCCATTCTGAGTCGCCAAATACATGGTACAAAAACAAATACAACTTCAGTAATATAATTGTAAATGAGAATCTGAAGCGCCTTATCTTGTAAGTTTGAATACAAATATTGTATACTAGAGAGTATACAAACTCAAAAGGAGTTCTCATTAAAATTATTCAAACACTATTTTACAGAAATAGTGAGGACTGCTAAAACATCTTTCTAGAACCATAACTCCAGTACCGATTAGTTTCTGTTATGTTCTCACCTCTTGAGAAAAAATGGAACAAAAGGAAAAGGGTGAGCTCAATCCGCCTAAATAAAGAATATTATGACTAAGACAATATACAAGAAAATTATCGTTAGTCTTCAACAGGGAAAAATCTGATAAAATATAATAGACAACAAGTTTTAGATCAACAATTGCAGCGGAACAACAATCCATTAGAAGAGTCAAGTAGAGAAAGAATTCTACTATCTTCTAAGATTTAAAAGTCCATCATCAATATTTTATCCCTGTAACATCAATCAATATACATCTTGAATCAAATATTCATCTTTGCACTACAGGCCAAAGATATTCATTTGTATCACCAGTTGGGTATGTTCATCTCAACACCTGTTCATCTTTGCACTACGGGCCAAAGATATTCATTAAGTAATCATTCATCTTTGTACTACAGGCCAAAGATATTCATTTGTATCATCATTTAGGACTAAGGATGATGAAAAATATTTTAAAGAAAATGAATCCAGTGAGATAAAAGATCAAATACTAAGGATTCGTATTACAGTTTATCCAAGTTCAATAATATTCCGAAATAACCAATTTTGAAGCAGAATTCAAAAATAATGATCAAAACATGGATACAATCAAAGATAGTAACCATAATAGACAACTTTGACAAAAAGAAGAAAATTTCATTTTTTGGTGAATAGTGCCGTATTCGTGAATAGTGTCGTATATGTGAATAGTACTGTATACGTGAATAGTAACCCCGACACAAAAAGTTCCAAATTTGATAAAAAAGTTCATACCAATATTTCGGTATAATGATATTGAAAAAAATATCATTTTAAGAAGAATATAACACCCCTTACCTCAAAATATAAGATTACTTTTGATCGGAATATCGGTATAAAATTTGAAGGAAACTTGCACTGATGAATAGAAACTCACAAAGTATCTAAATACTCACAAAATACACTCAATAATCTAAAGAGAGAAAGAGAGAAAACTTGTTTATGGTGTGATTTTCAATACTAACTTAGCCATCTATTTATAGGAAAATGTTAGCACGCCGAAGTAAACTTAACCTGCAACCTGATGGCTTTACCTGCTACTATTCCCACCCACCACATTTGAATAAAAATCTCAGCACATTTTCACCAACCAAAAGTATTATATCAAATTAATACTTTATTATTCACAATAATAAATAAAGGAAATTTGATTTTATTCATTAAAAAGTTGGGGTCTTACAACCTCCCCTCCTTATGAAATTTCGTCCTCGAAATTGACGTCACGATGCACAGTGTTTTTGAAAAGGTGAGGATACCTCGCTTTCATTTCTGATTCCAACTCCCAGGTCATCTCTTCAATAGTATGGTTTCTCCACAAAACCTTAACTTATGGTATAACCTTCATGCGTAGGACATGCTCTTTCCTATCCAAGATCTTAACAGGTACCTCCTTGTACGTTAAATCTTGACTATCTCGTCGGTTCTAAATCAATAATGTGGTTCGGGTCTTTAACATATTTCTGAAGCATAGATATGTGAAAAGCATTATGAATCTGAGACATACTTGGAGGTAATGCTTTGAGTCTATAGGCCACATTTCCTATTCTGGTCAAGAATCTCAAATGGACCAACAAATCTTGGATTGAGCTTTCCTCTCTTCCCAAATCTTGTAACTCCCTTCCATGGTGCAACACGTAATAATACATGATCCCCAATATTAAATTCCACGTCCTTGGAGTGAAGATCCGCATAACTCTTTTGTCGATCTTGTGGTTTGTATACGTTGTCAAATCGTTTGGACCTTCTCTGTAGTCATGCGTACCAACTCTGGTCCCAACAATGTTGCTTCACCCACCTCATCCTAGCATACTGGAGAACGACATTTTCTTTCATACAACGCCTCGAATGGAGCCACACCTATGCTCACCTGATTACTATTGTTGTAGGATAATTCCACCAATGGTAGGTACTTATCCCAACTCCCTTTGAGATCTAGGACACAGAGTCTTAATAGATCTTTAAGAGTTTGAATAGTCCTCTCCGATTATCCAAAGTGGTTTGAGGATGGTATGCGAAATCGAATAAATAAATGTCTGTGCCCATAGCTTTCTGCAAGGTAACCCAAAATTGTGAAGTGAATCTTTGGTCACGATCCGAAACTATGGATACTGGCATGCCATGCAATCTCACAATCTCGTTCACGTACATACTAACAAGACATTCAAGGGAATCAGTCTCCCGTATAGGCAAGAAATGAGTAGACTTAGTTAATCTATCAACAATAACCCAAATCACATCTATGCCTTGAGAAACCTTAGGAAGACCCGTAACGAAATCCATAGTAATGTGTTCCCATTTCCATTTAGGAATCTCAAGTGGTTGTAATGGACCCTTTGGCATTTGATGCTCCGCCTTTACACGTTGACAAGTTAAACACCTCGAGATAAACTCCGTGATCTCTCTTTTCATATTGCTCCACCAAAATGTATGTCGAAGATCATGATACATTTTGGAACTCCCAGGATGGATTGCAAACGGTGTGTTGTGTGCCTCCATCATGATTCTATGCTTCAAGTCAGAATCATTAGGAATACAAAGTCTGGAGTTGACTCGAAGTATTCCTTCTTCATCGATTCTTGCTTCTGGAATAGCACCTTCTTGCACTTTCTTCTTCATATGCATCAGCTCCATATAAAAGTAGTTTGAGCGGTTTTAACTTTATCGATTAAAGTCGGTTACTCGTATGTTTGATATCATCGGCGTTGGTACTTGGAGCCTTCATCTCTATCTCCATCCTTTTCAAGTCATACAAAATGGACTTTTGTGTTAACAACATTGCACTTTCGTACGCATATGTTCTTCTACTCACTCAATCGTCGATTACTACGTTCACTTTTTCGAGGATGATATTGGATGGTATGATCATAATCTTCAATGACTCGAGCCAACGTCGTTCTTCGCATGTTGAGTTCCTTTTGGGTGAAGAAATATTTGAGGCTTTTATGATCGTATAGATCTCCACTTTCTCCCATACGGTAGTGTCTCCATATCTTCAACGAAAAGCGATGCCGCTAACTCCAAATCATGAGTAGGATAATTCCTCTCATATTCTTTGAGTTATCATGAGGCATATGCTATGACTTTTCCATGTTGCATGAGAACACATCCTAACTCTTTGCCTGAAGCATCGCTGTAGATAACAAATCCATCGAACGGATGGTATTGTCAAAACAGTCGAAATGAGTCTCATCTTGAGTTCTTGAAAACTCTTCTCATAATCCTCGCTCAACCGAATTTTATATCTTTACGAGTTAGGTGAGTTAGCGAGAGTAGCGATTTGAGAAAATCCTTCAACGAATCTCGATAAGTAACCGGACTAAGCCGTAGAAGCTTCGTGCTTTGGTCCACCGACTTTGGTTGCTCAACTTTGTATGGCTTCAATCTTGGCCAAGATTGGATACTCCATGTTTTGACACCACATACCCAAGGAATGCTACTTCCTCAAGCGAACTCGCATTTATTTAGCTTGGCATAAAGCTTGTTTTCATGAAGCCTTTCAAGTATCGACTTCAAATGGTGCTCATGATCTTCACGGCTTTTGGAATAGATGAGGATGTCATCAATAAAGACAACAACAAAGCGATCAAATATTCCTTGAATACCACGGTTCATCATATCCATGAAAGCGGCGGGAGCATTAGTCAATCAAAATACATGACTAAGAATTCATAATGCCGTCACTGGAGTTTAAGAAGGCGGTCTTTGGAATATCCTCAAATTTAATCTTTAGTCGATGATATCCATCGAAGCGAAGATCGATCTTTGAAAAGAATTTTGCTCCTTATGGCTGGTCGAATAGGTCATCAATGCGAGGTAGCGGATACCTATTCTTGATGGTGACATGGTTCGATTCTCATTAGTCAATACAAAAGTCGCATACTCCGTCTTTCTTCTTTTATGATTAAAACAGGAGCACCCCAAGGAGATGTACTAGGACGAATAAAACTGATGTCCAACAACTCATGTAGTTGAACCTTTAACTCCTGAAGTTCAATAGGAGCCATTCGATATGGGGTTTTAGAAATGGGCTTTGTGCAGGTTCAAGGTCGATAAAGAATTCAACTTCACGTTACGGAGGTAGGCGGGAAGTTCTTCAGGAAATACATCAGGAAATTCACTAACAACGAAAATATTATTCAAATCTAACGTGTTTTTGTTCAAGTCCGTGACATGGGCTAAGAAAGCTTTACCTCTGTTTTTCAATAAACGAATAGCTTTATGGCTTGATATGACAGTGATTGACTTTAATGGTTTGGTTGTTTGAATTCGCATAATAGGTTGGTTAGGAATATGAAAACTAACAACCTTACAAAAACAATCAATTTTAGCATGATGCGTGGTTAACCAATCAATCCCCAAAATCACATCAAATGCAAGAATTTTCAACGAAATAAGGTAGGCAGGTAATGTGATGGTACCGACTTGAATCATGCAGATTTAAAATAATAGATGTGAAAGTTTCTCTAACGTAGTCTCAGCGGATAAGTCAAAGTCTAATTTCTAGGAGTTAAGTTTAAACATTGAGCACAAGCATGAGAGATAAAAGAATGGGTAGAGGCAAATTATCTAATAAGGTATAAACTTAGCAAGAGTTTATGATTAGCTTACCGTGATCACCTCGTTTGGGTTCCTCGCGTTTTATGCGATTCACGACAAACGCCTACTTTCGAACCACCGAACTTTAACTTGTCCGGAATGACCTTTGGAGTCACCATCCCGTCGAACTTGGTTTTGTGACTAGACAATCTCTAGCTATATGACCCTCCTTTCCACGATTATAACACACCTTGGATTGTTGTGGGCGGTTTGGTGATGTGTCCCTCTTTCCGCATTTGTAACAAACGATCGGTGCTCGTTCTCCTCCCCCAAAGCGAGTTGATGTTGGTCTTTGGCGTCTTCACGCTATCATTGTTGTACCTTCTCCTTTTGAAATCTCCTTCCCGACTCGCTCCTTTATTATCACGGCCATGATTACCACCCGGAGTGGTTTACCGCTTTTGTCCAGAATGCTTTCTTTCCCTCTGGTTGTCATTGCTCGATGATAATGCCGCCTTACCGGTATGATACACAGTCGTGTTCCTCGATTGAACATACTCATTATCTCGCTCTAATAATTGAGCCACATTTACAACGTCACGAATATAAAGAAAATTTATGAGATATAAGATATTATCGAATCGGGCTTTAGACCTCTCGAGAAACATCCTCGTCATTCGTTCCTCATTTTCGACCAAATGAAGTATGAAACTGGATAACTCTGCAAACTTTGCCTCGTCTTTGGGACTTTGTCGTGTTGTTTTGTTCTAGTCGATAAACTCCACCTCCTTATATGGCGAATACTTTCGGAAAGTACTTGTCATTGAATAGTTTTTGAAATGTTTCCCGAACATCATGCGAGTGCACGGTGGCTAGGTACACTTTCTGAGACTCCACGATGAAGTCTGCCTCCTGCATGAACATAAATGTGGCGAATGGAACCTTACATTTCTCCGTGCATCCCAAGACATCGAATATCTTGGTAATTTGCTTGACCCACGTTTTCTCCTTGATCGGATCCGGCTTTCCCTAAAATTCTGGTGGTCCCAACTCTTTGAACTGCTTGGCTGTAACAAGCCGCGCATTGCTAGTATTTCCACCCGTATTTTGTGCACGAGTCTCCCTCGTCTGGTTTTGCATAAACTGCAAAAAGCTTCTAAACATCCCATCATTCATCATTTGTTCGATAGCGTTGTTTACAGGAGGAATATTGCCTTCCTGTTGCACGTTCCCCTGGGTGGTGATCAAAGGTGTCTCCATGGTCTGATTCACTCCATTATTAACGTTCTTAGCTGCCATTCTTAAATACTGCCATAAAAAAGGGTTAATTGTCATGCAACATATTATCCCTATATTCTGACCGACCAATTAAATACCAAATAAACTTAGGTAGGTCATATTAGCAAAGGAATTCCCCATCTCTCCCCTCCTAGTTCTTGTCTCACATCTAAGCCAGGGATCATATCCCTATGCTTTGATACCAACTGTGACGCCCCCAAAATAGGTATACATCACCCATTCTGAGTCGCCAAATACATGGTACAAAAATAAATACAACTTTAGTAATATAATTGTAAATGCGAGAATCATGACAAGCGCTATATCTTGTAAGTTTGAATACAAATATTGTATACTAGAGAGTATACAAACTCAAAAGGAGTCCTCATTACAATTATTCAAACACTATTTTACAGAAATAGTGAGGACTGCTAAAACATCTTTCTTGAACCATCACTCCGTACCCATTAGTTCTGCTTTATGTTCTCACCTCACGAGAAAAATGGAACAAAAAGGAAAAGGGTGGCTGAACTAGCCGATAAAGAATATTATAACTAAGACAATATACAACTAATTAACGTTAGTCTTGCGAGGGAAAAATCGATAAAATATAATAGACAACAAGTTTTAGATCAACAAGCTGCGGTGAACAACAATCCATTAGAAGAGTCAGTAGAAAGAATTCTACTATCTTCTAAGATTTAAAAGTCCATCATCAATATTTTATCCCTGTAACATCAATCATTATACATCTTGAATCAAATATTCATCTTTACTCTGAGGCCAAAGATATTCATTTATATCACCAGGTTAGTCGTATTCATCTAAACACTGTTCATCTTTTTACTCTGGGCCAAAGATATTCATTAGGTAATCATTCATCTTTGCCTTTCTGAGGCCAAAGATATTCATTTTATATCATCATTTAGGGACCGAGGATGATGAAAAATATTTTAAAAAAGCGAATCCAATGAGATAAAAGATCAAATACTAAGGATTTGTATTAAAGTTTATCAAGTTCAATAATATTCGAAATAACCAATTTTGAAGCGAATTCAAAAATAATGATCAAAACATGGATCTGATCAAAGATAGTAACCATAATAGACAACTTGGACAAAAGAAGAAAATTTCATTTTTGATGAATAGTCGTAAGTATTCGTGAATAGTCTTAGTATCGTGAATAGTATCATTATATCGTGATAGTAACCCCAAACACAAAAAGTTCCAAATTTGATAAAAAGTTCATACCAACATTTTGGTATAATGATATTGAAGAAAATATCATTTTAAGAAGAATATAACACCCATTACCTCAAAATATCAGTACTTCTAATCGGAATATCGGTATAAAAATTGAAGGAAACTTTAATTGATGAATAGAAACTCACAAAATATCTAAATACTCACAAAATACACTCAATAATCTAGAGAGAGAAAGAGAGAAAACTTGTTTCTGGTGTGATTTTCAATTCTAACTTAGCCATCTATTTATAGGAAAATGTTAGCACGCCGAAGCAGACTTAACATGCAACCTGATGGCTTTACCTACTACTATTCCCACCCACCACATTTGAATAAAAATCTCAGTACATTTTCACCAACCAAAAGTATTATATCAAATTAATACCTTATTATTCATAATAATAAATAAAGGAAATTTGATTTTATTCATTAAAAAGTTGGGGTCTTACACTAGTTCTTATTTTTTAGAATTAGTTATCTGTAGATGGTTTTGATGCATGGTTTTTTTAAGGAAGTGGTTATACATGTTAATGATTATGTTTAATTCGTTTCATATAATCTAAAAGTGGTTTTAGGGTGATCAAATTTATGAAAGTATGATTAAACAAGAAGAAATTGAGTTTTATAGATATATGTATGTTAGGGCTTGTTTTGGAATCAAAATTGATGATGAAATCATGATTTAATCTGATATTGATTATAGATTTTGTTAGTATAATGAAAAAACAAAAACAACCCCAGTTGAACGAGTCAAAATGGATGTAAAACGAATTCGTAGTGAATGAATTCGCTAAAATCGTCAAAACATGAACATTTAGTGTGAACATGAGTTTTGGGTCAAAATTTAGGCTAGTTTGTGTTTCTATAAATTATTATAATTCTAGTATGTTGTATTTCTATGAATTATGGATCCATAGAATTGAAAACGAACTTGTTTGGATGTGTATAACTCAAGTTATGAAGATTAGTAGGAGAAAAGGGTCAAAATAGCATGAACAGTAATTTCAGAGTCCCGTTTCTGTTAACTGGTGCAGCTACACTGTGCCCTAAGTTGTTTGGGGAGTAGCTGCGCTCTTGGGAGCAGCTACGCTGTGCCCAAGGCTTAATTGGGCGTAGCTGCGCCCGAAGTATGTCAGGTGTGACTGTTTTGACTCATTTTAGTAAAATAGTTATAATGTTTTCATACGAACTCCGATAGAGACGATTGGAGATATTCCGGAACGAGGACAAATAGACCTACAACATATATTTTTTAAGTGTTTCAATTTGAGGTCTTGAACAGGGGTCAAAATGGTCATCTTTAGGACTGTTGTGTTTTCGGGGACAATTAGAGGGTGTCGGGCATGCACGTATGCAAGTGTAGTGCTTCTGACGATAAACAATGTTATTCTAAGTTATAAATCATGAATTATAGTAAACATAATGATGCTTAACATTAACAAATGATGTATTAGATAAGTTGTATAAGCATACAAAGCATACACAAGAGAGACAAATCGGGCGTGTGACGAATGAACATCAAAACGCCGTAACAAATGTTAATGAACGTAACGAGTGTTTAAGTCAAATAAAATGAATATTATAAGATATGAAATGGGTTTAATATAAAACCAATAATGATTCCTAGCAATACTTAAACACTTGAATGAACTTCGGGTATGAAATATAGTGAGATATAAGTCGAAAGTTAACACAATCAAATTGAACACTGTGTATTGATTAATAAGAAGGGTTATGGGATGTAGAGTAAAGTTTACATTACAACTACTATGTATTGCTATGTGACTAATAGTTGATGTGTATGATTATATAATTGTGTAGGGCATGTGATGTGCATATAACTATAAGCTGTTAAATTGTTATTGGTAAACAATGATCAAGGCAAGTCTTTCAGTTCCTATTTGCTATGTGAACTAGATGATTAACTGATTTAAATCTTTATTGCAAAGAACATGTTGAAAGTATGAAATGTTAAAGTCAATTTATGACTACGTTGATTGAGTAAAGCATGCTGATTGAGTAAGGAACTCAATCTTTATACTTGTTATATGAACTGTAGCATGTATATTACGTTAGTTCAATGTTTATGAGATATATGCTGAGCATGTTATTATGTGCTACGTGATGCATGAAAACTGTTAAATTTGTTGGGCTATCGAGCTCAACCTTGCAAATAACCATTTTTGCAGGTTAAGGATTGAAGGTAACACTATGTGCTACTTGAATGACGTGGATAAGAAATAACACATGAAGATTAATATTTTAGCTAAAGTTGTTATTCTTGTAAACCATGTCTAATGTTTTGGTAAATGTATTAATATTGAAATGTAATATCGTTTTACGATGTAAACTCTTGTAGTATTAAAATGATTCTAAGATACTTAGATGTAAAGGTTGAAAGTTTTGGGAATGAGAATAGTTTGTAATAGAAAATTTTAAATATTTCACAAATTTCAACGGTTGTATTATCGTTTAATGATGTAAAATTGGAGGTTAAATGTATTGTTAATGACTGATGTCGAGAATTAAATTATTTAAATTTTGGGGTCGTTATATATATATATATATATATATATATATATATATATATATATATATATATTACAAACCGTGTGTGTGTTACGTATATATGAAAGCCGTGTGTGACTTTCTTTTACGGGACTTATTTTGGCTTTTGGCCAAGAATTAATGCATGCCTTTCAAATTGATCATTAAATGCTAAGTGATTGGAAAATTGCCTGGGCGAAAATTTGATTTCTTTCATCCGGACCTTTGATTTCAAAAATTAACAATATCAGCCACTCATTCAAAATCAGATTTTGAAAATTCCCATTTTGCCCTCGACTTCAAAATTCTATAAATAGGGAGTCTTTCATTCATTTGGTTTTTATCAATTCAGTGAAAAACAAAGTTTACTCTCTTTGCCTATATACTTTTTCTAAAGCTTTATATATCTTCTTACAAAAATTCTGATTATTTGAGAAGAGAAAATTGGTCCAAGTAATTGAGATAAGTCATTTGAGTTAACTTTGTTGAATTATTTCTTACTTGTTTTATATCTATAGATATACGAATATACATTGTTATACACAATTTTATATATCTATATTTCATCTATTTATCAAATAAAAGGATACTTGAATGCCGCAAGGCTATAGAGATACACCTCTACGAAGAAGAATTTGAACTGTACGATTCCTTATAGTCTTAAGTAACCTTTTATTGATATTATTTATATAAATATCGTAAAATAGATACGACACTTGATATTTCAAAACGACACTGAGATATTCCTCCAAAAAGAGGAATTATCCGAACCAAATTTGAAAATCGTAGTGATCTATTGAAAATATTTATATAAATATCAATTGTGAGAATATAAATTTTGTCATACTTAGACGCCGTAAGGCTACAGAGATATTCTTCTTAAGTGAGGGAATCGAACCGTACGATTCTTTATAGTACTAAGTGACTTTATTTATAAAATCACATAATAGATAAATATTTTTATATATTATCTGAGTTAAAGAATCATATTTGTTATATCAGTTTGTGCTTAACTGATTTAATTATTATACTTGATAAATATTGTTTAAATTGATTTATTCTTTTTACATACAAGTATTGAAACAAAAAATCATTCATATAATACTTGTTAAAGAATATCTGAGAAATAAATCTTTTTAATCCATAGAAAAACACTCTTTATTTTTAAAGAGTAAATAATTCTTTATAAATTGCTTTAAATTATGCATCTGCTTAAACATAAGCATTTTTGAGCTAAAGCTAAAATTGACTTATTTGCTTATTCAAGAAGCATCTCTTAAAAATATAAAAGTTATTTAAACTTTTATTACTATGCATAAATTAAATATTTACTAACTCAAAAGCTTTATTTGATCAAAACATAAATTACCATCTGCTTACAAAGAAGCATATTTTCTCAAGTATAAAAGTCTTTGAACTTTTATAAATATATTTGCTCTTTAATTGATATCTGCTTATTTTAGAAGCATCCATTTGTACTAAATTCTTATCTGCTTATTTGAGAAGCACATTATTGTAAAATCCTTTGTAAAAAGAAAAAAGGTCAGAGTTAGTTTATTTTATGTACATGTGAGAAAGATAAGTAATTTTTCGACCAAGACCAGAGTCTTAGAGATGTCAGCGGGAAGTTGGGTCTCTAGTGTACTTGTGAGGTGAAGAAGAGGTTGTTGTTTCAAGACCAGATCATAGAATAGAACTGAACTCAAAAGAAGGTACAACTAAGCTTGAGGAGGGAGCGGGGAGCTTGCTGTTAATAAATCATAGATGTGGAATAATTAACAATAATTATCCACTAACATACTTGAAAAATAACAACTCGAGTTTGAGTTGAAGAACTTGCATGTACCGTCGATTATTGTTATGCAATCTAATTTAGCTTTAGTTAAAAGACTTATTATTGATAATATCGATCTCTCAATTAGAAGCATGTCATAACGTATACCACTGCTGTTCACAGTCAAAATATAACTTAATTACATAACCACATATCCCTAACAGTTAATAGAACATATAAGACCCGATATTAAGTCAAACTATTTCAGTCTGATTTGATTTCGGTACTATTTCAACGTCCCGATTGCCTTATCGGACAACTATCGAGTTTATTTTAAATAAAAATCTACTTAACTGCTTTAATATTACTTTAGATAATTTTCCTATTAGTCATAACATTTTTCGGAAGCTCATAATAATTTTTAAATAATTATTATAATTTATAATGATTTTTTCAGTCATTAGTATCATTTTTAAATGATTTAAATACCAAAAAAATTTTCAATTATCATTAATATTTAATAAATTTCAAATATTAATGAAATCTATGTCCCAATACTAAAAGTTATTTATAATAACTCGAGAGTATATTTAATACCTTAATATCACATTTAAATGATTTTTAAAACATTTAAAATCATTCTTAAATAAGCGCCATTAATATTAAATATTAATGAATTTCATGTCAAAATATTAAAAGTTATATATTATAATTTAAATATTTTTAAAACCTTTATATCATTTTAAATGATTTTTAAAACATTAAAACTATTTTTCCATAATTTATTTAATATATTTATTAAATAAATTTATTATCATTAATATTAATTTATTAATGAAATTTATATCAAAATATAAAAAGTCATTCAATATAACTTAAAATATTTTCTAATACTTTAATATCATTTTAAATGATTTTTAAAATATTAAAATCATTTTAACTAATTTATTTAATACAATTATTAAATAAATTTAATATCATTAATATTTAAATAAATTAAAATATTAATGAAATATATCTCAAATTATTAAAAGTAAAATTTTATAACTCAAAATGACGGAATCCTCAACGTATTTATTAAGGCGACGATAAGATGTCATAGCGTCATAAAAAGTTTTTATTTGGTTTTCTTTAAACTAAGAAAGGTATACTAATTGAGTTGGTTAAATATAATATGGATATATATATATATATATATATATATATATATATATATATATATATATATATATATATATATATATCTCGATTGATGTCCTAGTAATTACTAGAAGTCATGCTACTTGATTCAAATTTAGGCGAATCTTTGAAAGATGTTCATGAAATTAAAGCGTTCTTTGTCAAACTATACCAAACCAAATTGTTTTGGTGTGGATTCAAATGTTAAGAAGCTGAGGTGAACAACCTTGTAAAAGGGGACATGTTATCGGAGACAATGGTTCCAAAAGTAGCGCATATAGTCGTTACGATTTAGGGGTACGATAGGCTGATCACCTAGACTACTTGCAGAGAGTGTTTTCAGTCTGTGTGATTGTAAAACATTCTGTTAAAGATGGTTTACAGTGGTGATGCACTATTAAACCTGGAAAAGAGTTCAAGGTCCGTATAGTCTTATGACTGTTAAAGGTTCAAGTCAAAATACTTGATAACCTAGGGACGTAGTTCAAGGTCTTATGACCCCTCAGCATGATTTGGAATCTTTTAAATTCCTGTTATTCATATAGCTTCCCAATTATTGAGCAATTGTGGAAAATTCTTATTATTCTAAAAGGTGAAAGTGGAAAGGATGAGAAAATTATGCAAAACATAATAATTTCAAGAAAGAAATGAAATTCCAGAAAGAAGAGAAATGTGAAGCTCTTAGAAGAGGAAGAGGTGAGGAATATGATGATCTTAGAAAGATTCTTATAGAAAGAATTTGGTTGTAGAACCTAATGAGTAAATAAATATTAACATAAAATCTATTTTAATAAATGGAATAAACAAATATTAGTAAGTCAAAATTTTGAGGACGAAATTCTTAGAAGAAGGGGTGAATGTAATGCGCCCCGAGAGTTTGAGAATCTAGTACATGATAATGATCCTTAGAGAAAGATAATGAACGGGTCAAAGAATATGTAATACTCAAATATAATTTAGTATAAGTAAAGGTTATGAAATAAAACTTACAAAGAATTTATTGTGAAGAATGGTTGGAGTGGTAATAAATAAAACCTATATTAAGGTAATGTGTTGGAGATATTCAACTATAAATTTTGAAAAGAGATTTGGTGAAAACCGAGTAAGGGAGGTTTCGTTGATTCCGAGGACGAAATCCTTATAAGGGGGGAAGGATGTGACAACCCGAATTTTTATAAATTATTAAAATAATAATTTAATAATTAAAATTCTTATTATGAGATGTATATATTTTGAATTATGTATTTTGGTGTGAAGAAATTAAATTTGTACGAGATTTAATAGTTGATTAAACTATTAAAGAAAGTGAAGCAAATTAGTTATGACAAAGGAAAATGGTGGACAAAGAAATTAACTGAATAATATTAGTTAATTAAGATGGAAATTATATTATGAAATAATATAATTTAATTGGTATGCCTTGATTGGCGATGGAATTGCTATGAATTAAATTTCATAAATAATGTGAGTAATTCAATTAATTAAAATAATGAATTAATGTGAATATATTTGTTTTAATAAAATGAGAGAGTAATATTACATATAAATGTGGTATGTTAATGTAATATGATTATGAATTTTGTAAATAGTTAAAATATTTATTAAATAAAATAAATATGTTAATTGGAATGTTTATTGAGTAAAATAAATATTTGATGGAAATATTCTAATTTAATCTAATAATTAAATTAAAGATTGATTTGTTGAATAAAATTATAGTTATGGTTGTCTAAATAGAAACTATAATTATAATAATAGAAATTATAATTATAATAATAAGGTTTAATTTAATTTAAATATTAGAATTTGTTAATGGTTGTGACATGAATGAATCATATGTTAAAGGGAATTATAAAAATAATTTAAAAGATACTAGATTATAGCTAGCCAAACAAGGTCTTGAGACCTTTGGAATTTTTTATCAGTTAAAACCTTTTGGGTTAGTATAACTGATAGCTGAGTAAAAACACGTAAGGTGTGTTTTATCATAGTTAGCCTATTTGCAAAACACAGAGAAGAAGAGAAAACAAAGAATATGAGAGAAATTGAGAGAGAAAGAGAAGAAATCCTCTATGAAATTGAGAAGAATGTGCTTTGTGAGAATCAAAGGAAGAAACAAGAAGATTGTTCAAGCTTTATGGCTAATAAAATTTAATAACCTAGCCCTAAAACTCAAGTTTTTGATTGCTTGAGTTTTTCTCTATAAATGGATTTGGTGGAGGATTTGTCAAGAAATTGGATTACATATATTCTTAGATATGTATAATTCGTTCTATAATTCACTTTTCAGTAATCGGATTCATGTAATTATGTTTTAAAAGAAGAAATTTAGTTTTTGTTGTTATATATATGATACGACTTATTTTGGAGTCAAAATTGTTAGTTAGGTCATGAATATAATATGAAATTGGTGTTAGATATTGTTAGTATATTGAATAACAAAAATAACGAAGTTTAAACGGATTAATTTGGTTAGGAATTGAATCAGTGGTGAATGATTACGCTAAATATGTTTAAAACATGAAAAACAATATCATAAACACTGAATTGGAACCCTTAAAATGATTTGTTAATATTTTTGAAGTGTTAGAATTATTATGTAGATGAGTATTTCAGTGTTTCATGAATTTATAGAGTCGAAAACTAATTAATTCCAACTTAAAATGAAGAATTTATGAGGATTTGAAGTAAAAACATCGCAAAAATCAGAATCAAGTGAAACCAAGCAATGGGCAGCACAAGCAGAGCACGCAAGGCGTGCATTGGTATTGATGAAATTTGGCGTGGACGCTTTAGAATTTGAATGAAATGAGCGTGGGCGCGCCCAAAGTGTGTTAAGTGTGACTGCTTTGACATGTTTTGGTAAAACAACCATAACATTTTCATACAAACTCCGATTGAGGCGATTCAAGATGATCCAGAACGAGGACGAATATACCTTCAACTTTTATTCTTTAAGTGTTTAGAATTTGAGGTCAGGAACAGGGGTCAAAATGGTTATCTTTAGGACTGTTGTGTTTTTGGAGGCAATAGGAGGGCGTCGGGCATGTACGTATGCAAGTGTAGTGCTTTTGACGATAAAAGATGTTGTTCTAAGTTATAAAACATAAATGTTTGTAAATATAATGATGCTTAACATTAATAAATGATATATTAGATAAGTTGTATAAGCATTCTAAGCACACACAAGAAAGATAAACCAGGCGTGTGACGAATGAACGTCGAAACGCCGTGACAAGTGTTAATGAACGTAAAACATGTTTTAAATCAAATGAAATGAATATTATAAGATATTGAATGGGGTTACTATAAAGCTAATAAGTAGTCCTAGCAAGACTTAAACACTTGAATGAACTTCGAGTATGACCTAAGAAGTAATATAGTGAGACGTAAGTCAAAAGGTAACACAATCAAATTGAACATTGTGTATTGATAATAGAAAAGGTTATCAGATATAGAGTAAAGTTTAAATTACAACTACTATGCATTGCTATATGACTAATAGTTAATGTGAATGATTATATAATTGTGTAGGGCACGTGAAGTACAGATTGCTGTAAGCTGTTAAATTGTTATTGGTAAACAACGATCAAGGCAAGTCTTTTAGTTTCTATTTGCTATATGAACTTGATGATGAACTATTTTAAATATTTGTTGCAAAGAGCATGATGTGTTCTATATTTATTGAAAGTATGAAACGTTAAAGTCAATTTATGACTACGTTGATTGAATAATGAATGTTGATTGAGTAAGGGACTCAATCATTATACTTGTTATATAAACTGCATCATATATGTTATGTTAGTCCAATGTTTATGAGATGTATGTTGAGCATGTTATTATGTGCTATGTAATGCATAAAAACTGTTAGATTTTGCTGGCTGTTGAGCTCAACCTTGCAAATAACCACTTTTGCAGGTTAAAGATTCAAGGTAAAGTTATGTGCTACTTGAAAGACATGAATCAGATTTGATACTTGAAGATTTATACACTTTGGCTGAGTTATTATTATTTGAACCATGTTTAAGGTTCCGAATAATGTATTAATGTTGAATTATAATATCGTTTTGCGATGTAAACTCTTGTAGTATTAAAATGATTATGAGATAATTAGATGTAAAGGTTGAAAGTTTTGGGAACGAGAATAGTTTGTAATAGAAAAGTTTAATTATTCCACAAATTTTAATGGTTGTATTATCGTTTAAGGATGTAAAATTTGAGGTTGAATGTATTGTTAACGACCGAATTCGAGAATTAAATTATTTAAATTTTGGGGTCGTTACAATCCTCATTAAATTTATTATCACACTATTTCATAGAATTGTGAGGACTACTATAGCCACCATCTCGGACCATCACTCTGTTCCCCGACTAGTCCCGACTATATTCTCATTTCATGAAGAGAACAATGAAAGCATAGTGTGAGCTCAACTAGCCCAGTAAAGAATATTATGACTAAGATAATGTAGAATAAATTATCGTTAGCCTTCAACAGAGTTAAACTGATAGAATACAATAGACAACAAGTTTAACTGCAGCGGGACAACAATCCATTAGAAGAGTCAAGTAGAGCATGATATCAACTATCTTCTATGATTTAAAAGTTCATCATCAATATTTTATCGCTATAACACAGATCAATAAATAATCCACATCACTAAATTATCCATGCACTACGGGCCAAGGATATTCATTAGTATCACATCCATGAATTATCCATACACTACGGGCCAATGATATTCGTTAGTATCACCAATGGTCATGATCATGGCAACAACTGTCCATCAATGCACTACGGGCCAATGAGGACTTTTACCACATCATTTGTAACATTACGGGTCATGATTATACCGATACATAATTCTTGGTCATAATCATACCAACAACTGTCCATCAATGCACTACGGGCCAATGAGGACTTTCATCACAATATAAGCATGAGGATTGATGACAATGATATAAGAATTCAATTAAATGAGAGCAAGGATAAATTTTAAAGAGTTATAATTCAATTTATCCCGGATTCAATAATGTCCAAATTGTCAACATGATACTGCTTTGTGGAGTAAAATTCAAGAATAATATTGTATCAAAAATAATTTGGACAGAAAAGAAATCAATTTTTGTTATGAATAGTACCCCGTGAATAGTACTTTGAGAATAATACCCCATGAATAGTACCCCGACATGAAAAGATTAAAAATGAATAAGAATATTCAGAATAATATTTTCGTGAAAAGATACTAGATGAAGCGCAAATTTTAAGGATATTCTACTAATTTCAAGGAGTATAGAAGCAATACTTAAGAAGATGAGTGTAGAATTTGGAATCTGAAACAAAATAATATTACTTACATACTACATAGTATGGAAGAAAATATTATTTCTTACGAATATTGAACAAAAATAATATCCCTTACCTTAAAAGGAGAGTATTGAATGGTATAGTAGGGATATTCTTGAAGAAAACTTGCACTGTTTTTTACACTCACAGCTTTCTTAATCTCAAAAAAAATACGCTCAATATTATAGAAGAAGAATTCTCCGATTCTAGTGTGATTTTCAATTCTAAACTAAGCATCATATTTATAGGAGAATGACATGATACTATTTGAATTTAGAAAATCACGGGTGCACAGTAAGGATTCATGGGCGATTTTCACGGACGAATTCTGAGTTTTTTTTATTTTACTATGCTGCACTATGTAGTACTATGCAACACTATGCAGTATTATGCATAATAAAATATAATATAATCTATTTTTCATAAAAAACAAAACTTATATATATATATATATATATATATATATATATATATATAACTTATATACCACACACACATCACACACTTTCTATATATAATACATACATATATATATATAACTTATATATATAAGTAATAAAGCAAAACTGAGATAACTTTCTACCGATTATTTTGAAAAATGTGTAAGCGGGGGTCCATATAATAAGCCAAATTTACAACAAACTGAGATAACTTTCTACCGACTATTTTAAAAAATGGGTTAGTGGGGTGATAAGTGGATTTTATATCCATGAATTGGTTCCTAATCCAAGATTAATCGGTGTTAATTACTCGTGTTTATGTTCTATTTTACTTGTTTATTGTTAATTAATGTGTAGGTGTGGTGGTGTGGCGTTTGAGCATCAAAGAAATGCATTTGTGGCAATAGTGTGGCAAGGAAAGGAGAATTCAAGAGCAAAAGCTAAGTGTGGGTTTTTTCACTTACCCATGGCAAATAACCTTTTTTTGCTTGTACCACTTGTATGAAGGTCTTGACTATCTTGTGTGGGAGCTTGAGCCAGCTTGGTAGGAATATTCTATATAAACACCCCAGGGGTAGGGGTCTGTAGAAGCTAGAGTCTCCCATCTTGTTTCAAACACTGCTAGAAAGAGGATTGTGGGACTTGGATGTCATATGGACTCTATTTTACATGGGATTTTGACTAGACTTTGTGGGTGGATATATGTTGCTTAAGAAAATAACAAAATTATCATCATGAAAAGCAATTAACAACAATTAATCACATATTTTCATATTGAGCAACGGAGGGAAGATTTTGAAGAACGTTCATATCGTTTGCGGATTAAGGCTAAAGTGAAGGGTGTTCTGCGTTATTCTTCTCCTTTAGTTTTATTTCTATAATTGAGAAGATGTTATCTTTAATTTATTCAGTTATTATTTCATTTATTATGAACTAATTACTTTTTAGGCTTAATACGAATCTTTAAGTGGAACGATGATTATGTAATCTTTGATTTCAGTTTAATAAGCTATTATCCGGTTTATCTATATTAATTTGAGCTTGAATTTATGAATTGCCTGCTCAACGATTCTTCATGGACTTGTATGAACTCGAGAGATGAAATATGAGTCTAGACTTAGTTAATATAACATGTGTTCTTGACTTTTGTGAATGAACAGAATCTTGATGAATGTTAGGGTAGAGATATGCTTGACATCGCATGTAATCAGATAAAGAACTTGAACTTCAACCTTCTTTAATTGTAATTCACATAGAGATATAGTGCGTTAGTTGATTAAGGTGTTTAACTTAATTCTATCTTGATTGTGGATTTGGGTTAATATGGTATTAGTGCATCGAGAGGTGGATAGTTCTACATGCGTGTTCTTGATTAATAAACTGGGATAGTGAATTAAACTGGAATAAAGGTGTAATAATCTGAGTGATGCTTAGAGTGAAGTCGAAAGCCTAATTCTCCATTATTTGTTTGAAAATTCAGTTTTTAGCGTTTATTGATTGTGTGGTGATTTTAATAGTTTTAATACTGTTAGTTACAAACTGGAAATTGATTAGTTAAATAAAATTAGGATTAATAGGAAATTGGTAATTGTGAGGTTTAAATTCTATTTATAATCTTTGAGGGAACGATACTCTACTTACTATTATATTATTTGTTGACTACGTATACTTGCATGCTGTGCGTAATTATATTTTACCCAACAAGTTTTTGGCGCCGTTGCCGGGGACTTTAGTATAGATTTTATTATTTTGCAATATCATTTTAATTAGTCCAGTTTTATTTAAAACACTTTTTGTTTTTGTTTTGTTCATCTTATTTCAGGTTTTTGAAGTTGGTTTATACAAACTCGATCCAAAAATCCAGACTTGCTTCCTTTTGAGGATGACATTGAGAGAAGGTTTCAGAGGTTAAGTAAGTGGATCAAGGAAACAAGGGACAACTTCAAAAATTCTGACAAAGAAGAAGCAATGGCTGCCGAAGACCAGAAAGCGTTGAGGGATTTGCTACACCCAAGGTGACTGAGCTGCAGTCGAGTATCACCAGGCCTGCAATAGCTGCGAATACTTTCGAGAGTAAGCCTGAGACGATTCAAATGATTCAAAATTCAGTTCAGTTTTGGGACTTACAAATGACGATCCTAACGAGCATTTGATTAGTTTTCTGGAAATAAGCAACACTTTCAAGTACAATGGGGTGTCAGATGAAGCAGTTAGACTTCGCTTGTTCCCATTTACTCTGCGGGACAAGGCGAAGAGTTGGTTACACTCTCTACCAGCGGGTTCGATAACGACATGGGATGACCTGGCTTAGAAATTCCTCGTTAAATTTTTCCCACCAGCGAAAACTACAAAGATGAGGAATGAGATTACCATGTTTGATCAACAACATGGGGAGTCATTGTACGAGGCATAAGAGAGATATAAAGAATTGCTCAAAAAATTCCCACATCATGGATTGCCTAAGTGGTTGTAGAGGAATACATTTTGCAACGGACTACATCAAAATCTCAGGACCAGTATTGATGCAGCGTCAGGGGGAGCTTTTATGGCAAAGAACTATGATGAGGCATATCAATTGATAGAGACAATGGCTGCTAACAACTATCAGTGGCCCATGACAAGAATGACACAACCTACAGTCACTGGAGTGTTAGAGGTAGATGGAGTGACGGCAATAACAGCGCAAATTTCAGCACTCTCCAAGAAGTTTGACGTTTGGTCAGGAGGAAAAACACATCAAGTTGCAGTTATTTGTGAATTGTGCACGGGTGAACATCCGATGGATCAATGTGAAATCAACCCAGAGTCAGTACAATTTATGGGTAGCTACAACAGAATTCCACAGAATACGTACCAAAATACATATAATCAGGGGAATAGGAACCATCCTAATTTGTCATAGAATAACAATCAGAATCATCAATTCCCACGCCCGTCGTATCCCCCAGGATTTCAGAATCAATAACAACCAGCTCAACATCAAGAGAAGAATTCATATTTAGAGGAGTTGATATCAAAATACATAACGAGCAACGAGGTAGCCATGAAAAATCAAGCAATGCCCATGAAAAAAAAATGAAATAGCCATCAAGAATTTGGAAAATTAGATGGGACATATAGCTTTTGCTTTAAACAACAGGCCTTAAGGAATGTTGCCGAGTGATACAGAAAAGAATCCAAAGGGAAATCACGAGCAATGTAATGCTAATATGCTTAGGAGCGGTACGGAGTTGACTTCTAAATTGGATAAGAAAGCCAGTACAGGAGATGAATGTAAGGATGAAGAGAAGGCAATTGAATAGAAATATACAAAGAAAGTGGTGGAAAAAGAAGATAAACAAGTGAAAGTTACACCACCTGTGCCCTTTCCTCGAAGGCCAAAAAGTGACAAGTTAAAGAACCAATTTTTGAAGTTTATGGATATATTCAAACAATTACACATTAATATTCCATTTTCCTAAGCACTTGAACAGATGTCGCACTACATCAAGTTCATAAAAGACATACTGTCAAAGAAACGCAAGCTCAATGACTTTGAAACAGTGGCGCTGACCGAGGAATGCAGTGTAATACTACAGAAAAAGCCTCTGCCTTAATTGAAAGATCCGGGAAGTTGTACAATTCCTTGTGTAATTGGCAATCAAGATGTGGGAAGAGCTCTATGCGATCTAGGAGTGAGTATAAACCTTATGCCACTGTCCATTTACCGAAAGTTGGGGTTAAGGGAAGCAAAACCAACCAATATTAGTCTACAGCTCGCCGATAGATCATTAACATACCCATTAGGAATAGTTGAAGACGTATTGGTCAAAGTCGATTCATTGATCTTTCCCGCTAATTTTGTGGTCCTAGACTTAGAGGAAGATAAGAACATCCCTATCATATTGGGACAACCATTCCTGGCGACTGGACGAACACTGATTGACGTACCTAATGGAGAACTGATAATGAAAGTGTTTGATCAGGTAGTAAAGGTGAAGGTTTTTAAAGAAACCCTAATCCCGACTGACAAGGAAGAGTGCTAGTTGCTCGAGAATTCTAGACGTGTCAAGTTTAGGGATTACAAAGAGGATAATGGTCTTAAGGTGTTAATCGAGGATAAAAAGTCAAATTCATAATCCAACATGCAAGTGAATGGACATGCAATACAACAATGTTGGTGTTATGCAATAAATAAACATCATGTCGTGGATAACCCAACCGATCCGGGATGAATCATGGAGTAGTCAAGTTGAATGACTTCAAATCAAGCGCTAATTGGGAGGCAACCCAATCGTATTTCATTTTTTTTCATACTTTTTAGTTTAGATTAATTAGGATATAATAAGCCATTAAGTGGATATTATATTATATTGTTCTTGATATTCTATCAACCATGCTTCAAAAGATAAAATTTAACTTATATTCAGGTTCATGATCTTGCAGGATCCTTAAATGTCCATGGGTTGAGGATGAAGAGAAGAAGTAATCAAAACAAGTCAGGGAAAATACACTACCACTTTGGGGCGGCCCTCACTAACATAATACCCGCTGTGGTGGCCTTTTAGGTTTAGTACCCCGTAAAATGAGTCCTGAACTCAACCGACTCTTCGACAGTTGCTTCTTGCTCGACCCACAACCCCACTTCCTCATTCTACTATCCTTATTCCTCCATTACATCGACAACCTCCATCCATTACACCCCACTTCATTCCCATGATTTCAGCACCATCCACTCCATCTCCCTACCATTACAAATCCACTAACCCATTACCTCCATCACTCACTCTTCATCTTCTCCATTCACCATCTCAATATAAACACAACCTCACAACCCAAGTTCATCACATACACTTAATTTGAAATCAGAAAGCCATGAATTAGGGTTCCCATTGGGAGAATTCATCTTGCACTTAAGAGTGAGTAAACAATACTACAAATTATTCATCTTCTCTTTTCATATTTGCCACAAAATCACCATGTTTGGGGGAAGAAATTAGTGTGCACGCCAAATGTTCGACAGAGTGTGTGAGTGAAATTTGGGGAGAGAGTAGTGTGTTCATACATCCGAAATTCAATGGCATCTCAACCTACATCCAAACGAAAATGGGGAGAAATTTCAAGGCCAACTCCACCATCTCTAACCTTCGATGAATATGAAGTTCAAAAGTGTCATGCATGCGCCGACAAATCACGATTACATTGTTACAAAAGCACTCACACCGGAACGGGGGTTGGCACCGGATCATGTGGATGGGGAGATGATGCAATAAATTTATCAGAAAGGTTGGAACAAATTCACTGAGGAACCCGAGCCCGCCATTGTCAACGTGGTCAAAGAGTTCTATGCGAACGCCGAAGACAAGGCACCTTTCAACGTTTTTGTGCTGGGTAGATTGGTCTCGTTTAGTGCCAATGCCATCAATATATATTATCAGTTGCGGGTGCCTAGACAATGACAATATGCTCACTTGAGGGATTTCGACCTTGACTTTGAGGCGGTTCTCAAAGAAATGACTAAGCTGGGAACAATGTGGATAAAGGGTTGGAAAGGAGGCACGATTTTTCATAGCAAGGATCTAAGCCGGTATAGAAAAATTTGGTATGCCTTTTTATTTGCAAAACTATTTCCTTCCACGCATAACTCTTATGTGACCAAGGAGAAGGCACTACTTCTGTATGCTATTGTGCAAGACTTCATCATCAACGTCGGGGCCATAATTAGCTTTTCTATTCGCCGATGCCTATGGAGTAATTTTTTGGGCGGCTTGCCACACCCATCACTAATTTGTGGGTTGTGTCACCAAGCAGGAGTGCGTTGGTCTGATGATGAACCCACCCAAATGCCGCTGTAGCTACTAGACTCGAGAATGATAGCGCGATATTTGGTGTGGGTCGGAGGTGATTCACATCCTCGAGGGTTAGGTTTTGTATTTCCATCAGCTTCGGAGGACGAAGCTGACGCTAAAGACACCTTGCGACTATGGGAGATCAAGGAACTGAGGCGGAACCATCTTCTGATGCCATCTCTAGCCCTCATTTTCTTGCATTTTAGCAACAAATGGAGGATCATAACAAGGCAGCACGAAGGGAGATGAGGTGGCTCACAGCGAGACAAGACCATATGTTTGATGCAATTAACCTGTCATTCGTATTCATGAACACGACGCTTCAAAGCCTCAATCCTAATGCCCAATTTCCATATCAACAGCCAGGTCCAATGCCATGCTTTCCACCAAGTGATTCAGAAGAAGAAGAACATCACAACACACCACCACCCCAGGCTTAAAGTGATTACAGGGAAGTCCTCATATTTTTACTGCGTTATCTATACAATGTAGGCATTGTAATTTTTAAGTTTGGGGGAGTTAGATTATTTTTGCATTTCATGTTGCATGCAAAATGTCATTAGTTATATCATGTTTAGTTTAGAAGTTTTACATATTGTCATGTAATTGCATAGTAGCTTAGATGCATAGTAGTTTAGGATAGTCTTGTTATTTCCTGCATTTTGTTATGTTATATTTACCTTATATATTAAAAATAAAAAATAAAAAATAAATTTTTTTTGTTAACTATTGTGTTCATTGTGCATATGTCAAGTAGTGTTGTTGCTCATTTTATTTTGGCCAATGATGAGATTGAGATTAAGTAGTCAAATACAACACTGATGTTTAGAACTGTGATGTAGTTTTGAATCATGACTCGGATCTTGTGCTTGTTTGAAACTGGTATAATAAAGGTAGCACGCGAATAACATCTGTGGGAACTAATTAAATCACATTGATACATAAAGATTTTCTAAAGGATAATGATAGTGTAAACAAGAAATGGACAAGGATAGGTAGTGAAAATGAAGAATTGGGCAAGAATCTAAGTTTGGGGGGATAAATGTGGGGTACATAAGCTTTTAAAAATAATAATTATATGTCGTGACTAGTCTTATTTCGGGGCCTTTATTACTTGAGCAAGTACGCCCGTAGGGGTGTCTTAACACCTAGCGCCCTAAGGTCTTTTATGGTCTGGGAGTCGTTGGTTGAAAGCTCGCTAATGGGTAGCACTGTTAGCCTAATGGAATAAGGCATTGCACAGTTATGTAAAAAAAAGAAAAAAAAAGAAAGAAAAAAAAGAAAAATAAAGAGAAGATGGGAAATAAAGGAAAAGAGCCCTTGTCAATGAAAAAAAAGAAGAGCATGAATACCCTATTCGAACCCCCTATTCTTGGTAAACGTTTGATTTGAGTTAGAACTTGTTTGTTTTTGAAATTTTCAAGTTTATTCTGTATGAATCCTGATAAGAGATTGGTTATGTGTTGAATTTGAATTTAAATCAGTTAGCATGGATGTTGATTACACACGCACACACACAATATATCAGTGATGACAGTCTAAGATTTGAGGAATTGATAAGAAGTTATTGATGGGTTTTATTATGAAGTATTGTAGTGTGTGCTTGATTGTTCTGAGGTTGGATGAATAAATTTGATTCTGTGATACTGTGGATTCGTAAACATATAGTTAGATACATTATATCTCATTGCATTGAATATCATTTAGTTTGTTTGATTGTTTGTGCTCGAGGACTAGCACGTTTTAAGTTTGGGGGATTTTGATAAGTGGATTTTATTTCCATGAATTGGTTCGTAATCCAAGTTAAATCGGTGTTAATTACTCGTGTTTATGTTCTATTTTACTTGTTTATTGTTAATTAATGAGTAGGTATGGTGGTGTGGCGTTTGAGCATCAAAGAAATGCATTTGTGGCAATAATGTCGCAAGGAAAAGAGAATTCAAGAGCAAAAGCTAAGTCAGATTTTTCACCCTACCATCGCCAGGGTGGGCCTCTTTTTGCCTTGTACCCCATTTGGGCTGAGGTCTTTAACTATCTTGGCGCTTGAGAACTGAGCCGTTGAGGTGGGCTATTCCTATGTAAACACCCCTCGGGGTAAAGGGGGTCTTAGAAATTGAGTCTCCCATCTTGTTTCAAACACTACTCGAAAGAGGATTGTGGAACTTGGATGTCATATGGACTCTATTTTACATGGGATTTCGGCTAGACTTTGTGGGTGGATATATGTTTCTTCAGAAAACAACAAAATTATCATCATGAAAAGCAATTAACAGCAATTAATCACAGATTTTCATATTGAGCAACTGAGTGAAGATTTTGAAGAACATTCATATCGTTTGCGAATTAAGGCTAAAGTGAAGGGTGTTCTGCGTTATTCTTCTCCTTTAGTTTTATTTCAGTAATTGAGTAGATGTTATCTTTAATTTATTCAGTTATTATTTCATTTATGATGAACTAATTACTTTTTAGGCCTTAGACGAATCTTTAAGTGGAACGATGATTATGTAATCTTTGATTTCAGTTTAATAAGCTATTATCCAGTTTATCTATATTAATTTGAGCTTTAATTTATGAATTGCCTGATCAACGATTCTTTGTGGGCTTGTATGAACTTGAGAGATGAAATATGAGTCTAGACTTAGTTAATATAGCATGTGTTCTTGACTTTTGTGAATGAACAGAATCTTGATGAATATTAGGGTAGAGATATGCTTGACATCGCATGTAATCAGATAAAGAACTTGAACTTTAACCTTCTTTAATTATAATTCACATAGAGATATAGTGCGTTAGTTGATTAAGGTGTTTAACTTAATTCTATCTTGATTGTGGATTTGGGTTAATATGGTATTAGTGCATCGAGAGGTGGCTAGTTCTACATACGTGTTCTTGATTAATAAACTGGGATAGTGAATTAAACTAGAATAAAGGTGTAATAATCTGAGTGATGCTTAGAGTGAAGTCGAAAGCCTAATTCTCCATTATTTGTTTGAAAATTTAGTTTTTAGCGTTTATTGATTGTGTGGTGATTTTAATAGTTTTAATACTTTTAGTTACAAACTAGAAATTGATTAGTTTAATAAAATTAGGATTAATAGGAAATTGGTAATTGTGAGGTTTAAATTCTATTTACAGTCTCTGAGGGAATGATACACTACTTACTATTATATTACTCGTTAACCATGTATACTTTCATGCTATGCGTAATTAGATTTTACCCAACATGGGGTCCATATAATAAGCCAAATTTACAACAAATACTTCATTAAAAAATACCTCTATTTATCTCAATTCATTTGGCTTCACTTAACACATTTTTAATTACATTTATTCATCATTATTAAAACTCGCAATATTAACAACCAGGTCATTCTCAGGAAAGAGGGGGCTTTCCGATAAGGATTTCTCCTTATTGGCACGCAATTAGGTGACCAAACTCCTTTCCTCGACATAACTTTCTAGACATCGTCAATAATGCAAATAATAATATGAAGAACTTTGTCGTCTCAATTATTGTTTTAATAATATAAAATATTATGCAGATGATACTATGACAATAATTGAATCAATAATATGACATACTATGCATCAATTACTGTGGAAATAATTCAATAAAACTAAGTGACTTCACACGTAAGCATCAATAATTAAAGATACTGTACAATACCGTGTGCTACTATGCAACCACGCGTATTACTATACTTTTATCATCGGGTATTTCAACAGTTAACGGTAAAATATTTGCCGTTATTTTTATAAAATTTATTTTCGTCGTTTTCTAACTCCGACAGTAATTTTGTTGTGGGGTCCACCAATGATTGTGTCGTCGTACGAATATTTCCTGATAAAATGAATATTACCCGACCAAACGAATATTTTATGACAACTTGCATACTTTGCAAAATTTTTAAATATTACCCACAACTATAACATTATAACAAATCCACACCTTATTATTCAAAAAGATATTTAGAGAAAATTAATCTTTACTCATAAAAGTTGGGGTCTTACACTTAGGGTTTTATACTTAGAAATAGGGCTCCCAAATTAGTGTTTAGAAATTCTCAGTTATGGTTTAAGGTTTCCAAAGCTAGAATTAAGGTTTCAAATCGATCGTTATGGTTTACTAACTGAACATTAGAGTTCTTAACATAACATTATGGTTTACTAATGTTAGAACTTATCGGCTCAACACTTAACCTTTAACCTAATACACATACACACATATAATCACATACAATTTATAAACTATACAAGTCCTTCACAATTTTTTTTAAAAAATCCATACTCTATTTCCCAGTCTAAGTTTTATTATTTAACCTTTATTTAATCAATCAAGATTTTATTAATCTTATAAATTTTTGGGTTGTCACAATTATCAAAACTGGGAAGTAGACAACTTTGATATAATGTTTTTACTTAATTAATATATTAAGTAGTTTGAATGAATGGTATCGTGGGGCATCAAGTACGGGTTTCAAGTACTCGGATTTGGGGGCGTCACAAGTTCACCTCCAATTCCTTTTCATGTTCAACTTGAATTCAACGGGTTTGATTCCTTCCTTAGATCAACGTTAGCCACCCAAGTGTTTGGCCTCTAGAGGTGATCGACCAAGGAAGAACAAGTATTCAAGAAGATGGGTGTTTAGCAAAAACCCTAATTATATCTCTATAGAATATTGCAGTACTCTCCCAACTCTTAGAATTGTCATTCGCCTTAAATCAAAATAAGACTCTTCTTATTTATAGATGTACGCAACCCTCATAAATAATTTAGGAATTGAGTTTTATTTTAATTAATTAAACTCCTTTAATTAAGTAGGCTATCTAATCTAATTAGGAATAATTAATTAAACTCTTTTAATTAATTAGCCCCTAATCTTATTAGGAATATTTGAGAGTACCTTTTATTAATTAATTCCCAAACTCCTTTAGAAATTAAATAATAGTAATAGTAATAATAATAATAAGACTCCTCTTATTAATTTATATTTAATATTTTAAAATATTAAATGATAAATATTAAGTTATTTAATTTATTCTATCACTATAGATTAAATTAAATATACTTAACTTATTATTACGATTATGCCATTTATTTCTTAAATAAATATTTTTCTTTTTATGGTGTGACCCTTTAGGTTCTCTATATTAAACTGGTTGTGAATAAATCAATTAGAACAATGTTTTTAATCTTATTTAAATAAATAAATTAATCTATTAATTTATTTCACTACAAGAAAATGACTTATTTCCTACGGAATATTCCGTCGAGGATAACTTAATCCCGACGGAATATTCAGTAGGGGATTCGGTCGGGTTTAAGCACGTTGAAATTAAGTCAAAATTCGAGATTTCGAATGAGTTACTAATTAATTAAGACGGACATATAGTCATTGAATATTCCATCAATTTAGTCTATCCTCGTAGAATATGTTAAAATCGATATTATTCGGTCGGTATTAAGCTGCCATGTGGCACATCCTGAAAAAATATTCAAGGGCTTATTCCCTACGGAATTCCATCGGGTTTACCTTATTGCGTCGATGATAAGAAGGTTTTTTTTTAAATATCTGCTCTGTTTTAGCAACATCCAGGGTTTTTACCCACATTTTTATACTTGTAAACCTGTTTATATTTCCAACAATACAGTCAACATAATAATAACCTTCCAATCACATGCATACAAGTCCAACATATATAACTTTTGTTCACATGCATACAAGTCCAACAATAACATTTTCATACCCTATATTAACTACAATATGTCCTATTCTCCTCCATAAGATATATAAAAATACTCTTGAGCTATGTACAATACTCCATAATATATACAAAAATGAATTATATACAAGGTTTAAACTATAAAAATGTTAAATATAACCTAAACTAAGTCAAGTCAGTAGTATTACCACTGGTGTGTGGATCATCGGGTGGACGTCGACACTGCTGATCTGGCATATGAAAATCGTCATCGACATCGTCCCTCCGCTCGTGATTAGAATGAGTATCCTGTTGATACAATTAAAAATATAACTCATTAGTCCATATATATAATACAATTAAAGATATAAATAAATGAAAATTTAATAACATGCAGAATACAAAAATTTAAAATGAATAGTATGTCTGAGTAGTCGAGGGCTGACTCAACAACGGTCGAAAAGCGTCCAAGAGTAAGGTAACCACCATCCGGATCAACTCGTCGTGTATTGCGGTGAACTGCTATGGAGGGATACACGTATTCTCGGTGATGGGACCAGCTGCGATGTCCTAAGCTAGCTGGCTGGAGAGGTCCTGGTGACGGAATAAAGGATCCATACCATACCGCTCTAACACCGCCACTATAACCCTCTGGAACATAGCGTCGTCTAAAATTCTGCCAGACATATTTATTAAAAGTTTGAACACCTGTTTCTGACAACATCTTAAGTTCATCGACTAACAGCCTAAGGTACATGTTAATGTTTTTTATAGGACTCTTATCCCCCGGTATAAGTAAGGTGAAGAAAAGATATGGATCCCTCATGCACATTGACGGTGGAAGATTGTAAGCTACCATAATCCTTGGCCAAACAGAGTAAGGCTGACTAAAATTATTAAATGGACATAAGCCATTTGTAGCCATGCCAAGCCTGACGTTCCAAACTTCGTCGGCAAATTATGGAAAATTGGCATCAAAATTCTTCCATTCATCTCCATCTGCTGGGTGAGTCAGCTGACCAGGCACGACATCCCTTGTTCTATGCCAACTCATATGTTGAAAGCGATTAAGCATACATGAATAAGCCATTTGCAACCTCAAAGCGCAAGAGAAAAATCTTGTAAAATCTTCTTTGGAACATGTTTCTCCTTCCCCCACGTTTTGTGATCTTGTACCGATGCGAGTTGCAGATATCACACTGCACCTTATCTCTGTCATCCCCATAGTATAACATGCAATCCTGTTCACAAGCATCGATCTTCTCATACCCGAGATTCAACCCCTTAACCATCTTCTTCACTTCATAGTAATTCGTGGGCAGAGTATTATTCCTAGGTAAGAACTCGCTGAAAATATCAAGCAAATCATTGAATCCTCTCTCACTGCAGTCATGCTCATACTTGAAATGTAAAAGCTTCATAACTGCAGAAAGCCTAGTGTGCTTGTCATTTTCAAGTATACAATGGGACACCCGATTTAGAGAGAAACTTGTAGAAGGCAGCTGCTGAATCATTTGACTTTTGCTGAGCACTGCTTAATGTATGCTCATTTTTAGCCCATTCAATATTGGTAGGGCCATACACATCAACCAACATCTGTACTACATCATTGTTATCTAATTGCGAATCCCCGTGAATCGATTGGTCTACATAAAAGTAGTATACACATAAGCCAATCATGTTGATGATAAAGCATATACTTTGTAACAATTTTATTCATTTATTAATAAAAGTATCCATTTACTAAAGGCTTTGATTTTTCTATATGGTGTTGTTTTAATAATATGTGATAAACCCATAGTTTAAAGCAATGCTTTTAGAATCATGATGACATCATGCTAATGAGATCTAAATTCTTAGATAGCTTAAAAAGTAAAATATTCCTAATCGATGGATTACTAAAAAGGGGATTAGTGAATCCGGATAGATTGGTACATACATTGCTTTCTCATTGGATGATGTTGATTAATTTCATGATCATTTGTGTGGAGAAACTAAAGAAAGTATGTAGGTGCTTATTGGAGAATAAGTTCACTGAACATGGCTCACTAAGAAATACCTAATAGAGTTTTACTTGCCTGTCAATATGAATTCCTGAAGTGATAGTAGTATAAGTTATCCTTAGACTTGAGGTCATCATAGTATATTGTGTATAATGAATTATACTTTGACTTATTCCTTATGACCCGTAGGGTATATCAAAAGGTATACTTGGGTATAATAAGTTATATACGGAGATAATGAATTATCAATAAAAAATCTACCGCTTCTAGTAAAAGAAGAGAAATGTCCTATGTGATTCGATAAATGACAACCCAGTAGTCCTTGGCCAAGGCAGAATGAAATTAGAAAGGAGTTTCTAATTTTTATTATTTGGAGTTGTGCATTTAAGAATCGAAATACATATAAATAAATAAAATAAGACTTGACAGTAAATCCATATCTTATATTTAATTGGGACATTGTATAGTGGAAGGGTTGAATTATATGGTAACTATTTACTCAAGGGTTCTTTTATGATTAATGTTAAAATCTATATTATCTAGAAATTCGTTAAGCGCTAGGGAGGCTTATCCCTATTGTAGAATAAATATTATTTATTTAAATAAATTAATAGTTTAATTTATTTATTTAAATATGATTAGAATTATTCTAATTGATTTATTCACAATCGTTTTAATATGGAGAACATAAATGGTCACACCGCAAAAGGAAACATATTTATTTAAGAAGTAAATGACATAATCGTTATAATAAGTGAAGTGTATTTAATTTAATCTATAGTGATAGAATAAATTAAATAGCTTAATATTATTATTATTTAATATTTTGAAAATATTAAATATAAATTAATAAGAGGAGTCTTATTATTATTATTATTATTATTATTATTATTATTATTATTATTATTATTATTATTATTATTATTATTATTTAATTCCTAAAGGAGTTTGGGAATTGATTTAATATAAGTACTCTCATTTATTCCTAATAAGATTGGAGGCAAATTAATTAAAAGAGTTTAATTAATTATCCCTAATAAGATTAGGGAGCCTAATTAATTAAATAATGCCGTATTTTAATAATATTAAAAGGGTTAACTGATATCTTTATAAGAGGGGTCTTATATCAGATATCTAGAGAAGTGATTCCAATTGTTGGAGAGTATGCTATTTTTCTACAGAGATAGAAAATTAGGGTTTAGCCAACCACCCTCCTTCTTGAATCTATCTTCTTCCTTGGTGGATCACCTCTAGAGGCCAAACACTGGGGTGACTAACGTTGATCAAAGGAAGGAATCAAACCCGGTGGATTCAAGTTGAACGCGAAAAGGATTTGGAGGTGAACTTGTACCTAAGGAAGCTCGAATCTTCAAGGGTATAATTCTTGTTCTTCATCTTTTCGTTTAATTAATAATTATGCATAAAGGATGATTTGGGTATATGGTTTGTAAAATTTTAAAACTCTATTTTACCATGCTTCCGCTATTTGGTGCAATTTGATTGCGTCCATGAATTTTACAAACCTAACACTACACTAGTATTTGTCCATTCTCTAAACTCAGTTGATTCCTCGTGATGAATCCATACCGAATACCCATCCATAAGCCCACGTGAATATAAGTCAAATTTAACTTCATCGGCAGTCTTCTATATCATGTTCTTACACTTGAGACATGAGCATCTCATCTTTCCGTTCGGATCATCAACATGTTCTATTGCTTTGTCCATAAAATTGGTCACCCTATCACGGTACACATCAACTAATCCCCTCCCATCAATCTGTATCCTTTAATACATCTAACTCCGGTCGGCTGGCATCTTTAATCGAAGAAAATACCCAATTAGATCAAGAATAATCATGAATGTGGTCCATGCATGAATTTAGTTTACCTAGTATATATCTCCACTCTATAGGTGTTAGGCTTCTATCCTGTTCTTGGATGCGTCTCCTCACTAGTACCAATTTTGAGCACGTTTTTTTTATTTTAAGAAAATTTCAGTAGCACCTTTCCATGGTCTCCAAGTACACGAAATAGACCAAGACAACTTAGTTAAAGTATGCAATCAGAGAACATGTAGAGACACCAACTGAAAAATCCTCAAAAGTTTCTAAAAACGTACGTAACCTGTGAATTGGCATCGACCTAAGTGAGAGACATAACATCTAGTAACAGTCCCAAACTGGGAACTATTCGACATTCACTTCTAATGAGTGAATGTCAAACGGGTTTCTAAGCTCCAACCTATATATATACTACATGCACATGTATATTTTGAGTTTATTGAAGATTGTGACAAACTAAGCAAATGCTACTTAGTTTACTTAAACTCCTATGTGATCTTCATGATGTGTCAAACATATATATTCAATTTGATTTAGCTGTGAAAAACTAAGCAAATGCTACTTAGTTTTCTTATAAATCTACTAAGTATACTACATGTGACAAACATATTTAGTTTAAATTTAATTAAGTTTTCATTAAATTTATTTTATTTTATTTTATTTTGTATTATATAAAATTATATTATTATATTCAATATAAATTGATTTTTTTAATTTTTTAATTAAGTAAATTAATTTCATTTTATTTACATTATATTATTACATTATATTTTATTTTCTAAATTAAATTTATTATATTATATTTTATTCTCATTTATTTTATTTTTATTACGTATTATATAATATTATACTATTGTATTAAATATAAATTGTTTTATATATTTTATTTCCTTAACTAATTTAATTTAATTTAATTTTCTTTGTTATCTTTTATTTTATATTATATTTTATTAAATTAAATTAAATTAAATTAAATTTATTTTATTATGATTTATTTTATTCTATATAGTATTATAATATAATATTTATATAATATAATATTATTATAGTAAATATAATATTTTTAATTATATTATTTTTAATTATATTAATTGATATTTGAAGAATAAATTATTTTATTTTATGTATCATATTTTATTTTATATTGTATTATTTTATTAAATTAAATTAAATTTATTTAATTGAATTATATTACTGATTTTGCATTAGAATAGTTCTGTCGAGAATTTTATCAAAAATAATAAATATACCAATTAGAATCAATTAACATAGGCAGTTCCAAAATCAGTGGCAAGATTCATACGACAATCCCAAAATCAGTGACAGAATCAATTAACACAAGTTTCATCAAATAAATTAGTTCCAAAATACAAATTCTGTTCCAATTGAGTCAATTAACATACACTTGATTAATTAAAATATAGCAATAATAGTCCCAAAACATAATATTAGTCCCAAAATTATTTACCCAAATCATATACATTATCAATCCCAAATCATAATATACATAACTTCTCATCAATTAACAATAACAATAACAATCTAATTAACACTAATTTTCAAATAACAATCTAATTATGCTACTGCGAAGAGGCTAATTAACACCATTTGGGGTTCACTTCGTCTGCCTAGGTTAATTTTTCATGTGGGCAGTGTTCAAGATGGTGCACATACGTTTGGTGTTTGTAAGTCCAAGAGAGATAAAAAGAGTGTACCTGAGCACTACTTCGTTGTTATTCTTCTTTGTCGAGTCTTTAGAGTTTCAAGTTGTAAATTGTAAATTTAAACCCTTGATAGTGTTACAAGTCGAAATGGGAGGTATATATATATATATATATATATATATATATATATATATATATATATATATATATATATATATATATATATATATATATATATCGATTATAAGTATTGTGTGTGGGGAGGTGTTGGGGGAGGTTGGGAACAGAAGAGGAGGATGCTCGGTGGTATGGGGAGGAGGCGCAGAGGTTGAGAACGAAAGAGGAGGAGGCTCGGTGGTGTAAGATGAGGCTCGGTGGTGTGGGGAACAGCTGCCACAACGAGCACAGAGAGAGATATGAAGATAGTGCTGAGATCTATTAACTGATTCTGATTTTAGGTTTTAAAATGTTATTTTCGACGGAATTCCATTGAGTTTATTTTCGTCGCCCTTTAAATATTTTCGACGAAGTATTCCGTCAAGTTTAAAACATATTCCGTCGACCGTAATACTCGCACTGGCGGGAAAACTTGGCGCCAAGGAGAGGTCATAA
The DNA here is from genome assembly GCA_020205605.1 of Panax ginseng. Lineage (NCBI taxonomy): Eukaryota > Viridiplantae > Streptophyta > Magnoliopsida > Apiales > Araliaceae > Panax > Panax ginseng. The sequence continues at coordinate 55,065,980 of CM035143.1, read as the reverse complement.
TTTCGACGGATGTCTGTCGAGGATAAATGAAAGTCGACGGGCTTAATATCGACGTAAGATTCAGTAATAATTAGATTAAAGTCGACGAAATTCGTTCAGTCGGAATTAATTCTGTCGGAGATAACACTTTTTCTTGAAGTGTTTAAATAAATAATATTTATTCTACAATAAGGACAAGTCTCCTTAGCGATCAACGACTTTCCAGATAATATAGATTTCAACATTAATAAAAAAAGAACCTTTGAGTAAATAGTTACTGTATAATTCAATCGTTCCACCAGACAATGTCCCAATTAAATATAAAACATGTAATTACTGTCAAGTATTATTTTATTTAATTATATGTATTTCGATTCTCAAATGCACAACTCCAAATAATGCAATTAAAAATTCCTTTCTAATTTCATTTTTCCTTTGTCAAGGACTACTTAGTTGTCATTTATCAAATCACATAGGACATTCTCTTCTTTTATTAGAAGCGATAGATTCTTTGTTGATCGTTCATTATCTCCATGTACAACTTATTACACCCAAGCATACCCTTTGATATACATTAAGGGTCTCAAGAAATTCGCAAAAGTAAAATTCATTATACACGAGATACTATGATGATCTCAAGTCTAAGGATCACTTGTATTACTATCACTATAGGAATTCCTACTAACAGGCAAGTAAAACTCCATTAGGTATTTCTTAGCGAGCCACGTTCAGTGAACTTATTCTCCAATAAACACCTACATACTTGCTTTAGTGTCTCCACACAAATGATCATGAGATCAATCACCCTCATCCAATGAGCAAGCAACATATGTACTAATCTATCTAGATTCACTAATCCCCTTTTTAGTAATCCAACGATTGAAAATAATTTTAGTTTGTGAGCTATCTAAGAATTTAGATCTCATTAGCATGATCATCATCATGATTCTAAGAGTATTGCTCAAAACTATGGATTTATCACATATTATAAAACAACACAATGTAGATAAATTAAAAGCCTTTAATTAAACAATTCTTTTTATTAATAAATAAATAAGATTATTACAAAGTATATTATCATCAAATATGATTTGCTTATGTGCGTACTACTTTCAATCTCCCACTAATCCAACGATTGGGAACAATTTTAGTTTGTGAGCAATCTAAGAATTTAGATCTCATTAGCATGATCATCATCATGATTCTAAATATATTGCTCAAAACTATGAGTTTATCACATATTATAAAGCAGCACCATGTAGATAAATTAAAAGCCTTTAATTAAACAATTCTTTTATTAATACATGAATACGATTGTTACAAAGTATATGTTTTATCATCAAACATAATTTTCTTGTGTGCATACTACTTTCAATCTCCCTATTGCACTAAAGTTAATCGCCATGGTATCTCATACCCTTCTTCTCTAAGTGGCGATCATCCTGTTGTTGGATAAGCTTTAGTTAATAGATATGTAATATTGTTCTTGAGAGTCCACTATCTCTATAGTGACTTCTCCTCTTTTAATGATTATCTAATCAAATAAAAGTTCCGCAACACATGTTTAGATCCAAGATGAAACTTAGAAACTATTCTTAGTTCTGTAATGAACTCTTTATCCAAATAATCAGCTTGCAGCTTCATTTATAGCTATATACGTTGTCTTTGTCACTAAACCAATAACTCTTTGCTATTTGGAACTATTCCAATTCATTGCACCACCTTTTAAGGTAACGACTTACCCTAAAGTGGATTTGTTGTCATCTTGGTCAGTCTGAAAAATATGAGTATGTTAAGCCATCTAGTTTTAATTCAGACCCACCATGTATCATGATCACATCCTTAGTGCTAGTTACTTTAAAATGTTTTCACTATCTTACAGTGATCTTCTCCAGAATATGACCAATCAACATTAGGTCTCGTATATTTCATTACATACATAATATTTTTTCATGCGATCTCTCTTTTCCAGAGTCTATGAGAACTATTAAGAGAGATACACTACATGACTCATCATCATGAGACATCTCTTAGAGTTTGCCATGCTAAACGGCTTTAGCATAATATGAATATATGTTCCTTGGGTTAAGTTAAGCATTATACAACTTTATCTTTACTGATTGTAGCATTGGTATGCCATTCATTATCTGTAGTATATCAATATATAATACTAGGAATGTTACGGTGCTCCCACTAACCATTTTGTACACATTATGTTCATTCTTGTTTTTTATAAAATCAAAGTCTTTTGATTATCTCATCAAAATGAATGTTCCATTTTTGAGAAGCTTGCTTTAATCCATTTCTCTAAGTGTCTACAACTCTTACCTCATCGTAAGTAATTGGATCATCATCTTCTATGATGCGTACCTCATCATCATCATCAATGATGAATCCATACCTCCAAGGTATCTTTGGTATTATTCCATATTTACGATTTGGTTGTGGTACAATAAGTCTATCTACAGGTTCCTCTTATTTGACTTATAGTGCTTTGTGGTTCTTGAACTCTTCAAGATTATATTATCCTCCCATTAGTGCCTTCAATGATAAACACCTTTATCTCAGAAGGTAGTGTGTTTTGCAACAAACACCTTTTGCTCAGTAAGATTATAGAACATATACCATAAACTTACTTTAAGATGTCCCCCAAATCTGCACTTGTCAAATCTTGTCCAAAGCTTATCCTTTTGAAACCTTTTCACATAAGTTGGACAACCCCTTAACTTAATATACTTAAGATTAGGAATCCTCCCTGTCCATATCTCTTATGGAGTCTTGGGGAAAGATTTTGAGGTTACCTTTTTCGTAGATATACAACTATTTCTAGGAATTACCCTAGAAGGATACTAGAATGTCGGTAAAATTAATATGGACTGCACCATGTCCAGCAAGGTATGATTTTTCCTTTTAGATACACCAATAAATTATTGCGTACCAGGAGGCGTCCATTGTGAGATAAACTATTTGAGATGATCTAGAAACTTATTGCACAAGTATTTATTCCTTGATCCGATGAAAGAATCCTAATACTTTGCCAATTTTTTTCACTTCTGAATTCTTTGAACCTTTCAAATGATTCAGACTTGTATTTCATCAAATAAAAATATTCAACTCTTTGAATGATTATCTCCTTTTCTTATATAAGTTTGTTTAATTTTCAAAATTATTTTCACGTAAGTCAAGTATACAAAATCCATTAAGTAATATTCCAGTTCTAAATAAAACATTATTATAAATAGAACAACAATTGTTTTTAAATATAATACCAAAAAGTTTTGTTGTCCAACACCAAAATGGAAATAATACTTCAAACGAGAACTGAAATACAATAACAACTTATTGACTTAACAAACTTTCCCGTAGGCAGTGCTAAACAATAAGTTCCTAGAGTTAATGGACCAACCATTGCTCCATTCCCATAATAGGATTATTTATCCTTTATTTAGCTTTCTACTTCTGTTTGGTCCCTTCATAAATCTATATTTATGAGAACCAAAGCCGGTATTCAATACCTAAGTAGAAACTTGACTTATGGAAAGATTTATTTTAATATGAACAAAACTGTATTTGTAACCGAAGCTTCACTAAGCTTCTTCTGGTTAGCCTCTGCAAGATGCTTCTCGTAGTTTCTTTCTAGTGTTCTGGCTTATTACATTGGAAGCAAACTCCTTTGCTATCCGTATCAGTTTTGTTCTTATTATCCTTTGTTTTTGCCTTACCATTTATATTCTTTGAATTTTTCTTCTTTTTAGAAGATCATTTAGCCCTACCAGTAAGACTTGGTTTTTCTTGGCTGGAAAGTGACTCTCAACAGTTTTCAACATGTTAAGAAAATTAGCGATGATGATATCTAGCTTGCTTATATGAAAATTTTACAACAATTTTGAGAAGGAGTCTGGGATTGACTGCGAGATAAAATTTTGGCTCGACTCTCCATACATGAAAAACAATGTTATCCTAATTAATCAATCAAATTGATCATGTTTAGGACTTGTGTATGTACTGTAGTGTCATCGGTTGTCACGGCCCAAAATCCGGTCTATCTTCACACCCGGATTCCGTGCATCACGAGTACATCTTCTTCCAAATATACATCATTATATAATGAAATATAACAACATACATTCTCAAATCCCAGTTTCTATTTGAAAGTAGTATGCACACAAGCCAATCATGTTTGATGAAAAAGCGTATACTTTGTACCAATCTTATTCATTTATTAATAAAAAGTATTAATTTATTAAAGACTTAATTATCTACATGATGCTGTTTTATAATATGTGATAAACCCATAGTTCTAAGCAATGCTTTTAGAATAATGATGATGATCATTCTAATGAGATCTAAATTCTTAGAAAGCTTAAAACTAAAATAGTTCCCAATCGTTGGATTACTAAATTGGGGATTAGTGAATCCGGATAGATTGGTATATACGTTGCTTGCTCATTGGATGAGGATGATTGATATCATGATCATTTGTGTGGAGACACTAAAGCAAGTATGTAGGTGCTTATTAGAGAATAAGTACACTGAACGTGGCTCGTTAATGAATACCTAATGGAGTTTACTTGCCCGTCAATAGGAATTCCTGTAGTGATAGTAGTACAAGTGATCCTTGGACTTGCGATCATCATAGTATCTTGTGTATGATGAGTTATACTTTGACTTATTCCTTAAGATCTTTAGGATATATCAAAGGGTATGCTTGGGTATAATAAGTTGTACATGAAGATAATGTATGATCAATACAGAATCTACCGCTTCTAGTAAAAGAAGTGAAATGTCCTACGTGATTCGATAAATGACAACCTAGTAGTCCTTGGCGAAAGCGAGAATGAAATTAGAAAGGGTTTCTAATTTGCATTATTTGGAGTTTGTGCATTTAAGAGTGAAATACATATAATTAAATAAAATAAGACTTGATAGTAATTCCATGTCTTATATTTAATTGGGACATTGTATGGTGGAAAGATTGAATTGTACGGTAACTATTTACTCAAAGTTCTTTTATGATTAATGTTGAAATTTATATCATCTGGAAAGTCGTTAATCTCTAGGGAGGCTTATCCCTATTGTAGAATAAATATTATTTATTTAAATAAATTAATAGTTTAATTTATTTATTTAAATAAGATTAAAATTATTCTAATTGATTTATTCACAACCGGTTTAATATGGAGAACCTAAAGGGTCACACCATAAAAGGAAGAATAATTATTTAAGAAGTTAATGACATAATCGTAACAATAAGTTAAGTATATTTAATCTAATCTATGGTGATAGAATAAATTAAATAACTTAATATTTATTATTTAATATTTTAGAAATATTAATTATAAATTAATAAGAGGAGTCTTATTATTATTATTACTATTATTATTATTTAATTTATAAAGGAGTTTGGGAATTAATTAATAAAAGTACTCTCGGATATCCTAATAAGATTAGGAGGCAAATTAATTAAAAGAGTTTAATTAATTATCTCTAATAAGATTAGGAAGCTTAATTAATTAAAGGAATTTAATTAATTAAATAATACCCTATTTTCTAATTAGATTAGAAGTGTTAACTGATATCTTTATAAGAGGAGTCTTATATCAGATATCAATATACGTAATTCCAATACTTGGGAGAGTACACTCTTTTTCTATAGAGATAGAAAACTAGGGTTTTGCCAAACACCCATCTTCTTGAATTTTTGTTCTTCCTTGGTGGATCACCTCTAGAGGCCAAACACTTGGCTGGCTAACGTTTATCAAAGGAAGGAACCAAACCCAGTGGATTCAAGTTGAACGTGAAAGGATTTGGAGGTGAACTCGTACCCGAGGAAGCTCAAATCTTCAAGGGTATGATTCTCGTTCTTTATCTTTTTGTTTAATTAATAATTGTGCATAAAGGATGATCTGGGTATATGGTTTGTAAGATTTTAAAAATCTATTTTCCACGTTTCCGCTTATTTTGTGCAATTTGACTGCGTTCATGAATATTATAAACCTAACACTATTACCTTATAATCTCGTTCATTACAAATAATGGTAGTTACATTATTCTTTTCATCTTACAAGAGTGACTTTTATCTGCCACCAAGGATACATAACAATTCATTAAACTAGTCTATAGTTTAATTAAAATATTTTACGTTACAAGTCTTCACTTGATCTTCACGCTTATTCATATAATGAATGACACTTCTGTTAGGTTTGTAATATTCATAAACGCAATCAAATTGCACAAAATAAGCGGAAGCATAGAAAATCAGAGTTTTAAAAAATTACAAACCATATACCCGGATCATCCTTTATGCACAATTATTAATTAAACGAAAAAATAAAGAACAAGAATTATACCCTTGAAGATTCGAGCTTCCTCGGGTACAAGTTTACCTCCAAATCCTTTCGCGTTCAACTTAAATCCACCGGGTTTGGTTCCTTTCTTTGATCAACGTTAGTCACTCAAGTGTTTGGCCTTTAGAGGTGATCCACCAAGGAAGAAGAAAGATTCAAGAAGAGGGGTATTTGGCAAAACTCTAGTTTTCTATCTCTATAGAAAATGTGTACCCTCCCAACTATTGGAATTACGCCTGTTGTGAAAAAGTCAACAACAACTATCTACCCATAATAAGACTCCTCTTATTTATAGATGTAGGCAACCCTCCTTAACAATTAAGAAGTTAGGTTTTATTTTAATTAATTAAACTCCTTTAATTAATTAGGCTCCCAATCTTATTAGGAATAATTAATTAAACTCTGTTAATTAATTAGCCTCCTAATCTTATTAGGATATTATGAGAGTACTTTTATTAATTAATTCCCAAACTCCTTTAGGAATTAAATAATAATAATAGTAATAATAATAATAAGACTCCTCTTATTAATTTATATTTAATATTTCCAAAATATCAAATAATAAATATTAAGCTAATTAATTTATTCTATCACCATAGATTAAATTAAATATATTAACTTATTATTACGATTATGACATTTGCTTCTTAAATAATTATTCCTCCTTTTATGGTGTGACCATTTAGGTTCTCTATATTAAACCGGTTGTGAATAAATCAATTAGAACAAATCTAATCTTATTTAAATAAATAAATTAAGCTATTATTTTATTTAAATAAATAATATTTATTCTACAATAGGGATAAGCCTCCCTAGCGATTAACGACTTTTCGAGGATGGTATAAATTTCAACATTAATCATAAAAGAACCTTTGAGTAAATAAATAGTTAGTAGAATTCAATCTTTCCACCATACAATGTCCCAATTAAATATAAGACATGGAATTCACGTCAAGTCTTATTTTATTTAATTATATGTATTTCGACTCTTAAATGCACAACTCCAAATAATGCAAATTAGAAACTCCTTTCTAATTTCATTATGCCTTGGCCAAGGACTACTGGGTTGTCATTTATCGAATCACATAGGACATTTCACTTCTTTTACTAGAAGCGGTAGATTCTTTATTGATCATACATTATCTTCATGTACAACTTATTATACCCAAGCATACCCTTTGATATACCCTAAGGGTCTTAAGGAATAAGTCAAAGTATAACTCATCATACAAAAGATACTATGATGACCTCAAGTCCAAGGATCATTTGTACTACTATCACTACAGGAATTCCTATTGACATGCAAGTAAAACTCCATTAGGTATTCCTTAGCGAGCCATGTTCAGTGTACTTATTCTCTAATAAGCACCTACATAATTGCTTTAGTGTCTCCATACAAATGATCATGAGATCAATCATCCCCATCCAATGAGCAAGCAATGTATGTACCAATCTATCCGGATTCATTAATCCCCAATTTAGTAATCCAACGATTGGGAACTATTTTAGTTTTAAGCTTTCTAAGAATTTAGATCTCATTAGAATGATCATCATCATTATTCTAAAAGCATTGCTTAGAACTATGGGTTTATCACATATTATAAAACAACATCATGTAGATAATTAAGTCTTTAATAAATTAAAACTTTTTTTTATTAATAAATGAATAAGATTGTTACAAAGTATATGCTTTATCATCAAACATGATTGGCTTGTGTGCATACTACTTTCAATCTCCCACTTGCACTAAAGCCAATCATCGTGGTATCTCATACCCTTCTTCTCTAAGTGACGATTATCCTGCTGTTGGATAAGCTTTAGTTAATGAATATGTAATGTTGTTCTTGAGAGTCCACTATCTCTATAGTGATTTCCCATCTTTCAATGATTCCTATAATCAAATGAAAGTGCCACAACACATGTTTAGATCTAAGATGAGACTTAGGAACTATTCCTAGTTTTGTAATGAACTTTTCATCCAAACAATCAGCTTTTAGCTTCATTTATAGCTATATACTTTATCTTTATCACTAAACCGACAACTATTTGCTGTTAGAAACCTTTCCAATTCACTGCACCACCGTTCAAGGTAACACTTTACCTTAAAGTGGATTTTATGTCGTCTTGGTCTGTCCAAAAAACTTGAGTCTGTTAAGCCCTCTAGTTTTAATTTAGACCCACCATAAATGTTAATCACATCCTTAGTGTTAGTTAAGTACTTTAAGATATTTTTCACTGTCTATCTTCTCTAGAATATAACCGATCAACATCAGGTCTCGTATATTTCATTATATACATGATTTTCACTCATGTGATCTCTCTTTTCAGGAGTCTATGGGGACTATTAAGAGAGATACACTCCATGGCTCATCAACATGAGACATCTCTTGGAGTTTGCCATGCTAAACAACTTTAGCATCAAATAAATATACGTTTCTCAGGTTAAGTTGAGCATCCTATTAAATCTATCTATATAGATTTGTATCTCCAATAACGATACTCTTCCCAAATCATTTGTGGAGGAATGTTTAGACAACTTTATCTTTACTAATTGTAGCATTGGTATGTCATTCCTTATCCGTAGTATACCAACATATAATACTAGGAATGTCACGATGCTCCTACTGACCCTTTTGTACACACTAGTATCATTCTTATTTTTGATAAAATCAAACTCTTTTGATTATTTCATCAAAACGAATGTTCCATTTTTGAGAAACTTGCTTCAATTCATTTCTCTAAGTGTTTACAACTCTTACCTCATTGTATGTAACTGGTTCATCATCTTCTATGATGTGTACCTCATCATCATCATCTATGATGAATCCATACCTCCTAGGTATCTTTGCTACTATTCCAGATTTACGATTCGGTTGTGGTACAATAGGTCTATCTACAGGTTCCTCTTATTTGACTTATTGTGTTTTGTGGTTCTTGAACTCTTCAAGATGTATTATCCTCCCACTAGCCCCTTTAATGATAAACACATTTATCTTAGAAGGTAGCGTGTTTCACAACAAACACCTTTTGCTAAGTAGGATTATAGAACATATACCCTAAATTTACTTTAGGATGGCCCAAAAATCTGTACTTGTCAAATCTTGTCCCAAGCTTATCCTTTGAAAATTTTTCACATAAGTTGGATAATGTAAGATCCTAACTTTTATGAATAAAGATTAATTTTTCTCAAAATATATTTTTGAATATTATGGTGTGGATTTGATATAATGTTATAGTTGTGGGCATTATTTATAAATTTTGCAAAGTAAGCAAGTGGTTATATAATATTCGATTGGTCCGGGAATATTTGTTTTAACAGGGAATATTCGTACGATGACACAATCATTGGTGGACCCCACAACGGAAGTATTGTCGTAGTTAGAAAATGACATAATTATCTTTTTATAAAAATATGGCGAAAGTTTTTAGTTAAGCTGTTAAACTACTACTAGGTGGTAAAAAATACGATGTCTGGCGTGGTTGCATAGTAGCACACGGTATTGATTATTGATGCTTACGTGAGAAGTCACAAAGTTATACTCAATTATTGCTACAGTAATTGCTGCATAATATCTTTCATATTATTGATTCAATTATTATCACAGTATCATCTGCATTATATTTTATATTATTAAATCAATAATTGAGACGATAAAGTTATTCATATTATTATTTACAATATTGACAATGTATAGAAAGTTCTGTCAAGGAGAGGTTTGGTCACCTAATTGCGCGCCAATAGGGAGAAATCTTTATCGGAGAGCCCCCTCTTTCCTGGGAATGATCTGGTTGTTAAATATTGTGAGTTATAATATTAATGATGAATAAGTACGTGTTGATTAAAGATGAAATTAATATTTTCATTATGTTGGGATTATTAGTGTTAGTGGAAATCGACATCTATTCTGATGATAATTGATGTCTGGAGGTTATATTGACCAATCGGGTAATTAATCGGATAAATAAGCACTTAATTGCTATTAATTCACACACTTATAACTATTTGTTCACATGTGTGTACTATTGATTCACATGCATGTACTATTAGGGGAGGTGGTGCAAGATTGATAATACTTGCATGACTAAATTAAAAATAGAGGTATAGATGAATGTACTATACTGTAATTATTTTTTTCACATGATTGTACTATTGATTCACATGATTGTACTATTGATTCACAAGATGTACTATTAGGGGAGGTGGTGCAAGTTTGATAATACTTGCAGGACTAAATTAAAAATGAAGGAAAAGATGAAGGTATTATACTGTATTATTTCGAGCCCCAAAACGTGCAATTATTGAAACTATATTTTCCCATAAATAGAAGCTCATTCTTCTTTCATTCTCACCAATTCACTAAGACTCACAAGAGCAATTATAAAAAGAGAAGCTATAGAGAAAGAAGCTTTAGAGAGAAAATAGAAGAGAAGTCTGCTACCTCACTATTCCAGTATCCAGTCTTCTTCTGAGGTAAGGGATATTATTTTGTTCAGTATTCATAGGAATAATATTTTCTTCCATACTCTGTAGTATGTGAGTAATATTATTTCATCTCGTATTCCTGATTATACCCTCATTTTGTTAAAGTATTGCTTCTATACTCCGTGAAATTAGTAAAATATCCTTGAAATTTGCGCTTCATCTAGTATCGTTTCACAAGGATATTTTCTACACATTCTTGTTAAATTTTAAGCTTTTCATGCCGGAGTACTGTCCATGAGTAGTATTCATTTTTATGGTACTATTCACAATGTACTATTCACGGGGTACTATTCACAAAGTACTATTCATGAATACTATTTATAAAGAACTATTCATGGGGTACTATTCACTCGGGTACTATTCACCCGGGGAATTATTCATGACAAAAATTGATTTCTTTGTTGTCCAAATCATTTTTGATACAATATTATTCTTGAATTTTACTCCACAAAGCAGTATCATGTTGACAATTTGGACATTATTGAATTTTGGATAAATTAAGTTATAAATCTTTAAAATTTTATCCTTTGCTTTCTTTTAATTGAATTCTTATATCATTATCATCATCCTCATGCTTATATTGTGATAAAAGTCATCTGTGGCTTACGTGCATAGATGTACTATTGATTGGTATGATTATGACCATGGATTATTCGGTATAATCATGACCGTAATGTTACAAATGATGTGGTAAAAAATCCTCATTGGCCTGTAGTGCATTGATGGACAGTTGTTGGTATGATTATGACCATAGATTATTCGGTATAATCATGACCATTAATGATTACATGAATATCCTTGGCCCCTAGTGCATGGATGATTCGATCATGTGGTTTATTTATTAAGTTGAGTCTCAACGATAAAATTGATGATAAACTTTTTAAATCATAGAAAATAGTAGATATCATGCTCTACTTGACTCTTCTAATGGATTGCTTGTTCCGCTGCAGTTAAACTTGATGTTTTTTTTATATTTTATCAGTTTAACACTGTTAAAGGCTAACGATAATTTATTCTGCATTATCTTAGTCATAATATTTCTTACTGGGCTAGTTGAGCTCACCCTTTGTTTTCATTGTTCTCTTCAGGAAATGAGAATATAGCTGGGACTAGTCGGGGAACAGAGTGACGGTCCAGATGTTTGCATTAGTAGTCCTCACTATTCAGTGAAATAGTGTGATAATAATTGTAATGAGGACTTTATTTGAGTTTGGATACTCTCTACGAGACATTATCCGTGTTGAAACTCTCGACTATGTTTTTTAATCATTGTATATAAAAGAAGTTTGTATTTAAATTTTGTACCATGTATTTGGCGACTCAAGATGGGTGATGTATACCTATTTTGGGGCGTCACGGTTGGTATCAAAGCTTAGGGATATGATCCCCTGGTGAGATGTGAGACAAGAACTAGGAGGGAGGCAGGGAATTCCTTCGCTAGTATGACCTACTTAAGTTTATTTGGTATTTAATTGGTCGGTCAGAGTATAAGGATAATATGTGACATGTCAATTAACCCTTGTTTTGTGGCAGTATTTAATAATGGCATCCGAAAATGTTGAGATAAGCAATGAAGCACATGAGACCGTTTAGTCACCAACGATCAATACCCAAGATAATGTGCATGAAGATGGAAATAATCCTCAGGAAAACAACAACGCTGACCAAGTGATGAACGATGAGATGTTCAGAGGCTTTATGCAATTCATGCAACTTCAGGCAAGAACATTTCTTGTTCAAAATTCAGGTGGAAACACTGGCAACTCTCAGACGGTCACCGCTAAACAGTTCAAGAAGTTGGGACCATTGGAGTTTATTGGAGAGCAAAAACCACTTAAGGCAGAGACATGGATAAAGCAGATCACCAAGATATTTGATGTCTTGGGATGCTCCGAGGAGTAAAAGGTTCCCTTTGCCACCCTCATGTTGCAAGGAGAGGTAGATTACTGGTGGCAATCTGTAAAGCGTACTCAACCTGCCGCACTGAAGATGTCTTATGAGAAATTCCAAGAACTGTTCAACGACAAGTACTTTCCCGAAAGTATTCGTCACATGAAGGAGGTAGAGTTCATCAAGTTGGAGAAGAAAAATATGACATTGTCACAGTACGAAACTAAGTTTGCTGAGTTGTCCCAGTTTGCGTCCCACTTGGTTGATAATGAGGAGAAAATGACGCGGATGTTTCTAAGAGGTTTGAAACCCGAGATACGTAAATACTTAATTTCTCACAAACTGTGTTTATATCCAGATGTTGTAAATATGGCTCAGTTATTGGAGCGCGATAATGAGTTAACCCAACCAAGAGAGAGCCGCCAACAAAATGATAATACTAGTGGTAGCAGTCATCGAAGCGGTGAGAACAAACGTGGAGGGAATCAACATTCCAAAAATGGTAACCACTTCGGTGGTAATCATGGCCAAGATAATAGAAGTGGAAATTTCAAGAAAAGGAGATTCAACAATGATGGAAAGACGTCATCACCAGCACCTGTTGTTAAGGAAGGGGAACGACAAACAATCGTATGTTACAAATGCGGAGGGGAGGGACATATCAGTCCGAATTGTACACAAAAATCCAAAGCGTGTTATAATTACGGAAGACAAGGTCACCTTGCCCGATTTTGTCGTGCACCGAAGCCAAGTCCAGCTGGGATAGAGACATCAAAGGCCGTGCCAGACAAGACAAAATCGGTAGTTCAAAGGAGAGCGTTTGTCGTAACCTCCCAAAAAGTGAGGAATCCGAACGAGGTGGTCACGGGTAAGATAATCATAAACTCTAGCGAAGTTTATACCTTATTTGATATCGGTTCTACCCATTCTTTTATTTCTCCTACTTGCGCTCAACGTTTAAATTTAACTTCAAAGAAATTAGACTTTGACTTATCTGTTGAAGCTCCATTGGTTACATCCACTGTTTATAAGTCTTTTTTGATTCAAATCGGTAACCGCACGTTACCTGTCGATCTTATCTCTTTGAAAATACTTGCATTTGATGTGATTTTAGGGATTGATTGGTTAACTACTCATCATACTAAAATCGATTATTTTCGTAAGGTTGTTAGCTTTTATATTCCTAACCAACCTATTATGCGAATTCAAGCAACAAAACCACTAAAGTTAATCACTGTCATATCAAGCCATAAAGCTATTCGTTTATTGAAAAACGAATGTCAAGCTTTCTTAGCCCATGTCACATATTTAAACAAAAAATACGTCAGATTTGAATGATATTTCTATTGTTAATAAATTTCTTGATGTATTCCCTGAAGAACTTCCTGGCGTACCCCCAGAGTGTGAAATCGAGTTTGGTATCGACCTTGAACCCGATACAAAACCCATTTCCAAAGCCCCATATCGAATGGCTCCTATTGAACTTCAGGAGTTAAAGACTCAACTGCAGGAATTATTAGACATCGGTTTCATTCGTCCTAGTATATCTCCTTGGGGTGCTCCTGTTCTATTCGTAAAGAAGAAAGATGAAAGTATGTGACTTTGTATTGATTATCGGGATTTGAATCATGTCACCATAAAAAATAGGTATCTGTTACCTCGCATTGATGATCTGTTTGACCAGTTGCAAGGCGCTAAATTCTTTACAAAGATCGATCTTCGTTCTAGATATCATCAGTTGAAGATTAAAACTGATGACATTTCAAAGACTGCTTTCAGAACTCGGTACGGGCATTACGAATTCCTAGTCATATCTTTTGGATTAACTAATGCTCCTGTTGCCTTCATGGATATGAAGAACCGAGTATTCAAGGAATATTTGGATCACTTTGTTGTCGTCTTTATTGATGACATCCTCATTTACTCCAAAAGTCATGAAGATCATGAGCAACACTTGAAGCTGATACTCCAAAGGCTTCGTGAAAACAAGCTTTATACCAAGTTGAAGAAATTCGAGTTCTGGCTTGAGGAAGTAACATTCCTTGGGCACGTGATATCAAATCACGGAATATCTGTTGACCCGGCAAAGATTGAAGCAATTCAAAATTTGGGAGCAACCTAAGTCGATGGCCAAAATCGTAGCTTTCTCGGCTTAGCTGGTTAATATAGGAGATTCGTAGAAGGGTTTTCTCGAATCACTACACCATTAACTCAGCTAACTCAGAAAGATACAAATTCAGTTGGAGCGAGAAATATGAGAAGAGTTTTCAAGAACTCAAGAGGAGACTCATTTCAGCACATGTTCTGACAATACCATTTGGCTCGGAGGGATTTGTCATCTATAGTGATGCTTCAGGCAAAGGTTTAGGATGTGTTCTAATGCAACATGGGAAAGTCATAGCCTATGCCTCATGATAACTCAAAGAATATGAGAGGAATTATCCTACTCATGATCTAGAGTTGGCAGCTGTCATTTTTACACTTAAGATTTGGAGGCATTACCAGTATGGAGAGAAGGTGGAGATCTATACGGATCATAAAAGCCTCAAATATTTCTTCACTCAAAAAGAATTCAACATGCGGTAACGACGTTGGTTCGAACTGTTAAAAGATTACGATCATACCATTCAATACCATCCTGTAAAAGCGAACGTAATAGATAACGCATTGAGTAGAAGATCATATGCGGGTACGAGTGCGATATTGTCAATGCAAAGGCCCATTTTGTATGACTTACAAAGGATGGAGATAGAGTTAAAGACTCCAGGGACCCATGTGATGATGGCAAATATACGAGTAGAATCGACTTTAATCGATAAAGTTAAAGCTTCTCAAGCTACAGATCTGGAGCTGATGCGTATGAGGAAGAAAGTGCAAGAAGTTGCTATTCCGGAAGCAAGAATCGATGAAGAAGGAATACTTTGAGTCAACTCCAGACTTTGTGTTCCTAACGATTCTAACTTGAAGTATAAAATCATGATGGAGGCGCACAACACACCGTTTATAATCCATCCTGGGAGTACCAAAATATATCGTGATCTTTGACATACATTTGGTGAAGCAATATTAAGAGAGAGATAGCGGAGTTTATCTCAAGGTTTCTAACTTATCAACGAGTCAAGGCGGAGCATCAAGTGCCAAAAGGTCCATTGCAACCACTTGAAATTCCAGAATGGAAGTGGGAGCACATTACCATGGATTTCGATACTGGTCTTCCCAAGGTGTCTCAAGGCATAGATGCGATTTGGGTCATTGTTGATAGATTGACCAAGTCTGCTCATTTCTTACCGATACGAGAAACTTATACACTTGAACATCTTGCTCGTATAAACATAAACGAGATTGTAAGATTGCATAGTATGCCAGTATCCATAGTTTCTGACCGATACCCAAGATTCACTTCACGATTTTGGATTAGTTTGCAAAAAGCTATGAGCACGGATTTACAATTTAGTTTGGCATATCATCCTCAAACGGACGGGCAGTCGGAGAGGACTATTGAAACTCTTGAAGATTTATTAAGACTCTGTGTCCTTGACTTCAAAGGAAGTTGGGATAAGTTCTTACCATTGGTGGAGTTTTCCTACAACAACAGTTATCAATCAAGTATTGGCATGACTCCATTTGAGGCATTGTATAGAAGAAAGTATCGTTCTCCAGTATGTTGGGATGAGGTGGGTGAAGCAACGTTGTTTGGACTGGAGTTGGTACGTATTACTACGGAAAAGATTCAAATAATCTGACAACGTATAAAAACCTCACAAGATCGACAAAAGAGTTATGCTGATCTTCATCGAAAGGACGTGGAATTCAATATTGGAGATCATGTGTTGCTCCATGGAAAGGAGTTATGAGGTTTGGAAAAAGAGGAAAGCTCAATCCTTGATTCATTGGCCCATTTTTAATCCTCGATTGAGTAGGAACTATGGCCTATAGACTCGCCTTAACGCCAAGTATGTCTCATGTTCATAACGTTTTTCACATATCTATGTTACGTAAATATGTGAAAGACCCGAACCACATTATTGAATTAGAACCGGACGAGATAGCGAAAGATTTAACATATAAGGAGGTACCTGTTAAGATCTTGGATAAGAAGGATCATATTCTACGCTCCAAGGTTATACCTCAAGTCAAAGTTTTGTGGAGAAACCACGATGTTGAGGAAATGACCTGGGAGTTAGAATCTGAAATGAAGTCAAGGTATCCCCACCTCTTCAATATACCAGGTACACACCCTAATTTTGAGGATGAAATTTCATAAGAAGGGGAGGTTGTAAGACCCCAACTTTTATGAATAAAGAATAATTTTTCTCGAAATATATTTTTGAATATTATGATGTGGATTTGATATAATGTTATAGTTGTGGGCATTATTTACAAATTTTGCAAAGTAAGCAAGTGGTTATATAATATTCGATTGATCGGGGAATATTCGTTTTAACAGGAAATATTCCTACGATGACACAATCATTGGTGGACCCCACAACGGAAGTATTGTCGTAGTTAGAAAATGACAGAATTATCTTTTTATAAAAATAATGGTGAAAGTTTTACTGTTAAACTGTTGAACTACCCGGTGTTAAAAGTATAGTAATACGTGTGGTTGCATAGTAGCACACAGTATTGATTATTGATGTTTACGTGAGAAGTCACTCAGTTATACTCAATTATTGCTACAGTAATTGTTGCATAATATCTTTGATATTATTGATTCAATTATTGTCACAGTATCATCTGCATAATATTTTATATTATTAAATCAATAAGTGAGACGATAAAGTTATTCATATTATTATTTACAATATTGACAATGTCAAAAAGTTACATCGAGGAGAGGTTTGGTCACCTAATTTGCGGCTTGATAGGAGAAATCCTTATCAGAGAGCCTCCTCTTTCCTGGGAATGATCTGGTTGTTAAATATTGTGAGTTATAATATTAATGATGAATAAGTTCGTGTTGATTAAAGATGAAATTGATATTTTTATTATGTTGGGATTATTAGTTTTAGTGGAAATCGACATCTATTCCGATGATAATTGATATATGGAGGTTATATTGACCAATAGGGTAATTAATCGGATAAATGAGCAATTAATTGCTATTAATTTACATGCTTATAACTATTTGTTCACATGTGTGTACTATTGATTCACATGCATGTACTATTAGGGGAGGTGGTGCAAGATTGATAATACTTGCATGACTAAATTTAAAATAGAGGTATAGATGAAGGTACTATACTGTAATTTTTTTTTTACATGATTGTACTATTGATTCACAAGATGTACTATTAGGGGAGGTGGTGCAAGTTTGATAATACTTGCAGGACTAAATTAAAAATGAAGGAAAAGATGAAGGTATTATACTGTATTATTTCGAGCCCCAAAACGTGCAATTATCGAAACTATATTTTCCTATAAATAGAAGCTTATTCCTCTTTCATTCTCACCAATTCACTAAGACTCACAAGAGCAATTATAGAAAGAGAAGCTATAGAGAGAGAAGTTTTAGAGAGAAAGTAGAAGAGAAGTCTGCTACCTCACTATTCCAGTATCCAGTCTTCTTTTGAGGTAAGAGATATTATTTTGTTCAATATTCATAGGAATAATATTTTCTTCCATACTCTGTAGTATGTGAGTAATATTATTTCATCTCGTATTCCTGATTATACCCTCATTTTGTTAAAGTATTGTTTCTATACTCCATGAAATTAGTAGAATATCCTTGAAATTTGCGCTTCATCTAGTATCGTTTCACAAGGATATTTTCTACGCATTCTTGTTAAATTTTAAGCTTTTCATGCCGGAGTACTATCAATGAGTAGTATTCATTTTACGGTACTATTCACAAAGTACTATTTACGGGATACTATTCACAAAGTACTATTCATAAAGTACTATTCACGAGTACTATTCATAAAGTACTATTCATGGGATACTATTCCCGAAGTACTATTCACTCGGGTACTATTCACCCGGGGAATTATTCATGACAAAAATAGATTTCTTTGCTGTCCAAATCATTTTTGATACAATATTATTCTTGAATTTTACTCCACAAAGCAGTATCATGTTGACAATTTGGACATTATTGAATTCTGGATAAATTAAGTTATAAATCTTAAAAATTTTATCCTTTGCTTTCTTTTAATTGAATTCTTATATCATTGTCATCATCCTCATGCTTCTATTGTGATAAAAGTCATCTGTGACTTATGTGCATAGATGTACTATTGATTGGTATGATTATGACCAGGGATTATTCGGTATATTCATGACCGTAATGTTATAAATGATGTGGTAAAAAATCCTCATTGGCCTGTAGTGCATTGATGGACAGTTGTTGGTATGATTATGACCAGGGATTATTCGGTATAATCATGACCATTGATGATTACATGAATATCCTTGGCCCGTAGTACAGGGATGATTCGATGATATGGTTTATTTATTAAGCCGAGTCTCAGCGATAAAATTGATGATAAACTTTTTAAATCATAGAAGATTGTAGATATCATGCTCTATTTGACTCTTCTAATGGATTGCTTGTTCTCATTTATGATTAAACTTGATGTTTATTATATTTTATCAGTTTAACACTGTTAAAGGCTAACGATAATTTATTCTGCATTATCTTAGTCATAATATTTCTTACTGGGCTAGTTGAGTTCACCCTTTATTTTCATTGTTCTCTTCAAGAAATGAGAATATAGCTGGGACTAATCGGGGAACGAAGTGATGGTCCAGATGTTTGCATTAGTAGTCCTCATTATTCAGTGAAATAGTGTGATAATAATTGTAATGAGGACTTTATTTGAGTTTGGATACTCTCTACGAGACATTATCCGTGTTGAAACTCTTAGCTACGTTTTGTCCTACTGTATAAAAGAAGTTTGTATTTAAATTCTGTACCATATATTTGGTGACTCAAGATGGGTGATGTATACCTATTTTGGGGGCTTCACAGACAACCCCTTGTCTTAACATACTTAAGATTAGGAATCCTCCTTGTCCATAACTCTTATAGAGTCTTGAGGTCGAATTTTGAGGTTACCTTTTTCGTAGATATGCAGCCATTTCTAGGGCATAACCCCAGAGGGATACTGAAATGTCGGTAAAATTATTATGGACCACACCATGTCCAACAAGGTACAATTTTTCCTTTCAGATACATCAATCAATTATTGCGTATCAGGAGGCGTCCATTATATGAAAACCATTTGAGATGATCTAGAAACTTATTGCACAAGTATTTATTCCTTGATCTAATAAAAGAATCTTAATACTTTGCCAATTTGTTTCACTTCTGAATTCTTTAAACCTTTCAAATAATTCACACTTGTATTTCAGCAAATAGACACGTTCAACTATTTGAATGATCATCTCCTTTTCTTATACTAGTTTGTTAAATTTACAAAATAATTTTTCACGTAAGTCAAGTATACAAAATCCATTAAGTAATATTTCGGTCTATACAAAACAGTATTATTATAAATAGAACAATAATTGTTCTTAATTATAATACCAAAGATTTCATTGTCCAACAATAAAATGGAAATAATGTTTCCAATGAGAACTGGAATACAATAACAACTTATTGACTTAATAGACATTCTCGTAGGCAATTCTAAACAACAAGTTCTTATGGCTAATGCATCAACCTTTGCTTCATTTCCACACATAGGATTACTTGTCTCTTGTTTAGCTTTCTACTTCTGCTTGGTCCCTTCATAAATTTATATTTATGATAACCAAAGCCGTTATCCAATACCCAAGTAGAACCTTGACTTAAAGAAAAATTTATTTCAATCATGAACAAAAAAACTATATTTATAATTGAAGTTTCACTAAGCTTCTTCTTGTTAGCCTCTACAAGAGACTTCTCGCAGTTTCTTTTCCAGTGTTCAGGCTTATTGCAGTGGAAGCAAACTCCTTTACTATCCGTATCAGTTTTGTTCTTATTATCCTTTGTTTTTGCGTTTTTATTTACCTTCTTTGAATCGTTCTTCTTTTCAGAAGATCCTTTGACTCCTACCGCTAAGACTTGGTCTTTCTTGGTTGGAAAGTTACTCTCAAATATTTTTCAACATGTTAAGCAAATCAGCGAAGCTGATATCTAGCTTGTTCATATGAAAAATTCACAACAATTGTGGAAGGAGTCCGGGAGTGAGTGCATGATCAAATCTTAGCTCATCTCTCCATCCATGACAAAACCTGTTGTCCTAATTGTTCAATCAAATTTATCATGTTAAGGACTTTTGTCTGTACTATAGTGTCATCGGTCATTCTAGATCGGAAGAGCTCCTTAGATATCTGATATCTATTAGTCCTACTTTTCTCACCATCAACTACTTGACGTGCAGGAGTATAGTAGGAGCAGCCATAGTTTCATGCTGACGCTGAATCTCGTTACTCATGGATGCGAGCATGATGCATTGAGCCAACTGTGCATCATCTTGCCATTTTCTAAAAGTAACAATCTCTTCCTCAGAGGCTTTGTCTGCAACCATTGCAGGGATAGGCGTATTAAAGACATAAAATAGTTTTTCAGCCGTGAAAACTATTCTCAATTTCCTTAACCAATCCGTTTAATTCGGTCCGATTAATTTAGCATCTAATATGTTACGCAGTGATAGTAATTATAGACATTGTAAAATTTTGTAAATGAATTTATAATTAAAAACATTTTAACATACATTCTTTTATTAATTACCAAAATAATTTAGGTCTTGTTTTAAATTGGTATCTCCCACTATTTTTATCAAACTATATTAACCTCAATTTATATAGTTCAGCGATATCTAATTAAAAATATGCTAGTGAGAATAAGGATTCCATTTCAAATGTATATAGCCTTGTGTGTGCACAACAAACTATATATAAATAAATAGGTAGACAACTCTTGTCAGTTACATCAACTATGCAACTCCTTGTATTTTGCCTCTTAGATCATAATGGTCAAGTGTGTGCACATCCGAACTAAAATGATCTAAGTTAAGTCATACCTAGAACTCTATATATTCAAAAGGAAAACACTGTCCTTGTGTGTGCACAACAAAACAACATTGTTTAGTCTATTTATAAGCATTAAATGTGATAAAACAACATCTTAAATATTTAATACTTGCCTTGTGTACAACAAACTCATATTAAATATTTAATACTCTATTGTTTTACCATTCTAGAAGGCGACATTCGATATTCCAAATATCTTTGAACGTTACAACTTTATATAAAATATTTGAGGGGTTTGTTATTAATTTGTCGCATCTTGTTTAGCGCGCATGCACACACACACACACACACACACACACACACACACACACACACATATATATATATATATATATATATATACATATCATATTAATTAACATGCGAAGCATGTTTGCATAATATATAATATATATATAGTATAAGCATGCACATATAGAATACTATATTCTTCCCGGATTGATTATGGACTTTTATTCTAATTTGGTTCTGTAACGACCCCAAAATTCATATAATTTAATTCTCGACTTCGGTCGTTAACAATACATTCAACCTCTAATTTTACATCATTAAACGATAATACAACCATTGAAATTTGCGAAATAATTAAAATTTTCTATTACAAACTATTCTCGTTCCCAAAACCTTCAACCTTTACATCTAACTATCTCAGAATCATTTTAATACTACAAGAGTTTACATCGCAAAACTATATTACAATTCAACATTAATACATTATTCGGAACCTTAAACATGGTTCAAATATTAATAACCAACCAAAGTATATAAATCTTCAAGTATCATATCTGATTCATATCTTTCAAGTAGCACATAACTTTATCTTAAATCTTTAACCTGCAAAAGTGGTTATTTGCAAGGTTGAGCTCGACAACCCAACAAAATCTAACATTTTTCATGCATCACGTAGCACATAATAACATGCTCAACATACAAGAATAATCATAAAACAAACATAACATACATGTTGTAGTTCACATAACAACTATAAAGATTGAGTTTCTTACTCAATCAACATTCATACCTCAATCATCATAGTCATAGATTGACTTTCACATTTCATACTTTTGACATATATAATACATCATACACTAAAATTTTAAAGCAGTTCATCATCAAGTTCACATAGCAAAAAAGAACTGAAAGACTTGCCTTTACCAGCTTTTTACCAACACGCTAATAGTTCGCGTCCTTGCACAATCTACATTGTATGTGAGATTGATAATAAACAAAATCAATACTCGATCTCATGGTCAAATTTATTCCAAGACCTTACTTTATCTTATTCTCCTTTATAATGTCTGTATAGACATCTAACTGTGTTTTATATGCAACTCGATTTTATTTTTATTTTCATCACCACGCATGCTAGACTATCGCACTTGTAGTTTAATGTGCGTATATCGCACCATTTTATTATACCACTTTGGTTTCAAAAATGCATATTCAACACATTATTTACATGTTTAATTTTCCTTCAAAAATCCAAAATCTCCCTTTTCGATTTCTTTTCATTATTATTCTTGTATTATCATCTTTTCATACTCAGATGCACATAACATCCAATATTAGCCATTAGTTATACACTTTGTATACCAAAGTTTAGAAACAATATTACTCTTAGGCATTTTATCGAGCACGTTATGTGCACACATTAACTTATCTCAACTCTTGATCTTAAATGATTAATTGTGCATAGAATGTGATAACACATATCTATACTCATTACATATATCAAAATATATTTTTAATCATCAAAATATACCATCACCCAAAATCTTAATTCAAATATAATTATAAAACTCATCTTCACAATTTTTTTTAACAAAACGTTGTTTTCGTTTTTAACGTAACTCCTTTGTTACATGTCTGTTTTGTTCCTTCTTATATAGAATTAACCCTTACTCAGTGTAATATAACCTCATCTAGGCCTTAAAGTCAGACCCTTGCCCATCTAAAACAGATTCTGCAATTCATCAACTAGTCTAGAAAAATTCATTTTCTAGACAGTCTTACTAAACAATTTATTTCCGACATGATCCGGTCCATAAAATGGCTCAATCTCGCGAGTCTACCTAGTAAACTTCCATATCTACAACTTTTTAGTTTAAGTTTCTTCAGATTCAAAACACATGAATTTATATGAATTTTTCAAAATCAGAAACCGTAACAATTTTTATTTTATGGGCAGATTGTTTTCCCTTCGGACCATCCTTACTAAAACAGACACTGCAATAAATCTACAAGGAGTTTTCATGTGATTCCAATTTTAGAATATAGCTTACTTCCATATCTTTGATTTGATATAAGGCTCGCTTTCTAACTCATTATACCCAAAGAGGTATGAATTTTGCCAACGTCGGGATTTTTAATTGTCCCTTTCCGTTACTTGTTCTTTGGTGTTCTCATTTTAGGTGAGATTTGTTTGAAAAACCAAGTGAAAAAGGTCCGACATGTATAATGTTGACGATGGACTGTTAAGAGTTGCCAGTTGGTTTTTTAAATGGTTGTACCAACACAACCAAGAAAAGGTTTGCACATTGACCCATTGATGTGACATCGATAAAGCGAATTCAATTGAAACCGAGATTCATTAGGGTCCGGGGACTTGATTATGCGGAGGGAAGGTGTTAGGCACCCCCCGACATCCGTGTTACCATGATGACCGCCTCTTTTCAAGAAACTATTATCTGAATGTGTGTGTGTGTGGGTCAATGTGTTGTTAGTTGGAAGTAGTGCGAGGCCTCGTTCGCACCTATATACATAGGGTTTGAATTTATGGAAAAATTCAGTTTTTAGCAAGATATGGCAGTGATGTTTTATAAAAGAGGTTTTTCAAACCCTGATGCTCAATAGTAATTGAGACCATTTACACTTCCATTTTATTAAGTGTTCGGCTTGATTGATTTTATTTTCGAGATGCGAAGCATCTATAAAAAAATAATGTACAAAATAATTCTGACTTCCTCGTGGGTATGAAAACCATCAGAGGAAATTCGAGATAATCGCATAAAATAATTTACAAAACCGCTTTACATTTGAAAATGTCCATCACGGGAACCAAATCTACATCCAACAGGCTGAATCTGTGATCACATGATTCCTAGGCGTACATGATACCGCAATTTGTATGAAAGCAGTAAGCAGGTATATATATAAAAGCTGTAAATATATATATACAGACATGATCACCAACCACGAAGCACCTCCATGGGGGGTCAGAAAAATGTAAATAAAATTGTAAAAGCTATCAACCACCACGGAGGAAACTCCAGGCGGGACGAAATGTAAATAAAGCTGTAAAGCTATCAACCACCACGGAGGAAACTCTAGGCGGGACAAAATGTAAATAAAGCTGTACAAAGTAATCAACTACCACGAAGTGAAATCCAGGCAGGACGAACGTAAAGAAAGCTGTAAAAGCGATCAACCACCACAAAGTAGACTCCAGGTGGGACGTATATATATATATATATAAAAGCGATAAATGCACCGGATGTAAAATTCAGGCTCATCGAATAGAGTTCGACAACAGTTATATATATATATATATATATATATATATATATATAAGCGAGTAAACGCACCGGATGTAAAATCCAGGCTCATCGAACAAAGTCCGACACACAGTTAATATATATAAATGTATATATATATTAAAGCAGTAATCGCTCCAGACCGAAGTCTAGGCTCATCGAACAAAGTTCGACACACAGTTTATATATATACATATATATATATATATATATTAAATAAAGCTGTACAAAGCAATCAACTGCCACGAAGTGAACTCCAGGTAGGACAAACGTAAAGAAAGTTGTAAAAGCGATCAACCACCACGAAGTAAACTCCTGGTGGGATGAATATATATATATATATATATATATATATATATATATATATATATATATATACAGTCCTGATCACATGCTTACCCCTTAAAAAGCTTACCCAACATACCTATAAAAGCCGCGTGATATTTCTCTCTCCTCGCTCAAACATAACGCGTGATATTTTTTGGCCTCTTATTTCACTCGTCTGAAAAGGAACGCGAACTGGAGACATTTTTCATCCGAAAAATTCGAGCAAAGAGAAGCGAGTAATAGCAAAGAGGAGCTCGATTCGGTCGACTCCTTCCCTCATCCGATTCTCTTGCTTCCAAAAAAAGCCCTAATCCTGGTATGTCAAATCTGAAGCCCCTTGACTGATTCATGTATTCCAAAGAGAAGCCCTGATCGTGACCCTCTTCCCTTATCCGATTCTCTTTCGCGGCCAAAACAAGCCCTAATTCTATTAGTTTTATTCTCCTCTGATGATTCTCAAGCCAAAAGGGTCCGCGTTCTTGAGCTCTCACTCAGGTACTTTTCCCCTTTTCCTTGTTTTAATCTTGTGTTATTTTTCTGCAAGTTCAAATGTTATAGTGACTTAATAAAATTGCAAAATAGTTGAAATAGACAGAATTTTTTAAAATCAAATTCTGATACTGATAATATGGTGGATATTATGACAGTGGATTTTTTTCTATATCAGGTACTTGATTGCTTATCTCCTTTTATGGAAGTTGAATGACAAGTATTACTTATTTCTCCAAATTTTGAAGGAACAAAAGTTGCCCAATACTTCAAATCTGGTATGAGTTTGAGAAAAGATTTAAAGTTTAAATATTGGTTAACAGTTTCAGAGACTTTTCTGTATTGAGTGTGGACTTAATTGTTCTTTTAAATTTATTCTCAGGGAACTATTGTTTATTATGGATGATATGAACCATGAAATTGATAGTTGTGGGGATAATGTAGAAATGAATTTAGATTGCATTTACAATTTTGAAATGGAGATGGAGAGGGATGACTTGATTGAAGAGGGGTTGGATGTGAACTATGATAAATCTGTTGTCTACTATCCGCAAGTAGCCGATGAATTTACACCTAAGCTAGGTCAAGAATTTCAAACATTAGAGGACGTTCACACTTTTTACAATACGTATGCAGTACATGCTGGTTTTAGTGTGCGAAAGCATACTGAGAAAAAAAAGGAAGGAAGCGGTGAGATTGTGTGGAAGGAGTTTGTCTGTTTTAAGCAAGGAAAGGGAAAACTATTAGCCAATATGGATGCAAAAAGAAAACGTGGATCTACCAAAGAAGGTTGTAGTGCAAGAATTATGGTGGTTAAAAGAAATGACTTGTACGTAGTTACCATAACTGAAGAGGGCCATTGTCACCCATTGTCAACCCCACATAAGAGACATCTGTTACGATCGCACCGTAATGTGTCAGCTGCCCAAAAATGTTTGAGTCAACAACTTGGCATGGTGAATATACCACAATGCCAACAATACAACTTTCTTGTAGTGCAGGCGGGAGGGATTGAAAATATTGGTTGCACGCAATGAGATTTGTATAACTTTGAAAGAGACAATCGTAGTGAGCTGAAGGGACAAGATGGCGATATGTTGAATGAGTACTTGAAGTTAGAACAACATAAGAATCCATCATTCACCTTTACAATTGATATAAACGATGAAAAAAGGATTACTCGTTGTTTTTGGGCTGATGCAACTTCTAGAAGGGCTTATAGATTTTATGAAAAAAGGATTAATCATGTTTTCTCAGCTGGCATGTGAAGTAGCCAACGAGCGGAGAGTTCTCATGAGTTTTTTAAAAGATTTGTTTCTAAAGGAAATTCATTAGTGGATTTTATGATTCAATTTGGTCGGGGCCTTCAACATCAACGACATGTAGAGTTGGAATCAGATAACAAAGATTTGATTGAGAGAGCGAGAATGAAAATTGCCAATCACTTCTTAAGTAAAATGGTTGACATTTATACATATTCTATGTATTATAAATTTGAAGACGAGCTGTGTAAGTCTTTGAATTATAAGTTTGAACTTATGAAAGAGGATGTCAACTACCATTTATATAAGATTTGTCAAAGGAATGTCAGCAAGTGTAATGTAAGAGAAATCCATTATGACAAATCTTGGGATTATGCTATATGCACTTGTAAAAAATTTGAGAGTTTGGGAATCCTATGTCGGCATATACTAGCTTACTTGAATAAGTATCATGATCTTGACAAGTTGCCTACAAAATACATTTTATCGAGGTGGACAAAGAGTGTAAAATCAGCAAGTGTAATTGATGATAATGTTGTGGCGATAAAAGATGATAAGTCATACTTACTCTTGCAGAGTCAATTGATTCAACGTTCTTTAAATTTGATTGATAGTGCTCTCACAAATGAAGAAGCCACAAATTTTGTAAAAGAATGTCTAGATAATGGATATGAGAAGGTGAAGCAAATTATTGGAAAGACTGATTCTGAAAGAAACAAGGAAATGGAGTGTGGTGGAATTAGTGTATCCAAGTCAGTTAACATGACTTCTACACATGAACATAGTTATATTGAGCCAAACCATGTGCGAGCAAAAGGGTGTGGAAAAAGGCTAAAGGGTGGCAAAGAAAGGGCTTTGGGGAAAGCAAAAAGTGCCAAGAGTAGACGTTGTCATGCATGTGGGGAAGTTGGTGTGACACACGATAAAAGAAACTATCCGAAGCTTAATAATTTGTAAGCAAGTTTGTGTATTTTAACTTTGCTATTATTTTAAAATTGATTTTGACTTTGTTTAATTTTGCCTTTAATATTTGTTTACATGTAGAATTGGAGTATCAAATGATGATGCTACTCAGGCTCCAAGTATAGATAATGATGATGCTACTGAGATTGATATGTGAATCATTAAATCTAAATTTTGAGGTAATTCTGATTTTTATTCTACTAGCATTTCAGTAGCTGTATATAGTTTCTGTGTGTTTATTTTGCTGGGATGTCATATGTGGGTAGAGGCCATTTTATTAAGTTGTTGCTTGTATATTGGTGTAAGTAACCTTTTTAGTAGAGATGGTGCAACAACTACTTCATCTAATTTTTATTTTCGTCTAATAGTATTCTGTTTCAGCACATAATGAATCACAACTGTTATCACTTTGTCACTTTAGCTATCACTCTTGAGGCAGTTGTCACTTTATGGCTGATAGATCATATTTTATGTCAGGCAATCAGTTGTTACACAAAAGACTGAAGGCAGTAAGACTGAAGGCAGTTCAATGAGGTGGAAAACTACAGCAGTACACAAGTGTCAATTTTATCATAGTATCTAGATGTTTAAAGTACCTTAGTTTCTATGTTGGCTGAAATGGGTGTAGTAAGTTGTTGTAGTATCTAGATGTTTAAAGTACCTTAGTTTCTTGTGGTGACTTTTGGATTCGTTTTGGTAATCAAGACTATTGTTGTGAGCCAACTGCAACATGAATGAATGTTTTATGGTTGTTTGATTGATTAGTTTTTTTCCCTTCAGCTTTTGTATGTGAACAATGCACCATTTTAAACAAAAAACAATGGCTTTGAGGAAGTAGTAATGTGATCATTGTATAGTATATGGCCCAACCTTTCCATATGGAAGCAATGACCATAGTGAGGACAGGTTCAACTTTGACTAAAGATTTGTACTTTTGGTTTGTCGTAAAGAGTAAAGAGACTTATTTAGAAGGCTCTAAGTGAATGGAATGATGAATCATCATTAATGTTTTGGTTTTGCCAAATTGCCAGTGAAGGTAAAATAGTGGGTGATCAAGTGCATGATATCAAAGCTCTTATTAGTATGCTTCTTCTTTTTTCCAACTATTCAACAAAATACAACACAATATTCAACACATTTTCCAACTATTCAACAAAATACAACACAATATTAAACACATTTTACAGTAAACAATATAATCAGATTCTTATAGATCCTTAATGAACATGACAATATTCAACACAATAATACAATATTTAGTACATCTACAATAACATGATTAAAATCAATATCCAAGAAATTACAAGTGCAATAATAAATTTGTTTCTTCGCATTTTGCCTAGTGCACGAATTTTCTCCATCTCTTGCTCCATTCCGTTAATCTTTCGAAGTAATCCGGGGATTATTTGTCTTGATCTATCACACATTGGAGGATCATACCAAGAAAAAATTGACATGCATTCCTCTGTAAACAAAGAAGGTTTGAGTTTTATGTGCAAGTAAATAGAATGGAAGAGATATAAAAAAAATTGAAACCCTAACACACTTACTTTTCCATAATTCGGACATGATAAAAAGCTTCTTCCTGGGTTTGAATCGGTCCATGCTGTTTTAAGTTGAGGTCATCTCTTACAATCACAATTTGCGTTCATAGCTTCTCAAGTGAGAAAGTCTTTCTAAAACACGAATAGAGTTACTGATATATGGAATGCTCTACATTAGAACCACTATGTTGCAGAAAGTTACAAGTCGAATTATGTCAACATAATTCATAATCACAAACAAAAAAGATATCCAACTCAAATGGAAGCGAGCATAACAAAACTGCAACTCAAATGGAATCCTGCATAACAAAATTGCAAATTATTTTTGCAATATTTGACATCTAACTAAAAATCCTGTCCACATGATAAAAGCTCCACATAAACACTATTTGGAAAACATAAACAAGCTGTATCAATTCAAATTCCAACAACAGAGTAGAGAATTTGGTGCAAAAGGTATAACCAACAGAGTAGAGAAGTTGATATATTTAATTATATATTTAATTTGGAAGGAGGTTTTACATATAAAATCCAGAAGTAACAATAAATTTCTCTTCTCCTGTCAAAAACTCATCTTTCAGGAATATATAGAAAACACACTAGTGAAAGTGTTGTCCAGTCTAAGTTCCATATATTGGATTCCCATTTTTTAAGTCAAAAATAAATCATTTACTTATTTTTTGGTGCAAATCAACAATAAATCACAACCACACTGAAGGAAAATTTCTAAGTCAAAAATAAATCATTTACTCATTTACTCTTTTTGTGAAACAAACAAAAATTTTCAATCGTTAGCCCCTCAAAAATTATCTGACGAAAATGGGATCAACACGCAACAAATTTTATTAACCAAAAGAAGAAAATACAGAATCATACTTAAAGCATGATAAATCTAGAAATAGCTAGAAGGTTCAACAATCCCAGAGAGCATCAACCGAAAAATGAAAAAGAATATTTAATTCCAAGTAAATTCTAGGGTTTGCCTCTCAATAATTTTTAGTCCTAAAAAACCAATTATTGAAAACCAAAACACAAAATGTACAAAAATTAAGCCTAATTCAACACTAAAAGCTTGCAAATGCATCTACCCACATCTAATTTTGCTACCTTGCAGTGAATCGGAGGATTTGTCGCGAGGGGATGGAAGCCGTTGCGGGGAGATGAGAAGCCGCCGCGATTTTAGGGCTAAGTCAGGAGAGCTATTTGAGTCATGAGGAGATGAAATTTGATTCATAAGTGATGAGAGGAGATGATCGATGAGAGGTAAGAGAGGCAACGGGGTTAGTGTTAGTGTCGAAGAGAGAGAGACAGATGCTTGGTTTTTTTTTTGGAGTCGAAAGTCAGGAGAGAAGGGAAATAAGGCATGCTATTTATAGGTATGTTGGGTAAGCTTTTTAAAGGGTAAGCATGTGATCGGGACTGTATATATATATATATATATAACAAGAGAACGCATACAAACACAATTGAATTACTGAATAAAAACAATTTTATTGATAACTTAAACTATTTACAAGTGCAGAAAATAAATATGACTTACAAATTTATTTGACTATGAACATTAGAAGAAGAGGGGTAGAGAAAGGCTAACAGCGGTAGAGGCTAAAGATTCAACTGAGAAGGAACTCAACGTCTTTTTAAGTCTGCCTTACCAAATGAGTTCAGTTTCCTTTTATAGATCAAGGAAAGAACTATTACATGGTTACTATTACAACAACTGGGGTAAAGTAAAAACATATTACATTTAACTAGGGTAAAGTAAGAAACATATTACATTTACTAAAGTAAAGTAAAAGCAAAAAAGTAGGCTATGACTTTTGACCAAAATCTTGCAGGAAGCGCTTTCGATTGGACAATTTGGTGCAATCTTTTGACTTAAGCGACTGTGGGGCCCTGATGCATGTGACTGAAATGACTAAGCTGCTGGGGCAGGGGCTAGCTGCTAGAGCAGGTGTTGGAAGTCAGCTGCCTTCATCATATCCACTTTGATTGATTGATGAATGAGGCAAACAACTTGTTGACTGATGACCGATCAGGCGAAGGGATCCTGAGCATCCTGAAGACTAATAGTGCCATAGGGGTCACAATTGTCTTCTTCTTCTTCATTTTGACTAGATTCAACTTCTTTGGATTGTGAAGAAGCATTTTCTGAAGCTTCAATATCATCGTTTAACTGCTCAAATCTCATATGAATAGCGTCGACAAAGAGTCTTAGCTGAGCTTTAGAGTAACTATTGATATTAGAAACATCGAGTGAGTCGAGGGGGGGGGGCACTGATTTATCTTTAGATTTATCAGATGACCGTTTGGATGATTTACTGGAAGATTCAACAGTGGGAGTTATGGTAACTGGAGGGGTCA
This sequence comes from Panax ginseng, assembly GCA_020205605.1. Taxonomy (NCBI): domain Eukaryota; kingdom Viridiplantae; phylum Streptophyta; class Magnoliopsida; order Apiales; family Araliaceae; genus Panax; species Panax ginseng. The sequence goes on along the minus strand of CM035143.1, from coordinate 55,033,784 downwards.
AAATAGGAGAAGGGGAAATTCTTTTTAAACTTGGCCAACTATCCTATCGACACCGAATTTATCCCACCATTTGATGTAAAAACGGCGAGACACATGGGCAATGGGTTATAAAGAAGTCTGAGCTGTCCTTATGCCGATGGACGACGGAGACTGAAATATGGTGACTTCTTGAGGGGATAAAATCTCGTATTGCCACTTAAGGATCCATGGGATTTTATATTTACTGCAGAAAAAATGAAAACTGGAACTCCTTCATAGACTGGATTATAGTTAGCATGATTAGTAAAATGGTGAAATTGTGTTTTGAGAAGATCGGGAAGAATCTCATAACACAGACCAAGCCTATTCCACCAAAGGGTGAACCACATGGGGATTTTACTTTTGAACTTGTGGTCAAATTGTAAAAGCCACGAATGACTATGATCTTCATTTTGGTGAAGAAGGATTTTATTCCAAGCCTCAATATAATCAAACTAGCAATAAGAGCTAGTTTGATTAGAGAGGGACCTGAGATCAGAAGGATGATTTCCCCAATCAGAAAAACTGAGGATTTGTTTAATATAAAGCGAATGATAAAGAAGTTTGGACTTATTATCATTAGCATAAATGGGTTTAATGAATATTGACTCGGTTTCAAGAAGGATATCCTTATAATCGCAAGGGATTTATAAGGAGCAGGTGGGAGAAATGCCACCCGGTAGGAAAATCTTTGATCACGCAAGTTTAATGGGGTCATCTTTGGGTTTCATGTGTAACTCAAGGTGAAATAGGTACTGATCATATTTAGCATGATATTCAGAGGCTGGATAACTAGATATGGATGAGGTCGCCCTCGTTTGATTAGCATATGGGTCAATTGGTTGTTGTTGACTAGCAAGAGCCGATGAATAAGGCTTGGGGATTGTCCCAAGAATTTGCAGTTTAGTAATTTGACTGGGCTGAGCAACTGGGTTAACTGGGTGAGGAACAATAGTTCCTTTTAACTGATTGATTGGGCCAGAAGAGCGGCCATGACCACGAGAAGATGATCCTCCTCATATACTCATGTTGTAGAGACAATACCTGTGTTGATGAATTCACGTGTGAGAAAATCAGGAACTGAATTGTTACTACCTTTAATATATTCAATATCAAAATCAAAAATACTGAGGAGAGCTTTCCATCTAGCGAATGAATGCTTAGAGGCGACATTCTCAACGTCCTTTTCAAGAATAAATTTTGCTGATTTGCAATCTATTCTAACCAAGAATTTTTGATTAAGTAGATCACGTTGAAATTTATTAATACATAAAACAAGTGATAAAATCTCTTTTTTAATAGTACTGTAATTTAACTGTGTAGGATTTCATGCGCCAGAATGAAATCAGACGATTTGTTCAAGGAAGTGGGAGTTAACTTTTGTTTGAGAATTCCACCGAATCCAATGTCAGAGGCATCAGTTTCAACTACTTTGAATGCTGAATCATTTGAAATGCTAAGGCAAGGCAAGACCTTAAATATTTTTTTGACTTGTTGGATGACGAAGTATGCATCGTCGATTCATGGAGGTGGATTACTTGTAAGTTACTGAAAAGAGGCTTACAAATCTTCACGAGATTTTGGTAAAACTTGCCAATATAATTGAGCGAGCCCAAGAATCTCTGTAGCTGTGTTTTGTCGGTAATCTTATCTGGGAATCGATCGGCGAATTGAATAGCTCTGTCAATTGGCCGTGTGAGTCCATGATAGAGGATTAGACCGAGAAACCTGACTTTAGTCAGAAACAGACTACACTTGGAAGGTGAAAGAACAAGACCATTGGTTTTAACCGTTTTGAAGAACGAATTCAAATGCTTAATATGCTCTTCAATAGTCTTTGAGAATACAAGAATATCGTAAATATAAACAATTATAAAATGACTGAAAGGATTAAAAATATTATTGAGAATATTCTAAAATTCACTAGGCGCATTTTTTAGTCCAAATGACTGAACATTCCATTCGTAATGACCGAACGGAGTGGTGAATGCTATTTTGTATCTGTCATTGGGGTGAATAGCAACTTGCCAGAATCCCGACTTAAGGTCAAATTTATTGAAGATTGTGGAGGAGCTTAACCTACTAAGGAGATCTTCCTTATTCGGCAGAGGGTACCTAATACACTCTAAGACTTTATTTAACGGTTTATAATTGATAACTAGGCGAGGAACACCTCTTTCTTTTTCTGCTTCATTGTTAACATAGAAAGCAGGACAAGACCATGGTGATTTACTATGTCTAATTAAACCTTTACTAAGGAGATCATTGATTTCCTTTTTGCATAACTCCATTTGTTCATGACTCATTTGAATTGGTCTAGCTTTAGTGGGGATTTAATGTTCTTTGAATTCTTTAGCATAAGGTAATCTGACTACATGCTTCTTCTTATGCCAGAAGGCATTGGGAGAATCAGAACACAAATTATCTTGTAAATAATTTTTAAAATTGACAATCTGTTCTTGAACTCTTTTACTCTTAAGTTGTTCTTCAACTTGTTTGTATTTAATCTCTTCCTTTAAAAAGCTTAATTGGGTAACTTTGCAATTTAATAGATTTACTGATTTGGAAATTTATTCTTCTTGAATAAATTTTAAATCTCTTTCGTTTGGTTAATAAGAAATTTAAATGTTATCTTTTTTCCCAAATGCTCACAACTCAATCCTTTATTATTGGTAGTGAATGGGTACAATAAGTATATAAATGGTAACCCTAAAATGATTTTATCTGCAAGATTGCGAATTAAAACAAATGAGGTTTTAAAACACATATTATCTTGACAGATATGCACTTTAGGCAATTTATATTTTATTTCCATTTGACTACCATTAGCTGAATTGAGCTTTTCACTAGTCTTTTTGTAATACTTAGTGGGGATAAGTCCTTCTTGAATACAATTAAGATCTGCACCAGTATCAACCAAGGCAGGAAGTTGTATCGAGAAAGTTTTATCAATAACTAAATTAATAGAGATATACCATTTTTGGATGGTGATATCTTTAATTCTTTTAAGAGAAAGACCTTGGACGAAAAGATCAGTCTCATCTTTAACACTTGAAGATTCAGGTATGTCATGATCTTCTTCACTGGAAGAGGAATCATGAACCTGAAGGTCAGATTTATTATTTTCAATTTCTTTTCTTAAATTAGCAACGTCTAATTTTAAATTAGAAATTTCTCTTTTGAGTTTATTAACTTCTTGATTTAACTCAGGGAGATTGACTTCTCTAATTGGAGACTTAAATCTTTCTAGTGTTTTAGTAAGACTAAAAATAGGTTTCTCTTTGGCTTTAAGAACCCTATCAGTAATTTTCTTATCTTTCGTTAATAAATCTTTTAACTGTTTTGTGTACTGAATATTTAAATCAGGATCAGTAATTTTGCTAATTAAGTCAATTAGCAAAGAACTTTCTTCATCTTCTTTGGTAATTACATTTAATCTTTTACAACGGTTATTCTCGCAATCTTCAAAGACATCTTTTGTAACCGTTATCACTATTTGATTCATCATTACAAGTGCTGCTACTCGAAGATTCTGGAATATCAGAAGCTTCTTCGTTACTGACGTTATTTTCAATTCTTATTAACTCTAATAATTGTTCAGTATCTTCAGTTGAGATATTCAGATGGGTTAACTTTTGTTTAACTCTACACTCACTTTTAAAGTGCCCTTTCTGCCCACAATTGTGACAGATAATTTTACTTTTATCAAATTTCTTTATTTTTTAGTTGATTTTTTGTGTGCTGACTTAGGTTTCTTATAATAAGAATCTTGATTAGTATTTTTATTATTTTTATCTTGATTATATCGCTTTTTACGATGTTTATGACTCTTATGCTGAGACTCAATATGTTTATGCTTATGCATGTGCTTTCTTCTAGAGGGAGCCAGAGGGGGTAAACCATATTGTTCATAGAAGGTGCCTAACTCATATTTAGCTTTATTTTTATCTTTACTAGCTTGTTTAGCCAATTTAAAGTCAATACACATTTTTAATCCAATTTTTTTAATATATCTTATAATATCACCGTAGGTTAAATTATCATAATCAATATATCCTAAATTTTTACTCAATTCTTCTCGAACTTTATGTGCAAACAAAGAAGGTAAACAATTAACGAATTTTTCTTTCCAAAATGGTTTATTACTATCAGTCCTCATCATAACTCGTGAAGTAAATACATCTTTATACCACCTGAAAACACTTAGGGTGGGACAAGTGAGGTTACTAAGCTGATCATGAATTCTTTCAGTGATGTTACTAGGAGTTCCAACAAAATGTTTAATAAAGGTGAAAATTAAAGTATTAACTCCGTTCGGGTGGACGATACCAAACATCTTCATCAAAGATGGGATTGTCATATCGTCCATCCGGATAGCATGAATAATTGATATCCTGACTCTTACGTGAGATGTTTTTCCCACCAAGACCTAAGAATACCAGTAAATCCACTAGCTATTAATTCAACTATGTCCGGTTGAGACAGATGATTGAATTTTATAATATAGATATTAGCTACCATAGACATATGATTTAGTTTATTAAGAATTTCTTGTTTACTAAATCCATCAATATTCCATTCATATATTTTATTAGATGAAACAGAGAATTGTTTATCTAGATTTCTCTTTTCGAACTATAGATCCGGAGGAGTAGGTCTAGAGTACCAATTTCTGGTAATACTTGTGTTGTTAATAGTTAATTTGTTAAGCTGATCATTAAAGTCTAAAACAGTATGAGACTGCTCAGAAGAACTACTGCTTTCATTATCAGGTTCCACTTGATCAATAAGAGCGATAGTGCCACTTGGACCTGCTTCATTTTTGAGTTTTTTAAATAGCTTATCAATTGCATGTGTGAGTTCATTGTCTTGATTAGGTCAACCTAACTTATATCTATTTTCTGGTAATTTTAGTAAGGGTTGTTCAATTTTTGAATCAGGCCTTTTAATAGCGGTTTCTTCAAATTTTTCTTCAATTCTATCAAGCTGTCTACCAACAGTTGCTAGGTATTGATTACTGAAATTTAATTGTTCAATGATTTTTTTTTATCATCTTTGATATTATCAGAAATTTTAAAAGGATTGGCTATGACTAAAGTATTTTTTACCGGAATAACAATAGATTCTAGTTGAGGATGACTAGAAGTAGTTTTGGATTTATCTTCTTTAACCCGCTGAGTTTTAGTAATAACATTAGATTTACTTTGATATTGTTTATACCAAATATAAAAAGTAATGTTTATTTCTTCATTTTTAATAAAAATTTTCCATCTATTAACTATTTTATCTCTTTCCTTTTCATTAGGGTGATTAGATCTAAATATATGTCTTTTTTCTTTATTAGACTTAGAGTTAAAATCTTTGACTAACTCATCCCAATCTAATACAAATTCTTTTTTAATAACTCTTAATTGATTATGTATGGGAGCATTAAAATCAGATTGAGTGGGAAACTCAGAAGATGTCAGAGAAGAAGAGTTTTCTTCTTCAATAGGATCATTCTAGGTGTAATAGGGGTGACTAGCTTGACCTTAATTAAGGATTCCTTTAAGCTTAATGTCTTTAATAGAAGGGTTACTAAGAATTTCAGTATCTCTTCTAATATGAATAACTGAAGGTGCTGATGAACTTGAAATCTCTTCTATTATGACTGGATTTCTAGTATGTTCAAAACTAATTTTAACAGTTCTGTCTGAAAATTGTCTAATATTCTCTATATTTAACAAATTATTAACTATAGGCTGCTGTGGTAACTCATTTGGTAAAGTCCATTGACTAGGTAAAGTAATATCCTTCCAGAGAATTGTTCTTGGGATCTGGACATTAGCATCACTAGTTGAGCTTTGAATTAAAACTGTTTGATCTTTAGGACTTTTATTAAGAGCATGAACATTCAAGTTTGACTTCATAGTCTTATAATAAATCCTGTAAATCAAAGCAATAGGCTGAGATCCTTCAATCATTTGAGTAATCTCACCAGAAGTTTTAATATTTAATGTTAAAGCTTTTAATAAATTTTGATCACTGAGGCTAAGGGTGAAATCAGGAAAGCAATTGAAATGGATAGGACCATTATGCAGACTTGATTCCATAGCTCCAATAATACTTGGGTAATAATTCAAAAATCTAGCGTCTCTAAGACAAAGGTAGATACATGAATTAATTCCTTTGATGTTAAGTGGTTTAACTACACCTTGAACAAGACCTATATGAATAAAATTATAACCCTTTTTCTATGTTTTTTAATAACATCAGGAGATAAAAGACTACAACTTTCATATTCTTTATTAATTGCATAAACCTTTTCAACTGTCTTAACATTATAATCAGTTTTAAAGTTATCTAAAAAGGTTGACTGATAAATTTCTCTAGGAGAAACTTTGGGTATGTTCCAATCATGGAGTACTTGACTTATGTTTTCATAACTATGTTCTTCTTGGTTAACTATGTCTGGAACAGGAGGCAAAGCTGACCGGTTACTAACTGAAGAGCTAGATCGGAATAATCTACTCATCTTTACTAATTTCAAAAATAATTCTTAGGCATTATTCTTCCATTCATACCATTGCTATCATTAAGACTCATACCTATGTTCTTAAACCAGACACTGCTCACACCTGGAGACTTACAAAAGGTTTGCAGCGGATGTAAAATCAGCCCATCGAGCGAGGAATTAAGCATACAGTTAATATATATATATATATATATATATATATATATATATATATATATATATATATATATATACCTTCATTATTTGCTCATAAAGTTAGAGAAGAATTAAGTAAAATTTAGGATACATTGATTATGATAATTTAACCTACGGTGATATCATAAGCAATATTCAAAAAATTAGCTTAAAAATGTGTATTGATTTCAAATTAGCTAAACAAGCAGGTAAAGACAAAAATAAAGCCAAATATGAGTTAGGAAAATTTTGCGAATAGTATGGCTTACCCCCTGTTGCTCCCTCTAAAAGAAAGCACATGCATAAACATATTGAGTCCCGTAAAAATCATAAACGCCATAAAAGAAAACATAAGCAAGATAAAAATATTAATCTGGAAAATATTATACTAAGCCTAAGTCATCTCGTAATAAATCAACCAAGAAATCAAAGAAGTTTGACAAGAGTAAAATTGTTTGCCACAATTGTGGGCAAAAGGGACATTATAAAAGTGAGTGCAGAGTTAACTGTGATGTTGAATAACTAGTGACATTAGTGATGTCTTCATGTAATTGATCGATTCTCGTATAAAAAGCATCGGCAAGGAGCCTTAAATGTGCTGTTGAATAACTAGTGACATTAGTGATGTCAATAGGATCAGGGGGAACATCAACTTTTGATTTTTCAACTAACTTTTTAGATGATTTACTAGCTGATTCAATGCAATTTGGCCGAAATGGGGCAAGGGTGGATAGGGGAAGGAGGAAATTCTTTCTGAACTTGGCCAACTATCCTATCTGTAAGACCCCAACTTTTTAATGAATAAAATCAAATTTCCTTTATTTATTATTGTGAATAATAAGGTATTAATTTGATATAATACTTTGGTTATGGGTGAAATGTGCAAAATTTCAAAATAAGCAAATGGTTATATAATATTCATTGTTGTTTGGAATATTCGTTTGGTCGTGGAATATTCTTTACGTCAGAATATTAAATTTACTACAAGCATGACTATTTGTGGGCCCCATAACGGATAAACCGTCGGATGGAGAAAAGCGACAAAATTGAATAACGGCGTAGTTGTTACCGAATTAACTTTGTTGGAATACCGTTGGTTAAAATACACGAATGTCGTGTTGTTGCACAAGAAGACACGGTTGCATGAAGATTGTTGAATTATTGATCCTTACGTAAGAAGGCACTTTACTCAATAATTGTCACGGTGAGTTCTTATTCAATATTTTATTTTATTGATTCAATAATTACTACGTTGATATTTATATTATTGTTGTTTCAATAATTGTCATCGCATAAGATTTCCCATTATCGGATCAATAATTCATATTATTTGAATAATATTATTAGATAGCATTATTGGCAATGTTTAGAAAGTTCATCAAGGAGAGGTTTGGTCACCTAATTGGCGCCGAAGAAGGAGAATTCTTATTGGAAAACCCCTCTTCCTCCTCTACCGGTTGTCATAATTGTGATTCTGTAATATTATTTGTGAATAATTAATTATGGATTTATATGATAAGGAAATATTTATTTTATGTGGATATAAATGATGGATATATTTATTTTTATGTGGATAAAAATGAAGGAGTTAATGTTGAGGTGTTTTATCAGTATTTTTATCGGAATGGAGATATTAAAAATTAAACCAGTGTTTTTGAGATATATTGCAAGAGTTATAATTTTTAATCCGACCGTTGGATCGTTGAGATTTTTGGATATGTTATACATATATAAGTTGAGTATATGTCCATAAATTTTGAACCGTTAAAAATGAACGCATGATTTGTTATGAATTTTAATAGGTGACTGATTCAGAAATTAGGTTATAAATGATTTTGGTGGAAAATTCTAGAATTGGTGGGCCCCGCTTTTGGTTGGTGAAAATGTGCTGAGATTTTTATTCAAATGTGGTGGGTGGGAATAGTACCAGGTAAAGCCATCAGGTTGAAGGTTAAGTCTCCTTCGGCGTGCTAACATTTTCCTATAAATAGAGGGCTAAGTTAGAATTGAAAATCACACCAGAAACAAGTTTTCTTTCTCTCTATATTGTCTATCGTATTTTAGTAAGTATTTTGATACCTTTAGAGTTGCTATTCCGTGCAAGTTTCTGTCGGCTTTATATCCGAAATTCAGTCAGAAGTACGGTTATTTTGAGGTAAGGGATGTTATTTTCTTCATACATGATATTATTTCTTCAATATCATTATGCCGAAGTATTGATCTGAACTCTTTATCAAATTTGGAACTTTTTGTGTCGGGGTTACTATTTATGTATACGGCACTATTCACGTATATGATACTATTCACGAATACGGCACTATTCACTGAAAAATGAAATTTTCTTCTTTTTGTCCAAAATGTCTATTATGGTTACTATCTTTGATTGTATCCATGTTTTGATCTTTATTCTTGAATTTTGCTTCAAAATTGGTTATTATGGAGTATTTTTGATCTTGGATAAACTGTTATACGAATCCTTACTATTTGTTCTTCTGTCTCACTGGATTCGTTTTCTTTAAAATATTTTTCATCATCCTCAGTCCTAAATGATGATATTACTAAATATCTTTGGCCTGTAGTGCAAAGATAAATGATTAACTAATGAATATCTTTGGCCCGTATTGCAAAGATGAACAGGTGTTGAGATGAACATGACCAACTGGTGATACAAATGAATATCTTTGGCCTGTCGTGCAAAGATGAATATTTGATACAAGATGTATATTGATTGATTTTACAGGGATAAAATATTGATGATGGACTTTTAAATCTTAGAAGATAGTGGAATTCTTTCTCTACTTGACTCTTCTAATGGATTATTTTTTCAGCTGCAGTTGTTGATCTAAAACTTGTTGTCTATTATATTTTATCAGATTTTTCCCTGTTGATGAATAATGATAATTTGTTGTATATTATCTTAGTCATAATATTCTTTACTGGGCTAGTTGAGCTCACCCTTTTCCTTTTTGTTCCATTTTTCTTCTCAAGAGGTGAGAACATAGCAGGATCTAGTCGGGGTATGGAGTGATGGTTCTAGAAAGATGTTTTAGCAGTCCTCACTATTTCTATAAAATAGTGTTTGAATAATTGTAATGAGGACTTATTTGAATGTGAATATTGTCTAGAAGACAATATTTGTATTTAAACTCACAGTATATGTGTTGTCGTGTTTTGCACGACAATTGTATTATTGAAGTTGTAGTTTTCTTTCTGTACCATGTATTTGGCGACTCAGAATGGGTGTTGTATACCTATTTTGGGGCGCCACGAGTTGGTATCAAAGCTTAGGGATATGGTCTCTGGCGAGAGATCGGGGAATAGAACTAGGAGGAAGAGATGAGTAAATCATTCGCTAGTGTGTCCTATCTAAGCTTATTTGTTGGTCGATCATAATATAGGGATATTATGTGATATGTTAATTTGTTTAATTAACCCTTGTTTTATGGCGATGATTTAAAATGGGCACGAGAAGCGTTAACAATGGAGTGTATGAAAGCGTGGAACAACATTTAGTTACAAACCAGAGAGCGTGCAACAGAAGGCAATATTCCTCCCGTAAACAACACTACCGAAAGCAAACGATGAATGATGGAATGTTTAGGAGCTTTTTGCAGTACATGCAAAATCAGACGAGGGAGACTCGTGTACAAAATACGGGTGGAAGTGATACCAACGCGCGGTCTGTCACAGCCAAGCAGTTCAAAGAGTTGGGACCACCAGAATTTATTGGAAAGCCGGATCCGATCAAGGCGGAAACATGGGTCAAGTAAATTACCAAGATATTCGATGTCTTGGGATGCACGGAGGAATAGAAGGTTCTATTCGCCTCCTTTATGTTCCGCGGTGAGGCAGACTACTGGTGGGAGTCTGTGAAGCGTACCCAGCCTGCTGTACTCAACATGTCTTGGGAAACGTTTCAGAAACTATTCAATGACAAGTACTTTCCTAAAAGTATTCGTCATATGAAGGAGGTAGAGTTTATCAGACTGGAACAAAATAACATGACGGTGTCCCAGTAGGAGGCGAAGTTTGTAGAGTTATCCAGGTTTGTACCTCATTTGGTCGAAAATGAGGAACGAATGACGAGGATGTTTCTGAGAGGTCTAAAGCCCGAGATTTGGAAATATCTTATATCTCATAAATTTTCTTTATATTCAGATGTTGTAAACAGTGATCAATTATTAGAGCGAGATAATGAGTATGTGCAATCGAGGGACCACAACCAGGGTCATACCGGTGACAGCAGTCATCAGAGCGATGATAACCAACGAGGAGGGAAAAATACGAACAAAGGGGGTAACCACTCGGGTGGTCATCGTGGCCATGATAATAGGAGAGGTGAGTCAAGTGGAAATTTTAGAAAGAGGAGATTTAACAATGACGGGAAGACATCAGCAACAACACCAGCACCAACAACAAATTCTAGGGGAGGAGAATGACCGCCAGTTAGATGTTACAAATGCGGGAAATAGGGACATATCAGCCCAAACTATCAACAATAATCCAAGGTATGTTACAACTATGGAAAGGAATGCCACATAGCTCGGGATTGTTCTGTAGCAAAACCAAGTTCAACGGGGATGGTGACTCCAAGGGCTGTCCCGGATAAGTCGAAATCAGCGGTTCATAGAAGAGCGTTTGTCGTGACTGGCCAAAATGCGAGGAACCCGAACGAGGTGATTACGGGTAAGCTAATCTTGAACTCTTGCGAAGTTTATACATTACTAGATACCGGTTCTACCCATTCTTTTATCTCTCCTGCTTGTGCTCAACGTTTAAACTTGACTCCGGAGAAATTAGACTTTGATTTATCAGTGGAGACTCCGTTGGGTGAAACTTTCGTTACATCCACTGTTTATAAATCTTGCTTAATCCAAGTTGGCACTATCACATTACCTGTTGATCTTATCTCTTTAAATATACTTGCTTTTGATGTGATTTTAGGAATTGATTGGTTAACCACTCATCATGCCAAAATTGATTGTTTTCATAAGGTTGTTAGTTTTCATATTCCTAACCAACCTGTCATACGAATTCAAACAACTAAACCACTAAAATCAGTCACTATGATATCAAGCCATAAAGCTATTCGTTTATTGAAAAATGGATGTCAAGCTTTCTTAGCCTATGTTATGGATTTGAACAAAGACAAGTCAGATTTGAATAATATTTCTGTTGTTAGAGAATTTCCTGATGTATTTCCTGAAGAACTTCTCAGTCTACCCCCAGAACGTGATGTTGAATTCTTTATTGACCTTGAGCCGGGTACAAAAACCATTTCTATAACCCCATATCGAATGGCTCCTATTGAACTTCAGGAGTTAAAAGTCCAACTACAGGAGTTATTAGACATCGGTTTCATTCATCCTAGTGTATCTCCTTGGGGGTGCTCCTGTTTTATTCGTAAAGAAGAAAGACGAGAGTATGCAACTTTGTATTGATTACCGAGAATTGAACCATGTCACCATCAAGAATAGGTATCTGCTACCTCGCATTGATGACCTATTTGACCAGTTGCAAGGAGCACAATTCTTTTCAAAGATCGATCTTCGTTCTGGATATCATCAGCTGAAGATTAAAACTGAGGATATTCCAAAGACTGCCTTCAGAACTCGGTACGGGCATTATGAATTCTTAGTCATGTCTTTTGGATTGACTAATGCTCCTGCTACTTTCGTGGATATGATGAACCGTGTATTCAAGGAATATTTGGATCAGTTTGTTGTTGTCTTTATTGATGACATCCTCATCTATTCCAAAAGCCGTGAAGATCATGAGCACCATTTGAAGCTGATACTTGAAAGGCTTCGTGAAAACAAGCTTTATGCCAAGCTGAAGAAATGCGAGTTCTGGCTTGAGGAAGTAGCATTCCTTGGGCACGTGGTGTCAAAATATGGAGTATCTGTTGACCCGTGAAGATTGAGCAAGCAAAGACAAAGTTGGGAGCAACCAAAGTTCGGTGATAGAAGTCGTAGCTTTACGGGCTTAATTGTTTATTATCGGAGATTCGTGGAAGGATTTTCTCGAATCGCTACTCCGTTAACTCAGTTAACTCAGAAAGATACAAAATTTATATGGAGCGAGGAATGCGAGAAGAGTTTTCAAGAGCTCAAGAGGAGACTCATTTTTAAGACTGTTTCGTAATACCATCTAGTGCACAGATGGATTTGTTATATACAACGATGCTTGAGTGCAAAGGGTTAGGATGCGTTCTCATGCAACATGGGAAAGTCATAGCCTATGCCTCACGACAACTCAAAGAATATGAGAGGAATTATCCTACTACTCATGATCTAGAGTTGGCAACATTCAGTATTCAGCGTTGAAAATTTGGAGACACTACTTGTATGGGGAGAAAGTGGAGATTTATACAGACCATAAAAGCCTCAAATATTTCTTCACCCAAAAAGAACTCAACATGTGACAACGACGTTGGCTTGAACCATTGAAAGATTACGATCACACTATTCAATATCAACCTGGAAAAGCGAATGTAGTAGCTGACGCATTGAGTAGAAGATCATATGCGAGTACGAGTGCGATATTGTCAATGCAAAGGCCCATTCTGTATGACTTGCAAAGGATGGAGGTAGAATTAAAGACTCCAGGGACCCACATGATGATGACGAATATACGAGAAGAACTGACTTTAATCAATAAATTTAAAACTGGTCAAGCTACGAACATGGAGCTGATGCGTATGAAGAAGAAAGTGCAAGAAGGTGCTATTCCAGAAACGAGAATCGATGAAGAAGGAATACTTAGATTCAACTCCAGACTTTATGTTCCTAAAGATTCTGACTTTAAGCATAGAATCATGATGGAGGCACACAAAACCCCGTTTGCAATCCATCCTGGGAGTACCAAAATGTATCATGATATTCGACATACATTTTGGTGGAACAATATGAAGAGAGAGATCGCGGAGTTTATCTCGAGGTGTTTAACTTGTCAACGTGTAAAGGCGGAGCATCAAGTGCCAAAGGGTCCATTACAATCACTTGAGATTCTGAAATGGAAGTGGGAACACATTACTATGGATTTCGTTACATGTCTTCCCAAAGTTTCTCAAGGCATAGATGCGATTTGGGTTATCGTTGATAGATTAACCAAGTCTGCCCATTTCTTACTGATACGTGAGACTTATTCCCTTGAACGTCTTGCCCGCATGTACGTGAATGAGATTGTTAGATTGCATGGCATGCCAGTATCCATAGTTTCGGATCGTGACCCAAGATTCACTTCACGATTTTGGGTTAGCTTCGAAAGCTATGGGCACGGATTTCTGATTCGATTGGCATACCATCCTCAAACGGACGGACAATCAGAGAGGACTATTCAAACCCTTGAAGATCTATTAAGACTTTGTGTCCTAGATTTTAAAGGAAGTTGGGATAAGTACTTTCCACTTGTGGAATTCTCCTATAACAACAGTTATCAAGCAAGTATAGGCATGGCTCCATTTGAGGCGTTGTATGGACGAAAGTGTCGTTCTCAAATTATCTTTGAGACGAGGTGGGAGAAGCAACGTTGTTGGGACCAGAATTAGTACGCATGACTACAGAAAAGATCCAAATGATTCGACAACGTATTCAAACCTCACAAGATCGACAAAAGAGTTATGTTGATCTTCATAGAAAGGACGTGGAGTTTAATATTGGAGATCATGTATTGTTACGTGTTGCTCCATGGAAGGGAGTTACAAGATTTGGAAAGAGAGGAAAGCTCAATCCACGATTTGTTGGTCCATTTGAGATTTTTGATCGAATAGGAAATGTGGCCTATAGACTCGCATTACCTCTAAGTATGTCTCGTGTTCATAATGTTTTTTCACATATCCATGCTTCGTAAATATGTGAAAGACCCGAACCATATTATTGCATTAGAAACCGAAGCGAGAGATAGAGAAGATTTAACGTACGAAGAAGTACCTGTTAAGATTTTGGATAGGAAAGAGCATGTCCTACGCACAAAGGTTATACCACAAGTTAAAGTTTTGTGGAGAAACCATGCTATTGAAGAGATAACCTGGGAGTTGGAATCAGAAATGAAAGCGAGGTATCCTCACCTTTTCGAAACACCAAGTACATACGTCAATTTCGAGGACAACATTTCATAAGGAGGGGAGGTTGTAAGACCCCAACTTTTTAATGAATAAAATCAAATTTCCTTTATTTATTATTGTGAATAATAAGGTATTAATTTGATATAATACTTTGGTTATGGGTGAAATATACAAATTTTCAAAATAAGCAAGTGGTTATATAATATTCATTGTTGTCAAGGAATATTCGTTGGTCGTGGAATATTTTTTCTGTCGGGGAATATTCGTACGACGGCGCCTATTTGTGGGCTCCATAACGGATAACTGTCGGATGAAGAAAATGATAAAATTGAATAACGGCGTAGTTATTACCGTTAACACTGTTGGAATACCCGGTGGTTAAAATACAGTAATACGCGTTGTTGCACAGTAGCACACGGTATTGCACAATATTGTTGAATTATTGATCCTTACGTAAGAAGGCACTACTCAATAATTGTCACAGTAGTTACTGTTCAATAATTTATTTTATTGATTCAATAATTGCTACGTTGATATTTATATTATTGTTGTTTCAATAATTGTCACTGCACAGTATTTTCCATTATCAGATCAATAATTTATATTATTTGAATAATATTATTAGATAGCATTATTGGTAATGTCTAGAAAGTTCTGTCAAGGAGAGGTTTGGTCACCTAATTGCGCTGTTGGGTAATTTTTAGTTACGCACAACACGCAAGTATACGTAGTCAACAAGTAATAAAGAGTAAGTAAAGTATCGTTCCCATGGAGAATTAACTAATAAAGTTCACCAAGCATTAACCCATAACCATCTCAGTCTTATTTAAACAAATGGCTTTGAGTTTTTATATTTAAACTATTAACTTAAATAGTACTAACTACCCCTAGAATGAGACTAGATAATAAAGACATGAGATTACAATTTCCCCTATTGCATCATTTAAATCAACACACTTCTAGTTAAACCAAATTAATTATAACGGATTGTTAGTCGAGAACACAAAAGTGAAATATAGCCATCTCTCGATGTACCATACTCATATCACATATAATCCACAATTGATAGAATACACATGAACACCCACATTACCTAAACCACTATATGTCTATGTGATTTACAAATAATTAGGGTTTGAACCCAAGTCCTCAATTGACTATGAGTGGTGCTTCGGTATATGTCTATCCTAAGCACGAATCATATATTCCATCACCATGTAGAACATACAAACACAAGCTATCAAGATCAAATCTAAACCCATACTTCATCTTTCAAGTTCATATGGGTTATCACAGTAATTGATGGCCAATCAACTAAGCAAATAAGCATAAATCTTAACAGACAAATCCATAGCAATCAACCAGGTTAACAATGAAGTATATCGAAATAAACTAAGCAATAGATTCCATTGTAATCTCAAAATAAAGTTTAGCTTATTATAGAATCAAAATCCATCATCCACAATTGAATATACATTGAAAGATACAAATAGAAAGAAAAGAATCTTCAATTGCTTCAATCCCCAAATCTTAGTTATTCTAGGGTTCTAATCTAATCTAAAAAGAAAGAAAAGAAAAGAAAATAATGATAGCTCTAGCCCCCAAGGGGTGGAATGGTGTTTTCAAGATGAGAATATGTCTAATATATAAGCCCTAATTGAATCCCCCTCTCAATTACGCTTTAACTGCTCTGTTCAGTGAAAAGTCATCTTTGGTCAACACTCAAGAAATGCGTCGCATGAGAAATTGGCCTAAGTTGGCGGCAGTAGCGCAAAAGTTTGAAAATCGTGTTTTTACATTGTAAAGTCAGCGTGGCCGCGCGCCAGTTCGCGCACGGGTGATTTTTTGCTACAGTGTGCTCTGGTAAAATGGCCATAACTTTTGATCCAGGAAGAGTTACGAGGCCTGCCACCTATCAAATCGAAGATATCGACGAGCTCTACAACTTTTATTCTTTGAGTACTGAGAAATAATGCACTCATGAAGGCTTAAATGTAGCTGGAAGGGACTGCTATGAAAATGGCTAACCAAAACAGCGAAGTTTGACGTCCGTTGGTACAACGATCATAACTCTTTCATCCGAACTCCGATTAGAGCGATTCAAGATGTTCCGGAAAGCTACGAAGACGCTCTACAATGTAGTCTAAGTTCCAAGCCAATAACATGAAGTAACATGAAAGCCCAAATGATGTCCGGATTACCTTTTCTTTGCATTTTCTTTGCTTTTCCTTACCAATAATCTCTCACACCGCTCCTAATTGTATAACCTACAAAATGAACACAAAATGCATGAAAAGTAACTAAGACACATGAATATAAGCAACTAATTCAAGTAAAAGATACCGAATAAGTGTATAAAAAATCCACTTATCAAATACCCCCAAACTTAAACCGTTGTTTGTCCCCAAGCAACGCAATATAATGCAATCTATATGCTATGCAAGCTACGCTACTATGACAATGAATCCCCAGATTTCCAGCCATGTTATGAATTCTAATAAGATATGCCTCTTAGAAATATCAAGATCCAAGAACAAAGCATCAAACTAAGCTAAAGGCGTAATGACATACAATCAGATAGTCCTAACCTGCTATAAAAATGATGTGTGTGTGTGATGTGTTCACAGATAAGCTTGACAAAGATGAAGATACCACATGCTTTATTGCTTAAGGCAGAAAATTGAAGTTTAAATCAAGAACTGCATATACTAATGAGACATCAACTACTCCAACACATCAATACAAACTAAGGTTCAACAATGGGTTTATTCTGCTTTATTTTTACTCGCGAGGGCGATTTTCGCACTTTTCCATTTCCATTTACACGAGTGCGTTTTACGCTCCATCTCATCCCAATAGAAAGCATACCCATGTGTTCTCAAAGTTTGAGTATCTGTGTTTTCATAGTCTATGTCTACTTTATACACAATTCCATCTTTAAAAACAACATTTTCTACTCAGCACACAAGCATGCTAATCTTAACTAACAAGCAAATAGGAACATTGTCGCATCTTTACTGGTAGCATCTAAAACAAACAAGCATGAATTATATCATGTATAAAATTATAACTAAGCTCCAGATATCAACCAAGTTCAAAAATCTATCAAACTTCCATTTCATCATAGGCCAAATTAGAATTCAACTAACTATAAACCTGGGATTATGCAATGTTATGCAACTAAACACATACTAAGTAAACAAGACAAAAGAAAACTAAAAAAAAAATCATGTAGAATTTAACTACAAGATACTAAAATACCCCTACTATGCAACTTAAACATGCAATCAAACTATATGCAACTAACTATATGCAACAACTACTCACTACAACTCAATACCCCAAAACTTAAAATAAACAATGCCCTCATTGTAATTAAAAGTGAAAGAATACTCCCCTAAGTGGCAATGTCATCTCCGTTCGCCTCCTCATGATCCGATGATATATTAGGCGATGGCTAAGTTTGAGATATTCTATTGTTGGAAACTGAGTGTGGGCTTCTAACTGTCCGAACGTTTGAGATTTGAAATTAAAATAAACATTTCAAAGCATCAATCAGGGCATCGGCGGCAGCTACACTAATTTATGTAATCCTCGGCAGCATGGTAGCAAGAACTTACAAGCGATGTCTGCAAAGTCTATCGGTAGGGTGCTTTCGGCAGTAAAAGGCGTCCTCAAGCCTCTTCGCGCCGCGCGCTTCACGTGACTGGTTCTACTTCAGTTTGGTTTGACTTCTGTTTGATCCTGAATACTTATAGCAATTAAATTTAACCTGAGAGGAGAAACAATAAAGCTATTATTAAGATTTACCACTATCTAACATCTACTAAATATGACAATGTAAATAAGAATTAAACAAGGAGGGAGAAAGATTGGATGGGGTGCCTCCCACCGAGCGCTCAGTTTATAGTCCATTAGCTGGACTCTTTTCATGACATCGCTATCCAATTCCTCTACGATAAGCTAGGAACCCTCCATCCATTAGAACCGCTATGTGTTTTGGTAGATTCCCCATCATGCGAGTCTGTGAATTGAAGCAATCTAGCATAATTCATGTCCATGATGTCTCTAGCTCCACTGCATAGCTAGGTGTCTCGTCCGTTGTAATTGGGAATAAACTGTTGCGTTGAGGCATGGAAAGTACAACGAACTTTTCCTCTATTATTTTCTCTTCTTCAGCCCACCATGGTGTATATGAGGCATCTTTATCATACTGCTTATTTCCTTGAATGTGACTACCTAGAGGACATGGGTGTGCAAAACTCACTGGATTTTACAACTTTGGTCGAGAAGGCACTTGGGGTATAATACAGGTGATATGATGTTCTTCATTTTCCAAACCCCCAGTTGTATCCTCAACGTCCACTCATTTCAGTTCATCCAGTGGCATGCACACTTCTGGCTTTCCATCAGTTTCATCATCCATGTCATAGTACCAATTGTTTGGAGGGCGATTGTTCAAGGCTTTGAACATTTGATCCATCTGAGTCTGAAGATTTTGAATTGACTTTTCTTGCTCAATCATACTCTCCTCAGTTGATGCCATAAATTTGAACCACAATTCCTCCAACCTTGAATTTTCTTGTTTAGTTTCAAAATTCTTGTGTTGAGGGCCATTTATTGAAGAGTTAATGAGTTGTTCCATCTGTCGATTAAGATTCTGGGTTGATAACTCCTGACTCATTATCATCTCTTCCTTTTCTGCTATAATCCTTGACATGAATTCCTTCAACTCTGAATTTTCTTCTTGTTGCATTGGAGGTGGATATGAAAAGTCTGGTGGATATGTTGGACATGGAATGCAGTCTTGGTCTTGATAGTTACAATTCCATTCAGAATCTGGTTGATACCCCCAACCTTGATGATAATTGGGATTAGCATGGTTGTTGGAGTAATCACCCCCAAACTGTACTTGTCCAACAACGATGTTTGAATCGATAACTTTCGGATGCTTTCGCTTGACACAATATTCACATGTAACTGTAAATACATTGAATCCCTCAGTTCTTATGTCCTTTGGTAGAGGCATGTTCGCATAAGGCCATTGATAAGCAAAGTCCCCCATGATACCTGAAAAGAGAGAAATATAAGAAGCTAATTAAAATAAAATAATAATAAAAAAAATGTTTAAATTAAGACCAATTTGATTGAAATTAATGTTGGCAAAAATTATTAAAATAATTCCTCGGCAACGGCGCCAAAAACTTGTTGGGTAATTTTTAGTTACGCACAACACGCAAGTATATGTGGTCAACAAGTAATAAAGAGTAAGTAAAGTATCGTTCCCATGAAGAATTAACTAATAAAGTTCACCAAGCATTAACCCATAACCATCTCAGTCTTATTTAAACAAATGGCTTTGAGTTTTTATATTTAAACTATTAACTTAAATAGTACTAACTACCCCTAGAATGAGACTAGATAATAAAGACATGAGATTACAATTTCCCCTATTGCATCATTTAAATCAACACACTTCTAGTAAAACCAGTGAAATATAGCCATCTCTCGATGTACCATACTCATATTACATATAATCCACAATTGATAGAATACACATGAACACCCACATTACCTAAACCACTATATGTCTATGTAATTTACAAATAATTAGGGTTTGAACCCAAGTCCTCAATTGACTACGAGTGGTGCTTCAGTATATGTCTATCCTAAGCACGAATCATATATTCCATCACCATGTAGACCATACAAACACAAGCTATCAAGATCAAATATAAACCCATACTTCGTCTTTCAAGTTCATATGGGTTATAACAGTAATTGATGGCCAATCAACTAAGCAAATAAGCATAAATCTTAATAGACAAACCCATAGCAATCAATAAGGTTAACAATGAAGTATATCAAAATAAACTAAGCAATAGATTCCATTGTAATCTCAAAATAGAGTTTAGCTCATTATAGAATCAAAATCCATCATCCACAATTGAATATACATTAAAAGATACAAATAGAAGTAAAGAGAGTTAGGGATTAAGAATAGCAATCGACTTTTTCTTCTCTTCTTTCACTTACGAACTTTCAAGGATCTTCAATTGCTTCAATCCCCAAATCTTAGTTATTCTAGGGTTCTAATCTAATCTAAAAAGAAAGAGAAGAAAAGAAAATAATGACAGCTCTAGCCCCCAAGGGGTGGAATGGTGTTTTCATGATGAGAATATGTCTAATATACAAGCCCTAATTGAATCCCCCTCTCAATTATGCTTCAACTGCTCTGTTCAGTGAAAAGTCATCTTTGGTCAACACCCGAAGTCACGCGGCCGTGCAGGAATTGGCCTAAGTTGGGCGCGGGCGCGCAAAAGCTGAAAATCGCGCTTTTTGCTACTATAAGTCGTCAGCGTGCGGCTGGGCCAGATTCGCGATGACCGCGCGCGGGTGATTTTCTGCTGCAGTGTGCTCTGATAAAATGGTCATAACTTTTGATCCGGGAAGAGTTACGGGGCCTGCCACCTATCAAATCGAAGATATCTACAATCTCTACAACCTTTATTCTTTGAGTACTGAGAAATAATTCACGGATGAAGGCGGAAATTGAGCTGGAAGGGACTGCTATGAAAATGGCTAACCAAAACAGCGAAGTTTGACGTCCGTTGGTACAACGATCATAACTCTTGCATCCGAACTCCGATTAGAGCGATTCAAGATGTTCCGGAAAGCTACGAAGACGCTCTACAATGTAGTCCAAGTTCTAAGCCAAGAACATGAAGTAACATGAAAGCCCAAATGATGTCCGGATTACCTTTTCTTTTCATTTTCTTTGATTTTTCTTACCAATAATCGCTCATACCGCTCCCAATTGTATAACCTACAAAATGAATACAAAATGCATGAAAAGTAACTAAGACACATGAATATAAGCAACTAATTCAAGTAAAAGATACCGGATAAGTTTATAAAAAATCCACTTATCATGCGGCATGAGAAGGAGAAATTCTTATTGAAAGCCCCTCTTCCGAGGAGCTATGCGGTTGTCATAATTGTGATTTTGTAATATTATTTGTGAATAATTAATTATTGATTTATATGATAAGGAAATATTTATTTTATGTGGATATAAATGATGGATATATTTATTTTTATGTGGATAAAAATGAAGGAGTTAATGTTGAGGTGTTTTATCAGTATTTTTGTCGGAATGGAGGTATTAAAAATTAAACCAGTATTTTTGAGATATATTGCAGGAGTTATAATTTTTAATTCGACCGTTGGATCGTTGAGATTTTTGGATATGTTATACATAATATAAGTTGAGTATATGTCCACAAATTTTGAACCGTAAAAAATGAACGTATGATTTGTTATGAATTTTAAGAGGTGACTGATTCGGAAATTAGGTTATAAATAATTTTGGTAGAAAATTCTAGAATTGGTGGGCCCCACTTTTGATTGTCGAAAATGTGCTGAGATTTTTATTCAAATGTGGTGGGTGGGAATAGTAGCAGGTAAAGCCATCAGGTTGCAGGTTAAGTCTGCTTCGGCGTGCTAACATTTTCCAATAAATAGAGGGCTAAGTTAGAATTGAAAATCACACCAGAAACAAGTTTTCTTTCTCTCTATATTGTCGAGCGTATTTTAGTAAGTATTTTGATACCTTGAGAGTTGTTATTCCGTGTAAGTTTCTGTCGGCTTTATATCCGAAATTTAGTCAGAAGTACGATTATTTTGAGGTAAGGGATGTTATTTTCTTCATATATGTTATTATTTCTTTAATATCATTATGCCGAAGTATTGATCTGAACTTTTTATCAAATTTGGAACTTTTTGTGTGGGATTACTATTCACGTATACAACACTATTAACGATACGACACTATTCACTTATCATCGACACTATTTTTAGAAAAATGAAATTTTCTTCTTTTGTCCAAGATGTCTATTATGGTTACTATCTTTATTTGTATCCATGTTTTGATCTTTATTCTTGAATTTTGCTTCAAAATTGGTTATTATGGAGTATTATTGATCTTGGATAAACCGTTATCTTAATCCTTACTATTTGTCCTTATGTCTCATTGGATTTGTTTTCTTTAAAATATTTTTCATCATCCTCGGTCCTAAATGATGATATTACTAAATATCTTTGGCACGTAGTGCAAAAGATAAATGATTAATCGATGAATATCTTTGGCCCGTAGTGCAAAGATGAACAAGTGTTGAGATGAACATGACCAACTGGTGATACAAATGAATATCTTTGGCCTGTAGTGCAAAGATGAATATTTGATACAAGATGTATATTAATTGATGTTACAGGGATAAAATATTGATGATGGACTTTTAAATCTTAGAAGATAGTGGAATTCTTTCTCTACTTGACTCTTCTAATGGATTACTGTTTCGGCTGCAGTTGTTGATCTAAAACTTGTTGTTTATTATATTTTATCAGATTTTTCTCTGTTGAAGACTAATGATAATTTGTTGTATATTATCTTAGTCATAATATTCTTTATTGGGTTAGTTGAGCTCACCCTTTTCCTTTTTATTCCATTTTTCTTCTCGTGAGTTTGAGAACAACATTTGGATCTAGTGGGTATGGAGTGATGGTTCTAGAAAGATGTTTTAGCAGATCCTCACTATTTCTATAAAATAGTGTTTGAATAATTGTAATGAGCACTTATTTGAGTGTGGATATTGTCTAGAAGACAATATTTGTATTTAAACTCACAAGATGTGTTGTCGTATTATTTTTACTTAAAATTGTATTATTGAAGTTGTAGTTTGCTTTCTGTACCATGTATTTGGCGACTCAGAATGGGTGTTGTATACCTATTTTGGGGGCGTCACACTATCAACACCGAATTTATCCCACCATTTTATGAAAAACTAACGGGAGACATAGAGAATGGGAGAAATTGCTGTATGGGACGTTTGAGTACCGGACATTGGTGACTGAAAAGTGGTAACTTGACATGGAGTGAGAATGATGTATTGCCACTTGAGAATCCATGGGATTTTGTATTTACTGATAAAAAGAAGGAAAACTGAGATTCCCTCAAACTTGGGATGATATTTATTGTGATTAGTAAAATGAGTGAATTGATCTTGGAGGAGATATAGAAGAATCTCTAAGAAGGACCAAACCTAGACCACCAGGGGGTGAACCAGAATGGGAATTAACTCTTAAATTTGTGGTCGAATTGTAAAAACCACGAATGACTATAATCATCATTCTGATGGAGAAAGATTTTATTCCATGCTTAAACATAATCAAAATAACAGTAAGAATTAGTTTGACTGGAAAGTTGCTAAGACTAGAAGGAGAACCTCCCCAATATGAGAAACTAAGAATTTATTTAATATACAGGGAATGATAAAGAATCTTAGATTCATTATCGTTGACTTAGTTTCAAGGAGGATGTCCTTATAAAACGTAAGGGATTTATAAGGAGCCCATGGAATGAAATGCCATCCAGTAGGAAAATATTGGGCAGTGAGCTGAATAGGATCATTTTTAGGCTTCATGTGACGTTCTAAATGGAACAAATGTTGTTCCCACTTTAGAAGATACTCAGAAGCGGTGTAACTGGGTTTTGAATAGGTAGCCTTTGACGGATTACTGTATGGATCCACTGGTCTGGGCTGACTGGTTAAAACAGAAGAAAAAGGCTTTGGAATTGTTCCAAGAACCTGAAATTTGTTAACTGGGTTTGGTTGGGGAATCAGATTAACTGGGTGAGGAACTAAAGTTCCCTTTAACTGATTATTTGGGCCAGGAGGGCAGCCCTGCCCACGAGAAGAAGGTCCTTCTCGCATACTTATGATGCAGATATAGTACCTGTGTTAATGAATTCACGTGTAAGAAAATCAGGAACAGAATTGATACTTCCTTTAATATATTCAATATCAAAATCAAAAATACTCAGAAGAGCCTGCCACCTAGCGAATGAATGCTTAGAGGCGACGTTCTCAACGTCCTTTTCAAGAATAAATTTTGCTAATTTACATTCTATCCTAACAAGGAATTTTTGATTCAATAAGTCACGTTGGAATTTATTAATACATAAAACAAGTGATACAATTTCTTTTTTAATAGTACTATAATTTAATTGAGTAGTATTCCATGCGCCAGAATGAAAATGAACAATTTTTTCAGGAGAAGAAGGAGTTATCTTTTGTTTGAGAATGCCACTGAATCCAATGTCAGAGGCATCAGTTTCAACTATTTTAAATGTTGAGTCATTTGAAATGCCAAGGCAAGGCAAAACCTTAACATATTTTTTGACTTTTTGGACGATGACGAATGTGAATGTCGGATTCAGGGGGGGGATTACTTTGTAAACACTGAAATAGAGGTTTACAAATCTTCCTGAGATCTTGGTAAAACTTGCCAATATAATTGAGCGAGCCCAGAAATCTCTGTAGCTGTGTTTTATCGGTAATCTTATCTAGAAAACGGTCGGCAAATTGAATAACTTTTTAGATCAGTTATTTTCTCTTGAACTTTTTTATTCTTAAGTTGTTCTTCAACTTGTTTATATCTGATTTCTTCCTTTAAGAAGCTTAAATGAGTAACTTTGTAATTCAACATATTCAAAGATTTAGAAATTGATTCTTCTTAAATAAATTTTAAATCTCTTTCTTTTGGTTTAATAAGGAACCTAAATGTTATCTTTCTGTCTAAATGTTCACAGGTTAATCCATTATTACTGGTAGTAAATGGGTATAATAAATATATAAATGGTAACCCTAAGATGATTTTATCTGTGAGATTGTGAATTAAAACAAACGAGGTTTTAAAACACATATTATCCTGACAGATATGAACTTTAGGTAACTTATACTTTATTTCCATTTGGCTACCGTTGGCCGAATTGAGTTTTTCACTAGTTTTCTTATAATATCTAGTAGGGATAAGACCTTCTTGAATACGATTCAGTGTCCGCACCGGTGTCAACTTCAAGGCGAGGAGTCAGTATTGAGAAAGTTTTATCAATGACTAAATTAATGGAAATATACCATTTTTGAATGGTGATATCCTTAATTCTTTTAAGGGAGAGACCTTGAATAAAAAGATCAGCTTCATCCTTAGTTCCAGATGACTCGGGAATATCATTATCTTCTTCATTAGAGGAAGAATTATGAACTTGGAGATCTGACTTCTTATCTTCAATCTCTTTTCTTAAATTAGAAACGTCTAATTTTAAATTAGAAATTTCCCTTTTTAGTTTATTAACTTCTTGATTTAGTTCTGGGAGTGTGACTTCCTTAACTGGGGATTTAAACCTCTCAAGAGTTTTATTAAGACTAAAGACATGTTTTTCTTTGACTTTAATCATCTTATCCGTGACTTTTTTATCTTTGGTGAATAAATCTTTTAGTTGCTTTGTGTATTGAATTTTTAATTCAGAATCAGTAATTTTACTAATTAAATCAATTAACAAAGAGCTTTCTTCTTCTTCTTTGGTAATTACATTTATTTTTTACAATAGTTATTACTGCAATCATCAGCACATACTGTAACTTCGTTATCACTATTTGATTCGTCGTTACAACTGCTACTACACGAAGAGTCAGGAATATCAGATTCTTCGTTATTGCTGACATTGTTTTCAATTTGTATTAATTCTAATAATTGTTCAGTATCTTCAGTTGAAATATATAACTGAGCTAATTTTTGCTTAACGCTGCACTCACTTTTATAGTGCCCTTTTTGCCCACAATTGTGGCAAACAATTTTACTCTTGTCAAACTTCTTTGATTTTTTGGTTGATTTATTACGAGATGACTTGGGCTTAGTATAATAATTTTCCTGATAAATATTTTTATCTTGCTTATGTTTTCTTTTATGGCGTTTATGATTTTTACGGGACTCAATATGTTTATGCATGTGCTTTCTTCTAGAGGGAGCAACAAGGGGTAAGCCATACTGTTCACAAAATGTTCCTAACTCATATTTGGCTTTATTTTTGTCTTTACCTGCTTGTTTAGCTAATTTGAAATCAATACACATTTTAAGCAAATTTTTTGAATATTGCTTATGATATCACCGTAGATTAAATTATCATAATCAATGTATCCTAAATTTTTACTTAATTCTTCTCTAACTTTATGAGCAAATAATGAAGGTAAACCATTGACGAATTTTTCTTTCCAAAATGGTTTATTACTATCATTGCGCATCATGACACGTGAAGTAAATACATCTTTATACCACTTAAAATCACTTAGAGTGGGACAAGTGAGGTTACTAAGTTGATCATGAATTCTCTCAGTGATGTTACTAGGCGTTCCAACGAAATGTTTAATTATAGTGAAAATTAAAGTATTAACTCCGTCAGGCTGACCAATACTTTCATCTTCATCAAAGATGGGATTGCCGTCATCATCTAATTGGATAACATGAATTATTGATACTCTAGAATCCTCTGTGAGATGTTTTTCCCACCAAGATCTAAGAATACCCGTAAATCCACTAGCTAGTAATTCAACAATGTCTGGTTGAGACAGGTTGTTGAACTTAGTAATATAGCTATTAGCTACCATAGACATATGATTTAATTTATTTAAAATTTCTTTTTCACTAAATCCATCAATATTCCATTTATAAATTTTATTAGAAGAAACAGAAAATTGTTTATCTAGATTTCTTTCCTCGAACTGTAAATCAGGAGGAGTGGGCCTAGAGTACCAATTTTTGGTAATACTAGTGTTTTGAACAGTTAATTTGTTAAGCTGGTCATTCAGGTCTGAAACAGTATTAGACTGATCAGAGGAACTATTGCTTTCATTATTAGATTCAACCTGATCAATAAGAGCTATAGTGCCACTTGAGCTGGCTTCATTTTTGAGTTTTTAAAATAATTTATCAATAGAATGAGTTAGTTCATTATCTTGATTAGGTAAACCTAACTTATGTCTATTTTCTGGTAATTTAATTAGAGGTTGTTCAATCTTTGAATTGGGTCTTTTAATAGCGGTTTCTTCGAATTTTTCTTCAATCCTATCAAGTTGTCTACCAACAGTTGCTAAGTATTGATTACTAAAATTTAATTGCTCAATGATTTTTTTATCATCTTTATTATTATCTGAAATATTAAAGGGACTAGCAATGACTGAAGTATTTTTAACCGGAATTAAAATAGATTCTAACGGAGGATGACAAGAAGAAGTTCTCGACTTATCTTCCCTAACCCATTATGTTTTAGTAATAACATTACATTTACTTTGATATTGTTCATACCAATCATAAAAAGTAATGTTTATTTTTTCATTAATTATAAACCTTTTTCATCTGTTGATAATCTTATCACGTTCCTTTTCAGTAGAGTGATTAGATCTAAACAGATGTCTTTTCTCTTTATTAGATTTGGAATTAAAATTTTTAACTAGATTATCCCAATTTAAAACAAACTCCTTTTTAATGACCCTTAATTGTTTATTAATAGGTGCATCAAAATCTGATTGAGTAGGATACTCAGAAGATGCTGGAGAAGAAGAACCTTCTTCCTCAACCTGATCATTTTGAGTATAGCAAGGATGACTCGCTTGTCCTTGATTAAGAATACCTTTTAATTTTATATCTTTAATAGAAGGGTTACTAAGTACTTCAGTGTCTCTTCGAGTATGAACTGAAGGTCCTGAAGAACTAGTAAAATCTTCTATGATTACTGGTCTCCTACTTCTTTCAAAACTTATTTTGACAGTTCCATCAGAAAATTGTCTAATGTTTTCAACATTTAATAAGTTATTGACTACGGGCTGTTGAGGTATTTCACTGGGTAAAGTCCATTGACTAGGTAGCGTAACGTCTTTCCAGAGGATGGTCCTATGGATCTGAACATTAGCATCGCTAGTTGAACTTTGGATTAAAACCGTTTGATCTTTTGGACTTTTATTAAGAGCATAAACATTTAAGTTAGTTTTCATGGTTTAACACAAACAACTAGTAAATGCTGAGTAAAGATGGCCATCAAATAAACGCTCCAATTTTCATTCATATATATATATATATTTAGAGAAGAATATATATATATTTATATATTCTTCTCTAACTTTATGAGCAAATATTTTGAATCCCTTCAGTCATTTTATTATCGTCTATATCGATGACATCCTTGTTTTTTCCAAGACTATTGAAGACCATATTAAGCATTTGAATTTGTTCTTCAAAACAGTTAAAACCAATGGTCTTGTTCTTTCTCCTTCCAAGTGTTGTCTGTTTCTGACAAAAGTCAGGTTTCTCATAAAGGTTTAATTACACACAGCTCATATATATATATAAAAGCAAATAAATGCTCCAGACCGAAGTCTAGGCTCAATCGAGGCATAACTCGATAATGTTAGTCCATATATATAAATATATATATATATATATATATATATATATGTATATACAAACTACAAATAAAACCACGAACCGAAGTCCGGGCAAACGCACGCAACATGACTCTCAACGTGAAGAAGGGTGTGTGCAAAGATGAAGAAAAAGGCTTTAAAGTGTGTAAGAAGGCTTACAGTGGACTGCCAAAGAAGACTTCTATATCTTTAAAGTGGATGAAACTCGGCTCCCGCCAGTACAAAAGTAGCTATATGTGAGCTCACAAGTATTTAAAATGGGAAAGCACTCAGTATATTGCAAGTACGGAGCAAATTTGACAGGGCTTCCTCGCTCTCTCTCTTCCCAAAATGGCCACCCCAAGCCCTCTATTTATAGAGGCAGAGCCACAGGTGTACCTGAGGCAGCAGCAGGTGTACTTGCGGCTACTCGGGGAGCCCCGGGCAATGTGGGTCCCGCCGTGTCGAAGTACGTACACTCGGACAATGCGCTGTTCGCTCGGTCGTTCATAACTTTCAATCCAGGAGTCCGATGGAAGCATGCCATAGCATTATGGAAAGCTCTTTTCGAGAGCTACACAATGACATAGTATTTTCCCTTTTTTAATTCCAGGAAGATGGGTCCATGACTGAAATGGCATTCTCGGGTTTCCGTCAGGTAGTCCGTTGAGCCATTTTACGTAGTTTGCGCTTGAAAGTTAAGATATAGTTCTTGTGGGACTTATATTGAAGTATTTTGAGTTGACATGAGTTGATTTGATGTGAGTTGAAATTGAGTTGGCAAAATGACCATTTTCCCCCTCCCGGGGTTATCTCTGATTTTCTCGCAGTTGTAGCAGTCTTTTCTCAGGGTTATCTCTGAAGTTGGCCTACTGTTGACTCTGTCTGTCCTTAGGGATATCTCTGAGGTTGGCTTGACCTCTTGGGGTTATCTCTAGGCTTTAAACTTGATCCCCCGGGCTATCTCCGGGGTTGAAACTGACTTTCTCGGGGTTATCTCCGGGGTTGGAAACTAGATCTCCCGAGGCTATCTCCGGGGTTGGAATTGATGTTGTGTTCCTCCAGGGTTATCTCTAGAGTATGAAAAATATGTTTTTGTCCTCCAGCATAGTCAGTAACAGGAAAAGAAAATTTCGAGTGTCTACAGATGCCCCTCTTTATCATGTTCATGCAATGTAATGAAATGGACATGATAAAGATTAGTAGACACTTGAAAATATGACAAGGTATTTTCAATGATGAAAATCGCAATGTAATGAATGTTTATGATGAATGTCAAAATATTTTTGCAAATCGTGATTCATGAAATCGCACATCGTATTACTCGCGACTTCGCGCCGCATTTGGCCAAATCGACT
This sequence comes from Panax ginseng, assembly GCA_020205605.1. Taxonomy (NCBI): domain Eukaryota; kingdom Viridiplantae; phylum Streptophyta; class Magnoliopsida; order Apiales; family Araliaceae; genus Panax; species Panax ginseng. The sequence goes on along the minus strand of CM035143.1, from coordinate 55,003,361 downwards.
TCATACTCGCGACATCGCAATTTGCACATTGCATTTCGCATATCGCAAATCGCATATTGCAAATCACAAATCACAAATCACAATGTAATGATTGTTATGATGAATGTTAAAATGTTTTTGCAAATCACTTTACCTTTACCGATCATTGATGATGCCTATGCTGGTGTTGACTCCAATGTTTTGGCATTTAATCGCTGATGCTTGTTTGATGAAGATAAGTTGAGATGTTTTCTATATCTTTGATGGGATGACGTTCTGAAATCACAAGACCCTCCCCGATGTATACGCTGGTAGTTTGCAACGGTGCCTACCATGTTGATCGCCAACATGTTTTGGTTCCCACTCGAACGGTGGTATACAAAGTTTTCATCGCTGAAATGTCTTGATGTTGCGCTGAATTCCAATGGTTTAGAATACCAGATCTGCTGATACCTTTGCTGAAGTAATATTCCACGGATTACTTCACTAGACTTCGCCTGATGTTACGCTAGATTGATGACAACTGTAAAACCCCGACTTTTATTAAATAAAAGTCTAATTTAATTTATGATTATTATTTTAAAGTTGTAAAATGTTAAATTTATAAATAGTCAAATGAGCAATTAATCGGATAAATGAGCAAATAAAGAGGAGAGAAATTAATTTTTAGAGGAGTTACCCATGTGGGCGGCTGAGATATGAGAGAATGGTGGGAGAAATGCTGATATTAATTTTCCATATGCTTCAAACTTTTCATAATTCATTCACCAAAGTTTTTCATGATTGGTGGAATATTTTAATGTTAGGCAAAGATGTTGGCTAACTTATTAGCCTAATAAGGCAATTATCAGCCTTCTTTTCACTTCATCCCTCCCGTAGGAATAATTTGGGGGAAAAATAAAGAAAGAAAGAAGAAGGAAAGAGAAAGAGAGAGAGAAAAAAAGAGCCATCAACCCTCTCCTTCGTTACATCCTTCTGTAGCAAATCATCAGCAAAAGAAAATAGAGAAAAGAGAGAAGAGAAAGAAGGGAAGAAAGGAAGAAAGGAAGAAAGAAGAAGATGAAACCATGGAAGCATGAAGGAAGAATAAGAACCCAAAAGGTAAAACAAAAATTTTTCATCTCTTTAATTTTTTCTAAGAGTTTGATTTGTTGAAAGTTGGGTTATAGGAAATCATGATGGATCCAAAGTAATTAGGAAGTATATGATAAAGATTTTATGTTTAATTCATGTTATAATAGAATTTAAGATCAAAAAGTTGGGCGTATGTTTGAGGATGAACAAAAGTTATGTTGAGGACTTAAATCAAACTTGTAAAAGTATTGATGGTTGATTTATGTGTAAAATCCGAGGAGGAGGATCTATAGATTAAGAAGTTATGAAAATATTCTAATTTAAAAGAACTGAAAATGATTTAAATTGAAGTTGTGATGAAAGTTTTCGTAAAACATGTTAAACGATGAAAAACTTAGTCTTGGAGGACTTTGGAGCCAAATTTTAGATTAATTAATGAATCTGAAAAATTATGAAATCATGGGGGTTTTGTAAAGCATGTTACAAGCTTTCCATAGCCTCGAAAACGGACTAATTCCGATAACGGATGAAGAAGTTATGAAGATTTGAAGTATGTGTGTCAAAAGTTTCAAAAATCTAGAAATCGGAGTGCCTAGGCACTGGACTAGGTGCTTAGAATCTGTTCTTGGGTGCCTGCCCAAGGCCAATTTTGGGCGCCTAGGCACTGGTCAAGTGTTAAGCCAAAATCTGTTCGGACGTCCTTTAGTAAATTGGGCATAACGTTTTCATATGAACTCCGATTGAGGTGATTCAGGATGATTCGGAAAGATAACGAGTAGACCTAAAACTTTTATTCTATATGTTTTGAAATTTGAGGTCGGAATCAAGGCCTAAAATGGCTATTTTAGGAACTGATGTGCATTTAGAGGCAATCGGAGGACGTCGGGCATGCACGTATGCAACGTGTAATGTTTTCGACGATAAAGGATGATGTTTTAAGTTATAAAATATGAACATTATTAAATATAATGATATGATGCCATAAATAAAGACAACTTAAATGAATAATGAATTATTAGTTGGTGTATTTGTTAGTCGAGATAATTATGATTTGATGTTGATCCTTACTTTTAATAGAATTTAAATTTGTTTATAAGTAAAGTATTGATTTGATTCTTACGTAAGAAATCACTCGGTATTTATTTAAATAATTACCACAGTAGTTATTACACAGTGACTCATATTATTTGATATGATATAATTAAACTAGTTGGCAGTATTAAGAGTCTATGTTAATAATTGTGAATAATGGTTCAAAGATTGAAAAGGGTGTTGATTAAAGATAAGTATGATATACAGATGTTGTTCAATTATTTTCTTTTTACAAAAGTAAGTTTGGCAGGACTTGCCGACACTCTACTTTTTCTAAAGTAGTATGGACCACAACTCTATTATTGAACAAATATTGTTAAAACGTGTACAAGTTGGTTTAATTTTCTCTGTGAGACCATAAATTCCACTACCATTATTATATACCTCATTTGGTTATTTTGTCAAAGCATGTGTGCTAATTGTTTCCTCAATTTTTAGTATAAATAGGTTGCCCAGTTGAGCAACTAAACACACACCATCAATATACTAAAAATATAGAATTCTTTTACTACAATATTGTGAGTATAATATTCTGAGTATTTTTATTGAGTTTATTGTTACTCCAAGTGTAGATAAGGAATGCAAGCATTGTTGAAGTTGATCAATTTCACAGAAAGCAGAATCAAGTCAAATGCGAAGGTAAGGAATATCATTATTATGGTAAGGGGTATCATTTTTATGGTAAAGTGATATCATTTTCTTTCATACTCCATATTATGGTAAGATATTATTATTCGTTTCTTCATATTGTCATTAAATGATGAAAGGATTAGAATATCCTTAATAGTTTGTGCTTCATCTATTATTATGTTATCAATTTGGACTCTGGATAATTAAGTTGAAAATCACTAAGATCTATGTTATCTTATAATTATGATGATCTATATTATAATAGTTTGTGATTCATCTATTATTATTTAATTTTCTCAAAATAATTTTTTAATATTATGGTGTGTGTTATAGTTGTGGGTAGTATTTATAAATTTTAAAAAGTATGCAAGTTGTTGTATAATATTCGATTAGTCGGGGAATATTCTTTTTGTCGAAGAATATCCGTACGATGGTACAATCATTGGTGGACCCCACAACAGAATTATTGTTGGATTGAGAAAATGACAAAAATATTTTATGAAAATAACGACGAAAGTTTTACCGTTAACTGTTGAAACACCCGGTGTTAAAAGTACAGTAATACGCATGGTTGCATAGTAGCACACGGTATTAATTATTGATGCTTACGTGATAAGTTACTCAGTTTTGTTGGTATTATTAATGTAATAATACAGAAAAGCTTTTTATATAAAACAGAATACTTTTATAAAGTTATTCTATAAATAGAATATATTATATTCTATTATGCATAGTGTCTGCATAGTGTTTTGCATAGTAAAATCTTTTTATATAAAATAGAATACTTTTATAAAGTTATTCTATAAATAGAATATATTATATTTTATTATGCATAGTGCCTGTATAGTGTTTTGTATAGTAAAATCTTTTTATATAAAATAGAATACTTTTATAAAGTTATTCGTTTTATTAGATTATAAATAGAATATATTATATTTTATTTAAAAGATTTTGCTTTAAATATGGACCGTCAGATTAAAGTAAATCAATCTGGACCGTTCATGAGTTAATTACTTATCACATTCATTTTTCTATAAATAGAAGCTCATTCCTTCATTATTTCTTACGAATTCACTAAAACTCTAGAGATAAACTCTAGAGAGAAAGAAGAAAAGTATCTCGCTACTTCACTACTCATATATCCAAGACTCTTCTTCTTAAGGTAGGGAATATTATTTGTTGTACTCAGTAGGGAGTATTATTTCTTTTGTATTCATGAAGAGAACTTACATTATTCCATTCTTTATTATTCTATTGGAATAACTCAGATACGCTGTGGCTACCCTATACTTGGTGACATTCTTCTATTATTCCGTCTTTATTATTCATTGGAATATATCACATGCATGCGTTTTTACCGGACTCGATTAAAATCTTTATTATTTCATTGGAATATCCCATGCATGCATTTTACGTGGGACTGGTTCCATTCTTTATTATTCTATTGGAAAAACTCAGATATCGCTGCTACCCTATACTTGGTGAAATTCTTACGTTATTCCATTCGTTATTATTCATTTGGATTATCCAATCTCATGCGTTTTTATCTTGGGACCGATTACATCTTATTAGTATACATTGGAATAACTTTGTTTATCGCAATACCGCATGCATGGTGATTTACATTGCTATTCCATTCTTTATTATTCTCATTGGAACATCACGCTTCGGTGTAATTTACTTTGACATGGTTCCGTTATTTAGTATTCTGTTGGAATAACCACGCTCATGCAAAGTACCGCATGCATGGTGATTTCTTTTGTTATTTCATTCTTTATTATACTCAGTTGGTTAAAGTTTTGACTTCTATACTCCATGAAATTAGTGGAATATCCTTGATATTTGCGCTTCATCCAGTATCTTTTCATGGAAATATTCTTCTGAGCATTCTTGAATTTGACTATACAAAGCAGTATCATGTTGACAATTTAGACATTATTAGTTCCTGGATAAATTAATTCTTGAACTTGTTTTATTGAATTCTTATATCATTGTCATCATCCTCATGTTTATATTTTTTTAAAAGTCATCTGTGGCCTGTAGTGTATAGATGGACTTAGTATGATTATGACCATGGAGTATTCGGTGTAATCATGACCGTAATGTTACAAATGATGTTGTAAAAGTCCTCATTGGCCCGTGAGTGCATTGATGGATAGTTGTTGGCATGATCATGACCATTAATGAATACACAAATATTCTTGGCCCAGTAGTGCATGGATAATTGTGGTCGTGATACTAAAGAATATCCTTGGCCAGAGTAGTGCGGGGGTGATTCGATGATGTGGATTATTTATTGTCGAGTCCCAACGATAAAAGTGATGAAAACCTTTTAAATCATAAAAGATAGTAGATTTTATTCTCTACTTGACTCTTTTAATGGATTGCTTGTTCATTGCAGTTAAACTTGATGTTTGTTATATTGTATCAGTTTAACACTGTTTAAGGCTAATGATAATTTATTCTGCATTATCTTAGTCATAGTATTTTTTACTGGGCTAGTTGAGCTCACCATTTCTTTCAATGTTCTCTTCAGGAAGTGAGAACGTAGTTGGAACTAGTCGGGGAACAGAGTGATGATCCTAGATGTTTGCATTAGTAGTCCTCACTATTCTGTGAAATAGTGTGATAATAATTGTAATGAGGACTCCTTTTGAGTTTGTATACTCTCTAGTAGACAATTTTTGTATTCAAACTCACAGTTTATGTTCTGTCATATTGTACACAACAGTTGTATTTGAATTCAGTACCTTGTATTTGGCGACTCAAGATGGGTGATGATTACCTAATTTTGGGGGCGTCACAGTTGGTATCAAAGCTTAGGGATATGATCCCTGGCTAGGATGTGAGAATAGAACTAGGAGGGGAGAGACGGGGAATTTCTTCGCAAGTATGACCTACCTAAGTTTATTTGGTATTTAATTGGTCGGTCAGAGTATAGAGATAATATGTGATATGTTAATTAACCCTTGTTTTGTGGTAGTATTTGAAAATGGCATCTGAAAATGTTGAGATAAGCAATGGAGCACAGGAGACTGTTGAGTCTCCACAGATCAATAATCAGGACAATGTGCAACAGGATGGCGATAATCCTCCTGTAAACAACAACACTGATCAATTGACAAACGACGGTACGTTTAAGAGCTTTTTAGAATTCATGCAACATCAGGCAAAGGCGGCTCCTGTTCATAATGCAGAAGGAAACAATGGCAACCCAAGCCTCCCTAGTGATTAACGACTTTCCAGATAATATAGATTTCAACATTAATCATAAAAGAACCTTTGAGTAAATAGTTATCGTACAATTCAATCTTTCCACCATACAATGTCCCAATTAAATATAAGACATTGAATTACTGTCAAGTCTTATTTTATTTAATTATATGTATTTCGACTCTTAAATGAACAACTCCAAATAATGCAAATTAGAAACTCATTTCTAATTTCATTCTGCCTTGGCCAAGGACTACTGAGTTGTCATTTATCGAATCACATAGGACATTTCACTTCTTTTGCTAGAAGCGGTAGATTCTTTATTAATCATACATTATCTCCATGTACAACTTATTATACCCAAGCATACCCATTGATATACCCTAAGGGTCTTAAGGAATACGTCAAAGTATAACTCATCATACACAAGATACTATGATGACCTCAAGTCCAAGGATCACTTGTACTACTATCACTAAAGGAATTCCTATTGACATGCAAGTAAAACTCCATTAGGTATTCCTTAGCGAGCCACGTTCAGTGTACTTATTCTCTAATAAGCACCTACATACTTTCTTTAGTGTCTCCATACAAATGATCATGAGATCAATCATCCTCATCCAATGAGCAAGCAACGTATGTACCAATCTATCCGGATTCACTAATCCCCAATTTAGTAATCCAACGATTGGGAACTATTTTAGTTTTAAGCTTTCTAAGAATTTAGATCTCATTAGAATGATCATCATCATTATTCTAAAAGCATTGCTTAGAACTATGGGTTTATCATATATTATAAAACAACATGAAACATGATTGGCTTGTGTGCATACTACTTTCAATCTCCCACTTGCACTAAAGCCAATCGTCGTGGTATCTCATACCCTTCTTCTCTAAGTGACGATTATCCTGCTGTTTGATAAGCTTTAGTTAATGAATATGTAATGTTGTTCTTGAGAGTTCACTATCTCTATAGTGATTTCCCATCTTTCAATGATTCCTATAATCAAATGAAAGTGCCACAACACATGTTTAGATCCAAGATGAGACTTAGGAACAATTCCTAATTCTGTAATGAACTTTTCATCCAAACAATCAGCTTGTAGCTTCATTTATAGCTATATACTTTGTCTTTATCACTAAACCAACAACTATTTGCTGTTAGAAACCTTTCTAATTCACTACACCACCGTTCAATGTAACGCTTTACCTTAAAGTGGATTTAATGTCGTCTTGGTCTGTCTGAAAAACTTGAGTCTGTTAAGCCCTCTAGTTTTAATTTAGACCCACCATAAATTTTAATCACATCTTTAGTGTCGATTAAGTACTTTAAGATATTTTTCACTGTTTTACACTGATCTTCTCCAGAATATAACCGATCAACATCAGGTCTCGTATATTTTATTATATACATGATTTTCACTCATGTGATCTCTCTTTTCAGGAGTCTATGAGGACTATTAAGAGAGATACACTCTATGACTCATCAATATGAGACATCTCTTGGAGTTTGCCATGCTAAACAACTTTAGCATCAAATGAATATACGTTCCTCGGGTTAAGTTGAGCATCCTATTAAATCTATCTATATAGATTTGTATCTCCAATAACGATACTTTTCCCAAATCATTCGTGGAGGAATGTTTAGACAACTTTATCTTTACTAATTATAGCATTGGTATGTCATTCCTTATCCGTAGTATATCAACATATAATACTAGAAATGTCACGACGCTCCCACTGACCCTTTTGTACACACTAGGTTCATTCTTATTTTTGATAAAATCAAATTCTTTTGATTATTTCATCAAAACGAATGTTCCATTTTTGAGAAACTTGCTTCAATTCATTTCTTTAAGTGTCTACAACTCTTACCTCATCGTATGTAACTGGTTCATCATCTTCTATGATGTATACCTCATCATCATCATCTATGATGAATCCATACCTCCTAGGTATCTTCTTGGTCTTTATTCTAGATTCTGATTTATCTTTTGTGGTACAATATTCATCTCTGTGTTCCTCTTATTTGACTTATAGTGTTTTGTGGTTTTTGAACTCTTCAAGATGTATTATCCTCCCACTAGCCCCTTCAATGATAAACACCTTTATCTTAAAAGGTAGTGTGTTTCACAACAAACACCTTTTGCTAAGTAGGATTATAAAACATATACCCTAAACTTACTTTAGAATGGCCCACAAATCTGTTCTTGTCAAATCTTGTCCCAAGCATATCATTTGAAACCTTTTCACATAACTTGGACAACCACTTATCTTAACATACTTAATGTAGACACTCAAAATTTTTTGCACACCTGTCACTGACATTGCAGGAGGGCAGATTCATCTTTCAAGGATAACCCTGGAAGACAGCTCACATCCAATCCGGATACAATCGGAAATTCAACCTTCACCCTGGGACACACACTGGGAGTAACAGTTCTAACCTCAAAGATAACCCCGAGGCATGCAGTTCCAAAACCAAAAATTCCACCAGAGAAGACAGATTAATCTCGGAGACAACCCCGAGGTATCCAGTCTCAGTCCCAACACTGGGAGTAGCATTTACCAACCTTGGTGATAACCCCAAGGAATGCAGTTCCAGCGATAACCCCGAAAATGCTTATTTCAAATGTATACAATCAGCTTCAACCTCGGCGTTCACAATGAGGCACTCAGTATAAGACCCGGACATAACCCCGGGAAGACAGACACACCTCAGAGATGACACTGAGGACCTTCAACACTTGCAGCAGTCCAATCTCAGAGATAACCCTGAGCAACATCTGCTTTACCAGCCCAAACCGGAAATAACTCCGATGAGGGGAAAATTCGTCATCTTACCACTTTGACGCAACATCACGTCATCTCAAACATTTCATACATACAATTCCACACAACAATGTCCCACAAGAATCAAGGAAAACCAATCCCGAGTGACTATTACGCAGAGTAACGGATAGAATTTGAAACTTAAAGATCGGAGGGGACCATCTCACCTTCCTGACTTCGTACAACCTCTAATCCCATGGCATTGCGTAACTCTCGACAACGGCGGTCCGAAATAGGTCTTACATACCTTAGTCGGATGCCTGGATTGCAATTCTGAAAGTTTGAGCGGACATTACAGTGCCCGTGTGTACGTACTGCAAGACGACAGAACTTCATGGCTTCGGGGCAACCTAGCCAATTTGCAGTAGTAACTCTGGCTAGCCATAGGTACAATACAATGGCTCCCCCTCTATAAATAAAGGGCTTGGGGTGGCCATTTGTAAGAGAAAAAAGGCGAGGAAGCCCTGTCAAATTTTCTCCGTACTTACCCTATACTGAGTGCTTTCTCATTTTAAACACTTGTGAGCTCACATATAGCTACTTTTGTACCGGCGGGAGCTGAGTGTTCATCCCTTTAAAGATATAGAATTCTTATTTAGCAGCCCATTGTAAGCCTTCTCACACACTTTAAAGCTTTTCTCTTCATCTTTGCACACACCCTTCTTCACGTTGAGAGTCATGTTGCGTGTGTTTGCCCGAACTTCGGTCCGTGGTTTTATTTCAATTTGTATATACATATATATATATATGGACAAACATTATCGAGTTATGCCTCAATTGAGCCTAGACTTCGGTCTGGAGCGTTTATTTTGTTTAATATATATATACTTATATATATATGAACTGTGTGTCAGACTTTGTTCGATGAGCCTAGACTTGATTCGAGGCGTTCTTCGCTTTAATATATATATTTATATATATATATGAAGCGTAATGTCGGACTTTGTTCGATGAGCACAGATTTTACATTCTGAGCGTTTACTTGTTTATATATATATATATATATATATATATATATATATTTATATTTCATCACTTTGAGTTTACTTCAGTGGTGGTTGATCGCTTCTGACTTTTTTTACGTTTTGTCCTTTTAGAGTTTCCAAGTGGCGGTTGATGGCTTTTTGACTTTATTTACATTTTCTGATCCCCCATGGAGGTGCTTCGTGGTGGCTGATCATGTCTGTATATATATATTTACAGCTTTTATATATATACCTGTTTACTGCTTTATACAAATTGTGGTATCATGTGATAACAGATTCAACCTATTGAAACTAGATTCGGTTCCCGTGATGGATATTTTCAGCTATAAGCAGCTTGTAAATTTATTTACGGTGTCTGAATTTCCTCAGATGGTTTTCATACTCACGAGGAAGTCGGCATTATTTTGTACATTAGTCTCTTATAAATGTTTCACATCTTGAAAATAAAAACAATTAAGCCGAACACTAAATAAAATGGAAGTATAAAAGGTCTCAATTACTATTGAGCAAAAGGGTTTGAAAAACCTCTTTTATAAAACATCACTGCCATATCTTGATTAAAATTGAAGTTTTACATAAATTCAAACCCTGTGTATATAGGTTCGAACGAGGCCTCGCACTACTTCCAAATAACAACACATTGACCCACACACACACACACATTTATATAACAGTTTCTTGAAAAGTGGCGGTCACCGTGGTAATACGGATGTTGGGGGTTCCTAACACCTTCTCTCTGCATAATCAAGTCCCCGGACCTTAATGAATCTCGGTTTCACCGACCCGTTTAACAGTGTCACAGCACTGGGTCAATGTGGAAACCTTTTCTCGGTTGTGTTGGTACAACCACTTAAAAAACCAACTGGCGACTCTTAACAGTCCATTGTCGACATTATACATGTCGGACCTTTTTCACTTGTTTTTTCAAACAAATCTCACCTAATATGAGAACACCAAAGAACAAGTAACGAAAAAGGGACAACTAAAAATCCCGACGTTGACAGGTAGCGACCCCAGTAAGAGGACTTAAGCCGCTATTCCAAACTTTTCAAAACTGTTATCTACTTGTATATAGATGTTGCATTTACATTTATGATGAATGTATACGAATGCATACCTTTATTGCACTTAGTGCTTCACACCATATCTGCTTATGATATTAGTGCTTCGCACATGTCATCATTTTCATACGGTGAGACACGTTGTATGTGAATATATGTTGGGTGGTCCCTCCACTAGGAGGCTATCCTGTCGGTGTTTGATTACTGGACTCGTAAGAAGACTAATTCCAACGAGGCTCAGGAAAGGCACCACCCAAATTCGCTCCAGTTGAAAGACCGGATTAATTTCCCGTTGAGTAAATTGCAATGATTTGGGAACCTTCATGCCAAAAAGCTGCGAGAGTAACCTAAGATAGGTCAGCCTCTGATAAACCCAACACGGAGGAAAGTCTCTTCATGCTTTCTCATTTTAAATTACTTGTAAAATTAATTACTTGTAATTTCATTCCATATTTATCTCCATGTAATGAGAAATATGAAGAAATGTGTATACATACATATTTAATTTAACATGCTATCATGTATTACAAACAGCTAACACTCGTTTTGCAGGATAAAATTCCTAAAACGGACACATCACATAACATGTTATTATTTACACATTCCCTAAAGACTAAACTATCCAAGTCTTTCGCTGGGAAACAATCGGACCTACTACCCAGTCAAAATCCAAAAAGGTCGCGAGCATACAGTCAATTATGTCGTCATCAGACCAGACTGACCTTAATCCAATTTCTCGCAAGGAATTTGATGGATTAAGCAAATAAATTACAGATTTGGTTGTTCTGCTTAAAGAACTACACCAGTCTATTCAGGGTCCAAAGATACCCATACATGTTGAACCCTCTACAGAAGGGGGAACTCAAGCCATTATGATACCTGAACTGCAGTTGGATACGACCAACAAAATTCATGATGCTACCCATCTCACAGGAGATCCAAACAACGGTGACATCAGAAAGAAAGTCCTTCAAATGGAAGAAACCCTTCGTGCTATCAAAGGAATTGGAGCACACGTGAGTGTTTCATATGCTGACCTATGTATATTCCTTGGTGTTCATTATCCAGAAAAGTTTAAGACTCCTGACTTCGAAAAATATGACGGGTTAAGAGATCCATACATCAACGTCAATTCAGATGTTGAACCAATCAGTTTTCATGCCTTGAAAGTAAGTGACACTCAGTACCATGCTATTGGAACGCCATTTCTCGCACCCAAGATTTCTGCCGAAGTAATGTCGGCTACTCAAGAAATGATGTCATTTAGTCATCAGCCAGGACAATGGCTGGGTAAAGGTCACCAGGGCATCAAACACCCCATTCAAGTATCCAAAGTGAAATCGACACAATTTGACTAGGCTATTACGCGATTCTAGTCATAGGAATCCTCATAAGCATCAACAGATTCCTTCAGCTTCAGCCACATGGCGATTATCTTCATCAGCGAATTCTGAGTTCGCACAACCTCTAGTAAAGGTGCCAGCCAACGTAATGGATATGTTATATCCCAAGCTGGTACCGGTGATGGTGAAAGAAGTCTTTGTTCCAGATCCCGCAGTGGAAGAAGAGGAACGAAGAATCAAGCAAGATATAGTCAGAATGATGTCAGGCATACGTATCATCGTTAATGACGAACATACAAACAGATACACCCCAGACGATGATTGCCCAGACATAATGGTCATCATTCAGGATAAGGAGGTCGATGACAGCCCCTCTATCACTACAGTCCACCCGGACTTTGCCCTTGCCAATTGGAGCAACACTCCTTGCATTGGTCGACAAGGGTAAAACGGGCAAGAAATCTTTCTGCCTTGTAGATATCATAACTTCTTACTTTTCTGTACAGTATTAGCAGTCGTTTTGCCAATACATGCTAACACTTTGTATGATCAAACCCTTTTATATATACTAAGTGAAAGCATATTTTGTTTCAGGACCCTAAATTTAGATGTGCCTGTACTTGCTGATACGGTGCCCCTTCTCCACAAAGATTGTAACTTTGATGTAGAGATGAATTCAGCCTTGATGGAAATACATGAGGACATTGAGGTGCCTCTAGAAATTCAAGAATGGGTCAAAGACAAACCTAAACCCTACATTGATCAAACCACTTCCTTCAATCTCGGAACCTTAGAAAGCCCTAAGTTAATCCAGATTGGTTCAGACCTTACCCCAAACCAAAGGAATGACATAGTTACGCTTCTAACCCAATTCCAGGATGTGTTTTCATGGTCTCATGAAGACATGGTGGGTTTGTCCACTGACATTGTTCTTCATCGCCTTCCCATTAAAGAGGGATTCAAGCCAGTCAAGCAGAAGCTCAAGCGATTGAAACCTGAGTGGAGTTTAAAGGTAAAAGAAGAAATTATGAAACAATTTCAAGCTGGCATCATCATGGTGTCCATATATCCTAAGTGGATATCCAACATCGTTCACGTGCCTAAACCTGGAGGAAAGGTGCGAGTTTGCATGGATTATCGGGACTTGAACAAAGCTTGCCTTAAAGATAGCTTTCCCGTGCCATTTATCCACATTCTCATTGATAATCTTTCAATCAATCGCATGTACTCCTTTCTTTGATTGCTTTGCGGGGTACCATCAGATTATGGTTGCTGAGGAAGATCGTGAGAAAACTGCTTTCATCATGCCTTGGGGAACTTTTTGTTATAGATGGTTGTCGTTCGGCCTTATCAATGTCGAAGCCACCTATCAGCGAGCTATGATGGCTCTCTTCCACGACTTAATGCACAAAGAGATCTAGATCTACGTGGATGACATCATTGTCAAATCCCGAAGGGAGGAAGACCACTTAGACCATCTTAGGAAGCTTTTCAACAGGTTACATAAGTACAACTTGAAGTTGAATCCAACCAAGTGTGCCTTTGGCGTTAAATTAGGCAAGTTGCTAGGATTTCTAGTCAGCCACAAAGGGATTGAGCTGGATCCCACCAAAATCCAGGCCATCACGAAAATGCCCATTCCTTAGACGGAGAAAGAAATACAAGGATTTTTGGGAAGAATCAACTTCATTAGCAGGTTCATTTCTCAACTCACCGCAACCTGTGAGCCAATCTTCAAGCTGTTAAGGAAGAACTCCTCCATGAAATGGAATGATGATTACCAGAAGGCCTTCCTTACGATCAAAGAGCAACTAGTCAAAGCTCCCATTTTGGTACCACCCAGGGATGATGTTCCCCTATTCATGTACCTGTCCATAAGTGACAACGCCATGGGCTGCATGATGGGACAGAAAGACGATAGAGGCCAAGAACGAGCTATCTGTTACCTCAGCAAAAGATTCAGCAGCAGTGGACATAAGTACACTCTGATTGAGAATACTTGTTATGCTTTAGCATGGGCTTCCATGAGGTTACATCATTACCTCCATGGTCACACAACCCATCTTATATCCCGCGTGGATCCTCTCAAGTATGTGTTCAATAAACTGATGTTAAATTGTCGACTGTCCAGATGGCAGTTGATCCTACAACAATTTGACATCATCTACGTGACTCAAAAGTCCATCAAAGGTCAAGGAATTGCAGATCAACTGGTCGCTGCACCTTTAGGGGACTTCAAACCCTTGGAGACATACTTCCACAATGAAGGGGTAATGACAGTTTAGCAACACCATCAGTACGATACACGCCAAACATGGAAGATGTATTTTGATGGAGCTGTTAATATGGAAGGTTCTAGAGCTGGAGCAGTTCTAGTATCCCAGACGGGAGCAAAGATATCCGTCGTCAGTCAAATTGCAGTTTGTTAGCACCAACAACACAGCTGAGTATGAAGGCTGTCTCATGGGGCTAAAACTTGCCCATTCAATGGGCATCAGGCGGTTAACTATCTTTGGAGATTCGGACTTATTGGTCAGACAATCCATGGGAATCTATCAAACCAAAGAACTATATTTGTTGCCTTACCATTGGAAAGTTTTACAGATGGTTTTGGAGTTCGAAGAAATCTCCTTTGTATACATTCCTCGTAATAGGAATGACTTTGCAGACGCATTAGCAACTTTGGCCTCCTTGATTCACATACCTGACAAGGGACACTTGCCAAGCGTCAGAATTTCCCTGCACAAGGCCCCAGCCTATAGGAACTACATTGGAGAAGTATGGGATGAGCTACCTCCCATCCAGTATCTTTGGTATCAGTATATCAAGGAGTACATATAAGATGGATCTACACCTGCTGAGGCGAGCCCGACAGAGAAAAGGCGGATCCATCGACTTGCTATAAAATTCTACCTGAGTGGAGATGCCCTCTATAATAGAGATACAGGACAAGGTCTCCTTAGATGTTTAGAAAAAGATCAAGCTCAAAGGCTTATGGATGAGATCCATGGTGGAGTCTATGGCCCACAAATGAGCGGCCCCCTGCTTGTTAAGAAGATCCTCAGAACATGACACTACCGGCTTACCCTCAAAGTTGACTGTGATGATCACGTTAAGAAGTGTTATCAATGCCAAATTCATGGAAATGCCATCCACGCCCCTCCGAAGGAGCTCCACAATATGAGTTCACCTTGGCCCTACTTAATGTGGGGAATGGACGTGATCAGACCTATCGATCCCAAAGCTAGTAATGGGCATCACTTTATATTCACCATGATCTACTACTTCACCAAGTGGGTAGAAGCAGCCTCCTTCCCCATGGTTACCAAAGAAGTCATCATTGCTTTCATCAGAAACAATGTCATTTGTCGATATGGACAACTAGAGGTAATTATGTCAGACAATGTTAAAACCTCAACAACAAAATGATGGAGGAGTTATGTAGTAAATTCCACATCAAACATCTTAACTCTGTTATCTATCGTCCAAATATGAATGGTGTTGTTGAAGCAGCAAACAAAAACATCAAGAAGATCATGAAAAAGATGTCCGCCAACAACAAAGAATGGCCTGACTTATTGCCTCTCACTGTGTTAGCCTACAGAACATCAATGAGCACTTCCACTGGGGCAACCACTTACGCATTAGCCTATGGGATGGAAGCAGTGCTCCCCATAAAAGTAGAAATGGAATCCCTCAGAGTGCTGATAGACACTCAGCTGGATGAAGACTAATGGGTACAAGACAGGTATCACCAATTGTCTCTAATAGACGAAAGGCGAGCCACGACTATCTTCCATGGTCAATTATATCAACAAAGGATCGCCAGATCCTACAACAGAAAAGTTCGGCTATGGCAGTTTAAACAACATGACTTAGTTTTGAAGAAGATCATTAACAACCAAGATTAGTCCAAGGGAAAATTCGCTCCTAACTGGGAAGGCCCATTTGTTGTCAAGGAAGTATTGACAGGTGGTGCTCTCAGATTGCAAGAAATGGACGACGATGAATTTCCACAACTCATCAACTCGGACACCGTGAAATGGTACTATGTCTGAAGTTACCATCAAGCAAAAATCTTAGTGTTGGATCATCAAATCACCAGTCATTCCGGTTCTTTAACCCTTTACCACATACAACTTTTTTCCACACTTTGCCCCTCAGGGAATTATACTTTTCAAGCCAGCAGCCTAGCTTCACTGCGTTCCTACGACTTCGGTCATCCCACTAGGGATTGAACCTTTCGCGCTTACAGTTTGTCCCCCCAAACATGGGATCACGCAGTCTAACCTTTTCACACCTGCAGTTTATCCTCAACCTAAGATCAAACATTCTCTTCCCCGCAGTCTAACCTGCACATGGGATCACGCTTTTCAACTCGTCCTGAGGGGCGAACTACGTCGACCTGATCTCCTCTTCAATAGGAGTACGTAGGCAACCATTTTACATGGTCCGGTCGCAATAAAACAAAAATAACAAAAAACATTTCTACCCCTTTCTCCTTACAAAAACAAAAACAACAAAAAAATTCCTACACCATTCCTGCCACATACAGCGTTGAACCTCTTACACCAAGTTCGAACTACGCAAACCTGATCTCCTCTTCAATAGGAGTACATAGGCAGCCATTCATGGTTCGGTCTCACCCCCTACCAAAACACAAACACTTGGTCATCTGGTATTTAGATCAAACTTCAATCCATCATATTTCATTTTCTTCAAACCAAAGGCATGGAATTACTTGAACTCCTCCCAAATAGGAGATTCGGCGACCATCTAAGCTGCAGTTGTGCCTCAAAGAGCAACACCAATCCATAAGAGATGGAATTAACTAGGCTTCTCACAAATAGAAGTACTGGAGACCATCTGTGGTGAGGTCAATCTAAGAGAGGAAAGCCACACTCCTCTCCACATTTTGATACAAAAACCAGTCCTAAGACACCAAAGATGGTAGGGATACACACAGATCGATGATCCATTCTGAATTGTCCAGAGACAACTTAATGTCCATCCATCAAGGAGGAATTCAGAATACATCAAGATCACAAGCCCTGGAGCAGCAGGCAAAATATCAAGCAAGTATCAGAGCATATCTAAAAGGGAAGTGATCAAAAATATATTTCTCTGCTATATATAATGTTGTTTGATGTACACAAATATAAATTGTATGTGACAAAATGGTTATGCTAGTCTATGCAGGAAAATACAAGCCCATCTAAAAGTCAGGGTATATGCGAGCTAACAAGCCTAACATGGCATCCCTATCAGAAGAAGGAGGCGAAGCTGTGGTCTCATGTACGAGGGTATCCACACGACCCAACAGATCTACAACCATCTGCATGGTGACCATATGCTCATCAATTTAAGTGCTCATCTATGTAATCATGCCAGTGGTAAGGGACCTCACTATAGTACTATCTATGATGGCTACATCCCGGGCAGATATGGCACTATCCCGCTCAACTATCACTGCATCTCTGGTTGATCTGGCCTCATCTCGCTCAACAATAGCGGCATCTCTATGACCTAATGCATCGTCTCTCTCTAACATAGATGCGTCTCTCCCATCAAGGGCAGTCAACATCAAGGCTCTAGCCTAGTCTCTCTCGAAGTTCATCAGATGAAGACTATGCTCGAAGTACTGTGCCGAATGCTCGATCACAATAGTGCTAGTACTGGGAGAATCTAAAGGAGATGCTGGCAACCTAGTAAAGCGCTCCTCTTCGATATGAGAATCAACGTCCTCCATGGGCTCTCCATCATCTGAATCACTATCTGGTAATGTGGATACTATCGAAGCCAATGAAGTCTCTATCTCCATCCACGCAAAATACTCTGGCGAACATCTCGAATGGCTAACAAAGAAAGCAGCTATCTCATGCTGATCCCAACAAGCATACACACGGGATCGATCCTCTGCTGAAAGATAGCGATAAGCTAAATGCTGACTCCATGCCCCCTCAAAAGGATGGAAGTCCTGAAACTTGTCAAACTGACACATCACGACCAGTGTGTGGTAAGTAATCATGCCTATCAAACCAGCCAGAGGAAGATAATCCATGCCCGGAGCATGAGTGATGAAGCTGTAGGGTGAGCTAAGCTCTGTACACGACAATATATCAAATGGATATCCGATCCCGGCCAGGAAAGCTGACCAAGATGCAACATCTGTACACTCTGTAGGCTGAAAGAAGTATGACATGGCTATATCATGGGTGAAACAATACCCATGTCGTCTAAAGTGCCAATCGGTCTCAGGTGTGACATAAACCACACGTACAGCATGACCAAGCTGCCTGTAAACACTCCCATCAGATAAGTGCAGCAGTATGTGGCTGACCTCAGAGTCTCTGCTATAATCATCGGTATGATGGTGTGACCCTCCCTGAGAGCTATCACTGCCATGATGACTTTTATGTCGAACTCATCCATGTGCCATGGCAAGTAGACATATGACAGTACACACAATAGCAGTACATCTACTCTGGCCAAATGCCAATGATCCTCCGGTGTGGTTAAATCCCAAGAATGTCATACATAACTATCCTCAGAGCCAAATCTATCAAACAGAAAACATTGGGATATAACGTGGCCAGATGTGAGCTCCTCCTGCACCACCCTACGCCTCAATCTAATGAGGGTCATGAACTGCCTACTCATGTCTCAAATTGCCATATGCACGCAAGGTCTGTCCAGTGGTAGCATCATCAAATGTGTATACTCCTCCAGAGTAGGAGTCAACTCCTGGGTCCCAAATTGGAAAACCTTCCTCTCCGATACCTAGTGCTCCAGCATGCTTTCCATGAATCATGTGGGAACCTGAAACATCAATAGGGTCATAGGATGCTGCAACAGATGATCTACAGTCACCTTGTCTGATGGTGACATGCTATCATACCATGATTGCATACCAGATGCCACAAAAAATTGTGGGGTATGATCAATACGGCTAACTATTGAAGAAGACATCTGTACGAGCCATGTCATAAGACTATCCAGGGGTCAATGCTGAATATCTCTGGACATACATACATATGCATAACATGCATGATAAATAATAGATGGCAATATGATATAGGGAATGGAAAACTGTACATATATTCCTAAGTATATCATCATCTAAATACATCTCTGTATAACTAAAATACAGGGAAATGGGGCAAAACTGCCCTACAACTAACAGAGGCCTATCAAAAGATATAGTGAGCATGGGTCCCACCCCTCCGGCTCAGTTCAGTTCGAGTTGCAAAGGAGGTTTCGCAAGCTGAAAAGGCCAAATCAGGAATAAAAACGCTACGCGATTGAGCGGAGTAGCCTGAAATCTTGGTTTTCACAGGCAAAACTGTGGCTTCACATATCACTCATTGGTATTCGCCTGAATGCAAGGTATAATATACCAGTGACCTCAACCTTTGCAAAATCATGCTCGGCAATACCTCACAAAGGTCCGATGCCGCCAAACATAAGGTCGTAACCCTAAAAGACGTGTTCCCCGGCGGGGGGTCACAACGACGAAGTCATTCATTGATAAAGTTTCCCCGACGGGGGTCACAACGCTGAAGTCAAACATTGATAAAGTATCCCCGACGGGGGTCACAACAAAGACTCATGAAAAGAAATCCCCAGCGGGGGTCACCACGCATTGTCACCCATTGATGTACGTATCAATGAGGGTCAAGCAACCTTGACGTTATTTCAGCCGATGGCAAGTAAACCCATCGAAGCATCAAAAGCTATTCGATGATTTTGTACTTTGGTACTCATATTCCCCAGCGGATCCCCGACGGGGGTTACAATGCATATCAGCCATTGATTCACAAGTCAACGAAGGTCAAGCAGCCTTGACAGTCTGCCCAATAGGGTTCTCATCCATTGACTCACACGTCGGTGAAGTACACATCAACGAAGGTCAGGCAACCCTAACAGCATATGTTGTTGGCAGTAAATCCAACAGAACCTTTATATATCCTGGTAATACAAACCCTGAAAGGTCAATATTGATGATGGGATATGTTATACACATCCTTAAGCAGACAAGGCTTTATCCCCAAAGATCTCTTACACATAAGAGGCACCTCTCTGGAATCAAGTCTGTATCAAGGATTAAGGACTTTGGTGATAGCCCCAACGTCAACATCCTAAACGATTTGGATCACAAATCCAATCGAGTCATAGTTGCCAATCCCTGGTAGAAGCTAAAAGGAGGCGGCAATCATCCCCAGCATATTGGGCAACAACCCCGCACACATGCATCATACATTTGCATCATGTTGCATTTTAAGTGTCTAGGATTCTTTATCCTACCCATGCATTGCATTGCATGAATATGATAAAGAGGGGCATCTGTAGACAATCAAAATTTTCTGCACACCTGTCACTAACATTGCAGGAGGGCAGATTCGTCTTTCAAAGATAACCCTGGAAGACAGCTCACATCCAATCTGGATACTACCCTAGGAGTAACAGTTCCAACCTCGGAGATAACCCCGAGGCATGCAGTTCCAATACCAAAAATTCCACCGGAGAAGACCGATTAATCTCGGAGATAACCCCGAGGTATCCAGTCTCAGTCCCAACACTGGGAGTAGCATTTACCAACCTTGGTGATAACCCCAAAGAATGCAGTTCCGGCGATAACCCTGGAAATGCTTGTTTTAAATGCATGCAATCAGCTTCAACCTCGGCGCTCACACCGATGTACTCAGTATAAGACCCGGACATAACCCCGGGAAGACAGGCACACCTCAGAGATGACACTGAGGACCTTCAACACTTGCAGCAGTCCAATCTCAGAGATAACCCTGACCAACGTCTGCTTTACCAACCCAAACCGGCGTTAACCCCGGTGAGGGGCAAAGTCATCATCTTGCCACTTTGACGCCACATCACGTCATCTCAAACATTTCATACATACATTTCTACACATCAATGTTCCACAAGATTCAAGGAAAACCAATCCCGAGTGACTATTACGCAGAGTAACGGATAGAATTTGAAGCTTGAAGACCGGAGGGCACCGTCCCATCTTCCTGACTTCGTACAACCTCTAATCCCATGCCATTGCATAACTCTCGACAATAACGGTCCGAAATAGGTCTTACATACCTTAGTCGGATGCCTAGATTGCAATTCTGAAAGTTCGAGTGGATATTACAGTGCCCGCGTGCACGTATTACGAGACGACAGAACCCAAGAAGCCCGGGGTAACCCGGCTAGCTGCAGGTATAACTGCGGCTTACCGCAGGTACACCTGCGGATCTTCCCTCTATAAATACAGGGCTTGGGGTGGCCATTTGTAAGAGAAAAAAGGCGAGGAAGCCCTGTCAAATTTGCTCCAAATTTGCTCCGTATTTACCCTATACTGAGTTCTTTCTCATTTTAAACACTTGTGAGCTCACATATAGCTACTTTTGTACCGGCGGGAGCCGAGTGTTCATCCCTGTAAAGATATAGAAGTCTTCTTTGGCAGCCCACTGTAAGCCTTCTCACACACTTTAAAGCTTTTCTCTTCATCTTTGCACACACCCTTCTTCACATTGAGAGTCGTGTTGCGTGTGTTTGCCCGAACTTCAGTCCGTGGTTTTATTTCAGTTTTTATATACATATATATTTATATATATGGACTAACATTATCGAGTTATGCCTCGATTGAGCCTAGACTTCGATTTGGAGTGTTTATTTGCTTTATATATATATATATATATATATATATATATATATATATATATATATATATATATATATATATATATATAAACTGTGTGTCGGACTTTGTTCGATGAGCCTAGAACTTATGTTTGGAGCATTTCTTCGCTTTAATATATATATATATATATATATATATATATGAACTGTGTGTCGGACTTTTGTTCGATGAGCCTAGATTTTACATCCTGAGCGTTTATTTGCTTTTTTATATATATATATTATATATATATGAATAGAGTTAAACATGCAGTTCATATATGTAAGTATATATATATATATATATATATATATATATATATATATATATATATATATATAAATCACTTTGGAGTTTACTTTGTGGTGGTTGATCGTTTTTAAAGCTTTCTTTTACATTTAAGTCACTTTAGAGTTTACTCAAGTGGCGGTTGATGTCTTCTGACTTTATTTACATTTTTTGATCCCCCATGGAGGTGCTTCATGGTGGCTGATCATGTCTGTATATATATTTATAGCTTTTATATATATACCTGCTTACTGTTTTCATATAAATTGGGGCATCATGTGAGCCTAGGAATCATGTGATCACAGATTCAGTCTATTGGATCTAGATTCGGTTCCCGTGATGGACATTTTCAGCTGTAAGCAGCTTGTAAATTTATTTGTGGTGTCTGAATTTCCTTAGATGGTTTTCATACCCACGAGGAAGTCGGCATTATTTTGTACATTATTCTCTTATAGATGATTCACATCTCAAAAATAAAAACAATCAAGCTGAACACTAAATAAAATTGAAGTATAAAAGGTCTCAATTACTATTGAGCACAAGGGTTTTAAAAAACCTCTTTTATAAAACATCACTTCCATATCTTGATTAAAATTAAATTTTTACGTAAATTCAAACCCTGTGTATATAGGTGCGAACGAGGCCTCGCACTACTTCCAAATAACAGCACATTGACCCACACACACACACACACATTCATATAATAGTTTCTTGAAAAGTGGCAATCACCGTGCTAACACGGATGTCGGGGAGTGCCTAACACCTTCCCTCCGCATAATCAAGTCCCCGAACCCTAATGAATCTCGGTTTCAATTTAGGCGGTTTAATGATGTCACATCACTGGGTCAATGTGAAAACCTTTTCTCGGTTGTGTTGGTACAACCATTTAAAAAACCAACTGGCAACTATTAATAGTCCATCGTCGACATTATACATGTCGGACCTTTTTCACTTGTTTTTTTCAAACAAATCTCACCTAACATGAGAACACCAAAAAACAAGTAATGGAAAGGGACAACTAAAAATCCTGACGTCGACACTTAAGATTAGGAATCCTCCATGTCCATAACTCTTATATGAGTCTTGGGGTCGAATTTTGAGGTTACCTTTTTCGTAGACATGCGGCCATTTCTAGGGCATAACCCCAGAGGGATACTGGTATGTCGGTAAAATTATTATGGACCGCACCATGTCCAACAAGGTGCGATTTTTCCATTCAGATACATCTATCAATTATTGTGTATCAGGAGGCGTCTATTATATGAAAACCATTTGAGATGATCTAGAAACTTATTGTACAAGTATTTATTCCTTGATCTAATCAAAGAATCTTAATACTTTGCCAATTTGTTTCACTTCTGAATTCTTTGAACCTTTCAAATAATTCACACTTGTATTTCAACAAATACACACATTCAACTATTTGAATGATCATCTCCTTTTCTTATACTAGTTTGTTCAATTTACAAAATAATTTTTCACGTAAGTCAAGTATACAAAATCCATTAAGTAATATTTCAGTTCTATACAAAACATTATTATTATAAATAGAACAATAATTGTTCTTAATTATAATACCAAAGATTTCTTTGTCCAACAATAAAATGGAAATAATGTGTACAATGAGAACTGGAATACAATAACAACTTATTGACTTAATAGACTTGCCCGTAGGCAATTATAAACAATAAGTTCCTATGACTAATGCAGCAACCTTTGCTTCATTTCCACACATATGATTACTTGTCTCTTGTTTAGCTTTCTACTTCTGCTTGGTCACTTCATAAATCTATATTTATGATAACCAAAGCCGGTATCCAATACCCAAGTAGAACCTTGACTTAAAGAAAAATTTATTTTAATTATGAACAAAAAAAATATATTTATAATTGAAGTTTCACTAAGCTTCTTCTGGTTAGCCTCTACAAGAGACTTCTCGTAGTTTCTTTTCCAGTGTTCAGGCTTATTGCAGTGGAAGCAAACTCCTTTGCTATCCGTATCAGTTTTGTTCTTATTATCCTTTGTGTTTGCCTTTCTATTTGCCTTTTTTGAATCGTTCTTCTTTTCAGAAGATCCTTTGAACCCTACCTGTAAGACTTGGTCTTTCTTGGTTGGAAAGTTACTCTCAAATATTTTTTAACATGTTAAACAAATCAGCGAAGCTGATATCTAGCTTGTTCATATGAAAAATTCACAACAATTGTGAAAGGAATCCGGGAATGAGTACATGATCAAATCTTAGCTCAACTCTTCATCTATGACAAAACACGTTGTCCTAATTGTTCAATCAAATTTATCATGTTAAGGACTTTTGTCTGTACTATATTGTCATCGGTTATTCTAGATCGGAAGAGCTCCTTAGATATCTGATATCTATTAGTCCTACTTTCCTCACCATCAACTACTTGACGTGCAGGAGTATAGTAGGAGCATCCATAGTTTAATGCTGACACTGAAGCTCGTTACTCATGGATGTGAGCATGATGCATTGAGCCAACTATGCAACATCTTACCACTTTCTAAAAGTAGCAATCTCTTCCTCAGAGGCTTTGTCTGCAACCATTGCAGGGATAGGCGTATTAAGTACATAAGATAGCTTTTCAGCCGTGAGAACTATTCTCAATTTCCTTAACCAATCCGTTTAATTCGGTCCAATTAATTTAGCATCTAATATGCTACGCAGTGATAGTAATTTTAGACATTGTAAAATTCTGTAAATGTATTTATAATTAACAACATTTTAACATACATTCTTTTATTAATTACTAAAATAATTTAGGTCTTGTTTTAAATTGGTATCTCCCACTATTTTTATCAAACTATATTACTTTCAATTTATATAGTTCGGCGATATCTAATTAAAGATATGCTAGTGAGAATAAGGATCCCATTTCAAATGTATATAGCCTTGTGTGTGCACAACAAACTATATATAAATAAATAGGTAGACAACTCTTTTCAATTACATCAACTATGCAACTTCTTGTATTTTGCCTCTTAGATCATAATGATCAAGTGTGTGCACATCCGAACTAAAATGATCTAAGTTAAGTCATACCTAGTTTAAGACCCCAAATTTTTATAAATAAAATCAAATTTCCTCTAATTATTATTCTTGATTAATAAGGTGGTAATTTGATTAATGTTAGTTATGGGTAAAATCTTAAATTTTACAAAATAAGCAAGTGGTTATAAAATATTCATTGTTGTCGGGGAATATTCGTTTGGTCGTGGAATATTTTTTTGTCGGGAATATCCAAATGCATTTGCCAGTAGATCATTGGTGGGCCCCATAATGTAATAATCGTCGGATGAGAAAAAGCGACAAGTATGTGTTTTTATAAATAACGGCGTAAATTATTACCAATTAACACTTTGTTGGATTACACAGTGGTTAAAATACAGTAATATGCGTGGTGGTTGCAAAGAAAGCACACGGTATTACCGCAGTATTATTTGAATTATTGATTCGTACATAAGAAAGTATTTACTCAATAATGGTTACAGTAATTACTATTCAGTATTTTATTTTATTGATTCAATAATTGTTGCGTTGATATTTTATATTGTTGTTGTTTCAATAATTGTCATTACACAGTATTTTTCATTATCGAAGCAATAATTCATATTATCTGAATAATATTATTAGATAACATTATTGGCAATGTCTAGAAAGTTCTGTCTAAGGAGAGGTTTGGTCACCTAATTGCGCGCCCAAGAAGAGAGAAATTCTTATTGGAAAGCCCCCTCTTTCACAGGAGCGGCACAGTTGTAAATCTTTGTGATTACGTAATATTATTTTTAAAATAATTAATTATTGATTATTATGATAAAGAAAATATTTATTTTATGTGGATATAGATGGAGAAAATTTTTAATGTGACAATTGTTGAAAATTAATATTTTATCTTTTTATGATAAAATAATTCATTTAAATATATTATTTTAATAATATATTAACGGTGATATTTTTATAATGAATGTGGGATATATGAGTATATGAGGAGGTAGAGTATTTTGTGGCATTAAATGTTTTAATATATGTTTTGTGTGTTGGTGGACACAATTCTTGATCGAGAATTGATTATAGGATCGTAAAATCGCTCATTTATGGATTTGGATAATTTACATTTGGAATTTGGAAAAACTTCCATACGCAAAGTTGTAGAGAATTGAATTTCCTATAAAATGTTGCGAGATTCGAATTTTCCGATAAAAGGACTATTTATCATGAATTATTGAAGTTAGGAGTTAGAAATAATTGATTTTAGAAGTTTTAATTATTTTATATAAGAAAAACGTTTTTGTGGTTGTTGGCACATGGGTGGTGGTGATGTTTTTGACCAAAGAAGGCATGCTAGAGTTTTCAAAACATGTGGGTAGGAATTTTGAATAAATAATAATATATTTTATTAATTTAGTCTCCTTTGGCGTTCTAACATTTTCCTATAAATAGAGGGCTAAGTTAGAATTG
The DNA here is from genome assembly GCA_020205605.1 of Panax ginseng. Lineage (NCBI taxonomy): Eukaryota > Viridiplantae > Streptophyta > Magnoliopsida > Apiales > Araliaceae > Panax > Panax ginseng. The sequence goes on along the minus strand of CM035143.1, from coordinate 54,976,704 downwards.
AAAATCACACAAGAAACTAAGTTTTCTCTCTTTCTCTCTCTATATTGTCGAACGTATTCTTGTGAGTATATTTTGAGTGTTGCTATACTCGGTGCGAGTTTACATCAAGACTATCTAGAAATTCGATCGGAAATACGGTTATTTTGAGGTAAAGGATGTTATTTCTTTTCATAAATGATATTATTTTCTTCAATATCATTATGCCAAAATATTGGTTGAACTTTTTATCAAATTTGGAACTTTTTCATGCCTGGGGTTACTATTTATGAGTTCTTATTCACGAGTTACTATTCATGAGTCACTATTCACGAGTTCTTATTCACGAGTATTATTCACTTAAGCGTGAAGATGTTTTTTTGTGAAATTTTTATCTTTTTGTGTTGGGGTTACTATTCACGATACTCAAGACTATTCACGAATACTGGCACTATTCACCAAAAATGAAAATTTTCTTTTTGTCCAAGATGTCTATTTTGGCTACTATCTTTGATTGTATCCATGTTTTGATCGTTATTTTTGAGTTACGCTTCAAAATCGTTTATTATGAAGTATTATCGATCTTGGATAAAAGCGTTAAAGGAATCCTAATATTTGTCCTTCTATCTCTTTGGATTCGTTCTTAAAAATGTTTTTCATCATCCTCAATCCTTAATGGTGATACTTGATGAATATCTTTGGCTGTAGTGCAAAGATGAATGATTAAAGCGATGAATCTCTTTGGCGTGAGTAGTGCAAAGATGAGCAGTGTTGAGATGAACATGACCAATTGGTGATATAAATGAATATCTTTGGCTTTTGTAGTGCAAAGATGAATATTGATTGTTGTTATAGGGATGAAATATTGATGATGGACTTTTAAATCTTAGAAGGCGGTAGAATTCTTTTTCTCACGTGACTCTTCTAATGGATTGTTGTTTCCGCTGCATTTGTTGATCTAAAACTTGTTGTCTATTGTATTCTATTAGATTTTTCCCTGTTGAAGACTAACGATAATTTGTTGTATATTATCTTAGTCATAATATTCTTTACTGGGCTAGTTGAGCTCACCCTTTTCCTTGTTGTTCCATTTTCTTCTCAGGAGGTGAGAACATAGCAGGATCGAGTCGGGGTATGGAATGAAGGTTCTAGAGAGAGTTGTTTAGTAGTCCTCACCATTTTTATAAAATAATGTATCAATAATTATGATGGGGATTTATTTACGTGTGGATATTGTCTAGACGGCAATATCTGTATTTAAACTCACAGTATGTATTGTCGTATTTCACACGACATGTGTATTATTGAAGTTGTAGTTATTTATGTACCATGTATTTGGCGACTCATAATGGGTTGGGTGGAATGGACCTATTTTGGGGGCGTCACAGTTGGTATCAGATCTTAGGGATATGATCTCTGGCGGAGATCGGGGAATAGAACTAGGAGGGGAGAGACGAGTAAATCCTTCACTAGTGTGTCCTACCTAAGCTTATTTGTTGATCGGTCATAATATAGGATATTATGTGATATGTTAATTTGTTTAATTAACCCTTGTTTTTTATGGCGATATTTAAGAATGGTCACGAGAATGTTAACAATGGAGTTTATGAGACCGTGGAGGCCGCAGTACTCACCAACGAGGAGAAGCGTGCAACAGGTGGCAATGTTCCTCCCTGTGAACAACGCCATCGAAAGCGGATGATGAACGCAGGATGTTTAGAAGCTTTTGCGGTTCATGCAAAATCGGACGAGGAGACTCGTGTACAAAATACTGGAGGAAATGATAGTAATGTAGCGGTTTGTCACGGCCAAACAATTCAAAGAGTTGGGACCACAGATTTCCATAAAAAGCGGATCCGATCAAAGCGTAAGCGTGGGTCAAGCAAATTACCAAAATATTTGATGTCTTGGGATGCACGGAGGAAATGAAGGTTCCATTCGCCACCTTTATGTTTCGTGGTGAAGCGACATTGGTGGGAATCGTGAAGCGTACTGACCAGATATGCACTTAACATGTCTTGGGAAAGATTTGAGAATCGTTCAATGACAAGTACTTTCGAGAAAGTATTCGTCATATGAAGGAAGTGGAGTTTATTAGGCTGGAGCGAGTAACATGGCGGTGTCTCAAAGACGAGGCGAAGTTCTTGAGTTGTCGAGTTTGCACCTCATTTGGGGAAAATGAGAGCGTATGACGCGTATGTTTACGAGGGTCTAAAACTCGAAATTGGTCAATAACTCATTTCTCATAAGTTTTCAGTATTGAGATGTTGTCAAGCAGGGCTCGATTATTAGAGCGAGATAGTGAGTATACTCGACCAAGGACCACAATTAGGGTAGTCATCGTGAGCGATGATAACCAATGAGGTGGAAAGAATACGGACAAAAGCGGTAACCACTTGGTGGTAATCATGGCCAAGATAATAGAAGAAATAATTCAAGTGGAAATTTCAAGAAGAGAAGATTAAAGCGATGGCGGGAAGGCGTCGGCGGTGACATCAACACCAAAGAACAAATTCTAGGGAGGAGAACGACCTTGATTAGATGTTACAAATGTGGAGAGGAGGGACATATAAGTCCAAAGCATTCATGACCTTCAGTATATGTTTTAGTTGTAGAAAAGAAGATCACATAGCTCGATTTTTGTCTGTGAGCGAAATCAAGTCCAATTTGGAGCAAGTGGCACCAAAGGCGGATACGGAAAAGACAAAGTCAACGGTTCCTGGAAGAGCGTTTGTCGTGACCGGTCAAAATGCGAGGAACCCGAATGAGTTTAGCACGGGTTAGTTAATTATAATTCTTGCAAAGTTTATACCTTACTGAATCACCAGGTTCTACCCATTCTTTTATCTCTCTTGCTTGCGCTCAGCGTTTGAACTTGACTACGGAGAAATTAGACTTTGACCTATTTATGGAGACTCCGTTAGGAGAAACTTTCATTACATCCGTTGTTTGGAAATCTTGCTTGATTCAGGTTGGCACTATCACATTACCTGTTGATCTTATCTCTTTAAAGATATTTGCTTTTGATGTGATTTTAGGGATTGATTGGTTAACTACTCATCATGCCAAATTGATTGCTTTTCGTAAAATTTTGTTAGTTTTCATATTCCTAAGCAACTTTGTTATTCGAATTCAAGCAATCAAACCATTGTAGTCAAACATTTTTATATCAAGCCATGAAGTCATTCGTTTATTACGGATGTCAAGTTTTCTTAGTCCATGTTATGGATTTAAATAAAGACACGTCGATTTGAATAATATTCTGTTGTTATTGATTTTTCTGACGTATTTCCTAAAGAATTTCTTGGCTTACTCCCAAAGCACGATATTAAATTTTGTATCGACTTTGAATCCAAATTACAAAACCCATTTCTAAAATCTCATATCGAATGGCTCTATTGAATTTGAGGAGTTAAAACCCAAGTACAAGAGTTAGTACGAGCCTTTATATGGTGACTTCCTTTGTGGAATACAAACCGAGACTCTCCGTAGGGGACGCCATATTCGATGCGATAGTAAAGCGATAGGTGTCATTGTGACGTCTTTATCCAAGATTGGGATATGAGTCACGGTTGAGAGCAACCTAAGTCGATAATCAAAATCGTAGCTTTACAAGCTTAGTTGGTTATTATCGGAGATTCGTGGAAAGATTTTCTCAAATCGCTAGTCCATTAACTTCGGTGACTCGTAGAGATACAAAATTCGAATGGAGCACGGAATGTGGGAAGAGCTTGAAGAACTTAAGAAGAGACTCATTTGGCACATGTTACACCATACCATCCTCGAAAAAAGCGAGCGTGGTAGGCGGCGTGTTGAGTAAAAGATCGATATCTGATGTCTGAGTACGATATTGTCAAAGACTCATCTCGTATAACTTACAAATGATGAAGATAGAGTTAAAGACTCTAAGTACCCACGTGATGATATCTGAGTATAATCGACTTTTATCGATAAAGTTAAAATCGCTCAGCTACTACATTGGGTGATGAATATGAAGAAGGAGGTGCAAGAAGTTGTTATTTCAAAAGCGAGAATCGGTGAGGTGAGGAAAGCTCAAACCTTCGATTTATTAATCCATTTGAAATTCTCGATCGAATAGGAACTGTGGCCTATAGACTCGTTTCACCGCCAAGTATGACGCGTGTGCATAACGTTTTTCATGTATCGATGTTACGTAAATATGTGGACGACCCGAACCACATTATTGAGTTAGAACCAGACGAGATAGCCGAAGACTTAACATACGAGGAGGTACATGTCAAGATTTTGGATAGGAAGAGGCATGTGCTACGTAAGAAGGTCATACCACAAGTTAAAGTTTTGTGGAGAAACCATGCTATTGAGGAAATGACCTGGGAGTTAGAAACGGAAATGTAAGCGAGGTATCTTCATCTTTTCAAACACAGAATCGTCACGTCAATTTCGAGGACGAAATTTCATAAGGAGGGAGGTTGTAAGACCCCAAATTTTTATAAATAAAATCAAATTTCCTCTAATTATTATTCTTGATGATTAATAAGGTGGTAATTTGATTAATGTAATTAGTTTATGGGTAAAATCATAAATTTTACAAAATAAGCAAGTGGTTATAAAATATTCATTGTTGTCGGGAATATTCGTTTGGTCGTGGAATATTCTTTTTGTCGGGAATATCCAAATGAATGTGCGCTTGATCATTAGTGGGCCCCATAATGAGAATAAGCTGTCGGATGAGAAAAGCGACAAGTATGTGTTTTTATAAATAACGGCGTAAATTGTTCTGAATTAACTTTGTTGGATTACGGTGGTTAAAATACGATAATATACGTGGTTGCACAAAGTACATCACGGTATTACCTGATATTGTTGAATTATTGATTCGCACATAGGAAGGCGTTACTCAATAATGGTTACAGTAATTACTATTCAGTATTTTATTTTATTGATTCAATAATTGCTACGTTGATATTTTATATTGTTGTTGTTTTTGATAATTGTCATTACGGTATTTTTCATTATCGAAGCAATAATTCATATTATCTGAATAATATTATTAGATAACATTATTGGCAATGTCTAGAAAGTTACATCTACAAGGAGAGGTTTGGTCACCTAATTGCGCGCCAGTAAGGAGAAATTCTTATTGGAAAGCCCCCTCTTTCCTGGGAACGGCCTGGTTGTCAGTACTGTGATTCTGTAATATTACTTTTAAAATAATTAATTATTGATTATTATGATAAAGAAAATATTTATTTTATGTGGATATAGATGGAAAAATTTTTAATGTGACAATTGTTGAAAATTAATATTTTATCTTTTTCTGATAAAATAATTCATTTAAATATATTATTTTAATAATATATTAACGGTGATATTTTTATAATGAATGTGGGATATATGAGTATATGAGGAGGTAGAGTATTTTGTGGCATTAAATGTTTAACATATGTTTTGTGTGTTGGTGGACACAATTCTTGACCGAGAATTGATTATACAATCGTAAAATCGCTTATTTATGGATTTGGATAATTTCTCATTTGGAATTTGGAAAAACTTCCTTCTGCAAAGTTGTAGAGAATTGAATTTCCTATAAAATGTTGCGAGATTCGAATTTTCTGACAAAAGGGCTATTTATCATGAATTATTGAAGTTCCAGAGTTCCGAAATAATTGATTTTTGGAAGTTTTAATTATTTTATATAAGAAAAACGTTTTTGTGGTTGTTGGCACATGGGTGGCTGATGTTTTTGACCAAAGAAGGCATGCTAGAGTTTTCAAAATATGTGGGTAGGAATTTTGAATAAATAATAATATATTTTATTAATTTAGTCTCCTTTGGCGTTCTAACATTTTCCTATAAATAGAGGGCTAAGTTAGAATTGAAAATCACACCAGAAACTAAGTTTTCTCTCTTTCTCTCTCTATATTGTCGAGCGTATTCTTGTGAGTATACTTTGAGTGTTGCTATACGGTGCGAGTTTCTGTCGGCACTATACCGAAATTCAGTCAGAGGTACGGTTATTTTGAGGTAAAGGATGTTATTTCTTTCGCAAATGATATTATTTTCTTCAATATCATTATGCCAAAATATTGGTTGAACTTTTTATCAAATTTGGAACTTTTTCATGTCGGGGTTACTATTTATGAGTTACTATTCACGAGTTACTATTCATGAGTCACTATTCACGAGTATTATTCACGAAGCGTGAAGATGTTTTTTGTGAAATTTTTATCTTTTGTGTTGGGGTTCTTATTCACGATATCATGACTATTCACGAATCACTTGACTATTCACCAAAAAATGAAAATTTTTCTTTTTTGTCCAAGATGTCTATTTTGGCTACTATCTTTGATTGTATCCATGTTTTGATCGTTATTTTTGAGTTACATTTTCAAAATCGTTTATTATGAAGTATTATCGATCTTGGATAAAGCGTTAAAGGAATCCCTAATATTTGTCCTTCTATCTCTCTTTGGATTCGTTCTTAAAAATGTTTTCATCATCCTCAATCCTTAATGGTGATACTTGATGAATATCTTTGGCTGTAGTGCAAAAAGATGAATGATTAAAGCGATGAATCTCTTTGGGCGTAGTGCAAAGATGAGCAGTGTTGAGATGAACATGACCAATTGGTGATATAAATGAATATCTTTGGCTGTAGTGCAAAGATGAATATTGATTGTTGTTATAGGGATGAAATATTGATGATGGACTTTTAAATCTTAGAAGGCAGTAGAATTCTTTCTCACGTGACTCTTTAATGGATTGTTGTTTCCATTGCATTTGTTGATCTAAAACTTGTTGTCTATTGTATTCTATTAGATTTTTCCTGTTGAAGACTAACGATAATTTGTTGTATATTATCTTAGTCATAATATTCTTTTGGGCTAGTTGAGCTCACCCTTTTCCTTGTTGTTCCATTTTTTCTTCTCGGGAGGTGAGAACATAGCGAGGATCGAGTCGGGGTATGGAATGAAGGTTACAGAGAGAGTTGTTTAGTAGTCCTCACCATTTTGTAAAATAATGTATCAATAATTATGATGGGGATTTATTTGCGTGTGGATATTGTCTAGACGGCAATATCTGTATTTAAACTCACAGTATGTATTGTCGTATTTCACACGACATGTGTATTATTGAAGTTGTAGTTATTTATGTACCATGTATTTGGTGACTCAGAATGGGTTGGGTGGAATGGACCTATTTTGGGGGCGTCACACCTAGCACTCCATATATTCAAAAGAAAAACATTGTCCTTGTGTGCGCACAACAAAACAGCATTGTTCAGTCTATTTATAAGCATTAAATGTAATAAAACAACATCTTAAATATCTAATACTTGCCTTGTGTGTGCACAACAAACTCATATTTAATATTTAATACTCTATTGTTTTACAATGCTAGAAGGTGACGTTTGATATTCCAAATATCTTTGAACGTTACAACTTTATATAAAATATTTGAGGGGTTTGTTATTAATTTGTCTCATCTTGTTTAGCGCGCAAGCACACACATATATATAAAATACGCATCATATTAATTAACATGTGAAGCATGTTTGCATAATATATATATATATATATATATATATATATATATATATATATATATATATATAGTATAAGCATGCACATATAGAATACTATATTCTACCCGGACTGATTATTGACTTTTATTCTAGTTTGGTTCACTAGAGCTACCAAGTGAACCAAAAGGTCAAACCCTAAGGTTACAAGAATTAATATTTAAATATAACTATTACATTTAAACCCGTGCTCCATTACAAACGAGTCTTCAAGCGCTCCTTGTTCCTTGATCTCCAATTCTTCAAAATTAATTCTAACTATTCCTATTACAAAACTATTTAAAATAAATAGAAACCTTGATCAGCAGTCAAGGGGAAGTACATAGGAGGATGATAGAATTTACATTAAAAAAAAATTAGATAAGATGAGGTACGCATACCCCATTTAATAAAACCCATACATTCATGCATCCAACTAAAATAAAATCCAATCACATTGGTCAATAGGTCATAATCAATCTCATTTATTGTCATACACATCACTATATCCATCAATAAATAACATTCATCTCATGAATAATAAACATTTAATATATATATTGATATCATTTAATGGGAAAATTTAATTAATATAAAATCTAATTTTGAATCAAAATAAATTCCTTTATTTTAATCCAAATTTAAATCAAAATAAACCTCTTTTATTTTAATTTATTATGGAATCTAATTCCAAGTAAAAAAAACTCGTTTATTAAAGGAAACACGAATTCTTTTCCTATTCACAAATAAACTCTTTTATTTTGAATAATATGAAATCTTATTTCATATCTAAATAAACTCTTTTATTTAAGGAAACATGGATTCTCTTTCCTATTCACAAATAAATTCTTTTATTTTGAATAATATGAAATCTTATTTCATATTTAAATAAACTCCTTTATTTAAGGAAATACAAATTCTCTTTCATATTCACAAATAAACTCCTTTATTTTGAATAATATGAAATCGTATTCCATATATAAATAAACTCCTTCATTTAAGGAAACATGGAATCCAATTTCAACTCTAATTAGTTATCATGGAATCCAATTCCAACTCTAATTAGTTAGCATGGAATCTAATTTTAAAATTAAAATAAACTTTTTATTTTAATTATAAAATTATTAATAATATATTTTATATAATATATATATATATATATAACGGTAATATATATTATATACTCCCTCTGTCCCATGATAAAAGTCCTGGTGGACTTTTCACGCATATTAAGAAGAGGAATAAAATTACAAAATTGCCCATAATAATGTCTTTAAATATGGAGAAAGAATTAGAATAAGAAAAGTATGAGATATTTAATACTACGGGCATAATAGGAAAAAATGTGTAAAAGTTTGGTTATTAAAAGAAAGTGGACATTTAACATGGGACAACCCAAAATAGTAATAATGACTTTTATCACAGGATGGAGGGAGTATATAATATATAAGTAATCATAAGAATACTTTTGAAAAGATATCATGGTAACTATTACATATATATATATATATATATATATATATATATATATATATATATATATATAACTATTATATATATATAAGTTATCATGTGCCAAGTTGTTGAATCACCCTTTAATATTCAACATGATATCAATATATATCACAGTACTGCAACATGATATATATAAGACCCCAACTTTTATGAATAAAAAATAATTTTCTCAAATTATATTTTCGAATATTATGGTGTTGATTTGATATAATGTTATAGTTGCGGGTAATATTTACAAATTTTGCAAAGTAAACAAGTGGTTATATAATATTCGATTGGTCGGGGAATATTCGTTTTAACAGGGAATATTAAATGCACGACTCAAGACAATCATTAAGTGGACCCTACAATGGAAGTATTGTGGTAGTTAGAAAATGACAAAAATACTTTATGAAAATAACTGGCGGGAAGTTTTATCGTTAATTGTTAAAACACCGGTGTTTAAAAAATACGATGATGTCTGGCGTAGTTACAAAGATTACACCTTACAGATTGATTATTGATGCTTACGTGAGAAGTCACTCGTTATACTCAATTATTACTACAATAATTCTTTGCATCATATCTCTCATATTATTGATTCAATTATTGTTAAATTATCATCTCGCATAATATGATATATTAATATATCAATGATTGAGGCAATGAAAGTTATTCATATTATTATTTGCAATATTGACAATGTCTAGAAGTTACATCGAGGAGAGGTTTGGTCACCTAATTGCGGCGCCAATAAGGAGAAATCCTTATCTGAAAGCCCCTCTTTCACAGGAGCGACACGGTTGTTAAATATTGTGAATTATAATATTAATGATGAATAAGTTCGTGTTGATTAAAGATGAATTTTATAGTGTTGGAATTATTTGTGTTAGTGGGAATCGACATTTGTTTCGATAATAATTGATGTTTGGAGGATATATTGTTTAATCCAGTATTTGAGACACTTTTTCGTGTTGGAGTACTATTCACGAAGTTACTATTCACTTGATCTTATTCACTGTAATATATATTTCATTTCGGTTAGAATTATTTTTGGGTACAATATTATTCCATGAGGAGATGTGCTAATTTTTAGAATAGTTGGTTGAAGATATAATAGTAAATCAATATGGATCATTTGGTGGATAGTTATAATAGTAAATCAATATGGATCATTTGGTTTAATGTTTTAATAGTAAATCAGTATGGACCGTTGCTTTAAGTTTTAATACTAAACCAATATGGATCGTCCGTTTAAAGTAAATCAATCTGGACCGTTCATAAGTTAGTTACTATGCAGTCTATTCTTCTATAAATAGATGCTCATTCCTTCATTATTTCTTACGAATTCACTGAAACTCTAGAGAGAAAAGTTATAAAGAAACTATAGAAAAGTATTCTGCTACTTCCCTACTCTTATATTCAGTTTCTTTTACGGTAAGGAGTATTATTTCTTTTGTATTCATGAAGAGAACTTCTGTTATTCCATTATTTATTATTCTGTTGGAATAACCTGTATACGCGGGCTACCCTATACTTGGTGAAATTCTTCTGTTATTTCATTATTTATTATCCTGTCGGAATATCTTATGCAATGCGTTTCTGTGGGACCGGTTCCATTATTTATAATTGTAGGAATACCACGTCTGTGCGTTTCATGGGACACAGTTACATTCTTTATTATTACATTGGAATATCATGTTTGTGCATTTTACTGTGGGACTGGTTCCGTTATTTATTATTACGTTGGAATAACACTTCTGCTTGATCTATCGCATGCATGGTGATTTCTTTTGTTATTCCATTCTTTATTATACTTAGTTGGTTAAAACTTTGACTTCTATACTCCATGAAATTAGTGGAATATCCTTGATATTTTCACTTCATCCAGTATCTTTTCATGGAAATATTCTTCTGAGCATTCTTGAATTTTACTCTACAAAGAAGTATCATGTTGACAATGTGGACGTTATTAGTTCCTAGATAAATTAATTCTTGAACTTGTTTTATTGAATTCTTATATCATTGTCATCATCCTCATGCTTATATTATTTTAAAAGTCATCTGTGGCCTGTAGTGCATAGATGGACTTGGTATGATTATGACCAGGGATTATTCGATTTAATCATAACCGTAATGTTACAAATGATGTGGAAAAAGTCTTCATTTACCCGTAGTGCACTGATGGACAGTTTTTGGTATGATTATGGCTATGGATTCTCTTTGGCCGTAGTGTAAAGATGAATTATTTTATGGCATGATCAGGACCGTTGATGAAAATATGATTATCTTTAGCCGTAGTGCATGGATAATTCGTGGTCGTGATACTAAAGAATATCCTTGGCCGTAGTGTAGGGGTGATTCGATGATGTGGATTATTTATTAAGCTAAGTCCCAGCGATAAAAGTGATGAAAAACCTTTTAAATCATAGAAGATAGTAGATTTTATTCCCTACTTGACTCTTCTAATGGATTGCTTATTCCGCTACAGTTAAACTTGATAGTTATTATATTTTATCAGTTTAACACTGTTGAAGGCTAACGATAAATTATTCTGCATTATCTTAGTCATAATATTTCTTATTGGGCTAGTTGAGCTCACCCTTTCTTCTTTTTATTCTCTGGTGAAATGAGAACGTAGCTGGGACTAGTCGGGGAACAGAGTGATGATCCTAGATGTTTGCATTAGTAGTCCTCACTAATCTGTGAAATAGTGTGATAATAATTGTAATGAGGACTCCTTTTGAGTTTTTATACTCTCTAGTAGACAATATTTGTATTCAAACTCACAATTTATGTTTTGTCGTATTGTACTGCAGTTGTATTATTAAGTTGTATTTTTGAATTACGTACCATGTATCTGGCGACTCAAGATGGGTGATGTATACCTAATTTTGGGGGCGTCACAGTTGGTATCAAAGCTTAGGGATATAATCCCTGGCTGAGATGTGAGACAAGAACTAGTCGGGGAAAGACGGGGAATTCCTTCGCTAGTATGACCTACCTAAGTTTATTTGGTATTTAATTGGTTGGTCAGAATATAGGGATAATATGTTACATGTCAATTAACTTTTTATTTTGTGGTAGTATCTGAAAATGACATCCGAGAATGTTGAGAATAGCAATGGAGCACAGGAGACCGTTGATTCTCCACAGATCAATAATTAGGACAATGTGCAATAGGATGGCGATAATCCTCCACGTAAACAACAACAACGATCAATTGATTGAACGACAGTGCGTTTAAGAGCTTTTAGAATTCATGCAACATCGGTGACGGCTCATGCATAATGCGGGAGGAAGCAATGGCAACCCACGGTTGGTCACCGCTAAGCAATTCAAGGAGCTGGGACCACCGGAGTTTTTGGGAAAGCCAGAACCACTTAAGGCGGAGACATGGCTGAAGTAGATCACCAAGATATTGAATGTATTGGGATGCTCCGAAGAGCAAAAGGTTCCCTTTGCCACCTTTATGTTGCGTGGAGAGGCAGATCACTGGTGGGAATCTGTAAAACGTACCCAACCTGACGCACTCAAGATGTCTTGTGAGAAGTTCCAAGAGTTGTTCAATGACAAGTACTTTCCTGAAAGCATTTATCACATGAAGGAGCTGGAATTTATCAAGTTGGAATAAAACAACATGACCGTGTCACAGTACGAAGCCAAGTTTGCCGAGTTGTCCCGATTTGCGTCCCAATTGGTTGATAATGAAGAGAGAATGACGCGGATGCTTTTAAGAGGTTTGAAGCCGGAGATACGTCAATATCTTATTTCTCATAAACTGTGTTTGTATTCTGATGTTGTAAATATGGCTCAGTTAGTGGAGCACGATAACGAGTCAACGCAACCAAAAGAAAGCAACCGACAAAATGATAATATCGGTGATAACAGTCATCAAAGCGGTGACAATAAGCATGGAGGGAATCAACATGCTAGAAATGGTAACCACTTCGGTGGTAATCATGGTCAAAACAATAAGAATGGACATTTCAAGAAGAGGAGATTCAACAAAGATGGAAAGACGTCAGCACCAGCACCCGTTGTTAAGGAAGGAGAACGACCACCTATCATATGCTTCAAATGCGGAGGGGAGGGACACATCAGTCCAAACTGCGCGATGCCGTCCAAAGCATGTTATAATTGTGGAAGAAAAGGACACTTAGCCCAATTTTTTCGTTCACCGAAGACAAGTTCAGCTAGGATGGAGGCACCAAAGGATGTCCCAGACAAGCCAAAGCCAGTAGTTTAAGAGAGAGCATTTTTTTTTGTGACGAGGAACCTGAATAAAATTATCACGGGTATGTTAGTCATAAACTCTTGCGAAGTCTATACCGTGTTAGATACCAGTTCTACTCACTCTTTTATTGCACTTAGTTGTGTTCAATGTTTGAAGTTAACTTCGGAGAAGTTAGACTTTGATATATCTGTTTAAACTCAGTTGGGAGAAACCTTCGTTACCTCCACTATTTATAAATCTTGTTCAAATCAACACTTTCACGTTACCTGACGATCTTATCTCTTTGAAAATACTTGCCTTTGATGTGATTTTTGGAAATGATTGGTTAACTACTCATCATGTTTTTCGTAAGGTTGTTAGCTTTCATACTCCTAACCAACCTGTTATGCGAATTCAAAGTAACCACACCACTAAAGTCAATCATTGTCATATCAAGCCATAAATAAAGAGCCCCGATCCTTTCGTTGTTGACTTTTTTGTGTGGAATGCACCGAAGCGGACTTTACAGAGGCAACGCGTCGTGAATAGCGGTGACAAGTTGATAGGTATCAATGTGACGTGCTATCCAAGTCTTGGACGAGAGTCACGATTTTGAATGATATTTCTATTGTTAATAAATTTTTACGACGTATTCTTGAAGACTTCTTAGCCTACCCCTAGAGCGTGAAATCGAATTTTGTATTAACCCTAGTACAAAACCCATTTCTAAAACCCTCAAATATTTTTTTCACCTAAAACGAACGTGTAATGTGCCAAAAATGTTGGCTCGAGCTGTTGAAGATTACGATCGTACCATTCAATATCATCGTGGGAAAAATGAACGTGGTAGCTGACGCGTTAAGTAGAAGATCGTATGTGTTTACGAGTGTGATGTTGTTAACACAAAGACCCATTTCGTATAACTTACAAATGATGGAGATATAGTTAAAGACTCCAGAGACCCATGTGACGATGGCTAATATACAAGTAGAATCGACTGTAATTGATAAAGTTAAAGCTGCTCAAGCTACAGACCTGGAGCTGATGCGTATGAGGAATAAAGTGCAAGAAGGTGCTATGTCGGAAGCAAGAATCGATGAAGAAGGAATACTTCGAGTCAACTCCAGACTTTGTGTTCCTAACAACCCTGATTTAAAGTATAAAATCATGAGGGAGACACACAACACACCGTTTGCAATCCATCCTGGGAGTACCAAAATGTATCATGATCTTCGACATACATTTTGGTGGAGCAATATGAAGAGAGAGATAGCGGAGTTTATCTCAAGGTGTTTAACTTCTCAATGAGTCAAGGCGGAGCATCAAGTACCAAAAGGTCCATCGCAACCACTTGAAATTCTAGAATGGAATTGGGAGCACATTACCATGGAGTTCATTACTGGTCTTCCCAAGGTTTCTCAAGGCATAGATGCAATTTGGGTCATTGTTGATAGATTGACCAAGTCTGCTCACTTGTTACCTATACGAGAAACTTATACACTTGAACGTCTTGCTCGTATGTACATAAATGAGATTGTAAGACTACATGGTATGCTAGTATCCATAGTTTCTGATCGAGACCCAAGATTCACTTCACAATTTTGGGTTAGTTTGCAGAAAGCTATGGGCACAGATTTATGATTTAGCTCGGCATATCATCCTCAGACGGATGGGCAGTCGAAGAAGACTATTCAAACTCTTGAAGATCTATTAAGACTCTGTGTCCTTGACTTCAAAGGAAGTTGGGACAAGTTCTTACCATTGGTGGAGTTTTCATACAACAATAGTTATCAAACAAGTATTGGCATGGCTCCATTTGAGGCGTTGTATGGGAGAAAGTGTCGTTCTCTAGTATACTGGGATGCGATGGGTGAAACAACGTTATTGGGACCGGAGTTGGTACGTATGACTACAGAAAAGATTCAAATGATCCGACAATGTATACAAACTTCACAAGATCAACAAAAGAGTTATGCTGATCTTCATCAAAAGGACGTAGAATTCGATATTGGAGATTATGTGTTGTTACGTGTTGCTCCATGGAAAGGAGTTACGAGATTTGGAAAGAGAGGAAAGCTCAATCCTCGATTCATTGGCCCATTTTTAATTCTCGAGCGAGTGGGAACTGTGGCCTATAGACTCGCCTTACCGCCAAGTATGTCTCGTGTGCATAATGTTTTTCAAATATCTATGTTACGTAAATATGTGAAAGACCTGAACCACATTATTGAGTTAGAACCATACGAGATAGAGGAAGATTTAACGCATAAAGAGTTACCTATTAAAATCTTGGATAAGAAGGATCATGTTCTACGCTCCAAGGTAATACAATACCTCAAGTCAAAGTTTTGTGGAGAAACCACGATGTGGAGGAAATGACTTGGGAGTTAGAATCTGAGATGAAGTCAAGGTATCCTCATCTCTTGACATACGTGTATGTACCTAATTTCGAGGACAAAATTTCATAAGAAGGGAGGTTGTAAGACCCCAACTTTTATGAATAAAGAATAATTTTCTCGAATTATATTTTCGAATATTATGGTGTTGATTTGATATAATGTTATAGTTGTGGGTAATATTTACAAATTTTTCAAAGTAAGCAAGTGGTTATATAATATTCAATTGGTCGGGGAATATTCGTTTTAACAGAGAATATTCGTACGATGGCACAATCATTGGTGGACCCCACAACGGAAGTATTGTCGTAGTTAGAAAATGACAAAAATACTTTATGAAAATAACTGCGGAAGTTTTACCGTTAACTGTTGAAACACCAGGTGTTAAAAGTACAGTAATACGCGTAGTTGCATAGTAGCACACGGTATTGATTATTGATGCTTACGTGAGAAGTCACTCAGTTATACTCAATTATTGCTACAGTAATTGCTGCATCATATCTCTCATATTATTGATTCAATTATTGTTACAGTATCATCTGCATAATATGATATATATTATTAAATCAATGATTGAGACGGCAAAGTTATTCATATTATTATTTGCAATATTGACAATGTCTAGAAGTTCTGTCAAGGAGAGGTTTGGTCACCTAATTGTGCACCAATAAGGAGAAATCCTTATCGGAAAGCCCCCTCTTTCTTGGGAACGACCTGATTGTTAAATATTGTGAATTATAATATTAATGATGAATAAGTTTGTGATGATTAAAGATGAATTTTATAGTGTTGGAATTATTTGTGTTAGGGGGAATCGAGATTTATTTCAATAATAATTGATGTCTGGAGGATATATTGTTCAATCGGGTATTCGGGACACTTTTCGTGTCGGAGTACTATTCACGAGTTACTATTCATGAGTTACTATTCACGAGTTACTATTCATGAGTTACTATTCATAAGTTACTATTCACGAGTTACTATTCATGAGTTACTATTCACGGAGTACTATTCACCCGTAAAATATATTTCTGTTCGGTCCAAATTATTTTTGGGTACAATATTATTCCATGAGGAGATGTGCTAATTTTTAGACCGTTGGTTGAAGATATAATAGTAAATCAATATGGACATTTGGTGGATAGTTATAATAGTAAATCAATATGGATCATTTGGTTTAAAGTTTTAATAGTAAATCAAGTATGGACCGTTGCTTTAAGTTTTAATAGTAAACCAACTGGATAAATCGTTTAAAGTAAATCAATCTGGATTTGTTCATAAGTTAGTTACTATGCAGATCTATTCTTCTATAAATAGAAACTCATTCCATCATTATTTCTTACTTAATTCAATGAAAATCTAGAGAGAAAAGTTATAAAGAAACTATAGAAAAGTATATTCGCTACTTCCTACTCTTATATTGATTTCTTTTTACGGTAAGGGTATTATTTCTTTTGTATTCATAAAGAGAACTTACTTCGTTATTCCATTATTTATTATTACATTGGAATAACTTTTGTATATCTGAGCTACCCTATACTTGGTAAAATTCTTCTATTATTTCATTATTTATTATTTTGTGGAATATCATGTATATGCGTTTTACGCTTCGACTGGTTCCATTATTTATTATTACAGTCGGAATATCACATCTATGCATTTATCTGGGACTGGTTCCATTCTTTATTATTACATTGGAATATCATGTCACGTGCATTTTCTGTGGGACTGGTTCCGTTATTTATTATTCATTGGAATAACTTTTGCTAAGTCTTGATCTATCGCATGCATGGTGATTTCTTTTGTTATTCCATTCTTTATTATACTCGATTGGTTAAAACTTTAACTTCTATACTCCATGAAATTAGTGGAATATCCTTGATATTTGCGCTTCATCCAGTATCTTTTCATGGAAATATTCTTCTGAGCATTCTTGAATTTTACTCTACAAAGAAGTATCATGTTGACAATGTGGACGTTATTAGTTCCTAGATAAATTAATTCTTGAACTTGTTTTATTGAATTCTTATATCATTGTCATCATCCTCATGCTTATATTATGTTAAAAGTCATCTGTGGCCTGTAGTGCATAGATGGACTTGGTATGATTATGACCAGGGATTATTCGATTTAATCATCATAGTAGTAATGTTACAAATGATGTGGAAAAAGTCTTCATTTACCCGTAGTGCCTGGCGATGGATGATTTTTGGTATGATTATGGCTATGGATTCTCTTTGGTAGTAGTGTAAAGATGAATTATTTTATGGCATGATCGGGGATAGTTGATGAAAATATGATTATCTTTAGTAGTAGTGCATGGATAATTCGTGGTCGTGATACTAAAGAATATCCTTGGTAGTAGAGTGTAGGGGTGATTCGATGATGTGGATTATTTATTAAGCTAAGTCCCAGCGATAAAAGTGATGAAAAACCTTTTAAATCATAGAAGATAGTAGATTTTATTCCCTACTTGACTCTTCTAATGGATTCCTTGTTCGCTTCTGATTAAACTTGATAGTTATTATATTTTATCGGTTTAACTTTGTTGAAGGCTAACGATAAATTATTACGCATTATCTTAGTCATAATATTTCTTATTGGGCTAGTTGAGCTCACCCTTTCTTTTCCTTTGTTCTCTTGAGGAAATGAGAACGTAATGGGACTAGTGGGGGGAGCAGTGATGATCCTAGATGTTTGCATTAGTAGTCCTCACTATTACATGAAATAGTGTGATAATAATTGTAATGAGGACTCCTTTTGAGTTTTTATACTCTCTAGTAGACAATATTTGTATTCAAACTCACGGTTTATGTTTTGTCGTATTGTATATTTACGAGTTGTATTATTAAGTTGTATTTGAATTATGTACCATGTATCTGGCGACTCAAGATGGGTGATGTATACCTAATTTTGGGGGCGTCACAATATATATATATATATATATAAAATATGGATTCACGTGTTAAGCTTCAAGACTTTATTTTATTTTTAAAAAAAATTTTTATAAATAAATTTTATACAACAGATTATGCCCAATTAAATTGTTCTAAACACATATCAAATTAAAACAATTAATAATTTGCATAAAGGTTTGGCTCTGATGCCACTGTTAGGTTTGTAATATTCATGAACGCAATCAAATTGCACAAAATAAGTGGAAGCATGGAAAATCAAAGTTTTAAAAAATTACAAACCATATACCCGGATCATCCTTTATGCACAATTATTAATTAAACAAAAAAATAAAGAACAAGAATCATACCCTTGCAGATTCGAGCTTCCTCAGGTACAGGTTCTCCTCCAAATCCTTTCGCGTTCAACTTGAATCCACCGGGTTTGGTTCCTTCCTTTGATCAACGTTAGTCACCCAAGTGTTTGGCCTCTAGAGGTGATCTACCAAGGAAGAAGAAAGATTCAAGAAGAGGGGTATTTGACAAAACCCTAGTTTTCTATCTCTGTAGAAAAGGTGGACTCTCCCAACTATTAGAATTACTTTTGTTGTGAAAAAGTCAACAACAACTATCCACGCATAATAAAACTCCTCTTATTTATAGATGTAGGCAACACTCCTTAACACTTAAGGAGTTAGGTTTTATTTTAATTAATTAAACTCCTTTAATTAATTAGGCTCCTAATCTTATTAGGAATAATTAATTAAACTCTTTTAATTAATTAGCCTCCTAATTTTATTAGGATATTATGAGAGCACTTTTATTAATTAATTCTCAAACTCCTTTAGGAATTAAATAATAATAATAGTAATAATAATAATAAGACTCCTCTTATTAATTTATATTTAATATTTCCAAAATATTAAATAATAAATATTAAGCTATTTAATTTATTCTATCACGATAGATTAAATTAAATATACTTAACTTATTATTCTTTGTGACAAGCGAGATTTTGTAATTTAATTTTAATATTTATTGAATTAAATAAATATTCTCGATGATTTAATTATTGGATTAAATAATTAATTGATGCAATTGTGGTAAATTAATTTAATTATATATGTTATATTTATTAAATTAATGTGGAGAATTTTATTATTCAAAGTATGCAATTATGCGAGCTTATTGAATTAAAAGAAATATTTAATAAGCCTAATATTATTTTAATTAATGAGTTATTTTAATTAATGAGAAAATTAATAATTTGATATAATTAATAAACGCAGAAAATTAAATATATGACTATGTGAATTAATGATAAATTATTATATTTTATTTAAATTAAATTAAATTAAATGAGATATTTGAATTATTGTATAATTGGGTGTGACATTATTAAACTATAGTATAAGAGAATTATCAAATTAAATGGGAGTGAATTTTTAAGAGTGGCCAAACAAGGCCTTAAGAGAAGTTGAGAGCAGTTAACCACGTATGGGTTAACTGACCTCAATGTTATTGGTTATAAGAAGTGCGCCTTCATGAGTTTTCATTATTACGTATATTATTTAGAAACAAAAAAAAAACCCGAGAGTCAAATAATTCAGAGAGATTTTCATAGAAAGTTAGAGGAATTTGTGATATTTAAGAATCAGAAGGATTGCTTGAGGGTAATCTCTTCAACCCAGTTTTATCTACGTCATTAGAGTTTTCATGAAAATGTCTTTCAAATTCTGTAAAAGCTCTGTAATTGAAAAATAGTAATGATTATGTGTTTATATATGTGATAAGATGTTATCATATCATGTTTTACTATATATTGTATATTCCATAACATCAGTTTCATAAAAACATGTCGTATATACTTTCTTCAAAATAAAGAGTATGAAATATGGCCATATGGCCCTTGCATGCAATTTTAATACGTTAATCATATGTTGTATCATCAATTTTACACTTGTATATAATCATGCATGTTAAAACGACGAAAACAAACTTCAAATGAACATATTCTGTGTTATAACGAACCCGTAGTGTTGATTTTAATGTTTTGTGTTCAAAACTTTCAAAAACATCAAGAACAGTAAATTATATGTTTTGATTCTGCAAATTATGTGTTATAACATGTTAAAATCATGCTAGAAGGGTTGAGTAGTAGTTATATGTGTATTACAGTGGTTCGGTATGTCTAAATTCATGTAGGAATAATTTAATTGGAGGTTTTGACCATGTTCTGTAATTTTTCGCGAATTGCGAAGAATCGGTATCGACTCGCTGCTACCACATGCATGAGCGTTTGCCTTAAGGCTCATCTTATGTCATAGCCGCCACCTGTTGTTGCCGCTAAAGGTCAAAACCACACAGCCATTGCCACTTACATTGTAGTAGGGACAGACTATCGATGGCGCATGCAAGTAGCGCCACTCTGCAGATTGTCCAGAAATAAAAATTTTAAATTGTTCAAGTTTAGAAATGTGATAATAACCTAATCTAATGAACATAAAAATATGTTACAAGTATAACGAGATGTTAAAATAAGTTATTAACATGTCAATAACACAGTTACGTGTGGATTGAATGATTAAACGCATAGTTAACTTAGTGTTCGAGAAGTGTAAAATTATGTGACAATAAGTGTGGTAATTTGACTAAGTATAGTCATAATCCAATTTAGACGAAAAGAATGAACTTGTGATGACTAGTTACGTTATAATTGACCGGTATTGTGAATATGAATGGTATGCAGGATTAAATCGAGGAACGAGTTTAATTAACGTGTAATCTACGCACGAGGCAAGTTTCCTAACCCTACTTGTTATCATTATTCAACTTATAAACTTACATCGAGCAATTTATCATTATTATTAATCATGTTAAATTTGTTATATTAAAGATTTTTAATCTTTTCAAAGTATGATTCTGTTATACAATACTTATTCTATTGTATACCTCTTGAGATTGTTATTCGATTTAAATATCAGTTATTGTTGAACCTTGTTAGACTAGCGAGCCCTTAATGATTCGACTAGTCCTTAGTTAATGAACGTTCTAAATTTCAGAACCCTTGTTTAATTACCTAAACCAAACTTCCTTAGGTGCAGACTCTAATGTCAAACTGAGATGAATAACCCTGTATAGGGGATTACTTATGTGTAGCGTTAAGATATTGTGCACAATATGGTACTAAGGGCTGATCCCCCTAACTACGAGTAGAAGAGTCCATAGTCTTATGACTGTTAAAGGTTTCAAGTATAACCCTTGATAACCTAGGACATAGTTCAAGGTCTTATGACCCTTATAAATCTTTTGATTCTTATTATTCATTCTTGATTCAAAAGTTGAGTTTCTTCCAGAAGTCTTTGATTCACTCGCATGTTATTATATTTTTATTTCATTTTTATACTTGTGGGAAATCGTGCTCACTCTTGCGTAATAATAAAATTGCAGTTAAGAATGAAAGGTCCGACGAGCCTTCTACTAGCAAAGGCAAGGGCAAGATTAACAAGTGATGAAGACTTGTTGTTTTATGTGATGATGTATTTCTGTTTTAGACCTATGTTAATGTTGTGTAAGATGATTATTTGTTTATGTTTCCGCAGTTTAGATTTAAGGTTAGTATGACCTGGGATATTTGTACTTATTTCAGATGATGTAACTCCTTGAGGAGAGGATTTATTTCTATCTATTTATGCTTTCATATATTATGGGTAGATAGATATATGATGTCTGTATAGTGAACACCAAGTTATGTGGGAATTGAAGTACCCGGATTTGGGGGTGTCACAAGTTGGTATCAGAGCTATAGGTTATTAACCTTAGGTGGGGGAACAACCTTAGGTTGTAGCCTTATAGGAAGAACATAGTGATGAAAAACTCTTATCGAGTTCTAAGAAATGAATTTCTTAATTCATTGAAGATAATAAAAGGCTTTATGTGCTTATGTATTAAATTATGTGCTAACTAGTACGAATTAGTAACTACAACTTGAAACTATGTTGTCAGGATGTCGGATGTTGGAGGAGCTAGTGGAGCTGGGGAGGACGAACCCCGAGTACCTACAGAGGAGGAGCCCCGAGACATTCATGCTGTCAGGGAGCAGTTGGTACAAAGAGAGTCATCTCCATTGATCACTGTTGTTGGTCAGGAGCATGAGTCTAAGACTAATCTAGAGGAGGATCCTTAGGAGGAAGAGGAAGAATAGGAGTTTCCACCAAACTCCATCGATGCTGAGATGTACGACGAGTTATATGACCGTAATGTAGAGTTACGTGACACTTGCCGAGGATCCGGATCCGAAGCAAGGCGATTATTGTAAGATTACCATCGAGCAGAAGGATATGGAGGTTGTGACTCTTCACACACATCTAGGAAATGTAGAATGGGATTTGGTTCACGAAAAGGGTCAAACCGAGGAGAAGTCCGAAGAAATAGAGAAGTTGAAGAAGGAGGCGAAGAGAGCTCGGAAAAGGTGACCATATCGGAGGGAAATTTGGGTAAGAGAGAGTCATGTCGTGCCGATCTTGCAGAAGAGGATTGTCGTGCGAAGAAGGCTAAGCTTGGGGAGACGTACTCTACACTTCAAAATGTAATGGATGAGGCCCAGGACCGAGTTATAAGGTACCCATTCCAGTTTGAATGACTACCATCGTACATGCTAGACCGCCGGACGATGTCCCGCATCATGGAAGAGGAACGTAGCAAGGCTATTCAGCGCCTTTACAGGCAGTGATAGGATTTGTTTAATTATGTGAAAACTTATCTGGTATTTAGATGTAATTCCGATGTGTTTTTAAACAAAGGAATATTTTAATGTTTTTAAATCTTGTGGATTCTTTATCTCGGGATAGTTGATGGAAATAGCAGTGATGCTATCGTTTGATGTTAAAACTTTCACATCAAGTTGTTTGAGATAAATATATATCAAGTTGTTTGAGATAATGTGTTAAGTGATTATGTTAGATTGTTGAGTTAAGCCATAACTATTTTGGGAATTTAATAAAGATCTAATAAACATATATTTTTAACAGAAATATTCCGCCGAGAAGACAGAACCGTCAACAAACTTAAGAAGAACCGATGAATAACAATAACAACAACAACGCCAATGCTAACCCCGTTCAGCAATTGGTGAACTTATTAACTGGAGCGATTCATAATCAACCTCAAGCTCCATCGAATATGATGTTTAAGGATTTCAAGGTGGTGGGACCGCCAGAGTTTAAAGGCTCCATGAACCCGATTGAGGCTCAAACATGGTTATGGAGATGGAAAACGTTTTTGACGTCACCAGAGTCAGGGAGGACCAGAAAACCACCTACGCGACGTTCATGTTAAAATATGAAGCTAGTTATTAGTGGCAAGCAAACAAGGTCCGTGGAGGAGAAGGTGTGATTACCTGGGACAGGTTCAAGGAGATGTTTTTCGAGATGTATTTCATGATCAGCTCGTAGAACCAAATGGAAGTTCAGTTTCTGGAGTTGAAATAGGGGAATATATCCATACCAGACTATGCGGTAAGATTCAATGAGTTGGCTATGTTTGCCACATATCAAGTGCTCACAGATGAGAGAAAAACAAGGAGGTTTGAACATGGATTAAAGCCCTAGTTGTATAGTAAAGTTTCGTTGTTTCAGTTAAAGACATTCGCTGGAGTACTGCAGAAAGCCATACTCGCTGAAGGTAGAAGCGATGCGATAACCAAATATAATTAGGATCAGAAGAGGAAGAAGAGTGAGAGTGAAGGAAATAACAAGGCTAGTGGAAGTAACACATGAGGTGGTAATAATAATCAGAAGAGAAGGTGGTCTGACAATTCATTAACTGGAAATCAGCAAGGCGGTCAGAAGAAGAGGATCGAAGCATGCCCGACTTGTGGGAAAGCTCACCTGGGAGTTTTCATGAAGGGAAAACGAGTGTGCTACAATTGTGGTCAGGAAGGCCACATAACACCTAACTGTCCTAACCCAAAGAAGATTGCCTGCTTCACTTGTGGCTCAAAAGATCATCTTGCAAGGGACTGTCCTAAGAAGGGATCTGGAGGGGCAGGATCAGGAGGAAATAGAGGAAACAACGGTGGAAGTGCTCTGACTATCACATGACCAACCGTAACCAACCGACCGACCACCAGGACATTCAACATGACAGTGCAGGATGCATTGCAGTCTCGTGATATGGTGTCAGGTATCATTCCGATCAATAAAGTTAATGCTTATGTATTATTTGATTCGGGTGCTACTTGTCATTTATATCCGATGACTTTGCTAAGAACTTAGGATTGCTTAAGGATGAGTTAGAATACCCCATAAACATAGTAATTGCGAATAGAGAAATAATCCATGTTAAGTACGTACATAAGAACTTTAGAGTGGATATTAAGGGTAATATCATGAACGTAGATCTTATCCCTATTCAACTTGGGGAATTGGACGTTATCTTGGGATTGGACTATTTATTCAATTACGGGGCTGTAATCAATTGCCAGAAGAAACGTATTAACCTTATGACTCCGTCAAAGGTTGTGTTTTATGGTAGCAAGTCGCCTAGACAAGCGAGTTGTCTGACGATGATGCAGGCCAGGAAGTTGTTAAAATAAGGTTGTGTAGGATATCTAGCTTACATAGTCGACAGTCGTAAAGAGAATCCGAAAGTAGAGGAGATACCAGTAGTGAGGGACTTCACCGATGTATTTTTGGATGATCTGCTAGGACTTCCCCAGACAGAGAAGTTGAGTTCGTGATCAATTTGGCGCCAGGAACGACTCCAATATCGAAGGCACCTTACCGAATGGCACCAGTAGAGATGAAAGAATTAATGGTACAACTACAAGAATTACTGGACAAGAAGTACATTCAACCAAGCGTATCGTCATGGGGAGCGCCGGTGTTATTTGTGAAGAAGAAGGACGGGACGATGCGGCTTTACATCGACTATAGAGAACTGAATAAGGTCACGATTAAGAATATATATCCATTATCGAGGATCAATGACCTGTTTGATCAATTAAAGGGAGTGTGATACTTCTCAAAGATAGTCTTGAGGAGTGGTTATCATCAACTGAAGGTGAGACCAGAGGATGTACCGAAGACAGCATTCAGAACGCGATACGGTCACTACGGATTTTTGGTAATGTCATTTGGTCTAATGAATGCTCCTGCAACATGTATGGGCTTATTGAATGGAGTGTTCAAGCCTTTTTTGGACAAATTCGTAGTGGTATTTATAGATGACATTTTGGTATATTCAAAAACTAAGGATGAACATTAAGAGCATTTGAAATTAACATTAAAGGCATTGAGAAGGGAGAAGTTGTATGCCAAGTTTTCGAAATGCGAATTTTGGATCGAGCGGGTGCAATTCCTAGGACATGTGATCGATAAAGATGGAATTTCGGTGGATCCATCCAAAGTCGAAGCCGTGATAAACTGGGATCAGCCAAGAACGGCGTCAGAAGTACGAAGTTTTCTTGGATTGGCAGGATATTACAAAAGATTCATTCAAGACTTTTCCAAGATCGTAACTCCGTTAACGAATTTGACTCGAAAAGCTGTGAAATTTGTTAAGACGGAGAAGTGTGAGGAAAGCTTTCAAGAATTGAAGAAGAGGTTGAGTACAGCACCTGTGTTGTCTCTTCCGGATGATATAGGAAATTTTGTGATTTATAGTGATGCGTCGTATAAAGGACTTGGTTGTGTGCTTATGAAAAATGGCAGAGTAATTCTGTGTGCATCAAAACAATTAAAGGACTATGAGAAGGGGTATCCGACCCATGACTTGGAGTTAGCTGCAATGGTTTTTGCTTTGAAAATCTGGAGGCACTATCTCTACGGGGTGAAATATGAAATATATACAGACCACAAGAGTCTGAAATATATTTTTACATAGAAGGACTTGAATATGCGTCAAAGAAGGTGGTTGGAGTTAATTAAGGACTACGACTGTGAGATTTTATACCACCCGGGTAAGGCAAACGTGGTTGCCGACGCCTTAAGTAGAAAGGGTCGGGAGAAAGTGATGATGTTGACCGCTTAGAAGGAGTTAATTTCAGCCATGGAGAAGTTGGAATTGGAAGTAAAGTATCCTATGGAAATTGATAAGAAGTTGTTTCAGATGCAATCTGGTACAACCCTACTGGATAAAGTTAAGGAGGCTCAGCTTCAGGACGAAGAATGTAAAAAGGAGAAAAAGAAGATATCTGAAGGAACCAAATCGAGATTTAAGATGGAAAATGAAGGAATACTAAGATTTGATAGCAGAATTTGGGTACCGCCAGTACCAGAGATTAAGGAAGACATTTTGAGCGAGGCTCATAGCTCACGATATTCAATTCACCCTGGTAGTACCAAGATGTACTAAGATCTTCGACAACATTTCTAGTGGCCAAATTTGAAACGAGATGTTGCAGAATGTGTTGCCAATGTCTGACATGTCAGAAAGTGAAAGAAGAACATCAGAGGCCGAGTGGGTTGCTACAACCGTTGGAGATCCCAGAATGGAAATGGGAACATATTACGATGAATTTCGTGGTTGGCATTCTGACAACTCAGAAAGGCTAGGACGCAGTATGGGTTATCGTTGACCGATTGACGAAATCCGCACACTTCTTTTCGATCAAAATCAGATTCAACTTAGATCAGTTAGAAATTATATATTTGAAATAGATTGTTTTGAGGCACGGAGTTCTGGTGTCAATTGTTTTCGATAGGGATCCACACTTTACATCGAACTTCTGGAAACGTCTAAAGGAATGCATGGGTACGCAATTGCGAATGAGTACGACATATCACCCTCAGACAGATGGGCAGAGTGAAAGAACGATTCAGACATTGGAAGATATGTTAAGAGCTTGTGTAATGGAGTTTAAAGGAAATTGGGATGATCACCTACCGCTCGTAGAGTTTAGCTACAACAACAGTTACCACGCTAGTATTCGCATACCGCCTTATGAAGCACTATACGTCAGAAAGTGTAGAACTCCGCTATACTAGGATGAAGTTGGCGAACGACAATTACTAGGCACATAATGTGAGACCCCGAATTTTATGAAATAAAAGTATTCAATTTTTCTATTATGGTAAATAGTTAAATTGATAAAAGTTTAAAGTTAAGGGTAATATATGAAAATTTTGCAAAGTAAGTAAGTTGATATAAAATATTCGTTGTGTCGGGGAATATAAGATTAGTCGGGGAATATTCTTTTTGTCAAAAAATATCCGTACGACGGTACAATCATTGGTGGACCCCACAACGGAATTATTGTCGAATTGAGAAAATGACAAAAATATTTTTATGAAAATAACGACGGAAGTTTTACCATTAAAACTGTTGAACTACTCAGTAGTAAAAGTATAGTAATACGCGCGGTTGCATAGTAGCACACAGTATTGATTATTGATGCTTATGTGAGAAGTCACTCAGTTTTGTCAATTATTGCTACGGTAATTGCTGCATAGTATCTCACGTTATTTGATTTAATTATTGTCGATATTTTATATATTATTATATCAATAATTGAGATGACAGAGTTATTAAGATTATTATTTGTAATATTAGCGATGTCTAGAAGTTCTGCCAAAGAGAGGTTTGGTCACCTAATTGCGCGCCAATGGGGAGAAATCCTTATTGAAAAGCCCCCTCTTTCCTGGGAACGACCTGGTCGATTAATAGTGTGAATAATAATAATAATGATGAGTTTTGTTTTATTAGTATTATTAATGTAATAAAATAGAAAAAGCTTTTTATATAAAACAAAATACTTTTATAAATTTATTTGTTTTATTAAACTATAAATAGAATATTATATTATATTATGCATAGTGTTTTGCATAGTAAAATCTTTTTTATAAAAAGCAGAATACTTTTATAAAGTTATTTGTTTTATTAGATTATAAATAAAATATATTATATTTTATTATGCATAGTATTTTATAATTATACTGCATAGTGTTTTGCATAGTAAAATTTTTTATATATAAAGCAGAATACTTTTATAAAGTTATTCGTTTTATTAGATTATAAATAGAATATATTATATTTTATTTAAAAGATTTTGTTTTATTAGAATATTTTATTAAATCAATATGGATTTGTCCAGATTAAAAGTAAATCAATACGGACTAGTTCATGAATTAGTTACTATTAGGTCCATTCTTCTATAAATAGAAGCTCATTCCTTCATTATTTCTTACGAATTCACTGAAACTCTAGAGAGAGAAACTATAGAGAGAGTTCTTCTTCTGTAATCTTGAGTGTATTTCTTTAGAGTTTAAGAAAGCTTTGAGCGTAGAAGATAGTGCAAGTTTTCTTCAACTATATTTCTGCCCTACCCGTCGGAATACTCTTCTTTTTAAGGTAAGGGATATTATTTGTTGTACTCAGAAGGGGTATTATTCTTTCGTATTCATGAAGAGAGTTATTTTCTTTCAATACTCGTAAGGGTTGTTATTCCTTTCTTTATTATTATGTTGGAATAACTTGTCTATGCGAAGTACTGCATACATGGTGAAAGTCTTCTATTATTCAATTCTTTATTATTCTGTCAGAATATCCTGTCTGTGTGTTTACGCATGACCTGGTTCCATTATTCATTATTCTGTTAGAATAACCTGTCTGTGTGGTCTATCGCATGCCTGGTGAATTCTTCTATTATTCCATTATTTATTATTTTGTTGGAATATCATGTTTGTACGTTTACGCATGACCTGGTTCCATTCTTTATTATTCTGTTGAAATAACATGTCTATGTGGATTACCGCATGCATGGTGAATGATCCTTCGTATTCATACGAATAGTATTTTCATTAAAAAGGGGTTTCTGCCAGGGGCAATTTCGTAATTTTTTTGACTTTCAAAAATTCTGGAAAAATTTGAAATGATAAGTTGATGAGTTTTTTAGATTGTGTCCAAATATGGCAATTTTTGGATGTATAGATTAAGAGTTATGGATTTTATGGGAAAAGACTATTTTAAAAGTAAACCCTTATAACTCCTTGTGGTTAATTCCAAAATTGGTGAAATTTTTATTGGGAGTACATGTATATAATATGAGTATACCATGTAAATTTCAGAATTTTTGGGCAAAAGTACAGTTTATAAAAAATGTCTAAATATTCGGCTGTTTTGGCCATGTGAAAAATAGTAAATGAATTTTAAAAATTCCGAGAAAAATATATGTTTAATATGAGACTATATTCTGCTAAATCCCGGAAAAGAAATATTTTTAAAACTGATTTGGTATTTTTCATGAAAATGGACTAGTTATGAGTAAATGAATTAAATATGTTATGTAAAGTAACAAAATTGGAAAATAAGATTTTATGGCTTGAGAATCCTATATAAGGTATATGCAGATCTTTGTTAAGGGTTTTAATTATTGATGATGAAATCTTATGAGTTTGTCATTTTAGGATGATTAAATGCATTATTTGGTAAAGTGTAAACAATTAAAATAAATTGTTTATAAGTTTAAGAAATGATTAAAATATTGTTATAATATTAATGATATTAGATTATGAGATTATTAAGTGATTGATAACATTGGGATATTCTTGAATCCTGGATAAATTATATTATAAATGTTTAATATTTATCTTTTATCTCATTTGATTGATTCTTTATATCATTGTCATGATCCTCATGCTTATAGTGTGTTGAAAGTCATCTGTGGCTAACGTGCATAGATGGACTTGGTATGATTATGACCAGGGATTATTCGGTATAATCATGACCGTAATGTTATAAATGATGTGGTAAAAGTCATCTTTGGCCCATAGTGCATAGATGGACTTGGTATGATTATGACCAGGGATTATTCGGTATAATCATGATCGTAATTGAAAACACGAATATCCTTGGCCCGTAGTGCATGGATAATTCGTGGTCGTGATACTATTAAGCTGAGTCTCAGCATTATTGGTTTTAAAGTTGTATATCTTTGGTTTGTGGTGCAAAGATGAACTGTTGGTTATTGGTTTTACAGTTGTATATTTTTGGCATGTAGTGCAAAGTTGGACTGTTGATTTACTTGATTATAAATATGAATTATGATTTAATTATAATCTGTGGTGGTTCAGGTAAAGACAGGCGATGAAAATTTTCTTCGTTATGGGTGCGAAGAGGAATTTAGAATAACAATTGTGATTATGAGTTATTCACATGATCGTGGACGGAAATTGTTGATTGATGTTACAAGGATAAAATATTATTGGTGGACTTTTAACATAGAGAAGATAATAGACCTTATGGTCTATTTGACTCTTCTAATGGATTGCTCGTTCCGTTGTAAATATGGTTGAAAAGTTTTATCATCTACCATATGTTCTAAATCTCTGATTTATTATTGATAAAAGCTATTGATAATTTAATTATCTTTAGTCATGATATTCTTTACTGAGCTAGTTGTGTTCACCCTTTTGCTTCACAATTTCTTTCAGGTAATAAAAGTGTAGCTGGGTCGAGCGGGGTTAATAGGAGAATAAAACGGTGGTCTCTAGCTGTGGAGGTTCTCCCTAAACAGTATAGAAAAGTGTGTTGTATTCTATACATCATTTAGTAGTTATATTTGATGAATCAAATAGGGTGAGGCAAACCCAACATTGGAAGGGTGTTTTTGCCACTATTGTAGCGCCCCCAAATCCGGGTATCTTCCAACCCGACAGATGGTGCTATACTGTACAACATTCATACATTCATTCAATTGAAAAGTCTCAAAGAACGAACATAACTTCTATATATTTAAAGTAATATTTACATTTCCCAGGTTCTATATCCATTACAAAGGTTCTTTGTCATAATATCAGTTACATTACAACAATAGACCTATACTATTACAAAGGAGCTTAACAATCTGTCTTTGCTTTTCCTCTATCCTTTTTTGATCCTTCGAGACGTTCAGTCGTAGCTGCATTCATATGGTTCAAGCAAGAGTGAGCATAACTAGCTCAGCAAGTATAACAATTTAATAACAACATGATTGGAACATACGAATCGTATATCTTCAATAACTAAACAATAGTTATGAAGTACTATTGATAATACAAAATAACACTTAATCTTTCTTTCAAAATGTTTTACAATCATAACCATATGTAGAAAAACATTTACTCCAGTCAAAGACCTCGAGCATTCATTCTTTATTGGAAAGGGACAACCCGGAACTAAGTCCGTAAGCCCGATATTACTTACGAGCACTTCTAGGTGATCAGCCTATTGTACTCTATGTTGATCAACACTACATCCATTAAACGTATGTACGTTTAAGCATTTGGCAACCTCACGTGCCTGTCGTTTTACCGACAAAACATTTGTTTAATATTTCAGTCTTCCTTTGAAAACCATATCAAGTAGTTGACAAAAGATAATAACATTTGATAATAAATGAATAGATTATCAATATATCAAGTCTAACCAAAGGAATTGGCTTTAACTTCAACATATCTCAATTCATGCGTAAGGATACATGAATTTCAAAGACTTGTTCAGATTGAACTGAGACAAGAGTTAGAATAGTACTTGCCTTTAGCGTCTGCTACGGTATATTAACTTTAGGTTCAAGTCTTTCAAATCTCTACAATACATGATCACATAATGCCTCACATTAGGCCACATATAATCAAGTATATATATGACTATATCATACCTTCATCTCAATCTAATTGTGTATTAGATTCAGTTACTATCTATTTTTGTTTATCATTATCCTTGTATTTATATTCGACTAGGTTATCTCAACCTTTATACAACATCCTTAAGGTTTAACGAAGTTTAACAATCTTACATTACATTCCTTAAGTTGTGTTTACTTTTAAATTATTTAACTTTATTTTCTTTGTACTTAGAAACATTCATCACCATCCTTGTTACGAGGGCTGGGCCAAGGCTGGTTGAGTTTTACTTAATGGGCGCACATGCGTATACCACTCGAAGATTTTCGTACTATACATGGCGCTTCGGCGCCACAAATTGTACTATGGTTTGTGTTGCGGCGAACTCTTGTAGTGTGCTCGAGACATCTTTATTGCTGCGCTACTAGCGACTCATTTGGTTTAGGGTTGGTAGCCATGGCCAACTCTGCACCAGAAAAAAAATTCAGTCTTTGAATTTTATGAACTTCCCGGACGCATAACTTCTTCGTTATAAGTCCGAATTGGCTCATTCAAAAGCCTACGGTTCACAAATTACGTAATCTACGCGTTCATGCAAGAATTTTATCTATTTAACTTTGTTTGCTAAAAAATCACCTATTGGTTCATTTTTAACGAAAACGATAAACGTCCGTGAACATTCAACGCTCGTTTCTTCGTTCTAAGTCGGAATCCGATCATTTTCGAGTTCGCAACTCTTAAATGCCAAATATGACTTGTCTCCATTGGAAACCAATGGTTCCAAGTTCATACACAAAATTTGGCTTCTATTCAAATCTTCATTCTTATGATTTATTCAACATTGCAAATGAATTCCATTCATCATGTGAACATCTCAACATACTATTTACCACAACTTATATTCATTGATGGATTTTAGACTTATTTCTTCATGAGCTTATAACTTGTCAAATTATAAACTACTTAAGATTTCATTGTTCATGACTTATGACGATTAAAGTTTCTTTAATCATCATACTTTATATGTTCTTGACATATAACTTTACTTATGTATACATGATACATATAATCATATAAGATCTTTTACATCCATATCACTTCTCTTAATAACCTCATTACAAGTTCATAATACTTTCACATAAGTTTATAACTTATGCTAGCTTTAATGACTTATTACCAACTTATGTGGCTTAAGTTCATAACTTGTACATCCTTCTTGCTTCTTATCATTCATGTTTCTTAATCCATCTTTTATTATCAACCTATCATGAATAGAGATAGAAGATAATTTAGAGAAAAAGTCTTACTTTTGAAGTCTTGGTAAGTAGCTTCTTCTTCTTCTTACTTATGGAAGTGACTTATGGTAGCTTATTCTCTCTAACACTTAAGCACTTTGTAATGTTGGATTGTTTGAACAATTAACAAATGGCTTGCAAGGCTTCTCTATTTATAGAATTTGCAAGGTTAGGGTAGTGTGGTCGTAAAAACAATCACACCTCCTTATGCACCTCCTTACTATTCATTACTTGGCTAACACAACACTTATCTTTTACTTGGCCATTACTCCTAAGTCTTGGTCACCACATTAACTTGGTCACCACATTATCCATATTAATATGGTTTGCCCCATGGGTCATTACAACTCATGGATTCTAGCTTGGGCTTGGATTAAATAAATCCTTGGGCTTTGCATTAACAAACACTAACTTGTTTATTAATCAATAATTGGGCCTTAACCTTTTATTCATTTGGACTTGTACCAATTGTTAACCAATCTGCCAAGTCCATTAACATTACTTAATACATGTACATATAGTTTATGTATCATTTTCGCATTCTAATTCATATAGAAATTATATACGATATTTTATCCTTCATACCAACTCGTATAATACTTCGTATTATACTCGTTTTCATTACCCTTGTACAATACCTAAGTATTATACAATTATTACTTATTCATTACTACTTCGCCTTCCTTAACGTTTATAAATTAAGTCCGCAAGCGAAATATTACATTTTCCATAAATAGATTTTTATTATAAAATCCATCTTACCTTGTAATTATATCATTACGTATTTCTCGGAAATTCAAAAATAGATCCCGAGCAAATACCGATGAATAGGGTTTTTCAGAAAATTTCTCGAAAAACTTTTATTTTCGTCTTGGAAATTTAAACACTTTAATTCGTTCACGTAGCTCAAATACTACGACATTCTAACATCAATAGGTTATACAATGACAACCATCTTGATAACACATAAAATAAAATTTTATTTTTATTTAATTTAATAAAATCATTTTACAATAAGATCTGAATTTCTCGGTCGTTACATTCTTCCCCCCTTATAAAGATTATGTCCCCAAAATCTCGTCTTACTTTAATCAAATAGATGAGGAAAATTTTTCTTCATATTTTCTTCTAGTTCCCACGTTGCTTCTTCAGCATCGTGGTTCTTCCATAATACGTTTACTGATGGTATTACCTTGTTCCTCAGAACTTGTTCCTTTCTATCAATGATCCGCATCGGCGATTCTTCATAAGTTAAGTCTTTCTCGATATGAATCGGTTCATACTCGATTACATTCTTATAGTCCAGCTTATATAGACGTAATATAGATACGTGAAATACGTTATGTATTCGTTCTAGGTCTGGAGGTAATGCAATCACATAAGCTACCTCTCCCACCCGTTTTAATACTTCAAAAGGTCCTATAAACCTTGGACTTAACTTTCCTTTCTTTCCAAAGCGTATCTTTCCTTTCCAGGGAGATACCTTTAGAAACACATACGAGCCCACCTCAAACTCTCGACTTAGTCTATGCGAGTCCGCATACTTCTTCTGTCTGTCCTGAGTTGTGACGAGACGCATCCGAATTAACTTTACCACATCCGCTGTCTGCTGCACCAATTCTGGTCCTAGCATCCGGCGTTCTCCCACCTCATCCCAACACAATGGTATTCTGCACTTTCTTCTAAACAGAGCTTCATAAGGCGACATACCTATGCTTGCATGATAACTGTTGTTAAACGCAAACTCTACTAGTGGTAGGTGATCATCCCAACTACCCTTGAAATCCATGACGCAAGACCTCAACATGTCTTCTAATGTCTGAATTGTTCTCTCGCTCTGCCCATCAGTCTGAGGATGATAAGTTGTGCTTAACTTCAGCTGTGTTTCCAACTGTTCTTGCAAACTCCTCCAAAAGTTTAATGTGAATCGTGGATCACGATCTGACACAATCGATACTGGTACTCCATGTCTGGAAATAATTTCCTTAACATAAAGTTTAGCTAACTGGTCTAAGTTATATTGATCCTAATTGGCAAAAAGTGAGCCGACTTCGTCAACCAGTCCACTATTACCCAAATCGAATCGTACCCTTTATTCGTCGTCGGAAGTCCCACCACGAAGTCCATCGTGATATGCTCCCCACTTCCATTCGGAATCTCCAATGACCTGTAATAAGCCCTTTCGGTCGTTGATGTTCGGCCTTAACTTTTGACAAGTCAAGCACCTACTCACATACTACTCGCTATTTCTTTCTTCATGTTTGGCCACCAAAACTCGTCGAAGGTCTTGATACATCTTAGTGCTACGGGATGTATCGAGTACCTCGAACTATAAGCTTCTTGTAACACTTGCTCCTTTAATTACTGTCTCATTGGAACCCAAATTCTTCCTTCAAATCTTAATAATCCCTCATTATCAAGACTATATTTAGTATCTTCCTTCTCGGATAACCGCTTCTTCGTTTGGTTACACTCGTCAGTCTTGAGTTGTATCTCCTTGTCTCTCTCTATGATGGTAGATTGCATCTCCTTCGCAAAGAGTATCTGCCTCGAATCACTCGACATCTTTACTTCTATTTCCATCCTAGCCATTTCTGTTATTAACTCATTTTGAGCCGTTAACATAGACAACTTTTCCCGACCCTTCCTACTTAAGGCGTCGGCAACTACATTGGCCTTTCCAGGGTGATACAAGATTTCACAATCATAATTCTTTATCAACTCTAGCCATCTTCTTTGTCTCATATTCAACTCCTTCTGAGTGAAGATATACTTTAGACTTTTATGGTCCATATATATCTCACATTTTTCCCCATAAAGATAATGTCTCCATATCTTTAGGGCAAACACTACCGCGACCAGTTCTAGATCATGAGTAGAAAACTTTCTCATAATCCTTCAATCGCTTAGTGATGCATGCTTGTAATGACTTTGCCATCTTTGCATAAGCACACAACCAAGTCCTCTATGCGAAGCATCACTATACACCACAAAATTTCCTATGTCATCTGGCAATGACAAAATAGGCGCTTCACTTAATCTTTTCTTTAGTTCTTGAAAACTATCTTCTCATTTATCCGTCCATACGTATTTCACCATCTTCCTGGTTAAATTAGTCAATGGGGTAGCTATCTTCGAAAAATCTTGGATAAATCTTCGATAGTACCCTGCTAACCCTAGGAAACTCCGCACCTCGGTTGGCGTTTTCGGTTGTTTTTAATTCATTACTGCTTCTACCTTCGCTGGATCCACTGAAATCCCCTCTTGATCAATGACATGACCTTAAAACTGCACCTTTCCCAGCCAAAATTCATATTTAGTGAATTTCGCATATAACTTCTCATTTCTTAGTGTCTCCAACACAAATCTTAAGTGTTCAGCATGATCTTCTGGCGTCTTAGAATAGACTAGAATATCATTGATAAACACAACAACGAACTTGTCCAAATATGGTTTGAACACTCTGTTCATCATATCCATAAATGCAGCTGGTGCATTCGTCAACCCAAATGACATTACCAGAAACTCGTAATGACCATAACGAGTCCCGAATGCGAATCTTTGGTACATCTTCCTTCCTAACCTTCAAATCGATGATACCCCATCCGCAAATCTATTTTAGAAAATACTTTGCCCTTTCAATTGATCAAAGAGATCATCGATCACGGCAATGGGTATTTATTCTTTATCGTTAACTTGTTCAACTCCCGATAGTCGATATAAAGCCTTAACGATCCGTCTTTCTTCTTGATAAATAACACAGGTGCCCCCCACGGGGAAACACTTGGTTGAATGTACTTTCTGTCCATTAGTTCCAGTAGCTGAACCATTAGTTCTTTAATTTCCATAGGCGCCATACGATACGGTGCCCTTGAGACTGGTGTCGCTCCTGGCACAATATCTATCACAAATTCGATCTCTCTATCCGGTGGTAAACCCGGTAACTCACTTGGAAATACATCCATGAATTCGTTTACTATAGGTATTTGTTCCATGGTTGCTCCCACTCTCTGGGTATCAACAACATGGCATAGATAACCTACACACCCCTTCCTTAAAAGTTTTCTAGTTTGTGTCATCGTAAGGCAACACAAACGTCCCGACGATTTATTACCGTAGAATACTACAGGAGGTTACTTCAACGTCCTGATGCTCACACATTTCTTTTGGCAATCTATAATTGCTCCATGGTTAATTAACCAATCCATTCCGAGAATTACGTCGAATTCTCCTAACTTTATCGGTATTAAATCTACCGATAACTTACAACCACGTACATCTACGCAACAACTCCTATGAATATCTTCGACAGGAATTATCTCTTCGTTTGCTACATTAATGTTCAAAGGTATAGGCAATTTTTTGAGAAATAATTCTAGTCATCTAGCAAAATCACATGCTATAAACGAACAAGTAGCACCCGAATCAAAAAGCACGTATACATTTATGTTATTGATCGGAATAATACCTGCAACTACATCCCCTGATGCCACCGCATCTTGGACCGTCATATTAAAAGTGCGGGCCATTGTTTTACCCAGCTGAGCTGGACCACTAATAGCTAACTTACCGCTATTAGTTCCCTTATTTCCTTCTGTCCCCTTCTTCGGGCAGTTCTTCGCTATGTGGTTAGTTGATCCACATACAAAACATCCATGATTTTTCTTCGGATTTGGACAGTTAGGCGAAATGTGCCCTTCCTATCCACAATTATAACATACTACCTTTCCTCTAAGATAGACTCCTAAGTGAGTCTTCCCGCAAGTTTTACAGGCCTCCATCCTCCTCTTAGAATCCCCTTGTTTTACTCCGGTATTCCTAGAGTTAAAGCCCTTCCTCTTTTAACCGTTGCCACTTCCACTGGCTCCCTCGGTCTTGGTTCCTCCATCAACCTTGCCCTTGTTTTTCTTATCCTTGTGGTACTGGCTGAGAGCCTCATTCCCACCTTCGGCAATTATTGCCTTTTCTAATATGGTTCCAAAAGAAGTACTTTGGAACACAGAGATTCGGCTATAGAGCCAGGGTTTCAAGCCCTACTCGAATCTTCTAGCCTTTCTTACTTCAGTGTCCACTTGATGTGGAGCAAATCGTGCCAGTTCATTTAACTTGGCAGCATATTGGGGAACTGTCATCTCCCCTTGTTTTAATTCAAGAAACCTCATTTCCATCATCCCTTGCATACTCGTGGGAAAATAGTTATCGAAGAAAATCTCCTTGAACCTCTACCACGTTAGGTTTCCTATATCGACCTTAGCCTGGTTTGCCTCCCACCAGAAGTTGGCCTCTCCTTTCATCAAATAGGTTGCAAAGGCAACCTTTTGACCCTCCTCAACATTTGTTATTATAAATGCTTTCTCGATTTCTTTTACCGAAGTCTGTGCTTCTATAGGGTCCATAGTTCCTTTGAACTCCGGCGGACCTACACTCTTAAAATCCTTAAAAGTAGTAGCTCATACTACTCCAAGAATCATGGGTACATTAGCCCCCGTTCTATTAAATGCAGCCATTAAAAGATTAACAAACTCCTGTATTGAATTAACTGGACCACCCTCCGGTTGGTTAACATTAGCCCCTTGATTTCGTTGTCTCCTTCTTGGCGGCATTTTGCTGTTAAGAAAACAACACATCATTATTACTTTATACTTGTTAGTTTGTTATTATTTATAATTAAACAATAACTCATACTCATTACTCAATATATTCCATAAAAAGACTTATATTGATTCATAACTTGTAGTATAACACTACATTGTATACATTACTCAGCCTTAGCTGATTACATTACCATCCCACAATTACTTTCCAAAAATTGGGATTTAAGACTACCATTTGTTATACAAAAGAGGGTTTTACGTCACTACTAGATACATAATATTTACATATTTAAGTTACTCTAGCTATTGCTAGATTACATCTGCCGTAAGGTATTCTCAAAATCTTTGTTGGCCAGACCGGCAATAACATCTCTACTGATAGAGTGACGAGTTTGTCCTACTTCTATCTGATACCCAGCTACCTGCTGCTGGAAATCCACATGAGAACTCCTATGTATATAGGACATCCTCTCCAACTTCTGGTGTTTAGTCTTTAGCTCCTGTTTGAGCTCAAAGACTTCACATCTCAGCTCTTGGACCTTGTCCTTAGCTAGAATTCTATCATCGTGCTCCTCTTCCCACATTCCCTCCATGCTAGTCTTGTCCTCACGGATAGCTTGGAGTTCCTCTTTCAACTCCTTAACCTCTTGGCAGTAATGGACATTCCTATCCAATATTGACATAAACAGTACCTTCATTGATTCCCCCGTAGACAATTCCTCTGTAGGTGGAACCTGGTCAAAGGACATCACGTCCACCTCCTCCTCTAGCATGCCATCAAATATAGACATGTAGTCTAAATCGTCCGAGTCTCCAGACTCGATTGTCACCACCTCTGGTTCTACTTCTACGGGATTTGGTAGTATCTCTACCCGATTAACTGAATCCTCGCTCACTACATGTATATCTCTATACATATCATTTTCTCCTGACATCTACAATAAAACAATATAGTTTGATTAGTACACGTCAATAAAATAATAGAAACACATAACATAATATAATATATTTTTATAGGGTTACTTTCCATCTTTTACTTCTTTATTCTTTCTTAAGGTTATGACTTAAGGTTCTATTTTCCCCCTTAAGTTTTTATAACCTAGGCTTTGATACCAACTTGTAGCACCCCAAAATTCGGGTGTCGACGTCGGGATTTTTGGATGTCCCTTTCCGTTACTTGTTCTTTGGTGTTCTCATTTTAGGTGAGATTTGTTTGAAAAAACAAGTAAAAAGGTCCGACATGTATAATGTCGACGATGGATTATTAAGAGTCGCCATTGGTTTTTTAAATGGTTGTACCAACACTGGCGAGAAAAGGTTTGCACATTGACCCTGTGATGTGACCTTTCGCTAAACGAATTGGTTGGCTGAGATTCATTAGGGTCAGGGGACTTGGTTATGCGGGGGGAGGTGTTAGGCACCCCGGACATCCGTGTTACCATAGTGACCACCTCTTTTCAAGAAACTATTATCCGAATGTGTGTGTGTGAAATCAATGTTTGTTATTTGGAAGTAGTGCGAGGCCTCGTTCGCACCTATATATACTGAGTTTGAATTTATGTAGAAAATTCAGCTTTTTAGCAAGATATAACAATGACATTTTATAAAAGGTTTTCAAACCACGATGCTCAATAGTAATTGAGACCTTTTACACTAACATTTTATTAAGTATGCGGCTTGGTTGATTTTATTTTACTGAATGCGAGGCATCCGTATGAAAATAATGTACAAAATAATGCCAACTTCCTCGTGGGTATGGAAACCATCATCGAGGAAATTCAGACACCATGAGAATAATTTACAAAACATAAATTTGAAAATGTCCATCATGGGAACCGAATCTAGATTTAATGGGATGAATCTGTGATCACATGATTCTAGGCTCACAAAATCCGCAGTTTATATGAAAGCGAAGCGGTATATATATAAAAGTCGTAAATATATAAATCTGAACGCGGGATCACCAACCACGAAGCACCTCCATGGGCGATCAAAATGTAAATAAAAAAGTCAAAAAGCTATCAACCATACGGAGAAACTCAAAGTGGGAATAAACATAAATAAAGTCAGTAAATATGATCAACCGCCATGAAGGAAACTCCAAAGGGATGAGAATGTAAATAAAGCTATAATACGGCCAATCGCCACGAAGTAAACTCCGAGCGTGGGATTTAAGCGTAAAAGAAAGTCAGTAAAGAGATCAACCACCACGTAAGTAAACTGGTGGGACAAATATATATATATATATATATAAAAGTAATAAACGCACTTAGGATATAAAATCGGGATCATCGAGCGAGTTCGACCACGATTCATATATATAAGTATATATATATATATATATATATATGTATAAAAGCGAATAAACGCACCGGATATAAAATCCAAGCTCATCGAACAGAGTTCGACGACAATTCATATATATAAGTATATATATATATATATATAAAAGCGAATAAACGCACTTCTGGGATATAAAATCCGGGCTCATCAAACAGTAGTCCTAGACCAGTTATTATATATATATATATATATATATATATATATATATATATATATATATATATATATATATATATATATATATATATATATATATATATATATATAAGAAGAGTAAACGCACTAGGATGTAAAATCCAGGCTCATCGAACCCAAGTCCGACCACAGTTCATATATATATATATGTATATATATATATAAAAGCGAGTAAACGCACCAGACCGAAGTCTAGGCTCAATCGAGGCATAACTCGATAATGTTAGTCAATATATATTTAAATATATATATATAATATATATATATATATATATACAGTTGAAATGAAACCACGGATCAAGTCAAAAAAAAAGCAAGCAACACGACTCTCAACGTGTAGAAGGGTGTGTGCAAAGATGAAGAGAAAGACTCTAAAGTGTGCTGGGAAGGCTTACATCCGGTGATAAAGAAGGCTTCTATATCTTTAGAGTGGGTAAACACCGACTTTTTGTAGGTACAAAAGAGCTATATATGAGCTCGCTGGTGTTTAAAAGGGAAAGTACCATTGCATGGGGTGAGTGCAGAGAAAATTGGGCAGGGCTTCCTCGCCTTTTTCTCTTGCAAAATGGGCTGCCCAAGCCCTCTATTTATAGGCAATTTAGCCACAGGTGTACCAGAGGCAACCCGGGTGGGCCCGGGGTTGTCAGGTAAATCTCA
Organism: Panax ginseng; assembly: GCA_020205605.1. NCBI lineage: Eukaryota > Viridiplantae > Streptophyta > Magnoliopsida > Apiales > Araliaceae > Panax > Panax ginseng. The sequence goes on along the minus strand of CM035143.1, from coordinate 54,934,500 downwards.
AATCGTGCACTCGAGCAATTGTAATGTCCACTCAAACTTTTAGAAGTGCAATCCGGGCATCCGTTTGAGGTATACAGGACCTATTTTGGACCTCCGTTGTCGAGAGTTGTACGATGGCATGGGATTAGAGTTTGTACGAAGTCACTGAAGATGGGACGATGCCCTCCGGTCTTCAATCTTCAACTTTCATCCGTTACCCCGCACAATAGTCACTCGGGATTGGTTAGCCTTGTGGGACATCATTGCGTAGAGACGTGATGTGGCATCGTGTTGACGAGATGACGATGTTGCCCCTCACCGATGTTATCGCCGGATTGGGCTGATAAAGCAGATGTTGCTCATACTTCGCTGAGATTGGACTGCTGCAATTGTTGAAGGTCCTCATTGTCACCATTGAGGTGTGCCTGTCTTCCCGATATTATTGCCGGGTTGGTGCAGTGTATCTCGTTGTGAGCGCCGAAATTAAAGCTAGTCGCATTTGAAACAAGCATTTCTGGGGTTATCGCCGAAACTACATTACTTGGGGTTATAACTAAGGTTGGTGGCTATTCCCATGGGTGGGACTGAGACTGGATACCTCAGGGTTGTCTCCAAGATTAATCGGTCTTCTCCGATGTGTGTTCCGATATTGGATCTGCATGCCTCGGGGTTAACTTTGAGGTTGGATTTGTTACTCCCAGATTGCGATCCGGGGTTGATGCTGAATTTCCGGTAGTATCCGGCATGGATTTGGATAGTCTTTCAGGGTTCTCTCTTAAAAATTTAATCATCCTCCCGCAATGTTAGTATGTGATGAGTCTGAGAAAATTTCGAGTGTCTACAGATGCCCGTCTTTATCATACTCATGCATGGTGATGTATGGGTAGGATAAAGAATCCTAGACACTTGAAACTCAACAAGATGAATGTGGTACTATGGGTTGCAAAATGATGCAAATGTATGATGCATGTGTATGGGGTTGTAGCCCAACATGCTGGGGATGATTGCGGGATCCCTATTGCTTCAACTGGGGATTGGCAATGCTGACCAAATTTGATGTATAAGCCGAATCTGTTAGGATGTTGATGTTGGAGTTATCACCAAATTCCTGTATTCTTGATAACCACTTGATCCCGAAGAGGTACCTCTTATGTGCCAGAGATCTGTGGGGGTAAAGCTTGATCTGTTTGAGGATGTGTATAACATATTCCATCATCTATCCTCTTTGATAACATTGACCTTTCCTGGTTGTTATTGCCAGGACATGTCAAGATTATGTTGGATTTACTGCCAACAACAAATGTTGTCAGGGATGCCTGACCTCTGTTGACGTGTGAATCAATGGCTGAGAAATCCTGTGGGATATACTGTCAAGGCTGCTTGACCTTCGCTGACGTGTGAATCAATGGCTGAGATTCTATAGGTTGTCAAGGTTGCTTGACCTTCGCTATCGTGTAGATCAACGGAGCATTACGTTGTGACCCCCCGCTAGGGATCCGCTGGGAATACGAGCAGTTGGGTATGAAAACCTCGAATAGCTCTAGAGCTCTGATAGGTTTAAACACTATCGGTTGAAATGACGTCAAGGTTACTTGACCTTCGCTGATATATGTGTGAACAGTTGAGCATGCGTTGTTACTACCGCCGGAGATATACGTTGTAACCCCCGTCGGCGATCTACTGGGGACACATGAGTACGTACGCAACTCCCGAATAGTTCTCAATGCTTCGATGGGTTTAATTTCCATCGGTTGGAATAACGTCAAGGCTGTTTGACCTTCGTTGATAGACATGTCAACGGATGAACGTGTTGTAACCCCCACCGGGGATCTACGTTGTAACCCCCGTCGGGGACATACGTTGTAACCCCCGTCGGGGACTCACGTTGTAACACCCGTCGGGGACTCACGTTGTAACCCCCATCGGGGACTCACGTTGTAACCCCCGTCAGGGACTCACGTTGTAACCCCCATCAGGGACTCACGTTGTAACCCCCGTCGGGGACTCACGTTGTAACCCCCGTCGGGGACTCATTTAGGGTAACGACCCGGAGTTGGCGGCATCGGCCTTGTACGAGGTATTGCAGGATGTGATTTGTGACAAATGAGATCATTGGCAGGGTATACCTCGTGCTCGGGTGACTACCAATGGGCGATGTACAGATTCAAAGTCTCATCCGAGAAAACCAGGATTGTATGCTGTTTTACTCAATCGTGTGGCATTTTTATTCTCGATTTGACCTTTTCAGTCTGTGAGAACTCCTTTGTAACTCAAAATGGACCGAGCCGAAGGGGTTGGACCAATATAGGGTGCCTTGCAGTGCACCTCGCTGCGACTACAGTGGGCTGCTGCCAATCGTGGATGATAAATTCCAGCAGATTGGTCTCACAAGTCACTTTCAACTTGCTTCGCAAAGAGAAAACTGCGAGCCATCTTCAAATCTGTTGAGTTCGGGTTGGTTTCGCAAATTACATCACCGCACGTACAAGTCTACACTATCACAGTAACGTATGCATGTATTTTTTTTCTAGTTTTTATCCGTTGGATTCATGAAGTTATCGCATACTAAATGCATCTAAACACATAGTAGTGATTATGTATGCACAAATGACTTGATAAAAAATATTCAACATAGTAAATGTTAGTATTAAACCATACTGAACATAATGATGTGAAAAAATTTGACTTTTCAGACAGTCAAATTGGCACCTTTTTCTGCTATTTTTGTCCTTTTTGAGGTCCAATGAGCAAAAGGTAGCAAGGCAAAGTACTCCTAGTATTGAGGTTGGCCTTATGCATGATGATTTTGATTTTTAATGCATATATTATGTATATGACTTTGGGGCAGGTGTGCTACTAAATGGCCACCTAGACATGCCTATGTGCATGTGGATAGTTCTATTTTCAAAGGGGACTATGGAAAAAATTTTCCAAATGTAGGCATTGGGTAGTCATGCATTTTAACTCTAATATATGTTAAAGTAAATGCATGCATGCATATAGTCATAAATACATTTTGGAAAGCTCCAGGTAAGGAAATACCACACCCTTTCTGAGGTGATTTGGAGATTTGTTGTCCAGATATTATGGATCTCGGATCACCGAAAGCGCCCTATAGGACAACTTCGGTGTACGGCACAGCGGGAGGGCTTCCGAAGTGCCTCGTCCCCGTTCTGTCAGACAGCCTCGTCGGTTGGTGGAGGCCGTGATTCATCCTGTCCGGGTAGATGTGCCAGACGTTGAGGACGAGGAGGCGGATATTCCGATGGAGGATCCCTTTCGTCTGCGCATATGTCCCTCGTAGGGAGCTTAGAGCATTGGTGGCAAACCCGAGTTCTTTGGGTGATTTGAAAGCGAACATCCATCGATATACTTGCATGCTAACGAGGTATGGCGTTAGACTTTGATCTTTCCTATTTCCTATTGATGAGGATTAAAGGGTTCTGATGTTGATCTGCATTTCATACAGGTTCCAGGATTTACACAGCCTCGAGGGAACTGGTTTAGCATTCACTCCATGTACCAGGCACTTCATCCTGAATATAGAGCAGTATTGCATGAGTATGGATTCGGGGCATTCTTCTCCATCCTTCCCCGTCGATGTCCCTGGGGTTACCTCAGGGCATTGTCAGAGCGATGGTTTCATCAGACTCAGTCACTCCATCTGCTGGATTGCGAGGTGATGACGACGCTTATGGACTGGCGATTTATCACAGGTATGGAGTTTGGAGGGGAGCCAGTGCCTTGTATGGCGAATATCACCCCTACTGCCGTCCGATCCTTACTAGGAGTTCTGGTGGAGGCGCTCAAAGGCAGGACTGTCCGTTCAGGTCCTTTGAGCGTAGATGCTATGAGTGGGCTTTTGAGTGAGCCCATGTCTGATGATGTCAGGATCAGGGATCGCGTTCTGCGATGATTGTTCCTGATGATCATTCGAGGCTGCTTCATAGCAGATAACTCTTCTACGGTATCCTTTGCTTTGATCAGCGCCACACGTGATGTGGATTGTATTGGAGAGTATGATTGGGGCTCCTATACCTTTGCCTATTTCCTCCGGGGCATGCGTATACGCTCACAGGGTTTGACTAAGGCTTGGCTAGGGTTTTACCCATTTCTGCTGGTGAGTATTTCTCTTGTCTTTTCCCATTCATAGGTTTAAGAGTGTTTACTGATAGCAGATGTTTTGCCATTGTGTTGGCATTTTTGGGCCTATGAGAAGCTCCCATGTTTGCGTCCTGTGAGTTTGTTAGGTATAGATACCTATCCACGAGGACGACGATGACACCATTCTATTTTGCCGGAGGTCCCTGTAGTTGAGGGATTCACTCACCGTAGATGCAAATTGGAGTTGCTCTTGGTGGTACCATTACATGGATTCCCTATTCAGGGGAACATTTGACCATCGGCTTTGAGGATGGACATCCGACCGGAGTCGAGTATTTGATTTCCACCAGGAGAGTTCCTCTCTTCACCAGTGAGCTCTATTTAGTAGAGCGTGCTATTAGGAGCACCACAGGGGAGATCCGTATATCGATCTTGCCTCCTGCCAGGCATCATTGGCCCATATCACAGGCACCCGTCACTAATATCCCATTGTTGGGAGTTGACGGTTTTGCATTATCAAAAGGTCCATGTACTCAGGAGACGTTCCAGCGGTGGTGGTCCCCTCGCACTATTGGAGCCCAATCCTGCGCCACACAGTTCATGGGGGATATGGTTCCAGGATCTTTGATGATGACGGATTGGGTAGTTTGTGTCCGAGCTCTGACTCATATGACCCAGATTGATAGTTTGACCCGGTAGTTGGACCAGACACACATATTTATCCGGCATTTGGGCAGAGATCCAGCAGAGGTGGAGTCATTTGTTCCTTCCAGCTCAGGCGCTGGCCCCTCAGACGACCCATTTGGTTTTGCCGGTGCAGATCCTCCTCTTTATAGGCCTGACATCCCTATTGATAGAGATCCAGTGACTCAGGAGGAGTTACATCAGGTGGACAGGATTGAGGACGTAGACATTGAGACCCTGGTTTTCTTCTGATGTATATTCTCGTTATATCTTTTGATAGTTCTCTATTAGATATTGGGTGGTTGTTCCCCATTCTTGCTATATCTTTTAAAAGGCCTCTGTTAGTAGTAGGGCGGTTGTGCCCCATTTCCCTGTATTTATAGTTGTACAGAGCTGATGTATTAGATGATGATATACTTAGGAATGTATGCACCATTTTTCATTCCCTATATCATATTGCCATCCATTATCTGTTATGCATGTATCATGTTATGCATATGTATGTATGTCCAGAGATATTCGGCATTGACCCCTGAATGGTCTTATGACACGGCCCGCACAGATGTCTTCTTCGACAGTTAGCCGTATAGATCATACCCCACCATCATTGGTGGCATTGGGTATGCGATCGTGGTACGATAGCATGTCACCCCCAGATAGGGTGACCGTAGATCAGTTGTTGTAGCATACCATGACTTTATTGCCTTTTCAGGTTCCTACAGGGTTTGTAGACGGGATGCTAGAGCATTGGCTAACGGATAGGCAGGTATTCCATTTTGGCACCCATGAGTTGACTCCTACTCTGGAGGAGTATGCATGTTTGACGATGTTGCCTTTAGACAGACCTTGCGTGCATCTAACTTTGGGAGACATGAGTAGACGATTCATGACTCTCAAAGGATTATGGGCATGCAGAAAAGTGCGGGGATTTAGTGACATCTAGCCACGTGATATCCCAAATGTTTTCAGATGATGATTTGGCTCAGAGGATAGCTACTCACGATATTCCGGGGATTTCACCGCACCGGAGGACCATTGGCATTCGGCCAGAGTTGATGTACTATTGTTGTGTGTACTATCGTATGTCTATATGCCACGATATATGGACGAGATAGACATTGGTGTTATTATGGCTGTGAGAGCTCTTAGAGAGGGTCTCACCATTGTACCTATGATCGTAGCAGAGACCCTGCGGTCGGCATCCTATTGTTGCACGTATCCTACAGGAGTGTTCACAGGGAGTTCGGTCATATTGTACGTGTGGTTTATGTCACACTTGAGGCCGGTTGGTACCAGATTAGGCGACATGGGTATTGCTTCTCCCATGATGTGGAAATGTCATACTCCTTTTCGACCATCGTGAGTGTCACAGATGCTCGATCCTGGTGCGTATTTTTGGCGGATATCGAGATCCATTCATCATATTACTGTGTTTCGAGCTTTGCTCACCATACGACTTCATTATTTCACGCTCCCGTGTAATACCAGTAAATTTTATGATTTAATATTATTAAATAGAGGTAGGTGAATTATTTATTTTATAAATGCTTACGTGGCATGAGGAGAGTAACTCAATTGAATTAAAATTGAGCTGTTAATGATCGATAAGATAGGTTCATGAAATGTCTTGTGTGACACAATGATGGACTTAGTGAAGGGATGATTAAGTATTTTCATGTTTAAAGTCCAAATAATGAATTGGGAGTCTAGCCCAATAAGTTAATTGATGGACTGTTAAGTTAGCCCAATAACTTGGGATATTTAGAATCCAATTTGGAACCCAACAAAATAGTAAACTGGGAGTACAAGCATTGGTTAAATTGAAATGTGGCGTGGGGCAGTGGGCCTGACCGACTAGCCCCTTGTCTATGTCGAGATCATTCTCTTGTCCCCAAATTAGGGTCACCAAGTACAAAGGATGAGAGCCTAAAACTCTCTTTACGCATAAATTTTCAAGTCGCTAATCCTAGGCATGCATGGCTAGCTAAGTGGCTGGTATGGAGTGATTGAATAACTCCTTAAATAACCATTGTTCATTTCTATTGCACCATGAATCCCAACATTGGGTAAAGCAAGTGTCTGGTCCATGTTTTCTCTTTAAATACAAGCCACTAGGGTAGTCTATTTTAGCGACAAGAGTGTTGGAGAAATCTGAGTAAAGAATTCTTAGTTGCTAAGCATTACCAAATCAGTGTGTGAGATATCAAGGTTAAAGCTCGAGAAGGTATAATTTCTACTCCGTTCTTAACTTGAGTCTTGTTGATTCTCGTTTTTCAGATTAATAGGTCAAGTATGATGAATTAGCATGATATAGGGTGTTTAGAAAGTTTACCTTCGTGCATGAATACGTTAAAGATTGTCTGGAATCAAGTTGTGACTACTTTTCAAAACAGAGCATGTTCACTGCTTCTGAAATCCATGGGGTACAGCTGCACCGTACTTAGAAACCAACTGATGGGTTCGGTCATGTTAAGACCATGCATTAAGAAATTCCCTTAGGTTGTATGCATATAGTAAAGTCTTAATGAAAATTAACCCGACGAACTTAAACTTTGTCGAAATAGTGTAGACCGAAGTCTCTGAAGGAGCTGTCTTCGGACAAAGCGTGATGACTTCGGACAAAGCGTGATGTCTTCGGACAGAGCGTGATGTCTTCGGACAAAGCGTGATGTCTTCGGACAAAGCGTGATGTCTTCAGACAGAGCGTGATGTCTTCGGACAAAGCGTGATGTCTTCGGACAAAGCGTGATGTCTTCGGACAAAGCATGTTGTCTTCGGACAAGTCATAATATCTTCGGATATGGCAAGATGACCTGGGACTCAGAGACAGCATCATAACTTGATATAAGGATGGATTAATAACTACTCTTATACTATTGTAAACTATTAGTACACGAATAAGTTCTAAGTGGAATGTTGTACCAACTTCGGGAAAATAAATCTAATACTTGCAAACATACGTAGAAGAAGGTCGGTGGGATTAATAGATGTTATGGTCTACTTAAAGCAATGAACCTCTTAGTACTTCGAGGAAGAAAGATTATGAATACGCTTAGCGTTGGTCGATATAGTATGAGCATGTTAGTGTACCAATTATGAGTTTTGATGGGTACAATGAGATAGAAAGAAAGATGTGTTATGTGTACATGTTATTGATATATATCAAGTGTGTTTGGCTAATAAATACATGTACTTGCATGAATAGGACAGACATAGTTCGTTGAGGTGATTGTCACTATTAGTAGTAATCAACGCTAAAGGCAAGTTCCTATCCCTAACAACTTGTTACTTATATCATGAAAGTTCCTATCCCTAAAAACTTGTTACTTATATCATGCAAGTTTTCTATCCCTAACTTATTGTTATTGTTGGGCAAGTTCCCTAACCTCACTCAAATTTACATTGAGCAAGTATCCGAACACTATTATTATTGTGTTGCAAGTTCCTTAAATTCACACACTTTATACGTTGAATTGTTGTCATACCAATCATATTTTATCAAGCAAATATCTGCTTCTATTCGAAAATCACTTGTATACCTCGACGTTGTTGTAAGCATTGGACTTATCATTCCTAAATGCATGATGAAAAAACTGTCTAAGCCCTTGATTCGGAGACTATTATTATGAGTTAAAGAGCTATCCAAACCGATTGATTTGGTGCAGACTATCGTAAATCTACTGAGATGAACAACCCCCATAGAAGGGGAAATTATATATTGTCGGGGAACCGACGTGCGCACATGAGTATGATTAAATGTTATGCATAACATAGGGTACTTTAAGTGATCACGATGTACTCGTGGATGTTGGATTACTGATGTATATCGCTAATTCTAGTAAGAGTTCTTGGTCCTTAGTGACCTTTCAAGGTACCCAATTATGTTGAATCTCGAAATGAGAAAATCCTAAAATTTTGTTGATATTCTTCGGTCCATAGTGACACCTATTGAATACTCTTGATATTCTTTATATCCTTGAACTATCAATTATTATTATACCCATGAAAGATTCAAATGTTATAACCGCTTGTTCTTCTAGCTATATTACTACTTTGGGTAAATTTGTTGCTCATTCTTGCTTCCTAAAACATTACGATTAAAGGCGAGAAGAAAAGGCGGTATTTCGAGGAAAGGACAAGGGAAAGGGCAAGGCGGCAGAATAACTTAGTCCTTAAGACTAGAAGTATTGTTATTATTATTATGATGATTATGATGTATTCAAGAATGATTAAGCTATGTTAAGCTAATCACGTAATTGTTGTAGTAACTTGATTCACGGTACCTTGGGACGTGAATATTTATATTACATCAATGTAAATTATTCTATTATTTCGTTGTTAATGATTTTGTAAGATATTCGTAGTAGTAGCGTGATGCACCAAAATTCGAGTTATGAGTGTCTGAAATTTTGGGGGCGCCACACCGGGCATGGATTTTCTCCCTCTGGCTTGATTGAGGGGTGTGACTACTTATCACCCTTCGGGTCGTGATGTCGCAGATTCGACCGGTTCGAGATTTCTATCCTTTTGATGGGGCGATAGGTCATTGTTGACTTCTCGATATCTCTCGGCGGAGAGGACCGATCCGTGTGTATGCTTGTTGGGATCGGTGAGATAGCTACTTTTTTACGTTAGTCATCCGGTTGTTACGAGTAGTATTCGCATGGATGGAGACAGAGATTTTATCGGCTGCAGTAGTATCTGCAGTACCGGATAGTGAGTCAGACGATGCAGAGCCCATGGAGGACATTGATACATCGAGGAGGAGCCCGCTGCTGGGTTGCCAACATTTCTTTCGAATTCTCCTAGTACTAGTACTTTTGTGATTCAAAGACTTAAGACAAGATGACTTAGAGCAGAGTCTTCATCGATGACCTTTGAGAGAGATCAGGCTCGATCTATGATGTTGACTGCCCTTGATGGGAGAGATGCAGCTCTATTAGAGAGAGACGATGCATTAGATCGCAGAGATGCCGTTGTTGTTGAGCGGAATGAGGCTATATCAGCCAGAGATGCAGTGATAGTTGAGTGGGATAGTGTTATATCTGCCCAGGATGTAGCCGTCACAGATAGTACTGTAGTGAGGTCCCTTTCCACTGGCATGATCGCAGAGATTAGCATATATATTGATGATCATATGGTCACTATGCAGATGGCTGCAGATCTTTTGGGTCGTGTGGATATTCTCATACAGGAGACCACAGCTTCGCCTCCGTCTTCTAAGAGGGACATCGTGTTGGGCTTGTTAGATCGCATATACCCTGACTTGTAGATGAGCTTGTATTTACCTGCACAGACTAGCTTAGACATTTTGTCACGTACAGTTTACATTATATATATATCAAACAGCATTATATATAACAAGGAAATATATTTTTGGATCACTTCCCTTTTAGATATGCCTTATTATATGCTTGATATTTTGCCTGCTGCTTCAGGGCTTGTGGTCTTGATGTATTCTGAATTCCTCCTAGGGTGGATGGACATTGAGTTGTTTCTGGATAGTTCAGAATGGATCATCGATCTCTGTGTATCCCTACCATCTTTGGAAATGTGGAGAGGAGTATGGAAATGTGGAGAGGAGTGTGGCTTTCCTCTCTGAGATTGACCGCACCACAGATGGTCGCCAGTACTTCTATTTAGGAGAAGCCTAGTTAATTCCACCTCTTATGGATTGGTGTTGCTCTTCAAGGTATGACCGCAGCTTAGATGGTCGCCAAATCTCCTATTTGGGAGGAGTTCAAGTAATTCCATTCCTTTGGTCTGAAGCCAAATGAAATGTGGTGTATTGAAGGATGATCCCAGTACCAGTTGACAATGGTTTGTGTTTTGGTAGGGGGTGAGACCGCACTCATGAATGGTACGCCACGTACTCTATTGAAGAGGAGATCAGGTCTGCGTAGTTCAAACCTGGTGTAAGAGGTTCAACGCTGTATATGGCAGAAATGGTGTAGGAATGTTTTTGGTTGTTTTTGTTTTTGTAAGGGTAGAAATGTTTTTGTTGTTTTTGTTTTATTGCGACCAGGCCATGTGACATGGTTGCCTACGTACTCCTATTGAAGAGGAGATCAGGTCGACGTAGTTCGCCACTCAGGTCGAGAAGAAAAGTGTGATCCCATGTGCAGGTCAGAGTGCGGGGAGGAGAGAGTTTAATCCTAGGTTGAGGATAAACTGTAGGTATGAGAAGTTTGATCTCAGATATGGATAGCCAAACTGCAAACGCAAGAGGTTCAATCCGCGATGGGATGACCTAAGTTGTAGGAACGCAAAGGAGAAAGCCAGGCTGCTGGCTTCGAAAAGTATGTTTCCCTGAGGGGAAAAGTGTAGGAAAGTTGTAGGAAAAGGGTTAAAGAACCAGAATGACTGGTGGTCTACTGGTCCGACACCAGGGTGTTTGCGAATTACTTCAGACATAGTATTATTTCACGGTGTCTGAGTTGATGAGTTGTGAAAATTCATCGTCGTCCATTTCTTGCAATCTGAGAGCGCCTCATGTCAATACTTCTTTGACAACAAACGGGCCTTCCCAGTTAGGAGCGAATTTTCCCTTAGACTGATCTTGGTTGTCAAGGATCCTCTTCAAAACCAAGTCATGTTGTTTAAACTGCCGTAGCCAGACTTTTTTGTTGTAGGATCTGGCGATCCTTTGTTGATATAACGTACCATAGAAGATAGCCGTAGTTCGCCTTTCGTCTATCAAAGACAATTGGTGATACCTGTCTTGTACCCATTGGTCTTCATCCAGCTGAGCGTCAATCAATACTCTGAGGAATTTTATTTCAACTTCTATGGGGAGTACTGCTTCCATCCCATAGGTTAAAGCGTAGGGGGTTGCCCCAGTGGAAGTACGCATTGAGGTTTTGTAGGCTAACAGAGTCAGAGGCAATAGTTCAGGCCAATCTTTGTGGTTGGCGGACATCTTTTGCATAATCTTCTTGATATTTTTGTTAGTTGCTTCAACAGCAGCGTTCATCTTTGGACGATAGATGATAGAGTTGAGATGTTTGATGTGGAATTTACTGCATAATTCCTCCATCATTTTGTTGTTGAGGTTTTTGGCATTATCTGACACAATCACCTCGGTTTATGCGTGTCGACAAACGACATTGTTTTCGATGAAAGCAATGATAACTTCTTTAGTAACCACGGGAAGAAGAACGCTTCTACCCACTTGGTAAAGTAGTCGATCATGGTGAAGATATATCGATGACCATTACTGGCTTTAGGCTCGATGGGCCCAATAATGTCCATTCCCCACATTGAGAAGGGCCAAGGTGAACTCATATTGTGGAGTTCCCGTGGAGGGCGTGTATAGCATTCCCATGAATCGCGCGATAGCATCTTCTGACGTGGTCATTGCAGTCAGCTTTGAGAGATAGCCAATAATGTCCCGTCCTGAGGACTTTCTTGACAAGGAGGGGGCCACTCATGTGGGGGCCACAGACTCCGCCATGGATTTCATCCATAAGCCTTTGGGCTTGATCTTTGTCTAAACATCTGAGGAGACCTAGTCCTGCATCTCTTTTGTAGAGCGCATCTCCACGTAGGTAGAACTTCATAGCAATTCGATAGATCCGCCTTTTCTCTGTCGGGCTCGCCTCAGCGGGTGTAGATCCATCTCGTAGATATTCTTTGATATGCTGATACCAAGGATGTTGGATGGGAAGTAGCTCATCTGATACTTCTCTAACATAATTCCCATAGGCTGGGGCCTTATGCAGGGAGATCGCGACACTCGGCAAGTGTTCCTTATCTGATATGCGAATCAAGGAGGCCAAAGTTGCTAATTCGTCCGCGAAGTCATTCCTATTACGAGGAATGTGTAGGAAGGAGATTTCTTCGAAATCCAAATCCATCTTCAAAACCTGCCGATGGTAAGGCAGCAAATGTAGTTCCTTGGTTTGATAAATTCTGGTGGATTGTCAGATTACCAGCTCTGAATCTCCAAGGACAGTTAATCGCGCCGATGCCCATTGAGCAGGCAAGTTTTAGCCCATGAGGCGACCTTCATACTCGGTAGTATTGTTGGTGCCGACAAACTATAATTTGACTCAACAGCGGATCTCGCTCCCTCGTTCAGATACTAGAAGCTGCTCCGGCTCGAACCTTCCATATAATGAGCTCCATCAAAATACATCTTCCATGATTGGGCATGATATTAGATCGATGGTGTTCTTTGTCTTGTCATTACTCCTTCATCGGGGAAATATGTTTCCAAGGGTTTGTAATCCCCTGAAGGTGCAGCGGCCAGTTGATCCGCGATTCCTTGACCTTTGATTGACTTTTGAGTCACATATACGATGTCAAATTGTTGTAGGATCAACTGCTATCTAGACAGTCGGCAATTTAACATAGGTTTGTTGAACACGTACTTGAGAGGATCCACGTGGGATATGAGATGGGTTGTGTGACCATGGAGGTAATGATGTAACCTCATGGAAGCCCATGCTAAAGCACAACACGTCTTTTCGATCAAAGTGTACTTGTGTTCACTGCTGTTGAATCTTTTGCTGAGGTAATAGATAGCTCGTTTTTGGCCTCTATCGTCCTTACGTCTCAAAGATGCAAACCCATGGCATTGTCACTTATGGACAGGTACATAAACAGGGGAACATCATCCCTGGGTGGCACCAAAACAGGAGCTTTGACTAGCTGTTTCTTGATTGTAAGGAAGGCCTTCTGACAATCATTATTCCATTTCATTGAGGAGTTCTTCCTTAATAGCTTGAAGATTGGCTCACAGGTTGCTGTGAGTTGGGAGATAAACCTACTAATGAGTTGATTCTTCCCAAAAATCCCCGTATTTCCTTCCCTGTCTGAGGAATGGGCATTTCTGTGATGGCTTAGATTTTGGCAGGATCCAACTCAATCCCTTTGTGGCTGACTAGAAATCCTAGCAACTTGCCTGATTTAACGCCAAAAGTGCATTTAGCTGGATTCAACTTCAAGTTGTACTTACGCAACCTGTTGAACAACTTTCTGAGATGGTCTATATGGTCATCCTACTTCCGGGATTTGACAATGATGTCATCTATGTAGATCTCGATCTCTTTATGCATTAAGTCATGGAAAAGAGCCATCATAGCTCGTTGATAGGTAGCTCCGGCATTGATGAGGCCGAATGACAACCGTCTATAGCAAAAAGTTCCCCAAGGAGTGATGAAAGCAGTCTTCTCACGATCTTCCTCGGCAATCATAATCTGATGATACCCCGCAAAGCAATCAGCAAAGGAGTACATGTCGTATTGCGCAGTATTGTCAATGAGAATGTGGATAAATGGCACGGGAAAGTTATCTTTTAAGCAAGCTTTGTTCAAGTCCCGGTAATCCCCGCAAACTCGCACCTTCCCTCCAGGTTTAGGCACGGGCACAATGTTGGATATCCACTCAGGATATGTAGACACCATTATGATGCCAGCTTGAAATTGTTTCACAATTTCTTCTTTCACCTTTAAACTCCATTCAGGTTTCAATCGCTTGAGCTTTTGCTTTTCTTGGCTTAAATCCTCTTTAATGGGAAGGCGATGAAGAACAATGTCGATTGGACAAACCCACCATGTCTTCATGAGACCACGCAAACACATCCCGGAATTGGGTTAATAGTGTAACCATGTCATTCCATTAGTTTGGGGGTAAAGATGCAACCAATCTCGATTAACTTAGGGCTTTCTAAGGTTAGAGATTGAAAGAAGTGGTTTGATCAAGGTTGGGTTTGGGTTTGTCTTTGACCCATTCTTGAATTTCTAGAGGCACCTCAATGTCATCCTATATATCCACCAATCTTTGAATTCATCTCTACATCAAAGGTACAATCCTTGTGGAGAAGAGCAATATGTCGTTAAATACTGAGCACATCTAAATTTAAAGTCTGAAACAAAATATGCTTTCACTTAGTATATATAAAATGTGTTGATCATACACAGTGTTAACATATACTGGCAAAATAAACTGCTAATACTATACAGAAAAGTAAGAAGTTATTATATCTACAGGGCAGAAAGAGTTCCTGCCCATTTTACCCTTGGCAACCAATGCAAGGAATGTTGTTCCAATTGGCAAGGACAAAGTCTGGGTGGACTGCAGTGATGGAGGGATTGTCATCAACCTCCCTGTCCCAAATGATGGCCATTACATCTGGGCAATCATCGTCTGGGGTATATCTGTTGGTATGTTCGTCATGAATGATGATGCGTATTCCTGACATCATTCGGATGACGTCTTGCTTGATTCTTCATTCCTCTTCTTCCACTGCGGGATTTGGAACAAAGATTTCTTTTCCTTTCACCGGTACCGACTTGGGACATAACATAGCCATTACATTGGCTGGCACCTTTACGGGAGGTTGTGCGGACTCAAAGTTTGAAGGCGAAGATAAACGCCACATGGTTGAAGTTGAAGGAATCTGCTGATGTTTATGAGGATTCCTGTGATTAGAACTGGAAGAATAGCCTAGCCCAGCTGTTCCAGTTTGCCTGGTTAATCGAATTGGGTACTTGATACCCTGGCAATCTTTACCCAACCCTTGTCCTGGCTTATGACCCAATGACATCATTTCTTGAGTGGCCGACATTACCTCGACAGAAATCTTGGGTTCGGGCAATGGTGCTCCAATAGCATGGTATTTGGTGTTGCTTATTTCCAATGCATGAAAACTGACTGGTTCAACGTCCACATTGGCATTGATGAATGGCATGTCTCTGTGTTGAGGAATCTCTGGTTCAGCGTTGACTATAACCAGGCTATTGTTGATAATGTATTTCAACTGTTGGTGAAGATTGGAGGGGACTGCCCCAGCCATATAAATCCATGGTCGTCCCAAGAGTAGGTTGTATCCTGAATCTATCTTGAGCACATGGAAAGATACGCAGAATATGTGAGGACCAATTTCGATTGGCAGCTCAATTACTCCAACCAAATTATGTCGGGCTCCATCAAAAGCTTTGATGATAGTATGGCTACTCCGAATTCGGTTGAGATTGATGTTCATCTTCACCAAGGTAGCATATGGGCAGATATTCAGAGAGGAACCTCCATCTATTAAGACTCCGGCTACCATATATCCGGAGGACAAGACCGTAATGTGCAACGGCTTGCAATGATCGGTCCCTTCGGGCGGTATGTCATAATTAGTGAAGGATATCACATTATTGTTGAAAATGTGATCAACCAGATGTTGAAACTTTTCCGTGTCCACTGATGTCGGTAAATTGGCTTCTTCTAAAACTTTTAGCAAGACCTTCCGGTGATTCTCGGAGGTTAGGACCAAGTCCAAAATTGATATTTTTTGTGGAGCTTCTTTCAAGCTTAAAACCACCGTAGATTTGTTATGACCCATAGTGCGGAGGAATTTTTCGATCTTCTCCATGGGTATTTTCCCCTTTGATTTGGTGGTAGGTTTCATCACCCGTTGGGGAAGATCTGATGGATTTTCCTTCGACCTTCATGAGCGCTTATATGTGAGGTGGATCCTTCACCTTCTCCATAATTCCACGGAGGCGCGCGCGTAAGCTAACAATATGATATTGTGCTTCGCTTGCGGCGAGTTGATTGGCTCGGGAGCGACCACTTTCAAAGGATTATTGTTGCCTTGAGTTGAATTATTGGCGTTATGAGTAATGTATTAATCCCATCGGATTTGATTGATATGATCGCTACCACACTTTTCCACTTAGTAGGGCTGCATCCTCACTTGCACGTAACACAAGTAAATGTCGCTAAGCGCAGAGGACACCACTTTGTCGATTAGATTTTGAATAAGGTGGCGGAGTGCCCAGCATTCTTCTGTGCTGTAACCATGAGACTGGGAGTGATATTGACATACTCCATCAGAGTTATACCGTCCTGAACGAGGGTTGATTGGAGGTAGAAGGGAACTGATCCTTCCTTCATTGATTAGCATATGAAGGATTTCCTCCATAGGTTGGCCCAGATAGGTGAATTCCCTTTTGTAGGCGAAATCCCGATGGGCTTTGGCATTTGCTCTCTTCGTCACTTTGTCTTCCAACATTTCATTTTCTGAAACTGACGAGGGAATATTCATGACAAGAGGTAGGAGACTGGCATGCTTCTGGCTGATTAACTGGCGAGTCATTTGATGCTGATAAGTCACTAGTTCCGCTAATTGTTCAATTTGTTTGCAGAGAGCTTTCATCTTTTGTTCCATTGTGAACTGAAACTTAGCATAATCCCATCTGTCATCACCGTCTTTGATGGTCTGGGAAGAATCACAGCTGAAATTGGAACTCTGTCCATTGCTCCAATTAATCATGTTGACCTCTTCTTCTTTGTGTTGAGGAAGAGGGTTGTCTTGTACGTGAGGTTGATCTGGTTTGGTGACCACGATCTCTCCGTTGTCTATTAGATCCTGGATCTTGTGTTTCAAGGCCCAACAATCCTGAGTATCATGTCCAGGTGCCCCGGCATGATAAGCACATTTCCTAGTAGCATTGAAACCCCGTCCATTAGGGCTGGCTGGTGGAAGAAGATGTGTAATTTTCTTCTGTGTTGTCAGAAGATTTAAGATGTTCTCGAGGGTATCCCTTAAGGGTGTAAACACTCGAGGGCGTTTGACTTCTCCACCTTTTGGTATTGGAGGGTTTGTAGATTATGCTTGAAAGGGAGTGTAGTTTCTCCTTTGAATAGGCATGTTTTGATTGCCTTTTTGCCCCTATAGTATCAGGGAAACATCTTCCTCTTTCTTTTTATGGACCCTCCGGGGGTTGTTCCTATAATTTCCAGATTGGATGTGATCAGCAACAACTTTGAGTGCAGCTAGGTCTTGAATCTTTCCTGACTTCAATCCCATCTCAGCCATCTCCCTATGTTTGACCATTTCAGAAAATGGTTTGTCGATGCCGGCTAAAACTCTCTCATAGAAGGGAGCTTCTTGTATGTCTATGAAAGTCATGACCATTTCTGATTCTGTCATAGCAGGACTAACTTGGGCAGCTAGGCGTCTCCACCTCTAAGCATACTCTTTGAAAGACTCGTTAGACTGTTTCTTGATCTTGGTAATTTGATACCGATCAGGAGCCATCTGTGTTTAAAAGCTGTATTGAGTGAGGAAAGCATGTGCTAGCTCTTCCCAACTATGGATTTTGGAGTTATCTAATCTTGTGTACCACGAACGGGCTTTTCTAGTTAGACTTTTTTGGAATAATTGCATTCTGCACTTTTCGTCCTCTGCATAAGATCCAAGTTCTCCAATAAACACTTTTAAATGTGTGTAAGGATCTCCTAACCCGTCATATTTTTCAAAGTTAGGAGTTTTAAATTTTTCTGGATAATGAACACCAGGGAAAATACACAGATCTGCATATGAAACACTTCCGTGTGTTCCAATTCCTTTGATAGCGCGAAGGGTCTCTTCCATTTGGACTTTCTTTTTGATGTCACCAGTGTCTGGATCTCTAGTGGGATGGGCAGCATCAAGAGTTTTGTTGGTCGTATCCAACTGTGGTTCAGGTATGGTAATGACCGGGATTCCTCCTTGTGTGGAGGATTCAGCATGTACGGGTATTTTCTGACCCTGTGTAGACTGGTGTAACTCTTTGAGTAGAACAACCAAATCTGTAATCTGTTTGCTTAATCCGTCGAATTCTTTGCGAGAAATTGGATTAAGTTCGGTCTGGACCCCAAATCCAGTACTTGAAACCCGAACTCGGTTCTCCACGATACCATTTCTTTAAAATTTGAATAATACTAAATAATAATACATTGAACTTAATTTACATACATCAAAGTTTACTTCCCAGTCGTGACCTTCAAATACATTCCTTACAATACTTGAATAGATACCAATACAACTATAACCATTAACTCATAATACACACTTATTGATCGACTTTCCTTTTCCTTTGTTAGGTACTGAGAGCCTTGGTTGCTCATATATGCTTGAAAACATTTAATTTAAGCGAGGATGAGCATTTAAGTGCCCGACAAGTAATAGCAATATATATATAATTTGAAAGAATATAAGTATTCTCTTTACATAACACTTCTACAATGAATTGAAAGTTGTGAAGTAATCATCTTGATAAAAAATTCACATAACAACTCTCTTTCAAATTCTTTAAATTTGGCTCTGGCTCTACCCTTGAATAGGGTTTAAGAAACATACTATGAACATTCTTTTCATTTTGAAAAGGTTTAGCGGAATTCTATCCTCAAGCAAAAAGTCATAACTTACAGACACGGAGGGTGATCGACCCAGTTGTACCTGTATTGATGAATACTACATAACACTTGAGCGAAATTCATCGCTCACTCTATCGCCTTTGCATAAAATCTTCCCATATAGGGATGTTCATACATGCACAGTTCCAAACAGAGAAGGTTTTAATCTTGCTCAACAATAATATGTAATTCAACATATATATATACGGGTAATTGACAAAGGTGTATCAACATGTGAACAAATGCCATGATTATCAAGTGGGGACACTTGTATAACCATTTATAGAAATCAATGAGCAGAATATATATACGAGCTAACATGTCGATAATCAAAAGTACATAATGCATGCGGGGATAGAATAATTACGAAACTTCTTACTCATGTCCATTGCATAAAGGAAAGTGCAAAGGTAGGATACTTACTGATTGATTTTGATTACAAATCTCAACTTAGGTTTTATCTCTTTATCCTGACCTATCGATAATCGGATCATTCGTTCGATTAGAACAATATATCTTAACACATAATCTGCATCTATTACGATTGACACATAGTCTAATCACATAATCACGGTGATCATACTTTTAGTTTCTATTCTATACTTGAAATATTTTTATACATTTTTCAAATATCTCATCCATGCTCTTCTTCTGGTAGTCTTTTCTTTTCTTTTTATAAGATTCGACATTTGTCGGCGTCAAAAATGACTTTATCGGGTAAATCTTGAGTCTAAGACTCTTATTCTATACCTCGACATACGTAAATATCGGACATCTTATTTTTAATCATTTTATGCAATTTCGAAATTGAAAAATTTAAAATAATTCAAATCATCACTAAAGGGCCTATAGTGATATAAGCATTACTATAGGTGTTCTTCTTCAAATTGAGAACTTCATAATGGGTTCTCAAATTCGACTAGTTTGGTAAATTTATAACTTTCAAATATCGGAATCATAATTAAATGATTTAAACATTAAACAATTCCATTATCATTAATAGTTTAATTAATACTAAACTATTAATGAAACCATTTTCAAAATATAAAAGTTATTTATAATAACTCAAACTATTTTAAAACATTTATATTACCCAAATAATTACCATTAATATTTAAATATTAATAATACTATTTATCAAATATTAAAAGTCATTAATTATAACTTAAAATATTTTTAAATCCTTAATATCCTCTTTAAATGGTTTTAAATAAGTAAAACCATTTTTAAACTATTTATTTAATATTAATCATTAAATAAACTAAATATCATTAATATTATCTTAATATCATTAATATTTAATTATTAATGAAATTATCATTTAAATATTAAAAGTTATATTTTATAACTTAAAATATTTTTAAATACCTTATTTTCATTTAAAATGATTTTTATAATATTAAAATCATTTTTAAACTAAATTATTTAATATAATCATTAAATAACTTTAATATCATTAATAATTATTAATTAATGAAATTCATCAAAATATTAAAAGTCATCACAAATAACTCATTTTACATAATCAATTTCAAGCCAAAATAAACATAGTAAACTAACTAGTTTATTAACAACACTAACTAAACTTCAAAAATTCAAACTTTAACTAACAATTAAAAATAATAACATTACAAAAATTAAATAAAAACATACTAGAAAATCTGAATTCCACAATTTGAATCGCACTTCCAGCAAAATTTAACTAAGGAGATCTTTATAAAAGTTCTCCCCCACAAAAACCTTTCTCAAAAATTGGAGGCCTTATTGTTGGTGAATGAAACAAAGGCCAAGCCCTTCTATTTATAGGTTTAGAAAATGGTGAAGTTCTCAATTTAGTCGATGTGGGACTTGGTTTATACTAATTTTTCAATAGCTCACTTTGCGATTTTCTACGCATTGCTCATAACTCCGATTAAATCGATTTTTTTGGATATTTTATACATGGTATGTAAGACTATTTTTAAAAATCTGAATTACCCAATTCGGGTTCATTAGGTAGCCCAAGCGGTCGTCAAAAGTGGGCGTTCATGAGTTTTCAATCTCGTTTCAGCTTTACCCTCTTTTCTTAAAAGCAGTCATAACTCTTTCATTTTAAAACATTTTTTGAAGCGATTCTTGAGCCCACCTTGAAGCTAACCACTGGGGCTACAACTTTTATTCTTTGACCATTTCCAAATTCCGAACACATCAGCCCAGAAATTCCGTTCAAATGGACTGCACCGCACTTGTTGGGAAGTTTTGACACTACTACTTTGAAATGTCATAACTCTCTCCTCCGATATCGGTTTAGTCCGTTTGAGTCTATGGAAACTTATTCGGTGTACTATAACATACCAAAAGCCCAGAAGGTTTTGGAAACATTAACTGATCGAAGCAGTGTCCCGAATAGCACATCCAGCTTGCTGACTTTCGGTTTTGAGAAATTTGACACATTTCCTTCCAATCATAGTAATTCCCTCATCAGAGGTGGAATGAGGTCATTCCAAAACCTATGGCTTCCTAACTCGATGCACTACAACATATCAAAAGCCCAGACCTTTTAAAGCACAAAAAGTGGGCGAGAATGCCCCCATTCTGATTTGCCCAAAAATAGTTTATCATGATCGGTTGACCATGTTTGACCATCTATAACTTCTAATCTATACATGATATGGACTTGATTCTTTTTGCAGATTAAAGACCACATATCGGGCTACACATAACAACTTTTGAAGAACAAAACTCATGATCGAGCAAAGAGTTATGGCCTCGACATTTGGTGAAAAAAATAGCGAAATTGGTTTTTTCCAACTTGCTTAAATCTTCAAATTCGTGCACTTTGATGTTATGGGTCTTTGATTTATCAACCCATATCATCAATTAACATTCTATTACATAACTTTAAACAATCAATTGCATCAAATAACATCGAATCAAAAGATTTCTAGGTTTAGTGTTCTTATACCCTTTTTGCCAAAAATTCTTGATTCTTGCTTACGATTTGTTATGGGTGATGGTTGGGCTTTGTTTAAAAGTGTATGGGCAATCTTGTACAAAGGCAATTAAATGTAATATTTAATCACTAGATTTAATTCTTATAATTTACCAATTAACTTCTATCCTTTGGTAAATTAAAACACTTATCTGATAACATCGAAATTAAAAACGGTAATTAAAATTAGGGTTTCTCAGCGTCATCAATTAGGGTTTCTAATTGACCATTAGTAGTTCTTTAATTATACGTGTATGTTACTAACACGATCGTTACGGTTTCTAATTTCAATAGGTTAGGGTTATAATAATTAGGGTTTGTCCTAATTATCGACGTCTAACAATGATAATTAGGGTTTCTTCTAATTACAGATATTCTTATTCACGGTAACTTCATATATACGGTCACTACTCTCGAAATATCCCATAGCGGGTTTAATAATTGGGGTTTTCTGACGCGGTAATATCTTTATGACCTAATTGGCCGTCATTTTTCGATATTATCATCACTTTGCATACCCGATACATAATTATAGTCTTTGTAAAATCATTATAAAATAATATAATATTATTATTCTCATCTCTTGATCACAATCCCAATCCGGGGTTTGGATCTCATATACGACTTATTCTTCGTTACACATCATCGATAATCAAGTTAAAATAATTAACTTAAATATTACGAACAATTCATATAATAAAATATTTATTATATAAATCTAATTATCACATCATATATTATTTCCAATCATGTTTTCATGGAAAATAATTAATAAAAACATTTAAACTTACGAGAAATTTATTACCATATAATTTGTGGTAATTAATAATTCCAAAATTATTTCTAATTTTTCAAGTAATAAATGTATTAGCATTTATCGTTCACTTTACTTGACACTTAGTCTCGTCATTAAATAATAAAAAAAAAAAATTTATCATAAAATTTCTTATTTATTTTATATAGAAAATCTCGGGTTATTACATTCACCCTCCCTTATAAGGATTTAGTCCCGGAATCAGCTTTAAAAACTCATATCTTGAGGAAGGTACATAGCATATAATCATTGTCGTAGATCTCGATCATACTTGATCGAGCCCGATCTTTAATTATTCATCATAACACTTGTCTATCAGATTAAGCGAAATATAAGATATATAAGTTATTCAAATAGCTTTTTGGAGTTACATTTCCATTTGCCATAGTATCTGGACCGTCGTGTTGTAAACCCTCGGAGTTGCTTTCGTTGGAGTTCTTGGTTGAGTTTAGTCTGAAATTGCTAACGTCCTTGCTTCTCCCAGTAGTTCGTTCCTGCCTCCATTCCCCTCTGTGGGCGGTTCCTCACCTTATGCTCGGTCGATCCACATATGAAGCATCATTGATCATCCTTGAGTTAGGCGGTTGGGAGAGATATGACCCCTCTTGCCGCACTTGTAGCATACAAACTTGCCCTTGAGACACTTTCGCGGAGTGATTCTTCCATGATTCTTGCTTTTTGCACTACACCTTTCTTTATACCTTCTGCTTTACTTGCATTTTCTCGGAAAAATTCCTCATTCTTTTTCTCACCCCTATTCCCCACTACTACTTTCTATCTTTCTTTGTTCCTCTGACTTGCTTTTTTTCTTCTTCTTCTCCTTATGGTAGAGGCTCATGGCCTCACTTCCTGTTCGACAATGATAGCCTTCTCCATGAGTCTTTGCAAAAGTATTGATTTTTGATCTTGACACCTTATTATAGAGCGGGGTTTTAAGCCCGGCTCAAATCTCCTTGCCTTCCTAGCCTCTGTATCCACTTGATGTGGAGCAAACCTAGCCAACTCATTAAATTTTTTGCGGCATACTCTAGCATGATCATATTATCTGCTTTAACTCAGGAATCTCACCTCCATTCTAGGCGCATACTATGAGAGAGATAGTTTTGAAAAATAAATCCTTAAACCTATCCCAGTAATTTCTTCTTCTCTGCTTTGAGTCTTATTTGCCTCCCACCAAAAGTTAGCTTCCCTTTCATCATATAAGTGGCAAAAGCGGTCTTTTGCCCCTCATCTACTTTAGCGATTCTGACGCCTTCTCTATCTCGTTCACCCAAATGCAGGCTTCTATAGGGTCGGTGATCCTCTCAGAATTACTGGTGGTCCTCTGACTTTGAAGTCTTTGAATTTTTGCAGCGATTATGCATTTGGTTTCCATATTTGGTGTTCCCTCTTTGCATGCTTTGAGCTACCATTGCAAAAGTTTTGCATCGATTCTGGTTGTCGTTCCCCGACATTAGTAGATTCTTCTATCCTTTGGTTTTGAGTTTGGCGTCTTGGCGGCATTATCTGGTTAAATAAAACCATAAATTATACCCCTTACATTTTAAACCTTATTGCATAAGATTAATGTATTAAACTTCGTTTCATTTCTCAAACTTAGATTCATATTCATTTATCGAATATTTACGGCACATCTGCTTTAATCAGCTGACTATCCCTTTGTGACTCGAAAGTAAGGTTTAAAATCTTAACCAACATAAAAGTTAAAAATAGTTCATTACTTATCACACATATTACATACATAACCCATACTACTTATTTACCAAGCTTTTTTTCTCGGACATTCATTACGCTCGATGTCCTTCCATCCCACAATTAAAACATCCACCTTTCTTATAGTCGAGGGCAGCGAGGAGGTGTGTCCTTCACGGATGTGTCGCTTGAGGCTCCATCTGGTCGATTTGGATTTTGAGCTTATCTGCTCTTCCATTGTTTCCCGCGCTTTGACGCATCAACTTTTCTATCTCCCACAACCTTTCAATGAAGAAACCTTGTTCTCCAAATCCTGCACCTCCGTTGATGCTTGGCGGCTTCAACTTTAGTGTACGAATCACTATCTGTCAAATCCAACATTTACGGATCGATGCTACGTTTTTCCACGATAGCCACCTCGTCAGATTTGGGTTCTAGTGAGCTTCTATTTCATCTGTTGGCCTCGATATTAGCTCGGGGTGTGAATATGATCCTTCTTATTCCACATATCTTTCTCACCGGACATCTACATACATAAGTTACCACGATTAACATATAGTATATATACCACGACAATCAAGAGTTCTATATCGTTGTCTCTTATTTTGATTGACGATAAATTTATTCAATTCTCATCAGCGCTTTATCTCTCTGAGAAGCGCGCTCCATCCACTCTGCATCGAATCGCATGAAGGTGATGACTAAAGCTGGTCAAGGTATATATCTGGTGTCTTTGGCTTCTATTTCAACCTTCATTTATCTTATCTGAATATCTCCCTCTGCTCCAACCTCCCTCATGCTTCGGCTAACTCTATACGTCTTACAACATTCACACATATCATCACATCTACCCGATACACCTCTCACAAGAGTAAAGTTTTTTCAAATTGTCTTTGAGGGGTCATATAGACCATGAACACATAGTTTTAACGGTATTCATATGCATAAAACAAAACATTACGGTATGTTTTTACAATCACAAAGAAGGTAACTACCATTAATAGTACTTTAGGTGATTAGCCTATTGTACCCCCTCGTCATGCATAGCGTATTATTAATCATACCTAGCGAATATTTACGCCATTAGATTGGATCATTTATCCAAACAACATTGTTCACCTCGGTCTTATCATAGGATTACGCACCAAACAATTTGGTTAGGAAATTTCTTCGATGAACACTTAGAGTTTTCATAAACATTAGTCTAGGTGATTCAAATAGCATAGACTCATATCAATAATTCAATTCAATCGAATTATTTAGATGTAGCCAAACCAGTTGGCAAATTAAACTTTTGAAAACATTTTTTGAGAATGGCGTCATGATCTTCGTCTTGTATTAACAATCCGTTGAGGATCTTGAGTCATTGTATGACTTTGTCATAACACATCATCTGATAGTGGAGCAATGACTTGGTCAAATTCACACTAAGTATTCTGTATTTACAACTCCATCACATTTTATCATCTCTTTTGAGGTTACATGGTACATGGTGATAATTAAAAAAACAAATTTTGATATTTCAAATCATTTGCGTCTAGCCAAAATAAGTAGCATAAATAGTACTTTAAACCAGTTTCAAAAATGATTACGAGTCTACATTTTTTGTTTTCAAAAAGCACATAGTGCGTATTTAGCTTGATGTCAAAAATTTTGAAGTTTAGCATAGCTAGGAGTTTAGGAAAACCTAACACCTTCACTAAAAATCATTTACTTAACAATCTATACATTCTGTAATCCATAACACTCCATTCACACAAAACTATACCCAGTTCATCAAACCACACTTATGAGTTCATAAATTGCCACAATCATATGAGTTTAAGAACTTATCCTAGTCAGACCTTTGGCGTCCATTCGCTGAGGGGTTCATAAACATTTCATATAATTATGAGTCGAGAATGTCTCATAGGTATGAGTTTTAAGAACTTCGAACTTAATCTTATATTCTCTATCTATGACCTATCTACTGTTATACACACGAGAATGGAGTCATCCTCTTAAATGCATGCATATAACAAATAGCGCGACACAGACATTTCAATGATTATCGATTGCGAAACTAAGTGGTTTTTACACCAAGTACAATTCGGCTCCATCATACGAAGAATCATACAACTCATTTTGCCGAGCATGGGTCCTCAATTGAATCCCCATCTAACACTAACCCCATTCTCCATACAATTTAATTCGTATTTATAATTCTCTTACGGATGCTGTACCGATTGATAGTACAATTCATATACGACAATCTTCTTTGTAAACTTTCAATCATCAGTTGATTCCTTACATTTGTCATAGCCTTATCGGATCATGGGGTGATCTCGCCCGTATATATTACGATTTAGTTCTATATCTTGATCGTTTTATTTTACGATCTCTCATAGCTGCACTTTCGGTCTTTTAGACTCAATCTATTCCCCACTCTTTGTTTAACTTTATAATCGAGTTAGGGAACTCTGTGTCTTTACACTCATAGAGATTCATCTTTGAATCTTATCGCCAACTAACTCTATATGAGTTAATACTTATCCTAATCATTGCGGTTATTAGTCTCGGGTATTCCTACCTAAGCTTCATAACCAATGACTTTGATACCAACTTTGTGGCGACCCCAAATCCGGTACTTGAAACCCGAACTTCGGTTCTCCACGATACCATTTCTTTAAAATTTGAATAATACTAAATAATAATACATTCGAACTTAATTTACATACATCAAAGTTTACTTCCCAGTGCGTGACCTTCAAATACATTCCTTACAATACTTGAATAGATACCAATACAACTATAACCATTAACTCATAATACACACTTATTGATCGACTTTCCTTTTCCTTTGTTAGGTGCACTGAGCCTTGGGTTGCTCATACATGCTTGAAAACATTTAATTTAAGCAAGGATGAGCATTTAAGTGCCCTTGACAAGTAATAGCAATTATATATAATTTGAAAGAATATAAGTATTCTCTTTACATAACACTTCTACAATGAATTGAAAGTTGTGAAGTAATACATCTTGATAAAAAATTCACATAACAACTCTCTTTCAAATTCTTTAAATTTGGCTCTGGCTCTACCCTTGAATAGGGTTTAAGAAACATACTATGAACATTCTTTTCATTTTGAAAAGGTTTAGCGGAATTCTATCCTCAAAAAGTCATAACTTACAGAACGCGGAGGGTGATCGGCCCGTTGTACCTGTATTGATCAATACTACATAACTTGAGCGAAATTCATCGCTCACTCTATCGCCTTGCTAAAAATCTTCCCATATAGGGATGTTCATACATGCACAGTTCCAAACAGAAGGTTTTAATCTTGCTCAACAATAATATGTAATTCAACATATATATACGGGTAATTGACAAAGGTGTATCAACATGTGAACAAATGCCATGATTATCAAGTGGGGACACTTGTATAACCATTATAGAAATCAATGAGCAGAATATATATACGAGCTAACATGTCGATAATCGAAAAGTAGTACATAATGCATGCGGGGATAGAATAATTACGAAACTTCTTACTCATGTCCATTGCATAAAAAGAAATGCAAAGGTAGGATACTTTTTGATGATTTGATTACAAATCTCAACTTAGGTTTTATCTCTTTATCTGACCTATCGATAATCGGATCATTAGTTCGATTAGAACAATATATCTTAACACATAGTCTTTATCATTACGATTCGACACATAGTCAATCACATAATCACGGTGATCATACTTTTAGTTCTATTCTATACTTGAAATATTTTTATACATTTTTCAAATATCTCATCCATGCTCTTTTGATAGTCTTTTCTTTCTTTTATAAGATTCGACATTTGTCGGCGTGCAAGCTGACTTTATCGGGTAAATCTTGAGTCTAAGACTCTTATTCTATACCTCGACATCTGTAAATATCGGACATCTTATTTTTAATCATTTTTTGCAATTTCGAGAAATTGAAAAATTTAAAATAATTCAAATCATCACTAAAGGGCCTATAGTGATATAGCTTTATTACTATAGGTGTTCTTCTTCAAATTGAGAACTTCATAATCGGTTCTCAAATCGACTAGTTTGGTAAATTTATAACTTTCAAATATCGGAATCATAATTAAATGATTTAAACATTAAACAATTCCATTATCATTAATAGTTTAATTAATACTAAACTATTAATGAAACCATTACCAAAATATAAAAGTTATTTATAATAACTCAAACTATTTTTAAAACATTTATATTACCCAAATAATTACCATTAATATTTAAATATTAATGTACTATTTATCAAATATTAAAAGTCATTAATTATAACTTAAAATATTTTTAAATCCTTAATATCCTCTTTAAATGGTTTTTAAATAAGTAAAACCATTTTTAAACTATTTATTTAATATTAATCATTAAATAAACTAAATATCATTAATATTATCTTAATATCATTAATATTTAATTATTAATGAAATTATCATTTAAATATTAAAAGTTATATTTTATAACTTAAAATATTTTTAAATACCTTATTTTCATTTAAAATGATTTTTATAATATTAAAATCATTTTTTAAACTAAATTATTTAATATAATCATTAAATAACTTTAATATCATTAATAATTATTAATTAATGAAATTCATCACAAAATATTAAAAGTCATCACAAATAACTCATTTTTACATAATCAATTCCAAGCCAAAATAAACATAGTAAACTAACTAGTTTATTAACAACACTAACTAAACTTCAAAAATTCAAACTTTAACTAACAATTAAAAATAATAACATTACAAAAATTAAATAAAACATACTAAAATCTGAATTCCACATGAATGAATCGCACTTCCGCAAAATTTAACTAAGGAGATCTTTATAAAAAGTTCTCCCACAACAAAGCCTTTCTCAAAAAAAATTGGAGCCTTATTGTTGTGTGAATGAAACAAAGGCCAAGCCCTTCTATTTATAGGTTTAGAAAATGGTGAAGTTCTCAATTTAGTCGATGTGGGACTTGGTTTATACTAATTTTTCAATAGCTCACACTGCGATTTTCTAACGCATTGCTCATAACTCGATTAATCTGATTTTTGGATATGTTATACATGGTATGTAAGACTATTTTTAAAAAATCTGAATTACCCAATTCGGGTTCATTAGGTAGCCCAAGCGGTCGTCAAAAGTGGGCGTTCATATGATTTTTCAATCTCGTTTCAGCTTTACCCTCTTTCGCTAAAAGCAGTCATAACTCTTTCATTTTAAAAACATTTTTGGCGATTCTTGAGCCCACCTTGAAGCTAACTTCTGGGGCTACAACTTTTATTCTTTGACCATTTCCAAATTCCGAACACATCAGCCCAGAAATTCCGTTCAAATGGACTGCACCGCACTTGTTGGGAAGTTTTGACACTACTACTTTGAAATGTCATAACTCTCTCCTCCGATATCAGTTTAGTCCGTTTTTGAGTCTATGAAAACTTATTGGTGTACTATAACATACCAAAAGCCCAGAAGGTTTTGGAAACATTAACTGATCGAAAGCGAGTGTCCCGAATAGCACATCCATTGCTTGACTTTCGGTTTTGAGAAATTTGACACATTTCCTTCCAATCATAGTAATTCCCTCATCAGAGGTGGAATGAGGTCATTCAAAACCTATGGCTTCCTAACTCGATGCACTACAACATATCAAAAGCCCAGACCTTTTAAAGCACAAAAAAGTGGGCGAGAATGCCCCCATTCTGATTTGCCCAAAAGCAGTTTTTATCATGATCGGTCGACCATGTTTGACCATCTATAACTTCTAATCTATACATGATATGGACTTGATTCTTTTTGCAGATTAAAGACCACATATCGGGCTACACATAACAACTTTTGAAGAACAAAACTCATGATCGAGCAAAGAGTTATGGCCTCGACATTTGGTGAAAAAAATAACGAAATTCGGTTTTTCAACTTGCTTAAATCTTCAAATTCGTGCACTTTGATGTTATGGGTCTTTGATTTATCAACCCATATCATCAATTAACATTCTATTACACAACTTTAAACAATCAATTGCATCAAATAACATCGAATCAAAGATTTCTAGGTTTAGTGTTCTTATACCCTTTTTTGCCAAAAATTCTTGATTCTTGCTTACGATTTGTTATGGGTGATGGTTGGGCTTTGTTTAAGAGTGTATGGGCAATCTTGTACAAGGCAATTAAATGTAATATTTAATCACTAGATTTAATTCTTATAATTTACCAATTAACTTCTATCCTTTGGTAAATTAAAAACACTTATCTAATAACATCGAAATTAAAACGGTAATTAAAATTAGGGTTTCTCAGCGTCATCAATTAGGGTTTCTAATTGACCATTAGTAGTTCTTTAATTATATGTGTATGTTACTAACACGGTCGTTCACGGTTTCTAATTTCAAGCGGTTAGGGTTATAATAATTAGGGTTTGTCTAATTATCGACGTCAATGATAATTAGGGTTTCTTACAATTCAGATATATTCTTATTCACGGTAACTTCATATATACGGTCACTACTCGAAATATCCCATAAGCGAGTTTAATAATTAGGGTTTTCTGACGCGGTAATATCTTTATGACCTAATTGGTAGTCATTTTGCTCGATATTATCTGTCGCATATACCGATTACATAATTATAGTCTTTGTAAAATTATATAAATAATATAATATTATTATTCTCATCTCTTGATCACAATCCCAATCCGAGGTTTGGATCTCATATACGACTTATTCTTCGTACACATCATCAATAATCAAGTTAAAATAATTAACTTAAATATTACGAACAATTCATATAATAAAATATTTATTATATAAATCTAATTATCACATCATATATTATTTCAATCATGTTTTCATGGAAAATAATTAATAAAAACATTTAAACTACGAAATTTATTACCATATAATTTGTGGTAATTAATAATTCCAAAATTATTTCTAATTTTTCAAGTAATAAATGTATTCGCATTTATCGTTCACTTTACTTGACACTTAGTCTCTCGTCATTAAATAAAAAAAAATTTATCATAAAATTTCTTATTTATTTTATATAGAAAATCTCGGGTTATTACTAAGAAAGTGGCAATAAAATATTCATTGTGTTGGGAATATTCGTTTGGTCGTGGAATATTCTTTCATCGGGAATATTTAAACGCGGTAGCAGACCATTTGTGGGCCCCATAATGTATAGCAGTCGGATGAAGAAAATGACAAAATTGAATAACTGCACAGTAGTTGTTACCAATTAAGACTGTTGGAATACCCGGTGGTTAAAATATAGTAATATGTGTGGTTGCACGGTAGCACTGCAGATTGCAAAGTATTGTTGAATTATTGATCCTTACGTAGAAGAAGGCACTACTCAATAATTGTCACGAGAGTTCTGAATTCAATATTTTATTTTATTGATTCAATAATTCTTTGCGTTGATATTTTATATTATTGTTGTTCAATAATTGTCCTTTTGACAAGATATGTCCATTATCGGATCAATAATCCATATTATTTGAATAATATTATTAGATAGCATTATTGGCAATGTCTAGAAAGTTACATCAAGGAGAGGTACGCCAAAGAAGGAGAAATCCTTATCTAAAGCCCCCCTTTCCGGGAATGCAATTTAGTTGTCATAAATGTGATTCTGTAATATTATTTATGAATAATTAATCATTGATTCATATGATAAGAAAATATTTATTTTATGTGGATATAAATGATGGATTTATTTATGTGGTTATAAATGAAGGAATTAATGTTGAGGTGTTTTATTAGTATTTTGTCGATTAGAGGTATTAAAAATCAAACCAAAGTGTTTTTGAGATATATTATGGGAGTTATAATTTTTAATCCGACCGTTGGATCGTTGTAATTTTTGGATATGTTATACATATATAAGTTGAGTATATGTCTACAAATTTTGAACCGTTAAAAACGAGCGTATGATTTGTTATGAATTTTAAGAGGTGGATGATTCGAAAATCAGGTTATAAATCCTTTTGGTGGAAAATTCTAGAATTGGTGGGCCCCACTCTTGGTTGGTGAAGAAATGTGCTGAGATTTTTATTCTACATAGATTGATTATGAACTTTATTCTAGTTTGGTTCACTAGAGCCACCAAGTGAAAAAAAATGTCAAATCTATGGTGTAAGAATTAAATTTAAACATAACTATTGCATTTAAACCCGGGCTCCATTACAAAAGGGTCTTCATGCGCTCCTTACTCCTTTACCTTCAATTCTTTAAGATAATTCTAACTAATCCTATTATAAAAACTATTTATAGTAAATAAAAACCTTGATCAACAATAAAGGGGAAGTACATGGGAGGGAGATAAAAATTACACCAAGAAAAAGTAGAGAAGATGAGGTACGCAGACCCCATTTAATAAAATCCATACATTCATGCATCCAACTAAAATAAAATCCAATCATATTGGTCAATAGTCCATAATCAATCCCATTTATTATCATACATATCACCATATGCATCAATAAATAACATTCATCTCATGAATAATAAATCTATTCCATATATGCATCAATATCAATTTAAAGGGCAATTTCAAATTTATTAAAAAATCATTTTTGAAATAAAAATAAACTACGTTATTTTAATCAAAATTTAAATCATAATAAATTTCTTTATTTTATTTTATTCAATTTTTAAATAAAAATAAACTATTTTATTTTAATCAAAATTTAAATCATAATAAATTTCTTTATTTTATTTTATCCAATTTTGAATAAAAATAAACTCCTTTATTTTTAATCAAATTCTAATATCAACGTCGGGGAAATCTTCCCTATTTTGTTCTCCACCCTTTATGTGTTCTATGTTGATTTGATCTTGCTTAAAGGGTGAGATTTTAAAAAGAGATCGACATATAATGTCGACAATTTGAAAATTTTGATTTTCTAATTGGGCCAAATTAGACAGAGTCTTCTATTGATATGAGTTTAAATGGATGTATCGACTTATCCGTGTTTTGAAAGATTTTTGTAATATGGCCCAATATGTGACTCTATATAATTGGTCTGGAACTCGATATTTATGGAGTTCGAGGTCTTGCTTAAGCGAGTGGAAGGTGTTAGGCACCCCTCGACTTTCGTAAAACACGATTATGCATTGTGTGTGTGTGTGTTGTGTGTTTGAAAGCTTTGGATTGAAAAGATGTTTTGTGTTTTATTTAAAAGTAGTGTTATGCCTCTTTTACACCTATATACAAAAGGTTTGTTTTATTGAATAGTTCATTTTTGAAACAGGCATATGGAAGTGAAGTTTTGAAAAGCTATTTTCAATCCCTTTCACTCGCATAGGAATTGAGGCCTTTGATACTTCCATTTTTTCCATATTCAAAGATGATTTGATTTGATTTAAGATGTGAAGCATCTTTGACATTATATATATATATATATATATATATATATATATATATATATATATATATATATACAAGTTTTAGGACTTCTTATGGGCATAAGAGCCATCGAAGTAAGCCCGAGCACCACATGTTTGATTTTCACTATTGTAGAACCTTAAATCCGGATAACTGCTTTAAGGCCCCAAATTAAATTTACACGGGATTGCAAGCAGACTATACAATTTAAACAAGTTCATATCATTGAAACCGGATCTAGATCCATTGATTGAATCGTCAACCCTGTGGCTCCTAGCCCCACATGACATCATTTAACAGCTTACACAATGAATATATTGAAATAAAATGCATATTTACTTCTAGACGTCGTAAAACAAAGGATTCATCACTTAATTCCTTGCATGCGTGTATCCAAGCTTCCTGTTTCCTCTAGATATATATCTAGGGTCACGTGGTTGCTTAATATTTATAAAACTAGAAAGTAAACTAGATCTATCTAGATCTTAGCCATTCTAGCTTAACGGTTCAAGTTTTACAACCTTTGAACCGTTAAAAGCTAGATCTGGCTAGATCTAGTCAATACAATTCAAATATTAACTATTTACACAAAATAAACGGTTAAAAAGCTACATTTGTGCAATATTAACCAAGATCCAATATTTTATTATTTGTAATTTAGAATATTTACTAAATTAAATAAATATTTTATTGAATATTTTATTAATGTGGTTGTTGTTAGTAAATAATTGTGAATTAAATTATTAGATGATATTCGAATTTAATTTAATTGAAATAGTTAGAGAATTGTATGATAACATGAGATGATATATTATTGTTTTAATTTAATAATTAAAATGGTATGTGAAGTTATTAAATAAAATTATAATGAGAATATAATTTGTGATAAGTGGAAAATATGTTTAATATATTGTAATTGCTTATTTAACTAATGTTGGATATGGAGGTATAAATATAAGATTATAAACTATAGTGTAAATGGTTTATTAAAAAAAAGAGTAAAGTTCAGATCACCACCTGAGATTTGGGGTCTTTCTCACTTAATCACCTATAGTCAGTAAAGCTACATTTAAACTCCCGATGTAAGACCCCAACTTTTTATAAATGAAATTAAAATTCCTCTATTTATTATTTTGAAATAGTAATGGTTGATTTGATTAATGTGGTTAGTTATGAGTAAAATGTGCAAATATTTTAAATAAGCAAGTGGTTATAAAATATTCATTGTTGTCGGGGAATATTCGTTTGGTCGTGGAATATTCTTCCGTCAAGGGGAATATTAAATGCGATGTAGCTTGATCTTTTTTGTGGGCCACATAACGGAAAGCGATTGGATGAAGAAAACGACAAGTATAAGTTGTTTACAAATAACGGCGTAGTTGTTATCGTTAATACTGTTGGAATACCCGGTGGTTAAAACACAGTAATACACGTTGTTGCACAGTAGCACACGGTATTGCACCAATTATTGATTCTTACGTAAGAAGGCACTACTCAATAATTGTTATAGTAATTACTGTTCAATATTTTATTTTATTGATTCAATAATTGCTACGTTGATATTTTATATTATTGTTATTTTAATAATTGTCACTACACAGTATTTTCTATTATCAAATCAATAATTCATATTATTTGAATAATATTATTAGATAGCATTAATGGCAATGTCTAGAAAGTTCTGTCTAAGGAGAGGTTTGGTAACCTAATTGCACGCCAATAAGGAGAAATCCTTATTGAAAATCCCCCTCTTTCTTGGGAACGACCTGGTTGTCGTTATTGTGATTCTGTAATATTATTTGTGAATAATTAATTATTGATTTATATGATAAGGAAAATATTCATTTTATATGGATATAGATGGAGAAAATTTTTAAAGTGACAATTGTTGAAAATTGATATTTTATCTTTTCTGATAAAATAATTCATTTAAATATATTATTATTATAATATAATAATAGTGATATTTTACAATAAATGTGGGATATATGAATAAATGAGGAGGAAGAATATTTTTGTTATTAAAAAAATACTAAAAACATGTTTTTCATATTTGTGGACCTCATTTCTTGACTGAAATTTGATTATAGCTTGTAAAATCGTTCGTATGTGAATTTCGGTCAATTTCTGTTTGAAATTTGGAAAACCTTTCTTCTGCAAAGATGTAGAGAATTGAATTTCCTATGGAAAGACATATGATTCGATTTTTTTTTATAAAAGGGCTATTTGTTATGAATTATTGAAGTTCCGGAATAATTGATTATTGAAGTTTTAGTTATTTTTTTTAATAAAAACGTTTTTGTTATGATTGGTGGGCTCACTTGTTGTTAAACATGTTGAAATCTGAATTCAAAGGTTGGCGTAGAAAATTATAATAAATATTATTATTTTATTAAATTTTCTGCTTTGGTGTTCTAAGCATTTTTCTGTAAATAGGGTGCTTAGGTTAGAATTGAAAATCACATCAGAAACTAAAGATTTTTCTCTATATATTATCGAGCGTATTCTTGTAAGTATTTTGATATTTTGAGTGTTGCTATACGGTGCAAGTTCCTTTAGCACTATATCTAGTATTCCAGTCAGAAGTACTGTTTTTTTGAGGTAAGGGATATTATTTTCTTCGTAAATGATATTATTTCTTTAATATCATTATGCTAAAATATTGATATAAATATTATTATGGAATTTCTACCTTTTTTGTCAGGGTTACTATTCACGTATACGACACTATTCATCGAAAAATAAAATTTTCTTCTTTTTGTCCAAGATGTCTATTATGGTTACTATCTTTGATTGTATCCATGTTTTGATCTTTATTTTTGAATCCTGCTTCAAAATTGGTTATTATGGAGTATTATTGATCTTGGATAAACTGTAATACGAATCCCTAATATTTGTCCTTCTGTCTCACTAGATTCATTTTCTTTAAAATATTTTTCATCATTCTCAGTTCTAAATGATGATATAACTGAATATCTTTGGCATGTAGTGCAAAGATGAATGATTTTCTGATGAATATCTTTGGCCCGTAGTGCAAAGATGAACAGGTGTTTAGATGAACATGACCAACTGATGAATATCTTTGGCCTGTAGTGCAAAGATGGCTATTTAATTTAAGATGTATATTGATTGATGTTACACGGATAAAATATTGATGATGGACTTTTAAATTTATATATAGAAGATAGTAGATTTTATTCTCTACTTAACTCTTCTAATGAATTATTATTTCCGCTGCGAATATTGATTTAAAACTTGTTGTCTATTGTATTTTATTAGATTTTTTTCTGTTGAGGACTAACGATAATTTGTTCTATATTATCTTAGTCATAATATTTTTTACTGGGCTAGTTGAGCTCACCTTTTTCCTTTTTGTTCCATTTTTTTTCTCAGGAGGCGAGAATGTAGCGAATACTAGTCGGGGTGTGGAATGATGGTTCTAGAAGTTGTTTTAGTAGTCCTCACTATTTTATAAAATAGTGTATCAATAATTGTAATGATGACTTATTTGAGTGTGGATATTGTCTAGATGACAATATTTGTATTTAAACTCACAATTTAAGTATTGTCGTATTTTTCATGACAATTGTATTAATAAAATTGTAGTTGTTTCTGTATCATGTATTTAGCGACTCAGAAGGGGTGTTGTATACCTATTTTGGGGACGTCACATTCGACTTTTTGAGTTGAAGTGAAAACGTCACATTTTCCATCCAACTTAATCGTGCGTTTATGTCAGACGTCAAAAACGCATGAGAAGGGACTGTAACGATCAAAAAAGACAGATAAATATCTGAAATACCCCCTTATTCTTCCTCTTGACTTTTAAAAAATATTCTGAATTGAAGACTACTAACAGACGAAATTCACAACTAAAAAACTGACCGACAACGTTGAGAAGGGTTCCAAGCAGAGTAGTGAGAGAAGCTCCTCCTTCTCTTTTGACCCCCCTCTCTCCGTTCCACTTTATCATTTTCTTCATCGTCTTCCATGTTCTGCCTCTGATCTCTAGCACTAACATGCACCCCACCCATCCCTCTATCTGAGGTTTGGATCTGATTCTGTTTGGGCTCTTGAGGTTGGGTTTGGCGGTTGATGTTCTAGACCTTGAGTAACGGATCTGGTGTCTCCATGGCCCCCACCCTCATCTTGCATATTCACTCTCAGCCTTGCTCCAAAATTGGCCCACCCAC
Organism: Panax ginseng; assembly: GCA_020205605.1. Lineage (NCBI taxonomy): Eukaryota > Viridiplantae > Streptophyta > Magnoliopsida > Apiales > Araliaceae > Panax > Panax ginseng. Next base: position 54,896,474 of record CM035143.1, on the reverse strand, counting down.
TCAGTGCCTTTCTCCTTCTCATTCTTGGTTATATTTTGAGGTTATCTGGCATCTCCTAATATACTTTCCCGGAAGCTATTTTCTTACTAGTTTATAGGCAAAGTCCAGTGGCCTACTAGCGTTTCTCATCTTGCTCATGTTAGTAGGGGAGAATGATGATGGTTTTCGATTTGAGCAGTTTGGATCTAGTTTTGGTGCCTCGGTTTTGAGGTGTGTTTGGTCCATTATGGTGTGGCTCTGCTGTGGTGAAGTTTTAAATTGAAGTTTTCTTCGATGGGTCTAATCAATTTGGACGATTACCCAAGTTGATTCCCCTTTGCTTCTTGCTTTTTCCCTTTAGTGGAGTCAATTTGGTGTTTTAGCAGTTCTGGTGGCCTTATCAGTTCGTTATGATTATATGGTTTATTTCTATTTTCGGCTGATTGGGTTTGTTCTTGAGAGGGGTTATGGTTCCAACCAGTTTGATATGTCAAATATGTTTTGGCTGATTGATTACCTGGATTGCTAGTCTTGTCTTTGTTGCTTTTGCTTTGTTCAAATTTGTCGCAGGCATTTCGCCAGTACTGTTGGGGTAGCAGTAGATGGTTTTCATGGCTGGTTTGTTGGCACACGGTTTTAGTCTGGGACAATGTGTTATGGGTCTCTACTGGTCATGGGTTTTTGCGTTGGGGCAATAACTTTGATTTTTTTTAATTCCCTTCAGCTCTGATTTACTTGTATAATTTTGAACTTTCTACATTTTGCACAAATGTTAGACCATTTTAAATCTCCATTGAAGAGACTATAGAGATGTATATTAAACAGGTGTGTATGTGACGTTCCCAAAATAGGTATACATCACTTATTCTGAGTTGCTAAATACATGGTACAAAAATAAATATAACTTTAGTAATATAATTGTCGTGCAGAATACGACAACGTCTATATTGTAAGTTTGAATACAAATATTGTATATTAGAGAGTATATAAACTCAAAAAGAGTTCTCATTACAATTATTCAAATATTATTTTACAGAAATAGTGAGGACTGCTAAAACATCTTTCTAGAACCATCACTCCGTACCACGACTAGTTCTTGCTATGTTCTCACTTCTTGAGAAAAATGGAACAAAAAGGAAAAGGGTAAGCTCAACTAGCCTAGTAAAGAATATTATGACTAAGATAATATACAACAAATTATCATTAGTCTTCAACAGAAAAAAATCTGATAAAATATAATAGACAACAAGTTTTAGATCAACAACTGTAGCGGAAACAACAATCCATTAAAAGCGTCAAGTAGAGAATGAGTTCTACTATCTTCTAAGATTTAAAAGTCCATCATCAATATTTTATCTCTGTAATAACAATCAATATACATCTTTAATCAATATTCATCTTTCAGATACTACTACGGCCAAAGATATTCATTTCATATCACCAGGTTAGTCATGTTCATCTTAACACATGTTCATCTTTTCCACTGGTAAAAAGATATTCATTGATTAATCATTTATCTTTTCACTACTGAATCTAGTGAAACAAAATAAAAATATTAGAGATTCAGACACGGTTTATCCAAGATCAATAATACTCCATAATAACCAATTTTGAAGCAAAATTCAAGAATAAAGATCAAAACATGGATACAATCAAAGATAGTAACCATAATAGACATCTTGGACAAAAAGAAGAAAATTTCATTTTTCGGTGAATAGTGCCGTATACGTGAATAGTAACCCCGACATAAAAAATTCTAAATTTGATAAAAAGTTCATATCAACATTTCGGTATAATGATATTGAAGAAAATATCATTTTAAGAAGAATATAACACCCCTTACATCAAAATTTCTGATCGAAATATCGGTATAAGACTGAAGGAAACTTGCATTGATGAATAGAAACTCACAAAGTATCTAAATACTCACAAAATACACTCAATAATCTAGAGAGAGAAAGAGAGAAAACTTATTTCTGGTGTGATTTTCAATTCTAACTTAGCCCTCTATTTATAGAAAAAATGTTAGACGCCAAGCGGACTTAACTCTGCAACTCACGATGCTTTTACCGCTACTATTCCCACCCACCACATTTGAAATAAAATTCAGCACATTTCTTCACCAACCAAAAGTGGGGCCCACCAATTCTAGAATTTTCCACCAAAATGATAAATTCCAAAAATTCAACAATTTCTGAACCAGTCACCTCTTAAAATTTATAACAAATCATACGTTCATTTTTAACGGTTTAAAATTTGTGGACATATACTCAACTTATATATGTATAACATATCCAAAATCACAACGATCCAACTATTCGGATTAAAATTATAACTCACTTAATATATCTCAAAAAACTTTGGTTCAATTTTTAATACCTCCATTCGACAAAAAAAACCGATAAAACACCTCAACATTAACTCATTCATTTTTAACCACAATAAATATATCCAACATTTATATCCACATAAATTAAATATTTCCTTATCATATGAATCAATAATTAATTATTCACAAATAATATTACGTAATCACATTTATGACAACCAAAGTAGTTCCTGAGAAAGAGGGGCTTCCAATAAGAATTTTCCTTCATTGGCGCGCAATTAGTCGACCAAACCTCTCCTCGACAAACTTTCTAGACATTGCCAATAATACTATCTAATAATATTATTCAAATAATATGAATTATTGATCCGATAATGGGAAATATTGTCATGCGTTGACAATTATTGAAACAACAATAATATAAAATATCAACGCAAAGAATTATTGAATCATTAAAATAAAATATTGAATAAAGAACTATTGTAACAATTATTGAGTAAGTGCCTTCTTACGTAAGGATCAATAATTCATCAATCATCGTGTATCCACGCCAGACATCGTATTTTAACCACCAAAGTATTACAACATTGTTAACGGTAACAACTACGCCGTTATTTATAAAAACTCAAACTTGTTGTTTTCTTCATCCGACAATTATTCTGTTATGGGGCCCATAAATGATTGCACCGTCGTATGAATATTCCCCGATAACAAGAATATTCCACGACCAAACGAATATTCTCCGACAACAATGATTATTTTATAACCACTTGCATATTTTGCAAAATTTGCACATTTCACCCATAACCAGATAATTATATCAAATTAATACCTTATTATTCACAATAATAATTAGAGAAAATTCGATTTTATTTATAATAAGTTGGGGTCTTACAACCTCCCCTCCTTATGAAATTTCGTCCTCGAAAATGACATACGTACTTGGTGTTTCGAAAAGGTGAGGATATCTCGCTTTCATTTCTGATTTCAACTCTCAGGTCATTTCTTTAATAGCATGGTTTCTCCACAAAACCTTAATTTGTGGTATAACCTTGGTGCGTAGGACATGCCCTTTCCTATCCAAGATCTTAACAGGTACTTCTTCGTACGTTAAATCTTCGGCTATCTCGTCTGGTTCTAACGCAATAATATGGTTCAGGTCTTTCACATATTTACGAAGCATGGATATGTGAAAAATATTATGAACACGAGACATACTTAGAGGTAATGCGAGTCTATAGGCCACATTTCCTATTCGATCAAAAATCTCAAATGGACCAACAAATCGTGGATTGAGCTTTCCTCTCTTTCCAAATCTTGTAACTCCCTTCCATGGAGCAACACGTAACAATACATGATCTCCAATATTAAACTCCACGTCCTTTCTATGAAGATCAACATAACTCTTTTGTCGATCTTGTGAGGTTTGAATACGTTGTCGAATCATTTGGATCTTTTCTGTAGTCATGCGTACTAATTCTGGTCCCAACAACGTTGCTTCTCCCACCTCGTCAGCATACTGGAGAACGACACTTTCGTCCATACAACGCCTCAAATGGAGCCATGCCTATACTTGCTTGATAACTGTTGTTATAGGAGAATTCCACCAGTGGCAAGTACTTATCCCAACTTCCTTTAAAATCTAGGACACAAAGTCTTAATAGATCTTCAAGGGTTTGAATAGTCCTCTCTGATTGTCCGTCCGTTTGAGGATGGTATGCCGAATCGAATCAGAATCGTGCCCATAGCTTCTCGAAGCTAACCCAAAATCGTGAAGTGAATCTTGGGTCACGATCCGAAACTATGGATATTGGCATGCCATGCAATCTAACAATCTCATTCACGCATACATGCGGGCAAGACGTTCAAGGGAATAAGTCTCACGATCCAAGAAGAAATGGGGGCGACTTGGTTAATCTATCAACAATAACCCAAATCGCATCTATGCCTTGAGAAACTTTGGAAAGACATGTAACGAAATCCATAGTAATGTGTTCCCACTTCCATTTCAGAATCTCAAGTGGTTGTAATGGACCCTTTGGCACTTGATGCTCCGCCTTTACACGTTGACAAGTTAAACACCTCGAGATAAACTCCGCGATCTCTCTCTTCATATTGTTCCACCAAAATGTATGTCGAATATCATGATACATTTTGGTACTCCCAGGATGGATTGCAAACGGGGTTTTGTGTGCCTCCATCATGATTCTATGCTTAAAGTCAGAATCTTTAGGAACACAAAGTCTGGAGTTGAATCTAAGTATTCCTTCTTCATCGATTCTCGTTTCTGGAATAGCTCCTTCTTGCACTTTCTTCTTCATACGTATCAGCTCCAGGTCCGTAGCTTGAGCAGCTTTAACTTTATCGATTAAAGTCGGTTCTACTCGTATATTCGTCATCATCATGTGGGTCCCTAGAGGTTTTAATTCTACCTCCATCCTTTGCAAGTCATACAGAATGGGCCTTTGCATTGACAATATCGCACTCGTACTCGCATACGATCTTCCACTCAATGCGTCAGCTACTACGTTCGCTTTTCTAGGATGATATTGAATAGTGTGATCGTAATCTTTCAATAGTTCAAGCCAACGTCGTTGCCGCATGTTGAGTTCTTTTTGGGTGAAGAAATATTTGAGGTTTTTATGGTCCGTATAAATCTCCACTTTCTCCCTATACAAGTAGTGTCTCCAAATTTTCAACGCGAATACAACTGCTGCCAACTCTAGATCATGAGTAGGATAATTCCTCTCATATTCTTTGAGTTGTCGTGAGGCATAGGCTATGACTTTCCCATGTTGCATGAGAACGCATCCTAACCCTTTGCCTGAAGCATCGCTGTATATAACAAATCCATCCGTACCAAATGGTATTGCCAGAACAGGTGCCGAAATGAGTCTCCTCTTGAGCTCTTGGAAACTCTTCTCGCATTCCTCGCTCCATCATTAATTTTGTATCTTTCCGAGTCAAATTTGAGTTAATCGGAGTAGCGATTCGAGAAAATCCTTCCACGAATCTCCGATAATAACCCGCCTAAAGACGTAAAGCTATGCACTTTGGCCACCAACTTTGGTTGCTCCTAACTTTGATCGCTTCAATCTTCAGGTCAATAGATACTCCATGTTTTGACACCACGTTCCCAAGGAATGCTACTTCCTCAAGCCAGAACTCACATTTCTTCAGCTTGGCATAAAACTTGTTTTCACGAAGCCTTTCAAGTATCAGCTTCAAATGGTGCTCATGATCTTCACGGCTTTTGGAATAGATGAGGATGTCATCAATAAAGACAACAAAAAACTGATCCAAATATTCCTTGAATACACGGTTCATTGTGACACCCCCAAAATAGGTATACATCACCCATTCTGAGTTGTCAATACACTGCAGACATGTAAAACAACTACAACTTTATTATTACAACAATAAAGCTGTGAGTTTAAATACGATATTGCCATCTAAACAATATCCACATACAAATAAATCCTCATCATAATTATTGATACATTATTTTACGTAAATGGTGAGGACTACTAAACAACTCTCTAAAACCATCATTCCATACCCCGACTGCACTCGCTACATTCTCGCTTCTCGAGAAAAAAAATGGAACAAAAAGGAAAAGGGTGAGCTCAACTAGCCCAAAGAAAGAATATTATGACTAAGATAATCTGTAACAAATTATCGTTAATCTTCAACAGAAAAAAAATCTAATAGAATACAATAGACAACAAGTTTTAAATAAATACTCGCAATGGAAAATATTAATTCATAGAAGAGTTACGTAGAGGATGAAATCTACTAATATCTATGAATTTAATAAGGTCCATCATCAATATTTTTATCCTCGTAACATCAATCAATATATATCTGGAATCATATATTCATCCTTTCACTATAGGCCAAGGACATTCACTTAGGTTGGTCATGTTCATCTAAACACTGCTCATCTTTGCACTACGGGCCAAAGATATTCATCGAAATCATTCATCTTTGCACTACTGAGCCAAAGATATTCATCGAAATCATTCATCTTTGCACTACAGACCAAAGATATTCCATAATATCATCATTTAAGACTGAGGATGATGAAAAATATTTTTAAAGAAACGAATCCAGTGAATCAAAATGACAAGGATTAAGGATTAAGGATTCGTACTTTGTTTTATCCACGTCCAAAAATACCTCAAAAATAATCATAGTGGTGTAAAATTCAAGAATGATCAAAACATGGATACAATCAAAGCTAGTATCCACAATAGATATTTTAGACGAAAAGGGAAAATTTTTATTTTTCGATGAATAATGCCGTATTCGTGAATAGTGTCGTATACGTGAATAGTGCCGTATACGTGAATAGTAACTCCGACACCAAAAGTTCTAAATTTGATAAAAAACTTCAGATCAATATTTCAGCATAATGATATTGAAGAAATAATATCATTATTAAAAAAAATAATATCCCTTACCCTGAAAAAGACAAGATTTAACCGGAATATTGGATATAAGGCTATAACTTGAACTTTCACCGATAGCAATACTCAAAGTATACTCAAAATACTCACAAGAATACGCCGATAATATAGAGAGAGAAAACTTCAGCGGTGTGATTTTCAATTCTAACCTAAGCACCCTATTTATAGGAAAATTCTTAGAACACCAAAGTAGAAAATTTATTAAAATATTAATATATATATAATCTTCATGCACACCTTGGACAATCTGATCTCAGCTCTTTTTCCATGCTAGTGGGCACACCTACCTTGTTAAAAACGTTTTTATTATTTAAAATAATTTAAACTTCCAAAAATCAATTATTTCGGAGCTTCGGAACTTCAATAATTCACAATAAATAGCTCTTTTGTCAGAAAATTCAAATCTCGCGACTTTTTATAGGAAATTCAATTCTCTACAACTTTGCAGAAGAAAGTTTTTCCAAATTCCAAGCAAATATTTACCGAAATCCACAAACGGGCGATTTTAGAGGCTATAATCAAATTTCAGTCAATAAATGGGGTCCACCGACATGTTTAACATATTTTAAACATTTATTGCAACAAAAATACTCTTCCTCCTCGTATACTCATATATTCCACATTCGTTGTAAAAATATCACAATTATTATATTATTAAAATATAATAATATATATATATATATATTTAAATGAATTATTTTATCAGAAAAAGATAAAATTTCAATTTTCAACAATTGTCACTTTAAAAATTTTCTCCATCTATATCCACATAAAATCAATATTTTCCTCATCATATGAATCAATAATTAATTATTCACAAATAATATTACAGAATCACAATATCGATAAACTGATAGCCCTAAGAAAGAGGGGCTTTCCAATAAGAATTTCTCCTCATCTTGTGGCCGCAAATTAGGTGACCAAACCTCTCCTTAGATAGAACTTTCTAGACATTGCCAATAATGTTATCTAATAATATTATTCAGATAATATGAATTATTGCTTCGATAATGAAAAATACTTGTGTAATGACAATTATTGAAACAACAAAGAATATAAAATATCAACGCAACAATTATTGAACCAATAAAATATCGAACAAGAATTATCTGTAACCATTATTGAGTAGTGCCTTCTTACGTAAAGAGTCAATAATTGGTGCAATACCTGTAGTTATCTTTGTCTGCAACAACGCCAGACATCGTGTTTTAACCACGGTATTCCAACAAAGGTAAATAAAGAATAACTACGCCTGTAGTTATTTTTAAACAACTTATATTTGTCATTTTCTTCCTCCAATCGCTTTAGTTATGGGGCCCACACATGGGCTACTGTCAGCATTTAATATTTCCTAAGCAAGATTTAATATTCCACGACCAAATGAATATTCCCCGACAACAATGAATATTTTATAACCACTTGCTTATTTTGAAATATTTGCATATTTTACCCATAACTATCCACATTAATCATATCAACCCTTACTATTTCAAAATAATAATTAGAGGAAATTAAATTTCATTTATTAATTATTTGGGGTCTTACAACCTCCCCTCCTTATGAAATTTCGTCCTCAAAATTGACACACGTACCTGGTGTCGAAAAGGTGAGGATACCTCGCTTTCATTTCCGTTTCCAATTCCCAGGTCATTTCTTCTATAGCATGGTTCCTCCACAAGACTTTAACTTGTGGTATGACCTTCGTGCGTAGGACATGCTCCTTCCTATCCAAGATCTTGACAGGTACCTCCTCATACGTTAAGTCTTTGGCTATCTCGTCCGGTTCTAACTCAATAATGTGGTTCAGGTCTTTCACATATTTACGAAGTACAGATACATGATCCCCTATACTAAATTCCACGTCCTTTCGATGAAGATCTGCATAACTCTTTTGTCGATCTTGTGCCGTTTGTATACGTTGTCGAATCATTTGGATCTTTTCGGTGAGTCATACGTACTAACTTTCGGGTCCCAACAATGTTGCTTCACCCACCTCATCCCAACATATTGGAGAGCTTACACTTTCGTCCATATAATGCTTAATATGGAGCCACACTCGTATTTTGCTCGATAAATTGTCAGTAGGAGAATTCCACCAATGGTAAATACTTATCCCAACCGCCTTGAAGTCTAGGACACGAGTCTTAATAAATCTTCAAGAGTTTGAATAGTCCTCTCGATTGTCCGTCTGCTTTGAGGATGGTATGTCGAATCAGAATCGTAAATCCGCACTCATAGCTTTTTGCAAGCTAACCCAAAATCTTGAAGTGAATCTTGGGTCACGATCCGAAACTATAGATATCTTGGCATGCCATGCAACCTCACAATCTCATTTACATACATACTAGCAAGACGCTCAAGAGAACAAGTCTCCGTGACGGCAAGAAATGTGCGACTTGGTTAATCTATCAACAATAACCCAAATAGCATTTATGCCTCGAGAAACTGTGGGAAGACCCGTAACGAAATCCTTGGTAATGTGTTCCCACTTCCATTTCAGAATCTCAAGTGGTTGCAATGGTCCCTTAGGCACTTGATGCTCCGCCTTTACACGTTGACAAGTTAAACATGTTGAGATAAACTTTGCAATCTCTTTCTTCATATTGTTCCACCAAAATTTATGTCGAAGATCACGATACATTTTAGTACTTCCAGGATGGATTGCAAATGGTGTATTGTGTGCCTCCATCATGATCTTGTACTTCAAATCAGAATCGTTAGGAACACAAAGTCTGGAGTGGACTCAAGTATTCCTTCTTCATGAATTCTCGCCCTAATAGCACCTTCTTGTACTTTCTTCTTCATATGCATCATCTCTGCCGGTGGCTTGAGTAACCTTAACTTTTTCTATTAAAGTTGGCTCTATGCGATACTTGACATCATCGCACTCGCTCCTCGCATATGATCTTCTACTTAACGCTCGGCTACTACCACGTTCACTTTTTCGGGATGGTATTGAATAGTGTGGTCGTAGTCTTTCAATAGCTCGAGCCAACGTCATTTGCATGCATGTTGAGTTCTTTTTGAGTGAAGAAATATTTAAGGCTTTTATGGTCCGAATATATCTCCACTTTCTCCCATATAGATAGTGCCTCCGGATCTTTAAGCGAAAGCACGGGCCGCTAACTCTAGATCATGAGTAGGATAATTCCTCTCATATTCTTTAAGTTGTCATGAGGCATATGCTATGACTTTCCCATGTTGTATGAGAACACATCCTAACCCTTTGCCTCAAGCATCCTTTCAGATAACAAATCCATCCGCATTACCGGATGGTATTGTTAGAACAGTGCGAAATGAGTCTCCTCTTAAGCTCTTGGAAACTCTTCTCGCATTCCTCGCCCATATGAATTTTGTATCCTTTCGAGTCGGATGAGTTAATCTGAGATAGCGATTCGAGAAAACCCTTCCACGAATCTCGATAATAACCAAATTTAAACCCAAAAGCTACGTACTTGAACCACCGACTTCGGTTGCTCCCAACTTTGTACTGCTTCAATCTTCGCCAGGTCAACAGATACTCCATATTTTGACACCACGTGCCCAAGGAATGCTACTTCCTCAAGCTAGAACTCACATTTCTTCAACTTAGCATATAGCTTGTTTTCACGAAGCCTTTGGAGTACTAGCTTCAAATGGTGCTCATGATCTTCACGGCTTTTGGAATATATGAGGATGTCATCAATAAAGACAACAACGAATTTATCCAAATATTCTTTGAATACTCGATTCATCATATCCATGAAAGCCGCAGGAGCATTAGTCAATCCGAAAGACATAACTAAGAATTCATAATGCCCATACCGAAGTTACGAAGGGTCTTTTGAATATCCTCGGTTCTAATTTTCAAATTGATGATATCCGAGCTAAGATCGATTTTTGAAAAGAATTGTGCTCCTTCCAACTGGTCAAACAAGTCATCAATACGAGGTAGAGGATACCTATTCTTGATGGTGACATGGTTCAATTCCCGATAGTCAATACAAAGTCGCATACTCCCGTCTTTCTTCTTTACGAATAAAACAGGAGCACCCCAAGGAGATGTACTAGGACGAATGAAACCGATGTCCAACAATTCCTGTAGTTGGACCTTTAACTCCTGAAGTTCAATAGGAGCCATTCGATATGGGGTTTTAGAAATGGGCTTTGTACTGTGTTCAAGGTCAATAAATAATTCAACTTCACGTTCTTGGGGTAGACCGGGAAGTTCTTCAGGAAATACGTCAGGAAAGTTAATAACAACAGGAATATTATTCAATTTTGACGTGTCTTTATTCAAATCCATAACATGGGCTAAGAAAGCTTGACATCCGTTTTTCAATAAACGAATCGCTTTATGATTAGATATGACAGTGATTGATTTTAATGGTTTAGTTGTTCGAATTGAACAACAAAGTTGATTAGGAATATGAAAACTAACAACCTTACGTAAAAACAATCAATTTTGGCATGATGAGTAGTTAACCAATTAATCCCTAAAATCACATCAAAAGCAAGTATCTTTAAAGAGATAAGGTCAACGGGTAAGATAAGGATGCCAACTTGGATTAGACAAGATTTATAAACAAGTGGATGTGATGAAAGTTTCTCCTAACTGAGTTTCCACGAGATAGGTCAAAGTCTAATTTTTCCTGAGTCAAATTTAAACGTTGAGCACAAGTAGGAGAGATAAATGAATGGGTAGCACCCGGTATTCAGTAAAGTATAAACTTCACAAGAATTTATAAATAGCTTACCCGTGATCACCCCGTTTGGTGCCTCGCATTTTGACCACCACAACAAACACTCTTCCAGAACCGTTGACTTTGACTTTTCAGGGGATGTCTTTTGAGTCACCGCCCCATTGAACTAGGTTTCGCCACCGCATAAATCTCGGCGATATGTCCTTCCTTTTCATAATTATAGCATACCGAACCTGCTGGGGCGTTTTGATCGATATGTCCCTCTTTCTCGTGATTTATAAGATATGACCGGGTGGTCGTTCTCCTCCCTTGGAACCCGATTCTTTCTTTGGCATCGCTGCCTTTACATGGTCGTTGTTGAATCTCCTCTTTTAAAATCTCCTCCTAACTCGCTTCTTCTATTTTCATGGCCATGATTACCACCAGAGTGGTTACCATTTTTGTCCGCCTTTTTCTTTCTCCATGGTTATTGTTGTTTTGTTGATCTTATCTCGATATGATCCTCGATTGTGGTACCTCGGTTGACCGTACTTTCGTTATCTCGCTCTAATAATTGAGCCCTATTAACAACATCCTGAATAAAGAGAAAATTTATGAGAGATGAGATATCGACGTATGCCGGTTTCAAACCTCTCGTAAACATCCGCGCCATACGTTCCTCATTCTCCACCAAATGAGGTGAAAACTCGGATAACTCGCAAACTTCGCCTCGCATCGAGACACCGCCATGTTATTCTCGCCCTCCGCCTAATAAAATCCACTTCCTTCATATGACAAACACTTTCGTAAAAGTATTTGTCATTAAATAGTTTCAAACGTCTCCCAAGACATGCCGAAAAGCGGGTGGATGGGGTACGCTTCACAGATCTCCACCAAGAGTCCGCTTTCGCCACGGAACATAAAGGTGGCGAATGGAACCTTCGTTCTCCGTGCATCCCAAGACATCGAATATCTTGGTAATTTGCTTGACCCATGTTTTCGCCATGATCGGATCAAAGCTTTCCCTTAAATTCGTGGTCCCAACTCTTGAATCGCTTGTCATTGTGACAACCCGTGAATTGCTATCATTTCCTCCTATGTTTTGAACACGAGTCTCCCTCGTCTGATTTTGCATGAACTGCAAAAAGCTTCTAAACATCCCCTCGTTCATCATCTGCTCCATGGTGTTGTTCACAGGAGGAACATTACCATCCTGTTGCACGTTCTCCTCGTTGGTGAGTACAGGCGTCTCCACGGTCTCATTTCCATTGTTAATATTCTCAGTCGACATTCTCAAATACTGTCATAAAACAAGGGTTAATTAAGCAAATCAATATATCACATAATATCCTTATATACTGACCAACTAACAAATAAGCTTAGGTAGGACACACTAGCGAAGGATTTACTCGTCTCTCCCCTCCTAGTTCTATTCCCCGATCTCCGCCAGAGATCATATCCCTAAGCTCTGATACCAACTATGACACCCCAAAAATAGGTATACATCACCCATTCTGAGTTGTCAATACACTGATGTAAACAACTACAACTTTATTATTACAACAATAAAAGCGTGAGTTTAAATACGAGATATTGCCATCTAAAGAATATCCACATACAAATAAATCCTCATCATAATTATTGATACATTATTTTACGAAATGGTGAGGACTACTAAACAACTCTCTAAAACCATCATTCCATACCCACTGCATTTCGCTACATTCTCGCCTCCCGAGAAGAAAAAAATGGAACAAAAAGGAAAAAGGGTGAGCTCAACTAGCCCAAGAAAGAATATTATGACTAAGATAATACTGTAACAAATTATCGTTAGTCTTCAACAGGAAAAAAAAATCTAATAGAATACAATAGACAACAAGTTTTAAATCAATACTGCATGATGAAAATATTAATTCATAGAAGAATTACGTAGAGGATGAAATCTACTAATATCTATGAATTTAATAGTCCATCATCAATATTTTTATCCCCTCGTAACATCAATCAATATATATCCGAATCATATATTTATCCTTGCACTACTGTGCCAAGGACATTCACCGATTGGTCATGTTCATCTAAACACTGCTCATCTTTGCACTACGGCCAAAGATATTCATCGAAATCATTCATCTTTTGCACTCAAAGGCCAAATATATTCCATAATATCATCATTTAAGACCGAGGATGATGAAAAATATTTTTAAAGAAACGAATCCAAATTGAATCAAAATGACAAGGATTAAGGATTAAGGATTCGTACTTTATTTTATCCACGTCCAAAAATACCTCAAAAAATAATCATAGTGGTGTAAAATTCAAGAATGATCAAAACATGGATACAATCAAAGCTAGTATCCACAATAGATATTTTAGACTTAAAAGGAAAATTTTCATTTTTCGATGAATAATACCAGTATTCGTGAATAGTGTCAGATACGTGAATAGTGCCGTGATATCGTGAATAGTAACTCAGACACCAAAAGTTCCCAATTTGATAAAAACTTCAGATCAATATTTCAAAGATAATGATATTGAAGAAATAATATCATTACTGAAAAAATAATATCCCTTACCTCGGAAAGACAAGATTTAAGCTGGAATCTTTGGATATAGGCTATAACTTGAACTTTCACCGTATAGCAATACTCAAAGTATACTCAAAATACTCACAAGAATACGCTCGATAATATAGAGAGAAAACTTGATTTACGGTGTGATTTTCAATTCTAACCTAAGCACCCTATTTATAGGAAAATGCTTAGAACACCAAAGCAGAAAATTTATTAAAATATTAATATATATATATAATCTTCACGCACACCTTGGACAATCTGATCTCAGCTCTTTTTCCATGCTAGTGGGCACACCTACCTTGTTAAAAACGTTTTTATTATTTAAAATAATTTAAACTTCCAAAAATCAATTATTTCGGAGCTTCGGAACTTCAATAACTCACAATAAATAGCCCTTTTGTCAAAAAATTCAAATCTCGCGATTTTTTATAGGAAATTCAATTCTCTACAACTTTGCAGAAGAAAGTTTTTCCAAATTCCAAGCAATTAAAAATTTATATAATAATATATATATATTTAAATGAATTATTTTATCAGAAAAAGATAAAATTTCAATTTTCAACAATTGTCACATTAAAAATTTTCTCCATCTATATCCACATAAAATCAATATTTTCCTCATCATATGAATCATTAATTAATTATTCACAAATAATATTACAGAATCACAATATTGACAACGAGGCGGTTCTGGAAAGAGGGGCTTTCAATAAGAATTTCTCCTTCTTCTTTGGCGCAATTAGGTGACCAAACCTCTCCTTAGATGTAACTTTCTAGACATTGCCAATAATGTTATCTAATAATATTATTCAAATAATATGAATTATTGCTTCGATAATAAAAAATACTGTGTAATGACAATTATTGAAACAACAGCAATATAAAATATCAACGCAGCAATTATTGAACCAATAAAATAATCGAATAAAGAATTATCAGAACCATTATTGAGTATTGCCTTTTACGTAAGAGTCAATAATTGGTGCAATACTGCAAAGCTATCGCTTGCACAACGCCAGACATCGTGTTTTAACCACCGGTATTCCAACAAAGGTAAACAAAGAATAACTATGCCGTTATTTTTAAACAACTTATATTTGTCGTTTTCTTTTCCTCCAATCGCTTCCGTTATGGGCCCACACACGGTCGCTACTTGTTGCATTTAATATTCCCTACGCATTTGAATATTCCACGACCAAACGAATATTCCCCCGACAACAATGAATATTTTATAACCACTTGCTTATTTTGATTACGATAATGATTACATTTATAGTTCCATTTGTGGTGAGATTGCGGGTTCCGGTATAAGAACCAGAACGGATGGTAGTGATTTAACTATAAGAGAAAGTTCTAAGCTTCTTACTCGCCTACGAAAACAATACTAGACTCTGAAAGAGAAATCCACCAGGGCAAAAATACTAGAGATGCAAGATATAAAAGAGGAGTGAATGCTTTCTTTTTTGCCATTTTTCATTTCATCTGTGAATTTTTAATGAACCCACCTCATTAGTCGACTCTATGCGATCCAATATTTCTCTCAGGCATGAGTTCTATTTTACCCATAACTATCTACATTAATCACATCAACCCTTACTATTTCAAAATAATAATTAGAGGAAATTAAATTTCATTTACTAATTATTTGGGGTCTTACATTCATCATATCCATGAAAGCAGCAGGAGCATTAGTCAATCCAAAAGACATGACTAAGAATTCGTAATGCCTGCATTCGAAGTTTCAAGGGTCTTTGGAATATCCTCGATTTTAATCTTGATTGATGATATCCGAAGCTAAGATCGATCTTTGAAAAGAATTGTGCTCCTTGCAACTGGTCAAATAGGTCATCAATGTGAGGTAGCGGATACCTATTCTTGATGGTGACATGGTTCAATTCTCGGTAGTCAATACAAAGTCACATACTCCCGCCTTTCTTCTTTACAAATAAAACAGGAGCACCCCAAGGAGATGTACTAGGACGAATGAAACTGATGTCTAATAACTCCTGTAGTTGGACTTTTAACTCCTGAAGTTCAATAGGAGCCATTCGATATGGGGTTTTAGAAATGGGTTTTGTACCCGGTTTAAGGTCAATAAAGAATTCAACATCACGTTATGGGGGTAGATCGAGAAGTTCTTCAGGAAATACATCAGGAAATTCTCTAACAACAGAAATATTATTCAAATCTGACTTGTCTTTGTTCAAATCCATAACATGGGCTAAGAAAGCTTGACATCCATTTTTCAATAAACGAATAGCTTTATGGCTTGATATGATAGTGACTGATTTTAGTGGTTTAGTTGTTTGAATTCGTATGACAGGTTGGTTAGGAATATGAAAACTAACAACCTTACGAAAACAATAAATTTTGGCATGATGAGTGGTTAGCCAATCAATTCCTAAAATCACATCAAAAGCAAGTATCTTTAAAGAGATAAGATCAACAGGTATTGTGATAGTGCCAACTTGGATTAAGCAAGATTTATAAACAGTGGATGTAACGAAAGTTTCACCCAACGGAGTCTCCACTGATAAATCAAAGTCTAATTTCTCCGGAGTCAAGTTTAAACGTTGAGCACAAGCAGGAGAGATAAAAGAATGGGTAGGACCGGTATCTAGTAAGGTATAAACTTTGCAAGAGTTCAAGATTAGCTTACCCGTAATCACCTCGTTCGGGTTCCTCGCGTTTTGGCCAGTCACGACAAACACTCTTCCAGGAACCACTGATTTCGACTTATCCGGGACAGCCCTTGGAGTCACCATCCCCGTTGAACTTGGTTTTGCTACAGAATAATCCCGAGCTATGTGGCCTTCCTTGCCACAGTTGTAACATACCTTGGATTGTTGTGGATAGTTTGGGCTGATATGTCCCTCTTCCACGCATTTGTAACATCTAACTGGCGGTCGTTCTCCTCCCCTAGAATTTGTTATTGGTACTGGTGCTACTGCTGATGTCTTCCCGTCATTGTTGAATCTCCTCTTTCTGAAATTTCCACTTGACTCACCTCTCCTATTATCATGGCCACGATGACCACCCGAGTGGTTACCGCCTTTATTCGTATTTTTCCCTCCTCATTGGTTATCATCGCTCTGATGAATGCTGTAACCGGTATGACCCTGGTTATGGTCCCTCGGTTGCACATACTCATTATCTCTCTCTAATAATTGAGCCCTGTTTACTATATCTGAATATAAAGAAAATTTATGAGATATAAGATATTGCCGAATCTCGGGCTTTAGACCTCTCAGAAACATCCTCGTCATTCGTTCCTCATTTTTGACCAAATGAGGTGCAAACCTGGATAACTTTGCAAACTTTGCCTCGTACTGGGACACCGTCATGTTATTTTGTTCTAGTTTGATAAACTCTACCTCCTTCATATGATGAATACTTTCAGGAAAGTACTTATCATTGAATAGTTTTTGAAACGTTTCCCAAGACATGTTGAGAGTGGCGAAAGAAGTGTACGCTTCACAGACTCCCACCAGTAGTCTGCCTCACCGCGGAACATAAAGGTGGCGAATGGAACCTTATGTTCCTCCGTGCATCCCAAGACATCGAATATCTTGGTAATTTGCTTGACCCACGTTTCCGCCTTGATCGGATCCGGCTTTCCAATAAATTCTGGTGGTCCCAACTCCTTGAACTTCTTGGGCATGACGATGCATCGCACGTTGGTATCACTTCCACCAGTATTTTGTACACGAGTCTCCTCGTCGATTTTGCATGAGCGCAAAAAGCTCCTAAACATTCCATCATTCATCGTTTGCTTTTCAGTGTAGTGTTGTTTACAGGAGGATTATTGCCTTCTGTTGCACGTTCTCCGGGTTTGTAACTAAAGGTTATTCCACAGCCTCATACACTTCATTGTTAACGCTTCTCAGTGACCATTCTTAACATCGCCATAAAACAAGGGTTAATTAAACAAATTAACATATCACATAATATCCCTATATTATGACTGACCAACAAATAAGTTTAGATAGGACACACTAGCGAAGGATTTACTCATCTCTCCACTCCTAGTTCTATTCCCCGATCTCCGCCAGAGACCATATCCCTAAGCTTTGATACCAACTGTGACGCCCCCAAAATAGGTATACATCACCCATTCCGAGTCGCCAAATACATGGTACAAAAACAAATACAACTTCGGTAATATAATTGTCATGCAGAATACGACAACGCCTATACTGTAAGTTTGAATACAAATATTGTATACTAGAGAGTATACAAACTAAAAAGGAGTCCTCATTACAATTATTCAAACAATATTTTATAGAAATAGTGAGGACTGCTAAAACATCTTTCTAGAACCATCACTCCGTACCCCGACTAGTTCCTGCTATGTTCTCACCTCCTGCGAAAAATGGAACAAAAAGGAAAAGGGTGAGCTCAACTAGCCCAGTAAAGAATATTATGACTAAGATAATATACAACAAATTATCGTTAGTCTTCAACAGGAAAAAATCTGATAAAATATAATAGACAACAAGTTTTAGATCAACAACTGTAGCGGAAACAACAATCCATTAGAAGAGTCAAGTAGAGAATGAGTTCTACTATCTTCTAAGATCTAAAAGTCCATCATCAATATTTTATCCCTGTAACAACAATCAATATACATCTTTAATCAATATTCATCTTTGCACTACAGGATAAAGATATTCATTTGTATCACCAGTTGGTCATGTTCATCTTAACACCTGTTCATCTTTGCACTACGGACCAAAGATATTCATCAGTTAATCATTTATCTTTGCACTACAGGCCAAAGATATTTAGTAATATCATCATTTAGGACTGAGGATGATGAACAATATTTTAAAGAAAATGAATCCAGTGAAACAAAATACCAAATATTAGAGATTCGTATTACAGTTTATCCAAGATCAATAATACTCCATAATAACCAATTTCGAAGCAAAATTCAAGAATAAAGATTAAAACATGGATACAATCAAAGATATTAACCATAATAGACATCTTGGACAAAAAGAAGAAAATTTCATTTTTCGGTGAATAGTGCCGTATTCGTGAATGAATAGTCAGAGTATCGTGAATAAGTGTCGTATCGTGAATAGTAACCCAAACACAAAAAGTTCTAAATTTGATAAAAAGTTCATACCAACGTTTGGTATAATGATATTGAAGAAAATATCATTTTAAGAAGAATATAACACCCCTTACCTCAAAATATCAAGATTACGATCGGAATATCCAGATATAAAAATTGAAGCGAAACTTGCAGCGATGAATAGAAACTCACAAAGTATCTAAATACTCACAAAATACACTCAATAATCTAGAGAGAGAAAGAGAGAAAACTTGTTTCTGGTGTGATTTTCAATTCTAACTTAGCCCTCTATTTATAGGAAAATGTTAGCACGCCGAAGCAGACTTAACCTGCAACCTGATGACTTTACCTGCTACTATTCCCACCCACCACATTTAAAATAAAATTCAGCACATTTCTTCACCAACCAAAAGTGGGGCCCACCAATTCTAGAATTTTTCACCAAAATGATAAATTCCGAAAAATTCAACAATTTCTGAACCAGTCACCTCTTAAAATTCATAACAAATCATACGTTCATTTTAACAGTTCAAAATTTGTGGACATATACTCAACTTATATATGTATAACATATCCAAAAATCACAACGATCTAACGGTCGGATTAAAAATTATAACTCACGCAATATATCTCTAAAACACTGGTTTAATTTTTAATACCTCCATTCCAACAAAAATACTGATAAAACACCTCATCATTAACTCCTTCATTTTTAACCACAATAAATATATCCAACATTTATATCCACATAAAATAAATATTTCCTTATCATATGAATCAATAATTAATTATTCACAAATAATATTACGTAATCACATTTATGACAAACAGTGCCGCTCCTGAGAAAGAGGGGGCTTTCCAATAAGAATTTTTCTCCTTCATGGTAGCAAGAATTAGTGACCAAACCTCTCCTTGACAGAGCTTTCTAGACATTGCCAATAATGCTATCTAATAATATTATTCAAATAATATGAATTATTGATCCGATAATGGGAAATATCATGCGAAAGGACAATTATTGAAACAACAATAATATAAAATATCAACGCAACAATTATTGAATCAATAAAATAAAATATTGAGCAAGAACTCATTGTAACAATTATTGAGTAGTGCCTTCTTACGTAAGGATCAATAATTCATCAATCATCATGTGCATCCACGCGCAGATGATCGTATTTTAATTTTTTGGTATTCCAACAAAGTGTTAACTGTGAATAACTACGCCGTTATTTATAAAAACTCAAACTTGTCGCTTTTCTTCATCCGACAATTATTATTACATTATGGGGCCAACAAATTATCGCCGTAAATGCATTTAATATTCCCCGACAACAAGAATATTCGACGACCAAACGAATATTCCCCTACAACAATGATTATTTTATAACCACTTGCATATTTTGCAAAATTTGCACATTTCAACCATAACCAGAGAATTATATCAAATTAATACCTTATTATTCACAATAATAATTAGAGGAAATTCGATTTTATTTATAATAAGTTGGGGTCTTACAGTGTACCTCTACAACTTGGTTCTCAATTATGGTGAATGGAGTTCTTGTGTATTTGTTGGCATCCACTTTTCTTGTGTTATCTAATTCTTGGTTGAAAAAAATTCAAAGATATCAGAATAAGTTCTTGTTGTAATCAGATCAAGAAATCATTTGAAGATTAAAGCTTCTCGTCCGCCTTCTAATCATAAAATTGATTACAATTTTTTTTAGTATATCTTTTTTTTCTGTCATATTTGTGAAATTGCTAGTAGAAATGGTTTAGAATGAGTTGGCGGGATTGGATGAATCCAAGTGTCAGAAGTGTTTCACGAATAGTCATCAATTTTTTTTATTTGAATAAAATCTCTCTTGGTCAACATATGGAGGGTAATTAAGTCTTTAGCCTACTCAAGTAACGGAGTTAAGACGGAAAGCATTTATTCACTTCAACTCAAAAAGTCGAGAGTTTAAATGTAGCTTTACCGACTACATGTGGTTAAGTGGGAAAGACCCTAAACTCCAGGTGGTGATCTGAACTTAACCCAAAATAAAATTAAAGTAGTTTTAATTGGGTTTACCCAAACAAGACTTAAAGATATTAAGTCTTTAATTTTTAAAGAGTTTTGCCAAACAGAGCCTTATGGCTTTTGGATTTTGGATTTTTGAATAATATAAAATAAATAAATAATATATATTAATTTTGGTAACTGATAATTTAATAGGGACATTAGTTAGACGTCGGTTTTAGACGTTTAAAAGTGTGTGCGTTGTGTTCAGTTTATTATACGTGAAAAATATTTGGCTTAAGCCTAAGAAAAAAGAAAAGAAGGTTTTTAGAGAGAAAATTTGAGAGAGTTTAAGAGAGAAAAGTCTGTGATTCCAAAGCAAGTTCTGAGTTTTTCAAGCAATTCTCAGTGGTTAGAAGGATTTTCAAAGCAACCAAAAGATATTTTTCCCATAACTTTAATATTATATATATATAGGTATATATATGTTTTACGACACAGTTCTCTGTGTTCTTGACTGTAGTATAAAGTATTTATAAAATTTTTTGTAATCCAAATATTTATAATTGGTGATAAAATTAGGTGCATATGTAATTGTAATGTTATAACTAGCATATATATATATATATATATATATATATATATATATATGTGTGTGTGTGTGTGTGTGTGTGTGTGTGTGTGTGTATGCTAAATTTCGTCTTAAGAAAAGTGTGAGACCCCAGATTTTATGAATAAAGATTTAATTTTCTCGAAATAATTTTTTGAGTATTATGGTGTGGATTTGATATAATGTTATAGTTGTGGATAATATTTATAAATTTTATAAATTACGCAAGTTGTTATATAATATTCGATTGGTCGGAGAATATTCATTTTAATAGGGAATATTCATACAACGGCACAATCATTAGTGGACCCCACAACAGAATTATTGTCGGATTGAGAAAACGATAAAAATACTTTATGAAAATAATTAATGAAATTTTACCATTAATCATTGAAACACTAATTGTTAAAAGTATGATGAATACTGGCGTGGTTACATAGTAGCACACGTTATTGATTATTGATGCTTACGTGATAAGTCACTCAGTTTTGTTTTATTGGTATTATTAATGTAATAATACAGAAAATCTTTTTATATAAAATAGAATACTTTTATAAAGTTATTCTATAAATAGAATATATTATATTCTATTATGCATAGTGTTGCATAGTGTCTGCATAGTATTTTGCATACTAAAATCTTTTATATAAAACAGAATACTTTTATAAAGTTATCTATTTTATTAGACAATAATTAGAATATATTATATTTTATTATGCAAAGTATTTGCATAGTGCCTGCATAGTTTTTGCATAGTAAAATCTTTTATAAACTTATTCGTTTTATTAGATTATAAATAGAATATATTATATTTTTATTTAAAAGATTTTGCTTTAAATATGGACCGTCAGATTAAAGTAAATCAATCTGGACCGTTCATGAGTTAGTTACTATGCAGTCCATTTTTCTATAAATAGAAGTTCATTCATTCATTATTTCTTACGAATTCACTGAAACTCTAGAGAGATAAACTATAGGGAGAAAGAAGAAAAGTGTTCTGCTACTTCACTACTTCTATATCCAGTACTCTTCTTTCTAAGGTAGGGAATATTATTTGTTGTACTCATAAGGGGTATTCTTTCTTTCTTGTTCATGAAGAGAACTTCTGTTATTCCATTCTTTATTATTCGTTGAATAACTCGATACGCGGGATACCCTATACTTGGTGAAATTCTTCTATTATTCCGTCTTTACTATTCTGTTGCAATATCCTGTCTGTGCGTTTTACGCTGGACCTAGTTCCCTCTTTATTATTATTCTTTTGGAATATCCTATCTGTGCGTTTTACACTGGAACTGGTTCCGTCTTTATTGGTATTCATTTGAATAACTCGTCTTATGCTCACAGCACCGCATGCATGGTGATTTCATTATTATTATTTCTTTATTATTCTATTGGAACATCCCGTCTCGTGCTTTTACGCATGACTGGTTCCGTTAATTATTATTCTATTGGAATAACTTTTGTCTGTCACAATACCGCATGCATGGTGATTTCTTTTATTATTCCATTCTTTATTATACTCAGTTGGTTAAAGTTTTGACTTCTATACTCCATGAAATTAGTGGAATATCCTTGATATTTGCACTTCATCCAATATCTTTTCATGGAAATATTCTTCTGAGTATTCTTGAATTTTACTCTACAAAGCAGTATCATGTTGATAATTTGGACGTTATTAGTTCCTGAATAAATTAATTTTTGAACTTGTTTTATTGAATTCTTATATCATTGTCATCATCCTCATGTTTATATTTTTTTTTGAAAGTCATCTGTGGCCTGTAGTGCATAGATGGACTTGGTATGATTATGACCAGGGATTATTCGGTGTAATCATAACCGTAATGTTAGAAATAATGTGGAAAAAGTCCTCATTAGCCCGTAGTGCATTGATGGACAGTTTTTGGTATGATTATGGCTATGGATTCTCTTTGGCCGTAGTGTAAAGATGAATTGTTTTATGGCATGATCAGGACCGTTGATGAAAACATGATTATCTTAAGCCGTAGTGAATGGATAATTCGTGGTCGTGATACTAAAGAATATCCTTGGCCGTAGGGCAGGGGTGATTCGATGACGTGGATTATTTATTAAGCTAAGTCCCAGCGATAAAATTAATGAAAAACCTTTTAAATCTTAGAAGATAGTAGATTTTATTCTCTACTTGACTCTTCTAATGGATTGCTTATTCCGTTGTAGTTAAACTTGATAGTTATTATATTTTATCAGTTTAACACTGTTGAAGGCTAACGATAAATTATTCTGCATTATCTTAGTCATAATATTTCTTACTGGGCTAGTTGATCTCACCCTTTCTTTTACTGTTCTCTTCAGGAAATGAGAACGTAGCTGGGACTATTCGGGGAACAGAGTGATGGTCCTAGATGGTGCATTATTAGTCCTCACTATTCTGTGAAATAGTGTGATAATAATTGTAATGAGAACTCCTTTTGAGTTTGTATACTCTCTAGTAGATAATATTTATATTCAAACTCACAGTTTATGTTTTGTCGTATTGTACACGACAGTTGTTTTATTAAGTTGTATTTGAATTCTGTACCATGTATCTGGCGACTCAAGATGGGTGATGTATACCTAATTTTGGGGGCGTCACAGTTGGTATCAGAGCTTAGGGATATAATGCCTGGCTAGGATGTGAGAATAGAATTAGGAGGGGAGAGACAGGGAATTCCTTCGCTAGTATGACCTACCTAAGTTTATTTGATATTTAATTGGTTGGTCATATCATATGGATAATATGTTACATGTCAATTAACCTTTGTTTTGTGGCAGTATTTGCAAATGGCATCCTAAAATGTTGAGATAAGCAATGAAGCACATGAGACCATTGAGACACCTTTAATCACTAACCAGGTTAATGTGATATCAGACGAAGAAGAATTTAGAGATATCTACGTGGTGCGTGAAGAACTAATAGTTGCACCCGAGCTAGTTGCAGAGGTAGCAGCTGAGAGTGAAGAAGAAGAGGAAGAAGATGAACCTGAGGAGAATTTATTAGAAGAATTTTATGATCAAAATTTAGCATTACAAAATCGTATTCATGAGTTAGAAGAGCAGGTTGAAGAACGGCAGGCGGTCGTGGAGCAAAGAGATGCAACCATTCAAAATTGTGTTACCCGATGTGCGATGCTTGAACAGAAGCACTCTTTGGTAGAGTATAAGATATTAGAGCTGGAATCTGAGAATGCTATGATCAAAGTTCTGATGAAAGCAGAAACAAATGAACGAAGGGGAATAGATGACGCATGGGTAAAAGTCGCACGACGTGTAAATATTATAGAAAAAGACGTCCGATCCAATAAAGCCAAAATAGATGAAATGAATTTTTCTTTTTGGACAACAATTGGGAGAATCCAACATCGAATTCGGAATTACAATGTGCATAGCGGTCAACCCCAATTCGATATGGATCGGAGAATAATGATTCAAATCATGGATCAGGAACGGGACGAAGCACTTAAGGGTGGAATATACCCTATAGCAAAGTCAAATCCAGTAGTTTAAGTGAGAGCGTTTATCGAGGAACCCGAACGAAGTTATTACGGATAAGTTAATGATAAACTCTTGCGAAGTTTATACCTTATTAGATACCAGTTCTATCCACTCTTTTATTTCACCTAGTTGTGTTCAATGTTTGAATTTAACTCTAGAGAAGTTAGATTTTGATTTATCTATTGAAACTCAATTGGGAGAAATCTTCGTTACCTCCACTATTTATAAATCTTGTTCAAATCAACACTTTCACGTTACGTGTCGATCTTGACTTTGAAAATACTTGCCTTTGATGAGATTTTAGGAATCGATTGGTTAACTACTCATCATGCTTTTAATAAGGTTGTTAGTTTTCTTATTCCTAACCAACCTGTTATGCGAATTCAAAGTAACCAAACCACTAAAGTCAATCATTGTCATATCAAGTCATAAATAAAGAGCCCCAATCCTTTCATTGTTGATTTTCTTGTATGGAATGCACCGAAGCCAGACTTTCTGTAGGCAACGCCGTGAATGACGGTGGCAAGTTGATAGGTATCAATGTGACGTGATATCCAAGTCTTGGATGAGAGTCACAGTTTTGAATGATATTTCTATTGTTAATAAATTTCCTAACGTATTCTTGAAGACTTCTTAGCCTACCCCTAGAGCGTGAAATCGAATTTTGTATTAACCCCAGTACAAAACCTATTTCTTAAACCCTCAAATATTTCTTCAACTAAAATGAAAGTAACATGCGCCAAAGATGTTGGCTTGAGCTGTTGAAGATTACGATCGTACCATTCAATACCATCGTGGGAAAGTGAACGTGGTAGCTGACGCGTTGAGTAGAAGATCGTATGCGTTTACGAGTGCGATGTTGTTAACACAAAGGCCCATTTCGTACGACTTACAAATGATGAAGATAGAGTTAAAGACTCTAGGAACCCAAGTGAAGATAACGAATATACGAGTAGAATCGACTTTAATCGATAAAGTTAAAGCCGCTCAAGCTACACACCCGGAGCTGATAAATGTGAAGAAGAAGGTTCAAGAGGACGTTATTCTAGAAGCAAGAATCGACGAAGAGAGGAAATCTCAACCCTCAATTTAATTGGCCCATTTAAAAGTCTTGATCGAGTAGGAACTATGGCTTATAGACTCGTTTTACCGCCAAGTATGTCGCGTGTTCATAACGTTTTTAATGTATCGATGTTACGTAAATATGTGGATGACCCGAACCACATTATTAAATTAGAACTAAACGATATAGCAGAAGATTTAACGTATGAGGAGATACGTGTTAAAATCTTAGATAAGAAGGATCGTATTCAACACTCAAAGGTTATACTTCAAGAATTAGAATCTGAAATGAAGTTAAGGGATCCTCACCTCTTCGGCATACCAGGTACGTACGTAAATTTTGAGGGCGAAATTTCATAAGGAGGGGAGATTGTGAGACCCCAGATTTTATGAATAAAGATTTAATTTTCTCGAAATAATTTTTTGAATATTATGGTGTGGATTTGATATAATATTATAGTTGTGGATAATATTTATAAATTTTGTAAAGTATGCTAGTTATTATATAATATTCGATTAGTCAGGGAATATTCATTTTAACAAGGAATATTCGTACAACGGCACAATCATTGGTGGACCCCACAACGGAATTATTGTCGGATTGAGAAAACGACAAAAATACTTTATGAAAATAACGGCGGAAGTTTTACCATTAACTGTTGAAACACCCGGTGTTAAAAAATAAAGAATCTGGCGTGGTTGCATAGTAGCACACGGTATTGATTATTGATGTTTACGTGATAAGTCATTCAGTTTTGTTTTATTGGTATTAATAATGTAATAATACAGAAAATCTTTTTATATAAACAGAATACTTTTATAAAGTTATTCTATAAATAGAATATATTATATTCTATTATGCATAATGTTGCATAGTGTCTGCATAATATTTTGCATAGTAAAATCTTTTTATATAAAACAGAATACTTTTATAAAGTTATCTATTTTATTAGAAAATAATTAGAATATAATATATTTTATTATGCATAGTGTTTGCATAGTACCTGCATAGTTTTTGCATAGTAAAATCTTTTATAAAGTTATTCGTTTTATTAGATTATAAATAGATGATCCTAGATGTTTGCATTAGTAGTCCTCACTAATCTGTGAAATAGTGTGATAATAATTATAATGAGAACTCCCTTTGAGTTTTTATACTCTCTAGTAGATAATATTTGTATTCAAACTCACAATTTATGTTTTGTCGTATTGTACACGACAATTGTATTATTAAGTTGTATTTGAATTCTGTACCATGTATCTGGCGACTCAAGATGGGTGATGTATACCTAATTTTGGGGGCATCACAGAAAGGAAGTGGTTTTATAGTGAATATATGTATGAACATGGCTTGTAGGAGTACCAAAATTTATATTTGATTGTGAGCTAATTGTGAAATTGAACCTTGAATATGTTAATTGGGTAAGAAATAAAGAGAACGTAGTTCAAATGAATGAATTTGGTGTATAATAGGAATTACAGTGTTACTTTTGTCAGATAATGTCAAAAACGGAGTTTTGGTTTTAAAATATGGCATTCAAGGATTTAATTTTCTAAGATTGTGGTTTAGTTGTTTTGAAATCAGTATATATATATATATATATATATATATATATATATATATATAATGGGTAATGGTTATGAGTAATCTATGTAAGTTATACGTGTTAATTTAGGTGCTCTTAGAAGTTAAACAGCTTAAACAAATTAGCTTTGTTCGTTTCTTTGTGTTTCGGTTCTATAACTTCTGAGCCCCAACGCCTAAAAAAACAAAGGTTCTGATTCTAAACTTGGCGCCTTAAGCGAAAAAAAAGCACTACCGAACTTCACGCATACAAATAATTAACCCATGGCTTGCTTCAATGACCAGAAGCGCCAACACCAAGACTTAAGAAGCGCTTACAGTCAGTAAATCGTAGTATGCCAGTCACGATTATCAATATGGCCAGAAATGAGTTTTCTTTTACACAGAGTCTGTAATTGTTGATATAATGTAATACTATGACTATTAAAAATATAATTTTTTATTGTGGTATTATAGTGCTAAGAATGAGCATATTATTAATACTTAACGAGTGTTATTATTATTTTATTGATGTAACTTGATTATGTGGTTCAAAATCAAGCCATACATGAAATAGGTACTTATTTGTATACAGAGTATCTGTAGTGACTAATTGTATCCTAATGATATGTGATTAGGATATTGTGAATTGAATTATTATGGTTTAGCTTACACGCAAGGCAAGTTTCTAAAACTTATCTCTTTATATTGAGCAAGTTTTCTAACTCTAAACTTTCGTTGAACAAGTTTTCTTATCTTTTTCGTCATATGCAAGTTCTCTAAATCTAGTGTTACATTGTGCAAGTTTTCTAAACCTAAACTTCTTTGTACAAGTTTCGTAACTCTATTTATATTGTGCAAGCTCTTAAACCTTACTTCTTGATATTGAACAAGTTTCTCTAAACATTAACTTGTTATTTAGCATGCAAGTTTCTACATTCTGATATATTAATATTGAACAAGTTTTATCGTTCAATTTACTATTTGTTATGCATGCTAAGTACTCAATTCTAAATAACCTTAGCTTAATATTGTTCAAGCAAGGTATGTTATATTATTCAATGTTTATGCTCTTAGATTATTCCTAAAGCATGACTTTAGTATACAATGTTGATTCACATATAATTTATTCCATAACATAATGTTATTACCTTTTTATTCAACTAATCCTTAGTTGATGTTCGTTGAATTCCAAATTACATTGACACGTATCCAAACAAAACTTACTTTGGTGCGGACTTGTATTCTAAATGCTGAGATGAACAACCCTATTATAGGGGATAATTTATGCATAGCATTGAAATGTTTGTGCACAATACATTGTACGAAGGGCTGATCCCCCTAAGTACGAGGAGTCCCTATAGTCTTATGACTGTTAAAGTTTAAGTTGGAAGATTACTTATAACTATGGACATAGTTCGTGGTCTTATGACCCTCAGATTTATGATTCAGATTTTGATTATCATTGATAGAACCTATTGTTCAGTTCTATTGAGCCTATTATTTGGCAATTATTGTAAAGTTTTATTCATTATTATTTCAAGTGAGCATTGTTTACCCACTCTTGTTTATATAAATATTACAACTAAAGTTGAAATGGTCGATGTACCTAGCACCAGTAAAGGGAAAGGAAAGATGAACAAGTATTGAAGACTTGTAAACATGTTGACATTTTTGTTATCAGACTTTATTTTAATTATTGTAATGAAATTATTTAATTTTTCTGCATATGATGTTTGTATTTGAAGGTTAGATAACCTGGGAGATTTTTATTAATGTAATCCTTTAATGGGAATGTAAGACCCCGAATTTTATGAAATAAAAGTATTCAATTTTCCTATAATTATTATTCTATTTAGTAAATGGTTAAATTAATAAAAGGTTAAAGTTAAGGGTGATATTTGAAAATTTTGCAAAGAAAACAAGTTGATATAAAATATTCGTTGTGTCGGGGAATATTCGTTTTAACAGGGAATATTCGTACAACGACACAATCATTGGTGGACCCCACAATGTAAGTATTGTCGTCAGATTTAGAAAATGACATAATTATCTTTTTATAAAAATAAACGTGAAAGTTTTACTAGTTAAACCTGTTGAACTACCCGGTAGTAAAGTACAAGATGTCTGGCGTGGTTGCATAGTAGCAATACCACGGTATTGATTATTAATGCTTACATAAGAAGTCACTCGGTTATACTCAATTATTGCTACAATAATTGTTGCATAATATCTTTCATAATATTGATTCAATTATTGTCACGATTAAATCGCATAATATTTTATATTATTAAATCAATAATTGAGACGACAAAGTTATTCATATTATTATTTGCAATATTGACAATGTCTAGAAAGTTTTGTCGAGGAGAGGTTTGGTCACCTAATTGCGCGCCAATAGGGAGAAATCCTTATCGGAAAGCCCCATCTTTCCTGGGAACGACCTGGTTGTTAAATATTGTGAGTTATAATATTAATGAAAAATAAGTTCGTGTTGATTAAAGATGAAATTGATAGTTCCATTGTGTTGGGATTATTAGTGTTAGTGGAAATCGACATTTATTTCGATAATAATTGATGTCTGGAGATTATATTGACCAATCGGGCAATTAATCGGATAAATGAGTAATTAATTGCTATTAATTCATATGCTTATAACTATTTGTTCACATGTGTGTACTATTGATTCACATGCATGTACTATTAGGGGAGGTGGTGCAAGATTGATAATACTTGCATGACTAAATTAAAAATGGAGGTATAGATGAAGGTACTATCTTTGTAATTATTTTTTCACATGATTGTACTATTGATTCACATGATTGTACTATTGATTCACAAGATGTACTATAAGGGGAGGTGGTGCAAGTTTGATAATACTTGCGGGACTAAATTAAAAATGAAGGAAGAGATGAAGGTATTATCTTTGTAATATTTTGAGCCCCAAAACGTGCAATTATCGAACTCATATTTTCCTATAAATAGAAGCTCATTATTCTTTCATTCTCACCAATTCACTAAGACTCACAAGAGCATTTATAGAGAGATAAGCTTTAAAGAGAAAGTAGAAGAGAAGTTTACTACATCGCTATTCCAAAGATCAAATTTTCTTACCAAGTAAGAGGTATTATTTATTTCATATTCTCAAGAGATTATTTTTCATGATTCGTATGAATTTTATTTTCATTCAATATTCGTTAGGAATATCATTTTCGTTCAATATTCATTATCTTCGTTTAATATTCGTAAGGAATATTATTTTCGTTCGATATTCGTAAGGGATATTATTTTGTTCAGTATTCATAGGAATAATATTTTCTTCCATACTCTGTAGTATTTGAGTAATATTATTTTGTCTCGTATTCCTGATTATACCATCATTCGGTTAAAGTATTGTTTCTATATTCCGTGAAATTAGTAGAATATTCTTGAAATTTGCGCTTCATCTAGTATCGCTTCACAAGGATATTTTCTGCACATTCTTGTTAAATTTTAATTTTTCATGCTAGAGTAATGTCCATGAGTACTATCCATTTATACGGTACTATTCACAAAAGTACTATTCATGGGTACTATTCACAAAGTACTATTCACGAGTACTATTCATAAAGTACTATTTATGGAGTACTATTCCTGAAGTACTATTCACTCGGGTACTATTCACCCGGAGTACTATTCATAATAAAAATTGATTTCTTTTCGGTCAAAATCATTTTTGATACATTATCATTCTTGAATTTTACTCCACAAAGCAGTATCATGTTGACAATTTGTACAATATTGAATTCTGGATAAATTAAATTATAAATCTTTAAAAATTTATCCTTGAACTTGTTTTATTGAATTATAATATCATTGTCATCATCCTCATGTTTATATTATGTTGAAAGTCATCCGTGGCCTGTAGTGCATAGATGGACTTGGTATGATTATGACCAAGGATTATTCGGTATAATCATGACCATAATGTTACAAATGATTTGGTAAAAGTCCTCATTGGCCCGTAGTGCATTGATGGACAGTTGTTGGCATGATCATGACCATTGATGAATACACGAATATCCTTGGCCCTTAGTGCATGGATAATTTGTGGTCGTGATACTAAAGAATATCCTTGGCCGTAGTGCAGGGGTGATTCGATGATGTGGATTATATATTAAGCTGGGTCTCAGCGATAAAAGTGATGAAAAACCTTTTAAATCATAGAAGATAGTAGATTTTATGCTCTACTTGACTCTTCTAATGGATTGCTTGTTCCGCTGCAGTTAAACTTGATGTTTGTTATATTTTATTAGTTTAACACTGTTGAAGGCTAACGATAAATTATTCTGCATTATCTTAGTCATAATATTTCTTACTGGGCTAGTTAAGCTCACCCTTTTGCTTTCATTGTTCTCTTCAGGAAATGAGAACGTAGCTGGGACTAGTCGGGGAACGGAGTGACGGTCCAGATGATAGCATTAGTAGTCCTCACTATTCTATGAAATAGTATGATAATAAATGTATTGAGGACTCCATTTGAGTTGAATACTGTCTAGAAGACAATATTCGTATTAAAACTCTCAGTTTATGTTTTGTCGTATTTTACACGACAGTTGTATTATTAAGTTGTATTTGAATTTTGTACCATGTATTTGGCGACTCAAGATGGGTGATGTATACCTATTTTGGGGGCGTCACAGTTGGTATCAAAGGTTAGGGATATGATCCCTGGCTGAGATGTGAGATAAGAACTAGGAGGGGAGAGACGGGGAATTCCTTCGCTAGTATGACCTACCAAAGTTTATTTGGTATTTAATTGGCCGGTCAGAGTATAGGGATAATATGTGACATGTCAATTAACCCTTGTTTTGTGGTAGTATTTGAAAATGGCATCCGAAAATGTTAACATAAGCAATGATGCACATGAGACCGTTGAGTCACCAACGATCAATACCCAGGATAATGTGCATGAGGATGGTAATAATCCTCAAGAAAACAACAAACCGACCAAATGATGAATGATGTGATGTTCATAGGTTTTATGCAATTCATGTAACATCAAAGAGATCGGCTCCTATTCAAAATGCGGTGGAAACACCGGCAACTCTCTGACGGCCACCGCTAAGCATTCAAGGAGTTGGGACCACCGGAGTTTATTGGAGAGCCAAAACCACTTAAGGCGGAGACGTGGATAAAGCAGATCACAAAGATATTTGATGTTTTGGGATGCTCCGATGAGCAAAAGGTTTCCTTTGCCACCTTCATGTTGCGAGGAGAGGCAGATTACTGGTGGGAATCAGTAAAACGTACTTAGCCTGCCGCACTGAAGATGTCTTGGGAGAAGTTCCAAGAACTGTTCAACGACAAGTACTTTCCCGAAAGTATTCGTCACATGAAGGAGGTAGAGTTCATCAAGCTGGAGCAAAACAATATGATTGTGTCGCAGTACAAAGCTAAGTTTGCCGAGTTGTCCAGGTTTACGTCCCACTTGGTTGATAATGAGGAGAGAATGACGCGGATGTTTCTAAGAGGTTTGAAACCCGAGATATGTCAATACTTAATTTCTCACAAATTGTGTTTGTATTCAGATGTAGTGAATAGGGCTCAGTTATTGGAGCGCAATAATGAGCCACCCTACCAAAAAGATAACGAAAGCAACAACACGATAATAATAAATGGCAATTGGTGAGCGGTCATCGGAACAATGATAACCATCGTGAAGGAAATTATCATGCCAGAAATGGTAACCACTTCGGTGGTAATCATGGCCAAGATAATAGAAGAAATGATTCAAGTGGAAAATTCAAGAAGATAAGATTTAACGATGATGGGAAGACGCCAACAACAAAGACCAACACACAACAACAAATTCTAGGGGAGGAGAACGACCGCCAGTTAGATGCTACAGATGCAGAGAGGAGGGACACATAAGTCCAAATTGTCCACAGCCTTCCAAGGTATGTTTTAGTTGTGGAAAAGATGATCACATAGCTCGATTTTATCGTGTAGCGAAATCAAGTCCAGCTAGGACGTTGGCACCAAAGGCGGATGCGGACAAAAAAAAGTCGGTAGTTTTAGGATGAGCATTTTTCGTGACTTCTCAAAAAGCGAGTAACCCGAATGAAGTTAGCACATGTTAGTTAATTATAAATTCTTGCGAAGTCTATACCTTATTAGATACCGGTTCTATCCATTCTTTTATCTCTCTTGCTTGCGCTCAACGTTTGAACTAGACCCCTAAGAAATTAGACTTTGACTTATCTATCGAAACTCCGTTATGAGAAACCTTCGTTACCTCCACTGTTTATAAATCTTGTTTGATTCAAATCGACACTTTCACATTACCTGTCGATCTTATCTCTTTGAAAATACTTGCATTTGATGTGATTTTAGGAATTGATTAGTTAACTACTCATCATGCTTTTCGTAAGGTTGTTAGCTTTCATATTCCTAACCAACCTGTTATGCAAATTTATGCAACCAAACCACTAAAGTTAATCACTGTCATATCAAGCCATAAGTAAAGAGCCCCAATCCTTTCGTTGTGACGTGGTATCCAAGTCTTGGGATGAGAGTCAAAGTTTTGAATGATATTTTTATTGTTAATAAATTTCCTAACATATTCCTGAAGACTTCTTGGCCTACCCCAGAGCATGAAATCGAACTTTGTATTGACCCTAGTACAAAACTCATCTCTAAAACTCTCAACTATTTTCTTCACCCAAATGAACGTATCATGCGCTAAAGACGTTGGCACGAAGTTTGTTGAAGATTACGATAATACCATTCAATATCATCATGGAAGAGTGAACGTGGTAGCCGATGCATTGAGTAGAAGATCGATATGCGTTCTGAGTGCGATGTTGTTAACACAAAACCCGGTTCAGTATAACTTACAAATGATGAAGATAGAGTTAAAGACTCCAAGAACCACGTGAAGATAGCGAATATAATGAGTATAATCGACGTTAATCGATAAAGTTAAAGTCGCTCAAGCTACACACCCAGAGCTGATGAATGTGAAGAAGAAGGTTCAAGAGGGCGTTATTCTAGAAGCAAGAATCGATGAATAGAGTAAATCTCAACCCTCGATTTAATTGGGCCATTCGAAATCCTCGATCGTGTAGGAACTGCGGCCTATAGACTCGCTTTACCGCCAAGTATGTCGCGTGTACATGACATTTTTCACGTATCGATGTTACGTAAATATGTTAACGACCCGAACCACATTATTGAATTAAAACCGGACGAGATAGCGGAAGATTTAACGTATGAAGAGATACCTATTAAAATCTTGGATAAGAAGAATCATATTCTACGCTCCAAGGTTATACCTCAAGTCAATGTTTTGTGGAGAAACCACGATGTTGAGGAAATGACCTGGGAGTTAGAATCTGAAATGAAGTCAAGGTATCCTCACCTCTTCGGCATACCAGGTACGCACGTAAATTTCGAGGGCGAAATTTCATAAGGAGGGGAGATTGTACGACCCCGAATTTTATGAAATGAAAGTATTCAATTTTCCTATAATTATTATTCTATGTTAAATTGATAAAAGGTTAAAGTTAAGGGTGATATTTGAAAATTTTGCGAAGAAGGCAAGTTGATATAAAATATTCGTTGTGTCGGGGAATATTCGTTTTAACAGGGAATATTCGTACGACGGCACAATCATTGGTGGACCTCACAACAGAAGTATTATCGTATTTAAAAAACGACAGAATTATCTTTTTATAAAAATAACAGCGAAACTTTTACCGTTAAACTATTGAACTACCCGGTAGTAAAAGTACAGAAATACGCGTGGTTGCATAGTAGCATACGATATTGATTATTAATGTTTACGTAAGAAGTCACTTAGTTATACTCAATTATTGCTACAGTAATTGTTGCATAAAATCTTTCATATTATTGATTCAATTATTGTCACAGTATCATCTGCATAATATTTTATATTATTAAATCAATAATTGAGACGACAAAGTTATTCATATTATTATTTGCAATATTGATAATGTCTAGAAAGTTTTGTCGAGGAGTGGTTTGGTCACTTAATAGCGCGCCAATAGGGAGAAATCCTTATCAGAAAGCCCCCTATTTCCTGGGAACGACCTGGTTGTTAAATATTGTGAGTTATAATATTAATGAAAAATAAGTTCGTGTTGATTAAAGATGAAATTGATAGTTCCATTGTGTTGGGATTATTAGTGTTAGTGGAAATCGACATTTATTTCGATAATAATTGATGTCTGGAGATTATATTGACCAATCGGGCAATTAATCGGATAAATGAGTAATTAATTGCTATTAATTCATATGCTTATAACTATTTGTTCACATGTGTGTACTATTGATTCACATGCATGTACTATTAGGGGAGGTGGTGCAAGATTGATAATACTTGCATGACTAAATTAAAAATGGAGGTATAGATGAAGGTACTATACTGTAATTATTTTTTTCACATGATTGTACTATTGATTCACATGATTGTACTATTGATTCACAAGATGTACTATTAGGGGAGGTGGTGCAAGTTTGATAATACTTGCAGGACTAAATTAAAAATGAAGGAAGAGATGAAGGTATTATACTGTAATATTTCGAGCCCCAAAACGTGCAATTATCGAAACTGTATTTTCCTATAAATAGAAGCTCATTATTCTTTCATTCTCACCAATTCACTAAGACTCACAAGAGCATTTATAGAGAGATAAGCTTTAAAGAGAAAGTAGAAGAGAAGTTTACTACATCGCTATTCCAGTATCCAGTCTTCTTCTGAAGTAAGAGGTATTATTTATTTCATATTCTGAAGAGATTATTTTTCGTATTCGTATGAATTTTATTTTCATTCAATATTCGTAAGGAATATCATTTTCGTTCAATATTCATTATCTTCGTTTAATATTCGTAAGGAATATTATTTTCGTTCGATATTCGTAAGGGATATTATTTTGTTCAGTATTCATAGGAATAATATTTTCTTCCATACTCTGTAGTATTTGAGTAATATTATTTTGTCTCGTATTCCTGATTATACCATCATTCGGTTAAAGTATTGTTTCTATATTCCGTGAAATTAGTAGAATATTCTTGAAATTTGCGCTTCATCTAGTATCGCTTCACAAGGATATTTTACGCACATTCTTGTTAAATTTTAATTTTTCATGCTAGAGTAATGTCCATGAGTACTATCCATTTATACTAAGTACTATTCACAAAAGTACTATTCATGGGTACTATTCACAAAGTACTATTCACGAGTACTATTCATAAAGTACTATTTATGGAGTACTATTCCTGAAGTACTATTCACTCGGGTACTATTCACCCGGAGTACTATTCATAATAAAAATTGATTTCTTTTCGGTCAAAATCATTTTTGATACATTATCATTCTTGAATTTTACTCCACAAAGCAGTATCATGTTGACAATTTGTACAATATTGAATTCTGGATAAATTAAATTATAAATCTTTAAAAATTTATCCTTGAACTTGTTTTATTGAATTATAATATCATTGTCATCATCCTCATGTTTATATTATGTTGAAAGTCATCCGTGGCCTGTAGTGCATAGATGGACTTGGTATGATTATGACCAAGGATTATTCGGTATAATCATGACCATAATGTTACAAATGATTTGGTAAAAGTCCTCATTGGCCCGTAGTGCATTGATGGACAGTTGTTGGCATGATCATGACCATTGATGAATACACGAATATCCTTGGCCCTTAGTGCATGGATAATTTGTGGTCGTGATACTAAAGAATATCCTTGGTCAGAAAAGTGCGGGGTGATTCGATGATGTGGATTATATATTAATTCGGGTCTCAAATGATAAAAGTGATGAAAACCTTTTAAATCATAGAAGATAGTAGATTTTATGCTCTACTTGACTCTTCTAATGGATTGCTTGTTCCGCTGCAGTTAAACTTGATGTTTGTTATATTTTATTAGTTTAACACTGTTGAAGGCTAACGATAAATTATTCTGCATTATCTTAGTCATAATATTTCTTACTGGGCTAGTTAAGCTCACCCTTTTGCTTTCATTGTTCTCTTTGAAATGAGAACGTAGGCTGGGACTAGTCAGGAAGCGGAGTGACGGTCCAGATGATAGCATTAGTAGTCCTCACTATTCTATGAAATAGTATGATAATAAATGTATTGAGGACTCCATTTGAGTTGAATACTGTCTAGAAGACAATATTCGTATTAAAACTCTCAGTTTATGTTTTGTCGTATTTTACACCACGTTGTTGTATTATTAAGTTGTATTTGAATTTTGTACCATGTATTTGGCGACTCAAGATGGGTGATGTATACCTATTTTGGGGGCGTCACAGTTGGTATCAAAGGTTAGGGATATGATCCCTGGCTGAGATGTGAGATAAGAACTAGGAGGGGAGAGACGGGGAATTCCTTCGCTAGTATGACCTACCAAAGTTTATTTGGTATTTAATTGGCCGGTCAGAGTATAGGGATAATATGTGACATGTCAATTAACCCTTGTTTTGTGGTAGTATTTGAAAATGGCATCCGAAAATGTTAACATAAGCAATGATGCACATGAGACCGTTGAGTCACCAACGATCAATACCCAGGATAATGTGCATGAGGATGGTAATAATCCTCAAGAAAACAACAACGCTGACCAAATGATGAATGATGTGATGTTCATAGGTTTTATGCAATTCATGTAACATCAGGCGAGATCGGCTCCTATTCAAAATGCAGGTGGAAACACTGGCAACTCTCGGACGGTCACCGCTAAACAGTTCAAGGAGTTGGGACCACCGGAGTTTATTGGAGAGCCAAAACCACTTAAGGCGGAGACGTGGATAAAGCAGATCACAAAGATATTTGATGTTTTGGGATGCTCCGATGAGCAAAAGGTTTCCTTTGCCACCTTCATGTTGCGAGGAGAGGCAGATTACTGGTGGGAATCAAGAAACGCATACTTACTCGCCAGACCGAAGATGTCTTGGGAGAAGTTCCAAGAACTGTTCAACGACAAGTACTTTCCCGAAAGTATTCGTCACATGAAGGAGGTAGAGTTCATCAAGCTGGAGCAAAACAATATGATTGTGTCGCAGTACAAAGCTAAGTTTGCCGAGTTGTCCAGGTTTGCGTCCCACTTGGTTGATAATGAGGAGAGAATGACGCGGATGTTTCTAAGAGGTTTGAAACCCGAGATATGTCAATACTTAATTTCTCACAAATTGTGTTTGTATTCAGATGTAGTGAATAGGGCTCAGTTATTGGAGCGCAATAATGAGCCGGCCCTACCAAAAAGATAACGAGCAACAACACGATAATAATCGTACCGGTGGCAACGGTCATCGGAACAATGATAACCATCGTGAAGGAAATTATCATGCCAGAAATGGTAACCACTTCGGTGGTAATCATGGCCAAGATAATAGAAGAAATGATTCAAGTGGAAAATTCAAGAAGATAAGATTTAACGATGATGGGAAGACGCCAACAACAGCACCAACACCAACAACAAATTCTAGGGGAGGAGAACGACCGCCAGTTAGATGCTACAGATGCAGAGAGGAGGGACACATAAGTCCAAATTGTCCACAGCCTTCCAAGGTATGTTTTAGTTGTGGAAAAGATGATCACATAGCTCGATTTTGTCGTGTAGCGAAATCAAGTCCAGCTAGGACGTTGGCACCAAAGGCGGATGCGGACAAAAAAAAGTCGGTAGTTTTAGGAAGAGCATTTTTCGTGACTTCTCAAAAAGCGAGTAACCCGAATGAAGTTAGCACATGTTAGTTAATTATAAATTCTCATGTAAGTCTATACCTTATTAGATCTGGGTTCTATCCATTCTTTTATCTCTCTTGCTTGCGCTCAACGTTTGAACTAGACCCCTAAGAAATTAGACTTTGACTTATCTATCGAAACTCCGTTATGAGAAACCTTCGTTACCTCCACTGTTTATAAATCTTGTTTGATTCAAATCGACACTTTCACATTACCTGTCGATCTTATCTCTTTGAAAATACTTGCATTTGATGTGATTTTAGGAATTGATTAGTTAACTACTCATCATGCTTTTCGTAAGGTTGTTAGCTTTCATATTCCTAACCAACCTGTTATGCAAATTTATGCAACCAAACCACTAAAGTTAATCACTGTCATATCAAGCCATAAGTAAAGAGCCCCAATCCTTTCGTTGTGACGTGGTATCCAAGTCTTGGGATGAGAGTCAAAGTTTTGAATGATATTTTTATTGTTAATAAATTTCCTAACATATTCCTGAAGACTTCTTGGCCTACCCCAGAGCATGAAATCGAACTTTGTATTGACCCTAGTACAAAACTCATCTCTAAAACTCTCAACTATTTTCTTCACCCAAATGAACGTATCATGCGCTAAAGACGTTGGCACGAGCTGTTGAAGATTACGATAATACCATTCAATATCATCATGGAAGAGTGAACGTGGTAGCTGATGCATTGAGTAGAAGATCGTATGCGTTTACGAGTGCGATGTTGTTAACACAAAAACCCAGTTCGTATAACTTACAAATGATGAAGATAGAGTTAAAGACTCCAAGAACCTACGTGAAGATAGCGAATATACGAGTATAATCGACGTTAATCGATAAAGTTAAAGTCGCTCAAGCTACACACCCAGAGCTGATGAATGTGAAGAAGAAGGTTCAAGAGGGCGTTATTCTAGAAGCAAGAATCGATGAATAGAGTAAATCTCAACCCTCGATTTAATTGGGCCATTCGAAATCCTCGATCGTGTAGGAACTGCGGCCTATAGACTCGCTTTACCGCCAAGTATGTCGCGTGTACATGACATTTTTCACGTATCGATGTTACGTAAATATGTTAACGACCCGAACCACATTATTGAATTAAAACCGGACGAGATAGCGGAAGATTTAACGTATGAAGAGATACCTATTAAAATCTTGGATAAGAAGAATCATATTCTACGCTCCAAGGTTATACCTCAAGTCAATGTTTTGTGGAGAAACCACGATGTTGAGGAAATGACCTGGGAGTTAGAATCTGAAATGAAGTCAAGGTATCCTCACCTCTTCGGCATACCAGGTACGCACGTAAATTTCGAGGGCGAAATTTCATAAGGAGGGAGATTAGACGACCCGAATTTTATGAAATGAAAGTATTCAATTTTCCTATAATTATTATTCTATGTTAAATTGATAAAAGGTTAAAGTTAAGGGTGATATTTGAAAAATTTTGCGAAGAAGGCAAGTTGATATAAAATATTCGTTGTGTCTGGGGAATATTCGTTTTAACAGGAATATTAAATGACGACAAGACAATCATTGGTGGACCTCACAAAGTAAGTATTATCGTATTTAAAAAACAGCGTAATTATCTTTTATAAAAATAACTACGAAAGTTTTACCGTTAAACTATTGAACTACCTTAGTAAAAAACGTAAATAAACGCGTGGTTGCATAGTAGCACACGATATTGATTATTAATGTTTACGTAAGAAGTCACTTAGTTATACTCAATTATTGCTACAGTAATTGTTGCATAAAATCTTTCATAT
The DNA here is from genome assembly GCA_020205605.1 of Panax ginseng. Lineage (NCBI taxonomy): Eukaryota > Viridiplantae > Streptophyta > Magnoliopsida > Apiales > Araliaceae > Panax > Panax ginseng. Next base: position 54,855,087 of record CM035143.1, on the reverse strand, counting down.
TATTGATTCAATTATTGTCACAGTATCATCTGCATAATATTTTATATTATTAAATCAATAATTGAGACGACAAAGTTATTCATATTATTATTTGCAATATTGATAATGTCTAGAAAGTTTTGTCGAGGAGAGGTTTGGTCACCTAATAGCGCGCCAATAGGGAGAAATCCTTATCAGAAAGCCCCCTATTTCCTGGGAACGACCTGGTTGTTAAATATTGTGAGTTATAATATTAATGATAAATAAGTTCGTGTTGATTAAAGATTAAATTGATAGTTCCATTGTGTTGGGATTATTAGTGTTAGTGGAAATCGACATTTATTTCGATAATAATTGATGTCTGGAGGTTATATTGACCAATCGGGTAATTAATCAGATAAATGAGCAATTAATTGCTATTAATTCATAATACTTGCATGACTAAATTAAAAATGGAGGTATAGATGAAGGTACTATACTATAATTATTTTTTTACATGATTGTACTATTGATTCACATGATTGTACTATTGATTCACAAGATATACTATTAGGGGAGGTGGTGCAAGTTTGATAATACTTGCAGGACTAAATTAAAAATGAAGGAAAAGATGAAGGTATTATACTGTAATATTTCGAGCCCCAAAACGTGTAATTATCGAAATTATATTTTCCTACAAATAGAAGCTCATTCTTCTTTCATTCTCACCAATTCACTAAGACTCACAAGAGCATTTATAGAGAGAGAATCTTTAGAGAGAAAGTAGAAGAGAAGTTTGCTACCTCGCTATTCCAGTATCTAGTCTTCTTCTGAAGTAAGGGGTATTATTTATTTCATATTCTGAAGAGATATTATTTTTCGTATTCATATGAATATTATTTTCTTTCAATATTCGTAAGGAGTATCATTTTCGTTCCATATTCATTATCTTCGTTTAATATTCGTAAGGAATATTATTTTCGTTTGATATTCGTAAGGGATATTATTTTGTTCAGTATTCATAGGAATAATATTTTCTTCCATACTCTGTAGTATTTGAGTAATATTATTTTGTCTCGTATTCCTGATTATACCATCATTCGGTTAAAGTATTGTTTTTATATTCCGTGAAATTAGTAGAATATCCTTGAAATTTGCGCTTCATCTAGTATTGCTTCACAAGGATATTTTACGCACATTCTTGTTAAATTTTAAGTTTTTCATGCTTGAAGTAATCGTCCATGAGTACTATCCATTTATACTTGTACTATTCACAACAAAAGATTATTCACGGGTACTATTCATAAAATACTATTCATTTAGTACTATTCTCGAGTACTATTTTTCAAGTACTATTCACGGGTACTATTCACTCAGTACTATTCAATTCGTGAGTACTATTCATAACAAAAATTGATTTCTTTTCGGTCCAAATCATTTTTGATACATTATCATTCTTGAATTTTACTCCACAAAGCAGTATCATGTTGACAATTTGGACAATATTGAATTCTGGATAAATTAAATTATAAATCTTTAAAAATCTATCCTTGAACTTGTTTTATTGAATTCTTATATCATTGTCATCATCCTCATGTTTATATTATGTTGAAAGTCATCCGTGGCCTGTAGTGCATAGATGGACTTGATATGATTATGACCGGGGATTATTCGGTATAATCATGACCGTAATGTTACAAATGATGCGGTAAAAGTCCTCATTGGCCCGTAGTACATTGATGGACAGTTGTTGGCATGATCATGACCATTGATGAATACACGAATATCCTTGGCCCGTAGTGCATGGATAATTTGTGGTCGTGATACTAAAGAATATCCTTGGCCGTAGTGCATGGGTGATTCGATGATGTGGATTATTTATTAAGCTGAGTCTCAGCGATAAAAGTGATGAAAACCCTTTTAAATCATAGAAAATAGTATATTTTATGCTCTACTTGACTCTTCTAATGGATTGCTTGTTCCGTTGCAGTTAAACTTGATGTTTGTTATATTTTATCAGTATAACATTGTTGAAGGCTAACGATAAATTATTTTGCATTATCTTAATCATAATATTTCTTACTGGGCTAGTTGAGCTCACCCTTTTGCTTTCATTGTTCTCTTCAGGAAATGAGAACGTAGCTGGGACTAGTCAGGGAACGGAGTGATGGTTCAGATGATAACATTAGTAGTCCTCACTATTCTATGAAATAGTGTGATAATAAATGTATTGAGGACTCCATTTGAGTTGAATACTGTCTAGAAGACAATATTCATATTAAAACTCTCAGTTTATGTTTTATCGTATTTTACACGAAAGTTGTATTATTAAGTTGTATTTGAATTTTGTACCATGTATTTGGCAACTCAAGATGGGTGATGTATACCTATTTCGGGGGCGTCACATGGAAGGTTTATTATTTAATTTTATTATGATCGGGTAGTTAGACATGAATGTTTTTATCAAGTGAACACCAAATCTTGCGAGAATAAAGTACCCGGATTTGGGGGTGTCACAAGTTGGTATCAAAGATTTAGGTTATGAATCTTAGGTGGGGGAAAACCTTAGGAAGTAACCTTTGAAAAGATAGCGGTGATAAACTCTTATCGAATTTTAAGGGGAAAGTAATAAAACACTTATGTGCTTATGTGATTCAAAACTATGTGCTCGTGAGTGTCGAGTAGTAACAAGTAATAATTAAAACTTAAAAATTTTTGTTGTCAGGATGGCTAATGTAGGAGAATCCAGTCAGGCTAGGGAGGAAGGACCTCAGATGCCTAGAGAGAAGGAGTCTCGTGACATTCAGGTGGTTTGGGAACAACTACTTGCATGGGAGTTAGCTCCGTTGGTCACAGTGGTTGAGCAGGAGCGTTTACCTGATGAGGAGGATGATGTAGAAATGGATGAGGAGGATCCCATTGAGCTGCCACAGTCGAATGAGGATGATGAGGACAAGGAGAAAGAGATTCCACTGAACTCGATCGATGCTCGTATGTACGATGAAGTATACGACCGCAATTTGGAACTTCAGGATACCGTCGAGGAGTTGGAAGATATAGTAGCTGAACAATAAAACCTCGATGGCACAAAAGGACGATGAGATCCAAGATCGATACGAACGTCTGAATAATTTCGAAGAGAAGCTAATCCACACTGAAGGAGAGAATGAGCAAATGACATAGGAGATTGTAGAGCTGAAGAACAAGTTGAAAGAAGAATCTACTAAGAGGGCAAGAGCCGAAGACGCGTACGAGGAAGCTTATCAACGAGCCGGGATAGCAGAGAGAGATGCACAAGCAAAGAGGATGAAGATGGAGGAGATTAATAATGTATTCAACACCATAATTAATAGAGCTCAAGATCGGGTTATGTATTATCCAATTCAGTTCGAGACACTGCCGCCGTACATATTAGATCGCCGAACAATGTTTCGAATTATGGAGGAAGAGCGTCCTAAGGCTACGCATCATCTTAGTAGGACATCGTAGAGAATGTACCTGATATGCGATTAATATAATGTTAAATAATATGTAAATCCCTAGTGATATGTAATCGATGGGATATGATGTTGTCCTGAAACTTTAGTAGTTCAGGAAACTAATGTAAATAGCAGTGATGCTATTGTTCTTATGTTTTCAAAAAGATTATAAATGAATAAAAGTTATTATTTTATGTTATTCAAAGTGTTATGTGTTATGTGATGATTACTTTTATGGGGTGCAAGTTAAGTAGAAAATACTTAAAGGAGTTGAGCAATAATCTAATGAGTATATTTTAACAGAAAAAGCCTCCAAGACGTCAACCACGATAGAGGACCCCTGAGGGATCTACTAATAATAACAACACCGAAGCTAACCCCGTTCAGCAGCTAGTGACGTTACTGACGGGTGCACTGCATAATCAACCGCAGAATCAAGTTGTGACATTTAAGGACTTCAAGGCGGTTGGACCACTAGAATTCCGTGGGTCCATGAATCCAGTTGAGGCACAGACCTGGATCATGGAGATAGAGAAAGTGTTCGATGTTGCGAGAGTAAAAATGAATCAGAAGACTGCTTTTGCAACATTCATGTTGAAATCAGAGTCTAGTTATTGGTGGCAAACCAATAAAACTCGAGGAGGACAAGGGGTTATGACTTGGGATAGGTTTAAGGAGATATTCTTCGAGACTTATTTCCCAGAGAGTTCGAAGAATCAGATGGAGGTGAAGTTTTTAGAACTGAAGCAGGGATCAATGACGATGTCGGAGTATGCCACAAAATTTAACGAGTTGGCGAGGTTTGCGCCATATCAAGTCAACACAGATGAGCGCAAGGCTAAGAGGTTTGAGTAGGGACTGAAATCCTGGTTGCACAGTAGGGTCTCCCTGTTCCAGCTGAAGACATTTACAGTAGTAATGGAGAAGGCCATTCTCGCTGAAGGTGGAGGCGAGGCGGTAACAAAGTTTAATCAAGAACAAAGAAAGAAGAAGAATGAAGTGGAGGTTAAGAATGGGAGTGGTGGTAGTGGAAATGGCAACAATAACCTGAAGAGAAAATGGAGTGGAAATATGAGTGTTGGAAATTGTGACATTCCCAAATATGGATACTTTTTACCTAAGATTTGGTACATCATTTCTATAAATATTGAGAAAGATATAAACATAAATTGTTTATACATTAAACTTTTACACATCATTCCCAAGGTCTACAACCTTAACTTAATACATAGCTTCAATATCTTAAATGTTTATAATAATATTTTCGTCAGAAAATTTAATAAATCTAACTGCACCATAATTTAATCTTGCACTTTGCCTTTGCTTCTGTCTTTACTTGAGCTTTCCTCTTAATCTAAAATTTTTTATCATGATATAACAAGGGTGACTAACAAATTTGCCCAGCAAGTTTAAATTTAATATAGGATATATCATGATTGAAAGAATTGAACAAAAAGCTGGCTACGTTCAACAATATACTAATTGAGAACTAGCAAGAATCAAATTTCATAACTGAACGATCAGGACGACAAGGATTATTGTCAATAATGAATATGAATAATTCAACTAGACCAGATGGTAATGAAGGTGATCAGCCTTTCATACCTAATGAACATATGCAACATGCACTAAGTGCGAATCACTAATCAGTATAGATGTGAATAATCAACAATAATTATTCACTAACATGCTTTGAACATACAACTCAAGTTTGAGTTAGGAAACTTGCATGTACCGCTGATTACCTCTAAGCAATCTAATTTAATCTCTCATGAAAGACCTATCAAGTATGAGATTGATCTTTCAATTAGCATAACATACATGTTAGCTCATACAACTATTTCTTTATCCATAAATTATCTAATAATTAATCACAAAAATCAAACATTTGATAACAGCTTAACACATCAGTGTTATTATCATCCTTTGATAATTCTTTAATCACTATATCATATACATTATGATTTAACATCTTAATCTTATATATTATAAGTTCTTCTTTAACCTCTAATAAGTCAAATACTAATCCAGCAACCCAGATTTGTAATCCAGCAAACCAGATTGCAATCCAGCAAACTAGATTCCAAATCTAGCAAACTGTATTCCAAATCCAACAACTTGAATTCAACTAATTTCCAATCTAGCAAGCCTGGATTCATAAATCTTTCAATCCAGTAAGCTGGATTCAATATCCTTCAATCCAGCAAGTCTGGATTCAAAAATCCTTCAATCCAGCAAGCTGGATTCCATATCCTTTTTACGAAAATACTAAATCAACTTATTATTTTTCTATTCTTTGTCCAAACATATATACATATATTTCATACACAAAAAGTATTTTTCTATAATTTTACAACTTCCATTAGTATTTTCCAAAAAGCATTTTTAGTGTGTAGCTTAAGAATTTAGCCCCATTATGATCAACTCCAGAAATTCCCATCTCTTGGCATAATCTTATACGTGTTAACGTGAGCCTCTAGTTACATTTCGTGGCCATCGGAGTTATTAATCTCCGGTTATAGTCATTTTCGTCGGAAAATCACAAAAATTGAAATGGTCATAACTTGGTCATTTTAAGTCAGAATGAGCTCATTTTTGGACGGGATGTACTTAATACTAAATATTTTCATGTCCCAAAAGACCAGAAGTGTTCTCACAAATTAAGTGGCCGAAACAGCCCTTACAAAAGTTTGAGCATTAGTTTTTTTTCCTTTTTCACTTTTTATGCTTTGTTAAAAATAGTCCATACGGAAATATACAACTCCTTTTTCAGTGATTCCACTTGGAGATATTAGAAAACTTATCATAGTATCCTCCCAAATCTTTCCAGAATTTTTGAATTTTCGAAAAATGACTAAGCTGCCTCTACTCCTGACTGTCCAAAAACAGTCTATTTTCTTTATTAACAACGAAACTATTTTTGCTAAAACAGTCACTACTACTTGTGTAGTCAACATTTTGGAGTGCTACCACTTGGGTTTAGTAGATAATTTACATATCTAGCACCTCTCTTTGATGGATCGCAAAAAGAAGGTGTAGTTCAAAAACGGTGAAAATCCAAAGTACATAGAAATTTTATGGTTTATAATTTAGAAAATCACTTTCCTTTACTTTTGATTTCCAAACAAATTAACACCCAATATGGGTATATCTAAACAATAAACACCCATAAACATTTATATTCATAGTTTTTAAGTTTAGAAACATAGAATCAATGTGACACCCCCAAAATAGGTCCAATCCATCCAACCTATTCTGAGTCGCCAAATACATGGTACAGAAAATAACTACAACTTTATTACTACAATTGTCGTGCAAAATACGACAGCTCATATACTGTGAGTTTCAATACAAATATTGTTACGTATATAATATGACAATATTCATATTTAAATTATTACAATGCCATATAAAGTACATCAGCAAATATATCAAGTCCCGGAAGGGACACGAGAAGATTTATGTTCTTCTCATTCTAATGGAGTGCTCCTTTGACGCTTCCAAATTCTGATTCGCTTTACCCTATTATAGTTCACCAAAATTAAATATCAAATGATGTATAAAACATGTCACACACATTTTAAGTTCCTAGTACAATTATTATGCCACACCGTTTCATAATATGATTAGGCTTGGGACTAATTTGTATCACCACTTTATACCCATGTTCTCTCTGCTAGTCCTAGCTACACTTTTATTACCTGAAAGGGGTGGTGAAGTAAAAGGGTGAGCACAAATAGCCCAGTATAGAATATCATGACTTAAGATAATTAAATTATCAAAAGAATTTAGTTATTTAAAACATATGGTAGAAGATAAAAGTTTTCAACCATAATAGCAGCGAAATCAACAATCCATTAGAAGAGTCAAGTAGAACATAATGTCTACTATCTCCTTTAGATTAAAAATCCATCGTTAATATTTCATTCGTGTAATACTCATCAAAAGTTCTTTGTTATACCCAAGACAAAGAGAACTCTCATCACCTGTCTTCACTTAAACCACCACAAATTATAATTAAATCAAAATTCATATTTATAATCAAGTAAATCAACAATCCAACTTTTCACTACATGCCAAAGATATACAACTGTAAAACCAATAACCAATAGTCCATCTTTGCACTATAGGCCAAAGATATACAACTGTAAAACCAATAATGCTGAGACTCAGCTTAATAGTATCACGACCACGAATTATCCATGCACTACGGGCCAAGGATATTCGTGTTTTCAATTACGGTCATGATTATATCGAATAATCCCTAGTCATAATCATACCAAGTCCATCTATGCAATACGGGCCAAAGATGACTTTTACCACATCATTTGTAACATTACGGTCATGATTATACTGAATAATCTCTGGTCATAATCATACCAAGTCCATCTATGCACTACGGGCCAATGATGACTTTTACCACATCATTTGTAACATTACGGTCATGATTATACCGAATAATCCCTGGTCATAATCATACCAAGTCCATCTATGCACTGCTGGCCATAGATGACTTTCAACACAATATAAGCATGAGAATGATGACAATGATATATATAATGAATAAACATAAATGATCAGAAAAATAAGATAACATAGATCTTAGTGATTTTCAACTTAATTATCAAGAGTCCAAATTGATAACATAATAATAGATGAATCACAAACTATTAAGGATATTCTAATCATTTCAGGACTGTTCACCATTTAATGATAAACTGAATAAATGAATAATAATATCCTACCATAATATGGAGTATGAAAGAAAATGATATTCTTTTTACCATAAAAATGATACCCCTTTACCACAATAATGATATCCCTTACCTTAGCATGTGATTTGATTCTGCTTTCGGTGAAATTGATCAACTTAAACAATGCTTGCATTCCTTATCTACACTTGGAGTAACATTACACTCAATAGAGATACTCATAATATTATACTCATAATATTGTAGTAAAAGAATTCTATATCTTTAATTAGTGTAGTGATGGTGTGTGTTTAGTTACTCAACCGAGCAACCTATTTATACTGAAAATTTAGTAAACAACTAGCACACCTGCTTTGACAAAATAACCAAATGAGGTATATAATAATGGTAGTGGAATTTATGGTCCCACAGAGAAAACTAACTTGTACACGTTTTAACAAAATTTGTTCAATAATAGAGTTGTGATCCATACTACTTTAGAAAAAGTAGAGTGTCGGCAAGTCTTGCCAAACTTACTTTTGTAAAAAGAAAATAATTGAACAAATGCCTGTATATCGTACTTAACTTTAATCAACACCTTTTATTCATCAATTATTTACACATTTTCAATCTTTCAATAATTATTCACAATTATTAATATATATCCACAATACTTCCAACTGGTATAATTATATCATATCAAATAATATGAGTCATTGTGCAATAACTAATGTGATAATTATTGAATAAAAGACTGAGTTACTTCTTACTTAATTAAGAATCAATACCTTTAAATTTTATTAAAAGTAAGGATCAACATAAAATCAAATTTATCTCGAATAACATATAAACCAACTAATAATTCATTATTCATTTAAGTTATCTTTATTTATCGCATAATATCATTATATTAAATAATTTTCATGTTTTACAACTTAGAACAACATCCTTTATCGTCGAAAACATTACACGTTGCATACATGCATGCCCGACGTCCTCCGATTGCCTCTGAATGCACATCAGTCCTTAAAATAGCCATTTTAGGCCTTAATAATGATCTCAAATTTCAAAATATATAGAATGAAAGTTTTAGGTCAACTCGTTATCTTTCCGAATCATCCTGAATCACCTCAATCGAAGTTCATATGAAAACGTTATGCCCAATTTACTAAAGGACGTCCGAACATATTTTGGCTTAACACTTGACCAGCGCCTAGGCGCCCAAGAACAGATTCTAAGCACCGAGCCTAGTGCCTAGGCACTCGACCTTTGGCACTTAACTCCAATTTTCTAGATTTTGCAACTTTTGACACACATACTTCAAGTCTTCATAACTTCTTCATCCGTTATCAGAATTAGTCCGTTTTTAATGCTATGGAAAGCTTGTAACATGCTCTAAAAAACCCCTATGATTTCATAATTTTTCAGATTCATTAATTACTCCAAAATTTGGTTCCAAAGTCCCCCAAGACTAAGTTATTCATCGTTTAACATGTTTTACAAAAACTTTAATTTCAATATTTTGGGCTACAGAAGGAAGAGGTTGTGAGAAAAATAAGAAAGACATCTCCTGATTTTTTCCTTATTAGGCTCAGTCAATTGCCTAACTCCCTTGTCCCACCAAAATAAAATTAAACAATCAAACAAAAGGTTGGTGAGGAATGTGTGGAAAGTTTGAAGTAATAGGAAAATAAGCCTCAAGATTATTCCACCTCTATCAGCATTAACCTCCCCTCTCATAGACCACAATATTCTAGAAGGTTTAATACTCCTCTATTATTAGCTCATTTATCCGATTAATTGGTCATTTGACCATTTATCAATTTAATATTTTATAAACATCATAAATTAAATTAGACTTTTATTTCATAAAATTCGGGGTCTTACAATCACCCCACCTTATGAAATTTCATCCTCGAAATTTACGTACGTACCTGAAATTCTGAAGAACTAAGAATTTCAAATTCTAGCTCCCAAGCTACTTCTTCTATCTCATGGTTCATCCATTGCTCAATTCCTGTATTTCAGATATCATTCTAGAATACAGTTTCAAAACAAGGGTTAATTGTCATGCCACATATTATAACTATACTCTGACCGACCAATTAAATACCAAATAAACTTAGGTAGGTCATACTAGAAAATGAATTCCCTGTCTCTCCCCTCCTAGTTCTTATCTCACATCTCAGTCAGGGATCATATCCCTAAGCTTTGATACCAACTGTGATGCCCCCAAAATAGGTCCAATTCATCCAACCTATTCTGAGTCGCCAATACATGGTACAGAAAACAACTACAACTTTATTACTACAATTGTCGTGCAAAATACGATGACTCATATACTGTGAGTTTTAATACAAATATTGTTACGTATATAATACGACACTATTCATATTTAAATTATTACAATGCCATATAAAGTACAACAACAAATATATCAAGTCCCCGAAGGGACACGAGAAGATTTATGTTCTCATCATTCTAATGGAGTGCACCTTTAACGCTTCCAAATTCTGATTCGCCTCACCCTATTATAGTTCACCAAAATTAAATATCAAATGATGTATAAAACATGTCACACATATTTTAAGTTCCTAGTACAATTATTATGCCACACCATTTCATAATTTGATTAGGCTTGTGACTAATTTGTATCACCACTTTATACCCATGTTCTCTCTGCTAGTCCCAGCTACACTTTTATTACCTGAAAGGAGTGGTGAAGTAAAAGGGTGAGCACAAATAGCCCAGTATAGAATATCATGACTTAAGATAATTAAATTATCAAAAGAATTTAGTTATTTAAAACATATTGCAGAAGATAAAAGTTTTCAACCATAATAGCAGCGGAATCAACAATCCATTAGAAGAGTCAAGTAGAACATAATGTCTACTATCTCCTCTAGATTAAAAATCCATCGTTAATATTTCATTCATGTAATACTCATCAACAGTTCTTTGTTATACCCAAGACAAAGAGAACTCTCATCACCTGTCTTCACCTGAACCACCACAAATTCTAATTAAATCAAAATTCATATTTATAATCAAGTAAATCAACAGTCCAACTTTTCACTACGTGCCAAAGATATACAACTGTAAAACCAATAACCAATAGTCCATCTTTGCACTATAGGCCAAAGATATACAACTGTAAAACCAATAATGCTGAGACTCAGCTTAATAGTATCACGACCACGAATTATCCATGCACTACGGGCCAAGGATATTCGTGTTTTCAATTACGGTCATGATTATATCGAATAATCCCTGGTCATAATCATACCAAGTCCATCTATGCAATATGGGCCAAAGATGACTTTTACCACATCATTTGTAACATTACGGTCATGATTATACTGAATAATCCCTGGTCATAATCATACCAAGTCCATCTATGCACTACGGGCCAATGATGACTTTTACCACATCATTTGTAACATTACGGTCATGATTATACCGAATAATCCCTGGTCATAATCATACCAAGTCCATCTATGCACTACTGGCCATAGATGACTTTCTACATAATATAAGCATGAGAATGATGACAATGATATATATAATGAATAAACATAAATCATCAGAAAAATAAGATAACATAGATCTTAGTGATTTTCAACTTAATTATCAAGAGTCCAAATTGATAACATAATAATAGATGAATCACAAACTATTAAGGATATTCTTATCCTTTCAGGACTTTTCACCATTTCATGATAAACTGAATAAACGAATAATAATATCCTACCATAATATGGAGTATGAAAGAAAATGATATTTTTTTACCATAAAAATGATACCCCTTACCACAATAATGATATCCCTTACCTTAGCATGTGACTTGATTCTGCTTTCGGTGAAATTGATCAACTTAAACAATGCTTACATTCCTTATCTACACTTGGAGTAACATTACACTCAATAGAGATACTATAATATTACACTCATAATATTGTAGTGTAGTGATGGTGTGTGTTTAGTTACTCAACTGAGCAACCTATTTATACTGAAAATTTAGTACACAACTAGCACACCTGTTTTGACAAAATAACCAAATGAGGTATATAGTAATGGTAGTGGAATTTATGGTCCCATAAAGAAAACCAACTTATACACATTTTAACAAAATTTGTTCAATAATAGAGTTGTGGTCCATACTACTTTAGAAAAAGTAGAGTGTCGGAAAGTCCTGCCAAACTTACTTTTGTAAAAAGAAAATAATTGAAAAAACGTCTGTATATCGTACTTAACTTTAATCAACACCTTTTATTCATCAATTATTTACACATTTTTAATCTTTCAATAATTATTCACAATTATTAACATAGATCCACAATACTTCCAACTGGTATAATTATATCATATCAAATAATATGAGTCATTGTGAAATAACTACTGTGACAATTATTGAATAAAAGACAGAGTTACTTCTTACTTAATTAAGAATCAATACCTTTAAATTTTAGTAAAAGTAAGGATCAACATCAAATCATATTTATCTCGAATAACATATAAACCAACTAATAATTCATTATTCATTTAAGTTGTCTTTATTTATCGCATAATATCATTATATTTAATAATGTTAATGTTTTACAACTTAGAACAACATCCTTTATCGTCAAAAACATTACACGTTGCATACGTGCATGCCTGACGTCCTCTGATTGCCTCTAAATGCACATCAGTCCCTAAAATAGCCATTTTAGGCCTTGATAACGATCTCAAATTTCAAAATATTTAGAATGAAAGGTTTAGGTCTACTCGTTATCTTTCCGAATCATCCTGAATCACCTCAATCGGAGTTCGTATGAAAACGTTATGTCCAATTTACTAAAGGACGTCCGAACAGATTTTGGCCTAACACTTGACCAGCGCCTAGGCGCCCAAATTTGGCCTTGGGAAAGCGCCTAGGCGCCCAAGAACAGATTCTAAGTGCCGAGCCTAGTGCCTAAGCGCTCGACCTTTGGCACTTAACTCCAATTTTCCAGATTTTGAAACTTTTGACACACATACTTCAAATCTTCATAACTTCTTCATCCATTATCGGAATTAGTCCGTTTTCGAGGCTATGGAAAGCTTGTAACATGCTCTACAAAACCCTCATGATTTCATAATTTTTTAGATTAATTAATTATTCCAAAATATGGCTCCAAAGTCCCCCAAGACTAAGTTATTCATCGCATAACATGTTTTACAAAAACTTTCATCACAACTTCAATTTAAATCATTTTTTGTTCTTTCAAATTAGAATATTTCCATAAGTTCTTAATCTATAAATCCTCCTTAGATTTTACACATAAATCAACCATCAACACTTTTACAAGTTTGATTTAAGTCCTCAACATAACTTTTGTTCATCCTCAAACATATGCCCAACTTTTTGATCTTAAATTCTATTATGACATGGATTAAACATAAAATATTTATCATATATTTCCTTATTACTTTGGATCTATCATGATCCCCTATAACCCAACTTTCAACAAATCAAACTCTTAGAAAAATTAAAGAGATGAAAAGTTTTGGTTTTTACCTTTTGATTTCTTATTCATCCTCCATGCTTCCATGGTTTCATCTTCTTCTTTCTTCCTTTCTTTCTCTTTCCTTTCTCTCTTCTCTCTTTCTTCTTCTGAACATGGCTATGGGAGGGAGCATGGGAGAATGAGAAAGTGTGCTGAAAATGAAAATGAAAATGATGGTATTTTTCTTTTTTTTCCTTTCTTCTTCTTCTTCATTCTCCTTTTCTCTCTCTCTCTCTCTATCTTATCAATATTTTGGGCTACAGAAGGAAGAGGTTGTGAGAAAAATAAGAAAGACATCTCCTAATTTTTTCCTTATTAGGCTCAATCAATTGCCTAACTCCCTTGTCCCACCAAAATGAAATTAAACAATCCAACAAAAGGTTGGTGAGGAATGTGTGGAAAGTTTGAAGTAATAGGAAAATAAGCCTCAAGATTATTCCACCTCTATCAGCATTAACCGCCCCTCTCATAGACCACAATATTCTAGAAGGTTTAATACTCCTCTATTATTAGCTCATTTATCCGATTAATTGTTCATTTGACCATTTTATCAATGTAATATTTTATAAAAATCATAAATTAAATTAGACTTTTATTTCATAAAATTTGGGGTCTTACAATCAAGGTTTGATTTAGAATAATCAAAAATTACATAAACAAAAGGGGTTTATACCTTTAATTTGTGGTTACCCTTCCTTATTCTTCCATGGATGAACCTTCTCTCCCCTCTTCTCTCTTCTTCCTTCCATGGCTGTCGAAGCCTCTCTTCTCTTACTCTCTCTCTCTCTCTTTAGTTCTTGTTAGAATAATAAAAGAGATGAAAGAGAAAAATAAGATAGATTTTTATTAGATATAGATATATATCAATTATCTATACCCAATCTCCTTTTCCTCCTCATGTTTCATCCGGCCATGTGACCCTTAATTCCTCCACCACATTTGGTTTAGTTCCTTAGTTAATGCTTTATTAATTGTCCCACATGTTCCTCCACTAATCTTTCCTTGTGGCCAATTATTGTCCACTCCTTTTTCTCTTCTTTGTTTGCCAACCATGTGGCCACTTCTTCGTCCTCTCATTAGCCCACTATGTGGCCTCTTTTGTTTCTTAAAATAAAACCGGCCATGTAGCCTTATATCTACCAAGTTTGCTTTTGTTTTTGTTGTAATATCTAGTATATCAAAAGTCTAAAGTACCCCTCTTCAATTGGGCCTTAAAGTTGGGCCACCATTTTCATCCCTTGGGCTTTTAATTTAGTTTCTTTGGGCTATAACAAATAACATATTCCAACACTTTTTAATATTACCATTCCGTAATTATTTAATTAGGATTTCCATGTACTCAATTTAGATTCAAATTCTTACTCAAGTACATTTAATTTCTTAACCCAATTAGACTTACCTTAATTAGGTTATAAAATTAATTAATTGAGATATATAAAATAAATCTCTTAGAACTAGTATATATTATAAATACTATTATTCCCTCATCTCATAACCCTTAAGTTATTCAATCCTTCAATCCTAATATATAATTAGGATTACACTAGTTTCTTTTATTTGTTTATATAATAAACAAATATAAACAAATCACATAATATTCATATTCACTTACTCCCATAATCATATAAAATAATCAAATAGATTGAGATATGATTCACAAATCTCTTAGATTAGGTCACTAATATATAATTAAAATACTAGGACCACTAAATAATAATAACCATTTAGGTTATTTAATTATCATACTTAATTTAAATAACTTATTTAAATTATACAATTTATATTGTATAATTAAATTTAATTTCCTCATTCTCTCCATAAAGTGTTTTTAAACGATTTATTTATATATATTAAATATATAATTTAATATATTCAATCATTTATTCAAATATGAATTTAATTTACTAACTAGTTGATACCAATATACATATTTGCATATTGGATCTCATCCCATAATTTTACTTTACATCATTTGGTATAATATTAAATATTATACCATTAACCATATAACATAATACCATATATCCAATGATTTTCTTTATTTTCTATAAATTGTCTTCACAATTTATTTAACTGAAATAAATATATTAATATATTCACCACATACACATATTCTTAAGAACTTATACACTAAACATATACCTCATTATCAGACTATCACTTATAGTCTATCAAATCATCCAAGTTCTTCTCCAAAAATTTTGAAATCCTTAAAATTCCTTCACAGAAACGTCAAATCCATACACTTATTTTCTGTCTAGGTTCATCTCATAACATTTAATCCATCATTTTAGGATTTTAATAACTACCTAAATTCTCGGGTTGTCACAGAAATCAGTAGGGTAATCAGCAGAATAAGAAGTTTGAAGCATGTGTTACATGCGGAAAGTTTCACAAGGGTATATGCTTAATTGGGAAACATGTAAGCTTTAACTGTGGCCAGGAAGGTCACATCGTCCCAAATTGCAATCAACCCAAGAAGAACGTTTGCTTTACATGCGGGTCAAAGAATCATTTTGCTCGTGAGTGCCCTATGAAGAAAGCCGGGGAGACAACAGGAAGCAAGGGAGGTAGCAGTGGAGGTACATGGACCATTGTTGGACCAACGTTATCAAACAAACCCACAGCCAGAACCTTCAACATGATTGTGCAAGATGATTTGCAATCAAAGGATGTTGTGTCAGGTATTATCCCAATCAATGATATAGATGCTTATGTATTATTTGATTCAGGTGCTACTTGCTCGTTTATAACTGATGAATTTGCTAAGAGGTTAGGATTTCCTAGTGAAGAATTGAATTTCCCTTTAAACATAGAAATTGCGAATAAGGAAGTAATTTCTGTTAGGTTCGTATACAAGAATTGTAGGGTGAATATTAAGGGAAATGTCATGATGGTACATTTAATTCCGATAAAACTTGGAAAGTTTGATGTTATTTTGGGAATGGATTGGTTGTTCAATTATGGAGCTATAATTGATTGCCAAAAGAAATGTGTAAACCTTATGACTCCGTCAAAGGTAGTTTTCTATGGTAGAAAATCGCCTAGACATGCGAGATGTCTGACGATTATATTGGCCAAGAAGTTGTTGAGTCAAGGCTGTGTGGGTTATTTAGCTTACATAGTCGATACTCAGAGGAAGGGGGTGAAACTGGAAGAGATACCAGTGGTTAGGGAATTTGTAGATGTTTTTCCGGAGGATTTTCCAAGATTTCCGCCTGGCAGAGAAATTGAGTTCGTGATCGACTTAGCGCCAAGAACATCCCCGATATCGAAGGCCCCGTACAGAATTGCTCTAGTAGAGATGAAGGAACTGATGGTGCAACTGCAGGAGCTGTTAGATAAGAAATACATTCAGCCGAGTGTGTCACCGTGGGGAGCACCGGTGTTATTCATAAAGAAGAAGGATGGGTCAATGCGTCTTTGCATTGATTATAGATGACTTGTTTGATCAATTGAAGGGTGCTAGATACTTCTCAAAAATAGATTTGAGAAGTGGGTATCAGTAATTAAAGGTAAGAAAGGAGGATGTACCTAGAACGGCATTCAGAACTCGGTACGAACATTACGAGTTTCTGGTGATGTCTTTTGGTTTGACCAATGCCCCTGCTGCATTCATGGATTTGATGAACATGGTGTTTAAACCATTCTTAGAAAAGTTTGTGGTAGTATTTATCGACGATATTCTGGTGTACTCCAAATCTCAAGAAGAACACGTGGAACATTTACGTTTGACATTGGAGGAAAAGAAAAGTTGTACGCAAAATTCTCTAAGTGTGAATTTTGGCTAGATCGTGTACAATTTCTAGGTCATGTGATTGACAAAGACGAAATCTCAGTGGATCCATCAAAAGTTGAAGTTGTAATCAATTGGGAACAACCAAGGACACCTTCGAAGGTGAGGAGTTTCTTGGGACTGGCCGATTATTATAGACTGTTATTCAAGATTTTTCCAAGATAGCCACTCCGTTAACAAATTTGACAAGGAAAGCTGTAAAATTTGTTTGGACGGAGAAGTGTGAAGAAAGTTTTCAAGATTTGAAGAAGAAGTTAAGTGTGGCACCTGTGTTATCATTACTAGATAATACATGAAACTTTGTGGTGTATAGTGATGCCTCACATAAAGGATTGGGTTGTGTTCTTATTCAGACTGGAAAAGTTATTGCATATGCATCAAGATAACTGAATGACTATGAGAAAGATTATCCGACTCATGATTTAGAGTTGGTTGCAGTAGTATTTGCTCTGAAGATATGGAGACACTATCTCTATGGAGAGAAATGTGAGATATATATAGACCATAAGAGTCTGAAGTATATTTTCACTCAGAACTACCTGAACATGCGTCAAAGGAGATGGATGGAATTAATAAAAGATTATGATTATGAGATCTTTTACCATCCGAGCAAGGCAAATGTGGTTGCAGATGCTTTGAGCAGGAAAGGTAGGGAAAAGTTAATGCTGATAACCACTCAGGAGGAGCTTATTTCAACAATGACAAAGCTAGATTTGGAAACAAGATTTCCAAAAGAATACGATGAACGACTATTCCAGATAGAAGCTAGTCCAACTTTGGTGGACAAAGTTAAGAATGCTCAAATACAAGATGAAGAATGTGGAAAGATCAAAGAGAAAGTGGTTGAGAGTGGTGAAGTGAAATATAAGATCGATACCGAAGGGTTACTAAGATTCGAGGGAAAAATCTGGGTTCCAGCTATACCAGATATTAAAGAAGAAATCTTGATTGAAGCTCATAACTCAAGATACTCAGTTCATCCAGGAAGTACGAAGATGTATCAAGATTTACGACGCCATTTTTGGTGGCCAAACATGAAAAAAGATGTCACAGAATGTGTCGCAAAATGTTTGACATCCCAAAGAGTTAAGGTCGAGCATCAAAGACCAAGCAGATTACTTCAACCATTGGAAATACCGGAGTGGAAATGGGAACACATCACAATGGAGTTTGTGGTGGGTCTTCCAACTACTCAGAGATGATGCGATGCGATTTGGGTGATAGTGGACAGACTGACAAAATTAACACACTTTTTGTCGATAAAGATTAGGTTCAATCTTGATCAGTTGGCAAGGTTATACGTTAAAGAGATCATTTTGAGGCATGGAGTGCCACTGTCAATTGTGTTAGATAGAGATCCGCGATTCACATCAAACTTCTGAAAGAGACTACAAGAATGTATGGGAACATAGTTGAGAATGAGTACGGCATAACATCCGCAAACAGATGGCCAAAGCGAACGAATAATCCAGACAATGGAAGATATGCTTAGGGCATGCATCATGGATTTCAAAGGGAGCTAGGATAAACATTTACCATTGGTGGAATTTTCTTACAATAACAGTTACCACGCTAGCATCGGCATGCCGCCCTACGAAGCATTATAGGGCAAAAGTGCGTAACTCCTTTGTCTTTGGGATGAAGTCGGTGAACGCCATTCGTTAGGACCAGAATCGCATGCAAAGAATGCCGAGGTTGTTAAACTCATCGAGACAAGATTGGTAGTACGCCAAGACAAGCGGTAAGAAGTATCTTTGATCAACATAGACAAGATCGTGAGTTCAACATAGGAAATTACGTGTTCTTAAAAGTTTCTCCTTGGAAGGGGAAAATTCATTTTAGTAAAAAGGGAAAGCTAAGCCCGAGGTTTATTGGACCCTTCGAAGTGCTAAGAGTAGGAGAAGTGGCTTACGAGGTAGCTCTACCTCCAGAGTTAGTAAACGTTCACAATGTTTTTCATGTTTCGGTGTTACGACCGTATAAACCCGATTATAAGCACGTGATCGAGTACGAACCATTACAGTTTGATAAGGACTTGTCCTATGAAGAGATTCCTATCCAGATAGTTGACATGATAGAACAGGTGCTCAGGAATAAAGTAATACCTTCTGTGAAGGTGATATGGAGGAACCACAATGCTGAAGAAGCTACGTGAGAACTCGAAGATAAAATGATGAAAGATTATCCTGAGTTATTTGTTTAATCTGTGTCTTCGATTCTGGGGATAGAATCTTTGTAAGTAGGGAAGAATGTGATAGATGAATTATTTGAATTGTGATTCTGGGGACATGATCCTTGTAATGAGGGAAGGATGTAACAATCCAAGATTTTATTATTTGTAATTTAGAATATTTACTAAATTAAATAAATATTTTATTAATGTGGTTGTTGTTAGTAAATAATTGTGAATTAAATTACTAGATGATATTCGAATTTAATTTAATTGAAATAGTTAGTGAATTGTATGATAAGATGAGATGTTATATTATTTTTTTAATTTAATAATTAAAATGGTATGTGAAGTTATTAAATAAAATTATAATGAGAATATAATTTGTGATAAGTGGAATTTTTTTTTAATATATTGTAATTGGTTATTTAACTAATGTTGGATATGGAGGTATAAATATAAGATTATAAACTATAGTGTAAATGATTTATTAAAATAAAATTAAAGTAGTTTTAATTGGGTTTACCCAAACAAGACTTAAAGATATTAAGTCTTTAATTTTTAAAGAGTTTTGCCGAACTGAGCCTTATGGCTTTTGGATTTTTGAATTTTGAATTTTTAAATAATATAAATTAAATAAATAAAATATAAATAATATATATTAGTTTTGGTAACTGATAATTTAATAGGGACATTATTAAGACATCATTTTTAGACATTTGAAAGTGTGTGCGTTGTGTTCAGTTTATTATACGTGAAAAATATTTGGCTTAAGCCTAAGAAGAAAGAAAAGAAGGTTTTCAGAGAGAAAATTTGAGAGAGTTTGAGAGAGAAAAGTCTGTGATTCCAAATCAAGTTCTGAGTTTTTCAAGCGATTCTCAGTGGTTAGCAAGGATTTTCAAAGGAACAAAAAGGTATTTTTCCCATAACCTTAATATTATATATATAGGTATATATATGTTTTACGACATAGTTCTCTATGTTCTTGACTGTAGTATAAAGTATTTATAAATTTTTCTGTAATCCAAATGGTTATAATTGGTGATGAAATTAGGTGCATATGTAATTGTAATGTTATAACTAACAAATATATATATATATATATATATATATATATATATATATATATGTGTGTGTGTGTGTGTGTGTGTGTGTGTGATTGTATGCTAAATTTGGTTTGAAGGAAAGGAAGTGGTTTTACAGTGAATATATGTATGAACATGGCTTGTAGGAGTACTAAAATTTATATTTGATTGTGAGCTAATTGTGAAATTGAACCTTGAATATGCTGATTGGGTAAGAAATAAAGAGAACGTAGTTCAATGAATGAATTTGGTGTATAATAGGGATTACAGTGTTACTTTTGTTAGATAATGTCAAACAGGGAGTTTTGGTTTTAAAATATGGCATTCAAGGATTTAATTTTCTAAGATTGTGGTTTAGTTGTTTTGAAATCAGTATATATATATATATATATATATATATATATATGATGGGTAATGGTTATGAGTAATCTATGTAAGTTATACGTGTTAATTTAGGTGCTAGCAGTGTTAAACAATCAAACAAATTAGCTTTGTTCTATTCTTTGTGCTCAGTTCTGTAACTCGGACCCCCAGTGCAAAAGCAGCAATGACTTCTAAACTTCGCGCCTCAACATCAAAAGTCGAAGTCATTTGCTTGACCTTTTAACGCCTCAACGCTTGGCCCATGGTTTTGTAAGCCTTGTCCTTAACGACGCTAATGCAGTAATAAATGGATGCAGCAATATGGATTATCGATATAGATGAGGAAATGAGTTTTCTTTTATATAGAGCATGTAATTGTTGATATAATGCAATACTATGACTATTAAAAATATAATTTTGTTATTGTGGTATTATAGTGCTAAGAATAAGCATATTATTAATACTTAACGAGTGTTATTATTATTGTATTGATGTAACTTGATTATGTGGTTCAAAATCAATCCATACATGAAATAGGTACTTATTTGTATATAGAGTATCTGTAGTGACTAATTGTATCCTAATGATATGTGATTAAGATATTGTGAATCAAATTATTACGGTTTAGCTTACACGCAAGGCAAGTTTCTAAACCTTATCTCTTTATATTAAGCAAGTTTTCTAACTCTAAACTTTCGTTGAACAAGTTTTCTTATCTTTTTCATCATATGCAAGTTCTCTAAATCTATTGTTACATTGTGCAAGCGCTTAAACCTTACTTCTTGATATTGAGCAAGTTTCTCTAAACTTTAACTTGTTATTTAGCATGGAAGTTTCTACATTCTGTTATATTAATGTTGAACAAGTTTTATCGTTCAATTTACTATTTGTTATGCATGCTCAGTACTCAATTCTAAATAACCTTAGCTTAATATTGTGCAAGTAAGGTATGTTATGTTATTCAATGTTTATGCTCTTAGATTATTCGTAAAGCATGACCTTAGTATACAATGTTGATTCACTTATGATTTATTCCATAACATAATATTATTACCTTTTTATTCAACTAATCCTTAGTTGATGTTCGTTGAATTCCAAATTACCTTGACATGTATCCAAACCAAACTTATTTTGGTGCGGACTTATATTCTAAATGATGAGATGAACAACCCTATTATAGGGGATAATTTACGCATAGCGTTAAAATATTTGTGCAGAATACATTATCACGAAAAATTTGATCCCCTAAGTACGAGGAGTCCCTATAGTCTTATGACTGTTAAAGTTTAAGTTGAAAGATTACTTATAACTATGGACATAGTTCATGCTCTTATGACCCTCAGATATATGATTCAAATTTTGATTATCATTGATAGAATCTATTGTTCAGTTCTATTGAGCCTATTATTTGGAAATTGTTGTAAAGTTTTATTCATTATTATTTCAAGTGAGCATTGTTTGCTCACTCTTGCTTATATAAATATTACAGCTAAAGTTGAGAAGGTCGATGTACCTAGCACCAGTAAAGGGAAAGGAAAGATGAACAAGTATTGAAGACTTGTAAACATGTTGACATTTTTGTTGTTAGACTTTATTTTAATTATTGTAATGAAATTATTTAATTTTTTCTCATATGATGTTTCTATTTGAAGGTTAGATAACCTGGGAGATTTTTATTAATGTAATCCTTTAATGGGAAGGTTTATTATTTAATTTTATTATGATCGGGTAGTTAGACATGAATATTTTTATCAAGTGAACACCAAATCTTGTGGGAATAAAGTAACTGGATTTGGGAGTGTCACATGGGCTATCGAACGGCTTTTAGAGCCTTTAAACTCGATTTCCATTGGTTAAAACTTGATGTAACACCCGAGAATTTCGAATTTTTTTATAAATTAAATTTTTATTTGATTATGTGAATTAAATAAATTTAATTAATTAATTATGTGAGTACGATGTTTGAAGGTCGTTCTATGACCTAGAAGGTGTGAATGTGGTTAGTATTCTGGCTTTGTGCTAGGATTAATTATTTTGAATTATCAAGACGAAGCTAGGGTAAGATGTGAGTAATTATGTGAGTAAGATGTTTGGACCATTTTGCCCCCATGTTGATTTTCTATAAATACAAAGCTAGGGTTAGTTATTTCTTGTTTTACAAAGATTGTCCAACTATATTGAGAGAGAGAGAAAGAGCCAGAAACATTAAATCACTCTACTTCTAAGCAAACAATAAAACGTTTTATAAGAACGTGAAGAACGACAAAGGTAAATTCTCATAAACCGTAGTCTTCATCTTTTTCGATTTCTTTCTCATAGAAAAATCGTAGATTGGTGGAGCATGTTTATTGAGGAGGTATAAGGATGTCTATTAATGATCAAATCATTGATAAGTCATGACCAAATAGAAATTGTAAGTGTTTACGTGAGTTAAAACCATAGAAAGTTAGGAATGTGAACTTAGTTGTGATCGGACGATTCAAAAACTGTCATAGCTAGGGTATATGCATATTGTTTGGTTAAGATGTATATGATGAATCAATGGAGTGTTCCATTTGATTTGGCTTATAGAATACGAGTAACGAAGTTATGGCGAATTTTGCGACAATAGACTTTAAACGTCAAAAACGTAGAAATCTCGGATTAAGGGTCAAAAGTTGTCTTGTGACTTGAAAACATTGGTTTCCAATGTCAACACGTGAGATAAGGTATTTAAGAGTCATGGGTTCAAGAATCGTTGAATTCTGACTTATAACGAAGAAAACGAGTATTAAACGGTCGAAAACATTAAACAAACACGCAAAAATGAACTTAAAGGTGAATTCCGAGTTAACGGATTCGAAAGTGTAAAATTCTTATATGAAAATGTAAAGGATGTAATTTGTGAGTTGTGGGCTTTCAAATGAGTCAATTCGGATGTAAAACGAAAAAATTAGGAAGCTGGGAGTTTCGTTAGAAAAGCAAACTATTTTGGCCAACTAGTGCACATGAGTGGCGCCATAAATACCAAAACCGATACAAAAGGTCCATGCCACGATCTTTGGATCCGGCCGAAGTCCTCTTAATCGGGCGCCCGCAACGCCGCCGATGTGTAAAAATGTTGACCAAGTTAGGTTTTTGTTCTATTTGAATGTAGACCTAAGGTAAGACATTGAAGGTACGTAATGTACATAATAAGACTAACCTTTAATCACTAATAAAGTGATAACGTTAGAAGATTTAGTATGGTTTAATAGAAATTAAACGAAGAACGCAAGAAGGTAATAAATGAACCATGATTGATTTTCAACGTTGGTAGTTCACCAATGATGATCGAATATCGGTTAATAAAGTAAGAATGTTAACGAGCCGTAACGAAGTATAGAAAGTCGAACTAACTTTATTAACGAAATAAACTCAAGTATGACATACAAGAGAAAGAAGTTGTTTAGGACAATAAAGTTACTTGTTTTGTGACTAATTACAGTGTGCTATGTGAATTTATCATGTAGATCCTGTAAAGACTGAGAATTGATTGAATTGTATATTCGAAGATGCTTAAAGGCAAGTCTTTCTTAATGCTTGTCTAACCTTCGTGTTAGCCAAGTTTTCTATGATTCATGTTATAAGATTCATGAGTTGTTTTAAAGAAAGAGTCGATGCTTGTTTTTACTCGGCTAGACAAGTACTGAAGAATTGATCGATTTGTTTACAAAACTTTCGATATAGAACTATTAATGTTATCCTATGCTAAGTATTTGGTATGGATGTAAAGGTAAGTTTGTCTATGTACAAACAAAATTATTTTCATCGATTATTCAATGGGTACGTGAGGTTGCCAAATGTTGAATGTAAATACGTTTAACGGAAGAGTGTTGATCAATATAGAGTATAATAGGCTGATCACCTAGAAGTGCTCATAAGTAAAGACGGATGGATGGCCTTAGTGCCGGATGTCCTTTTCAAGTATGAAAACGAAAAGAGTATGTTCATGGTCTTTTGACCGGTTCAGAATCCCTAAGTTATTATATATGCTTTGGAATTGTTGTTATGAAATGAGAAGTACTATTTAATGTTTCTTAGTGTTTTATAGTTAATTGTTCAGTTATGGAAGAGAAGCATGTAATTGCTAATGTGATATTCATATGATTCCTTGTTAAGACTTGATGAAATAGTTATGCTCATTCTTGCTTGAACCATATGTTTGCAGCTAAAGCCGAACGAACTGAGAGTTCTAAGAGAGATAAAGTCAAGGCTAAAATAGACAATTGATTGTCCTGTAATAGATTAGTGTATTTGTATATAATATACTTATGAAGAACAAAGAATGTATTCGGTTATGAACCTGGGAAAGGATTTATTACGAATGTAATAAGAATATAGTAAATACAATCATTTTGTTGTTGTCTCAATGGAATGACTATATGAATTGTAGTATCGTGGAGCACCATCTGTCGGGTTTGAAGATACCCGGATTTGGGGGCGTCACACTTGATATGTTGTAGTATATATGTATATAAGGGTTTACAAGTGAGATTTACAGGCTTAGAAGCAAGGTTTGAGTTGTTTGACACTGCAGGGTTAAGATTTCTATCCCTCAAAACTTGTTAAATGAGTTGACGGGGGCTATATTTATAGCACGAGCTTTCGCAGGTACACCTGTGGTAATGCCTTGGTGGGCCCTACCACCTCAAAGTACGTGCACCCTGATCTGTGTGCAGGCTTCCTAAAAACTTCATAACTTGCAATCCTGGAATCTTATAGAAATGTGCCATATCATTCAAGAAAGCTCTTTCTGAGAGCTATGCAATGACATGGGGCTTGCACTTTTCTAAATCCAAAAAGACGGGTCCATGACCAAACTGGCATCTTCGGGTCTTCGCAAGAAGTCCGTTGAGCTATTTTTTTATAGATTGTGCTCACAATTTTTGCAATAGCTCTTTGTGACCCTATTGCAGCTGTATTGTGGTTGTTGACGTTGTCTTGTCAAAATGGCCTTTTTGCCTTCCCGGGGTTGTCTCCAAGGTTAATAGGGCTTTCGACTATCTCTCGGGGTTGTCTCTAGGGTTTGATTAAAGCTGATTCTTTTCTTCCTCACGGTTGTCTCCGAGGTTGATTTGATATCCTCCTGGGGCTAGCTCTGGGGTTTGATTTGATTTTTAAAGACTCCCAGGATTATCTCTAGAGTGTGAAAAATACATTTTCCCTCCGGCGTAGTTAGTAACAGGAAAATAAAATTTCGAGTGTTTATAAATGCCCCTCTTTATCAAGTTTATGCAGTGTAATGGAATGAACAAGATAAAGATTACAAGATAGCTGAAATAATACATGTCGTAATGATAAAATAGATATGAAATGGAATGATGCAATGCAAATTGTGACGCCCCCAAAATAGGTATACATCACCCATCTTGAGTCGCTAAATACATTGTACAGAATTTAAATACAAACTTCTTTTATACAGTACGACAAAACGTAGCTGAGAGTTTAATCACGGATAATGTCTCGTAGAGAGTATCCAAACTCAAATAAAGTCATCATTACAATTATTATCACACTAATTCACTGAATAGTGAGGACTACTAATGCAAACATCTGGACCGTCACTCCATTCCCCGACTAGTCCTAGCTATATTCTCATTTCCTAAAGAGAACAATGAAAACAAAGGGTGAGCTTAACTAGCCCAGTAAGAAATATTATTACTAAGATAATGCAGAATAAATTATTGTTAGCCTTCAACAGTGTTAAACTGATAAAATATAATAAACATCAAGTTTAACTGCAGCGAAACAAGCAATCCATTAGAAGAGTCAAGTGGAGCATGCTATCTACTATCTTCTATGATTTAAAAAGTTTATCATCAATTTTATCGCTGAGACTCAGCTTAATAAATAAACCACATCATCGAATCATCCATGCACTACGGGCCAAGGATATTCATGTAATCATCAATGGTCATGATTATACCGAATAATCCCTAGTCATAATCATACCAACAACTGTCCATCAATGCACTACAGGCCAATGAAGATTTTTACCACATCATTTGTAATATTATGGGTCATGATTATACCGAATGATCCTTGGTCATAATCATACCAATCAATAGTACATCAATGCACTACGGGCCAAAGATGACTTTCATAACAATATAAGCATGAGGATGATGACAATGATATAAGAATTCAATTAAAAAAAAGCAAAGGATAAATTTTTAAAGATTTATAACTTAATTTATCGAGAATTCAATAATGTCCAAATTGTCAACATGATACTGCTTTGTGGAGTAAAATTCAAGAATAATATTGTATCAAAAATGATTTGGACAACAAAAAAAATTAATTTTTGTCATGAATAATTCCCCAGGTGAATAGTACCTGAGTGAATAGTACCCTGTGAATAGTACTTTGTGAATAGTACCCCATAAATAGTACTTTATGAATAGTATCCCGTGAATAGTACTTTATGAATAGTACCGTAAAAATGAATACTACTCATGGACAGTACTTCAGAATGAAAAGCTTAAAATTTAACAAGCATGTGCAGAAAATATCATTGTGAAACGATACTAAATGAAGCGCAAATTTCAAAGATATTCTATTAATTTAATAGAGTATAGAAGCAATACTTTAACCAAATGAGGGTATAATCAGGAATACGAGACGAAATAATATTACTCACATACTACAGGGTACGGAAGAAAATATTATTCCTTATGAATACTGAAAAAATAATATCCCTTACCTCTAAAGAAGACTGGATACTGGAATAATGAGGTAGCAGACTTCCCTTCTTCTTTCTCTCTATAGCTTCTCTCTCTATAATTGCTCTTGTGAGTCTTAATGAATTGGTGAGAATGAAAGAAGAATGAGCTTCTATTTATAGAAAAATATAGTTTCGATAATTGCACGTTTTGGGGCTCGAAATATTATAGTATAATACATTCATCTTTTCCTTCATTTTTAATTTAGTCCTGCAAGTATTATCAAACTTGCACCACCTTCCCTAATAGTACATCATGTGAATCAATAGTACACACATGTGAAAAAAATAGTTACGGTATAGTACCTTTATCTATACCTCTATTTTTAATTTAGTCATGCAAGTATTATCAATCTTGCACCACCTCTTCTAATAGTACATGCATGTGAATCAATAGTATATACATGTGAACAAATAGTTATAAGCATGTGAATTAATAGCAATTAATTGCTCATTTATCCGATTAATTACCCGATTGGTCAATATAACCTTCAGACATCAATTATTTTCGAAATAGATGTCCATTTCCATTAACACTAATAATCCCAACACAATGAAAATATCAATTTCATCTTTAATCAATACGAACTTATTCATCATTAATATTATAACTCACAATATTTAATAACTAGATCATTCTCAGGAAAGAAGGGGCTTTTCGATAAGGATTTCTCCCTATTGGCGCGTAATTAGGTTATGACGACCCAAGAATTTAGAAAATTATTTAAATATTAAATTATTGAATAAAGGTTAAATAATAAACATAGACAGAAAATAATTGTATGGATTTGACATTTCTGGAAATAAATTTTTGGATTTAAAAATCTTTGTGGTGAATTATTCAGGATTAATGGTATATATGAATATGTTCTGTGTATATGGTATTATATGTGTACAGTATGTGGTATAGGGGTCAAGGGTTGATCAGCTAAGCTATATCAGTGGCAAACCCTAATATTATATTAAGAACGTCATCGTTCAGTTAGAAAATTCTTACGATTTATAAGAAACCCTAATTCGGAATACGAAACCCTAATTTTAGAATTTAAAGGCTAAATTTAATGATTTAAGTATTTGTGATTATAAATATAATTAGGGATAACCCTAATTAACTATTTAGGAAAAAATTGTTAAATTAGCAATTTTAATTAGGAAATATTAATCCTAATTAGCAAGCTTGAATAATGATTAGTAAATTTTAATATAATTAGAAAATTCTAATTATAATTTAGAAATAGTAATTTTCTATTTTAAAAACTGAAATTTGGAAATCCCAGAAATTAAATTTCAAATATTTTAGGGTTAAACCCTAAACCCTAAAGGTCAAACCCTAAACCCTAAGGGTTTGGACAATTTACTAGTATGCCATTAAAACTAAAATCAAAATGACTAAATTACCCTTTGTGCATTATTGAAGTAGCTTTCAATTATTGCCCTACTTGTAGTTGGGGACTAGCTAAGATACACCCATGTGCTAAAAATCTAAGCAATATCAACCCTCAATATCAGCCATATCTATTGCATCCAATTATTTCAATAATTGAAGAAAGAGAAAGTTCACATATATGGTTTATTTGTGCTCTAGCCCTCAAACAACTCTCTCTCTCTAAACATCCGAAATTAAGTAGTGATTCAGTCCCTAGAATGATCCATAGCATCTCAAGAACAGATTATGATGATCAGAATCAAGATCAAAGCCTAAAAGGTATAAAAACCCTAAATCTTGAAAATCTTTGTATTTGATGTTAGATGTTATAAGTTGTTGGTTAAAGTTGTGTATTAGGGTGTTAATAAGTGATCTGGGTTGTTGGATCATGGATCCATAACATCTAGATGCACGAATCTAAAGATTTCACAAATATGGAAAAGTTGAAAAAAAAATGGCCTGACAGCCATATGTCAGGGCCCATAGATCTTTATCTGTTAGTTGTTTGTTGTGTTTTATGTTTGGGATCTGTTTTATGCCATGTATATCGTATGTCTGGGCGGAAGCGATTGTCAAATCTTGTTTAGATCGTAAGATATGATCAGTCAAACCACGTTGACTAATCACGGGAATTGAATTCTGGGCAGCCCAAATTCCCAGGAACCTCCTGACAACATTTTTCGAGCCTTTGATCTTGCTGCTATTAATACTTTTGGCCATGTTGTTGTTATATGTTTGTAGACTGACATGTAGGCTACCCATTCCTGTCTCTAGAACTCCCAGATCATGCTTGGAATCGGATTAAATCAGGGTCAAACGAGCGTTGACCATCTCGCTGAAAGAAGATTCTGGGTAACCCAGATCTTCAAATGGCGTTTTCTGACAGGTAGTTTAACCGGATGAAATCTTTATTTGGTGTTGTTGTTAGTCTAATCTGATTGTATAGAGATGTTCTTTGACATCTCAACTACAAGTGTGAATATTTAAATCTCATAAATCAGACCGGTAGCGTAAGTTATAAGGATCTACATCTAACACCTTCGGCTGTTCTTCATTTTCTGGAAAAACCCATAAATGAAGAACAACATTGTCAGAATGTTTAGAGGCTTTGATCTCTCTGATTTCTTGTCGTTTGGATTTGAACTTAGTTTGTTATTGTAGTATTACATTAATACTACATGTTTATAACATCAATCAACCCAGAAACTTCATGATCTAAGATTTATAGGTGGTCAAACATTGTACCCTGCACACAGACATGTTTTCTGGGCAAGCTCAAAAACAGGCTCAAGAACACCTATAGCGACTGTTCTGTCGCTATAGGGCCCTATTATTAATAATTAAATTCCAAAAATAAATATTTTAATTAAATAAATCGAAATAAATGGTTTTTAATTATTAAAAATTCAAAATAAATTCCTAAAAATTATTTGAAAGTCT
This sequence comes from Panax ginseng, assembly GCA_020205605.1. Taxonomy (NCBI): domain Eukaryota; kingdom Viridiplantae; phylum Streptophyta; class Magnoliopsida; order Apiales; family Araliaceae; genus Panax; species Panax ginseng. Next base: position 54,824,409 of record CM035143.1, on the reverse strand, counting down.
GAAAATTAGTTTTTAACTATTTTGAGTATATTTCATAAATATTTAATATTTTTGGAATATAAATAGTATTTAATTTATTTAATTATAATATTAAATAAATTATTTAAAAATGATTTTAATACATGAAAAATTATATTATGGTATAAGAAAATATTTTACGTTATTTTTAGTGACTTTTAATATTTTGTGAGAAATTGCCTTAATTAATCAATATTAATGATAGTTAGTTTATTTAATAAATATATTAAATAAATTATAGAAAAATAGAATTAATGTTTTATAAATCATATAAAAATGATTTAAGTGTTATAAAATATTTTAAGTTATAAAATATAAATTTTAATATTTTGTCATGAAAATATTAATATTTTAATATTAATAGCAATTATCGGATAATGAATTTAATTGTTTAAAAATTATATAAAGGTGATTTTAAAGTATTAAAAATATTTTGTGATATTATAAATATATTATAATATTATGACATGTATTTCATTAATATTTGATAATAAATAGATATTAATGATAATAGAATATTGTGGTACTTATATTATATAAATACGTTTTTAATGATTGAAAATTCACGATAAATGATAATAATTATTTAAAAATTATTATGAGACTTGGAAAATTAGGGATCTAGACATATCCACACTCAAATAAGTCCTCATTACAATTATTGATACACTTTTTTACAAAATAGTGAGGACTACTAAAACAACTTCTAGAACCATCATTCCACACCCCGACTAGTACTCATTTATATTCTCGCCTCTCACGAGAAGAAAAATGGAACAAAAAGGAAAAGGGTGAGCTCAACTAGCCCAGTAAAGAACATTATGACTAAGATAATATAGAGCAAATTATCGTTAGTCCTCAACAGGGAAAAATATAATAGAATACAATAGACAACAAGTTTTAAATCAATATTCGCAGCGAAAATAATAATTCATTAGAAGAGTTAAGTAGAGAATAAAATCTACTATTTTCTATATATGAATCTAAAAGTCCATCATCAATATTTTATCCCTGTAACATCAATCAATATACATCTTGAATTAAAAAGCCATCTTTGCACTACAGGCCAAAGATATTCATCAGTTGGTCATGTTCATCTAAACACCTGTTCATCTTTACACTACAGGCCAAAGATATTCATAAAAAAATCATTCATCTTTGCACTACATTCCAAAGATATTCAGTTATATCATCATTTAGAATTGAGAATGATGAAAAATATTTTAAAGAAAACGAATCCAGTGAGACAGAAGGACAAATATTAGGGATTCGTATTACAGTTTATCCAAGATCAATAATACTCCATAATAACCAATTTTGAAGCAGGATTCAAAAATAAAATCAAAACATGGATACAATCAAAGATAGTAACCATAATAGACATCTTGGACAAAATGAAGAAAATTTTATTTTTCGGTAAATAGTGCCGTATTCGTGAATAGTGCCGTATACGTGAATAATGCCATATATGTGAATAGTAACCCCAACACAAAAGGTAGAAATTCCACAATAATATTCATATCAATATTTCGGCATAATGATATTTAAAAAATAATATCATTTACGAAGAAAATAACATCCCTTACCTCAAAAAGATAGTACTTCTGACTAAAATACTGGATATAGTGCTGAAGGAACTTGCACCGTATAGCAACACTCAAAATATCAAAATACTCACAAGAATACGCTCGATAATATAGAGAGAGAAATCTTTAGTTTCTTGTGTGATTTTCAATTTTAACATAAGCACCCTATTTATAGGAAAATGCTTAGAACACCAAAGCAGAAAATTTAATAAAATAATAATATTTATTATAATTTTCTACGCCAACCTTTGAATTCAGATTTCAACATGTTTAACAACAAGTGAGCCCACCAATCATAACAAAAATGTTTTTATTAAAAAAATAACTAAAACTTCAAAAATTAATTATTCTGGAACTTCAATAATTCATAACAAATAGCCCTTTTATCAAAAAAATTTGAACCTTATGTCTTTCTATAGGAAATTCAATTCTCTACAACTTTGCAGAAGAAAGTTTTTCCAAATTCCAAACAAAAATTGATCGAAATCCACATACGGATGATTTTGCAGGCTATACTCAAATTTCAGTCAAGAAATGGGGTCCACAAACATGAGAAACTTGTTTTTAGTATTTTTAATAACAAAAATACTCTTCCTCCTCATTTATTCATATATCCCACATTCATTGTAAAATATCACCATTATTATATCAGTATAATAATATATTTAAATGAATTATTTTATAAGAAAAGATAAAATATCAATTTTCAACAATTGTCACTTTAAAAATTTTCTCCATCTATATCCACATAAAATGAATATTTTTCTTATCATATAAATCAATAATTAATTATTCACAAATAATATTACAGAATCACAATAATGACAACCAGGCCGTTCCCAATAAAGAGGGGGCTTTCCAATAAGGATTTCTCCTTACTGGCGAGCAATTAGGTGACCAAACCTCTCCTTAGACAGAACTTTCTAGACATTGCCAGTAATGCTATCTAATAATATTATTCAAATAATATGAATTATTGATTTGATAATGGAAAATACTGTGTAGTGACAATTATTAAAACAACAATAATATAAAATATCAACGTAGCAATTATTGAATCAGTAAAATAAAATATTGAATAGTAATTAATGTAACAATTATTGAGTAGTGCCTTCTTACGTAAGAATCAATAATTGGTGCAATACTGTGTGCTACTGTGCAACAACGCCAGTACATCGTGTTTTAACTTTGGGTATTCCAACAAGATAGCAGAATAACTACATCGTTATTTATAAATAACTTATACTTGTCGTTTTCTTCATCCAATCTCTTTTCGTTATGGGGCCTACAAAAGACTGCGCCGTCGTACGAATATTCCCCGACAAGAAGAATATTCCACGACCAAATGAATATTCCCCGACAACAATGAATATTTTATAACCACTTACTTATTTAAAATATTTGCGCATTTTACCCATAACTAACCACATTAATCAAATCAACCATTACTACTTCAAAATAATAAATAGAGGAATTTTAATTTCATTTATAAAAAGTTGGGGTCTTACAACCTTCCCTTCTTATGAAATTTCGTCCTCAAAATTGACGTACGTACCTGGTGTTTTGAAAAGGTGAGGATACCTCTTTTTCATTTCTGATTCCAACTCCCAGGTCATTTCTTTAATAGCATGGTTCCTCCACAAAACCTTAACTTGTGGTATAACCTTGGTGCGTAGGACATGCTCTTTCTTATCCAAGATCTTAATAGGTACCTCCTCGTACGTTAAATCTTCGGCTATCTCGTCCGGTTCTAACTCAATAATGTGGTTCTGGTCCTTCACATATTTACGAAGCACAGATATGTGAGAAACGTTATGAACACGAGACATGCTTGGAGGTAACGCGAGTCTATAGGCCACATTTCTTACTCGGTCAAGAATCTGAAATGGACCAATAAATCGTGGATTGAGCTTTCCTCTCTTTCCGAATTTGGAATTCCCTTCCACTGAGCAATACGTAACAATACATGATCCCCAATGTCAAATTCCACGTCCTTTCGATGAAGATCCGCATAACTCTTTTGTCGATCCTGTGCCGTTTGTATACGTTGTCGAATCGTTTGGATCTTCTCTGTAGTCATTCGTACCAACTATGGTCCCAACAAAGTTGCTTCTCCCACCTCATCTCAGCATACTGGAGAGCGACATTTTCGTCCATACAGTGCTTCAAATGGAGCCACACCTATACTTGCCTGAAAATTGTTGTTGTAGGATAATTCCACCAATGGTAGGTACTTATCCCAACTCCCTTTGAAATCTAGGACACAAAGTCTTAATAGATCTTTAAAAGTTTGAATAGTCCTCTCTGATTGTCCGTCCGTTTGAGGATGGTATGCCGAACTAAATCGTAAATCTGTGCCCATAGCTTTTTGCAAGCTAACCCAAAATCGTGAAGTGAATCTTGGGTCACGATTCGAAACTATAGATAATGGCATGCCATGCAATCTAATAATCTCATTTACGTATATACTAGCAAGACGTTCAAGGGAATAAGTCTCTCGTATAGGCAAGAAATGAGCAGACTTGGTTAATCTATCAACAATAACCCAAATCGCATCCATGCCTTGAGAAACCTTGGGAAGACCTGTAACGAAATCTATAGTAATGTGTTCCCACTTCCATTTTGAAATCTCAAGTGGTTGCAATGGACCCTTTGGCACTTGATGCTCTGCCTTTACATGTTGACAAGTTAAACACCTCGAGATAAACTTCACGATCTCTCTCTTCATATTGTTCCACCAAAATGTATGTCGAAGATAATGATACATTTTGGTACTCCCAAGATGGATTGCAAATGGTGTGTTGTGTGCCTCCATCATGATTCTATGCTTCAAGTCAGAATCGTTAGGAACACAAAGTCTGGAGTTGACTCGAAGTATTCCTTCTTCATTGATTCTTGCTTACGGAATAGCACCTTCTTGCACTTTTCTTCTTCATACGCATCGACTCCGTATGTAAAGTAGCTTGAGCGACTTTAACTTTATCAATTAATGTCGGTTCTACTCGTATGCTTGATATCATCACATGGGTACTTGGAGCCTTTATCTCTATCTCCATCCTTTGCAAGTCATACAAAATAGGCCTTTATGTTAACAACATTGCACTTGTACCCGCATATGATCTTCTACTCAATGCGTCAGCTACCACGTTCGCTTTTCCAGGATGGTATTGAATGGTATGGTGGTAGTCTTTCAACAACTAAAGCCAACGTCGTTGCCGCATATTGAGATCTTTTTGGGTGAAGAAATATTTGAGGCTTTTATGATATGTGTAGATCTCCACTTTCTCCCTATACAGGTAGTGTCTCCATATCTTCAACGCGAAAACGACTGTTGCCAACTCTATATCATGAGTAGGATAATTCCTCTCATATTCTTTGAGTTGTCGCGAGGCATAGGCTATGAATTTCCCATGTTGCATGAGAACACATCCTAACCCTTTGCCCGAAGCATCGCTGTAGATAACAAATCCATCCGAACGAGACGGTATTGACAGAACAGGTGCCAAAATGAGTCTCCTCTTGATTTCTTAGAAACTCTTCTTGCATTCCTGGCTCCATACGAATTTTGTATCTTTACGAGTCAACTGAGTTAACGGAGTAGCGATTCAAGAAAATCCTTCCACGAATCTTAGATAATAACCCACTAAGCCCGTAAAGCTTCATTTCTTGATCCACCGACTTCGGTTGCTCCCAACTTTGTATTGCTTAAATCTTTGCTGGGTTAACAGACACTCCATGTTTTAACACCATATGCCCAAGGAATGCTACTTCCTCAAGCCAGAACTCGCATTTCTTCAGCTTAACATATAGCTTGTTATCATGAAGCCTTTGCAATACCAGCTTCAAATGGCGCTCATGATCTTCACGAGTTTTGGAATAGATGAGGATGTCATCAATAAAGGCAACAACGAACTGATCCAAATATTCCTTGAATACTTGGTTCATCATATCCATGAAAGCAGTAAGAGCATTAGTCAATCCAAAAGACATGACTAAGAATTCATAATGCCCGTACCGAGTTCTGAAGGCAGTCTTTGGAATATCCTCAGTTTTAACCTTCAGCTGATAATATCCAGAACGAAGATCGATTTTTGAAAAGAATTGTGCTCCTTGCAACTGGTAAAACAGGTCATCAATGCAAGGTAGCGGATACCTATTCTTGATGGTGACATGGTTTAATTCTCGATAGTCAATACAAAGTTGCATACTTCCGTCTTTCTTCTTTACAAATAAAATAGGAGCACCCCAAGGAGATGTACTAGGACGAATGAAACCGATGTCCAACAACTCCTGTAGTTGGACCTTTAACTCCTGAAGTTCAATAGGAACCATTAGATATGGGGTTTTGGAAATGGGCTTTGTACCAGGTTCAAGGTCAATAAAGAATTCAACTTCACGTTCTGGGGGTAGACTAAGAAGTTCTTCAGGAAATATGTCAGGAAATTCACTAACAATAGAAATATTATTCACATCTGACGTGTTTTTGTTCAAGTCCGTGACATAGGCTAAGAAAGTTTGACATCCATTTTTCAATAAACGAATAGCTTTATGGCTTGTATGACAGTGATTGAATTTAGTGGTTTGGTTGTTTGGATTCGCATAATAGGTTGGTTAGGAATATGAAAACTAACAACCTTACGAAAACAATCAATTTTAGCATGATGAGTGGTCAACCAATCAATCCCTAAAATCACATCAAATGTAAGTATTTTCAACGAAATAAGATCGGCAGGTAATGTGATGGTTCCAACTTGAATCAAACAAGATTTATAAACAGTAGATGTAACGAAAGTTTCTCCTAACGGAGTCTCAACAGATAAGTCAAGGTCTAATTTCTCCATAGTCGAGTTCAAACTTTGAGCACAAGCAGGAGAGATAAAAGAATGGGTAGAACCGGTATCTAATAAGGTATAAACTTCGCAAGAATTTATGATTAGCTTACTCGTGATCACCTCGTTTGGGTTCCTCGCACTTTGACCAATCATGACAAAACGCTCTTCAAGGAACCGTTGACTTTGACTTTTCTGGGACAGCCTTTTGAGTCACCATCCCCGCTGGACTTGGTTTCGCTACAATACAATCTCGGCGATATGTCCTTCCTTTCCTGATTATAGCATACCTTGAGCTTGTTGTGGACGGTTTGGTGATATGTCCCTCTTTTCCACATTTATAGCATCTGACCAGATGGTCGTTCTCCTCCTTAGAACCGATTAGTCCGACGCGTCTTCACATTGTCATTGTTGAATCTCCTCTTTTTAAAATCTCCCCCGACTCACTTCTTATATTTTCATGGCCACGATTACCACCAGAGTGGTTACCGCTTTTGTCCGAATATTTTCCTCCCCGCTGATTTTTATTGCTCCGATGACTGTTGCCACCAGTATGATCGTGGTTGTGGTCCCTCGGTTGAACGTACTCGTTATCTCGCTCTAATAATTGAGCCTTATTGACAACATCTGAATATAAAGAAAATTTATGAGAGATAAGATATTGCCAAATCTTGGGTTTTAAACCTTTCAGAAACATCCTCATCATTCGTTCCTCATTCTCTACCAAATGAGGTGCAAACCTGGATAACTCTGCGAACTTTGCCTCATATTGGGACACCGTCATGTTTTTTTGTTCTAGTTTAATAAACTCTACCTCCTTCATATGGCGAATTCTTTCAGGAAAGTACTTGTCATTGAAAAGTTTCTGAAACGTTTCCCAAGACATGCTGAGTGCGGCAGGCTGGGTGCCTTGATCGGATCCGGCTTTCCAATAAATTCTGGTGGTCCCAACTCTTTGAATTTCTTAGCCGTGACAAGCCGCGCATTGCTATCATTTCCACCCGTATTTTGTACACGAGTCTCCCTCGTCTTGTTTTGCATGAACTGCAAAAAGCTTCTAAACATCCCATCATTCATCATTTGTTTGGTAGTGTTGTTTACAGGAGGAATATTGCCTTCCTGTTGCACGTTCCCCTGGGTGGTGATTAAAGGTGTCTCCACGGTCTCATTCACTCCACTATTAATATTCTCAGCTGCCATTCTCAAATACTGCTATAAAACAAGGGTTAATTAAAGAAATTAACATGCCACATAATATCCTTATATTATGACCTATCAAACAAATAATCTTAGGTATGACACACTAACGAATGATTACTCGTCTCTCCCCTCCTAGTTCTATTCCCCGATCTTCGCCAGAGACCATATCCCTAAGCTCTGATACCAACTGTGACGCCCCCAAAATAGGTATACAACACCCCTTCTGAGTCGCCAAATACATGGTACATAAACAACTACAACTTTATTAATACAATTGTCGTGCAAAATACGATAACACTTAAACTGTGAGTTTAAATATAAATATTGTCATCTAAACAATATCCACACTCAAATAAGCCCTCATTACAATTATTGATACACTATTTTACAAAATAGTGAGGACTACTAAAACAACTTCTAGAACCATCATTCCACACCCCGACTAGTACTCGCTACATTCTCGCCTCCTGAGAAGAAAAATGGAACAAAAAGGAAAAGGGTGAGCTCAACTAGCCCAGTAAAGAACATTATGAATAAGATAATATAGAACAAATTATCTTTAGTCCTCAATAGGGAAAAATCTAATAGAATACAATAGACAACAAGTTTTAAATCAATATTCGTAGTGAAAATAATAATTCATTAGAAGAGTTAAGTATAAAATAAAATCTACTATCTTCTATATATGAATTTAAAAGTCCATCATCAATATTTTATCCCTGTAACATCAATCTATATACATCTTGAATTAAAAAGCCATCTTTGCATTACAGGCCAAAGATATTCATCAGTTGGTCATGTTCATCTAAACACCTGTTCATCTTTGCACTACGGGCCAAAAATATTCATCAGAAAATCATTCATCTTTGCACTACATGCCAAAGATATTCAGTTATATCATCATTTATAACTGAGAATGATGAATTAAAGAAAATGAATTCAGTGAGACAGAAGGACAAATATTAGGGATTCGTATTACAGTTTATCCAAAATCAATAATACTCCATAATAACCAATTTTGAACTAGGATTAAAAAAATAAAGATTAAAACATGGATACAATCAAAGATAGTAATCATAATAGACATCTTGGACAAAAAGAAGAAAATTTCATTTTTTAGGTGAATAGTCTTAAGTAGATTCGTGAATAGTCTTAGTATCGTGAATAGTAACCCCAACACAAAAGGTAGAAATTCCACAATAATATTCATATCAATATTTCGAAATAATGATATTGAAGAAATAATATCATTTACGAAGAAAATAACATCCCTTACCTCAAAAAAAGCAAAGATTACCCGATTTGGAATCTTTGGATATAGTGTTGAAGGAACTTGCACCGTATAGCAACACTCAAAATATCAAAATACTCACAAGAAGACGCTCGATAATATAGAGAGAGAAATCTTTAGTTTCTGGTGTGATTTTCAATTCTAACCTAAGCACCCTATTTATAGGAAAATGCTTAGAACACCAAATTAGAAAATTTAATAAAATAATAATATTTATTATAATTTTCTACGCCAATCTTTGAATTTAGATTTCAACATTTTTAACAACAAGTGAGCCCACCAATCATAACAAAAATGTTTTTATTAAAAAAAATAACTAAAACTTCAAAAATTAATTATTCCGGAACTTCAATAATTCATAACAAATAGCCTTTTATCAGAAAAATTCGAATCTTATATCTTTCCATAGGAAATTCAATTCTCTACAACTTTGCAGAAAAAAGTTTTTCCAAATTCCAAGCGAAATTGGCCAAGAAATCCACATATGTAGCGATTTTACGTGCTATAATCAAATTTCAGTCAAGAAATGGGGTCCACAAACATGAAAAACATGTTTTTAGTATTTTGAATAACAAAAATACTCTTCCTCGTTATTTATTCATATATCCCACATTCATTGTAAAATATCACCATTATTATATTATTATAATAATATATTTTAATGAATTATTTTATTAGAAAATATAAAATATCAATTTTCAACAATTGTCACTTTAAAAATTTTCTCCATCTATATCCACATAAAATGCATATTTTCCTTATCATATAAATCAATAATTAATTATTCACAAATAATATTACAGAATCACAATAATGACAACCAGTAGTTCAGGAAAAAGGGGCTTTCCAATAAGGATTTCTCCTTACTGGCACGCAATTAGGTGACCAAACCTCTCCTTAGACAGAACTTTCTAGACATTGCCAGTAATGCTATCTAATAATATTATTCAAATAATATGAATTATTGATTTGATAATGGAAAATACTGTGTAGTGACAATTATTAAAACAACAATAATATAAAATATCAACGTAGCAATTATTGAATCAATAAATATTGAACAGTAATTACTGTAACAATTATTGTGTAGTGCCTTCTTACGTAAGAATCAATAATTGGTGCAATACCGTGTGTCTGTTCATTGTGCAACAAGCGCCAGACATCGTGTTATAACCACCGTGTATTCCAACAAGATAATTGGTAACAACTACGTCATTATTTATAAATAACTTATACTTGTCGTTTTCTTCATCCAATCGTTTTTCGTTATGGGGCCCACAAAAGACTGCGCCGTCGTACGAATATTCCCCGACTGGAAGAATATTCCACGACCAAAAGAATATTCCCCGACAACAATGAATATTTTATAACCACTTGCTTATTTAAAATATTTGCGCATTTTACCCATAACTAACCACATTAATCAAATCAACCATTACTATTTCAAAATAATAAATATAGGAATTTTAATTTCATTTATAAAAAGTTGGGGTCTTACATATTGCATCCAATTATTTCAATAATTGAAGAAAGAGAAAGTTCACATATATGGTTTATTTGTGCTCTAGCCCTCAAACAACTCTCTCTCTCTCTCTCTCTAAACATCTGATATTAATTAGTGATTCAGTCCGTAGAATGATCCATAGCATCTTAAGAACAGATCATGATGATCAGAATCAAGATCAAAGCCTAAAAGGTATAAAAACCCTAAATTTTGAAAATCTTTGTATTTGATGTTAGATGTTATAAGTTGTTGGTTAAACTTGTGTATTAGGGTGTTAATAAGTGATCTGGGTTGTTGGATCATGGATCCATAACATTTAGATGCATGAATCTAAAGATTTCATAAATCTTGAAAAGTTGAAAAAAATGGCCTGACAGCCATATGTCAGGTCCCATAGATCTTTATCTGTTAGTTGTTTGTTGTGTTTTATGTTTGGGATCTATTCTATGCCATGTATACTATAATCTGGAACTGGAAACAGTGTCAAATCTTGTCTAGATCGTAAGATATGATCAGCCAAACCACGTTGACTAATCACGAGAATTGAATTCTGGGCAGCCCAGATTCCCAAGAACCTCCTGACAACATTTTTCGAGCCTTTGATCTTGCTGCTGTTAATACTTTTGGCCATGTTGTTGTTATATGTTTGTAGACTGACATGTAGGCTACCCATTCCTGTCTCTAGAACTCCCAGATCATACCTGGAATCGGATTAAATCAGGGTCAAACGAGCATTGACCATCACGCCGAAAGAAGACTCTGGGTAACCCAAATCTTCAAAGGGCGTTTTTTGATAGGTAGTTTGACCGGATGAAATCTTCATTTGGTGTTGTTGCTAGACTAATCTGATTGTATAGAGATGTTCTTTGACATCTCAACTACAAGTGTGAATCTTTAAATCTCATAAATCAGACCGGTAGTGTAAGTTATAAGGATCTATGTGACGCCCCCAAAAATAGGTATACATCACCTATTCTGAGTCGTCGGATACATGGTAGAGAATTCAAATACAACTTAATAATACAACTGTCGTGTATAATACGACAAAACATAAACTGTGAGTTTGAATACAAATATTATCTACTGGAGATTATACAAACTCAAAAGGAGTCCTCATTACAATTATTATCACACTATTTCACAGAATAGTGAGGACTACTAATGCACCATTTAGGACCATTACTCTGTTCCCCGACTAGTCCCAGCTACGTTCTCATTTCCTGAAGAGAATAGTGAAAGAAAGGGTGAGCTCAACTAGCCCAGTAAGAAATATTAAGACTAAGATAATGCAGAATAATTTATCGTTAGCCTTCAACAGTGTTAAACTGATAAAATATAACAAACATCAAGTTTAACTGCAGCGGAATAAGGAATCCATTAGAAGAGTCAAGTAGGGAATAAAATCTACTATCTTCTATGATTTAAAAGGTTTTTCATCACTTTTATCGCTGGGACTCAGCTTAATAAATAATCCACATCATTGAATCACCCATGCACTACGGCCAAGGATATTCTTTAGTATCACGACCACGAATTATCCATGCACTACGGCTTAAGATAATCATGTTTTCATCAACAGTCCTGATCATGCCATAAAATATGGGTTACAAAATTTCAAAACCCTAGAAATGAATTAATATGTATTTGAATGAATATTAAGAAGAATGTATTACGCTACTTGTAAATTCGATGTGAACTGAATAGTCTAAGAAATGTTATATAAGTACATATGGAAATTTTATTAAGGAGATAAGATTTCACATGAAGAGATGTTATGAGGTTAAACGAAGATGAGTATATGTATAGAAATATATATACTTAGTAAGGTGCTATAAATATTTTAGCAAGAGGAATGATGAATTAAGTTAATGATATAAGGATCAAGATAAAACTATGTTAGTAATTAACATAGCTTGAACGTTGGCCTTGACTGGCAAATAAGAATTTGAATAAGTATAAAGTCGTTAGTTAATACGATAAGCAATAAGAAGGGAGTAATTTAAAACTCAAAATTTGAGTTAGAGATAGAATTTTGAAGCACGGACTGCTCGGTTGCATTCGGAACGTCAAGTTTAGTCAGAAAGGACAATTAACACAAAATGTGTAAGGGTTGACTTTTTGGTCAAAGTCAATAGTTGAATTTTATAGAAAAAGGTCAAAATTAGAGTTAGAAGTGAAATATGTTATGATTATGTGAATTATGTATATGATTAAATAAATATGCAATATATAATGTGAATACATTTATTTTGTATATAAAAGTTAATTAAGAATTAAGTTATGTAACCTAATATATATATATATATATATATATATATATATATATATATATATATATATTAGGTGTGATAATTAAATAACCTAAGAGGTTATAATATGGTAGAATATTAGTATATAAATATATATACTAACATTAAGAGATTTATTTTATATATCTCAAATTATTAATTTTATAACCAAGTCTAATTGGGTTATGAAATTAAAAATGTATAAGTAATGAATTTATTTTCTAGTGTGAGAAATAAAAACCCTAATTAAATGATTAGGGTAAAATAGAATTAAAAGTATTGACCTAAAATAATGTCATAACCAAATAATTTATTTAGAGTTCAAGTGAATTAAGATTTAATGGACTAAGGAGATGGTATTAAATTTGTAGCCCAATTATTTATTTAAGTAATGGATTAGTGACTAATTGATTTAAGGGTGATTAAATTATTTAATCTAGTCCAATATAATATGTATATGACAAGATTTATAATGGCCCAATCAAATTTTGGGTGGAAGACCAAATTTATTTTGATAGTAAGCAAAATAATAAAAGTACAAGCCTAATAGAATTTAATTAATAAGTGGCCCAATTTTTGACCCACTTAAGGAGGGGCTATCTAGTCATTTGTTAAGTAAATTAACAATTAAAATAAAATATGGATTTGGAAGATGATAAGGCCACTTGGCTAAGTAATAAGGAAATAAGAGATAAGAATAAAGAGAAGATAAAAAGAAAAAGAGAAGAAAGAGAAAGAGGAAAAGAAAAAGAGAAAGAGGAAAAGAGAAAGAGGAAAAGAAAAAGAGAAAGAGGAAAAGAAAAAGAGAAGAAAGAGAGGAACAGGAAAGAGAGAGAGAGAAGAAGAAGTGGTTGAAGCCATGGAAGAGAAAGAGGAGAGAGAGGGTGCGGCAGCCCTTAAGGGAGAAAGGAGGAGAGAGAAAGATCCTCCATGGAAGAAGGAGAAGAAATATTTTGGAAAAAGGTAAATTCCTACACTAATATATATATTTTAGTTGGATTTTTGTAAATCAAAGCTTGGATTTATGTTTATAAACTCAAAAGCCATGGGTATCCATATTGATGAGTTTTTTATGTTTAGATCTACCCATATTGGGTGTTGATTTGGTTGGAATCAAAAGGAATAGAAAAATAAATTTTTTAGTTTAGAAACCCAAATTTCTATGTATTTTAAAAATCCACCGTTTTAAATCTAAAACACCTTTTTGCCATCCGTCAAAGAGGGGTGCTAGATATATAAGTTATGTAGTAAATCCAAGTAGTAGCACTCAAAAAGGATGAGTTTACAAGTCATAGTGACTGATTTTTCTAAAATAGTCCTATTTTCGGTAAAGAAAATAAACTATTTGGGGGCAGTTTCTGTCGGGGGCATTTTTGTCTTTTTTTCCGACCCTCAAAAGTTTTGGAAAAATTTGGGAGGATACTATGATAAGTTTTCTAACATCTCCAAGTGGAATCACTGAAAAAAGAGTGGTATATTTCCGTATGGAATATTTTTAACAAAGCACGAAAAACTACAAAATGACAAAAAGTAAACTATCAAGATTTTGCAAGGGCTGTTTCGGCCACTTAATTTGTGTGAAAACTTCCGGCCTTTTGGGACATGAAAATATATGGTATTAAGTAACTCCTGTCCAAAAATGAGCTCATTCTGACTTAAAATGACCAAGTTATGACCATTTCAATTTTTGTGAGTTTCGGATGAAAATCGCTATAACCGGAGTTCTATAACTCCGATGGCCACAAAATTTAAACTGGAGGCTCACGTTAACTCGTATAAGATCGTGTCAGAAGATGGGAATTTCTGGAGTTGAGCATGATAGGGCTAATTTCTTAAGCTACGCACTAAAATTGATTTTTGAAAAATACCAAAGAGAATTGAAAATTTTTGAAAAAAATACTTTTTGTGTATGAAATACATGTATATAAGCATGGCCAAAAGATAGAAAAATAATAAGTTGATTTGGTATTTTTGTTAAAGGAGATATGGAATCCAGCTTGCTGGATTGGAAAATCTGATGAATCCAGCTTGCTGGATAGATGGAGAAGCTTACTGAATTGAAGGATTTAGAATCCAACTTGCTGGATTGATGGATTGGTGAATCCAGGCTTATTGGATTGCAATCTAGTTGTTAGATTTGGAATCCAGTTAGCTGGATTGCAGTTTAGGTTACTGGATTGGCCATCTAAATGCCGGATTTCGAATCCAGGTTGCTGGATTTGGAATCCAGTCTGCTGGATTGACAATTTGGTTGCTAGATTTAGAATCTAGGTGGCTGGATTAGTATTTAACTTATTAGATGTTAAAGAATAACTTATGAAATGAAAAAACGAGTGTTAAATCATAATGGATACGATATAGTGATTAAAGAATTATCAAAGGATGATAATAATACTGATGTGTTAAGCTGTTATCTAATATTTGATTAAGTGTTAGATAATCTATGGATAAAGTAATAGTATTATGAGCTAACAGGTATGTTATGCTAACTAAAAGATCAATCTTATACTGATAGGTCTTTCGTGAGAGATTAAATTAGATTGCTTAACGATAATCAACGGTGCAGGCAAGTTTCCCTAACTCAAACTTGAGTTGTATGTTCAAAGCATGTTAGTGAATAATTGTTGTTGATTATTCATGTCTATACTGATTATTGATTCGCACTTAGTGCATTTTGCATATGTTCATCAGGTAAGAAAGGTTGATCACCTTCATTACCATAAGGTTCACTTAAATTATTTATGGTCATTGTTGACTTCAAACATTATTGATTCAGTCATGCAATAATTGAAACTTGATTCATGTTATTTCACAATTATTATATTGTTAAAAACTTGAAAGCTTATTTATTCTTTTCAATCATGATATATCTTCATTGTATTTAAAACTTGCTGGGAAAATTTGTTGCTCACCCTTGCTATATCATGATAAAATTTTCAGATTTAGATGAAAGCTCGAATAAAGACAGAAGCAAAGTCAAAGTGCAAGATTAAATTATGTTGCAGTTAGATCTATTAAATTTTTTGACGAAAATAACATTGTAAATCTTCAAAGATATTGAAGGTATGTATTAAGTTAAGGTTGTAGACCTTGGGAATGATGTGTAAAGGTTTATTGTGTAAACAATTTATGTTTATATCTTCTGCAATAGTTGTAGAAATGATGTACCAGATCTGAGGTAAAAAGTACCCGGATTTGGGGGAGTCACATAGTCACCCCTCTCAGACCAGCCAAGGGCAAGAAGTCCATACCCATGTTATGAGTAACAAAACTTTAAGGGGAACTAAATCCTGAACAAGGCAGGATGGCAAAAGGATCCTCAATCACAGTTAGGAAAATAGACTAAGATGTTGCATCTATAAAAGCAGCCAGTCGGAAGGAGTAGAGCATGGCTATCTCGTGTGTAAAGCAGTACCCATGGTGTCTAAAAGTGCTAATCGGTCTCAGATACATCATGAACCAGACGTATAACAATATGACATTGCCTCTGAAATACCCAGTATGATGGGTACGACAGAATGTAGCTGACATCAAAGTCTCTGCTAAGATCATAGGAAGGATGGTAGGACCCTCCCTCAGAGCCCTCACTACAGTGATCAAGCCAATATCCAGGTGATCTGTGATGCCCCCAAAATAGGTCCACACAACCCATTCTGAGTCTCCAAATATATGGTACATAATTTAAATACAAACTTCATTAATATAACTATCGTGCAAAATACGACAACACATATGTTGTGAGTTTTAATACAAATATTATCTTATAGACAATATCCAAACTCAAATAAAGTCCTCATTGCAATTATTGATACACTATTTTACAAAATAGTGAGGACTGCTATAATAACCGTCTTGAACCATAACTCCACACCCCAATTAGTCCCAGCTATATTCTCGCCTCCTAAGAAGAACAATGGAACAAAAAGGAAAAGGGTGAGCTCAACCAGCCCAGTAAAGAATATTATAACTAAGATAATGTAGAACAAATTATCCTTAGTCCTCAACAGGAAAAAATCTGATAGAATACAATAGATAGCAAGTTTTAGATCATTAACTGCAGCGGAAACAACAATCAATTAGAATAGTCAAGTAGAGCATGATGTCTACTATCTTCCATGATTTAAAATTCCATCATCAATATTTTATCCCTATAACATCAATCAATAATTATTTCTAATCAACGAATTATCTATGCACTACAGGCCAAAGATAATTGTTTGTATCACCAGTGGTCATGATCATGCCAAACAAATGTCCATCTTTGCACTACGGGCCAAAGATATCAATCAACAATTCATTTTTGCACTACGGGCCAAAGATATTCATCAATCAACAGTTCATCTTTACACTACGGGCCAAAGATAACTTTCAATATAATTTAAGTCTGAGAATTATGATAATGACATAAAGAATGAATCAAATGAGATCATAACATGAATTCAACTTCAAGAATAAGATTCATAAAATATAACTTGGAAAAAGAAAAGAAATTAAATTATGTTGTGAACAGTACTCTTGAATAGTACCGTATGAATAGTGTTGTATGAATAGTACCCAGACATGAAAAGATTAAAATTTAATAAGAAATTTTAGACCAATATTCCAGTGAAATGATTTTAGATGAAGCGCAATCCTTAAGAAATTTCGAATCATTTCAGGAATTATAGAAGCAATATTTACTATAGTAAGTTTAAATTTAGGAATACGAGATGAAATAATATCACTTACATAATATGGAGTATGAAAGAAAATGATATCCCTTACGAGTATGGAAGGAAATAATATCATTTACGAGTATTGAAAGAAAATAACATCCTTTACGGAAAAAAAAATATCCTTTACCTTAATAGGAAAGTAGTTCTGACTGGAATAACAGATATTGTGTTGAGAAAATCTTTCACTGCTATCAACACTCAAAATATCCTTATACTCATAAGAAATACACTCAATATTATAGAGAGAGAATTTTCTGATTCTGGTGTGAGTTTCATTGTTTAACTAAGCAGCCTATATATAGGAAAGTGGTAGCACACCACTTTTGACAAAATTCTCCTTCGGATGATTTACAACACACACTTTTTGAAACCAAGCTTCCAAAACCAACTTTGTCACGTCCACCCTTTATCACATGTTTTTTTAAAATTATAATTAATTAAAAAAGAATTCAAATTCAATTGATCTCTTCCTCCTTATTTTATTCTTATAACATAAATTTATTATAATAATATTGTCATTTAAATTATAAAATTATACGATTATGTTATTACATCATAAAATTATAATATAATATTATAAAAATATATAAATATATTATCGGAGAAGATAATTATAGTTTCATAAAAAAATAACAACTTTCAACAATTGTCTCATTCTAAAATTCCTCCATTTATATCAAAATTTAAATAAATCTTTACTTACCATATTCATCAATTATATACAATTCTTCAATAATTATTTCTAATTAATATTATAGATTCACAATACTGATAACCAGATCATTCTCAGGAAGGAGGGGGCTTTTTGATAAGGATTTCTCCTTATTGGCGCGTAATTATATAACCTAACCCCTTTCCTCGACAGAACTTTCTAGACATTATCAATAATGCTATCTAATAATATCATTTCAATAATATGAGTTACTGTGTCGTGACTATTATTGAATCAATAATGCAAAATACTATTCAATTATCAATGTAGCAATTATTGCATCAATAATATGAAAGACTGTGCAATTTTTACTGTATCAATTATTGAGTGACTTCTTACGTAAGAATGAATAATCAGAGATAATGTGCAATACCGTGTGCCACTGTGCAACCACGCGTATTACTGTACTTTTATCACCAGGTATTTCAACAGTTTATAACGGTAAAAGTTTTGCCGTTATTTTTATAAAAAGGTTATTTCTGTCGCTTTCTATATCCGACAGTTATTCCGTTATGTGGTCCACCAATGATTGCGTCGTCGTACGAATATTCCCTGACAAAAAGAATATCCCCCTGTGACGGCCCCAAAATAGGTATACATCACCTATTCTGAGTCGCCAAATACATGGTACAGAATACAAATACAATCTTAAATATACAACAAGAGCTGTGAGTTTTAATACAAATATTGTCTACTAGGCAATATCCACTCTCAGAATAAGTCCTCATTATAATTATTATCACACTATTTCATAGAATAGTGAGGACTACTAATGTTATCATCGGGACTGTTACCCGTTCCCGACTAGTCCCTCGCTACGTTCTCATTTCAAGAGAACAATGAAAGCAAAAGGGTGAGCTCAACTAGCCCAAGAAGAAATATTATGACTAAGATAATGCGTAATAAATTATCATTAGCCTTCAACAAAGATGTTAAACCGATACAATATAACAAACATCAAGTTTAAGCTGCGGTGAACAAGCAATCCATTAAAAGAGTCAAGTAGAGAATAAAATCTACTATCTTTTATGATTTAAAAGGTTTTTCATCACTTTTATCGCTGGGACTCAGCTTAATAAATAATCCACATCGTCCCTACACTACGGCCAAGGATATTCATTAGTATCATAACCACAAATTATCCATGCACTACGGGCCAAGGATATTCGCGTATTTATCAATTGTCATGATCATGCCGACAACTGTCCATCAATGCATTACGGGACAATGAGGACTTTTACCACATCATTTATAACATTACGGTCATGATTATACCGATTAATCCCTGGTCATAATCATAACAAGTCCATCTATGCACTACAAGCCACATATGACTTTCAAATAATATAAACATGAGGATGATGACAATGATATAAGAATTCAATAAAACAAGTTTAAGAATTAATTTATCCAGGAACCAATAACGTCCAAATTGTCAACATGATACTTCTTTGTGGAGTTAAATTCAAGAATGCTCAGAAGAATATTTCCATAAAAAGATACTGGATGAAACGCAAATAACAAGGATATTCCACTAATTTCATGGAGTATAGAAGTCAAAAATTTAACCAACCGAGTATAATAAAGAATGGAATAACAAAAGAAATCACCAGGCATGCGATAGACCACATAGACAGGTTATTTCAACAAAATAATAAATAACGGAACCAGGTCATGCGTAAACGCACAAACAGGATATTCCAACAGAATAATAAATAATGGAACCAGGTCATGCGTAAACGTACAGACATGATATTCCAACAGAATAATAAATAATGGAACCAGGTTATGCGTAAACGCACAGATATAATGTACCAACAGAATAATAAAGAATGGAATAACATAAGAATTTCACCAAGTATAGGGTAGCCCGCGTATACAGGTTATTTCAACAGAATAATAAAGAATGGAATAACAGAAGTTCTCTTCATGAATAAGAAAGAAATAATACCCCTTACCTTAGAAGAAACTGGATATAGGAGTAGTGAAGTAGTAGAATACTTTTTCTTCTTCTCTCTATAGTTTGTGAATTAAGTAGGAAATAATGAAGGAATGAGCTTCTATTTATAGGAGAATGGACTGAATAGTAACTAATTCATGAACGGTCCAGATTGATTTACTTTTAAACGGACAGTCCTTATTGATTTACTACGTAGTATTAATAAAATATTCTAATAAAACAAAATCTTTTAAATAGAATATATTATATATATTATATATATATATATATATATATATATATATATATATATATATATAGCATGTGCTAAAATTTCACGGGATACACTCTAGTTATCCGTTTTTCCTTCCTGCCCCAATTGTCAACAAAGTTAAATACATATATTATATATCATATAATATATAAACATATAATAATAATAATAATAATAATAATAATAATAATAATAATAATAATAATAATAATAATAATAATACTAATAATGCTAACTCCCTCCTGACCTTTTTCTCCCACCCCCTCCTGTGACAACCTATTTGAAAAACAACCTTCCAACAATTCAATTTTCCATATATGGGCCCCACATGTGGGCCCACTTTTATAATATTTAAATAACTTCCTACCGATTATTTTGAAAAATGGGTAAATGGAGGTCCATAAAATAAGCAACATTTACAACAAATACTTCATAAAAATTCCCTCAATATTTTTAACAACATATATCATCATTATTATAATTCACAATATTAATCGAGCAGGTCGTTCCCAGGAAAGAGGGGGCTTTCCAATAAGGATTTCTACCTATTGGCGCGTAATTAGGTGACCAAATCTCTCCTTGACAGAACTTCTAGACATCGTTAATATTGCAAATAATAATATTAATAACTTCATCGTCTCAATTATTGATTTAATAATATATAAAATATTGACAATAATTGAATCAAATAACGTGAGATATTATGTAATAATTACTGTAACAATAATTGAACACAACTGAG
Organism: Panax ginseng; assembly: GCA_020205605.1. Classification (NCBI taxonomy): domain Eukaryota; kingdom Viridiplantae; phylum Streptophyta; class Magnoliopsida; order Apiales; family Araliaceae; genus Panax; species Panax ginseng. The sequence goes on along the minus strand of CM035143.1, from coordinate 54,803,311 downwards.
TGACTTCTCACGTAAGCATCAATAATCAATACCGTGTGCTACTATGCAACCACAGCGTATTCTCGTATTACTTTAACAAGGGTGTTTCAACAGTTAACAATAAAACTTCCGCCGTTATTTTTATAAAAAGATATTTTTATCATTTTCTCAATTCGACAATAATTCGGTTGTGGGGTCCACTAATGATTGTGCCGTTGTACGAATATTCCCTGTTAAAACGAATATTCCCCGACTAATCGAATATTATATAACAACTTGCGTACTTTGCAAAATTTATAAATATTACCCACAACTATAACATTATATCAAATTCATTCTATAATATTCAAAAATGATATTTATAAAAAAATCATCTTTATTAAAAAGTTTGGGTCTTACAACCTCCCCTTCTTATGAAATTTCTCCCTCGAAATTAAGGTACGTACCTGGTATGTCGAAGAGGTAAGGATACCTTGATTTCATTTCAGATTCTAACTCACAGGTCATTTCCTCAACATTGTGGTTTCTCCACAAAACTTTGACTTGAGGTATAACCTTGGAGCGTAGAATATGTTCCTTCTTATCTAAGATTTGAACAGGAACCTCTTCATACGTTAAATCTTCCGCTATTTCGTCCGGTTCTAACTCAATAATGTGGTTCGGGTCTTCCACATATTTACGTAACATGGATATGTGAAAAACGTTATGAACATGAGACATACTTGGCAATAAAGCGAGTCTATAGTCCACAGTTCCTACTCGATCAAGGATTAAAAATGGGCCAATGAATCAAGGATTGAGCTTTCCTCTCTTTCTAAATCTCGTAACTCCTTTCCATGGAGCAACACGTAACAACACATGATCTCCAATATCGAATTCCATGTCCTTTCGATGAAGATCAAAGATAACTCTTTTGTCGATCTTGTGAGATTTTTATCGTTCTTGCGGATCATTTGAATCTTTTTCGTAGTCATACGTACCAACTCTGGTCCCAACAACGTTGCTTCACCCACCTCATCCCCAAAGATCTTCGGAAACGACACTTTCTTCCATCTGGCGCCTCAAATGGAGCCATGCCAATACTTGTTTGATAACTGTTGTTATAGGAAAACTCCACCAATGGTAAGAACTTATCAGAACTTCCCTTGAACTCAAGGACACAGAGTCTTAATAAATCTTTCATAGTTTGAATAGTCCTCTCTGATTGTTCGTCCATCTGAGGATGATATGCCGAACTAAATCGTAAATCCGTGCCCATAGCTTTTTGCAAACTAACCCAAAATCGTGAAGTGAATCTTGGGTCTCGATAGAAACTATGGATCTTGGCATACCATCTGATCTTACAATCTTGTTTATGTACATCTGAGCAAAGGCGTTCAAGTGTATAAGTTTTGTCGTATTGGTAAGAAATGAAAGCGAGACTTGGTCAATATATCAACAATGACCCAAATTGCATCTATGCCTTGAGAAACCTTGGGAAGACCGATGCTTGAAATCCATGGTAATGTGTTCCCACTTCCATTCTGGAATTTTAAGTGGTTGCAATGGACCTTTTGGTACTTGATGCTCAGCCTTGACTCGTTGACAAGTTAGACAGCTTGAGATAAACAACGCTATCTCTCTCTTCATATTGCTCCACCAAAAATTATGACGAAGATCACGATACATTTTGGTACTCCCAGGATGGATTGCAAACGGTGTGTTGTCCGCCTCCATCATGATTTTATACTTTAAATCAGGGTCGTTAGGAACACAAAGTCTGGAGTTGACTCGAAGTATTCCTTCTTCATCGATTCTTGCTTCCGGCATAGCACCTTCTTATACTTTCTTCCTCATACGCATCAACCCAGATCTGTAGCTTGAGCAGCTTTAACTTTATCAATTAAAGTCGGTTCTACTAGTATATTCGCCATCATCACATGGGTCCCTAGAGTCTTTAACTCTATCTCCATCCTTTGCAAGTCACACAAAATGGGCCTTTGAGTTGACAATATCGCTTTTCGTGCCGCATATGATCTTCTACTCACTCAACGCGTCGACCTCTGGCGTTCGCTTTTCCAGGATGGTATTGGATGGTATGATCATAATCTTTCAATAGTTCAAGCCAACGTCGTTGTCGCATGTTGAGTTCCTTTTGAGTGAACAAATATTTGAGGCTTTTATGATCCGTAAAGATCTCCACTTTCTCCCCATACAAGTAATGCCTCCAAATCTTTAGTGCAAAAATGACTGCTACCAACTCTAGATCATGAGTGGGATAATTCCTCTCATATTCTTTGAGTTGTCGTGAGGCATAGGCTATGACTTTCCCATGTTGCATGAGAACACATCCTAACCCTTTGCCCGAAGCATCACTGTAGATGACAAATCCCTCCGACCCAGATTGTATTGTCAGAACAGGTGTTGAAATGAGTCTCCTCTTGAGTTCTTGAAAACTATTCTCACATTCCACGCTCCAACCGAATTTTATATCTTTCCAAGTCAGCTAAGTTAATGGAGTAGCGATTCGAGAAAACTCTTCAACGAATCTCCGATAATAACCAGCTAAGCCGAGAAAGCTACGTACTTCGGTCATTGATTTAGGTTGCTCCCAGCTTTGAATAGCTTCAATCTTTGTCGGGTTAACAGATATTCCATGACTTGATACTACGTGGCCAAGGAATGCTACTTCATCAAGCCAAAACTCACATTTCTTCAACTTGGCATAAAGCTTGTTTTCACGAAGCTTTTGGAGTATCAGCCTCAAGTGTTGCTCATGATCTTCACGGATTTTGGAATATATGAGGATGTCATCAAAAAAGACGACCACTAAGTGATCCAAATATTCCTTCAAAACTTGGTTCATCATATCCATAAAGGCAGCAGGAGCATTAGTCAATCCAAAAGACATAACTAAGAATTCATAATGCATGTACCGAGTTCTGAAGGCAGTCTTTGGAATATCCTCAAAATTAACCTTCAGCTGATGATATCCAGAACGAAGATCGATCTTTGAAAAGATTTATGCTCCTTGTAACTAGTCAAACAGGTCATCAATGCGAGGTAACAGATACCTATTCTTGATGGTGACATGGTTCAATTCCCGGTAGTCAATACAAAGTCGCATACTCCCATCTTTTTTCTTCACGAATAGAATAGGAGCACCCCAAGGAGACGTACTAGGGACGAATGAAACCAATGTCTAACAATTCCTCGCAATTGGGTCTTTAACTCACGAAGTTCAATAGAGCCATTTGATATGAGGCTTTGGAAATGGGTTTTTATCTAGGGTTTAAAGGTCGATACAAAATTTAATTTCATGCTCTGGGGTAGGCGGGGAAGTTCTTGAGGGAATACGTCGGAAATTTATTAACAATAGAAATATCATTCAAAAAGCAGGGCGTATTTTTGTTTAGATCCGTGACATGAGCTAAGAAAGCTTGACATCCGTTTTTTCAATAAGCGAATAGCTTTATGGCTTGAGATGACGATGATTGATTTTAATGGTTTGGTTGCTTGAATTCGCATAATAGGTTGGTTAGGAATATGAAAGCTAACAACCTTACGAAAACAATCAATTTTGTATGATGAGTAGTTAACCAATCAATCCCTAGAATCACATCAAATACAAGTATTTTTAATGAAATAAGATCAACAGGTAATGTGAGGGTACCGATTTGAACCAAACAAGACTTATAAACAGTGGATGTAATGAAGGTTTCTCCCAACGGAGTTTTCACAGATAAGTCAAAGTCTAATTTCTCCAGAGTTAAATTTAAATGTTGAGCGCAAGTAGGAGAAATAAAAGAATGGGTAGAACCGGTATCAAATAAGGAATAGACTTTGCTAGAGTTTATGATAAGCTTACCCGTGATGACCTCGTTCGGGTTCCTTGCTTTCCAGGAGGTCACAACAAACGCTCTCCTTGAAACTCTTGGTTTGACTTATGCAGGGACGGTATTTTGTGTCACCATTCTAACTGGACTTGTCTTCGGTGCACGGCAAAATCGGGCTAGGTGACCTTCTCTTCCACAATTATAACACGCTTTGGATGGCATTGCACAGTTTAGACTGATATGTCCCTCCCCAATGCATTTGAAGTATATAATAGGTGGTCATTCTCCTTCCTTAACCATGGGTGCTAATGCTGACGTATTTCCATCATTGCTGAATCTCCTCTTCTTGAAATGTCCATTCTTATTGTCTTGGCCATGATTACCACCGAAGTGGTTACCATTTCTGGCATATTGATTCCCTCCATGTTTGTTGTCACCGCTTCGATGACTGCTACCACTGGTATTATCATTTTGTCGGCTGCTTTCTCTTGGTTGAGTTGACTCATTATCGCGCTCCAATAACTGAGCCCTATTTACAACATCTGAATACAAACATAGTTTATGAGAAATTAGATATTGACGTATCTCGGGTTTCAAACCTCTTAGAAACATCCGTGTCATTCTCTTCTCATTGTCAACCAAGTGAGATGCAAACCGGGACAACTCGACAAACTTAGCTTCGTACTGCGACACGGTCATATTGTTCTGCTCCAAACTTGATGAACTCTACCTCTTTCATGTGACGAATACTTTCAGGAAAGTACTTGTCGTTGAATAGTTCTTGGAATTTCTCCCAAGACATCTTCAGTGTGGTAGGTTGAGTATGCTTTACCGATTCCCACCAGTAATCTGCCTCTCCTCGTAACATAAAGGTGGCAAAGGAACCTTTTGCTCCTGAACATCCCAAGACATCAAATATCTTGGTGATACGCTTTATCCACGTCTCGCCTTAAGTGGTTTCGGCTCTCCAATAAACTCCGGTGGTCCTAGCTCCTTAAAGCATTTTAGCGGTGGCCGTCAGAGAGTTGCCGATGTTCCCACCGCATTTTGGAATGGGAGACTCTCTTGCACGATGTTATGCAATTGCGAAAGCTCCTAAACATTATGTCGTTCGCCATTTAGTCGATGTTGTTGTTCACTTGGGGATTATTGCCTTCCTGATGCACATTATCCTGGGTGTTTATCTGTGGTGACTCAATGGTCTCCTGTGCTCCATTGTTATTCTCAACATTCTCGGATGTCATTTTCAAATACTGCCACAAAACTAGGGTTAATTGACATACAACATATTATCCCTATACTCTGACCGACCAATTAAATGCCAAATAAACTTAGATAGGTCATACTAGAGAAGGAATTTCCCGTCTCTCCCCTTCTAGTTCTTGTCACACATCTCAGCCAGAGATCATATCCCTAAGCTTTGATACCAGCTGTGACGCCCCCAAAATAGGTATACATCACCTATTCTGAGTCATCAAATATATGGTACAGAATACAAATACAATCATAAATATACAACAAGAGCTGTGAGTTTTAATACAAATATTGTCTACTAGACAATATCCACTCTCAGAATAAGTCTTCATTACAATTATTATCACACTATTTTATAGAATAGTGAGGACTACTAATGCTATCATCTGGACCGTTACCCCGTTCCCCGACTAGTCCCTGCTACTTTCTCATTTCCTGTAGAGAATAATGAAAGCAAAAAGGTGAGCTCAACTAGCCCAGTAGGAAATATTATGACTATGATAATGCAGAATAAATTATAATTAGCCTTCAACAGTGTTAAACTAATACAATATAATAAACATCAAGTTTAGCTGCGGTGAACAAGCAATCCATTAAAAGAGTCAAGTAGAGAATAAAATCTACTATCTTTTATGATTTAAAAGGTTTTTCATCACTTTTATCATTTGGGACTCGACAATAAATAATCCACATCGTCCCACAAGACTACTGACCAAGGATATTCATTAGTATCATAACCACAAATTATCCATGCACTACGGGCCAAGGATATTCGTGTATTTATCAATGGTCATGATCATGCCGACAACTGTCCATCAATGCATTACAGGACAATGAGGACTTTTACCACATCATTTATAACATTACGGTCATGATTATACCGATTAATCCCTGGTCATAATCATAGCAAGTCCATCTATGCACTACATGCCACATATGACTTTCAAATAATATAAACATGAGGATGATGACAATGATATAATAATTCAATAAAATAATTTCAAGAATTAATTTATCCAGGAACCAATAACGTCCAAATTGTCAAAATGATACTTCTTTGTGGAGTAAAATTCAAGAATTCTCAGAAGAATATTTCCATGAAAAGATACTGGATGAAGCGCAAATATCAAGGATATTCCACTAATTTCATGGAGTATAAAAGTCAAAACTTTAACGAACTGAGTATAATAAAGAATGGAATAACAAAAGAAATCACCAGACATGCGATAGACCGCACAGACATGTTATTCCAACAAAATAATAAATAACGGAACCAGGTCATGCGTAAACGCACAGACAGGATATTCCAACAGAATAATAAATAATGGAACCGTGTCATGCGTAAGCGCTTACGCAGACATGATATTCCAACGAGAATAATAAATAATGGAACGGTGTCATGCGTAAACGGCGAGACAAGATGTTCCAATGAGAATAATAAATAATGGAATAACGTAAGAATTTCACCAAGTATAGGGTAGCTTGGCGTATCTGAGTTATTCCAATAGAATAATAAAGAATGGAATAATAGAAGTTCTCTTCATGAATAAGAAAGAAATAATACCCCTTACCTTAGAAGAAACTGGATATAGGAGTAGTGAAGTAACATAATACTTTTCTTCTTTCTCTCTATAGTTTCAGTGAATTCGTAAGAAATAATGAAGGAATGAGCTTCTATTTATAGGAGAATGGACCGAATAATAACTAATTCAAGAACGGTTCAAATTGATTTACTTTTAAACGGACGGTCCATATTGATTTACTATGCAGTATTAATAAAATATTCTAATAAAACAAAATCTTTTAAATAAAATATATTATATATTATATATATATATAACATGTGCTAAAAATTTCATGGGATACACTCCCGTGATCCGTTTTTCCTTCCTGCCCCAATTGTCAACAAAGTTACATACATATATTATATATCATATAATATATAAACATATATATATACAATACTAATAATGCTAACTCCCTCCTGACCTTTTTTTTCCACCCCCTCCCGTGACAACCCATTTGAAAAACAACCTTCCAGCAATTCAATTTTCCATAAATGGGCCCCAGGTGTGGGCCCACCTTTATAATATTTAAATAACTTCCTACCAATTATTTTGAAAAATGGGTAAATGGAGGTCCATAAAATAAGCAACATTTACAATAAATACTTCATAAAAAATCCCCTCAAAATTTTTAACAACATATATCATCATTATTATAATTCACAATATTAATCGACCAGGTCGTTCGCAGGAAAGAGGGGGCTTTCCAATAAGGATTTCTCCCTATTGGCGCGCAATTAGGTGACCAAACCTCTCCTTGACAGAACTTCTAGACATCGTTAATATTGCAAATAATAATATTAATAACTTCGTCGTCTAAATTATTGATTTAATAATATATAAAATTTCGAAATTAATTAAATCAAATAACGTGAGATATTATGTAACAATTACTGTAACAATAATTGAACACAACTGAGTGACTTCTCACGTAAGCATCAATAATCAATACCGTGTGCTACTATGCAACCACGCGTACATCGTATTTTTAACAAGGGTGTTTCAGCGATTAACGATAAAACTTCCGCCGTCATTTTCATAAAAAGATATTTTTATCGTTTTCTCAATCCGACAATAATTCGATTGTGGGGTCCACCAATGATTGTGCCGTTGTATGAATATTCCCTGTTAAAATGAATATTCCCCAACCAATCGAATATTATATAACAACTTGCGTACTTTGCAAAATTTATAAATATTACCCACAACTATAACATTATATCAAACTCATTCCATAATATTTAAAAATGATATTTATAGAAAAATCATCTTTATTAAAAGTTGGGGTCTTACACCCCCGACCAAAACGAATATTCTCCGACAAAACGAATATTTTATGATTACTTGTTTACTTTGCAAAATTTGCACATTTCACCCATAACTAAAGCATTATATCAAATCAATATCTTATTATTCAAAATAATAATTAGAGAAAATTAAATCTTTATTCATAAAAAGTTGGGGTCTTATATGATCCATGTAGAGCGGCATGTATAAATAAGATACAATGCACATCAAGAAAGTATCTACTCGATCAATCCGCCACTCATTCTCAGAAATGGTGAAATCTCCTAAGTATACTAAATAGTTGTTTGTCGACCCAAAATGATCAATCAAGAAATCCAGGGACACAACATGTCCTAGGGTGATCTCGTCCAAGATGATTGTATGGCGTAAACCTATCAATGTCATGAACTACCGTCTAAACTCATCAACAGCCTTTCTAGCGCAGGGCCTGTCCTGCGAAAAATCCGTAATGCGCTCATACTCCTCCAATGTAGGAGTCAACTCATGGGTCCCGAATCTAAAGACCCGCCTCTCGGGAATCCAACAAGATAGCATCCCCTCTACAAAATCCACTAGAACCTAGAAGGTCAAGAAAGCTATGGAGTGTCTCAGCATATAATCAACGATCATCCGATCTAAATAAGGAAAATTATCATACCAAGAACTCAAAAATGAGTCTATTAAGATTGGTGGGTTATGCTCAATACGGGTAACAATAGATGAAGACATCTGAAGAACTGTATCATGAGACTATCTAGGGGTCAATGCTAAACTCAATAATATACATGCATATCCGTGACATATAGTGCATGCATCATGATAAATGATAATGATAAATGACAATATGATGCAATAAATAAAATCATTATACATATATTTCTAAATACATCATCTAATCTACAACTGAAAACAAAAAGTACAAGGAAATGGGGCACATCCGCCCAATAGCTAACAGAGGCCTATCAAAAGAGATAACATGAAACTATCCAAAGAAATCTATAATGTCTACATCATCCAGCCAATCAACTTGTTGTACCTCCTCCTGAGTCACCGATCTCTACTAGAGGGAATATTGTGTCGATACAGAGGGTGATCTACTCCAATAAATTATCAGAATATGGGCCACCTAAGGGACCAATGCCAGAGCTGGATGGACTAAAAGAATCTGCCTCTGATGGATCTCAACCCAGATGCATGATGAAAAAATGCGCCTGGTCCAAACTCTGGGTCAAGTTAGTAATCTGCTCGAAATGAGTAGACTGTCTAATGCAGGTAATCTAGTCTGTCATCATCATGAACCTGGGAACCATGTCTACCAGGAACTGAGTGGCGCGGGTTTGAGCCCCAATGGTGTAAGGAGTCCACCAGCGATAGAAAGCATCCTGAGTGAAAGGACCCTCTGATAAAGTAAAGCCATCTAAGACCATCAGGGAAATATCTGTGACCGGCTGAGATAAAGACCAATGACATCTAGCAGGAGGAAGATATGGAATACAAATCTCCCTTGTGGTGGTCCTAATAAAATGCTCTCCCAAGTAGAGTTCCCAGCTTCCCTCGGTCAAGAAAGGGATCCTGGTCAGAAAACTGTCCTCAAAACCAACTGTCAGATGATTCGGGGTATAAGTAACCCATGTGATGACATCGACAATCAATAACTCCAACTGTAAACGAGAATAAGTAAACCCCTCCGCCACAGGGACCTCTGCCAAGGTGGAATAATACTGCGTTGTCCCCGCAGATAGGTCTCCAGACCTAAAGTAGTAATTGGGCATAGGCAAGAGAGCCTCTCATATGCCCAAAACTGAAAAATGTAAAGATTAAAGATCCTCAGTTATGAAGACTAACAACCCGAGCGGGGGGTGGGGGGGAGGGGGGAATTAAAAGGTAAGGGGAAATTATTCACCAGTAAAAATGGGTAAAAGCCTAGCCAAGCCTCTGTCACGCCCTCTGAACGTAGGCTCATCCCTCGAAAGAAATAGGAGAAAGTGAATGAGCCCCAATTAAAGTCTCTGATGAGGTCCACATCATGAGTAGCATTGATAAGAGAAAAAGAGACCGCCGAGGGATTATCCACCAGGAAAAAACCCCTAATGATGATCAAGAACAATCACCAAAGATTGGGATCTCTATCCCTCTGATTAGCAGGCAGAAGCTCGGACAAAGCTCCACTTGAAGCATCAATTCTTAGAGGGCCAGAACAGACAGCTCGACCCTTGAGTGCTGAATGAGGAACTCCTAACAGGGATCGAACTGCAGCTAGTGAAAAGTTAGCCACTAAGGGCACCAGCTCCCTTTTAAACTTTAATCCAGTGATGAACCGCCACTCCATCAGTGTCATCATCACCTCACAGTCCAGTAAATGGAGAAATTGAATCTGGTGAAACTAGCTCTCAAATAAAGCCCATAAATAACCCCAGGGGCAGCGACAGGGAGGAATAGAAAAGAAGGCTTGAAAGCCCAGGAGTGGACGATCTTTTGATACTCCGGATGAAGGGTCTGGTATAAAGAATGAATGTTAAACCAGATCCCCTTGGGTTGAGTGAAGCCGGAAACCTACATCAATTTCAAATCAAGATTAAATAATTGTCCCAAAATTGGAGAAAGAAGAAAGGCAAAAATGAAAACTTCCATTACCTCGTTCGCATGAAGATAGATTGATGGGTGACGTCTCAAATCATCCAGAAGATCTTGAATTATCACACTAATACCGGGAAGATCCCGATGGGGGTAGAAGAAGAAGGAGCGGGGTCCTTAATAGGAATGTCTTCATCCTCGTATATAGCATCCGTCATATCAACCCGAATAGGATGAATTACTGACTCAGTTAACGGGTAAGGCTGTCGGTCTGGACGAGGTAAAAGAACAGTAGAAGTCATCATCCTCACACCAGATGAAACCCTACAAGAGTTATGGTTGTTAGGTCTATTTGAATCCATTGCCTGAACAAAATCTCCAAATCACCTCAGAAAGGGTGAGGTATGTTTTAAATTTAAAGCCATTAAATTCAAATTATTACATCATGCATAGCCTATGTGATAAATCATGAATTAATTTAACATACAGCTCTAGTAGAGTTAAATTTACATGTACATTAAATGCTCAGACTCGTGAATTTTTTTTGCCAGAATCTCCTTTATAAAATGGACTATCCGCATACACATAGGTATGACTAGGTGGCCATTCAGTATCACACCAACCCAATATCAAAATATAAATGTTAAACATCAAAATTAAGACACGATGGCAGCTAAATTACCATGTGCATTTTTATATAAAAATCCATACTCACTTGTTCTCAAATAGGATGAATAAACTAGTAAAAATGAGCGCAAAATGACTGTCTCAAAAATTAGTTTTTTTCACATCAAAATGTTCAACATGGTAGAATACAAGTAGTTACTAAGTCTGTTCATTTTTATTAAGTCATCTATGCATACATATTTAATACATTGCGTTTCAACACATACTACATGAAATCTAATATTCTAACGATCAAAAATTGAAAAGAAGGGATGTAAACGTTACTCGGGTTGTTCAGAACAAGTGTATGGTGACGGATTTAGCGAAAAGCAGCCCGAACTGAGTAGATTCGAGAGAGAATTTTTAGATTTGTTAGTAGGTTCAAGTTGAGAATTACTTTTGAGGGGTCGAGGGAGGTTTAAATCCACTGGCAGTCTATCGCGAGTCTACTTACGGTAGCCGTAGGTAGACCTACGGCAACCTAGGGTGGGTCCCACCCCCTCCAGCTTGATCAAATTTAAGTTACAGCAAAGTCCCTTGAAGCTGAAAAGTCAAATCAGAAAAAAAGGTTCTACGCGATTGAGTAGAAAGGGTCTGAAATCCTGAAATAGACAACCAAACTTTGGAAGTCTGAAAATGTTCTGTAAACCTTGGTGACAGCCCCAACGTATCATCGGATAGGGATCCGATGATACGAACTGTTGGCGACAACTCCAACGTAGCATCGGGAAAGGTCCGGTATTGTTAGATGTTAAAAAACTGCTTTAACAAAAGCCAGATAATCTGATATTGGAAATCGTTGGCGACAACTTCAACGTAGCATTGAGAGAGTTTGGTGATGATCAACCTTTGTAAACTACCATTCGAGTAGGCATCGAGAGAGTTTGGTGATGGTCAACGTTTGTAAACTACCTTTCGAGTAGTCATCGAGATAGTTCATTGATGATCAACCTTTGTAAAATACCATTCAAGTAGGCATCAAGAGAGTTCAGTGATGTGATTTGAATTACAAATAGGTGCAATGGAAACCCTAATTAATAATTAGGGTAAGATAGAATTAAAGTGTTGGAAACATGATTACCAACAAGCCCAAGCATTTAATAAAGTGGCTCAACAAGCCCAAGCATTTAATAAAGTGGCCCAATAAGCCCAAGCATTTAATAAAGTAGCCCAACTTTTGCCCAACAAGTGAATGACTTGTTAGACATTTACTAAAGCAAAATAGAGCATTAAAAATAAAACAAAAAAATGGGGAAAAGGGGCCTAGAATTTTCAGCCAAGAGAGAGAAGAAGGGGGAATGAATTTAATCATTACAAAACTTAAAAGTTTACTTACACACTCAAGCCCATATGTCATCCATGCAAGGATAGTCATCATTGTTATCCAAGATTTCAAGAAATCTTGTAATGATTAAAGAAGAAAAAAAGAGATATGTTGGGGAAGATGTATCTTGGATATACAAATCATATCAAAACATATCTTATAAAAAAATCTTTTCCTTTTTCTCTTTCATCTCATCTTTCATTTCACTTTCTACTTTTACTAACAAAGCAAATAAGAGAGAGACAAGAGATGGAGAAAATTTTAGTTGGAGAGGAAGAAGAAGAAAGTTGATCTTTGATCTTCTATGCAACCTAGACTTAGATCATACTTTGGAAGAGGAAGAACAGTAGCCCAAAAATCAAGGTAAATTTAATCTTAAACTTTTATTTCCATTTCTTTTGGTAGTTTAATGGGATCTAGAGTTTATGTTCTCTAACTTAAAAACTCTATATCTACATGATTTAAAGTATTACATGTTTAGATCTGACATATTTGGGTGTTAGAAAGCTGATCAAAATGAAAGAAAAGAAACTAGGCTGAAAGGACAAGAGAAAAAAGAGGTTAACCATAATGCAAGCCCGTATCTCTCCATGATGAGCCAGCTAAATGAAGAAGATCAAAGCAGGCTGAAAGGACAAGAGAAGGGGGATGATAAAATTGCAAGAAGATCTCGTCAACAAAAAAATCAGTCGGGGGAATGCGAATTCTCAAAGAAGAAAGATCAAACAACATCCAAAAGAGCCCGAAAATTCACCCCTCCGAGCAAATCAAATGAAGAAATGTTACACTTTCTGATAAGCGAAGGAAGGATTACTGAGTTGCTGCCTCCTATAAATCCCAAGATAAAGAGTTATAATTCTACCAAGATATGTCTCCACCATTCTAACTCACCTAGACATGCGACTGAGAAATGCTGGTCTTTGCGACATAAAATCCAAGATCTCATTGAAAATGAAGAGCTGAAGATAGAATTCCTCATAACCAGAAAAGGCGAAAAGGAAATAAAAAGCTTAATATGTCCACTCGAGATAACCAGTTCAGAGGAGGTGAAGGCTATAAGCACCAATTCTGACATAACACAAGGTGGACTGATCCTAATCCAAGGAATGACAGAGGAGACAAGGGGATCCCCAAAGGAGATTCCTCCGCCAACATAAAATATCTTGTGGTCCAAAGATAGCAACTACGTTCCTGATTTTATCACCTTGATGAGGAGGAAATACTAATCCTTTCCAACGAAGAAAAAGCTAAAAAGGGAAATTTCCTTGCAAGAAATGAAACAAAATTTTGAGGGAGATTTCATTGTCGAATCCTTTCAAGCCCAGGAAAAAGGCGAAAGAATATATGAAGAAAAAGGTGGTGATGTTATCGGGGAAACTAACCCATCAAAGAATCAGGAGTTCATACCTTTTTGCGATGGGTCCAGTTCAAGCGTCCTTGAGGAATGTACTGAATCAAGAAGTGATAAAGTTATGGCTATAAGTGAAGATATTTAGAACCATGGTTACGTGAGCATAGGTTATAAGACGCGAACCATAAGAATGAAAGTTAGTTAAACCAATATGTGCGTCGAATACATAACTAATTGGTATGTGTTATTCCTTATGTGATATATAGGAATATCAATTCAGCGTTAACTATAAGCTATAGCTGTGCGTTAGGCAAGTTTTCCAACTTCTTTTATATTTTAAATGAATGTTAGTTTCTTAAGCTTTCTCAGATGTTAAACTTAATAAGTTTTATCTATGAGCAAATGTGTGATGTTTGTACAAGGTGGTAGAATGTATGAGGCATTGTGCCACAATTTTAACACTTTGGTGTTTCTGTGGAATGAACTATTCTATGGTTGAATTGTTCAATAAGAAGAAGTTCTATTTATTCATGAACTGTTATGTATCTTTTGTGGCAGATGAAAGTCACTCTTGTAAGATGTAAAGAATAATGTGTCTATCATTATTTGTAATGAACGAGGTTTTAAGATAATAGAACCAGGGATTTGAGAATATAAGTTGTTATATTTAGTTAAATAATGATGTGTGTTTAAAATGAGATGTACTCGTTATTTATGGAGTCCGGGTGTAAAGATAGACCGGATTTTAGGGTGTCATAATTCATACGCGCCCATATCTGAATGAAACCTCTCGTCACGGATTCATGCTCGGACTCCGGCTCTGACTCCGTTTCCTCCTCAACTGGTGCTACCACTGAAATGGGCTCGACTTTTTGGGATATTTCGGACACCACATGTATGCCATGTGGTTCCTCTTCCGTGGTCCTACTAAGTTCAGCTATCTTTGGCATCCTACAACCATAAACACAAACAAACTCCATTAATATCTCATAATAAAACTTAAATTCATTGTATTGAATGAAATTATATTTCATAACACTACTAATTCTCCAAGAAAGCTTTATATGAGTTTTATCTCATTTTATTCCCTAATCTCATCATCTCCTGACATCCTACAATCAGTTTTGAACAACTTTAATTAATACTTCACCTATAAACACAATTCATAAACACTAAGTATCCATGTATCTTACTATTGATGAATTTTCTCAATCTATCACTTAGAACTCTAAATGAGTTTCTTTTTCCCTGCCTAAGTTTTATAACCTAAAGCTTTGATACCAACCTATGACACCCCCAAATCTGGGTACTTCATTCAGAAAAGACTTGGTGTTCACTTTCCATTCATTCATATCTAACTACCCAATTATAATAGCATTTAAACAGTAAATCCTCCCAATAAAAAGGTTTACATAATTAAATTAATACGGCTCCCAGGTTATCTAACCTTTAACAAACATCAAGTGTGGAAATTAAAGTAATTACATCACATCATTTAAAATAAAGTCTATCATCATGAAAGCCAATAAATTACAAGTCTTCATCACTTGTTCATTTTTCCTTTCCCTTTCCTAATGGTAGGTTCATCGACCTTCTCAACCTTCTCAACCTTAGCTGCAATAATTATATATATGCAAGAGTGAGCAAATCAAATGCTCACTTGAAATAGCAATGAATAACAATAGCATAATAATTGCCAATGAATAAGCTCAACAGAACTTAATAATACTTTATCAGTGATAATTAAGAACTGAAATCAAAGTGTGAAATATATCTGAGGGTCACAATATCATGAACTATGTCCAAGGTTATAAGTAATCTTTCAACTCAAACCTAAACGTACCATAATCGTAGGGACTCTCCCGACGTGGTGATCAAATTATTCGTACCATGTATTGTGCACAAACATCTAAACGCATTGCGTAAATAATTCCTCTATAATAAGGTTATTCTTCTCTGTTTTATGATACAAGTCTGCACAAAAGAAAGTTTGGTTTGGATAACTTCAAGGGTAATTTAGGGTTTAACGATCATCAACTAAGGATTAGTTGAATCAACAAAGTTCAATATCATTTCGAATGATCAATGACAACATAATATGGAATTATTAGAAATCATAGGTGAACCAACTATATATCAAAGTCAAACTTAGAAATAAACTAGAAATCATAAGCATTGAGTAATACACTAAACCTTGCTTGAACAGTATTAAGCTAAGGCTATAATCTTGTCGAATAAGAGAATTGAATTATTGAACATGCATTAATGAATAACTAGCTGAGAACGAAACCTGCTTCATATAATAATAAAGATTATAAACTGTGTAAAGTAAATGAGATAGGACAACTCATTTAGAGATTGAAGTTCAAGAACTTGCATTCGTTATAAAGAGAATAAAACTGGGAAAGCTTGCTTAATTACAAAAATAAACAAGTTAGGATATATCAAACAAGGATTAGAGTTCACAACTTGCTTAAATAGAGTTTAAAGTTAAAGAACTCGCTCAAATAAAGTTTAGGGGTAAAGAAACTTACCTCGTGCGTAAGCTATAGATTACAACTCACGTTCACCTACATATATTATTAGAATCACAACAACTATTAGATATACTAACATCCACTTTCCAAATTAAAACTCATTTTTAGTTAAACTTGTTACTTTAGTACAAGTTTCAACTCACACCATACACACTTCAAAAATCACAAGTATTAGATTTGAAACACATAGTCACTAACTCATGTATTTAATAAATCACAACGTAACGTTTTCACAACTTACTAATTATACAACTTTGGAATTATCAACCACATGATACAAATCTGTTATAATATCTTTATTACATGTTGATCACATTAATATTTCATTAGACTAAGTTACAATGGGTTTTAAGGTCCAGATAACCAACAGTAGCAATTGCGTTGGCAACAGTAATGCTTGCTTCGCCTTAACACCATCGCAGCTGTTGTGACGCCCCCAAAATAGGTATACGTCACCCATCTTGAGTCGCCAAATATATGGTACATAAATCAAATACAAACTTAATTATACAACTGTCGTGTAATATACGACAAAACATAGCTGAGAGTTTAAACAAGAATATTGCCTTCTAGACAATATCCACTCTCAATGGAGTCCTCATTACAATTATTATCACACTATTTCACAGAATAGTGAGGACTAATAAAACAACCATCTGGACCGTCAATCCGTTCCTCGACTCGTCCCAGCTATATTCTCATTTCAAGAGAATAGTGAAAGAAAGGTCACTCAACTAGCCCAAAGAAGAAATATTATGACTAAGATAATGCAGAATAAATTATCCTTAGCCTTCTTGACGAGATAACAACCGATAGAATACAATAGACAACAAGTTTTAGATCAACAAGCTGCGGTGGAATAAGCAATCCATTAGAAGAGTCAAGTAGAGAGCATAAAATCTACTATCTTCTATGATTTAAAAATATTTTCATCAACTTTATCGAGACTCAAATTAATAAATAAAATTAAATCATCCATGCACCACGGCCAAGGATATTCATGTAATCATCAATGGTCATGATTATACAGAATAATTCATGGTCATAATCATACCAACAGCTGTCCATCAATGAACTATAATGTAAAACCCCAACTTTTTGAATAAAGATGAATTTTCTATAAATATTATTTTTGAATATTATGGAGTGAAATTGATATAATGTTATAGTTGTGGGTAATATTTATAAATTTTACAAAAGTACGCAAGTTGTTATATAATATTCGATTGGGTGGGAATATTCGTTTTAACAGGAATATTCGCATACAACGACACAATCATTGGTGGACCCCACAATGTAATTATTGTCGGATTAAGAAAGCGACAAAAATACTTTATGAAAATAACGGCGGAAGTTTTACCGTTAACTGTTGAAACACCCGGTATTAAAAGAAATGCGATGTCTGGCGTGGTTGCATAGTAGCACACGGTATTAATTATTGATGTTTACGTGATAAGTCACTAAGTTTTGTTGGTATTATTAATGTAATAATACAGAAAATCTTTTTATATAAAACAGAATACTTTTATAAAGTTATTCTATAAATAGAATATATTATATTCTATTGTGCATATTGTTGCATAGTGTCTGCATAGTGTTTTGCATAGTAAAATCTTTTTATATAAAATAGAATACTTTTATAAAGTTATCTATTTTATTAGACAATAATTAGAATATATTATATTTTATTATGCATAGTATTTGCATAGTGCCTGCATAGTGTTTGCATAGTAAAATCTTTTATAAAGTTATTCGTTTTATTAGATTATAAATAGAATATATTATATTTTATTTAAAAGATTTTGCTTTAAATATGGACCGTCAGATTAAAGTAAATCAATCTGGATCGTTCATGAGTTAGTTACTATGAAGTACATTTTTCTATAAATAGAAGCTCATTCCTTCATTATTTTCTTACGAATTCAGTGAAACTCTAGAGAGATAAACTATAGAGAGAAAGAAGAAAGTATTATGCTGCTTCACTACTTATATATCAAGTACTCTTCTTCTTAAGGTAGGGAATATTATTTGTTGTACTCGTAAGGGGTGTTATTCTTTTGTATTCATGAAGAGAACTTATGTTATTCCATTTTTATTATTACATTGGAATAACTCAGTATCTGCCAAGCTACCCTATACATGGTGACATTCTTCTATTATTCCGTCTTTACTATTACGTTAGAATATATCACATGCATGCGTTTACGTGGGATTCGATTTTATCTTTATTATTTTGTTGGAATATCCTATACATGCATTTTACATGAACTGGTTCCGTCTTTATTATTATTACTGTTGGAATATCATATGCATGCGTTTTACGCCGGACTGATTCCGCCCTTATTAGTGATACGTAGGAATAACTTGCATCTATCGCAATCATTGCATGCATGGTGATTTACATTGTTATTCCATTCTTTATTATTACATTGGAACATCCTCTCTAAGCGTAATTTTGCGACGACTCGTTTACGTTATTTAGTATTCTATTGGAATAACATGTCTATGCAAAATACCGCATGCATGGTGATTTCTTTTGTTATTCCATTCTTTATTATACTTAGTTGGTTAAAGTTTTGACTTCTATATTCCATGAAATTAGTGGAATATCCTTAATAATGCGCTTCATCCAAAGATCTTTTCATGGAAATATTCTTACGAGCATTCTTGAATTTTACTCTACAAAGCAAAGATCATGTTGACAATTTGGACGTTATTGGTTCTTGGACAAATTAATTCTTGAACTTCTTTTATTGAATTCTTATATCATTGTCATCATCCTCATATTTATATTTTTTGAAAGTCATTTGTGGCCTGTAGTGCATAGATGGACTTGGTATGATTATGACCAGGGATTATTCGGTGTAATAATGACCGTAATGTTACAAATGATGTGGTAAAAGTTTTCATTGGCCCGTAGTGAATTGATGGACAATTGTTGGCATGATCATGACCATTAATGAATACACAAATATTCTTGGCCCGTACTGCATGGATAATTGTGGTCGTGATACTAAAGAATATCCTTGGCCGTAGTGCAGGGGTGATTCAATGATGTGTATTATTTATTAAGCTAAGTCCCAGCGATAAAAGTGATGAAAAACCTTTTTAAATCATAAAAGATAGTAGATTTTATTCTCTACTTGACTCTTTTAATGGATTACTTGTTCCGCTGCAGTTAAACTTGATGTTTGTTATATTATATCAGTTTAACACTGTTTAAGGCTAATGATAATTTATTCTGCATTATCTTAGTCTTAATATTTCTTACTGGGCTAGTTCAGTAAGAATATAGCAGGAAATGAGAATATAGCAGGAGCGAGTCGGGGAACGGAGTGATGGTCCTAGATGGTGTATTAGTAGTCCTCACTATTCTGTGAAATAGTGTGATAATAATTGTACTAAGGACTCCTTTTGAGTTTGTATACTCTCTAGTAGACAATATTTGTATTCAAACTCACAGTTTATGTTTTGTCGTATTGTACACGACAGTTGTATTATTAAGTTGTATTTGAATTCTGTACCATATATCGGCGACTCAAGATGGGTGATGTATACCTAATTTTGGGGGCGCCACGGTTAGTATCAAAGCTTAGGATATGATCACAGCTAAGGTGTGAGACTAGAACTAGGAGGAGAGGCGGGAATTTCTTCGCTAGTATGACCTACTTAAATTTATTTTGTATTTAAATTGGTTGGTCAGAGTTTAGAGATAATATGTTACATGTCAACTAACCCTTGTTTTGTGGCAGTATCTGAAAATGACATCCGAGAATGTTGAGAATAGCAATGGAGCACAGGAGACCGTTGAGTCTCCACATATCAATAATCAGGAGAATGTGCATCAGGAAGGCGACAATCCTCATGCAAACAACAACACTGACCAAATGATGAATGATGGATTGTTCAGAGGCTTTATGCAATTCATGCAACATCAGGCGAGAGCGGCTCCTGTCCAAAATGTAGGTGGAAGCATTGGAAACTCTCGGACGGTCACCGCTAAACAGTTCAAGGAGCTGGGACCACCGGAGTTTATTGGAAACTCTTGGTTTAGCTGGTTATTATCGGAGATTCGTTGAAGAGTTTTCTCGAATCGCTACTCCATTAACTTAGCTGACTTGGAAAGATATAAAATTCGGTTGGAGCATGGAATGTGAGAATAGTTTTCAAGAACTCAAGAGGAGACTCATTCAAAGATTTTGTTACGACAATATCTGATCGGCTCGGAGGGATTTGTCATCTACAAATGATGCTTCGGCAAAGGGTTAGGATGTGTTCTCATGCAACATGGGAAAGTCATAGTTTATGCCTCACGACAACTCAAAGAATATGAGAGGAATTATCCTACTCATGATCTAGAGTTGGCAGTTGTTGTCTTCGCACTAAAGATTTGGAGGCATTACTTGTACGGGGAGAAAATGGAGATCTTTACGGATCATAAAAGCCTCAAATATTTCTTCACTCAAAAGGAACTCAACATGCTACAACGACGTTGGATTGAACTATTGAAAGATTATAATCATACCATCTAATACCATCCTGGAAAAGCGAACGTGGTAGCTGACGCATTGAGTAGAAGATCATATGCTAGTGCGAATGCGATATTGTGAACGCAAAGGCCCATTTTGTGTGACTTGCAAAGGATGGAGATAGAGTTAAAGACTCCTGGGACCCATGTGATGATGGCGAATATACGAGTAGAACCGACTTTAATTGATAAAGTTAAAAGCGCCCAAGCCACTGACACACGGAGGTGATGTGTATGAGGAAGAAAGTGCAAGAAGGTGCTATGCCGGAAGCAAGAATCGATGAAGAAGGAATACTTCGAGTCAACTCCAGACTTTATGTTCCTAACGAACCTGATTTAAAGTATAAAATCATGATGGAAGCGCATAACACACCGTTTGTAATCCATCCTAGGAGTACCAAAATGTATCATGATATTCGTCATACATTTTGGTGGAGCAATATGAAGAGAGAGATAGTATTTGTTTATCTCAAGGTGTCTAACGTGTCAACGAGTCGGCGAGCATCAAGTACCAAAAGGTCCATTGCAACCACTTGAAATTCAGAATGGAAGTGGGAGCACATTACCATGGATTTCAATTACGGTCTTCCCAAAGTTTCTCAAGGCATAGATGAGATTTAGGTCATTCTTCGATAGATTGACCAAGTCACTCATTTCTTACAAATCGAGAAACTTATACACTTGAACGTCTTGCTCGTATGTACATAAACGAGGTTGTAAGATTGCATGGTATGCCAAAGTATCCATAGTTTACGATCGAGACCCAAGATTCACTTCAAGATTTTGGGTTAGTTTGCAAAAAGCTATGGGAGCGCAGATTTACGATTTAGCTCGGCATATCATCCTCGGATGGACGGGCGATTGGAGAGGACGATTCAAACTCTTGAAGATCTATTAAGACTCTGTGTCCTTGACTTCAAGGGAAGTTGGGACAAGTTCTTACCATTGGTGGAGTTTTCCTACAACAACGGTTATCAAGCAAGTATTGGCATGGCTCCATTCGAAGCGTTGTATGGAAGAAAGTGTCGTTCTCCAGTATGCTGGGATGAGGTGGGTGAAGCAACGTTGTTGGGACCGGAGTTGGTACGTATGACTACGAAAAAGATTCAAATGATCCGACAACGTATAAAAACCTCACAAGATCGACAAAAGAGTTATGTTGATCTTCATCGAAAGGACGTGGAAGTCGATATAGGAGATCATGTGTTGTTACGTGTTGCTCCATGGAAAGGAGTTACGAGATTTGGAAAGAGAGGAAAGCTCAATCCTCGATTCATAGGCCCATTTTTAATCCTTGATCTAGTAGGAACTGTGGCCTATAGACTCGCTTTACCGCCAAGTATGTCTCGTGTTCATAACGTTTTTCACATATCCATGTTACGTAAATATGTAGAAGACCTGAACCACATTATTGAGTTAGAATCGGACGAAATAGCGGAAGATTTGACGTATGAAGAGGTTCCTGTTCAAATCTTAGATAAGAAGGAACATATTCTACGCTCCAAGGTTATACCTCAAGTCAAAGTTTTGTGGAGAAACCACGATGTTGAGGAAATGACTTGGGAGTTAGAATCTGAAATGAAATCAAGGTATCCTTACCTCTTCAATATACCAGGTACGTACCCTAATTTCGAGGGCGAAATTTCATAAGAAGGGGAGATTGTAAAACCCCAACTTTTTGAATAAAGATGAATTTTCTATAAATATTATTTTTGAATATTATGGAGTGAAATTGATATAATGTTATAGTTGTGGGTAATATTTATAAATTTTGCAAAGTATGCAAGTTGTTATATAATATTCGATTGATCGGGGAATATTCGTTTTAACAGGGAATATTAAATATAACCAAGACAATCATTGGTGGACCCTACAGCGGAATTATTATCGGATTGAGAAAATGACAAAAAATACTTTATGAAAATAATGGTGGAAATTTTATCGTTAATTGTTGAAACACCTTGTTGTTAAAGTATAATAATACGTGTGGTTTGCAGTAGCACACGGTATTAATTATTGATGCTTACGTGATAAGTCACTCGGTTTTGTTGGTATTATTAATGTAATAATACAAAAATCTTTTATATAAAGCAGAATACTTTTATAAAGTTATTGTATAAATAGAATATATTATATTCTATTATGCATAGTGTTGCATAGTGTCTGCATAGTATTTTTGCATAGTAAAATATTTTTATATAAAATAGACTACTTTTATAAAGTTATCATTTTATTAGATAATAATTAGAATATATTATATTTTATTATGCATAGTGGTTGATATAGTGCTGCATAGTGTTTGCATAGTAAAATCTTTTATAAAGTTATTCGTTTTATTATATTATAAATAGAATATATTATATTTTATTTAAAAGATTTTGCTTTAAATATGGACCGTCGATTAAAGTAAATCAACTGGACCGTTCATGAGTTAGTTTACTATGGTCCATTTTACGTAAATAGAAGCTCATTCCTTCATTATTTTCTTCTTTAATTGGTGAAACTCTAGAGATAAACTATAGAGAGAAAGAAGAAAGTATTCTGCTTACTTCAAAGATTTATATATCCAGTACTCTTCTTCTTAAGGTAGGGAATATTATTTGTTGTACTCGTAAAGGGTGTTATTCTTTTGTATTCATGAAGAGAACTTATGTTATTCCATTCTTTATTATTACATTGGAATAACTTGTATCATGCTGCTACCATATACTTGGTGACATTCTTCTATTATTCCGCCTTTACTATTACATTTGGAATATCCCATCTATGCATTTTCTATGGACCGATTTCATCTTTATTATTACATTGGAATATCCTCAGTATATGCGTTTTTATGGGACACGGTTCGATCTTTATTATTATTACATTGGAATATCCTGCTGCATGCATTTTCTGTGGGACCGATTAAATCCTTATTAGTATTCGATTGGAATAACTTTGCCTACATGGCAAGTACCGCATGCATGGTGATTTGCATTTTTATTCCATTCTTTATTATTTTGTTGGAACATCCCGCCGGTGTAATTTACCGACACGGTTCCGTTATTTAGTATTCATTGGAATAACTTTCGTCATGCGAAGCACCGTATGCATGGTGATTTCTTTTGTTATTCCATTCTTTATTATACTCGGTTGGTTAAAGTTTTGACTTCTATACTCCATGAAATTAGTGGAATATCCTTGATAATTGCGTTTCATCCAAAGATCTTTTCATGGAAATATTCTTCCGAGCATTCTTGAATTTTACTCTACAAAGCAAAGATCATGTTGACAATTTGGACGTTATTGGTTCTTGGACAAATTAATTCTTGAACTTGTTTTATTGAATTCTTATATCATTGTCATCATCCTCATATTTATATTTTTTGAAAGTCATTTGTATTTTGAAAAGTGCATAGATGAACTTGGTATGATTATGACCGAGGATTATTCGATTGTAATTATGACCAGTAATGTTACAAATGATGTGGTAAAAGTCCTCATTGGCGTAGTAGTGCATTGATGGACGATTGTTGACATGATCATGACCATTAATGAATACACAAATATTCTTGGCCCGTAGTGCATGGATAATTGTGGTCGTGATACTAAAGAATATCCTTGGTAGTAATGCGAGGGGTGATTCGATGATGTGGATTATTTATTAAAATTTGAGTCCCAATGATAAAAGTGATGAAAAATCTTTTAAATCATAAAAGATAGTAGATTTTATTCTCTACTTACCTCTTTTAATGGATTGCTTGTTCCGCTTACTGATTAAACTTGATATTTGTTATATTGTATCGGTTTAACATTTGGTTAAGTCTAATGATAATTTATTACGCATTATCTTAGTCATAATATTTCATTGGACTAGTTGACTCACCCTTTCTTTCACCGTTCTCTTCGTGAAATGAGAATATAAATTTGAAAGCGAGTCGAGAAACAGAGAGTGATGGTCCTAGATGGTGCATTAGTAGTCCTCACTATTACGTGAAATAGTATGATAATAATTGTAATGAGGACTCCTTTTGAGTTTGTATACTCTCTAGTAGACAATATTTGTATTCAAACTCACGATTTATGTTTTGTCGTATTGTACACGATAGTTGTATTATTAAGTTGTATTTGAATTACATGTACCATATATCGGCGACTCAAGATGGGTGATGTATACTCAATTTTGGGGGCGTCACATATAGACCTATGACGACTTTTACAACATCATTCGTTACATTACTATTCATGATTATACCGAATAATCCTCGTCATAATCATACCAAGTCCATCTATGCACGTAAGCCAAAGATGACTTTCATCACAATATAAACATGAGGATGATGACAATGACATAATAATTCAATAAAACAAGTTCAAGGATAAATTTTAAAGATTTATAATTTAATTTATCCAGAAATTAATAACGTCCAAATTGTCAACATGATACTGCTTTGTGGGGTAAAATTCAAGAATAATATTCATGCACCAAAAATAATTTGGACAGAACAAAAATATATTTTTCAAGTAAATGGTACCCCGTGAAGAGTACCCCGTGAATAGTACTTCGAGAATAGTACCTAATGAATAGTACCCCGACATGAAAAGTACCCCAAATACCCGAGTGAATAATATTCAGGTGAATAGTAATTTGGGTGAATAGTAACTCATGAATAGTAACTCGTGAATAGTACTCCGACAAGAAAAATGCCCCCGAATACCCGAGTGAATAATACTAGAGTGAATAGTACTGGGTGAATAGTAACCCGTGAATAGTAACTCATAAATAAAATACCAAATAAAATGATATTTCATAACGAGTACAAAAAAAATGATATCTCATACGAGTATAATAGAATATACGAAACTGCAAATGGATTTTCACCCGCCATGCGGTAAACCACGTAGACAAATCATTTCCACAATTTAATACAAAATAAATACGAAGGATCATTCACCATGCATGCGGTAATCCACATAGACAGGTTATTCCAACAGAATAATAAAGAATGGAATAATAGAAGAATTCACCATGCATGCGATAGACCGCACAGACAGGTTATTCCCAATAGAATAATAAATAATAGAATAACAGAAGAATTCACCAGGCATGCGATAGACCGCACAGATAGGTTATTCCAAACAGAATAATAAATAATGGAACCAGGTCATGCATAATACGCACAAACAGGATATTCCAACAGAATAATAAAGAATGGAACCAGGTCATGCGTAATCCACACAGACAGGATATTCCAACAGAATAATAACAAATGGAATAACTAAAGAATTTCACCATGTATGCGGTACTTCGCATAGACAGGTTAATAATAAAGAATGGAATAACAGAAGAATTTCACCATGTATGCGGTACTTCGCATAGATAGGTTATTCCAACATAATAATAAAGAATGAATAACAGAAGCTCTCTTCATGAATACGAAAGAAATAATACCCCTTACCTTAGAAGAAACTGGATACTGGAATAGTGAGGTAGCAGACTTCTCTTCTTTTTTCTCTCTATAATTTCTCTCTATAATAATTGCTCTATAGCTTTACTGAATTGGTGAGAAATGATGGAAGAATGAGCTTCTATTTATAGAAAAATATAGTTTCGATAATTGCACATTTTGGGGCTCAAAATATTACAGTATAATACCTTCCTCTTTCTCTTCATTTTTAATTTAGTCTTGCAAGTATTATCAAACATGCACCACCTCCCATAATAGTAAATCATGTGAATTAATAGTAAATCATGTGACTCAATAGTTCTAAACATGTGAAAAAAAATAATTACAGTATAGTACCTTCATCTATACCTCCATTTTTAACTTAGTCATGCAAGTATTATCAATCTTACACCAACTCCCCTAATAGTAAATGAATGTGAATCAATAGTACACACATGTGATCAAATAGTTATAATCATGTGAATCAATAGCAATTAATTGCTCATTTATCCGGTTAATTATCTGATTGGTCAATATAACCTCTAGACACCAATTATTATCGAAATAAATGTCGATTTTCACTAACACTAATAATTCCAACACAATGGAACTATCAATTTCATCTTTAATCAACACGAACTTATTTATCATTAATATTATAATTCACAATATTTAACAATCAGGTCGTTCCCAGGAAAGAGGGGGCTTTCCGATAAGGATTTCTCCTTATTGACGCGCAATTAGGTGACCAAACCTCTCCTTGACAGAACTTCTAGACATTGTCAATATTGCAAATAATAATATGAATAACTTTGTCGTCTCAATTATTGACTTAATAATATAACTTATTATACAGATGATATTGTGACAATAATTGAATCAATAATATGAGAGATATGATGCAGCATTTATTGTAGCAATAATTGAGTATAACTGAGTGTCTTCTTACGTAAGCATCAATAATCAATACCGTGAGCTACTATGCAACCACGCGTATTATTGTACTTTTACTACCGGGTAGTTCAACAGTTTTAACGGTAACACTTTCGCCGTTATTTTTATAAAAAGATAATTATGTCGTTTTCTAACTACGACAATACTTTCGTTGTGGGGTCCACCAATGATTGTGTCGTCGTATGGATATCCCCCGACTAAACGAATATTTTATAACAACTTGCATACTTTGCAAAATTTATAAATATTACCCACAACTATAACATTAAATCAAATCCACACCATAATATTTTAAAAAATATTTCAAGAAAATTAAATCTTTATTCATAAATTTTGGGGTCTTACAATCTCCCCTCCTTATGAAATTTCGCCCTCAAAATTTACGTACGTACCTGGTATGCCGAACAGATGAGGATACCTTGTCAGATTCTAACTTTTGAGGTATAACCTTTGAGCGTAAAATATGTTTCTTCATATCCAAGATTTTAACAGGTACCTCTTCATATGTTAAATCTTCTGTTATCTTGTCCGGTTCTAATTCAATAATGTGGCTCGGGTCATCCACATATTTACGTAACATCGATACAAAAAAAACGTTATGAACACGCGACATACTTGGCGTTAAAACGAGTCTATAGACCATAGTTTCTACTCGATCGAGGATTTCAAATGGGCTAACTAAATCGAGGGTTGAGAACGACTCTTACTTCTAGAATAACGCCCTCTTGAACCTTCTTGCTCGTATTCATCAGTTCCGGGTGTGTAGCTTGAGCGGATTTATCTTTATCGATTTAAAGTCGGTTCAAATCGTATATTCGCTATCTTCACGTGGGTCCCTAGAGTCTTTAACTCTATCTTCATCATTTGTAAGTTATACGAAATGGGTTTTTGTGTTAACAACATCGCACTCAGAACGATACGATCTTCTACTCAACGCGTACTACCACGTTCGCTTCTTCCACGATGATATTGAATGGTATAGTCGTAATCTTCATTATTTCGAGCCAACGTCCTTGGGCGATGTTATGTTCGTTCTAGTGAAGAAATATTTGAGGGTTTGAGAAATGGGTTTTATCGGGTCAATACAAAATTCAATTTCATTTATAGGGGTAGGCTAAGAAGTCTTCAGGAAAACGTCAAGAAATTTATTAACAATAGAAATATCATTCAAAACTGTGACTCTCATCCAAGACTTGGATAGCACATGTAATGAAGGTTTTTCCTAACGGAGTTTCAACCGATAAGTCAAAGTCTAATTTCTCCGGAGTCAAATTTAAATGTTGAGCGCAAGCAAGAGAGATACGAGAATGGGTAGAACCAGTATCTAATAAGGTATAGACTTCGCAAGAATTTATAATTAACTAACCCGTGCTAACTTTGTTCGGGTTACTCGCTTTTTGAGAAGTCATGAAAAACGCTCTTCCTGAAACCACCGACTTTGTTTTGTCCGTATCCGCCTTTGGTGCCACCGTCCCAGCTGTACTTGACATCACTACACGACAAAATCGAGCTAGGTGACCTTCTTTTCCACAACTAAAACATACCTTGCTTTCTTTTCGGATTGTACCTTCCTGGTTATTTCCTCTCTATCATGATTTTCCCATTTCTCATCTCATGTATTTCTGATATCATTCTAGAATATAGTTTCAAAATAAGGGTTAATTGACATATCACATATTATCCCTATACTCTGACCGGCCAATTAAATACCAAATAAACTTAGGTAGGTCATATTAGCGAAGGAATTCTCCGTCTCTCCCCTCCTAGTTCTTGTCTCACATCTCAGCCAGGGATCATATCCGTAAGCTTTGATACCAACTGTGACGCCCCCAAAATAGGTATACGTCACCCATCTTGAGTCGCCAAATATATGGTACATAAATCAAATACAAACTTAATTATACAACTGTCGTGTAATATACGAAAAAACATAGTTGAGAGTTTAAACAAGAATATTGCCTTCTAGACAATATTCACTCTCAATGGAGTCCTCATTACAATTATTATCACACTATTTCACAAAATAATGAGGACTACTAAAACAACCATCTGGACCGTCAATCCGTTCCCTGACTCGTCTCAGCTATATTCTCATTTCCTGAAGAGAAAAGTGAAAGAAAGGGTGAGCTCGACTAGCCTAGTAAAAATATTATGACTAAGATAATGCAGAATAAATTATTCTTAGCCTTCAACAGTATAACAACTGATAGAATACAATAGACAACAAGTTTTAGATCAACAACTGCAGCGGAATAAGCAATCCATTAGAAGAGTCAAGTAGAGCATAAAATCTACTATTTTCTATGATTTAAAAAGATTTTCATAAAAATATTATAGTTATGTTGGTCGAATAAAATTACAATTATAAAAGAAATTATAGTTATGTGATATTAAATGTGTTAAAGTAATTTAATAGATTAATATTTTAATTGATTAATTAATTAAGTAGAAGTGTGACTAATAACCTTGCTATACATGAGTTATTAAAATAAATTAAAGGACTTTAATTTAGTTTTGGCCAAATAAGTCTTAATGCATATTAAGTCTTTAATCTAATAGTATTTTATCAAACAAGGTATAAGGATTAATCCATTTATTTTAGTTAGATTTATCAAACAAGGTGTAAGGGTTAATGGGTTATTTTTATTAGTTTAACCAAACAAGCCTTATGGCTTTTGATTTTCAAAACTTACATAACTGATATCATTATATCTGTATTTATATTATATATTTAATATATATTATATCTTATACGTTATAATTCTAGTTCGTATGTTAGACTAGAGAAAGAAAATATCAGAAGAAGAAAAGGGAGAGAAGAAGAAAACTCTAGAGAGTATTGAGAGAAATCCTAACAAGTTTTGATAAAGGAATTGGGAAAAGAAGGTTCTTGATCAAAAGGGAAGGGTATCATCTTCTTAATCAAAGGTAGGAGCTTAATCTTTTGTTTAAAAGTTTAGTTTTCTTCTTCTTCCAAAACGTCTCTATAAATAATTTTAACAATATGAATTATTGATATATATAACTTTGTATGATAATTGTTTGTAAAAGGTTGTTCATGAGTTTATATATGATTATAGAGAAATTAAGTCATGTATGTATGCAATTTGTAAAGAAAACCATATTACAGTGTTTACATGAAAATATATATGAATATGGCTTAGTTTAAAGTAGAAATTAAGGTTTAGTTAGTTGTTAAACTGATAAATTGATTATTAAATTTGATAGAGTGTGTATAATCATAACTATGGTGTTTTGAAATCTCTGTTTTGATTGAAAAACATAATCACAGTGTTGATTTTCATTGAAAACATCAAAAATGGAGTTTTTGCCAAAGACATTGAAATTGGGTGTTGTAAATTTGATGTTTATGCTATTTTATGGGTAGGAACATGTTAGAAGTCTTCACAATACGTTTACATGAAGTCTATGTGTAAATTACATGTTAATTAGTCTATTAGATTGGAGCTTGTAGGCCAATTTGGCTTTTATTCATGATGTTGTCGAGCTTGGTCGCCGAGTTTCGAATCTGCACGCAACGCCTTCAATAAAGATAAGTTTGATACAAGTTTAGCACGGGCGCCATATACGCGCATGGCCAATCGATACTTCGTGACTCTGTGCATGAAGGTTAACTCGGTGTCAGTAGCGCCAACCATGATGTAATCGTGGAAATAAGCAGCATGAAAGTTAAAGCGTAAGGTTCTGATAGTTTTAGTTTATTACACAAATTTTGAAAATAAAGGTTATGTGTTAATAATATGAATGCTAAATGATGATTTCAGTAGTATTAAACTATGAATGAGCATGTTATCAAGTGTTAACTAGTATTAACATAGTTTGATTATGTGAATGGGTGATTTGACCTACATGATGTATATATTTGTTTATATAGATATAAAATGTTGATAATGACTAATTATGTCATGATGACATATGTATAGGGTATTGATTCAAGTTGTAAGGTTTAGCTTATGCTAAAGGCAAGTTTTCTAACTCTAAAACTTCGTTGTACAAGTTTAATTTCGTTGAGCACATTATTGCTTTTAATTCCATTTCAATTATACAAGTTGCTAACTCTACACTTTCGTGGAGTTAGATTATTTATTATTGATAAAGCTCTTGTATCTATTGGTTCATGAGGATGCAAGTATTCTACATCTTACATCTTATTATTGAACAAGTTTCCTTAATATGTAACTCGTTAGTTAACATGCGAGTCACTGTATTCTAGTGATGAGCAACTTTGTCGTTCAATTTACTATTCATGATGCATGTTTAGTACCCAATCCTCAATAACCTTGAATGTTATGATTATTCCATGCTTATGCTGTTAGATTATTCCTAAAACATGATGTTAATTTATAAATATCAATTCAGTTATGATTATTCCATGCTTATGCTGTTAGATTATTCCTAAAGCATGATGTTAATTTACAAATATCAATTCAGTTATGATTATTCCATGCTTATGTTGTTAGATTATTCCTAAAGCATGATGTTAATTTACAAATATCAATTCAGTTATGATTATTCCATAGCATACAGTTATTTCTTTTGTAATCAACTAATCCTTAGTTGATTACCGTTGAATTCTAAATTACCCTGTAATGTATCCAAATCAAACTTACTTTGGTGCGGACTTCTATTCTAAATACTGAGATGAACAACTCTTTTAATAGAGGTTTACGCTTAGCGTTGAAATGGTTGTGCACAATACATTGTACGAAGGGTTGATCCCCCTAAGTACGTGGAGTCCTTATAGTCTTATGACTTTTAAAGTTAAAGTTGAAAGATTACTTATAACTGTGGACATGATTCGTGGTCATTAGACCCTCAGTGAATGTTATAATTTTCAGAAAGTTAATAGAATATATTGTTCAGTTCTATTGAGCCTAATATTGGCAATTGATGTAAAAGTTTAAAGATTTACTTATTGCTATTTCAAGTGGGCCTTGTTTGCTCACTCTTGCCTGTAAAATTTCTTACAGCTAAAGTTGAAACGGGTGACGTACCTAGCACCAGTAAAGGAAAAGGAAAGATGAATAAATACTGAAGACTTGTAATAGTTTTGATAGTTCACTTTTAGACTTTGGTTTAAAGATTGTAATGAAGTTTATTTAAATTTCCGCATTTGAATGATTATTGTTAAAGGTTAGATAACCTGGGAGATTTTTATTTAAGTTTAACTCAGATATAAGGTGTTTTATTATTCAATTTTATTATAATTGGGTAGTTAGAAATGAATGTTTTGATTAAGTGAACACCAAATCTTGAGAAAATGAAGTACCAGGATTTGGGGGTGTCACAAGTTGGTATCATGGCTTTAGGTTATGAACCTTAGGTGGGGGGGAAAGCCTTAGGAAGTAACCTTTGAAAAGACAGTGGAGATAACTCTTAACGAGTTTTAAGAAAGAAGTAATAAAACAATTATGTGCTTATATGTTTATAGTTTATGTACTCGTGAGTGTCGAGTAGAAATGATTAATAATTAAAACTTTAAAACTTTGTTGTCAGGATGACTAATGTCGGAGAATCCAGTCAGGCTAGGGAGGAGGGACCTCAAATGCCTATAGAGGAGGAGCCTCGTAGTTTGGGAACAACTACTGCCACGGGAGTCAGCCTCGTTGATCACAGTAGTTGAAGATGAGGATGATGACGTGGAAACAGATGAGGAGGATCCCATTGAGTTACCACAGGAGGATGAGGATGAAGAGGACGAAGAGGAAAGGATTCCACTTAACTCGATAGCTGGTCGTATATATGATGAGGTGCATGACCGCAATGTGGAACTTAAAGATACTGTCGAGGAGTTACAAGAGATAGTAGCTGAACAATAGACTGCAATGACACAAAAAGACGGCGAGATCCAGGATCGTGAAGAACGACTGACAAATGTCGAGGAGAAACTAGTACAGACTGAAGGAGAGAAGGAAAAACTGATCGAGATGGTCGTGGAACTGAAGAACAAGCTGAAGGAAGAAGCTACCAAGAGGGTAAGAGCTGAAGATGCATACGAGGAAGCTTCTCAACGAACTGGAAGAGCAGTAAGGGACTCACAAGCGAAGAGGATGAAGATGGAAGAGATGGATAAAGTTTTTAACACCGCAATTAATCGAGCTCAAGATCGGGTCATGGGATATCCGATTTAGTTCGAGATACTGCCATCATACGTATTAGATCACAGAACAATGTTTCGGGTCATGGAGGAAGAATGTGATAGGGCTTAGAAGTATCTTAATAGATCATCGTAGAAAATGTGCATGTAATATACGTAATAAGTATTAAATAATGTGTAAATCCCTAGTGTTAAGTAACCATAGGATATGATAATAATGATGTTGTCCTGAAACTTTTGTAGTTCAGGAAAGTAATGTAGATAGCAAAGATGATATTGTTTTATGTTTTCAAAAAGGTGATGAATAAATAAAAGTTATTATTTTTATTCAAAGTGTTATGTGTTATGTGGTTATTTCTTTTATGGAGGCAAGTTAATTAGAAAATACTTAAAGAAGCTGAGTAATAGTCTAATAGATGTTTTGTTTTAACAGAAAATGCCTCCCAGACGTGAACCACCCCGACAGAGAAACAATGAGAGAACTACCAATAACGACAATGTTGACGGTAACCCCGTTCAACACCTAGAGACACCATCTTGACTGTGAGGCGTTGCAGAATCAACCACAAAACCATGGTACAACGTTTAAGGATTTCAAGGCGGTTGGACCACCTGAATTTCGTGGGTCCATGAAGCTAGTCGAAGCACAAACTTGGATTGTGGAGATAGAAAAGTTATTCGATGTCGCTAGGGTAAGGGATGACTAGAAGACTACTTTCGGAACATCATGTTGAAAGCAGAAGCTAGTTATTGGCGGCAGGCCAATAAAACTCGTGAAGGGCAAGGAGTGATGACCCGGGATAGGTTCAAGGAGTTGTTCTTCGAGACCTATTTTCCGGAGAGTTCGAAGAGTCAGTTAGAAGTGCAGTTTCTGGAATTAAAGCAGGGAACGATGACGGTATCTGAGTATGCCGCAAAATTTAACGAATTGGCGAGGTTTGCGCCATATCAGGTCAGCACAGACGAGCGTCATGCGAAGAGATTTGAACAGGGACTGAAGCCCTGGCTGTACAGTAGGGTTTCCTTATTCCAGTTGAAGACATTTGTAGCAGTGATGGAGAAAGCAGTACTCGTTGAAGGTGGAGGCGAGGCAGTGACAAAGTTCAATCAGAAACAAAAGAAGAAGAAAAATGAGAATGAGACTAAGAATGGAGGTGGTGGTGGTGGAAACAACAACAATAACAACAATAGTTTGAAGAGGAAGTGGAATGGGAACATGGGTGCTGGAAACCATCAGAGTAACCAGCAAAACAAAAAGTTTGAAGCGTGTGCGACATGCGGAAAATTTCACAAGGGTGCGTGCTTGATGGGGAAACGAGTTTGCTTCAATTGTGGCCAAAAGGGTCACATCGCCCCAAATTGCACTCAACCAAAGAAGAATGCGTGCTTCACGTGCAGATCCAAGGATCACTTTGCTCGTGAGTGCCCTAAGAAGAAGGAGGGAGTGACAACCAGAAGCAATGGAGGTAGCAATAGAGGTACATGGGCCATTGCAAGACCTGCAGCATTAAACAAACCCATAGCCAGAACCTTCAACAGGACTGTGCAGGATGCTGTGCAATTAAAAGATGTAGTGTCAGGTATTATCCCAATCAATGATATAAATGCTTATGTATTATTCGATTCGGGTGCTATATCTGATGAATTTGCTAGGAGGTTAGAATTGCCTAGAGAAGAACTGAATTTTCCTTTTAACATAGAAATTGCGAATAAGGAAGTAATCCCTGTTAGATTCGTATACAAGAACTGTAGGGTGAACATTAAGGAGAATATCTTGTTAGTAGATTTGATTCCGATTAGACTCGGGGAATTTGATGTAATTTTGGGAATGGATTGGCTGTTCAAATATGGAGCAGTAATTGATTGTCACAAGAAGTGTGTAACCTTATGACTCCGTCAAAGGTAGTATTTTATGGTAGCAAGTCGCCTAGACAAATGAAATCTCTGACGACTATGCAGGCCAAGAAATTGTTGAGTCAAGGTTGTGTGGGCTATTTCGCTTACATAGTCGATACTCAGAAGAAGGGTGTGAAACTAGGAGAAATACCAGTAGTAAGGGAATTTGAAGACGTATTTCCAGAGGATTTGCCAGGACTTCCGCTTGACGAAGAAATTGAGTTCGTGATCGACTTAGCGCCAGGAACAGCACCGATATTAAAGGCCCCGTACAGAATGGCTCCTGTAGAAATGATGGAACTGATGGTACACTTGCAAGAGTTACTAGACAAGAAATATATTCAACCAAGCATATCGCCGTGGGGAGCGCCAGTTTTATTCGTGAAGAAGAAGGACGGATCAATGCGTCTTTGCATTGATTATAGGGAGTTAAACAAGGTCACTATTAAGAACATGTATCCGTTGCCTAGAATAGATGACTTGTTTGATCAGTTGAAGGGTGCTAAATATTTTTCGAAAATAGATTTGAGAAGTGGGTATCACCAGTTGAAAGTGAGGAAGGAGGATATACCACGAACAGCATTCAGAACTCGGTATGGACATTACGAGTTTCTGGTGATGTCTTTTTGTAAGATCCCAACTTTTTATAAATAAAATCGAATTTTCTCTAATTATTATTCTTGATTAATAAGGTGGTAATTTGATATAATGCTTTGGTTATGGGTGAAATGTGCAAATTTTACAAAATAAGCAAGTGGTTATAAAATATTCATTATTGTCGGAGAATATTCGTTTGGTCGTGGAATATTCTTTTTCGAGAATCTCAAATGACGACCTGCCTTGATCATTTGTGGGCCCCATGTGAAAAGCAGATGGATGAAAAAAAATGACAAAGATTGAGTTTTATAAATAACGGGCGTAAATTATTACGAATTAATAATCGTTTGATTAATTCGGTGGTTAAAATCTGATGAATGGCGTTGTTGCAAAAAGAAGACACTACCAGTATTGCACAAAGATTTTGAATTATTGATGACGTAAGAAGGCACTACTCAATAATTGTTACGGTAATTATCGCTCAATATTATATTTTATTGATTCAATAATTGTTTGCGTTGATATTTTATATTCTTTGTTGTTTCAATAATTGTCATTACACAAGATTTTCCATTATCAAATCAATAATTCATATTATTTGAATAATATTATCAGATAACATTATTGGCAATGTCTAGAAAGTTTTGTCTAAGGAGAGGTTTGGTCACCTAATTGTGTGCCAGTAAGGAGAAATCCTTATTGGAAAGCCCCCTCTTTCCTGGGAACGGCCTAGTTGTCATAATTGTGATTCTGTAATATTATTTGTGAATAATTAATTATTGATTTATATGATAATGAAATATTTATTTGATATAAATGATGGATTTATTTATTTTTGTGGATATAGATGGAGAAAATTTTTAATGTAACAATTATTGAAAAGTTTATATTTTATCTTTTTCTGATAAAATAATTCATTTAAATATATTATTTTAATAATATATTGATGGTGATATTTTTACAATAAATTCATGGTTTATAAATAGATGAGGTGGAAGAGAGAAGATAGAATTAGAATTATTTAATAATTGTAAATATTTTAATATATATATATATATATATATATATGTGTGTGTGTGTACATATATGTGTGTGTGTGTGTGGAAGAAATGGTGGGGGTAAGAGAAGAAAGTGGGGGAAGAGAGAGAGTTAGTGGAGAATTATGGGAAAGGAAGAAAGAGAAAGGGAAGAGAAGGAAATTAGAAAAATTATCCGTTTGTGGATTTCAGATATTTTCGGTCTGGAATTTGGAAAAACTTTCTTCTGTAAAGTTGTAGAGAATTGAATTTCCTATAAAACGTCGTGAGTTTCAAATTTTTCTGATAACCGGGCTATTTTCTATGAATTGTTGAAGTTTCGGAAAAATAAAATGATTTTTATTAAATTTATGGGGGGACCCACTTTTTGGTTGGAAGAATTCACATGGGTCATTGATTATTTTTTATGAATGGCATGCCCGACTTTTTGAAAATAGTGGGTATGAGGAAATCAAAAGAAATAATATTAATTTATTATTTTAGTCTCATTTGGCGTTCTAGCATTTTCCTATAAATAGAGGGCTAAGTTAGAATTGAAAATCACACCAGAAATAAAGTTTTCTCTCTTTCTCTCTCTATATTATCGAGCGTATTCTTGTGAGTATACTTTGAGTGTTGCTATACGGTGCGAGTTTCTGACAGCACTATACCGAAATTCAGTCAATGTAAGTACGGTTATTTTGAGGTAAGGGATGTTGTTTCTTCTTAAATGATATTATCTTCTTCAATATCATTATGCCGAAATATTGTTCTGAACTTTTTATCAATTTGGAACTTTTTCATGTCGGAGTTACTATTATTCATGAGTTACTATTCACACGAGTACTATTCATTAAGCGTGAAGATGTTTTTTGTGAAATTTCTATCTTTTTGTGTCGGGGTTACTATTCACGATATCTGACTATTCACAAATCTAAGACTATTCAATTCGAAAAATGAAATTTTCTTTTCTTCCAGATGTCTTTTTATGGTTACTATCTTTGATTGTATCCATGTTTTGATCTTTATTTGTGAATTCTACTTCACACTTGGTTATTATAGAGTATTATTGAATTTGGATAAACCAAAATACTTAATCCCTAATATTTGTCCTTCCGTCTTTACATCGGATTCGTTCTTCTAAAATTTTTTCATCATCCTCGGTCCTTAATGGTGATATTTGATGAATATCTTTGGCGGCAGTAGCAAAAGATGAATGATTAAACCGATGAATCTCTTTGGCCCGTAATGCAAAGATGAATGTGTTGAGATGAAACACCAACCGGTGGTGATATAAATGAATATCTTTGGCTCAGTAGTGCAAAGATGATTAAAGATTTATATTGATTGTTGTTACAGGATGAAATATTGATGATGGACTTTTAAATCTTAGAAGACGGTGAGAATTCATTTCTACGTGACTCTTCTAATGGATTGTTGTTTCCGCTTACATTTGTTGATCTAAAACTTGTTGTCTATTATTTTTTATCGATTTTTCCTCGTTGAAGACTAACGATAATTTGTTGTATATTATCTTAGTCATAATGTTCCTCATCGGGCTAGTTGAGCTCACCCTTTTCCTTGTTGTTCCATTTTTCTTCTCGGGAGGAGGAGAATGTATGTAGCGAGTACTAGTCTGGGGTATGGAATGAAGGTTCTAGAGAGAGTTGTTTAGTAGTCCTCACCATTTTTGTAAAATAATGTATCAATAATTATGATGGGGATTTATTTGCGTCATATTGTCTAGACGGCAATATCTGTATTTAAACTCACAGTTTATATGTTGTAATAATAAAGTTTTAGTTATTTCTGTACCATGTATTTGGCGACTCAGAATGGGTTGGGTGGAATGGACCTATTTTGGGGGCGTCATAGTTGGTATCAGAGCTTAGGGATATGGTCTCTGGCGGAGATCGGGGAATAGAACTAGGAGGGGAGAGATGAGTAAACCCTTTGCTAGTGTGTCCTACCTAAGCTTATTTATTGGTTAGGTCATAATATAGGGATATTATGTGACATGTTAATTTGTTTAATTAACCCTTGTTTTATGACAGTATTTGAGAATGTCGACTGAGAATATTAACAGTGGAGTAAATGAGACCGTGGAGATGCTGCAGATTTACTAACGAGGAGAACATGCAACAGGCTGGCAATGTTCCTCCTGTGAACAACACCACTGAGCAGATGATGAACGAGGGGATGTTTAGAAGCTTTTTGCAGTTCATGCAAAATCAGACGAGGGAGACTTGTGTACAAAATATGGGTGGAAATGATGGCAACGCGCGGTCTGTCACAGCCAAGTAGTTCAAGGAGTTGGGACCACCAGATATCCATGAAAAGCCGGATCCGATCAAGGCAGAATCGTGGGTCAAGCAAATTACCAAGATATTTGATGTCTTGGGATGCGTGGAGGAACAGAAGGTTCCATTCGCCACCTTTATATTTCGTAGTGAAGCAGATTACTGGTGGGAATCTGTGAAGCGTACCCAGCCAGATGCACTCAACATGTCTTGGGAAAGATTTGAGAACTTTTCAATGACAAGTACTTTCCGAAAGTATTCATTCATATGAAAGAGGTAGAGTTTATTAGATCGAGTAGAACAACATGACGGTGTCCTGGGATGAAGCGAAGTTCATGAGTTGTCAAAGTTTGCACCTCATTTGGTGGAGAATGAGGAACGATGACGCGGATGTTTTCGAGAGGTCTAAAACCCGAGATTCGTCAATACCTTATATCTCATAAATTTTCTTTATATTCAGATGTTGTAAACAGGGCTCAGTTGTTAAAGCGAGATAGTGATTATACTCAACCGAGGGACCACAACCAGGTCATATTGATGATAGATAGATCATCGAGCGATGATAACCAAATGACGAGGAGGAAAGAATAATACGGACAAAGGCGCAAGAACCACTCGTGTGGTAATCGTGGACATGATAATAGGAGAGGTGAGTCAAGTGGAAATTTCGGAAAGAGGAGATTCAATAACGACGGAAGACATCAAAGACCAAAGACCAACAACAAATTCTAGGGAGGAGAGCGTACCGATTAGATGTTACAAATGCGGGAAGGAGGGACATATCACCAAAGCCGTCCCACAACAATCCAAGGTATGTTACAACTGTGGAAAAGAAGGCCACATCGCCGAGATTGTACTATAAGCGAAACCAAGTTCAATGAGGAGTGGTGATTCCAAGGGTCATTCCGGATAAGTCGAAATCGGTTCTCGGAAGAGCGTTTGTCGTGATCGGCCAAAACGTGAGGAACCCAAACGAGGTGATCACAGGTAAGCTAATCATGAATTCTTGCAAAGTTTATACCTTACTAGATCATCTGGGTTCTACCCATTATTTTATCTCTCCGCTTGTGCTCAACGCTTAAACTTGACTCAGGAGAACTTAGATTTTGATTTATCTGTTGAAACTCCGTTGGGTGAAACCTTCGTTACATCTACAGCTTATAAATCTTGCATGATCCAAGTTGGCACTATCACATTACCTCGTTGATCTTATCTCTTTAAAGATACTTACTTTTGATGTGATTTAAGGAATTGATTGGTTAACCACCATCATGCCAAAATTGATTATTTTCGTAAGGTTGTTAGTTTTCATATTCGAACCAAACTTTATACTTAATTCAAACCACTAAACCACAAAGCTATTTGTTTATTGAAAAATGAATGTCAAGCTTTCTTATACATGTTATGGACTTGAACAATAATACGTCAGATTTGAATGATATTTTTGTTGTTAGTGAATTTCCTGACGTATTTCCTGAAGAATTTCTTGGCCTACTCCCAGAGCGTGATATTGAATTTGTATCGACTTTAAATCCGATACAAAACCCATTTCTAAAATCTCATATCGAATGGCTCCTATTGAACTTCAGGAGTTAAAAACCCAACTATAGAAGTTGATACCCGAGCCTCTATCTTATGACTTCCTTTGTGGAATGCATCGAAGCCAAACTCTCCGTAGGGGATGCCATATTCGTACGGTAGTAAACTGATAGGTGCTATTGTGATGTGTTATCCAAGATTGGGATATGAGTCACAGTTGAGAGCAACCTAAGTTAGTAATTGAAATACGTAGCTTTCTAGGCTTAGTTGGTTATTATCGGAGATTCGTTGAAGGATATTCTCGAATCGCTATTCCATTAATGCAATTGACTTTCGTAGAGATACAAAATTTGAATGGAGCAAGGAATGTGGGAAGAGCTTCAAGAACTCAAGAGGAGACTCATTTCAAAGACATGTTTCACCATGCCATCCTCGAAAAGTTTAACGTGGTAGGCGGCGTGTTGAGTAGAAGATCGTATACAAGTATGAGTACGATATTGTCAAAGACTAATTTCATATAATTTACAAATAATAGAGATGGAGATGAAAACTCTAGGTACCCAATTGATGATGAATACGAGTATAATCGACTTTAATCGATAAAGTTAAAGTCTGTTCAAGCTACACAACCGAGTGATGAATTTGAAGAAGGAGGTGCAAGAAGTTGTTATTTAAAAAGCGAGAATCGGTGAGGTGAGGAAAGCTCAAACCTTCGATTTATTAATCCATTTGAAATTCTCGATCGAATAGGAACCGTGGCCTAGAGACTCGCTTTCACCGCCAAGTACGACGCGTGTTCATAACGCTTTTCATGTATCGATGTTATGTAAATATGATTTAACCGAACCACGTCATTGAAGTTAGAACAGACGAGATAACTGAAGACTTAACGTACGAGGAGGTACCTGTCAAGATCTTGGATAGGAAAGAACATGTCCTATGTACCGAGGTTATACCACAAGATAAAGTTTTGTGGAGAAACCATGTTATTGAGGAAATGACCTGGGAGTTGGAAACGGAAATCAAAGCGAGGTATCTTCATCTTTTCGAAACACCAGGTACGTACGTCAATTTTGAGGACGAAATTTCATAAGGAGGGGAGGTTGTAAGACCCCAACTTTTTATAAATAAAATCGAATTTCCTGTAATTATTATACTTGATTAATAAGGTGGTAATTTGATATAATACTTTGGTTATGGGTGAAATGTGCAAAGTTTACAAAATAAGCAAATGGTTATAAAATATTCATTATTATTGGAGAATATTCGTTTGGTCGTGGAATATTCTTTTTGTCAGAATCTCCGCATGACATCTTACTGCAAGTGATCATTTGTGGGCCCCATAACGAAAAAAAATGATGGATGAAAGAAAACGACAAAGATTGAGTTTTATAAATAATTGCAGTAAATTATTACAATTAACACCGTTGATTATTACCGGTGATTAAAATCTAAGAATACGCGTTATTGACAAGAGATTTTGAATTATTGATCCTTACGTAAGAAGGAACTACTCAATAATTGTTACAAAGAATTACTATTCAATATTATATTTTATTGATTCAATAATTGTCTGCGTTGATATTTTATATTCTTCGTTGTTTCAATAATTGTCATTACACAAGATTTTCCATTATCAAATCAATAATTCATATTATTTGAATAATATTATCGATAACATTATTGGCAATGTCTAGAAAGTTCATCTCAAGGAGAGGTTTGGTCACCTAATTGGCCAAGAAGGAGAAATCCTTATTCGAAAGCCCTCTCTTTCCTGGGAACTACTTTGGTTGTCATAATTGTGCTTCGTAATATTATTTGTGAATAATTAATTATTGATTTATATGCTAATGAAATATTTATTTGATATAAATGATGGATTTATTTATTTTTGTGGATATAGATGGAGAAAATTTTAATGTAACAATTGTTGAAAAGTTAATATTTTATCTTTTTCGATAAAATGATTCATTTAAATATATTATTTTAATAATATATTGATGGTGATATTTTTACAATAAATTCATGGTTTATAAATAGATGAGGTGGAAGAGAGAAGATAGAATTGGAATTATTTAATAATTGTAAATATTTTAATATATATATATATATATATGTACATATATGTGTGTGTGTGTGTGGAAGAAGTGGTGGGGGTAAGAGAAGAAAGTGGGGGAAGAGAGAGAATTAGTGGAGAATTATGGGAAAGGAAGAAAGAGAAAGGGAAGAGAAGGAAATTAGAAAAATTATCCGTTTGTGGATTTCAGATATTTTCGGTCTGGAATTTGGAAAAACTTTCTTCTGCAAAGTTGTAGAGAATTGAATTTCCTATAAAACGTTGTGAGTTTCGAATTTTTCTGATAACCGGGCTATTTTCTATGAATTGTTGAAGTTTCGGAAAAATAAAATGATTTTTTATTAAATTTATGGGGGGACCCACTTTTTGGTTGGAAGAATTCACATGGGCTGCTGATTATTTTTCATGAATGGCATGCCTGACTTTTGAAAATAGTGGGTGGCGTAGGAAATCAAAAGAAATAATATTAATTTATTATTTTAGTCTCATTTCATGCGTTCTATCATTTTCCTATAAATAGAGGCTAAGTTAGAATTGAAAATCACACCGTAAACAAAGTTTTCTCTTTCTCTCTATATTATCGAGCGTATTCTTGTGAGTATACTTTGAGTGTTGCTATACTATGCGAGTTTCACAAGACTATATCTTAGAAATTCAATGTAAGTACTAAGTTATTTTGAGGTAAGTGGATGTTGTTTCTTCTTAAATGATATTATCTTCTTCAATATCATTATGCCAAAATATTGTTCGAACTTTTTATCAATTTGGAACTTTTTCATGTCGGAGTTACTATTCATGATTCAAGTTACTATTCACGAGTACTATTGACGAAGCGTGAAGATGTTTTTTTGTGAAATTTCTATCTTTTTGTGTCGGGTTACTATTCACGATACTAAGACTATTCACGATACAAGACTATTTACAAATACTGCAGATTATTCATTAGAAAAATGAAATTTTCTTTTTTTCTTCCAGATGTCTTTTATGGTTACTATCTTTGATTGTATCCATGTTTTGATCTTTATTTGTGAATTCTACTTCACACTTGGTTATTATGGAGTATTATTGAATTTGGATAAACCGAAATACGAATCCCTAATATTTGTCCTTCTGTCTTACTGGATTCATTCTCTAAATTTTTTTTCATCATCCTCAGTCCTTAATGGTGATACTTGATGAATATCTTTGGCCTGTAGTGCAAAGATGAATGATTAAACTGATGAATCTCTTTGGCCCGTAGTGCAAAGATGAAGAAGTGTTGAGATAAACATGACCAACTGGTGATACAAATGAATATCTTTGGCCTGTAGTGCAAAGATGATTAAAGATTTATATTGATTGTTGTTCTGAGGATGAAATATTGATGATGGACTTTAAATCTTAGAAGATGGTGAGAATTCATTCTCTACGTGACTCTTCTAATGGATTGTCAATTTCATTGCATTTGTTGATCTAAAACTTGTTGTCTATTATATTTTATCGATTTTTCCTCTGTTGAAGACTAACGATAATTTGTTGTATATTATCTTAGTCATAATGTTCCTTCATCGGGCTAGTTGAGCTCACCATTTTCCTTGTTGTTCCATTTTTCTTCTCGTGGAGGCGAGAATGTAGCGAGTACTACTAGTCGGGGTATGGAATGAAGGTTCTAGAGAGAGTTGTTTAGTAGTCCTCACCATTTTGTAAAATAATGTATCAATAATTATGATGGGGATTTATTTGCGTATGGATATTGTCTAGACGGCAATATCTGTATTTAAACTCACAGTTTATATGTTGTAATAATAAAGTTTTAGTTATTTCTGTACCATGTATTTGGCGACTCAGAATGGGTTGGGTGGAATGGACCTATTTTGGGGGCGTCACACTTTTGGTTTAACCAATGCACCTGCTGCGTTCATGGATTTGATGAACAGGGT
The DNA here is from genome assembly GCA_020205605.1 of Panax ginseng. Classification (NCBI taxonomy): domain Eukaryota; kingdom Viridiplantae; phylum Streptophyta; class Magnoliopsida; order Apiales; family Araliaceae; genus Panax; species Panax ginseng. The sequence continues at coordinate 54,758,589 of CM035143.1, read as the reverse complement.
GTTTAAGCCATTCTTAGACAAGTTTGTAGTGGTATTTATTGACGACATTCTAGTGTATTCCAAGACTCAAGAAGAACATGAGGAACACTTACGTTTGACATTAGAAACACTAAGAAAGGAAAAGTTGTATACAAAATTCTCTAAGTGCAAATTTTGGCTTGACCGTGTACAATTTTTGGGGCATGTGATTGACAAAGATGGGATTTCAGTGGATCCGTCAAAAGTGGAAGTTGTGATCAAATGGGAACAACCAAGAACACCGTCAGAAGTGAGGAGTTTCTTGGGACTGGCCGGTTATTATAGAAGATTTATTCAAGATTTTTCTAAGATAGCCACTCCGCTAACAAATTTGACAAGGAAAGCTGTAGAATTCGTTTGGATGGAGAAGTGTGAAGAGAGTTTCCAAGATTTGAAGAAAAAGTTAAGTATGGCACCTGTGTTGACATTACCAGATAATACAGGAAATTTTGTGGTGTATAGTGATGCCTCACACAAAGGGTTGGGTTACATTCTTTATGCAGAGCGGAAAAGTTATTACTATGCATCAAGACAATGAAGGATTATGAGAAAGGGTATCCGACTCATGATTTGGAATTGGGCTGCAGATTGTATTTGCTCAAGATATGGAGACACTATCTTTATGGAGAGAAATGTGAGATCTACATGGACCACAAAAAGTCTCAAGTATATTTTCACTCGAAGGATTTGAACACGCGTCAAAAAAGGTGGATGGAATTGATAAAAGATTATGATTATGAAATCTTTTTATCATCCGCAAAGCGAATGTGGTGGCGAGATGCTTTAAGCCGGAAAGGGTGGGAGAAGTTGATCTTGATAACAACTCAAGAGGAGCTCATCTCAAAGAATGACAAAAGCGGAATTGGAAATCAAATTTCCAAAAAAATCGATTGAACAACTATTCCAGATAGAAGTTGGTCCAACTTTAGTGGACAAACTGAAGAATACTCAACTACAAGATGAAGAGTGTGGGAAAATCAAAGAGAATCTGATTGAGAGTAGTAATGTAAAATACAAGATCGACAATCAAGGACTACTACTACTTTGAGGAAGAATCGGGTTCAAAGAACACCAGAGAGTGAAAGAAGAAATTTTGACCGAAGCTCATAGCCCAACATATTCAATTCATCCAGGAAGCACGAAAATGTATCAAGATTTGTGCCGACATTTTTGGTGGCCGAATATGAAAAGGGACGTTGCAGAATGCATAGCGAAATGCTTGACATGTCAAAGAGTAAAAGACGAACATCAAAGACCCAGCGGATTACTTCAACCATTGGAAATACTAGGAATGGAAGTGGGAACACATCACGATGGATTTTGTGGTGGGTCTTCCAACTACTCGTAGAGGATGCGATGCAATTTGGGTGATAGTGGAGACCGATGGCGAAGTCAAAGACTTTTACCAATAAAGATTAGATTCAATCTTGATCGATTGGCAAGATTCTACATTAAAGAGATCGTTTGAGGCACGGTACCGAAGATCAATTGTGTCCGATAGAGATCCGCGATTCACATCAATTTACGGAAGAGACTACAAGAATGCATGGGGACACAGTTGCGAATGAGTACGGCTTATCATCCACAAATAGATGGCCAAAGCAAACGAACAATTCAGACATTGGAAGATATGCTGAGAGCATGTGTCATGGACTTTAAAGGAAGTTGGGAAGAACAATTACCGTTGGTGGAATTTGCTTACAACAACAACAGGTTATCACGCTGAGCATCGACATGCCACCACCTTACGAGGAGGCATTATGCGACGAGAAAGTGCGAACTCCACCGTCTTTGGGATGAAGTCGGTGAACGTCAAATCGCTAGGATAGGAACTAGTGCAACAAAGCTCTTGAGCGTTGTCAAACTCATCAGACAAGATTAGTAGCTTGACCCAAGACAGATGTAGAAAAATTATCTTTGATCAACACAGACAAGATCGTGCATTCGACGTAGGAACTTTTGTATTTTTAAAAGTTTCTCCCTGGAAGGGGAAAATTCATTTCGGTAAATAGGGAAAGCTAAGCTCGAGGTTTATTGGACCCTTTGAAGTGCTGCAAAGAGTGGAAAAAGTGGCTTACGAGGTAGCTCTACCTCCAGAGTTGGAAAACATTCATAATGTTTTTCACATTTCGGTGTTACGACCATATAAACCCGACTATAAATATGTGATCAAGTACGAACCGTTGCAGTTCAAGAAAGATTTGTCTTATGAAGAGTTTCCTATCCAGATAAACGACAGGAAAGAACAAGTGCTCAGGAATAAAGTGATACCTTCTGTGAAGGTGATATGGAGGAACCACAACGCTGAAGAAGCTACGTGGGAACTCAAGAAGAAAATATTGAAAGAGTACCTCGAGTTATTTGTTTAATCTGTATCTTCGATTCTCGGGGGATGTAATCTTTGTAAGTAGGGAGAATGTAACGAATGATTTGTTTGAGTTGTGATTCTGAGGACAGAATCCTTGTAAGGAGGGAATGATGTAACATTCAAGAATTTTAAAGTGTAATATTAAATATTTATTAATTTATATAAGTATTTAATGGATATGTTTATTGTTGAATAAATTATTGTTCAATTTGAGTTGATATGGTTTAGTTAATTATTTGTTGAATAAATAATTAAGGAGATAAGAAAATTAATTGTTAAGAGATTATATACCAATTTAATTTAATAAGTAAGCTAGAGAGCTTATAGTGATTTAAATAAATTATAATATTTTAAATGAGAATTTGTAATTTAAAATATTAGTTGGGTCGAATAAATTACAATTATAAAAGAAATTATAGTTATGTGATATTAAATTATGTGTTAAAGTAATTTAATAGATTAATATTTTAATTGATTAATTAATTAAGTAGAAGTGTGACTAAAAACCTTGATATAAAGGAGTTATTAAAATAAATTAAAGGACTTTAATTTAGTTTTGGCCAAACAAGTCTTAATGCATATTAAGTCTTTAATCTAATAGTGTGTTATCAAACAAGGTATAAGGATTAATCCATTTGTTTTAGTTAGATTTGCCAAACAAAGTGTAAGGGTTAATGGGTTATTTTTATTAGTTTAACCAAACAAGCCTTATGGCTTTTGATTTTCAAAACTTACATAATTGATATCATTATATATGTATTTATATTATATATTTAATATATATTATATCTTATACGTTATAATTCTAGTACGTATGTTAGACTAGAGAAAGAAAATATCAGAAGAAGAAAAGGGAGAGAGAAGAAGAAAACTCTAGAGAGTATTGAGAGAAATCTTAACTGGTTTTGATAAAGGAATTGGGAAAAGAAGGTTCTTGATCAAAAGGGAAGGGTATCATCTTCTTAATCAAAGGTAGGAGCTTAATCTTTTGTTTAAAAGTTTAGTTTTCTTCTTCTTCCAAAACGTCTCTATAAATAATTTTAACAATATGAATTGTTGATATATATAACTTTGTATGATAATTGTTTGTAAAAGGTTGTTCATGAGTTTATATATGATTATAGAGAAATTAAGTCATGTATGTATGCAATTTGTGAAGAAACCATATTACAGTGTTTACATGAAAATATATATGAATATGACTTAGTTTAAAGTAGAAATTAAGGTTTAGTTAGTTGTTAAACTGATAAATTGATTATTAAATTTGATAGAGTATGTATAATCATAACTATGGTGTTTTAAAATCTCTGTTTTGATTGAAAAACAAAATCATAGTGTTGATTTTCATTGAAAACATCAAAAATGGAGTTTTTGCCAAAAACATTGAAATTGGGTGTTGTAAATTTGATGTTTATGTTATTTTATGGGTAGGAACATGTTAGAAGTCTTCACAATACGTTTACATGAAGTCTATGTGTAAATTACATGTTAATTAGTCTATTAGATTGGAGCTTGTAGGCCAATTTGGGTTTTGTTCATGTTGTTGCTGTGACAATCCGAGAATTTTGAATATTTTTAAAATTTTTATTAATTAATTTAAGGTTCGAAATTAAAACCTAGACAGAAAATAAGTGTATGCGTTTGATATTTTTGTGAAGAAATTTTGAGGGTTTCAAAATTCTGTGAAAGATTTAGGTGAATTATTCAGGATTTAGAAATATGTTCTGTGTATATGTGTACAGTATGTGGTTAAGGGTCAAGGGTTGACCAGATAAACGATATCTGTAACAAACCCTAAACCTATATTAAGAACGTCAATGTTTGGTTAGAAAATTCTTATGAATTCTAAGAAATCGGTTCTGGAAACCCTAATTTCAATTCCGAAAATTCAAAACCCTAATTCAGTGTATAAAACCCTAGATTGGGAACTTAATGGCGTAAGTGTAAATAATTATAAGATTAATTAGGGTAAAGCTTAATTAATTAGAAACCCCTAATCTAATTACGAAATCTAATTTCTATTTTAGAAAAATTAATTTTTTTATTAGAAACCTTAATTCTGGGTTTAAAACCCTAATGACCAATTACGACCCTAATTGCTAAATTGGCGATTTTAATTAGGAATTGTTAATCCTAATTAGCAAGATTAAAGTTATGATTAAGAAATTTTAATATAATTAGAAAATCCTAATTATAATTTAGAAATGTTAATTTTTAAAACCTAAATTAGAAATTTTAGAAAATTATTGCAAACCCTAAGGGTTTCAAACCCTAAACCCTAAGGGTTTGGCTAATTTACATGTATGCCATTAAATTAAGTGCGAAATGACCAAAATGCCCTTTCTTAAACTTGAGTAAAAGATTTTGCAAATCTTGTGAGTCATCCCTATAATGTTTATCCCATGTGCTCTATATCTATCTTATATTAGATAGGAGTGCCACCTAGCAACTTGATGCATTGAACCAAGCCATTTCTATAGATTAAAGAGAAAGAAAATGCTAACTTTATGTTTCATTTGAACCAAAGTTTTCTCTCTCTAAGATTTCGAAAATGGAAAGAGAAAGAAAGTGATAAGATAGGTTATGATCATATTCTAGCTTACCAACATCAGATCATCAAGTATCAGATTCAAGATTTGGGCATTCAAAAGGTATAAAACTCAAACTTGTAGATCTATGTATTTTTGTGTTAAAAGTTATGGTTTATTGTTCAAAGTGGTGTATTAAGATGTTAATTAGTGATCTGGGTTGTTATATCAGGGATCTATACCATCTAGATACGCAAAATCAAAAATTTTTGAAACTGACTTTGAACCTTAAAAATGTTGTCTAACAGCCTTATGTCAGGGCTCGTAGATCTGTGTGTATTAAGTTTTATGTGTGTTTAATGTTGTAGATTTGTTCTTTGTTGTTAGGACGTGGATCTGAAACTTGAATCAAACTCAGATCATTTACATATTGCAAGATATGATCGGTCAAAGTGCGTTGATCGAGCATGACTAACTGAGTTTCTGGGCAACCCACAAACCCAGAAAGTCTGACAATGATATTGCAGGCCTTGATCTAGCTTTTCTATTATGTTTTATGTCATGTTGTTGTTTTGTAGTTGTAGCCTGAGAGGAGATCTACAGTTTCAAACCTTTAGATCACCCAGATCTGTAACAGGATCGTAGAAATTCATGGTCAAATCACCGTATGAATTAATCGGCCAGGATGAAGATTCTAGGAAAACCCAGATCTTCAAGGACCGTTTCCTGACCCCTAGTTTGACCTGCCTTAATCTCTTAGATTCAGGGTTGTTATGATGTTCTGATTTTATGTCGTTGTACCCTGACATGTGGTCTACCTTATGGAACCAATAGTTCGCCCAAAAAAAATTACAGAATACCAGTTAGAAGGATTGAAAACTAGTACCCTTTACTGTTCTTCATTTTCTGGAAAACCAAGAAATGAAGAACAGCGTTGTCAGATTTTTCTGGAGCTTAGATCTCTCAGATGTATTGTTGTATGATTGTCGACGTCGGGATTTTTGGGTGTCCCTTTCCGTTACTTGTTCCTTGGTGTTCTCATTTTAGGTGAGATTTGTTTGAAAAAATAAGTGAAAAAGGTCCGACATGTATAATGTCGACGATGGACTGTTAAGAGTCACCAGTTGGTTTTTTAAATGGTTGTACCAACACAACTGAGAAAAGGTTTACACATTGACCCGATGATGTGCGGTGATATATGGAATCGGTGAAAGAAAAGAGATTCGTTAAGGGTCCGGGGACTTGGTTATGCTGGGGAAGGTGTTAGGCACCCAGACATCCGTGTTACCACGGTGACCACCTCTTTTCAAGAAACTATTATCTGAGTGTGTGTGTGTGTGGGTCAATTTGCTGTTATATGGAAGTTGTACGAGGCATCGTTCGAACCTATATACACAGGATTTGAATTTATGTAAAAATTTAGTTTTTATCAAGATATGGTAGTGATGTTTTATAAAGAGGTTTTTCAAACCGTGATGCTCAATAGGAATTGAGACCTTTTACACTCCCATTTTATTAAGTGATCGGCTTGATTGATTTTATTTGACGGATGCGAGGCATCCGTATAAAAATAATGTACAAAGATAATGCCGACTTCCTCATGAGTATGGAAACCATCTGATGAAATTCAGAAACCGCAGAATAATTTACAAGTCACTAATTTGAAAATGTCCATCACGGAACCGAATCTAGATTCAATGGGATGAATCTGTGATCACATGATTCCTAGGCTCACAAATAATCGCATTTTTTATATGAAAGCGATAGCAGGTATATATATAAAAGCTGTAAATATATATATATACAGACAGGATCACCAACCACGAAGCACCTCCATGGGGGATCAGAAATGTAAATAAAGCTGTTAAAAGCTATCAACCACCACGGAGGAAACTCTAGGCGGGACAAAACATAAATAAAGTTGTAAAGCAATCAACTGCCACGAAGAGAACTCCAGGCAGGACGAAAATATATATATATAACGCTGTAAATCCATGGGACGTTTGATGTTGGCGGGGGAATCTCCTTAGGGGATGCCTTTGTCTCTTCTGTCACTTCTTGCATCAGGATAAGTCCACCTTGTGCTCTGGTAGAATTGTCGCTCATAGCCTTCACCTCATTTGAATTGCCTGTCTCGAATGGACATCTTAAGCTTTTTATTTCCTTTTCGCCTTTTTTAGTCATGGGAAATTCTATATCCAGCTCTCCATTTTCAATGAGATCCTGGATTTTATGTCGCAAAGACAAAGATTCTTCATCGTATGCCCAAGTGAGTTAGAATGGTAGAGACATATCTTGGTGGAGTAATAACTCTTTATCTTGGGTTTATATAGAGGCAAAGAACTCAAGTAATCCTTCCTTTGCTTATCGAAAGTGTAGCATTTCTTCTTTGGATTTGCTCAGAGGGGTGAATTTTTGGACTCTTTTGGAGGTTGTTTGATCTTTCATCTTTGAGAATTCGTATTCCCTCGATTGGTTCTTCCGTTGGCGAGATCTTCCGGCAATTTTATCATCCCATTTTCTTGTATTTTCACCGCTTTGATCTTCTTCATTTAGTCGGCTCATCGTGGGAGTCCTTTTTCTCTTGGCTTTCGATAGTTGAGTGAAAAATTGCCTTGTTTTTCGATGTTGGCGCACTATCGCCTTAGCAGTGAGGGTTCACTTGATTCTCGGATCGCATCCAATTTTTGCATTACTAGCATACCCTCCTCCGAAGTTTTCCCACTTTAGGACATTTGTTATGCGCTTTATGGGTATTCCTCCATCCTTCGTATGTACTTACGAATTGAATATACTTCAAACGTTTCTGATTCGATCATGTTTACTTCTCAGTATCATGTCGTATAAATCGGAAGGTTGGTGTTGATATTTTGTTGGTCGGGTTGTTCGACCACAATCATCGCCACTTTCGATCGATTTTGAATCTTATGTTTTAAGGACCAACAATCTCTGTGTATCGTCGGTCCTCAAGACCACGAGTGGTAAGCACATCTCGGCTTGGATTGTATCTTTTCTCCCCGGTTCCAGAGGTGGAGCTAGTTGATAATTTTCTTGTGATCCATTAATATTGCCAATACATGTTCAAGGGAATCGCCCAGTGGAGTGAATACCCGATTTTCCGTTCTTTCAAATTTTCTTTTCCTTTCTGGGTATTGGTTGAATGCAGCATGTTGTGGAGATGGCAGATTGTCTTGCATTTTCCAAATGGGGGGACTGTAGTTTGGTCTCCTAGCTTGCCCCTGTACAACAATAAATGTCATTACCATCTCAGTTTCTGTCATTGATGGAATGACTTGCGCTGCTAGATGTCTCCATCTTTGGGCATATTCTCGGAAAGATTCAGTACTTTGCTTTTTCACTTTAGTCACTTGATATCGATCTGGTGCCATTTGTGACTGAAAACTGTACTGATTTAGGAAGGCGTGGGCCAATTCTTCCCAGTTGTGGATTTTGGCATTGTCAAGTCGAGCATACCAGGCTTTAGCTTCTCTAGTGAGACTCTTTTGAAAAAGTTGCATTCCGAGGCTTTCATTTCAAAGACATATGACCCCAGTTCGCTTAATGTACACTTTTAGGTGCGTATAGGGATCGCTGCCTTAATTGTACTTTTCAAACTACGGGACTTTGAATTTGGTAGGATATTGAGCCCTGAGGAATATCTGAGATCTGAATAGGTGACACTCCCATAATTTCCGGTCCCTTTAATTTCCGGATGGTATCCTCCATTTGTTGGACTTTCTTTCTTATATCCCCAGTTTCCGATCATCCACGAGATTTGTGATTTCTTTATTGGAATGAGGTTTAGGTATCGGGTCTCCATCTTTTTACCAATGCCTGACCGCCTTTGGTGTGAAGGACTCTGGTTGAGTAGGCATTGTTTGGCCCTGCGTATTTTTACTTTGTTCTTTTAGAAAGACAACCAATTCTGCTATCTGATTCCTTAATCCTTCAAACTCCTCTCGGGAAAAAGGAGTAGGATCAGTAGGTTGATGTAGCCATGCCTAACGGTGGGATCAGTGCCTTCTTGGACTTTAAACGGGTAATGGGACCGATTGCTTCCCTGCGAAAGACTTACATAGTTTAGTCTTTAGGGAATGTATATAATAACATGCTATGTGACGTGTTCATTTTAGGAATTTTATCCTGCAAAACTGATGTCAGCTGTTTGTAGCATGTTAAATATGTATGTGTACACATTTCTTCATATTTCTCATTACATGGAGATAGATATGGAATGAAATTACAAGTAATTGTGTTTACAAGTAATTGAAATGAGAGAACATGAAGAGACTTTCCTTCATTTTGGGTTTATCAGAGGCTGACCTATCTTAGGTTACTCTCGCGGCTTTTTGGCATGAAGGTTCCCAAATCATCGCAATCTACTTGACAGGAAGTTAATCTGGTCTTTCAACCGGAGAGCGAATTTGGGTGGTGCCTTTCCCGAGCCTCGGAGAATTAGTCTTCTCACGAGTCCAAAGAATCAAACACCGACGGATAGCCTCCTGGTGGAGGGACCACACAATATACATTCACATACATCGCGTCTCACCGTATGAAAATGATGACATGTGCGAAGCACTAATATCACAAGCAAATATGGTGCGAACCACTAATATCACTAGCAGTTATGGTGCGAAGCACTAAGTGCAATAATGAAATGCATTCGTACACATTCATCAAATGTAAATGCAACATCCACACACAAGCAGATAACAGTTTTGAAAAGATTGTAATAGCGGCTTAAGTCCTCTTACTGGAGTCCCCAGCAGAGTCGCCACCTATCGACGTCGGGATTTTTGGGTGTCCCTTTCCATTACTTGTTCCTTGGTGTTCTCATTTTAGGTGAGATTTATTTGAAAAAACAAGTGAAAAAGGTCCGACATGTATAATGTCGACGATGGACTGTTAAGAGTCACCAGTTGGTTTTTTAAATGGTTGTACCAACATAACTGAGAAAAGGTTTGCACATTGACCCAGTGATGTGACATCGATACTCTGAATTAAATTGAAAGATTAGATTAAGGGTCAGGGGACTTGGTTATGCGGGGGGAAGGTGTTAGGCACCCCCCGACATCCGTGTTACCACGGTGACCGCCTCTTTTCAAGAAACTACTATCTGAGTGTGTGTGTGTGTGTGTGTGGGTCAATGTGGTGTTATATGGAAGTTGTGCGAGGCCTCGTTCGAACCTATATACACAGGATTTGAATTTACGTAAAAATTCAGTTTTTAGTAAGATATGGCAGTGATGTTTTATAAAAGGTTTTTCAAACCCTGATGCTCAATAGGAATTGAGACCTTTTACACTCCCATTTTATTAAGTGATCGGCTTGATTGATTTTATTTGACGGATGCGAGGCATCCGTATAAAAATAATGTACAAAGATAATGCCGACTTCCTCATGGGTATGGAAACCATCTGAGGAAATTCGACAATCATGAGAATAATTTACAAGTCGCCATAACTAAAAATGTCCATCACGGGAACCGAATCTAGATTCAATGGGATGAATCTGTGATCACATGATTCCTAGGCTCACAAAATACTGCATTTTTTATATGAAAGCGATGGAAGTATATATATAAAAGTCAGTAAATATACATATACTGACAGGATCACCAACCACGAAGCACCTCCATGGGGATCGAAATATAAATAAAAAGTCATTAAAAGTTATCAACCGCCACGGAGGCAACTCCAAAGCGGACAAAACGTAAATAAAGTCAGAAGCGATCAATCGCCACTTAAGAGAACTCAGCGGGGACGAAAATATATATATATATATTAAAGCAATAAACGCTCGGGCATCAAGTTCAGGCTCAATCGAGGCATAACTCGATAATGTTAGTCAATATATATATATAAATATATATATATATATCTGATCGAAATGAAACCACGGATCAAGTCGGCTAAAAGCAAGCAACACGACTCTCAACGTGTAGAAGGGTGTGTGCAAAGATGAAGAGAAAGACTCTAAAGTGTGTGAGAAGGCTTACGGTGATGAG